>OX421902.1:13958585-16458585 GCA_949128165.1 Lathronympha strigana | reverse complement strand
CAATTTCTCTATGGTTAAGTTAGATTTTTGTAAGTGGGTAGTTTGCACAATTGTATTATTTTGTTTGGGAAAAATATTAATTTTTACTCAGTCTTACCCGTGATAAAACAGTGACGCAAATAAATTGCAAATTACGTGATAAAACCTATTTTCAAAATGCCCTTGGGAGCCCGCGATTACCTAAATTTGCTTATGTTATACGGGGAGTGTAATTATAATGCCGCCGAGACGTTACGACGCTATCGACAAAGATATCCTCCACCACACCCAACTAGCCGTATGTCAATTTTACGGGCCTTTGATCGCGTGGCAAATAATCAGCCCATAGTACCACAAACGGGCCAAAACGACCAACGGGGAGGAGGTGTAGTTCACATTGCACCAAGGTTTGAAGAGCGAGTGCTGCGGTATGTCGAGCAAATTTTTGTAAACATAAAGTGTCACATTACAGTTACATGTAGGTATAGTACATAGTAATAGCAGGGTTGTCACTAAGAAGAACATTAATTAATTTTAATATTTTTACTGATTGTTCGTAACAAAAATATAAACATTACTAATCGATTCTCCTTCACTTAAACTAACCCCCCTTTGCGAGAAGGATCGTCGTGTCTTTCCACCCTGTATATAGATTAAACATGTGTATTAAAATGAGTCTAAACAAACATAAAGTATAGATTAAACATGTGTTTTTACATTATTCTAAACAATCATTAAGTATTGATTAACTATATGTATTTAAATTATTCTAAACAATAATTAAGTATTAAACAAACATAAGTAGGTATGTAGGTAGTTATAGTTTAATAGTTATACTAGATATATATATATGTATATATATTTTTTTTATAATTATCAAATAGATTACATGAGTACTTATCATACGTCTTAACAATATTGGTTAGTAGTACTTATCTTAAATCATGCTTATACATATGTTTATAAATTCCATAAGGTGTACATTTTATTTCTACTGGATCATATGTTGCTTATTGCGACATATTTAAATACTTGCACTTAGAGTTATGTTTACGTTACATATGGGATGCATTGTTGTTTACACAAGAAAGATGGGTAGGTATCCTTATATGGTGTGCGTGTGTTAGCACATCTGATTAGCGGTTTCTAATTACTGATTTATATTTTACGCTGTGTATTTTGATGGATTATTTTCGGAAGTAGGTTACAGTTTTTATTTTTTGGGTTAAATACTTAACAAACAAATGGTTACATTGATAATATGACATTTAACATGGTAATGGTTAAAAAAATTTTGATCTTTCGATTTTAGTTTCCCTTTATGTAATATAAAAATAACGTAAACTTAAAATTATAACTTTAAACTAAACAAATTAATCAAATATCAAAAATATAAAACTCAAATGAAATAACTGTTGTGATATATTATGCAACTACTTGTTTTTGTTTTACAATAAATTTTAGAGAAATTAAAGGTTTTTTTTTTTAGTTTCTTTTTGATAATTTTTCACTTTTGATTTATTTCAGTATTTAGTAATCTTTTGTAAGGTAATGATTTAATACATGTAAAATTAAAAATATTTTAATATTTTGATGTTAGTTGTTTATTTCTAATAAATTACAACCTTTTTTTTTTTTTGAACTTTACTTTTTCTGGGCATAATATGGGTTAATTCAACAGTTCAAATAAACATAAAGTTACGCACATATAAAACAAATCTGATTTCTGTAAACTTTTAAGAAAATATATCATTAACTACAAATACTTATGATAGTTACTAAATCTATTTAGGTAAGTGGATTTTTTTTTTGATGCGCTTGATGACGAAGCATTATTTTAACCATTATCTTACAATATGAACTGGATAACTAAAAGATAATTATATTTTTAATTCCTAATATAGTATTTAATATTTATTGTTTATAGTTGTCATTAGCAAATCGTGTTTATTTAGGCATTTTTGAATAAAGTAAATATTTATCTCTTTTACTAATTTTTTTATGTTAATTTATTTATTTTTTTATATATATTTTTTTTTTCGTCATTAGTTTTATAATTAATTACATACACACATATTCATATTGTATGTGTATTAAATTGGTTATTAAAATGATGTATCTAAAACATAAATCTCTATTACGTGCAGGTTCTGCCGACTTGATTAATTTAATATTCTTTTTTTTGTTCAGGACACAAGGTAATTTATTTTGATTTTTATTTATTTTCAGCACTTACATATATTATTACATATACATATTTTTTATTCATTCAGGCAGTTCTTTTAACACTTCTATGCTTCATAACTTGCCATGTGTCCAAGGGACACGGGACGGTTGGTTCTCGACCAAACCATGATCCGATCACCAAGGATTCTACTGCCTGCCTGGTTTAATCCACTGTATTGCTCAAGGCTGAGTCTTAGGCCGCCGAAGATGCGATAGGCGTATTTAATCATTATTAATTTATTTTTATATTATATTTTTACTTTATAAATATTTAAGTTCCCTTTTTAGCGTATTTTTTTTTATCACATCATGTAAAATTCAACATAATATATATAGTATTTATAGTGTTAAAATCTCTGTTACCTAGTGCGATTCATATAAATATCATATATCTTACGATTTTGCATGGCATGCATTGTTTATATTTTGTTTTTATCTTATTGCTTACACTTAATTTATAAGAAAGATTGTGAACCTTCTATTATTATGATGGTGTCATATCATATGCTGACCAAGATTTGTTAGGTATTGATATCTTATTTCATACGTGTTTATACTGACTAATACTTGATTTATTTATTCCGCACTTGCTTCTTGTGCGATGAGTGTGTTTTGTTCCAGCTTTTTCGTTCAATTTTGAAAATGTATTGTTTTGTGTTTTTTTTTTGTTATTAAAAAAATAAATAAATAAAATAAAATAAAAATTATTTATTTCAGATTCATAATCCATATTTGGTTAATAAATTAGTGCTTACATTATAAATTAAAAATTCTTATAAATTATATTAAATTATCATTATTATTATTATTCTTAACTATTCTACACACTAGGTATTACACATATAAACGACACATATACACGAATAGGTTAATTAATTAATTTAATTTGCGCGCCCCGTCACAATACTGACCCAGTACTTTAGTATGGGACAGTCGAGGCGCTCCGCCACCATCCTCAGGATGCTGTTCTCGCTGCCTCTCACTCGTCTCAGCAGTGAAGCTACCCTCTTGCGTCTGATGGCATGGAATCCATCTATGTGCGCCTCGGCAAACATGCCGGACGCACTACAGTGGCGAGGCAACTTAAACAACATCCTGAAAATGTTGTTGTATTGGACCCTTAACGCGTTATAAACGCGTTTCGTGTGCTTTACCCATAGACTGCCCGAGTAGAAAGAGGTGCAATACGCTCTGAACAAAGTTAGCTTGACCTCCCTCGTACAACGTGCAAATCTACGGATGAGCATGTTTCCCCTGACTGCGAGGGCCCTTCGCTCTCTTTCAATATCTAGGTCATCGTCTAGATCCTCTGTAACTATATGACCCAGATATTTGAATTTTTTCACAATATTGAGAGGTACACCGCTCAACATAACCCTAGGCACGCTTTGTGGATTATATTTACGTGATTTAAATACTAACATTTCACTTTTACTTGAATTGTACCTAAGACCATGTTGATCGGCGTAACTCTCACATCTGCTGACAAGTTTTCTAATTGCGTTAATCGAGGGACCGAGCAGCACCATGTCATCAGCATAGCTTATGTTGTTTACACATATGCCGTCAATGTGACATCCGACATGCATGCTACTCAGTTCCTCGATCAACGCATTTACATACAAGTTAAATAGGACAGGAGACGTTAATCCTCCCTGTCTCACTCCACATGCCATCCTATACTGATCAGACCATTCCCCAGCCCACCGGACCTGGTTGACCTGATTGGTGTACCAGAATTTAAGGAGGGAAACGCACTCAGGAGGGACCTTTGTTTTGCGTAACTTTTCCCACAATAAATCATACACCACCAGGTCAAACGCTTTGGAAAGGTCAAGGAAACACGCAAATATAGGTGTGTTTCTGTCCTTATAGTACCTGACAGCTTGCTTCAGGCATAAAATAGCACTCTCAGTAGACATCCCAGCTCTGAACCCGAATTGAGCATCATGGAGTTGTATGTGCTGTCCGAGGTGATCATTAAGCAAGCTGTCCAGCACTTTAGCTACTACGGTGGCCAGTGAGATAGGTCTATAATTCGCAAAATCTGCAACGTCCCCCGTCCTATTCTTAACAAGTGGGACAACAACTGTTTTCATTAGCTGCTCAGGTAGGTATGCATGCCTTATACACAAAGTGAAAAACATCGCTAAAATCCGAGGTAGATGTACACCCGCATATTTTAGGTGTTCGATACTGAGACCGTCGTGCCCCGGCGATTTACCTCTCTGCATATCAAAAATAACTTTTTCAACTTGTTTTGCAGAAAAAGATATGGTAGTTTCTCCCACGGCAGCCTCAGTACCTCCCCCCTCCTCTTGCGCGGGTGTGTATTCGGACGACACTGTAAACAGCTCCCTAAACTTATTAGCGATGCTTCTCCCTTCGGTTATGCCTCCGACGCTCACCGGAACCCTAGGCTTGATACTCAATCTACTGGTATTTTTCCAGAAGCCCTTAAAGTCCTTTGCTGAATGGGCCGTGGCTAAAATGTCACATTTAATTTGCTCTTGCCTGTCTTGGCACCATTTAAGCTTAGACTTAAAGCGCTTCCGACTCTCAACCATCTCTAGATGTACCGTTCCGTTAGGTGGCCTGCCAGCATAAATCCAATACCTAAACTTCTCCCTCGCGTTCCTATGAGCCTCCGAGACATACCTATTCCAGCCTACAACGTGTTTTTTCTTAAGCCTTCTTTTACATGACTTTTTGGCCGCTTCCGTTAACACATTAATTATAGTGCCATACATTTTGTCAAGTATAATAAAATGGGTATTATTCCTACAGATTCCATCAGCACACTCAGTACATTCTGAGGGGAAATCGATAAGCCTAAGTCTTTCCTCACATAAATAATGATACAAACCTACCTGAGACGCCTCTCTTTCTCCCCAGATCACATTATCCACAGTTGGGTTACTGTTCTTACATGTTATTTGTACCTTATTTAAATCACACTCGACAATAAGGGGAAAATGGTCAGACCAGTACACGTCATGTCTTACCGTGATATTTCTGACCGTTTCTAGGGCTGACTTCGTGACTATGCAATGGTCTAACCACCTATGACAACCGTGCGCCTCACTAGTGTACGTATAGGTATTCGACGATATGCCTAGTAATTCTACGTCGGCACAGTGCCACTGTTGTTCGACACAAAACTGGTTCAGCTCCCTATAAAATAACTCCGTAATGTGCGCATTGTAGTCACCAAGTACATACACTACTTCTACATCACTATTGTCCTCCATAATAGCACTAACCTCTCCAAGACACTCTGTAAACATTGGCAGATTTTCCGTTGCATTGACAGGCATGTAAACACTAAACACTAGAATTGACCGGTCGCGTAGGCCTAACTTTACGGCCACTATTCTAGTACTTACAGTTTTAATTACTGACACCGACTGGAAAGCATTCTTACGCCATAGAATCCCGGTTCCGCCATACGGGCGCCCTATAAGTAAGGCACCCGCGTCAACCGCCGAGGAACCTGAATACGCAAAGTCCTCACTCACAGTTCCTAGTAACGGAATTTCATCACTTAACAGCCAATGTTCTTGTATCGCAACTATGTCTGCCGACGCACACAGTGATCTCACACCATCAATTGACCGTTTCAACGATTTACAGTTATAACTAACTAATCTTGTTATATTGTCACACATTAACTGGTTTTTAAAGCACCCCCGATATCGATTTTTTCACTAATCGACTTTTCTTGCCTTTCCCTAAAGTCAACAAAACGTCTAAATGATACGCCCGCAGGCCAAAATGAGCCTTCCATGTAGGTATTTAAATTTCTTTGTGACACAAACATTTTATACGAATGATAGTCCTTTGGTCTTCGTGATTTCATCTTATACATAGTTACATTTTCACCCGTTTTTTGGTATATATATTCCATTATATCCTTCTCCGAGACATCCTTATGGACATTCGATATTCGTTATTATTTGGACTTGGATTGATTGGACTGACATTATGTTAACTTATTGGATGAGTTGGTGTTGTTATTTTGTTTTAAGAAGACAATATTTAAATGTGTTATGTGTTGGGTGTTGAAGCAATGAATTGGATTGTTGATAGGTAAGTTTTTAGAATGTTTATCTTATTACGTTGACATTTAGTTTAAAATTGATAGGGTTTTATTTTATGGTTATGTACGAAGTTTTCCGGTCTGAAATTTAACATCGTAACATTTGGGCGTCGCGATAGCGTTTTTTTGTAGAATTAATAAGTTCTCTACGGTGATTAATAATTATTATACGTTGGTGACAAAATAAACACGTATAAGTAGAAAGTCAATTAAAAAAATACAAGTTTGCGATACTGATACTTTTGTTTTATTTAGTTATTTAGTTTATTTGTTTTTCCAACTATTTGTTTTGAATCGTATATGAATATTTGGTAAAATAAATACGTTTTGAATACTACAATATGCACGTTTATTAATTTATAATATGTATGAATAGTTTTTTTTTTGCCTATTGAGTTATATTTTTGCTTATTAGTTAACTTTGCACCCCTCGTGTATTCAGTTTAATATGGTGCTATAATTATATCTTATTAATTTTATTTGGTACGTAGTTTTGTTCCTAGTAGTCCTAACTTTACGCGGATAGAATACATTTTTTGTTTTTATGCACAAATAGGTGTATATATTATTTTCTTGGGTAAACATATGCCATAGTTATACTTTACTATTGGCTTTTATACTAGACTTCACGGTCGCGATCCGTGGAAGCCAATCACTAATGAGCCATAGTACCATGGCTGCATTGTGACTTATGTAAGCTTCTTCGTGATACTTGTCACTTTTCTTTTCAAGAGTACACAGCGCATTTTCGCGCATATGGCCGGCCGACCTTACATACATTTATATTTTATTAATATAATTTATTCAGGATACAAGATTATTACTTGTTATAGCGCGCTTTTATTTAACAGGCAGTTCTTTTCACACATCGGTGTACAATGACTTTCCGAGTGCCCAAGGACCTTTACGATTGAGGCTCGCTCGAATCGAACTGTTTTGGTTTCAAGGGTTCCGTGCCTGGTTTGTATCCTGGTGTACTCTGCTTACATTTTATACTCGCTAAATGGCGCTTCTCGAGGTACCAATTATTGCGAGAAGGAAAGAGGAAAAGTTTATCACTTTGAAAACATAAAACAAAGAATCACAACAACTTTTAGGTGATCAGGCTAATCGTTGGTTGCGACACTTATTTGATTTAGCTCTCTTAGTGTGATGTCTATGACTTTCCCTTCCTTATATTATTACCCGTTACTTTCTTATATTAATACATAACATTTTAGTTAAGTCTTTTACTTATACTTAAGAATGAATTGTTTACTCTTATTGTTTTTTTTTTATTATTTTTGTTGCACTAAGCTTTAAGCTGATTATGAAATTTGAAATGAGATAGGACGCGTTGCAAGTTTATCGTAATTGAAGTACGCGTGACGTAGCAGACACGGGTGCAGGTGCATTCCATTATGTACTGTTTGTTTAAATTATAATAATACAAAAAGGTAGAGATTGGTATTATTTGTCACACAATAAAATTAAATTCAAAAATAAACTTAAAAACTGATATTCGTTGATTTATTAACACTGTGTGAGATATGAATGTTCTGAATTTTTTAAATTATATTTTTAATTTTGCTTTTTTTTGTAAGTTATTGAAATATATTATCGGTCTGTAAAAAAATGTTTATTTAAAGGGAATCTATTGAAATGATAATTATGAATATGTATGGTTTAAATCCTACTAATATTATAAATGCGAAAGTTTGTATGGATGTTTGTTACTCTTTCACGTAAAAACTACTGAACGGATTTTAATGAAACTTTACAATAATATAGCTTAAGTATCAGAATAACACATAGGGTACAATTTATAAAGCTATTGCGCCGACGAAGTCGCGGGCACAACCTAGTGTTAAATAATTAATTAGAAAATGAAGTTGCAAAAAATACCAATCTTTTATTTTATTTTATTCAAACTAAAAAAATTTGAAGTTTTATTATTAGTTAAATTGTTGTCTGGAATAAATTCAAGTGGAATGCACCCACGCCTTTAATCTTGTCGATAATTTTTGTTCCTTAGAGATAATTATGTAAGTAACGCGTCATAATCATACCTATTGTTCGTTTATACATTGGTTTTTATTACCCACGTCCTGATATATATATATATTTTTTTATTGTTTTTGTTTTATTGATTAAAATTATTTCAAAACACTTGGAAGAGTTTGTATTAAATAGAAATCTTAGTTATCCTTAATTCGTGAAAATACACTTTTGTTTTTAAATTAAACATATGTCTAAATGTTTCGTCATCAAGTTGCCATAAACTTTTACATAATTTAAAAAGAGAAGAAAAAAAAGTTGGTGCTAACATTATTTTATAGTTCGCTTACTTGATTGGATGTAGTGGTAATTTCTTCGTCTTTGGTCTGGTTCCTGTTGCGCCCCTTGATCCTGCTCGTTCGGCTGTTGCAAACGTCTTTCTTGCGTGGTTTTGCTTTCGCGAGGGGTTGGCCAGGTGAACTTCTGCTTTGGCCGTGGTGCGGTTGGTCATCGTGATTCGGCGGGATTGATGTTGGTTGGTTGGTTGTGGTTGGTTGTCTGGTCCACCGTACTGTTCTTGGTGTCGGGCTCTCGCGAATTATTATAGTTACGGTCATCGTGTTCCGAGTGGACTGGGCTGAAGCTGAGTACGGTCCTCCCATTTTTATATTTCTGCGCCGCAAGTACGTTAATATGTAGGTCGCTTGATGGTATGCAGATGCAGGATGGTGGATGCAGGTGGTCTTCGTTGAGGCTTCTCAGAAGTCAAGAACACAAGGGCTGCTCCAGCAGCCCAGCTGGTAGGGTCGCCATATAGTGTGGGACGTTCAGGGTAGAAAGTATACACACCAAAGTCGGTTAAGTAATGAGCGCTTTATTACTAGAAACACGGATATTTATACTAGCTTACATCTGTTACCTTATTGCCATATCGCACCTTTAGAACGAAACTGACCTAATCCAAAATCACAACTTTTTGGGAAATCGCAAAATAAGATTTGAAGTTTGGTAATTTTTGCATTCATTGCTGTATATCTCCTAAACTAATTCAATGAATTGCTTTTTAATAGCTGAAATATATTAATCAACTAATACGCTTGACAATCATTGTTAAAACTTTTGTGCATTTTTAGTAATACTACTTTAAAATTGAGATTTTTAGAAACTAGTTACTATAAGGTCACTTTTTGACCGAACTGCTACTATTGTAGTTTGGTCTTATGAGAATTAGGTCAGTTTCGTTTTACTAACCTACACATAATGTACGGCCTTTTGGGTATTATGCCATTATTTTATTAAAAGGAAAGAAAATTATGGTAAGAAATAGGTCACATTAATGAAGTAACATAAATAATGGAAGAAATGCAAGTACAAAAAAAGAAATATTAAGTGAATATTGTATTAAGAGAATGATTACAAAGTTTATTTTCGAAATCAAGCCTGCATCGGCAATTGTATTCATACAAAAATAAAACATAAATTCTTCTTAATGTATAAAAAGACCACAAAAAAACCAATAACAATTCTGCATCAAAAACTTTATAACTCTTATGAAATAAAGAGATCACTAAAAATAAATAGCAATCCGTATCAAAATGAACTTAAAATCTCTCTTCTAAAATACAATAAAATTGAAAATAAACACTTTAGAACGGATTAATCGCGTTTAATAACACCATGGCCCTACGCTTCGAGCCCTTTACAGCACTCGCTTTCACAGGGTTAAGATGATAACTGAGAGAATGCGAATTCTCCCCGTCAATCAAAAAAGTTACTTGTGAAACTACTTACATAGAAAAATATAAAAATAATTAAAAAACAAAAACAAAGGTTGGTTTACAATGCCCAGAGGGGCTTATAAAACTAGTAATAAAAGAGGCAAAATGGGGTAGTTTTCTTGTCGCTTCTTTCTGCCCCATAAGCCAGTTAGGGAAGCGTTCGTAAGTTGTATGTATGTTAATCGTCACGAATTTTTTTTTCCTATACTAACTGCCAATAATACTTAATATCTCTTTCAGACAGGTTTCCTCAATATTTTCGGAAAATTTCAAGTGGCACTCGCACGGTGCTTTCATACTACGCGCAGGAATTTCTTTCTTAGATTTTGACTGAGATGTCAAGAATTTCTTAAAAATTTAACAATATTAAAACTAAGCTAAACTGTGGAACGAACTGTCGCCAGCGGTGTTTCCGGACCGATACGACCTTCAAACCTTCAAGAAAAGAGCGTACTCCCACATTAAAGGCCGGCAACGCACTTGCGACACCTCTGGTGTTGCGGGTGTCCATGGACGACGTTAATCGCTTACCATCAGGCGATTCGTTTGCTCGTTTGCCACCTATAGCATAAAAAAAATAATTTGCTTCCATTTCTCGGGATTACGCTGACGTTTTTTAGCTCGTATATTTACAGTGGTAGATTCATTAGAGCCACTGCCTGAGGGTTGTGGTTCTGGATCAGCAGATGATTGAGACTCTAAATTAACACCGGTCCTCGAAGACCAAAGCCCTTGACTATCTGACGATTGAGGCTGGGAGCTTGCACCACATTCTGATGGCTGATTTTCTTGTGGAGCCAAAGGTTGCGGTTCTTGGTCAGATGAGGAATGAGTTTGCGAGAGAATCCCACTTTCTGAGTTTATTGAGGTACCAAGTTGTGGTTCAATTGTGGCTGGGCAGTGGGCAGAGTTTAAGAAAGAGAAACTTCGAACTTCGAGTTTTATTTCAATTGGATTAAATCCATGCGGTTATATAAAAACTGTTGTTTCTCGATCTGTTGTTTCTGCGATAAACGGTGCATTCGAATGAATGTTTTCGTTATTTTTTTCCTGTAAATGCAAAAAATAAAGCACAAAATACCAAAAGCATAAGCTTAAGCTAGGCCAGCGCATCTGACAAAACTGACAAATGAATCGTTCATATTTCACACAAATTATGCTCAGCTATCTGCTGCATCATAAATACATCACACAAATCATGCTGCATCATAAAATGCTTTTCAAATATAAGTATGTATTGGTATAAATGAAAGTTAGGTACCTACTTATAACGAAATTATGTTTACCTGTCGCTTCTTTTCATTGGCTTCGTCATGAGCACTTTTTCTCTTTTTAGCGTTTTCTAAAATTATTAGAGTTCTCCTTTTCATCTTAATTACGAGTAAACAACAATGACCTAAAATAAAAAGCATGTGCTAGCATTAGAACAAAACCGTTTTAAAAACCAAAATGACGTAGTGTACTATAATTGTTTAGGTACAAAAGCGATTTAATACTTAATGGGACATAGAAAGTGACAAAAAGTTTTATTCAAAAGTGACTTACATGTTGTTAGGTCGTAACCAACGGAACAGTTTTTATTAATAAAGTGGCGTAAATACATATAAGTCGCAGATATAATTACAATATTCGGAACAGTATTGACTTAAAACCTAGTATGTTTCTTTAGTTCTAAAATGAAAACGTAACTCTTACCTTTATTTTCGGAATGGAAACGACTCATACACTAATGTGTCACTTTCTTTATAATCCGATAACGCGTTGCGCTTGCGACTGCGAAATTAACACTAAAAGGGGCGTTTTCGTCCCGAACCGTGATCCCCCCGCGCTCAGTAAGAAAAAGACCAAGATGGCGAGTTCGTACTGTTCTAGCACAGATAGGGCAGTTTCGGATCGAGTCACCGATAGATTACGATGTTTAGATTCGTCTGGTGGCATTAACTCAATTTCGTGATTTTTTGAGTTAGGTCGGTTTCATTCTAAAGGTGCGATATGTTGGGCTTGGAATGTTAAAGACGAGTAATAATATTCATATGTTTCCTTTGCTGTTTATGAGACCTTGGACTTTGGTCGGCCTTGTGGAATGCTCGGCATTTCTATTAGGTACTCATCTTTATACATTCCGTTGCATCGGCTGTATGCAATCCAGCTGATTGCATGCCTATGCCATAGCCCTTTTGTAGGTGTAAATTAGACCCAATATACATTGATTTAGAGTTGAAAATTAGTACGGAAATTATCATTGATTTTTTCCGAAAGAATCCGAAAGAAACGAGGCGCATGGAAAAAAAAACGCTTCATATGACTCAAATGAAATCGGATGATAGAGCTGGGATTATCGAACAGTTTCAGTAGCCACCCCTGATCTTCATAATCAGGTGCCACTTCACCAAAATGATGATTTCCGTAAGGAAAAGCTCAAATTACTTAAGAAAGCCCTTAAATCAAAATGCATGTGCCGTTCATTAAATTTCAGGAGATCTCTCATTTTCTCATGGATCCCATCATCAAAAATGGATTTAAAAAAAGTGGGACCAATCTGGAACCACCTACTTTCAGGTATTTTTTTTTTAAATCGGCTTGAAAGTATATGGCCAGCAATAGTGGGCGTGTCCGCCGGGCATACGTCAGACCAATTTCCCATACATTTATTGGTAGATCTGGCGGATAAGCCCGAACGTATATTACCAGAGAAGGACTTTTGACGGAGTTCTGAGGTAACAAACATAAAAAGAACCCACAAATTGCGAACGCCATCTTTTTGAAATTTTTAATTCGGTTGAAAAATTTAAATTCGCAACGCAGGCTTCGCGGCAGGCTCAATAAATACGTAAAGGTAGCAGGTAATACAGTACAGTACCTAAGCGAAACGTCACAGGAATAATACGCCATGCGCAGTATAACTAATTGTTAATATTGGCTGCGGTCCCGTAGGAAGTTTAATAAACTCGTCCATCTGTAGCTCACTGTCTTAGCCTATCCACCAATGTACTATTGATATTTATACCTTACACGAGTAATACAAAAATACAAAAGTTATGTATACAAACATATAGTTATTGTCAATATTAACGACAACAGATGTTTAAAATATAATGCTCTTCCTAGCACAACGAATGGGAAAATAGAAAATAATTAGGACTCGAGAGGATTCCGTGCCAAGTTCATTTAATGCAAAATAAATCTTCATTATTGTCCAACTCTTATTAAATTTACACCGTTGTGGGAGTCGAGATGTCTACAAATTGATTTTTAGCGTAACTTTTCAGTGGGTCGGAAAAAGATTCCAGAAGTATGCTTTAATATTCTAAGCGTATTCAATTAATTAAAACGATTCTGGGTCGAACAGGGGCTGCTGAATGAAAATGGAGCATACGTCCAGCAAGATTTTTTTTTACAATTGAAATCTGACTATGTAGGTCAGGAGGTACGTACCTACTACTAAATTATACCAATTGCATTTTGAGTTGTTTATTCAAGTAAAAAAATCTAGCAAGTAATAAGTCAAAGAGTAGGACAGTAGAGTTGCAAGGTTAAAATATATTTTTTAAATAAAATTGTTTAAACAGCAATAATATTTTATTATTGAACACTAGATTACGCCCTCATTGAACCTAACTCCTTTAAATTAATTTCTAATAAACAATAAGCCGGGCAAAGAAAGAACTAGGTAGACTCCCTTGTCCTGTACGAATTATCTAATATAACATCTAACTTCAACACCAAGAACCGCTAAATGCACGTATAAAAAGGTTCAATTGGCAGCTACACTCAAAAAAATCTCTTCTTCGTCAGTCGATAACAAAGGAACACATCACTTTACGACCAGTTCCGATTTTTACAGGTGTGAACGTTTAAATCAGGAGTGCTATTCAAATTCCCACAGGGCCACGAGGCCCGCGGCCAGCCGTGCTGGCTAGCGGGCTGTGACGTCACACGCCGATGCTATCTCGCGTTGGGATGACAGTGATTGTTCGGCGGCTAATGTTTCACACTGTTCATTTGCATTTCAACCCTCGTCACTGAAAGAGAGTACCTAAGTACCATACATTATTACTGGAACAAAACATTGTAAACTTTTTTAAATAATATAATAAATATAATATTTCAAATTGGGGTAGTCAACCTTGTTGCTGATAAAGGTACTTTTATTTTAAGTACGCATTGTGATATGTGTATGTCTAATTTCAGTTTTAACAATAGCTGTAATAGGTATTATCCCGGTAGAATTTATAACCTAAAGACGTAATTTGTAACCTAGACTTCTCACTCTCTTCAGACACTGAAATTATATTATAGGTATATAATTGATACAGGAATATCTGCTTCTTGCATCATATTCATCAGAACCATCTGAAAAGGCTGGACATTATTTCTTAAAAGGTAGGCTATATATTTATAAAAGTTTCCGCAAAATATCACACTATTCTTATATATGTAAAATTATTATAATGTCATACTAATATAGGAATTTACGTTATGTTATTAAAATTGTCACACTAATATCGAAATTTATGTAATGTATATTAATTAAAATATCTCGATGCGTGTCAATGATTAAGTTATAAATCATTGCCAGGGAGTAAGAACAGTACCACTAAAGAAACGTTATCGTTTTATGGATCTACTTTTAAACGCACGATTGGCTTACAATTTACTGTAAAGATGGAGAAATAAGTTTAGACATTTCAAATCGTCTAAGCGAGAACAAACAAGAGATTTTTATAGTTTAGTTTATATAGATATTTATGTTTTCATAGTTAAGTTTGGAATCAACATGTTCCATTGTACTCGTAAATATTCGCAATGTGTCTAACTTTTTTTTTGTTTTACAAACTTGTTGTAAACCGAATGGAGCAAAAGTTTCGCGAAGTATGCTGAAATGAGAGTCACAAAATTTTGTCCGAACAAATTTCTCCCAAGTTTCATAGCTTTATGATCGTCAATTTTAATCACCTTCAAAGTTTTACGTGCGGATTGCTAGCGGTTATTTTATGATAGTGTTTGCAGTAAACATCACAATAGTATTTTTTCTACTCCAGCACTTCTATCTGTCAATTAGATGACTGACAGCGATATTTAAAAAGTATTCATTATAACGTTGTCTATGGTATTCCATAAGAACACTGCTCCTATGGATTTTCATACAATATATTAGCACTGTTGTTGTTTTTTTTTAATTTCTATAGTGGGCACAACATATTCCCTATTCTGCCACGTTTCAATATTTTGGTTTTTACGCTATTTTAGCTGTCGTAGAAAAACTAGGGTATGCAACAGCTCATAATTGGTTCTTAAAACTCTCGGGTCTATTATTACAAAACTCGGCGTCGCCTCGTTTTGTAACGGTAACCCTCAAGTTTTAAGAACCCTTATTATATCACTGTTGCATAAACTACTATTATACAATCGTGATATAATGAAGAGTTTTTCAGTCGAGTACCGTGTTTAGGCCACGAAGCTTGCTGAGTGGCCTAAGTAAGGTACGAGATTGAAAAACTTAATTATATTACGATTGTATACAATACTTTTTCTACGAGTCATCATCATCATCATCATCTATGGAGGAACAATTTCATCATTCAATTTCATTGACTTAACACGGATGTAACACAAAAATACTCGTATGTAATTGCGCGCGGGGAGTGCGGTCGGGGCAGTCGCGGGGGGCGCGGTCGGCGCCGGCGCGGGGCGCGCGCTCGGCAAAGTCTCAGGCGGCATCACAAATAAGTTTAGAATTTGTATGAAATTCTATTATAGTTGCCTACAGCGTATCGAAATGAGATATTATAGTTGAGTTGGACTGTCTAATATCGAAAAGTATGAGCTTATAGTTTTGCCTATGTACTCGTAATTGACAGATTAAAGTCGGCGAGTAGAAAAAAGGTGTTTTCTTATACAATATTTTTCACTTTAAGCAACTTTAGGTTTTAGGCAAATGTTTTAAAAAAGCGGCTGTAGCTATTGATTTATACACCAAACTAGCTTCTTCCCGTGGGTTGAATTGAAATAAATCTCTTTGTTTTCACCAGCTTCATTCCTTTTCCATTTATTCTAAGTTTTTTTTCCATGGCGTATAAAGTAAATAGATGAAAAACATATATGGCGTTATTCATAAACGCACTTCAACAACAGTTTAGCTAAATGATTGTTTGTCCTTATCTGTCACTTTGACAATCGCGTTTGTCAGAATGGAAGGAAACATAATTTAACTAAAGCTTCTGTTAACTTTTTTATGAATAAGGCGGGTAGTACCCACCACGGGTTTAATTCGCGTTTTTTATCTCTGTTTGACAGAGTTTCAACCTGTTGAGGAATTTACCCAGTTGGTACAGATATTTGCTTTAAGAACAGACGTGATAGTTTTAAATGTGAAATGAGCAGATTGTAGTGCAGTTTCTTTAAAATATTCAATTTCCCTAGCGCGGTCTCAATCGCTGTAAAGCAATGCCGATGCCGGAAGAAAATCAAATTATGTGAATGTCTTCACAGGTCACTCTGTGAACTGAAAATGTTCACAAGTATCTTACTTATTTCAAAGAGCTTCAGTGACAACTATAACTTCATACATTTATACCGTAACAATATTTACTTAAGGAAACCCTCAAATTACAACGCATGTGCCGTTAAAATTTGATGAGTTCTCTCAATTCCTCATGAATTCCATCATCAGAATAAACCTGTAATCAAATAGGAATTGAAGGTATTTCCTTACAAACAAAATATGAATGTCTAAAATCGGATGATAGAACTGGGAATTACCAAGCAGTTCCACTTTGCCATCCCTGGCCTTCATCATCAGGTCCACACCACCAAATTGATGATTTTCGTAAAGAAATGCTCGAGTGTCTTAAGAAACTACCCAAATCATCATGCATGTACCTTTCAAATTTGAGGAGTTCTCTCAATTACGCATAGACTCCATCATCAGAAATGGATTTTGAAATAAATGGGACCAATCTGAAACCATCTAGTTAAAAAAAAATTGGATGATAGTATGGGTGATAACTTAGAAGTGATATCTTACTAATAAAGTAATTTGACGCGTATAAAGCGTCACTTTCGGTTTTATTTGACTCTAATACAGAATGATTCATGAAACGTAAGCAGTAAATTGACTCATACTAGTATAAGCCAGATTAACGTATTTTATTCTAATATAATACATTTTTATTTATATTACGGTTTGCATATATTGCATGATCACACCAACCATTGGAATAATTTCGTCAAGAGTGGTTACTTATGAAACGTGGTATCTCACTTGGCTTGTAGAAATGTGACAATTACTTTCTTCGTAATCGAAGTAGTATCAGATCAAAATTTTTATTTAACAAAAGTAAAAAAAGACAAATGGTGTATTTGTTTTATCTAAATCCAAAGGTAAGAATGACTCATAAATAACTGTTTGTGTATAGTAAGTCCTTTTCACGTCTCTTGAATCACTCTGTATATACCTACTGTAACTCGTTGAAAAATTCATATGTAGAATTTTACTACCACCCGTAGCATTCACGTCTGATTTGGCCGTAACAACGAGTATTGTGCATCGACCGCAATATGCTCGCTGTAAAGACTCACTGGTTCACGTACCAATATCAAGGGACGTACGCGGATAAGCCGAGCGACAACTCCATTTTGACCATATGGAACAAAATATTATAATTGTAGACAACCCACGGCAGCGCAATAGTAGATACCATTTATCATCGACCATTAGTTCAATTAGGGTAACGGACAGGAATTGGCATGTCCTTTACCCGAATGTAACCTATGGTCGACGCTATTGTACATCGTTAAGAGTGCACATATTTATGCGAGCAAAAGATAGCGGGATAGATCTGATTGCAGGAGGACGCAATAAATGTGTATGAAACCTTTTACCAGATTTAAGAATTAGTTATTGCACAACTATTTAACTAATAATCATTTGAATAATCTCAACGGTTTGGACGTTCTAACCAAAATATGTAAAAAATGAGCTGTTTGAAAAATAAAAGTATCGAGGCTTGTGATACTAACCGTTTTTTCACGTTACTTAACAGTTTGAAGGAAATATGTTGAAGTTTTATTTATATGAATATCAGGAAAACTAGTAGTTGTCATCAATATAGAGATCTAATCTGAATGATAACAACTTGGCAGGTTGGCAGTTGTGGCCTTTTAAGACCTTGAAAGTAGCACAAGATTCCGAGCGAGAAATTGGCAGATTTATTAATAATTGAAAAACAGGAAACTCCATGTTATTTGCTATTCATAAAATTATTTTAAGTTATTATTTTCGGTTGTGAAATTTCATTTCAGAACGCTGACGCTTCCATAAATTATCCTATTGATTGTTGACGTTTTTAAGAGACTTTATTTCCAAGTAACAAATTCAAAAATCAACTATGTAATACGTAACTATACTTATACTGCGGTTTAACTACCTATAATACCACTATATCAGCTCATCTTTAATCAATGTATAATAATAAATTGAAAGAGATGTCAAATACTACAGAAAAAGTGACCAAGGTCCCCGAACCAGCGACCTCCTGCTTTGAAATTGATTGATTTTAAATTGTACAATGTATAATAGTTATTTATTATACAAGGGGGCAAAGTTGCTGTTTAACTCTCGGGCTTATATTGAGACCCGAGCAAGCGAAAGATTCCAAAATTGAGCCACGAGCTTAGCGAGTGGTTCAATAACTGGAATCTTGAGCTTTAAGAGGGTCTCAGGGCACGAGAGTTGAACAAACTTTGCCGCCGAGTGTTACGCAACATTTTTCCCCCCACTATTGCGAGGAAAATACAGACTAAATACGATTATAAATCTTATCCACATGTAAGTTATCTTGAAGAAACCATCAAAAATCAATTTCATAATTTGTCATAGAGTAGGTACGCTCCTGGTACTTAGATATTGCCAACAGCTTACCAAGTGCGGGATAAGACATGATCACATTACCAATTTAAGGTGTGATCTCTGATTGCGCATATTTACTATGGGCATATAGGACTCACTTATACTGGACTGGTGGTAAGTGATAGGAATTAGATTACTTTGCCCCACATGTGGATAAAATGCGTTTTCCAGGCTAGTTTTAAAGGACAAAACAGCGCTTTCCGAGCTAGTGAGGGGAAAAAGCTATTTTTACCATGATGTAATATAATGATTCTATGGGAGTATTACCTATTTACACTGTGGCGTTATAATGTATTGTCCATCTTCTTTAGTTAGGTATATGAGTTTTTGCTAACTTTATAAATTCGAAACAGTAAATTTTTTACCTTGTGTTTCCATATATTTTCATACATGTACTTTAGTAACTAATTTCACACAAATTATTAAATTCATTAACGAAAAAGTAGCTAATTATCCACCTGGAGCTCGCACTATTTCCGCACAGCCCCGGATTCGTCGCACCCACATTGGTACTGCGGGTACAAAGCGCTGAGTTATGAGAGCCGGTGGCGCTGACAGTTCCAATACTTAGCGCTTGTAGGCTTTGTATGTGTTTATTTATAACCGATTTGACCTAGTAACAGGTTATACCGATTTTGAGGTGCTATTTAGCTGGGGCCTCATAATGACGTCTTAATGCGATTTAGTTTAGGACCTAAACTGACTCGCTCCCACAGTTAAGAAACCAAACTGAATCGCGTTAAGACGTTATGGCAAGACACTTGAAGTGTTTTATTTACCTAGTGTAAGCGAAGGTTTCCGTTTCAGCTTGGGCAAAAATGCTTTCGTATACCCGGTTGGTTTCCTTTACAGATCGCTTTTCTCAACCGATTCCCGTGATATTTTGTGAAGAATTTCTATTGGTTTGTAGATTTTGTTTGTCGTTTCTGTTTCTTGGCATATTGGCATAAAGGACTTTAGTGCACAAAATTTTATGGCGCATAAGACCATATGCTCGCGAGGTCTACAGTTCACAGATGGCTAGAATTAACCTCTTAACAAAGTTTTACTTATTCTGAAATTGATTTCACCTGTATTGAATCTGTATAAATGTTAGGTAGGCACTTTTGGTAAACAAAACGTGAAACAAAAAAAAACTTTATGTTAAGTAAATCATAATTAAATTATTTACAAGTCGGTACATCTCCCAGAAATATATTGATTTATAAACCTACAACTATCACAGTGTTAATGTTATATTCAACAAGTGCGTGTTAAAATCTATAAAAAATATTACGTAATGCTATAGTAGATTGTTAACCAAGGGCTGAAAGGCTCGCATGCCCGACGAGGTATTGGCGAAGTGTGAGTCGGAAATGGGTGCCTTTTACCGGAGTTAAATAAATACTACTACTACCTTTTATTTCGAATGCGAGGAAAGTAAAAAAAAAAACAACAACTAAATACTACTCCTTTTACTTCTTAAAGAAAATCTTGAAGGAAGCATTACATAAGTGTTTAACACAAGCATGGCATAAATGTTTGTTTTACTGAAAACAAATACCGGTAAATTTGTTCCACTATTTATCTTTAATTTATTGTATTGTTGTATCATTTATTCAGGATAGCTTTTTATTGTACTTAAAAACTGGTGAGAATAAATTCAACAAAATTCTGCAGCAATTGCCTTGAGCAGGTTATAAACTCTTAATCGGTTTTCTACGACGCCATTCAGTACCTTTTTTCGAGTTTATCATGTAATGTAATTAATATACTGAAAAAAATAAAGGACTTCATTTGATATTGATAATATCAATGTTTGCAATAGAAAACTTTGACGACCTAAAACCTAACCTCAAAATGTCCCAACACAAACATCACATATTATCAAATAATGTTACACCAGCAATTGTATTGTATCTTGGCTGCTATTTTCCTTTAATTAAGTACATTATTAAATGTTGATAGCTGATAATTACTTTAGAAATCGTATCTCAAATTTGTAAAAAAACTAGCACTAAGTTTTTGTTATAGTTGCCATGCCACAGATAAAACATTGATTACCTATACCGGGTGTTTCCTGTAACAGGAGCAATCAATTTAAGCGTAGGTAGTGCTCCTCAAACCTAACAACTTTTGTTCAACGACTTTTAAAAATTATGTATTCTGTAGGTTTTTACTTTTTCATACAAACTAAATAGTATTTTCAATGTACGTTAATATCAGCCTAATTGACGTCTCTTGTCATAGTTCAAAATTACCAAAATTCGCAGTACATTGTGTCTTCTAAAAAACTTTCAAGTGTAATAAAAATCAAATAACTGCTAGCCCACGATATTTTAAATTTTCCGCGCTTTTATACAGAGTTGGGTTGTTCTAATATGACTAAATTTTGTATTTTGCATAGATTAGTGAGTATGAATTAATGTGTCTATACCTAACTTTTGGCCATTGCTTACCTGCACATCCTACTAATATTGTAAGTATGGATGAAACTTTACAATAATATAGCTTATACATCAGAATAACACATGGGTTACAATTTATAAAGATATTGCGCAGACGAAATCGCGGGCTCCAGCTAGTATTAAATAAAATAAAATAAAACTGTAGGTTTATTTCTTTTTGTCATCACAATATTGAACCTATGAAACACTTACATTTTATCCAAAAAATCTAAATAATTTAAATAATTCACATTTTTACTCATGCTACAATGAATTCCAATAATTTGAGAGAAAAAACTGTACCCGTGGATTTGTTTTTGTCGTGAGTAAATAAGAATAATGTTGACACTTTGTTCTGCATGGTGCTTACAAGTCGAGAACCATGAGGAATATACTAGCTTGCGACCCTAGGGCTGCCAGGGATCGTTTCCCACCTGCTTCATAGATTAACAACAACCCAGTTTCAGTGCATGAGAAATAAAAAAATACAACAGTCGTTACTGTGCATACCTTTCTTAGCAAAGGAGTGAAATCCCGGCACGAGCAACAAATTACAGTAAATTGATCGAACTTTGTTAGCGCAACCTTTAATCTGCCGAGGCGCATCGGTGATGGTTTTCCGATTCTATTAACCGCTAACTAGAGTTGCAAACTGACCGTCACGTTCAAAATGTCCGTCCGTCATTTATCAAGTTGTCGGTCATAATCGTCATTTACCGGTCATTAATGGTCATTTAAAGTCACTAACGACATTTATAAACCATTGCTATGGTAACGAGGCATAGTTGTCATAGTTGATAAATAAAAAACATGGTTTAATATGAATGAAATTTAAAATGTATTGCAATAATACGACAAAAAACTAAAAGTCATTCATCTATAAACATAAAACCTAAAATTCCTCGTCTTCTGATTCAACTATTAGCATCGATTGATCGATGTATTGTTAAATTCTAAGGAATCAAAATACTCGTAGCAGTCGTCAGAGCGGTCAGCACTGTCAGCAGGATCGGACGATGCCCCGATTTCCATTTCGTCACAATAACGCAAATTCTGTCTAATTGTTATAAGCATGTTCAGGCGGTCTTTAGTTAGTCTATTTCGCAACTTTGTGTGGGTTATTGAAAACAAACTCCAATTGCGTTCTGCGCAGCAGCCGAGCTTGGAGGGATACCTAAAATCCTATGAACTATGGGATAAGCATGCATCTTCTTTTAACGCAAACCTCAGTCACCATAGTTGAAGTGCAATGGCTTTAACCGTTGACCATGCGGAGTAGCATTTACCAAAAAATCCTGTTTTGCTACGAAATTCCTCGCCTACCTTTTTACCTTACCTTACTTTTTTTACCTTTGTACTGTTCAAAGAAAGGTATTTCTGCTTATAAATGCACAAAGTTGGAAGCTTCAGCCATTTCATCGCTTGTAAAACCTGAGCCAAGGTACCTTGGATCCAACAAATTGGCTGCCAAATGAAATTATTGAATACAAAAGTTACGGCGATTTGAAACAGCTGCCCGAACTTAGTCATTTTCCGACTCTGAAAAAACGTCATTTACGTAGAGACCACCTTCAAAAACAGCTCTTGCAAAGCTTGCATCTGCGGTTTCCTTATCTGTGGCTGGTTTTGGTTGTTCAGATGCATTTACTAGAGATATTTAATTAACAGAGTGATTATTTAAATCACTCTCGTAATCTCGTATAATGAAGACGAAGGTTTTGTACCAATGGAATATGCAAGCTCGGCGTCATTTTTATGAGTATCTTCAATAAATATTTTATTTGTAACTCCCACATTACTCAACATCTTTTCGGAAAATAACGTTTTATATCACTCCGGGCATTTTTGCATATGTAAAAGCATTCGAGTTGCATGAGCATTTTTATACTCAGTATTGCAATAAATGCAAACTACGTGTTTTTTGTTTGCTGAGGCACCAATTATTTGATAATGCGCCCAAATATCTCCAACCATCCGCGGCATGTTATTTATTAATACGGAAATGTAGAAACTTGAAAATAAAATTAAACAGAAGCCAGCATTCGTAAGCTAAGTTAGAACTTTATAAATGGAGTTTAGATAGGTTAGTGGGTAATACGTAAAATGCGTTCACCTTACCAACATACGTTTGCAAATCTAAACATTGCTAACACATACTTAACCTAACCTACTTTCGTTATTTAAGCGTGTCTTATATCATGACAATGATAGATAGATTTATAAATGATGTATATAATTATATTTCATAAATTTACTTATCGAATACCGGCCATAGGTATTTTTGAAAAGTAACTTATACTATTCAGAATAAATGTCCAATGTGACAATAAATGTCGAAAATGACCAGACATTTATCATAAATGACGGTCAGGTATTGAAAGTGACGGTCAGTTTGCAACTCTACCGCTAACCGTTAGATCATAAACTTTGTAGATATGACACGACAATGGAAGATTTATAAAGATCGACGAATGAAATTAACCTGACTTAGAAAGTCTTTACACGCTTTGCAGATTTATATACGCGGTATAAATTATCCCCTATTTCCCCCTTATTCTCGGATTTGTAATTTCGTAGCTCCCGTGCCTTGTACAGTCACCTGCAATAGTATATGACGCTGTGAAGGCCGCAAAAATATGTGACACGCTCTTATGGCGGTACAAACAAGACTGTGTCACATATTTTTGCGGCCTTCACAGCGTCATATACTATTGCAGGTGACTGTACCAGCTCATGCAGCGCGAGTCAAGCGACTGAAGCCTGAAAACCAAGCTGCCGAGTTGAACATGGATATGGATAAGGACACTTACCATGAGTTGTACGTAACCGTAGGCGTTAGCGAATTCGCGTTTCTAAAGTATTTTGTCTGTTTCGTTCCTGCCAGGCAGTCGCTAACGCCTACGGTTACGTATTACTCATGGTAACAAAGGGCGGAAAAGCTGCACTTTCTGGAGCCCCAGAGTTATTTAAAATATACCTTTTTTTAAATTGTTTTTCTGACCAAATTAAACTATTTTAAGTATCGTCATCTTAATTAAGTAAGTCGATTTGTGTAAGAAGTTCAGCTATTATTTATTTATTAAAATGTATTTAAGTATTGTATAGACAAAGTTAACACCTATTTAGGCAATGTTATGATATTGTTTGAGGATAGGCATGTTTAAATCACAATATATATACTTACAGTAAGTGTAACTTACCTACCTACCAGGTCGAGGTAGGTACCTCGACCTACCTTAAATCTAAAATAGGTCCTTGAGGCATTCTACATCAACCAGACGTTTCGCGATTTCTACGAAAAACTTGCGTGCGCTGGGACCCCATGGACCAAAAATTTCAACCCCAAATGGTACAAAAATGTACTCTCTGCCCAGGCTCTTATATTTATTAAGTTTTAAAACTGCGGCGCTTTCAGCCACGGTGGATTCAATGTTGGTGACAGATATATTTTTATGTACTAATATTATTAATTTTAAGTGCCTTACCATATATACATCATTCGATGATAACATTTTGAAAACAGATAAATTGTTTAAGTGGCCAGTCTTATTGAGGCGAACATATTCTGGCTATTTACTGTTTGATCGATAAATCATAGGTAAACTTACCCGATATTAAAGTGTGCCGAATCTACGTTTCCCTTTAATTTTTAATCTTGCGCTGTGGCAAATGTTTATTAAGGAGCGAGTGAAGGGAACGACCTACTTATTTAGATCTTGGTCCCGCACCCCATCTTAGCTAACCTCGTCGAAGTAACAGCATGACGTATTCACACAATAATAGGACTTACTACATTGGCATACGGTTTGATTTATTTTTTCTTAAAATTTAGCTTTTATAAGGCTGCGAGAAACGATTGCGATTGGCAGTATGAAGCCAACCTACGTTGTTTTAATCAATTAGTTCAGTCAATATCTGATTGACGGGAAACATGATCTAACAGTTAAGATCAAATTATAAGTAGGTAACAGTTTATACCTACTTAGTATAAATAAATTTGGTTCAGTTTCTTGCACTTAAGGTAAGGCCTATAAAAGGTAGTTATCTCCATAGCCTTACAAGTTAAAAATTAATTAGGCGAGGCCAAGAGTGTTGTATATGGTCAGTAACAAAATATAAAAACAAAAAAACCGGCTTCAAAAAGTGAAAAAAAAATATTTTTATCTTTATTTGCTGTAAGATTCAGGAAAGATGAGTACTTACTCAAACAAATGGAGTTAACACCGCAGCGCTACCTACTTACACGTTTGAAGTCGATGCCAAGCCAATATTGACATATTACTGATCAATAACAAACCTCACCGTCCTCTCTGAAGAATAAATAAATTATGATGATGATGTTACGGCCATGCATGCTTGAATCAAATGTTATCACACTAAAAGTAACTCCGCCACTTTCCGGCCCTTTCTAGTGTGAGTCATCCTTTACTTCTACGAACACCTAGAGTATGCTGAGCTCCGTCGTTACAAACCAACTAAGCAAAGCATACTTATTTCTGTACATACAGTTGTAGAAACTTGTCTTTATTATATAAATATGCAAAAGCGCTTAAGATGAATATTAGGTTTGAATTCAATTTCCATAGTCCCAAAGGAATTTTACGAATTTCTATTTTGTACGCGGACACGATCATGTTTTGGTATGGACACCCCATACCACGACAATAATATAATAATGTGGCACGTGTAGGGTAGAAAAGACAATACGCACGCCCGACAAAAGGTATTTTATTTGAAAAGTTGCTAATAAGTTTCTTAGTACATATTTCATTTTCCTCACGACGCCTCCCACGTGATGCCGACACTTTTAATGAATGTGCCGAGCGCCCACTCAAACGGCGCGCCCTTCGTTATTGGCTATAAAAATAAACAAGCTTTATCGTTGTTTTTATAAATGCCATGTTTTTTTTAAGCCTATATTTATTTTGAAACACCACAAAATCAGATAAAATACGTCGTGTCACTTAAAAAGAAAAGCAAATGTTTTTATTTGACAAAAAGGGAACTAAATAAAGGGTGAACTTACTGCTTAGATAAATCATGACTGCATGTAACTTTTACAATAAACCCTATAAAAAGTAAAAATCCTATACAAAAAAACCTAGGTCTCTTTCACTGTAATGAACTGGTCATTGTAACTGGCTTATTATTATTTATACAATGATTATGCATAAAAATGAACTGATCCGTTGTTTATATTATCTAGTGAAGTGTTTTAACAAATAAAAAACTCATTAATAACAGTAGGTAACTCACCTACATGAAAAAATATGTAGATCGGGGTTTGATTATGTATTTTTAGGGTTCCGTACCAAAATGGTAAAAAAGGAACCCTTATGGTGCGACTCAGTATGTCTGTCTGTCGCATTGTTAAATATTTCGAGAACTACTTAAGCTACCGATTTAAAATTTGGAATAGTTATAAACAAAGTTAATCCAGACACATAGAGAGGGGTCTTTTTATATATTGTATTTTATTTTCAATGAAAAATCCCCGATAAAAGACGGGGCAAAAATTTAAAGTTTAGTTACTGGGTCATATGGAATATTATTTAAAACGGCTAGATTTGCACATTCTAAAACAATTTTTTAATTATTTTTTAACAGTGACATTTTTTTGATTTATAAATGAAAATGTAAAAGAAAATACAATTTTTCTCCTAAGTTTATGAAGGAAAATATATAATGTTTTTTACACAACGTTAATATTATCTGAAATATTACAAGAAAAATATAACATTTACCCTAACTTATTTTTTTTAATAAATAAAAACCGTTCTGAACTAAATTTGTAATTTAACCAACTTAAATTGTTTTTTTTTCTTTAAGTTTATAAGATATCATTTTGTAAGTAGGTACCGTCTTATTAAATAAAGTTATCAAAATAGGTTTACATGATAAAAAAATATCAAGGAAAAACAGACTCGCATACTAACTCCATGCCATGCAAACATTGAAAACGAGGGACCCAATCTGTCGATACATGTGGCTGACGTATTTTTTTTTTCTTCTAGGTATAGTTGCAACATAAAGTTTGTACGGAACCCTCGGTGCGCGAGTCTGACTCGCACTTGGCCGGTTTTCAATCCTGTCGGATATGGCGTACCAGCTAAAATCCAATTTAAATATATCGAGCTTGTCTTTGCTTAATTGGTTATTTATTATTTCAAAGGAATTTATTATTTCATAGGTTTTACTAATTTTTACTTCAAAAATGAAAGCGAGACCTCTTAATATAAGAAGTGCACAAAATACAGCAGACCTCTAGTGGTCCATAAATTGTGCACTTGAAATTGTGAGCCAAGTTCCAAAGAGAGTGCTAAAGTGCGGTAGACAGTCAAAATAGATGGGAAGCGAACTGGGCGTAATTATATTTTTCAATTGTGAAAGCTGTGAGGTCGTCCACAGAAATTTGGATAAACGAAATGTTCGAGGATGCGAAATATTAGCGGGTGCTGAAATAATTACATTTGTTTGTTCTATTTTACACTAATTAAAGTCTCTCTCATTTAGGTCTTTGTAGGAAGCCGAAGTATTTGAATAACCCGATTGATATATTATGTCTCTATTTCAAAATAATCACAAAAGTATAAGCTTTCATGTTCGAAATAAAAATAAGTACCTACGCTAAAGTTACTCTTGAATGCTGTTAAAATCTATTGAAACGAAATGAAAGGATGAAACATAGATTAAGCAAGCCCGCTGCGCGGCCGGGTGGAAGCGACGATATTAGGCATTATCTTGCTACATTGTGGATGCACTTGGGAATGGTTTTGTCTAAGTGATAATCGCCATGGAAATGCGACTGCAGCTCACTGTTCTTAGCTTAGCGTTCAAGCGGTAATGCTAACGATGATTATTACAAAGACGTCTTTGTCTATTGAATCATTGTCATGTCATCATGTCATTATTGCACTTTGAACTGTTTTATTTATTTTATTATTTTCTGACGAATTATATGTATGTTTGTTCGGCGATAACTCAAGTAATATTGGTCGGATCGTCGTGAAATTTGACTGGTAGTTACATGAGATAAATTGAATTTTCAAGTTTGTATATGAGAAAAATCGTTCAAGGGTTCCTGAGATATATAGGGCTCGCGAGTTCAAGTTCAGGGGCGAATCACTATTATATTGATAAACAAAATTTAAATTTTATTTAAATGTTATCAAAAAAGTAGGTACTGTCACAAATTATACAGAAAAAAACATTTATACTATTGAACAAATAAAACTTATACATTATAAATAAATTTGTGCAAATCGTATAAAAACAGGACAATATTTTTTTTTCTCTTCACAACAAACGATGTATACGCATGCATTGTTTAGCTCAAATCTGTCTTGTCGTACCGCCCGCAGGCTGAATCATAATAGCGAATGTCAAAGCGCCATCTTTTATCGATATTTAGAAAATTCGATTATTCGTCTTATCCGCATTATGAGTTTTTCCCAGGCGTCCCCTACATACTGACATGTAATATTTCTGTGCCAAAATCAAATAAGATGTCATCGGAATTTCAAAGGCGCAATCTCAGCATCGTCTGTAGTGGATTAAAAATAAAGACTTTGCATACAACAAATAAAATAAAGACTTTGTGCTAACAATTTTTTTATGCGAAACGTTTCTATATTTTAGGGCTGATATTGATGTGAGTTAAAACGGTACAAATTGTCCTATTTACTTTTATAAATAAGAAATAATTTATGATAATGACTATTTTCTTTAAATGCGTGAAGATCAAAATAGTTAAGTAAATTTATGTAATGTGATCGTAGACTTTATAATGTTTTTAATTTTTCATACATTTTATAAATATCTAATTACGTAGGTACAATATATGTAAATTGAGTTGGCGGCAAATAAAAAAAAGTATCTATATTTTGCTTATCTATATTTCTCTGATCTTGCTTATATTATTTATTTTAAGATTGGTGTAATTTCATTCATAAAATAATATTTTGCGTTATGGGTCGGCCAGAATCAAATCAATCTGACAGATTCATGATCTGAACAAATCAAAACGTGTGTGATCAATAGCTTAATTGTATGTGATTCCGTGCGTTATGAATTCTTAATTTAAACTAAGATTATGAAATTCATAATCTGATTCCGGACGCCTGTGGCGACCCTTAACCTTTTGCTCATCGGTTTTTATTATTTTAAAATATCTAACCTTTATTTCCACATTTGCGACCCACTACTGAATTTTTTTTTTGAATTATGTACCTACGGACTTTCCATCCAAGAATTTCTTGCTATTTTCATAATACAGCACTGCACTGTTTCGTCAATATTTTAAATTGAGTCGCTTTCAGAGAAAAAAATCTTTGACGGTTGTCAATCAAACTTTCCTGGCGTAAAAAATGTCATGTTTTCTAGCAAACCTTCTTTCTTTTTTGCATTTTTCGAATATTTCTTTGCAAAGATTACCTTTTTTCGATTTCGTCCGCGTTGGTGACAGTCTAGTCGGATCAATTACTGTATGTTTCTCTGCGCTGTTGAACACCTTTATAGTTATCTTTTACACCACACTATTTTTTTTTAATAGCCTACTAAGTTGTGTCCCACTGCTGGGCAAAGGCCTCCCCTCTGCTCCGCCACTCGTCACGGCTTAGTGCATGCTCACGCCAATCGCTACAAAATGAGTCTAGGTCATCCCGCCATCTCCTTTTTGGTCTGCCCCTGCTCCGCCCGCCTTCCGGGGTCCAATTTGTAGCCAACTTGGCCCATCGCTCCGGGTGCATGCGGCAGAGATGTCCAGCCCAATCCCACTTGAGCTTAGCGGCCCTGACACCCACATCTGAAACACCGGTTCTGGAGCGCAAATCGGCATTTCTGATGCGATCAGTTCTACGCACTCCCACTATATTGCGCTCCATGGCCCGCTGGAAAATTTTGAGTCGGGACTTTTGTGCCTCCGTCAATGACCACGTTTGGGCGCCGTAGGTGAGGATGGGTAGGATGCACATATCAACGAGTTTGCGCTTTAGTGTCAGTGGAAGGTTGCCCTTCATTAGCGCTTTCATGGACCAGAAGCTCTTCCAGGCATTTTCGATCCGTCGATCGATTTCTTTAGACTGCCTGTTGTCGAAGGATGCTAACTGGCCCAGATAGATATACTCGTTACCACACTAATGAATAAAATAACCTGTTACCAAAAAAAACATCTCAAATTTGTACAGATAAGTATTGCCACTTAAACAAATATTAAAAATACAATTTATTGAGGAATATAGACTAATGTTGCATCAAAATAGATAAAAAAACATACAGCCAAAAATTATTATAAAAACCTTGCTGAGTGCAGAAATTCACAGAAAGCCACTGGCTGCTCGGTAGCATTCAATTTAGGAAGAAATTCCGTTTTACAAAGTTTCAAAGTACATGTTGCCGATAAATCATTGAATTAATTTCTAAGATAATGAAATATTATTAATATTTTATTCTTTTGAAGCTCACGCTTTTCATTGTTACAATTATAGCTTACGATGGAACGACATTTTCGTGAAGCGGAAACTGTCAAGGACATCGAATCCAATGGGACTTTCCATGTAATAAGGCTTTAAGATTATTACCGGCAACAAATCGGTGGGACGTATTTTTTTAAAACAAATTACATAAAATCTTTAAAATATTCGTGAAACCGAAAGACCACGAATCACAAATTAAGAAAAAACTAAATTAAAATAAAATTTAACAGTTTTGTACGAAATACACTAACTTTTCATATGGTTTCTTTTTTTAATCTTGACTCCTCATGGATCTTAGAATCAGAAATGGGCTTTGAAATAAAAAAGGAACGAATCTGGAACCATATACTTAAAAAAACAATAATTTTTTGATATCGGTTCAGAAATCATAGAGTTCTGTAGATAACAAATATGAAAGCAAAAAAGTAGAGTCGCTACTAGAAAAAAACGACCAAAATTATGCGCTGTGAGTTTCTGAAATTTTGACTATAGCTATTTCAAATAATACCTATTTTTATATAAGGAGGGAAAATCAATTCCCCCACTGAGCGAGGGAGGAGAGGGCGGAATGTTTTCTTTGAATATATCTTCACTTATTAGTTAAGCCTGCTAGGGGTAGTAGTGTGGTATCATTTTCGTATAACACAGACATGAGGAATTCATTTTTGATAAAAAACAGTGCAGTTATATAAATATTAAAAAAAAAATATTGGGGCAAAGGTAACTCCTCACTTTTTTTTCAAACATGATGTATTAAAAAATAATTATTTCAAATAAAAAAAAAACAAGATAAGTTATGTATTGCACTTTACAAACATATACTTTATGGGGACTTACTATACAAAACTAACTGAAATAAATGTCGCTAAATGTCGCTAATGTCAGAACCTAAGCAAAAATCAAGCAGCTAAGCAGAAAACATACGGTTTGTCTTACTATAAACGTAGTATAGGAATTTGAAAATTTGTGTAACTATATTCTTTTTAATATAATAGAGAATATCATTTATTTTTACTGAATATTTTTCGTATTATTATATATTATAGAAAGCAAAAAAAATGAAACTTATGTACAAAGTAAAAATCTTCATCGCTTCATCTAGGTTAAAGCCATATGCAGTACTTACAGTTTAATGCAGCTTTGCGCATTTACATCCCCTAGTCTTTGTTGCAGCTGCATCTTACCAATTCTTGAGGACGACGACGAGTGGTATAACCAGGCTGCCATTCAAGGGTGCTCCCCAAATAGCTAATTAAGAAAAAAAAATGTTTCTGAAAGTCTTCGAGTCAAAGTGTAAAGCCTGATGACATGCTCGTTTTAGATGTTGAATTTTAGACGTTTTTTTGGAGAAGCACAATGGCTGCCGCTACCACTACGCTTTTCGCTCACCCCCAGTACCTTTCTCGTCTTGTGGTCTAGTTGTCGCCTCATTACCTAACCATTCCATCGATTACCGGTAAGTTTTTCTTGAATTGGCCTTATTTTAAAACTACCTCTGACATGGTTATTTTTTGTATGATTTAGTGTTACTCCTCCTCCTCAGATAGGCTCTGAGCATCTTCATATCTGCAGCGTGCAGTTTGGCATCGTGTTTTTTCATGTGGCCAGCCCTTGGAGCCGTATATCATTGCCGGACGTGCAGCTGTCTTGTAAACTTTGCCTTTGATATGATCTGGCATCCGTTTATAGCAGATAACGCCCGTAAGATCACGTCATTTAATCATCCAGTGTTGATACGCTTATCGACATCTGCTTTAATGGTTCCATCGGGTTACATGTTCGAACCAAGGTACTTAAAACTCGTTACCTCGTTCCGAGGATTGCCACCAAATAAATTGTGCTGCAGAGATTAGTAATACTAAAAGTAAAATTACAATGCATCAATTCAATTTTCTGTCGGCTGACTCGGAGTCCAGAATGTTTTTGATGGTATCTAGAATGTTATGCAGATCTTATTTATTTTCGCTGTTCACAAGAATGTCATCCGATTAGAGCAGATCCCATGGAAGCAAGCGTTGTATATGGCCTACATGCGAAGTGAGATGATTCATCACTAAATTGAAGAGTAGCAGGGGGTGAAACTTAGTGGACTCCTATCTGCCGTGGAATTAATCGCTCGGATTGCCATCAGTTCGATGTTTTTACCTTACGTTATTGTATATGTAGATTACCTACTATAGAAACGTTCTAAATAAATCGCAGTGCACATGTATGTCGCAGCGCACAATTTTTCCCGTTAGCAAGTAGCTATAATAAAAAAATGTTAAGACGCATTGAGAAACTCTCCTTTCTTTTAAATTTTGAAGTCGGTTGAAAAAGGCATTTATGCGGTACCTGCGTCATTTCACTAAGAAGGATTTTTTTTAAGTACTTAGAAGTACTTAGAAACAGTAAGTACAGTTTAATCACGTATCATGTTATCTTGAAAGTAGGTACTTGTTAAGGTCAACATTTTTGTTTTCATCATATTGTTATGACACACGTTTTTTAAGGAATTATTATATCTGAAAATTAATACTTTATTATTCAAGTATTGTCCACAAAATAAATGATAAAAACTGGACAGGCGTTTAGTTTACCGTGCCACCACAGGGATCGATTAGTTGCTCCAATACACCCTTCCTAAACACGTTCAACTATGCCATGATGAGGGTACAAAATCCGTTCAGACGCGTATCATTTGTGAATGAAATGTCCCTTTCCAAACCGCTAAAGCACGAATAAAGACGTTTTATTATGAAAATCCGAAAGTTGTTATCACATTTAAGGTAACATTCTGTTAGTGAGAGCACCAGAGTTACTGTCGTAACATTTACTCCATAAATTGATGGAACTACATTATCGTTGTATTTGGAAATCACCACCGAGTTACAGCCAAAATTCTCTCAATGATAACGCTGTATTTCAGTGACTAATACGGCCACGAAAATGTTATTAGATTTTGAATGTCTATTCTGATAGAGGCTGGATAACTCTAAGGACTTTTTATCACATACGTTATTTGCATTAACTGTCATGCTGATAAAAATTCGAAATATTTTTGCCATATTCGTAGTAATTTTGTTTACGTGACGTTAGTGACACAATTTTGATATCTCCATTAGGTAGTGTCAAATACCTACTCATTTACAACTTAATTACGCCGTGCTTATATTCGTGAACTTTAGCATCTGTTTGCATTCGCACCACTTTGATCATATCAATTCCTCACATCGGGCCATGTGCCGTCAGGCGTCGGCGGTGACGTGACAGCCTGCGGCTTGCTTCGCCAAACGTAGTTATGTCCCGCCGCTTGTAAATTGATGCAAACTGATTGTGATTCACACACGTCAGAATTCATTACGGAACGTTAAAATTTGATTGCTGCTAACTTCGTTTCCTCTTTTCAGAAAGCAATAGTTATTTGTAGAGGTATAAAGCTTTAAGGAAGAGCAAAGAACTTAAGAGTCGTTTAGGTTAATGTGTTCATCAGCTATGAGATTATTAAAAAAATAACAAGGTATATTAGCTTACGATGCGATCAATGCGATGTGACAAATTGTTTATTGAATATTGAAGTCACCCAAATATTGCGAAATATAATTTTCCGATTTTCATAATCCCAATTTTTATAAATACAGGATTTATAAAAATTCGGAATTATAATAATCGTCAAAATCCCGAATTTTATAATCCCGACCTATCAAAACTCCAACCATTGAAATTCTGTACCCTGAAAGCACGAATATTTGAAATTTCGATAAACATAATATGTTATTCGGAATGAAATTAAAAAAAAAAAAACTACTAATATTATAAACGAGAAAGTTTGTATGGATGTTTGTTACTCTTTCACGTAAAAACTACTGAATGGATTTTAATCAAACTTTACTATAATATAGCTTATAATACATCAGAAAACACATAGATTACAATTTATTAAGATATTGCGCAGACGAAGTCGCGGACACCAGCTAGTGCTTTTATAATTATGCTTTTCAAATATCATTAATATATTAAGTGCTAGTCTTATACGTATATAGACGGTAGGTGGTGTTTGGATTACCGTGGTTGCAAATGATGTAAGAGGCGGCCTGTCGTGAACATCCAACAATTAAAATTTTCAGTCTGCATCTCTTTCGAGCAAATATGTAAGTGTGATAGAGAGGAAGATACATATTTTCGTTATTATACACGACGGTATGGTAGAAAAAATGCATGTACGTTCTGGTCGATATTCTACAAATGTACAACAACATATTTGTTTTACTGGTCTGCCGTCGCATACCCGCTCCAAACGTAACGAATGGACGCGTCCCAGCCGGTTTAGGCAGAAAGTCGTTTACAAAGCCTATTAATAACAACTAGAGAAGGAAAAACAAGTCAATATTGCGGTGGACAAGCCCGTAGAACAATAGCTCTATGTCAAAGAGACTAAGACAAATTGTCTTAGTCTCTGGGAACGTGTATCGTGAAAGTAAGAAACGTTTTATTAAAACCCTTAATTAAAAACTCTGCTGCATGTTAACAACTTGTGCGCTGAAAGAGTTTGATCAGTATCGGATCGAACGCAACAGAGCGTGTTTACAAAGTGTTGTTATAAAGTTAGTTGCTGAGAAGTTACTAAATAAACGAAAAGATTTGCGCTATATAATGTTGCATGGTACAATAGACATAATTTAAAAGTAATGTTTTTTACCACTCAAGCACTGGCCGATCTATTCTTATATTCATTTTATACCGAAGACTTAAATATGTGGTAGTGCAAATGATTGGTGATAATACATTTTCAAAATATAAATTGTCTATAAGGAGTGTTAATTTTTTTATAAGTACTTTAAATAAAAACAAACTCAGTAGTTTGTTTTTATTAAAAGTACTTATAAGTACATATTATATATTTTAAGCCTTAATTTATTTATTGAAATACATATCATAATTAGCTCATTCAGAAAATAATTAAAATGTTTAATTTTTAAGCAGAAACGTCTGCGCACGATAAATATCAAATTTCTTAAAAGGGTGCTTGCTCTCTCTTTCGCATCGATTCTCATATTTTCACTTCGCATGACACGAATGGCATAAGGTTATATGGCATAAATGTCATAATAATGCTAATTTCGCATAATAACCATTTTTCCTTACATGTTATACATAAAATTACTTGACAGCATATAAAATCGAATAGAATTCTAGAATCTGAACTTTAAAGTGCATAATACTCGTACACCCAAACGTGAACATCAATTTCAACTAATATTAAAAATTCTAACCTCGAACTTACTATAACCTCTGCTACTAATATACTTTTTGCCGTATGATTTTTAATAGTTTAGTGACTTTGTTTGCCATCACCACCAAGGTTGGGTCACCGTGCAATAATGGCACAGTATGTAGATTACGATAGTATGTTGACACCTCAATAACGCGGAGTAGGAGCTCGCCCGAGATCATGTTTTTTTTTTCTTTTTTTGTCTTTTTAAGATAATGAAAATTTCAAAAAATAAATACAAAATATGATAATAAGGTAGCAAAAAGCAGATACAAAGTCAGTGTCAAGTTGATGTTCGGAGATAAGAACAATATTATTAATTTCATTTTATTCAATTCTGGTGAAATATCTTTTGATATGACACTATAAAGATGTCCTTTTTAGATAAAATTAAGCTATCTGAAGGACTCACAAAAACGCATCAACTTGAGTAATTTAATGCGCCTATGTGAGCTTTTAATTATGAGTGTTTCAGAACTTAACCTATGAATACTAACCTGTATATTTACCCTTTGAGTCGGAAGGCCAGATAACATTCAATGCTGTAGAAAATAGCCAGCGTGTGAAGCCAACAGCCTTAGAATAATTTTCAGCTGACACCAGGTTCACAAAGAAAAAGTCGGAATAAACGCTAGGAAGGTGATGAACAATTGAATTTCATAAATTCAGATAAGTTATAACTTTAGCAAGTTTAAATATTACGCATTTAAAATTGAATTCAGACTACAATTTGAAAGTGTACTTCGCGTCGAAACCTAACAAAGAAGGGCGACATTCAAGGGCGCCTTTCTATTTTCTAAGGGTCGTGTTTCTTACAAATTGGGTCCTCTGGAGTGCCCAATCAGAAAATCAATATGGTGCTTTTAGGCTCCCTTCTAGAAAAAGTATTTTTGTTACTTTACCCTTTCTAATCCAACTTGGCACATATCGTATTAGTTATTAATTTACGCTTCAATATTTAGAGTATTCTAGAATACATAAGTATTACGTATATTAATATTTAAAAAAAATTATGTTTGGCATTTATTTGGCTTCAAGCTCTGCTATAAAACATAGTAAGCATCTTAAGAATATGAAAAAAATAGAACCCTGTTTATAGTTAACCGTATAAAGTGGAATTGATTATCGCACTCAAGTTGATCCCGGCGTTAGGTTCAGGTGGTTGAACGCACTTAGTGAAGTTAAATTATTCAATATGCGGCCGTTGCATCGGTGGTATTATGAGGTACTTGGTCTTTAAGTTGTATAGATTAAGCACAAAAATATTGCATTTGGTAAGTCCATAACTAGATACATAGTTCTAGTTACAGACTACCAAATTTAAGATTCTGTGAAATAAATATAAGGAGACGAAAAACAAATTACACAAAAAAGCATGACAATCATTATAAAACGCGGTAAATTTCAATTTTGTTTTTGATTTACATATGTAGCTGCTGCTTTTTGGCTGATGTAACAAACCACAATCACGTTACTTTAACAGTACCAGTGTTAGAAAAATACCAAAATAAATCAGTGATATTTGTCAGTAAATCATGTTTGGAAAGTTAGGTTCACACACTATCAATCTAGTAAGGGGTCTGGCGTCCCTTTCGACGGATCGTTGTATTTCAGCCACCAAACACTACTTGGCTGCAGGAAGTACATAACGCACCACAATACGAACCATGGACATGAACTTACGCAAGATACGAGTATATTCAGCCATATTTCATTTCAGCGCATCAGGCAAGTGATTGGGGCACTCATTGATACTTTGATACAAATAACTTAACTTCAAATCAAAGCAGAAGCGACTGCCAGCCAGCTAACGACTGTTAGCGTCTAAGGAGGCGCTAACATATATTATAAAAAGTGAAGCAGACATATATATATATATATATATATACACAACGGAAAAATGACCAAAGCCCAGTGCCCAAGACTAAGACCGAACCAGCGACCTTATGCTTTCGCGGCAGACGCCGTAACCACCCTCGCTTCTAGTTGACAATAATCTATAAATATTATCTTGAGGGCAGCACGCAGCAGAGTAGGATTGGCGGAACGCATCTTAAGCGTTTAAAATAAGAAATGCTACCCTTTTATATGAAAATATACTACCGACGAGGGCGTACATTGAATTCCGAATGAAGCGATGGATTCTACAATAGAATCCCGAACAGTAGAATTCTGAACGTAATGAGGGATTCAAGCGTTAACGCCCAAGATGAAAATAATTTTGATACCGTGTGACACATACTGCTTTTCACACCAACTACGAGGCAATAAACAAAGCTGAAAACAGCATCATATGAACATCACGATGCCACTAAATAATGCCCGAAAACGTAAAAATCTGTAGTCCTTGAACAGAAAAGTGCCACATTGATCCCTCCCAGCAGTGAAGAAAATGCCACTTTCATCCCTCCTAGCTTGAACAGAAAAAACCCTTTTATGAAAGGTGGTGTGAAAAAGAAATTTCGGACTCTGGCTGCCGTGGTCGGGTTACCTAGTGGTTAGGACGTCTGCTGCAGTAGGAGGTTGCTGGTTCGATCCCAGCTTTAGGCGCTGGGGGCCTTGGTCACTTGTTCTGTACTGTAGTATATGACATCTCTTTCAATCTATATATACATGACAATTAAAAAACATGAATCAAATCATTTATTACAAATAATTATTGATTTTATTCGTGCTTTAAAATATGTACGGTGCACATGCATAAATGCGTCCAATGCAAATGACCCGGATGGTCGTGAAACTAAGTATACTTGAATACAAATTTGCGAAAATTCCTCTACGAATACGCCGTACTCTATTTATTACTTTTTGCAAAAGAAGACAGTCGCATGTAGTACATAAGTTGATAGTATTAGTTAAGTGACTAAATAAAGTGTTAAAATATTTTAAAGTAAATAGTTTTTATCTATATCAATGCCCATTAGCGTGAAAAGCTTTGCATCGCACCACACCGCTTTTTGTTGCTTTCAAGAATTGAAATGAATAATGACATTTCGACAAATGCCCGTCAAGGTGATAAATTGCCGAACAATTTTGGGCGCCTCGCTATTATAGGCTTAATGATGATGCGTTATTATTGTGAGCCCGGAAAAGGGCCGAGTAAATAAACCGGAGGGCCGATAACTTGCAAAAACTATTAAACATAACAAACCGCCGTTACCCATCAGTAGATTCCATTCTCTGTTTTCCTACTGTTTAATTTGCGCTGGAACTAACCTAAATCCCTGTCTGTTTGCTTATTTCTCCACTCATTTATTTGGAACGAAGGAAAGAGTATTTAGTGATTTGTATTATACATGATTTACAGTTGCTTAATTAACCCATTCAGCGCTAATCACGTTGTCGCTACGTCTCTACGAGTCATTTTCACTATAAAGCGAAGCACTCATGCTATCAGCTACGGCGTAGCGCTACGAAAAATCCTTAGCAGTGAATGTGTTGATGTAGAGCTTGTGCTTTTTAATCGTCTTTTTTTGTAAGTAATCGTCAACTCTTATCCAGACATTACCATCGTCATCGTATAATATGTATTGTACGATCACCGATATTCAATTTAACACGTAGGGTTACGGAACGGGATCTCAGTCTCGAAAGGGTAATACGATAAAACGCTGAATATAAGATGCGAACATTCCCATCTTATTACGCGACCCTTGTTTTTGGCGTGACAAAATTTCTTTTACATTTTCTTGCGTCTGCCAAAGAAACGCGTTTTAATTAATATAGGCATTCAGATAAAAAGGATGAAACGTGTCACCCGGAGGCGACACATTAAAAGCAACACCGTCTTATGTTTTTGCGGTTCCGTGTTTTGCTGATGTCGCGTACCTAAGGTTTAATTATATATATTTTATTTAACAAGTGATAATTAATTGCTATTAATGGATATTTTATATAAAAGTTTTTCTTGTATGTAAATATAAGTACTTTTGTTCTGGAACTTGAAGTGGACTGTATATGTATGAGCCTAGCTACCACCTTTATGTATAAGGGTAAAAAAAATATATATTACGCTTAATATGAATTTATTTGAGTCCGGGTTAAGTAAGTAGGGTGTATACAGGAAAAGTCACATGGCCATTTATAGAATTTGATTTATTATTGCAATAAGAGGCCTATCTGCCAGGTCACGATTTCGTCTAGAGGTGGCTTTAGAATCTAAGAAAAACACTCAGAATATAGATCGAACCGGTCCTAGCTTGAAGTATCCTTGAACTAAGCTTACTTCTGCGATTACATAACCATTATTAGTCAACAATCCTTTATAGAGAGAATACAATACAATACTCTAAGACAATATACAGGCGTTTATGGGCATTTTCAAAAATAGGGAACTATTTCCTTTTTTTAAATATAGGAAGTTTTGGGTTTTTTTTAACCAGAATCACGAGTACTTTTGATTTAAAAAAAGAAAAAGAGTGTCTCGTTTTTTTTGGTCAGCTTTGTAACGTATTTTTTCATACATTTTGTAGGGGCCGTTACAAAACTGTATTTTTTTCTGCAAATGCCCTTATGAGAAACACATAATGTAAAATAAACGTATCAGCTATCGTGTTATAAGCAATACGATGTTCCAAATTAAATGATCTGTTTTTAATCTTACTTCATGAATCTTGGAATCGAACCCATAATAACCAGCAAGGTTACATACAACGAGAGTCGAACCCGTTTAAGTTTTTAAATCCAACAATTACAAGGCAGATTTCACACAAAGAAACACTATTTACAAGTGTCGTCGAAAATAACAGAATTCGTCAATACAATAGATTACAACAGAAATCAACTATAGGGTGGGCAGTGAAATATTTAAATTGTATTAATCAAGGGCACACGAATTAATATGTCTCGTAATATGAAGAATATTACCAATATATGAATACCTAATTATAGGGTTTATTAAGAGCACGGGATTCGAACCCGTGTTCTACATTTAATAACAAAGTTTTTAACTGGATCAAGCTGCTGAACTCCGGCACTGGCTGAAAGTCTTTATTTAAGTAGTCCAAACTATCAAAATGTAAACTGACAATCTTACTCTCCCTGTTGCGCTTCCTTCCGCGTCCTCGAACCAAGAGTGAAACTTCACCCTCTCTTTTAATCACAAACTCCTTACAAATGCCTCTTATTTTTACTTAAATCTACGTATATTTTAGTCTTTGTAATAAATTGTAATAGACTTTGTAAAAAATATAAGGAACATCTTTATCGGACCGCGCATTACGTTTACGTTGTCAATTCTTCATCCCTTCTCCAGACCAAGCCGGTGGATGACGTGAGGCTATCTACTTCCTACGTACGACAGGATCTGCTAGGTGGTCTTGCTGTCTCTTTCTCCTGAAGGCGTCCATATCGAGAAGCAATGGTATACAGTTAGGGGTCCAACATGTGGCCTACAAATGTGTCAGCCTCCTGGAATTCGACAACAACACAAAACAGTCTTTATGTTTTACAACGGCTGTTCAAGCATCAATAATAAGGTCCAATTTCACTAAACAACTGTTTTGTGCGTTAGCCATATTAATTTGTCTTATTTTACGCAGCCATTTAACTTGTTTTCTTTTTCATTTTTGTTAATTTCTGCAATACTGTAAATTTAATTTATTATACTATTTCCTAATATTTAACTGACCCTGTTCAGAAAATAAACTCAAACTTATTTTTTACACATTTTTTGTTCAATTGTTACTTTTGTACAATTAAATTAAAATATCCGATCCTTTCAAATTTAACATTCTATGTCTAGATGCTATTGAATATAGCGAGTGAACGCTTGCGCTACTTAATTATACCCCTTTCGTAAGTGGAATTCAGTTGCCATTTCAAACTGTACTTTATTTAATTATACAAACATGGCAATAACTCTCTCTTCGCCTCATTTTCCTTATCTACATAGCAAACTATTCTTAAAATAATAGACAAATAGTAGATTATAACGTTGTCTATGGTATTCCATAAGAACACTGCTCATATGGATTATCATACAATATATAAGCACTGTTGTTTTTTTTTCTTTAGTGGGCTTACGACATTTTCGACATTCTGCCACCTTTCTAGAGTTTGCTTTTTTCGCTATTTTAGCTATCGTAGAAAAACTAGCGTATGCAACAGCTCATAATTGGTTCTTAAAACTCTCGACTCGACTTCGTCTCGTTTTGTAACTGCGACCCTCAAGTTTTAAGAACCCTTATTATATCACTGTTACATAAACTACTATTAAACACAATTGTAAAGCACGAATCAAATCATTTATTAAATGTAATAAATGTTTTGATTCATGTTTTTTGATTTTTTAAGTAGTAACACTACTACCCTATGTACTGGGCTATCCGATCACGGCAACTCGCCGGCCCAGTGATTAGGGCGTCTGCCGCGAAAGCAGGAGGTCGCTGGTTCGATCCCAGCCCTGCTCACGGGGGACCTTGGTCACTTTTTCTTTAGTATATGACATATCAATTTATAACTACTATTAAACATTAAAGGAAAAATCTTAATGAGGGATGACTCATACTAGAACGGGACGGGACGGGGCGGGACGGGACGATCTGTTAGTTAGTAATCTTTCCTGAGCTTTTTCCGCTCACGATCTGTTAATTTATATAGAAAGAATCACGTGATAGCTCGGAGCACTCGGCAGTCAGGTGACGTTTTCTAAAGAAAATGACAGATCGGTCCGGTAACGTCCGGGCCCGTTGTATTTAGTGTGAGTCATTCTTAAAGATACCCAAGTAACCATGGTCCAAACGAATTCATTTTCACATGCTTTTTTTAAGGGGCTAATTTTTAGCCGGCAGTGGTCCGCGAATGCAGAAAGAACTGAACATTCGCAAGCGTGACCCGTCTTTATAGCAAGCAATATATAAGTGTAGCAAAACGTGTTCTAAACATTACAACCTCTCCGAATCGGCCTGTTACCGCAACTGTTGCTGTTGCGGCCAGTGATAATCAGTGGTCGTTCAGTCAGACACACTAGCTCTCACTTGAGGAGGAATGGTCGGGCGAGTTGCCAAATTGCTTCAAGCCAGAAATCTGCAAACGGAATGCAGCGGACCGACTGTTTTCTGAACAATGCTTTGAAACGAATGAGTTTTACCCGACAAAAGGGTAAAGCCGTTTTTGTGTAATAAACGGTACGCTCTTGCGGTTATTTATTTTATGATAATTTTGCATGCAGTTTTGCGAAATTCCTTATGTGAAAGTTTAATTTTGTATGCATAAATTTACAAACGAATGTCATCACAATTACACTAAGTATTTAAAAATACGTATGTAGCTCCAATAGAAATAAATAACAATATCAAACACATGTATCTATGTGATTATGTTTTGTATCCATGGAGTTTAATTATTATTTGAAAGAAAGAAAGAAAAACATTTGTCCGGGACGCTTCAGTGTACAAAAATATTGCACTTTTAAACAATAAAGTTAGAAAAATAGCGTCACCGGTAAGGTATTTTGTGCCTATATATTACTGTCCATAAGTCTTTTACGATTTGATGGCATGCTAACCGCTATTAACGACACATTCCTACTGGTATGTCTGGATATGTGATATATTTTGGTAATCACAAGTTTTTCATATTATAACCAGCATTAATTCAGGCATTGTACCTACTTTGTTTGCTACCGCTTGTCGGGCCTCTGCGTAATTGCCTCCTCACCGTTTGAGGTTTAACTTTTCCCGGATTGCTACTGAATTAATACGGTGAAAAGTTTCGCTGAACCAGATCCGGAAATCAATAGCCAACTAATATTTTTTCATTAGCTCAAGTCTTGTTCGATTACTTTTTAAAGAAGCTTTGGTTAACTGATCGTTTAATTTAACTTTTTATCGGAAGCGTTTCGCTTTTTTATTTCTTCACCGGATGTATACCGCGCGGTTTCATCATGGTGCTATTTATTCCATGCGTTAGTGACGCCTAGCAATCGGTAAAATGTGGAAGGTATATTGTTTTTTTGTTCATGATCTAAGTACCTATACATTAACCATACCGTCCTACTCATATAAGAACTTTGCTTAGTTTGGTAAGCGATCTGTGTAAGAAAGGAAAATATTACCTAAGTAATTCCACCCCGTGCTTTTTTATTTTACTTATCTCTAAATAGTTTAACTTATTTAACTTGGGTAAATATAAACCAATTGAAAGTTTTATATAAAGTATAGTTAAAATTGTATGTAAATTAACTGTGCAAAATTCCCTGAATTTCGGTTAGAGTATAAAACTGTTTCATAACAGATTAAAAAAATATTTGCGACAGTAACCAACATCGGGAGCGCCGAGAAGTTCCTAAAACTGCCTGGAGACAAGTTACCATCACGATTAATCTTAGGCGATAAGTCACCGAAGTTGCGCGACTACGGTAGGTACATGCAAACAGGGCTAAATAAATAGGTAACATATTTAAAAAATGTTGTAAGAAGTTTTACACTAAATTTGATTCCTGTAATGCAAGATAGTTTATCGTAATCGAAGCAGCGAAGATGACATTCATTACAGTTTGTAGAACTTTTCAATTAACGTAATCGTATCGTAGTTATTTGGCCGATACTCGAAGGTTAGTTTTAGTTTCGAATACCTACTTATTTAGCAAGTAAACAATTTTTTAATAGAAACAAAAACGTAAAAGCTCATAAACATTATTGCAAACAAACCTTGACTTCGCGAAGCATGTTATAAAGGAAACCGGGCTATAAATATTGCGGTATCATATCACTACCGGTAATATTTATAATGACCATAGGAACAGGACCATAGCATTAGGAATGTGGCTGAATAAGGTGCGATAAAAATCTCAATTACTAAAGCCATCTAGACTGGAAATTAAAAGTAGGCATGTATGCAATCATTTTCGGACTTAAAATGTAAATCTTGCCCGAAAGAATTCTCGTCGCGTGCGGGCGATTAAGTGCAGGCGTTACCAGTGAAAATTAAAAATAAACGTGTATCGAAATCGCTCAGGCAGTCCCATTTTGTTCCAAAATGTATTAAGAAATTACAATTATATCCGTTAATAAGTTTAAAACTTCAAAATCTACAAAACAATAGAAAATGCTACAAAAGTAAACGTTTAACCAAATTTCGGGAAGTTTAACTTGAATATTGTCTCGATCTCGAGATCGAGATTCGTGACTAGATTCAACACACTCCCCGTCGAGAAAAACATGTCAAACTTATAACACCCCTCTTTTCCATCTGGGATTAAAAATAATTTGCTATCAGGGATGTTTTACGATTGAGTGATACTACTTTTTAGGGTTCCGTACCAAAATGGTAAAAAAGGAACCCTTATGGTGCGACTCAGTCTATCTGTCTGTCGGTCACATCGTTAAATATCTCGAGAATTACTTAAGCTACTGATTTTAAATTTGGAATACACATTGAGAGAAGACTTATAATTGTAATTTATTTGAAAATTTAAAAGTTTAGTTACTTGGCCATGTGATGTATCATTTAAAAAGGGCTAGATTTGCACATTCTAAAATATATTTTTTTATTTTTTCGTAATAAAAATAAATGATTTATTAACGAAAATGTAAAAAAAAATATACCAATACCCCTTTTTCTTCGAAGTGTACAAAATAATAAAAATGTTATTTTTTTACTAAACCTTAATATTATCATAAAACATTACAGGAAAAATATAACATTGAACGTAACTACATTTTTTTTAATAAAAGCTTTCCGGAATAAAATTTAACCACCTTCGATTGTTTTTTTTCTTTGAAATTATGTGACATCGTGCCAACAGTACTGTCCTATAACTAAAGATAATAAAATTGGTTTATGTAAACAAATATCAAGGAAAAACAAACTCGCATACTAACTCCATACCTTACAAACGACTGACCCAATGTGTCGTTTCTACTTCTAGGTGTAGGTGCAACATAAAGTATATACGGAACCCTCGGTGTGCAAGTCCGACTCGCACTTGGCCGCTTTTTATAACGGGCCTAACGCTTATATAGGAGTTTTCTCCAGCACGGCGTGAAATTAATTTTAATTATTCGGGTACAAGGGTCATAATCTTCTTACAAGGTTTTCACCAATATACATATAATATATCGGGCTATTGCTAAATAATATCCATGTATCCAATAATCCAAATAGCAACGAGAACTGTTAGTTAAAAAAATGCTATTTCTACCAGAATAGTCATTTATGTCCATAATTGTTGTTAAAATCATTTAACTAAACAAAATTGTGCGCAGTTTATCAGAGTGAAAGTAATTATTTGCGAACCAAAGCTCCTACATCCAAATTAACCGGTGAGGGTTAATTATTTTGAGCTAAGAGAGTAATTAACGCCGATAATGATCGTAAAGTATACAGCTTCTGAAGTTATATGACGCAATATACTCATGCGGTTAAGTATCCACAAGTACAAAGCTCTCGATATGGGGCTCATCATAAGGTACTCATTTGGTAAATGCAATGGAAAATTGTAAAGAATATATAAAACTAAACGCGCACCCAAAATTTTGGGGTTTTAGTTTCAGTTTATATATAATGTCAAAATACTTATTCTGAGAAATGTCAACATACAATAGTAAAAATAAAACTTAAGATTAGCTTAAGGCTAGTCGATAAGTCCCCCTCGAGTCGTCCCTGGCGCAAAGGTACCCATCACACTCTAGCCGCGTTCCCACGCTGAATAGCGATGGACAACCTTTGCACCAGGTACGAACCCGCGCGGGCGTCAGATCCCCTCTCCCTTATTCGACGTCCCACTTCCCTAATGAAGACAATAGCCTCCGACCCCCAATACCTAGTTGTCTCAAACGTTAGGGGTATAAAATAGTACATAATTGCTCCCCAGGGCCGAGTATTTATCCCGCTTTTTGACCGCGGCAAAATCAGCAGCGGCCCCAGCTGAATATCTAATATCTATATTAGAAATTACTGCTTTAATGTCCACCAAACATACCTATGGATGTATGAACTATTCTTTTTTTTTTTTTTTTTTTATGCTATAGGGGGCAAACGAGCAAACGAATCACCTGATGGTAAGCGATTAACGTCGTCCATGGACACCCGCAACACCAGAGGTGTCGCAAGTGCGTTGCCGGCCTTTAAGGTGGGAGTACGCTCTTTTCTTGAAGGTTTGAAGGTCGTATCGGTCCGGAAACACCGCTGGCGACAGTTCGTTCCACAGTTTAGCTGTGCGAGGCAGGAAGTTTCGGGAAAAGCGCACAGTTGAGGACTGCCAACCATCTAAATGGTGAGAGTGGAAATATTGTCGCGTAGGGCGATGGCGGAAAGAAGCGGCAGGGATTAATCCGAACAATTCCTCGGAACACTCCCCATAATACATGCGATAGAAAATACAGAGTGAGGCCACATCTCTACGCAGCGCCAAGGGATCAAGCCGATCAGAAATACGTTGGCAGTTGACAATTCGAGCTGCTCTCCGTTGGATGCGGTCTAGAGGAAGAAGCTGGTACTTAGGTGCCCCTGCCCAAAGATGAGAGCAGTATTCCATATGCGGGCGAACCTGCGCCTTATAAAGCTGTAGGCGATGGGCCGGCGTGAAATACTGCCTCGATCTATTGAGCACACCGAGCTTCTTCGAGGCCAATTTGGCCTTACCCTCTAGGTGGCCGCGGAACTGGACTTCACTCGAGATGTCAACGCCAAGGATTCCAATACTGGCTGTGGCAGATAGGGGAGTGCTCTCAAAACGAGGTGACGCGACGAACGGAAGTTTTTTTGCGGTGAACGCGCAAACCTGTGTCTTTGTAGGGTTAAAATGGACCAAATTAAGTCGACCCCAATCTGAGACTTCTTTTAGGGAGGTCTCAATTTCGGACACAAGTTTGTTCCGGCTCTCAATGACGTTTTCCCGGGAAATATTGGCGCGGCCGGTGTAGGAGGCATCACCCGTACTATCATCAGCATAACAATGAATGCCGCTAGTTTGCAACATGTCATTGATATGCAGGAGGAATAGCGTGGGTGATAGCACACAGCCTTGAGGGACACCAGCATTCACAGACATTGAGTCTGAGCATTCACCGTCAACTAGGACCTTAATGCTTCTGTCTGCTAGAAAACTGCTGACCCATTCGCATAATTTCCCGGGGAGCCCATAGCATGGAAGTTTCGAAAGAAGTGCTTTGTGCCAAACGCGATCGAAGGCCTTCGCTACATCCAAACTAACTGCCAGTGCCTCACCTTTACTCTCTATCGCCTGTGCCCAGCAATGTGTCAGGTAAACTAAAAGATCACCAGCCGAACGACCCCTACGGAAACCGTATTGTTGGTCACTCAGCAGCTGGTGATCCTCTAGGTACCAGAGGAGCTGACGATTGATGATGGACTCCATAATCTTAGAGAAAAGGGAGGTTATAGCTATCGGCCTGTAGTCGGATGGATTTGAGCGGTCGCCTTTTTTAGGGATCGGGTGCACCAAAGCTGACTTCCACGAAGTCGGGACTACGCCAGAAGAGTAGGAGAGCCGAAAAAGACGCGTTAAGACCGGCGCCAACTCAGGAGCACACATCTTGAGAACAATTGCAGGGATTCCATCAGGCCCACTGGACTTATGGGTGTCGAGGGAGCGAAGAGCCTTACGCACAAAGCTTTGGCGGAACTGTACATCTGGCATACAGCTCTCGCACCGCGGTATAGTCGGCGGCGCTTGTCCCCCGTCATCCAAAGTCGAGTTGGACGCAAAAAGCTTACCCAGTAGATCGGCTTTGTCTTTTGCGTCGTGGGCCAACGAATCATTTCCCGTGTGCAGAGGTGGAAAAGACGGCGTGCAGAAATTCCCCTGGATAGCTTTGGCAAGAGACCAGAACGCACGAGTTCCCGAGGGGAGACGCTCTAGTTTCTCGCCAATCCTACCAATGTGCAACGACTTTGCTCTGGCAATGGCTCTTTTGAAGGACCTGGAGGCAAAGTTAAACTCCTTTTTTAAAGCGCTGGTCTTTACATCCTGTACCGCCGCTGCATTTACCCAGGCTTGGTAGCACTCCAGCTTTCGGCGAGACGCCTTTTTGCAGGAGCGATCAAACCAAGGCTGGGTTTTGCCACCAACAGGTACCGCAGAGGATGGAACGAAAAGTTCCATTCCCTGAAGCACCACGTCAGCAACAGAGTCAGCAGCGATATCAGGATCATCCGGCGTGAAGCAAACCTGCCCCCACGGGTAAGACGCAAAGAACACCCGCATCCCGTCCCAGTCTGCTGACTTATAGTGCCACACACGGCGGCTACAAGCAACTCGCCGACGCGGCGGGCACGTGAGAGGCACTGTACTCCGGATGAGGCAATGATCCGAGGAACCGAGAGGGGCTGCAACGGATACATCATAGCCAACCGGGTGAGAAGTCAGCAGAAGGTCCAACAGGGAAGGTTCCTGGCTCTCCACATCTGGGATTCGCGTAGGCGCAGTAACCAGTTGTGTCAAGCCGTAGGTCAGAGCAAAGTCGTGAACAGATCTCCCCGCATGATCAGTCTTGCTGGAGCCCAGCCATTCGGCATTATGGGCGTTAAAATCGCCAAGAACGATGATCTCAGCGGATGGGATCTGCTGCTGCACTGAATCCACAGCCGTTTGAATCTGCTCCAAGAGTCGGTCAGTTTCGGCATCACCGCTATGGGACCTATAGAGGCACGAATAGACGCGAGGATGATCATCACAATCAACACGTAGCCATAAGGTGGAAAGGTCCCTACCTTCAAGATTGCTGAGGCGACGAGAACTGATATCGCCTCTAACGTACACACACACTCCAGCCCTAGGCAGAAAGGAATGCTCTAGTTCGTACCCAGGGTAGGAGAGGTATTTTGTGTCCGCTGGAGACGATATCTGCGTCTCTGTCAGAAAAAGCAAGGCCGGCTTAGCTGTCTCGAGGTGATGATGGACAGCATTAAGATTAGAATGCAAACCCCTGATGTTGCAGAAATCCACAGCGAGCGTGGCAGGGGCTGCCGTAGCCGTCTTGCTCTTGCCTCGGGAGGATGGCGGATGGCGGAGCGCGGATTTGCCCCCCCCAGAGTACGAAACGGGGCGCTCTCGGCGTCCACGCTCAGGCACGACAGTACCTGAGCATGGAAGCCCAGAAAGGGATTCTCCAGCGCTAGAGCAGCTGGTACCCTCCTGGGGTAGCTTATTAATCTGCGCTGTCATCGTCATTAAGGGGGAGGTTGGGGGGATTGGAGCTCTGGAAACCTTACTCACCGTGAGGAACACAACACCACATACCTACAAAGTAAGTAGTGATGTTATTATGGCTTCGGTATTCTGTAAGGTGGAGGTACTTCCCCAGTCAGGCTGCTCCAGATTCAAGCGAGATGACGTTTCGCTGTGCCCTACCTCACTTGTTGGACGTAGTTTAAGGACATACCCGGGTCCAGTCTTACTAATCATAATTTTTGATGAAAAATCGCACATCATTTTATTAAGCCGCTCAGAAATACGCCACGGCGTGTTATGTTTATTTACTCAAGTTGATAAACTTCCTTTAACTCTTTCGTATGTGAAAATGATCTTAATTTACTTCCGTGTGTATAACTACTTACAACATATTTAACAACAGGGACAAAGCAAATGTTCGTGTAAGTTTATGATATTTTGTTTTTGCCATGGATACAGAGATAGTATATGAGAAAACGTTGGGTTAGTTTTCTTCGCATGACTTCCGCTGACTTGTGTGTCTTCTCGTATTTATCTACCCGATAAAAGTAATATGTATACCCGTAGCACTGCTTATCCACTACGAAGCGAAATCCCCATTTTTAAGTATAGCCACACCACCGCTTGTTTGTGGCACAGCCCTGCGAATTTGAATGCAGCTCGTGTGAATTCGGAATACGACTGCACCCGTATCATTTTTTTAGGAGCTGAAGCAATTCGTGGCATGCACGAGTATGGGCTACAATCCAGCACTTGTAGCGCAAGTGTTAACGGGTTAAAAATAAAGGTTTTTTTTGCCGAATATAAAATTTAATTGTCGATTTTCCTTTTCTTTTAAGATACATTTCTAACTGAATATTCGATTTTTTAGCTATTTCTGTGTTGGTCCCGGAAATATAATCCTAACTGACATCTCAAAACTTTACATCGACCGACCATTTAACTCGTAACGAAGAGAAAAAATATCCTATACTGGTTGGTATTTGCTCCTTTGGAATTAACAAAATAAATGGGGGATATATTCCCGTGAAATCTGTTTTATTAAACCAACGGTAAAGGCCGATGTCAGAGTTGACCAATTGGTTTTATATGCCGAGCCGTTTGAAGTTTGATGAGTGTTTATAGCTTGTGCTGAATTCAATTATTGACACACAGCGCGTATTAAATACATAGGTAGGTAAACATATTATATTACAATAATATTTTCTATTGAAAATAACCTTCCATTTAGAAAATTAATTTAAAAACACAAAACATAGTAGCAGTGACTACTAAAGCTTTTTTGCACGTATACGGAAGCAATTCAACTATCCAGCAAGAAAACTACGACAACCGGCTAACTGGTGGTAAATCATATAGGTAACAGTATTCATACACCTACAGCAAATAGATTTAAGAATAATCCTCAGTAATTTGCCGAAGCACAGATCAAAGTGTACATTTCCACTTTTTTTTTTCAACAGCTATGTAAACTTTTTTCATAAGGTACTTTTAATACTTAAGTGATAAGGCTTGGGTAAAGCATTTTTATACCTTCGATTTACAATCACTGTCGTTATACCCAGTATAACTTTAACGGCCACTTCGGCATTATTGACGCCATCTGCGAGTATACCATAACCGTTTTATATCCACGTCAGTTTATCGCCGATTCATGAACTGAACACTCCACTTGTTTATATTAACTCGGCGGGATTGTAAAAATAAAGGCAGAATTGTTCTTCAGATTTATCACTTTCATTACGTTCTCCTTGGGGACTGAATGCTTCAATTAAAACCTCGAGTTGAGTCGAGTTCAGAACATAAAACGTTATACACGTAGGCATTTGGATATTAACATCGAATCACTCCGTGTTTACCTTGTGCTATAGTTGCTGTTATATGGCATGTTTAAATAGAGTTGCTTAATTTTAAACTCGGATTCTCATATTAGATTTATCCGAGTTTGAAGATAAGCGACTCAATTATATGTTGTATAAAAGATAAATACTACTAATTACAAAACTAGAATTGTTAGCACAAGAGACCGGAGTTTCGTGGGTTTCGAAATCGTTAAACATTTTCTGGGGGGAGCTCCTTAGCCTAGATCGAATGAATCGATGAAAGTACAATCGTATTTGTGGCGGTCTCCTAGTACACGTATCTGCCTATTGTAAGTACAGTATTGTATTTACACATAGCGATACTACCTTTCAAACTTCATGAATTTATTTAAAAAGCTTTTTCATTTCAAAAATGTTCTGCCCATTTAATTTCGATGCCTAATAACAATGACAACACGGCATTGTGTAACTTTCATTATAAAAAAACAAACAATTTTATTGATTCTAACGAACCGTAACGCTTATATCTGAAATAATACGACTTTCGTATAAAATTACTTTGTTTCCGTACAACTCGATACGTTCGCGAGTCGTAAAATTTGACGAGCCATTTTCAACGGGCGTTAGTGTCGTCGAACATGGGTAAACAAAAATGGAAAAGATCTATTTTATGTGTCTAATTTACAATGTATCAGCTTTGACGGAGAGCCAGGAAATAAATAGGTACACACGCGTTCAGAATTGCATGGGCAGTTTATGAATGAATTCATTCATAAATTGCCCATGCAATTCTGAACACTATAGTACATTCATGTAACAAAGAAAAACCTCCAATCTGGACGCTTTACGGAAGAGTTACTGTTGCATTATAATTTGTAAAAACCTTTTTTTTTTATTATCACTTTCAATTCTCAGATCTGTATGATACCCAAACCTGGTAAAACGCTTACAGAACCAAGCTCCTATAGAACAATTAGTCTTCTGCCTACAATGTCTAAGTTATTTGAAAAGCTATTCCTGCGGAGACTCAAGCCAATCCTCGAGAAAGAAGCCATCATACCTAACCACCAGTTTGGATTTCAAGAACTGAGCGCCTACTACGAACCGCGAACGAAAGTATACCTCTCTTTCGCACTTGTGATTTCTCACTCAAGTGCGACAGAGAGGTGAAACTTCGTTCGTGGTTCGTGGTAGGCCTTCAGCACTCAACCGTGGAACAGGTTCATCGAGTGGTAAACAAAACACGAGAATCATTGGAAGAAGAAAAATACTGTGCCGCTGTGTTTCTAGACATACAGCAAGCATTTGACAGTGTGTGGCACAATGGACTATTGTATAAGTTGAAAAAGTTACTACCAAACTCGTTTTACATGATATTAAGATCTTACCTGCAAAACTGAAAGTTTCAGGTGGAAAGGTGGAGATGAAGTATCCCAGTTATATAACATCAGAGGCTCTGTTCCGCAAGGCTCCGTACTCGGTGATCTACCGTGTAGTGAACAAGTAGTAACGGCAACATATGCTGATGATACGGCCTGTCTGGCAAGTCATTTAAACCCGACCGTCGCAGCTGAAACACTGCAAATGCACCTGTACAAAATAGATGAATGGCTTGAAAAGTGGAGAATAAAGCCTAACGTGGGGAAATCAGTACAAACCACTTTTGCACTTCGAAGAGGGGATTGTCCAACCGTGCACCTGTGTGGAGAACAACTACCCCAAGAAACTTGTGTAAGATATCTTGGCCTTCACTTGGATAGGAGACTAACGTGGGCGAATCACATAAAAAAGAAAAGAAAAGAAGCTGATATTCATTATAAGCGCCTGTACTGGCTGATCGGGCGACAATCACCTCTTACATTAACCAATAAAATACTAGTGTATAAATGCATTATAAAACCCATATGGACATACGGGATTGAACTCTGGGGAACAGCAAGTAACTCAAACCTTGAAATCTTTCTTTCAGGTCGTCAGTTGAAATTAATATCTGCATGTATGAATGTCATAATAACTTAATGTTTTAACTTTATTTTAATTCTTAAATTTTGTAAAGATATGTCTAATATTATTAAGGAAACAAAATGGCTTAAATAAAATAAAATAAAAATATTTGTATCATAACATAATCTGATTCTAACACATTTGGCGGCCATATACGTTCGGGCAATCCGTCGGATATCCATAGTGGGTATGTACGCCTTATATCCGCCAGACAAATTTCCCATAAATAATAAGTAAGTGAAGTATTTTTTTTTGTAGTATATGACATCTCTTTGAATTTATAATGTATATATACAGGGAGGAATGAAACCATGGACCTTCCTGAAAGTATTGCATCGTTTCAGTGATAAACAGTAGATTTGTAATGCTTAGAATAATTAATTAGAGTTTTTATTTTTTTCAAATTCACTACTTTTTAACTGTGGTGACAACCCTATTGCATCTAGACTCTACACATCACGGCTAGATCAAGAAATACTTGTCGGGTGAACTCGGAGCTCTTACGCTTATTTCCGAGCGTTGACGTAATTACACTATTGTATGAATGAGACATAAATGTCAAATCAAATACGAAAATATTTCTATCAATTACTTTATTAGTTATTGTTTTTAATAATATTACCTAACGGCTATCTTCACAATATTCACATGCGGTGTTCAATGGTGCCACCGTGTCTTATAACGCACGCCGCAGCTCGTATGTCGGTTGCGCTAGGGTCGCGTTTAGGGTCTGCTCTTCGTCATTTTTCCGACGCAGAGCGTCGAAGGCAGCAACCATCCTGACTTTTATTTCGTCTGCAGTGTCGCATTCCGTTTTATACACCTTATCTTTAATAAAGCCCCATAGAAAGAAATCTAGGCAAGTTAGGTCCGGGGATCTGGGTGGCCATCGGTGCGGTCCATATCCATTGATTGCTGAACTCTCTGTTTAATTTTATTCGTAATTCGAGAACAGAATGTGAATCCTTTATAATTAATTAATTAAATTTACCGCTGTATGAGTCATTCTGAAATGTCGACCTGCTGCTCTGGAACTAGCTCTTGAATGACGATCAAAATACTGCAGCATACCTCAAGCCTAGCCGGAAGTCGGTCGTTTTGGGCTGTGCCTGGTACAATCGGCTGGTTGTTGATCACACGATCGTAAGCACGTAAAATTGTCCTACGCCAGTTGGATGTGGTGGTGGGTTATGTTTCCCTCTATTGTCTTAGAGTTTCGGCCGCGTTATAATTGCATTGTGCGTATAAAAAGAGCACATTTACATAGTCTCGTGCTCCTAACAATAGCATTTTTCTTCAAAGAATATGACATTAGATACAATTAATGACAATTAAATTCTAACCATAGTGAGCAAAACTTCTTGATGATTTTCAACTACGCAAGGAGGTTCGTTATTTATTGATAAAACAATTATTTATTAATTCATATTTGTCATGCACGTTTTAAATAAGAATAATATTTCAAAACAATTATTGCATTAAAACATCCTGCTCAAGCAAGTTTCAACTGACGTACCTACCTAATAGGTAGTAAAAAATGTAAAACCTTTTTAATATTGTAAGTAAACAGAGGTGTTTAACATGAAAGAGGTTACAATCTTTTGTTGTTTATGATGATTGAGTAATTTTGACTGGTTGTCAATGTCACCATTTGCAGTGTTTGTTGTGGTTAGACTGGTTAGAGTTATTTGTAATTTTGTATTGAGAAATAACATCCATACTTCACCCAAAAATTAAACAAGTGGCGCCACAAATAGAATCGCTTATGTAAGTCCTTATCGAGTTGCCCGCAAACCTAAAAAAGGGTACCTAGGTGGTAAAACTTAACATAGGTACTGTTGTCTAATTATTGTTTACACTTAAGTTCATTGACCCTGTCACCTGTTAGGGTTGGAACAAGGGTTTGCATGGATGTTTAAAAGGCCATAATATAGAAACGGTTGCAAATATTAACATAGTTTCTAACGGGAAAGTATAGTGCTAAGGCTAAACCATCTCCCATTCCGGAAAGGTCCACGGTCAGCTTCCACCCTGTATATATATATAGCAAGTAGTGTGACTACTTACAAAAAAACATAAATTAAAACGTTTCATACAAATAATAAATGATTTGATTCGTGCTTTACATCCGACGGATATGCCCGAACGTATATGGCCAGCTAATCTTAAGACGGCCTTCTCGTAACAATGCTAATAGGTATTACTTGATAGTAAAACGTACACCTCAGTATCGTAATAGGATTGTACAGTAGAGTTTATTAATAATATGTGTACTCATTTTCACCTTATTACAAGGGATTAAGGTAAAAAATACTTATATTAATGAACTCAACCGTACGTGTATACAACTTCTATTACGAGTATAGCATGCCAGCCGAGAAGTGGTAAATCGAGGCGTTCATTGCATTGCGCTATCGATTTACCGTCAAACTTTTGGCACAGGTGCTATCGGAGAAGCCTAAAATTATCTTGACATTTTATTAGCCCGCCTATTAATTAAAGTGGCTTGCAAGGAATTTTATTCTCCCCTCCGTGGGGTAGACACAAATGTTTGCGAATTGAATAGATTAGATTGGTATAAATCTGACTGAGAGTGGTTCTTGGAATAGTAATCAATGGCATTTTACTTGATAAATCTGATTTCTTTATATAATATATACCCTCAATAGTATCAAGTAGGTATTTCATTATTTGCGTGAATTTATTTTGCCTTAAAGGTAAAATAGATCTGCAACCATCATGTACCGCTCCGTTAATGTAAGTACTTACTTCATTGTATGTAAATTAACTACAGATGGGTAAATAAAAATAAAATAAAAAAATATTTAAGGTAGGTAGAGGTAGGTAGCTAGGTAAGTTACACTTACTGTATATATTTTGAAAACAAATGTTTTTTCATCTTATAGATGACAGAATTCGTCTAGTTAAGCATCAATTAATACTATTTGTCACAAGCATATTAAGATAAGTACCTATGTGAGTAAGTTGATTTACTAAATATTGTAAAAAATAATAAATTATTTATTAGGTTATGTTAGGCGGAATAGCAAATTAACATTATTTCCGTTGTATTTATTAGGCATTTATTCCACTAGATATTGTAACAGTATTGTCACAAGACTCTAGGAAAGTTTACAGCTCACCTAAATCGGAAATAGATCGCTTTCAGACGGATTGCAAGTAACCTTCATCTAACTAGAGGGCCGATTTGAACTTTAAATGTATTATTGCATACAAGGGAGCGCAAGACACTGCATGCCATCACATTTGGTAATTTAAAAGTTGTAAATTGTAGGAGTAATTCATTCTTTAAAAAGCCACAAATCTTATTGAAAATAGGTTTAGTAGGTACTTTTAGTAGGGACACACGCGTTCAAAAGTGCATGGGCAATTTATGAATGCATTCATTCATAAACTGATTATGCAATTTTGAACGCGATAGTATCTAAATATCGCTTTTTTTAATGTAGTTTTTTTTTCTATAAGTATGTGGAAGCATTCTCAACTTACTCACACAATGTTTGGATTAAATAAAACTACAGTTCTGATATGACGACACTGCTGTAGTGCACTTTATTATTACATTAATAGTAAGCGTCTCTGGGACACTCGTATAACAACAAATTAAAAACAATATCTCCTCCATAGCTACGTCTTATAAATTGTGTATATATCACATAGTGTAATTTATTCCTGAATTACTCGTGATCGAAGTTCGGAAGCTTTAATCTCTTATTAGCGGATAATTTTAACTCTTAATCAAATAACATTCTTATAATCATAACATAACATTTTGTTTATGTTTGTCAGAAGGTGTAATATGATTAACCTTGGTTACGTTATAGCGAAAAGTTAAAGAGTTAGATTCTTTTTATGTGGTTACAGAAAGAAACGAATACTTTAAGTACTACCTTTATCAGACAAAAAACTTACATAGGGTTTCATATATTTTCTTTCTTCTTTATTTTTTTTCAATAATGCCAAATGATTTTCATTTAAGTATATATATCGTTTTTTTCGAGATTCTTATTTAGTAGGTAACATAAATTTTACAATAGAATTCTAATTGAAACTATTAATCTAATAAATTTAACTAAACTAAAGATCTAAGTGTTGTATGCAGATTTATTTAATTACTTAATTCAAATGATATGAGAAACTTTTCGTAATACATGTATTGTCTTTTTTATTAGTTTATATGATAATAAATCTTACGTCTATCGCTTATAAGTAAACAGGTGTGTTGTAAGTACACACCAGACAGTTACAATAACGGGAGATTGTAAAAATTACTAGTTACTTTCGTGATTGTTTGGTTTTAATCTATTGGGTTCTTATTGTCAAAAACGAATGTACCTATCCATGAAAACAGATCAACAAGAAAAATATGTAATTATAAAAAAAAAAAACAGAAAACACCAACAGCGCTTATAGTTAGAAAATATATATACTTAATACAATACAATATACAAGTAACACAGGCAACAAGCCGGGTTCAAAATACTAAAGATCTGACTGCATTACTTCTGCGCCCAAATTCACCATTTATACATAATTATATCCTATGACATTCCCACGGCTGAGACGAGTCGAAAGACTTGTCACACATTGAAATCCTTTAAGGGCCATCTGCTCTACCTGGGGTTAGCCACATAACCCGGAGTTACCTAAGCGTTTTTTTGTATGAAACTTGACAGCTTAACCCCGGTGTAGCGACTAAAGAAGCTGGGTGGTGCAAGTGGGCCTAAGCGATGTAAGCTGTCGGGCGTGACAAACAAAAACTTTGGCAATGGGGTAAAACATTGACCTGACTATAGCCTTTATGTTTATTCATTACATTAACTTTCTTATGAAATGGTAAAAATAACTACTTTTGAATACTTTATTTTCCAACATAATTAAATGGTACAGATGTATGACAACTAGATATTTAAAGATTAAGTTTGACATGTGCAAGTTTATAAATGTGTGGATGCAGTACAAAAGTGCCTCACCCTTTTTGTCAAATATCTATAAGGCGCTACTGGCCTTAAGATTCAGATAAGCTTGAATTTGACTCAGAGTCTCGTGTTTAAAAGGTTTTGATGTTTTGGCCTCTGGTAGTCTTGTATATGATCTCGCCATTTAAAAACGTGGTCAGACACACAATACCAGCCGTGTATTGATGGAGTATATTCGTCATTTTAAATTTGAAGTATTTTAAGTAGGTACTTATTTTAGCTTGTGTTAGCGATTTTGTTTATTTCTGTCGTATTTACCGTTTGTTTCCTGTGAGAATACGCATACGTAGACATTATTCAATCATAGCTGCAGTGTCCTCATTGGGCATGCCATTATAATAAATAGTAATTAATCCGAAAAGTCTATACCTCGTTTTTTTATGATTAGAAAAATTACCTACGTTTCATCAATTATTTCAGTGAATATCTCCAGAAAATATTAAAAATAGGATAAGGTACTCATTTCCTTTGTTAACATTCGCAATTAAATATGACCGCTTGTAAATTGTTTTCGTAAAAATCGCACGACGAGATTCGCACGATTTTCCTAATCCTAAAAAAAACGAGCTATAGTAAAACACATTTATTTTGTAAATTAAGAGCTACAATTGTAAATGAAGACAAGTTTAACTTTTACAAGTTTTGTTAAGTTTTATACATGTCTGTCCAATCATGTGCGCTAAAAGAAACTATCTTCAAACTATTCATCAATCTTAGTCAGTTTTGAATAAATTGTATTTGAATTTAATTGTTGGGATTATTTAGACATTTAAGTGATTATGTAATTTAGATATGATCTATGAGAAAATAATAATCATGCTAGAAGCACTAATAAAATAAATCTAAGAAGATATAAATCGTTTAGACCTTAAATTGACAAGAGGTGCTTTAGCATTCTTCCAATATTAATTACCTTTTTACTCGTAATAATATAGAAACAAAATTATATAATGGAAACAATATCATTTATTATATAAAGAAAACAAGTTCCTCATTTATAACTTAATATTATTACAAAATGCAGACTTAAAATAGGTATAGCATACGATTTTAGTTTAAGTACTATTAACATAATATATAAACCTTATCTATGTTACCTATAATTCAGTCACATTTATCTTAACAAAGCACTTGCAAAACATGAAATGTGAACACTTTGCGTTGAAAGTACCTTGGGTACAATAGCAAAAAAAACTAACAGAGATTTGAAACAAACTTGCTTTTACGGTACAAACTACTACAAACCCAACTAGCGGGTAGGAAAGAGGTTGGATATATACTAACACAATAAAGGTCAGTTTGCCAACTAATATAAAGTTTACCAACAATTAGGCGTTTACGTGTTCTAACTATACAATCGGTTCCTTACTAGCTAAATGTGTCTACTTATATCGAATCAAAATAACAAGTAAATATCGCACTTCACGCAAAAGAGCGTATCTGCAAACAAAATAACTTGGTACCGCTTCTTCAAACATATTGAACAACCGAGTTATTTGTTAGTTTATACCATTCTCTTGAGTCCCAATAATTCCACCTTTTAGTCTTACGTAACAAGAAATTTTACTTATACATGACAAATTGGTAAAAAATGCCTACATTTTGTTTTTTGTCAACTACATTCTCATAAGGCTTCTTCGTAATAAACTCCTACGTTGATCTGAAAGAGATAAAAAAACAAGATATTTTATAAAGCAAATATACGCAGCCTGCTAATATCAGAACAATTAAGCTCTATAGCTATTTTATGGTCATGAGAAAAGAAATACAGATATGTACACTATAGAGAAACTTCTTATCATATCTGTATTTCCTCTGTTCCTCCTATCGTATCCTCCTCGTATTTTGCTTATAAATAGGAGAATTGGGCAATATTTCGATACTTATGTATTATTTGCCAGCCAGTTAATAGGTAGGTACAGTTGCCATCAGATATTTAAGACCCAGCCCAGGTGCTCAAAAATATCTAAACAAAACGCTAATGCCGTTATTCATAAACGCTCATTAAACCTGCGGTAACTAATTTGTTGTTTGTCCTTATCCGTCAGTTTGACATTTGCTTTTGTTAAAAAGGGACAAAACACATTTTAACTAATATGGGTCTACAATTTTATTGTAAAGCACGAATCAAATCATTTATTAATTATAATAAATGTTTTGACTCAAGTTTTTAAGTAGTCACACTACTATATATAAATTATAAATTGAAAGAGATGTCATATACTACAGAAAAAGTGACCAAGGCACCCAGTGCCCAGGGCTGGGATCGAACCAGCGACCTCCTGCTTTCGCAGCAGGCACCCTAACCACTAGGCCACCCAACCACGGCGGCTAGAGTCCGAAATTTCGTAAGTATATGTAATCCTATTTTATTTTCATCTTACAGCTCAGAATTAGAGGGGGGCCTTGGTCACTTTTTCTGTAGTATATATATATATATATATATATATATGTATATATCTCTTTCAATTTATAATATGGGTAGGTTACGTTTTTATGAATAAGGCGGTTATGCTTTAGCAATAGATGACGAGCAGTCTACACTTTGTTCTTGTACAATGTTGAAATCGCCCCTATACGTATACGCTGCCTTTATTAACTACTTATAAGAAAATATTTGTTTAGAGAATTACTTAAGGCCAAGTTGGTACTCACATAATTATTCAGTGCTTATACTACACCACGTGTATGGGACACCCATCTTTAGCATTAGCGACGTGGTCCAGCGGTGGTGGAATAACGACGTAAGTGTCGCGGCTCGTCGACGGTAGGCAGTCGTCATCGAACAGCGGGGGTGGCGGGATGACGTCATCGTCAACCTCCTCCTCAATAACCTCCTGCCTCTTGCTTTTCCCAGGCATATAATTCATCACACAAGTCACCGCAATCAGAAACAGAAAGAATATGAACACTATGTCGAACATGATTAAGAAGTTTAGCATTACAAGTTGCATCACGTTAGTCCGCAACTCCCCGGTCGCATTCTGCGTGTTCTCTCACTGGATAATCATTTACAGCAACATTATCTGCATCTTTAAGCATTTTTTCAACATCTTATGAAGTTTTTAACACCACGTCTAGGGTTACTAGTCAGGAATCTGTAACAAAGAAAAACAATTGTGAGATTTTTTATTTCTTATGTACCTACCTACGGATTTTGGAGCGTCGTTGTCGAGTAAGAAAATTACGTCAAAGTAACGAAATTAAATAATAGCTTCAAATGTCTCGTGAATTTAGGAAAAGGGCGGGAAATTCTCCCTTTTAGAGGGTTAATTATCCATTAAAATGATTTGCAAGGCTGTGAAAAATGTTGAATCGCTAAACAAGATTTCCACGCGGTTTAATAAAACGAATAAATAGGTAAATTGGTTTGGCGTTCATGCTTTTTTTTCCGACCCAAATAATTTATTGTTCTACCCTTCATTTAGATATGTATTTCGTGTTTTGTAGCCGATATATCGCAATAAAATAAACGATTGTCGATATGTTAAACGTTTTGCGTCAATTATTCTTTAGTATGTTTCTACTTTCTAGTCAAATAAATGACGTCAAGAAGAAGCAAATTTGACCCACAAAATTAAAATGTAGTAAGTAGGAAGTAAAAAAAGGTTTTGTCGCCGTTAAATTTCTTTTGTGTGGTGCAAGTTGACAATCTACACAATCTCATTATCTACTTACGTCCAATCCATAACATGTTCTAAGATAAGATAACCAAAAAAATATTTGAAGCTTATTTGCCTAAATCCAGTAAAGAGCACATCATAGCAAAATAGGGATGACGATTAGGTTCAAAAGCTATAATTCTATTAAGTCCGTCAGTTAGATTATTTATTTTTCAAGTTAAAAAGCATCAAAGTTCCGGGGTGGGGGTTTGTGACGTCACTACTAGGTAAGAAATTTTACTTAGTTGTGACGTCACGCGAAACTTGAATGCAGTGTAGGTTTTTTTTTTCACAACTACAAGAAAAATTGCGTGTACAATATTTTATATTATTATAAACTATAACCGGACTACGGAAAAGTAAGAAACAAGTTGGGTGCTTTTATTGATATTTTACAATTGAGTGAAGCAGTCATTATGTTATATAATTTCTAATTATTTATTTGAAGCAAAATGTATAAAAAAGAAGGTCTGCCTATCAAAAAAGATGAAATCCTATCAAACATGACACGACATGTAAAATACACAAGTCTCGCTCCTCAGTTTTGAGATGTACTTAATGTTAAAACAAGTCTGTTATTTTAGTCGGTACCGGGGAGTGTCCATAAAACTCGACTTCCACCGAGTTGCCTATTTTCAAATCGTAGAGAAGTACAGGGTTCAAATAAAATAGGCAAGTCTGTGGAAGTCGCGTTGTATAACCACCCCCCCAGTACCGACTTAAATAATATACTTGTTTTAACATTACATCTCAAAACTTTTTTGCTACGTAAGAACTGCGGAGAGAGACTTGTGTCTTCTTCGTGTAATGTTTTGATGTGATTTTTCATATTGTACCTAAGACCGTAGCCAAATGGTTTTAGTACTATGGACCGATATTGCAAGTTAATTTTAAGTTGCGTTACACTTAATTGCCAGTAGTTTAAAGTTATCACTTGTAACAGTTGTGACGTCACGCCTGTAAGACAAAGTAGCCATACACTGCGTGCTGAATTATTTAATTAAAAAAAGTAACTAGTAAAAAAATAAGTTTTAATTGCAATGTCGGTTCATACCACTAACGCCTACTTACGTCTGGTTGAGGTATAATTGAAAATTCTCGCTGTATACGTATCATCAAGTATGAAAATAGTTATTTTTAAGTATTAATAATTGTTGCGTCATATTTCGTACAGCGGTTGGGAGCGGATGAATCGTAAATAGATTAAACAGGCATATTTCACACGTTTCTATACAGCTACTGTAATTTCACGGCTTCACGATGGGAAATAACTTGAGTCACGTTATTGAATAGCGATTACGGAAAAAAGTAGCGTCTCACAGAGGCTAATATGACCATGTTCGTAATAAATATTTAAGCAAAATTGGGCCAAATACGGGCCCTGCTTAGGGTTTTGATGAGTCATTGGACTTGTCTATACACGCCTTGATAAATTGCCCGTCGGCGGCTGTCCGATCAACCCAGTCATTAACTACATGGTTTGTGTAGTTCCCCTACACGGGTTGGGCTCTAAAGCCTTCATTCTAATATAAGTTTAGGGTATGTTGTAAACGTTTATTAAATTACAGGTACGTTCGGCTTAAGAATAGTTAGACAAACTCATTTGCGAGATGTTGATCCACCCGTGTGTAAGCGTTCTTAATTAGACCAAGTATAAACAATTCAGCACAAATAAAAGGGGAGACGCTTGCTGTACTAGCGTGTTAATTACTTAACTTAGTCCCTCTTACAAGCGATGGATTAAATGGCGATTACAAGTAATCATTAAAAAAAGTGGTATACTTAATTTACATTGTAAGTAGTTTAGTGTAATAAACGTACATATTTTACTAGATGAATGAGGCAATGGAGTGTATCAGTAAGTGTCACGCATTATAGCGCATTTTATAAGTAACTCTGTTCGGCACCTTCCTCATCGTGACCTAAAGTTCAACTATGTGCCAATTGTCAGTGCATAGTCACAAAGTGCAAGGTTCCCGTACAACATTGATCAAGAGAACCCCCAGTATTGGATGGAAAGTGTATTGAAAGGCGTGGGCGCCCCGTGTTAACGTAAGCATATTAACAAAGTGCAAGTAACAAATTACCTGCATAATAAATAGGTGTTATAGCCATGTAAGCTGTGTATGGAAGGCGTGCTTCTTGATCTTTTTTTTTAACCGACTTCAAAAAAGGAGGAGGTTCTCAATTCTTCGGAATCTTTTTTTAAATGTATTAAACATACTTACATTTAAAACGGTGATAAATGTTTCAGAAATTGTATATTTGTTGTTACGTTGCTTTATTAAAACCGTATTCCGTCTTTTTCAACCGACTTCAATATTTCTCAAGGAGGAGGTTCTCAATTCGTCTGAATTTTTTTTTTTTTTTTTTTTTTTTTATTTTTTTTTTTAATGTATGTTACCTCAGAACTCCGTCATTGCTGAACCGATTTGAATTTTTTTTTTGGTTTCTTTAAGTAGATGGTTCCAGGTTGGTCCCGTTTTTTTCAAAATCCTGTTCTGATGATGGGATCCATGAGGAACTGAGGGAACTCCTCAAATTTGAAAGGCACATGCATAGTAATTTGGGTATTTTCATGAGAAACTCGAGCATTTCTTTACAAAACCCACCAGTTTGGTGGAGCACACCTGATGATGACGACCAGGGATGTCAAAGAGGAACTGCTCTATAATTCGCGGGCCCCAGCTGTATCTTCTGATTTGAGACATTCATCTTTTGTTTGTTACGAAATGCCTTCGAGGTAGTCCAATTTGATTTTAATTAAATTGTGATGATGGATATCATGAGGAATTAATGGAGCTGATGCTGAACCCTGGCAGTACTTTATGGAACTCAGGTTTGGTATGACTTACGAGAGTTCTGTTTTCGTCATTCAACTCGTGTTAACGAGCAATTAGAGGAACAGTTCTCAAGATGGAGCTGATAACTATGCGGAAGATATTTACTACTTTTTTAATATTTTGGGGATTTGACACGGGGTCACAAAAGGAAACGTGGGAACTGATTTAAACATAATTATGTATTTTTACTGTTTATGTCAGAAAAGGCCGCCATCTTGAATTTCTTTATTTTTGATCCGACCCTAACAAAAATCGATACCTGGGGATCCAAGAGGTTCTTTATAACGAATCTGAGGTCAAAATTGCGTTAAAGGGCCGCCATCTTGAATTTCTTCAGTTTTCATCATATCATGGTAAAAATTGATATCTGAGGGTCCGAGAGGTTCATTATAACAAATATGAGGTGAAAATTGCAAGAAATGGCCGCCATCTTTAATTTCTTCATTTTTGATCAGATCCTAACAAAAATCGATATCTGGGGATCTAAGAGGTTCTTTATAACGAATCCGAGGTCATAATTGCGTAAAATGGCCGCCATCTTGAATTTCTTCAGTTTTCATTCTATCATGATAAAAATTGATATCTGAGGGTCCGAGAGGTTCATTATAACAAATATGAGGTGAAAATTGCAAGAAATGGCCGCCATCTTTAATTTCTTCATTTTTGATCTGATCCTAACAAAAATCGATATCTGGGGATCCAAGAGGTTCTTTATAACGAATCTGAGGTAATAATTGCGTAAAATGGCCGCCATCTTTAATTTCTTCAGTTTTCATCCTATCTTGATAAAAGTTGATATCTGAGGGTCCGAGAGGTTCAATATAACAAATATGAGATGAAAATTACGAGAAATGGCCGCCATCTTGAATTTCTTGATTTTTGATCCGATCCTAACAAAAATCGATATCTGGGGACCCAAGGGGTTCTTTATAACGAATCTGAGGTCATAATTGTGTAAAATGGCCGCCATCTTAAATTTCTTCAGTTTTCATCCTATCATGATAAAAATTGATATCTGAGGGTCCGAGAGGTTCATTATTTATTTATTTATTTATTTATTTATTTATTTTATTTTACAAGTATACATCTGTAACTTACAGCTAACATGCCAAAGCGTTACAAATATTAATTATACCTATATACTAAAATTACAATACTTAAAATCTAAGGTAGACATGACATTTTAACACATTTAGGATGTTTCAATGAATTTCTTACATTTTTGAATGAGGAATTCCCATGTAGAATGAAATAGATCACATTCCGGGTGTACGTTAAGTACGGAGTTGAGCAGAGAGAGCGCGGTCGGGAGCGGCGCGTGCTCCTGCAGCGCGGTGCGCGCGTGCGGGCGCGCCAGGAGAGGCGCTGACCGCAGGCGGGATAGCGCGTTCGGCGCGTATAATCGAACCACATTATAACAAATATGAGGTGAAAATTGCAAGAAATGGCCGCCATCTTTAATTTCTTCATTTTTAATCAGATCCTAACAAAAATCGATATCTGGGGATCCAAGAGATTCTTTATAATAAATCTGAGGTAAAAATTGCGTAAAATGGCCGCCATATTGAATTTCTTCAGTTTTCATCCTATCTTCATAAAAATTGATATCTGAGGGTCCGAGAGGTTCATTATAACAAATATGCGGTGAAAATGGCGAGAAATGGCCACCATCTTGAATTTCTTCATTTTTGGTCCTATGCTAACAAATATCGATATCATGGGGATCTAAGAGGTTCGATATAACGAATCTGAGGTCATAATTGCGTTAAATGTATATAAAATTGATTGTTTTGATTTCCGTTTTCGTCATTCAACTCGTTTTAACGAGCTATTAGGAGAGCGGTTCTCAAGATGGAGCTGATGCTGAACCCTGGCAGTGACTAGTGAAACTCAAATTTGGTCCAACATACGCGACTTCTATTCACGTCATTCGACTCGTGTTAACGAGCAATTAGGAGAGAAATTCACAAGATCGAGCTGGTGCTGAACCCCAGTACCTAGTGGAACTCAGGTTTGGTGAAAGATACGCGTGTGCTGTTTTCGTTAATCGACTCATGTTAACGAGCAATTAGGAGAGCAGTTCACAAGATGGAGCTGATGCTGAACCCTGGTAGTAATATGTATGTACCTAAGTTTTAAATACGATGTAAGGAAAATTAACAAAATAAAAACATAAATTAGCAATAATTCGCTTACTTTAACTTATACCGGAAAGTCCAATTGAAGTCGGTTTTTTTTTCTTTAAAATTATTTATTAGATAGGTGTCTAAATAAGATTTGGAGAGAGTTAGGTTGATATCATATAAGTAATGAAATCGTAGGTACAATTTAATATCGTGGTTAGATGGGGAATCTAATATATGTACACAATAATAATAGATTTTTGCTTTTTAGTTACTATTGTTTGTTATTTTTTTTTTTGCCGGCGGTTTTTTATTTTTAAATCATTTTTTAATGCATCATATCTGCTTACCAACCACTTCAGTTGCCAAATATTAAATTACCAAAAACTAGGTAGCTCTCGAATTTTAATACTGGAGAAAAGACGAAGAAGATCATTTTCCTGTTTTACGAATCAAACTAATAACCCGTTTAAAATAAATCCTATTACGAATTCGCCTTCCTCACAAAGCTTATACCCTTTGTTTGATATTCACTGTGATTTCCTTAAAATGTTTTAAGTCCAATTTTATGTTTTTATGGTGAATATTATTGAGGTAAAACGTCTAGTTATTATGCCCGCCTGGAACCGCGGTCAAAGGGTCTTTTTAATTTGTATCGTTAAAATATTTCATCAAAGCATTTCCATGCAGAATGCCTGTGACCGCTTAAAAATAACATGTTTGATGGGTTTTAATTACATATTTGGGCGCTGTAGTATTAAGGTTATTAAAAAAGATTAAGCGACTACCTATCGTTCAACTCAAGCTTGGTTTTTACTGAATTTCAAAATAATTATTATGATTAACTACAGAAGTCGTCAAAGTAGTCGTCCCAAAACTCTGGGACATGAAAGGAAAGTAGGTGCCTTAAATATCGTAGATTTAAAAGTTAGTAATACTGCATTCAAAGATATTCTATAAAAAACAAATTGAATTGGCTTTCATGCAGATATGTTTTTAATTTGATTAAAATGATTAATTTCACGTTGTTCTTTTCTTTTAACATACTATATTACTTAAAAATAATTATTATTTTATGTCAATTTTTTCGATCGGCGTCATAAAAATAGGGGTGTTTTTTTTTACATTTAAGTCGTTTCGATTCCCAGCCCAATCAAGTATTTTTTAATATTTTTGAATAGATTCACTTATGTTGTCTTCTGTTACCGCGATTGTTATTCATTGAAATTAAACACTTAAGAACGGATTAATCGCGTTTATTAACACCATGACCCTACGTTTCGAGCCCTTTACAACATTCGTTTTCACAGGGTTAAATTCAAATTCAAATTCAAATGCTTTATTTCGAACCATTAAGTCCATAGGGTTAGCTTATACGATAACTTACATAACTAGAGTTAGTTTTACACAACTATGTTAAACTATGCTAGGTTAAGATTATGATGTGTCATGATCTTTCTTTCTCTATCTTTTAATTTCAATGAGATTCACTTATGATTAACAAACTTTTTAGGACGGCATCGGTGTTTATCGCACTCTTAACTGACCTGTTAGGCGCCGCACTAAAGACCTCTTAAAATTTCTGTAAAGTATCTAGTAAGGTATTACATAACTGTTACAATCAATACATAGTATATGTATAAATGTCCTTATCTCTCAATAGGCCGAGCACCCAAATGCCTCTTATCTACGGGAAAAGACGTTGTACATAAGAAACGTTTTCCTTGTTATTTCCGCACCGACAATATCGAGAAGAAATTGATACAGCAGCACTCGCGAGGGCGGGAGGGCTCTTTCACAAAGATCTATGTTAGTTGTTTTTATTCTGTAGGTTGGTAACTAATCAAATCACAGCAAAGGTTCTAAATGTTGTTAATTATCTTTGATTTTCGAAAGAATTTAATACACAAACACGCCAAAAAATGTAGGTCGGAATGACATTAGCGAACAATTTTGCATTGATGATGATACAAACGATAAATGTTTCGTACTAAAGGAGCTAACTGACGTAAACATTAAGTGTCTAATTCATACACAGTACTACCAACAGGTAAGTTTTTTTTTAATAAAATGGGCTCTGTTTAGTGGGACAATTTTGCCAGTGTCAAGGTATATTGCCCTACGGGCTACAATAGTGTAGGGTACAAACTGTAAACAGATTCTTAGTCACATAGCCTTTGAAAATAAATAATGATTCTTATTGTATTCTCTAAATCATTACTTACTGCATTTTTTTACGTAAACTTTTAACAAACCTGCAGAAACTGGAGTTACTGAACTCTTCCCGAGCAAAGTTGTACATTACCTCGCTTGTTCTGTTCACCTTTGCTCTTTTAGTAGTGGTGTAATAAATCTACTTAATGCACTGCGTAGGATCACATATATCACAACTATCTCGAGTGCTTACAAACATTCGTATCATACGTAAATAGAATTATTGTACCTTGGTATTATTAAGTTTAAATCTGCTTTAAGGTATTTAAGAAAACGTTTCCGAGAAATAGTGTGTATTTCTATATTTAAGCGATCTAACAAAATTAAATGAATTACTATCATGTTCATTGTTCACTTAACAGAACATTGAAGCAGAAAATTGCGTTAAAGACGAAAAATGTTACCTATTCATCTATGTATTTATATAACATAAATAATTTGAAACAACACCTCTATACTTATCCACACCTACGTTAAGAACAGTTTGTAGGTAATATTGGTATCCACAAGCTAGTAGCTTTTTAGGTTTGATATACTTACGTGTAAGTTTAAAGCCAAAAGAAAAAAATATGTTACCTAAGTACATAAAATAATTGGGTCTTCTTTTTCTTTTTTTTTATACAACAACTGGTATCCGTTTTTTTTTAATATCGATGCATATTTAAATAAAGAACATTATTTCAAAATTTGAAGCAAATCGTTTGAATACATTCCGAAATACAACACATTAAAGAAAAAACATCAAAAAATCATAAGTCAAAAACTGTCACCATATTCTTCATCACAAGAGGTACTCACAAAAAAACCAGAGTCTGATTGATTTAAAAACTGACTTCCTATTAAAATCCGACTATGGCCTTTAGTGAGTATTGAACGGTTTTTGTCAACATTTTTTTCAGCGTTTTTCAGCGTATTAACGCTGTCTGGATTGCCAAACTACTCGTATACTTGAGAGCTATCAACTTGTAGATACTTAACATACCTAGTGATTTGTATCAAAGTATACATCCCTACGGAGATTCACGCCGTTAATGTTTCACTGCGAGTATATTCTGGCCTTAAACAATAGGATCACGTCAAACATACTTATCCCTGCCGGCTTTCGACTTCGGGCGAATATTACATTGCTGGTTCTATTTCCAGTGCCCAGCATATTCGAGTACATAGAAGGCGCATTATCTGGCTAAACCTTTTCGATGCCAACGACCGATGTATCAGCAATATATCTCCAACGCCAAAGACAGATTACTCGGTCACAGACCACAACACAACGTATACCTTAATAAACACTCATATAGTTCAACATCAGTTTTGACAGTTATTCGGTTACGTGGGATCTGAGTGCAAATGTTTGTATTTAACATGGCGTCGAAAAGATTAAAAGCCGTGGTTAAAAGCATTCCCATTATTGTACCCACTCAATTTAAAACTTGTCTTTAAACTTGGTCATGAATGAGTCAGACGTATGTTATGTTTTGCACTGTTACAGTATCTGTTGTAAATACAGTGGAATTTTCAAATGTTGTAAAGCCAATATTTTAAAATATATCGATATTTGAAATTTCCAGTGTCGATACACTTAAATTAAAATTAATGAACAAAAAATACAGAGTTTTTAGAGAGTGTGCGCAGAGCAATCGCCGCAAGCGCTTCTCACTCATGATTATGGGACGCGGACCGTTCCGAAACATAACGAGCTATTTTCGACTTTATAGACACGAGTAACTTGATATAAGTATATTAATATGTCTAATAGTCACGGGAGTTTGAAACAGGGTTTTCAGCTCCGTGCACTTGAATATTTATTATTGGACGAGTGCTCTAGGCGAACCGGCACGGTACATGGCACTTGCTAAATCAAGAGTGACGAATTGGAAACATGCTATAGAAAAGGGAAATAGACAGGCGCACATCGTTCGTCTCATATGGAAATGGATGTAGTTAGATTGATTGGTTTTAGGGACCTTTAACAACGTACCTTTTTTTGTTTATTTCTCGTACCTATTGTATTGTATCGTATCACGGCCTGGTTTCCATTCCACAGCACGACGCCTAGCGTCGATTTGTGTATTAAGGAGGAATGGGTGGTCCAGCTATCCCAGCTCCTCGAGAAATCCTATCAAACCTTTGATATTCTGTAGAACCTCGGCTTCATTGTCCTGTTATGGGTACAGTATATTATTAAGTTATTTATATAAATGACGAGCGTAGAGCTAAACCCTAATATGTAAATAGATTCCATTAAAGTTACCACTGTGTTGCCATTAAAATAAAATGTTCAATAAATAGAAAAAAAAAATTGACTAAATAATGGACGTGTATCCATCATTTATTGGTAATTTTAATTATTGTGTTTAAATACTCAGTTTAAATAACCAGAGTTAGTAAAAAAGCAGTCGCACAATTTCATATTTAATAAAAACTATTTTGTGGTACAAATGTTTGTTTAGGAATGGTAAACTTCAGGTGTAAACAACCTTTGGTAATCAATTTTAATATAATTACCATTATTGTCTTCACATTGAATGCATATCTTATCACATCAAAAAGGAAATTCGTATATGGGGTTGTCTATGTGTTGTGTAGTGCGCCCCTTATAGGGAACGTATGGCGGCCATGACACTTGTCACTTCATTCGGCATCTGACGTCTGTCTTGAGCGCTCGAATGTTTTCCTTCCACGTTGTGGTATTTTTCATTGTTGAGTTTTTGTTTTCTGTTAAGTTTGATTTGTGTATTTACGTTGACTCTTTGTTAAGTTTGTATCGTGAACGTGAGTTTTCGTTTTACGTTGGTAAAATGGAACCTGTGGCAGGTCCCTCCCAGGACATGAAAGAGAATATATCTCTTTCCCCACCAAGGAAAAGACCGGCATCTCATATGAGTGTTTCCGAAAAATGTATGGTGATGAACTGCTACAAATATACGTACAATACGTGGCCCCAGGACAAGTATTGGACACAAGTTGAATGTGCTAAAAAAGTAGCGGAGATATTGGGAATATCCGAGAGTACTGTCAGAAACTTACTGAAAGAACATAATACGACCAAGGAATTCGCTTCGCCCAAGAAACCTGGCCCGAAATTGGCAGTAATTGACAAGTTGGACGAGTTTACGTTTGCAGCCATTAGACGGATAGTGCATAAATTTTTCCATCGCAATGAGCCGCCTACTATTCAAAAGGTATTTTTTAAATTGTTATCACGACCATTTATTACTGTTGTAATATAATGCTGTAAGATAGTACTATTACCATCTTTTAAAAAGCAGAAAATGTTCTAAGTAATGATAACAACATCCGTAGCCTAGTTGGTAGTGACCCTGCCTATGAAGCCGGAGGCCCCGGGCTTGAATCCTGGTATGGGGATTTATTTGTGTGTTTGTCACGAATATTTATTCCTCAGTCATGGATGTTTTCTATGTTTACAAGCATGTATTTATCTATTTAAGTATTTATATCACCCTCTGGCACTCATAGTACAAGCTTTGCTTAGTTTAGGGTTAGGTTGATCTGTGTAAAATGTCTCCAAATTTTTGTTTATTTAATTTTAATAACAATATCACTATTTTAGCTCAATAGTACAAACAGGATCTTGACCTCTAACAACATACAACGCACGAATATTTATTTGACAATGTTGTAAATTTTGTATTTTGTTTTTATAGGTGTTGCAGGTTGTTAATGATGACCCGGACCTACCAAATTTGTCTGCATTTACCTTGCGACTGGTGCTTAAGCACCTAAATTTCAAATATGCAAGTCGGAAACGCCAAAGCTGCCTTATTGACCGTGCTGATATAATATTGTGGAGAAAACGATATTTGGTAAAGATAAAACAATATCGCAGAGAGGGAAGAGCAATATATTACCAAGATGAGACTTGGGTCAATGAAGGTATATATATTATTATTTACATAATGTGTTTGGACTCATTAGAATTGTCTTAATAAGTAATTGAAGAAAATTCGGGATAAATAGTGGTAATAAAACACTGTACAGTTGATATTAAAAATATGTTGACACTTTTGAGCGTTACTCCTGTAAAATAGTAAGTTGCAAAAGTGTAAATAAATATCTTTGATGTTGACTGTACCAAAAGTATTCATAAAGTGATTGTAAAAATTTATTCATCAGTATGAGATTTATGAGTAATTGTAGTAATTTTTAATTTAATATTTTTTTTTCTTGTTATAGGGCACACGGTAAACAAAGTATGGCAAGACCCAAAAGTTTTGTCATCTCGACAAGCATTTTTAGAGGGTCTTACAACCGGACTGAAGGCTCCATCAGGAAAAGGAAGGCGGCTCATTATAAGCCACATTGGCAGCGATGAAGGATTTTTAGAAAATGGACTATTATTATTTGAATCAAAGAAAAATACTGACGACTACCATAAAGAAATGAATGCTCAGCATTTTGAAGTGGCTGACTGGCATATTGCCAAGGCTTAAGCCCAATTCTGTACTAGTCATAGACAATGCTCCATACCATTCTAGAAAAATGGAAAGTAGCCCTGTAAAGAGGTGGAACAAGGGCCAAATTATTCAATGGCTGCACGAAAGGAATAAAGCCTGCGACATGTCCATGATAAAAACAGAGTTATGGGCTCTGGTAGAAAGCCAACCCAAAATCAGTAAAATGGCAGTTGATGAATTAGCGGCTGCTCACAATGTGACCATTTTAAGACTCCCCCCATACCATTGTGAACTAAATCCTATCGAATTAGTGTGGGCACAGGTGAAAGGACATGTCGCCAAAAATAATAAAAGTTTTAAAATGGCCGAGGTCAAAACATTATTCCAGGAAGGTTTGGAGCTTGTCACACCAGAACGCTGGAGATCGTGCATAGATCATGTTATTAAAGTAGAGGATGAAATGTGTCAATTAGATCATTTAATTGATGATGTTGTAGAGCCATTTATTATAAACACAGGTGAAGATGAATTGAGTGGATCGGAACTTGAAGAATAAAAAAAACTTATTAAAAAATATTGTTGTTTTCATTTGACACAATACACTTTTAAGCCACCCTTTTTAGGCCGTACATAGAGATAAATTTATACTATGGCATGTCTTTAATTTTATTACAGGTTTGGACTTTCATAGACACAAAAATTACATAAATTATATAATTTGATAGTCTTTCACGGACAGATCAACTTCACTTAGTGCCAAGCTGAGTAAGGTATTTGGGTATGGCCGCGGAGCGTTTTGAACGCTTTCCTGTGTGTTACGCGAATTATTCATATAAGTGATAAGAAATGCATGAACTTTTGAGTCAAGTACTTAGTTATAATGCTAACTGGTCGTCTTATTGCCATTTAAACTAAAATCTGTGGTTAATTTTCGAGTATATCGCATAACACACTGGAAAGCGGTTGAAACGCTACGCGGCCATACCAATTTTCTTAATATCTTCTACACATAGTATAAAGAAGTCCGGAAAGTTTGGATGGGCCGCTAGTAAAAACATTTGTTTCATAATGTGTAGGTAGTAGGTATCGCATTATATAGGTAGTTGCAGCGTTTCATCAAAGGTAAGCATAGTAAATTATATATTTTGACGCATGAAGTAACATCCGTATTCCATACATAGACGGGGATTTCGATATATTATTCACCTAGTTTGATCATTATATTTTTTATTATTAAGAAAGGGTTGGCGACATCTGGTCCCACATATTGAAGTTGACAGATGTCATTGTCACAATGACATTTCTTGGTAGATTTGATGGAATTTATTTACATATTAGGGTATAGACTATATTTATTTATATAAATAAATATAGTCTAGCTCCACGCTCGCGCACAAATAATGTAATTTTGACTAACACACAACACATATACACTTAGTGGTGTAAACTATGTGTGTTCCATTTCGACATTAGCTGGACAAGCCCAGTGTTTACCGGAACCGGCTTTGCGGTCGTAGTAGGGTATAAAAACTATTCGGCTGCCCTAAGCAGAAATCAAGTAACACTGTTTTGACAAATTTTACGTACAGTAGAGTGAACAAACTTAATTCTTAAACTTTTCCTGATTACAAGCTCAAAAATGAAATAAAAGCACTTAAAATAGTCATGTTTCATTATGCAGGATATCATTAACCGTGTATTAGAATTATTTTTTCAAAATTATGATAACACATATTTTAAAATGCAAAACAGTTTTCTGCTTAGAATACGACAAGATAATTTAAAGTATTTCGGTATAACGTCAAGTATATTTATGTTTTTATTTAGTTATGGTACCTTCTTATTGATAACTTTAAAAACACAAGCATGGCATACACAATATTGGATTATTCTAATGTAGTATTCCGAATAGCTCCAACCTGTGGTATATTATATTACATAATATGGTGTTTAAACGTCGACCACGGAGGACGACACAGTTTATTCGCTGATATAGGCAAAGACGCCGTAAGGTTCGCCTGGTGGAGACGTCGCGATGCACCGGGCTCTGTCGCCCCAATTTTATTTTACCGAGAGCCAATTTACTGCTATTGTAAGCGCTTGGCAACTGTACCTATGGAGTATATAGTAGTAACTGAAAATGTGGTACGTTATGAAACATGAAACGTAAAAATTTTACGTATATAGGTTGCCATTTACTAGTCGTGAACCATAATAGGTACTTTTTATTATCAAAATAACACCTTTAAAAATAAGTTAATAAAATACTGAAAATATCTTGTTAGGGTTCCATAGTCAACTAGGAACCCTTATAGTATCGGCAAGTCTGTCTGTCTGTCTGTCCGTCCGCGGATAATCTCAGTGACTGTAAGTACTAGAAAGCTGTAATTTTGTACGAATATAGTTATATTATATATAATTATATCAGTCACGCCAACAAAGTGGTAAAATAACAAGTGGTTATAATTTTTTTTGGTACCTCCCGTACACGTAAAGTGGGTGGTGATTTTTTTAATAAAATAAAAAAAATATGATTCAAATTGATCCATGCGATCAAAAGTTACCTCCTAAAACCCAACATACATAACCCGTCTAGTTTGTTTAAATTAGTAACCCAATTTCCCGAGAGATGGCGCTGTACCGTGGTCTGCTTCGCGCTGTTAACATTTTTCTGGAGTTGATGGGGTCGGAACGGGTGTGATCGAAAGTATCATCGACTTGTTAATTATTATAAGCATATTGAGCATGGTATCTGTACTAAAACACTTTTAAAGGTTGCCTATTGTGACGGACGGTAAACACGTTGAATGGTGATTGAAATTTGTTGCACTAAATATGAACCTGACCTGGCCTGGGATCGCCACTTTTTTCCGTAATTCTAAATATGTCCAAGATTTGTGACGAAGGCCTTAGCCTCGGTTCACCAAGGACGCCTACTCGTTACGGTGACGGGACTTAAATTGTACGCCGGCTCCAAAATCGAGTACTTGGTGTGCTTTAATTTCGCAGTAATTTCAGATGCGATATGGTTTGAAAGTACTCACACGCGTTGCATCTCAAATAAGGTTGCGTCCTTCCGTCCATGGGATCAGTGTTAGACCGTCTGGCCTTTTTCCATCAGTCCTACTTAAGTCTTGTGTCTCCAAGACTACGCAAGGGACATTAGCTGTTACAGTCAGCTACAAAGATATGAATACAGCCAAAGTGCCAAAAATATGTATACATGACCTTAATGTTCAGGCAATAAAGTCTTGCGGGCCTAAGATGGTTATCCACAAATGTCATAAGATAATGCTATAATATATGGGGCGCGGACCGTCCCGAAACATGTCGAGCTATCTTCGACTTTATAGACGTGAGTAACCCGGTCTAAGTATATTAATAATGCTATAAGTTGATAAACTGACAAGTTGCACGAATAGCGCGACGGTGACAGCTGCCAAATGCAAAGACATTTGACAAAACTGTTTAAAGTTATCAGAAATTGTCGACAAACTATCGTCTTATCCAGCAATTATCAGGATATCAGCTTGGCATCTTAGCCCCGCAGTATACATAATTTTGGCACTTTGGCTATATTCATATCTGTGTAGACTATACCAGAGCGCGACGAATCAAGTAGATCGACTGGTGTCTAGCGATCCTGCTTCGAATATATCTCCACAGATACCCCGAGGGTCTTTGCATACAGTACTGCCTAATCTTAGAGCCACACCAATACGAAGGGAGTCGTTGTCTAAAAGCGTACGCAAGTGCGACGATGGTAGTTCGTGTAGCCACGCCCCAGATTCAGGCACTACAGCCGCTTTCAAACGTGCCACACCAATACCCGCAGCGGCTTCCAGTAGACCATCGTAAGCCTTTTGCTTAAGATATCGTCTCAGGATCTTTGAACCTTAAGATTGTCAGGTTTTGGATCGCTTGCCACCGTTTATTGAAAGTATGCGAGTGACAAGCTCCATGGAAGCGTGAGCGGAGGCTATAAATGCCACAAGTCCGCTATCGTACACTCGGTAAATTCCGAGGCCACCATATCGAATGGGCAATGAAGACTGAGACCACTGAGACTCACTCAAGCTGACATTTAGAATCGCTTCGAACCTGTGTCGCAAAGTTTGGTCAAAGTCGCAGACGTGTTGTGGGAAAAGCCACGGAGGTGCTGTACGTAAGGTATACATCATGCGACGCATGGGGAAACAGCTACGCAATAGGACAACATGAGAGAGCTGTTGCAAATATATGAGTGATGATGATAATGCATTCCCCTTTTTCTTTATTGTAGAAGGAACCCCTTCTTATAATTTAAACTTTCGTGAGACATACTGATATTAAATTGCAACGGTTAACACTCACGTATTTTTATCGCAATAGGCGTGACATTGTTTGGTCTGGCAGACATCGTCGGACAGACAGAGTGGTATTATCACCTTCGCGGCTAGGACCTAGCCTCGAAGGTGATAAGTGATAACACCACTACGATAAAAATACGTGAGTGTTAACCGTTGCAATTTAATATTAGGAACCCCATCTGGAAATATTGGAGCTCCTAAAAACGAAAAAGATGTCGCGTCAATCATTTTCAAATCGGGTAGTAAAGCTATATAGGAATTGAGCCGTGGACACTGATGAGCTGCAAGGAAAAAGTTCACATTTTCCAGAATTAACTTTTAATCCAATGGTCGACAAAGCTGGCAATGGCAACAATTTATGCAGGTCATTAAGAACGATATAGGCCGGTCCTCCAATCGTGCCTTCATCGAAATACCACACATTTAAGGGAGAGTCTAATGTTGAAATATGCTTTTGTATGGCCAGACTTGTTGACTTGCGAAGACAGAACAGCAGAGTTATAAAATAAGTTGCTAGCATAACACTGATAGAGGAAAGATATAATGAAGGTATCAGATCCCTAACTTCCTCTAGCATTGTATCCCTTTCTACACTATTGATAGCATTTTTCAAATCAGTCATTAAAGTCATTAAATTGCTAGTTGTTTATGGTGGCACCGTGTATAGATTAAGCGGCTGTTGCTAAATTTGTTTAAACAGTGGAAATTACTAAATGTAAGGGAGGTAAGGGACATAAAATATTGGACTAACGGCATTTGAAATTTCCACTGTTGATGGTTCATGCATATGGCGCGACTTTCACGAGATTAATATAAATTCCTTTAAATCATGGTAAGTTTGTGCGAAAATAGCCGCAAATAGAAAATACCCTTTCTGGATCGGAACGCTGGTGGTTTAGATTAAATAGCCAAACCGTTACCGAAATAGGTACTTTTAAAATTATAGGTTAAACATTTTCTTTTGGTACTAAAGGCACTATTCAATTTTCGAGTGCAGCGGTGTCAGCGGTAGAACAACGCTGGCTACGATAGAAACAGGAAAAGTACAGCTCTTGACACAAATAATAAATGATTATAAATAGTCTTCTAACCTAGTTTCCTGAACTAGGAAATTCCTGTGTTTCAAGCGATGGAGAGGGATATAGTTAAAATTAGCTATAAATTATTCACTTAAAATGGTAAATAGGACAAAGTCAATAAACTTATCGTTATAGAGCCAGTACAGTCCTTAACAAAAACAAGTTGATTCTTAAGATTTAAATAAGTACAATTGTTACTATTTCACGACTATTAATAGGTGTATTTCAACCCATTTATTATTGAGTACTGTTTTAATATGACCACATATAAAGCCAACCTGCATTCAAGTAATATCATGTCGTGTTGGAAAAGATTTGCGGATAGACGCAAACGTAAACAGTTGAAATTGAATTCTATCCGCACGGTGCTAGGCAAGCCTTAGTACACAAAAGTTCGCATTCAGCTCTGTGGAATAAGTATCTTATTCCTCCTGAAGCGTTAACATTTGGGGGACTCCATGCCTTTTGTTTGTTTGTGGTCAAGCTGTCAAACGCTGATAACCTTTCAGTGTGAACTAGCTTTAGAGCTCATCATTCAGTGTGAACTAGCTTTAGAGCTCATCATGTTTCAATGTGCTTTCCAACCTATTACCTAATTGCCTTCACTGGAGATATAGTAGTATATGCTACTGCTACGTAACTCGCATGATCTTATTGTGAAACTCGTCTTTTACGGCCTGGTTTGTGCAATTGTATACACTACTTTATCTACACACATACCACTCTAAATGCTAAAAACAATTTTATTCTAAATAATTATAGGTGAACGAGTGAATGAATGAATGAAACGAATGCAACGAATGAAGTCCTAATTCTCATCTCGCTTGAGTTCAAACGTTTTACGACTTATATTTAAAAAACATACCGAATTAACGCTTGTATCGACAACAGTCTATGATGTCTAAGGATTTTAGAATAGAGACCAGCTTATATTGTTGGTTTTGACAGCTGTTCCAAATTTGAAACTCATTACAGCACTAACAGTCAAGTGATGAGCTTATGCCATTACATTGTTGGTTCATCCTGGAGGTGGGCGCCGCCCCGGTGCTCCGGAGTCCGCCGGGAGTCCTCCTGCTGTCATATTAATATTTATTGTAGTAATGCTGGTCATTTTCAACTGTTTCTGAACGCATTTTGCAATACCAATATGTATTGCATACGTATACGTATATACGTATTTTTACGTGATCTTTACTTTGAGATCAAATATAATCACCGCTTAGGTTATCCGGACGCCTAATCGATTCACTTGAGTCCCCTGCAGCTCGCCCGGTTAAATCCTTTCTTCCAAACTTTCTTGCGATCTCGGGTTTTGTTAAAAGTTGTTTTACTCTTTTTACGAGTTGAGCCAAGTTTTAACTTTGTCGGATAGTTTAATTTTTTTTTCTTTACTTATCATATTTGTGTAGCTGGGCAATTACTTACTGGATTCGACAAATCAACGGTTTATCTGGGTTGAATAAATATTATATACACAACGGATATCCTCAATGTCTTGGACGTTTCAAAGTCGTGACTGTAGTCTCGATTATCGGTCAGAGGACTTACAAAGCTGATTCAATTAAGTTTCGTTAACCCGCATCTCAAATTCATGTCTAGTGCTCAATTTGTGGCGCTATTATCAGCGCTTGTTGCTATCATAGTCACATCTTGGTTGTAAGAGTAAGTACCGAAATATAGTAATCTGATATAAATTGGAAGAGATGCCCAAGGCTGGGCACTGGGGGCCTTTGTCACTTTTTTCTGTAGTTTATGACATCTCTTTCAATTTATAATCACTATATAGTATAAAAAAGTGGCTTCCCGCTGTCTTTATGTATGTGTGTATGCTTAAATCTTAAAAACTACGCAACGGATTATGATGCAGTTTTTTAAATAGAGTGATTTAAGAGGAAGGTTTATATGTATAATAATAACCCATGCAAAGCCAGAAGCCAGGGCGGGTCGCTAGTTTAATATATATATATATATATATATATATATATATATATATATATATGATAAGTGTGATTACTTAAAAACATGAATCTGAATGAATAAATTATTTAATTCATGCTTTACAATTGTATAGTAATCTGTTTAAGGTGAGTAATCACACATCGGTCATTTTTATTATAAAAGAAGCGTAAAACCCGTGTTTGATGCTATTTTTATATATTTTGCGTTGAAAAATTGTTTTCCTTTGGTTTATTTTAGACAAATGAAAACAGTTGACCTGTTTAGGGTGCCATTTTGCCACAGAAAATGCAGATACACAATTAAACACACACGTTAAACTTATAATACCTCTCTTATTCTGTCGTTAGCCACGACGGAAGAACTAAGATTTCACGGTTATAAAATGTGACTTTGTGACCGAAGTGCAATGTGACAGCTGCAACAACAGAGCCTCAACTTGCGGCTTACGTTACGATGTGAACGCATGAAGTAAACACGCTCAACATGCTTACTACATACTTAAGGAACTTAAAAGACTTTGTAACCAATGTTTATAGTAAACACCTTCGATAACAGTGAATTAGAAAATGCTTTTTCAATATTGACTAAAATCCTGTGCCCAGTTTCTATTTGAGCTGAATATGAGGACAGCAACTGCATTTATTTCTACTAAACATTAGGTATAAAAAAAAACATTAAAATCGGTTTCACAGAACACGAAAAACGATGCTACAGAAAACGTATTGTTACATAGGTACATGGTATTTTAACACCTCTGTTTTTACCCGGACTACGGCGATCAGTTATACATGATGTTTTAAATCAGTTGTAAAGTTTAACATGTAATGCAGAAGGCGTTTCCATTACATAATATGTAGTAGATACTCTTAATCTATATGCGTAGCGTAATAAACAATGTTCCTACTGAATAACAACACAAACTGGGCCCAAGAGTAATTTTAGGGGTTACGAGGGTCTTAATAGACTATTTAAATATGGATGTTATACATGGTGAAAGTTGTATTGTCGTTCAATACACGTGCGGAAATGTCATTCTTCACTCGTCCAGAGTATTGCCTATCTCGGGACTCATAACGTAGTGACAGCCTTACCGCACTAGCATTGAAATGTACTATTATAATTTTTGTATACACTCAATAAAATAATGATACTTACTGTTTTTTATTCGAAACTAGCGATAAGACCTTTGTCTGCCTCTACTGTGTTTCTATCTGTTAAGTGTTTCTACGAGGAGAGTAATATTTGTATTGTATTTTATTGCAGCATTATAGAAATTGCACTAGGTGCAATTTCTATAATGCTGCTAACGCTATTCTTTGAATCAACACAAAATAACAATGAGATCCTCCTTTACAATTTGTGTTATAAATCATGACGAGCACTTCAAATTAAACTGAATTTGAATAAATAAATGTTAAACTCAAATAGGGCAACTAAGCAACATTGACAATGATGATTCTCCCCAGCAGATACATGCATGTAACCCCATTAAATTTCAAACATGGACGCAAATGAAAACGTGCTGTGCTCCATGGCACATTTAACTCGATAATCTCACACGAGGCCGGGGCCTGCATTCTGTTTGAAAATCTAATTTCTATTCAATGTAACTAACACATTTGCTTTAGTGCATACATACATAGCGGGTGCGAGTGAAACAAAACGATAGGCATTGAACATTGATATATTTCATATATTCATTTTAGCATTGAACTTCAAAGGTAAGCCTCGTGGAGAGCTATCGTTGCTATCATTCACCACCCTTGGGAACCAAGTCGAGAGCTTAATGGATACATATCTATATAGCTTGTGAGGTCTATTGTCTTGCTCCCATGCCGTTATTAATATTAAAACAACACGGCTCAGCCTAAATAGTCATGTATTTTAATATCCGCGATATAATACGCTCTTTAGAATGCTTTTGTGTGTCTGACAGATCATGTAAAAGGTTAGAAACTGTATAAATAGTTATTCCTCGTCTCTGCGCTAGTTTTGCGATAATACTTGTTTATGGCAATATTTGCAAAATAGTTCATTTGATTCACTTAAATTTCATAAGTGTTAGTTTTCAATCCTATTTATCTAGTTCGTTTCTAGCGAAACAGCTTAGAAATTAGAGATATCTGCTTACTTAGAACATAATTGTCTGAGCTATACACTTTAGATAGAAGTATTCTATTACACATTAAATTATTTTATGTTTGCTTGAAAATACACTCAAGAGCAGAACAAGAGATTGCTCGAGTAACAGTATTTTGTGGTAACACCGTTAAAATATATTTACTGACCCCAATCTATATACATACATAATAAGAGTATACGGATTTTCTATCAAATACATACATTGAAAAACCCCATTAAAATATACACTGTAACTCTTAAAATCTAGGGTCGTGATTTGACTGAACATTGCATCTCTAGATAGGTACCTACAGCGTTTTGTTCAAACAAAACTGGCCAATTTTTCTTTTGAGATTTAAATTTACAATGATTTGTCATAATAATCCGATAAGAAATTTTGACTGAGTGTTTTGATTTGAAGACTCTTGTTTATTCTAAGTCGGATAGTAAAGTAAGTTAAAAAGTATTAAATTAATATTAGTTAAATCTGCCTACACAACATAATATGCCGGAAATATACCGTTGGATCTCCATAGTGGATATGTCCACCGGGCGTCCGCCAGACAAAATTCCCATACATTTATTAGCAGATCGTTTATGTCATTAAGCAAAAAAAAAGGAAGCATTAAGGTCGTAGTTGACGGTGAATGCTCAGACTCAATGTCTGTGAATGCTGGTGTCCCTCAAGGCTGTGTGCTATCACCCACGCTATTCCCCCTGCATATCAATGACATGTTGCAAACTAGCGGCATTCATTGTTATGCTGATGATAGTACGGGTGATGCCTCCTACACCGGCCGCGCCAATATTTCCCGGGAAAACGTCATTGAGAGCCGGAACAAACTTGTGTCCGAAATTGAGACCTCCCTAAAAGACTTGGGGTCGACTTAATTTGGTTCGTTTTAACCCTACAAAGACACAGGTTTGCGCGTTCACCGCAAAAACTTCCGTTTGTCGCGTCACCTCGTTTTGAGAGCACTCCCGCATCTGCCACAGCCAGTATTGGAATCCTTGGCGTTGACATCTCGAGTGAAGTCCAGTTCCGCGGCCACCTAGAGGGTAAGGCCAAATTGGCCTCGAAGAAGCTCGGTGTGCTTAATAGATCGAGGCAGTATTTCACGCCGGCCCATCGCCTACAGCTTTATAAGGCGCAGGTTCGCCCGCATATGGAATACTGCTCTCATCTTTGGGCAGGGGCACCTAAGTACCAGCTTCTTCCTCTAGACCGCATCCAACGGAGAGCAGCTCGAATTGTCAACTGCCAACGTATTTCTGATCGGCTTGATCCCTTGGCGCTGCGTTGAGATGTGGCTTCACTCTGCATTTTCTATCGCATGTATTAGATAGATAGATAGATGCATTTATTTCTTAATGAAAATTACACGATATTTAACAATGTCACAACCTACAATGTATCTAAATAACATGAATTCACAAAAAGATCGTCAAAGAATATACAAAATAAACATATGAAAAATAATAAAAAATAATATTTAAAAACAATGCTTATGTCAATTATTAAAAGTATATATTGCTAGGGTATCCTAGATAATATAATGTCAAAATGTCAAAATATATTATTAAATTAATAACAAAAAGTAAAACAGTAAAAAGAAACACAAACAAAATAGTTAATATATGTAGGTCACAATGTCAAATAAATCTTGTAATTGGTACTGATTATTCAAACACAAATGTCATTTAAAATTTAAATATATCTAATTCATCAGCTGTTTTCACTGTAATCTTTTACAGAATACAGTGATTGTTTTAAAAAGTATTCTTTAAGTCTGCGCTTAAAAACATCATCTGACACTTCATTTTTGAGACTGGCGGGTAGCCTTTCGTAAAGTGCAGGGCCAATAACGCGCGGTGACCTGTCGAGCAGCGCGAGTCGTCGGCGCACAGGTAGTAGCCGGCCGGTCTGGCGGGTTATTCTGCCAGGTATGTTCGCTCGCTTGAAGTTGTCTATATTAAAGCGCGTAAACATTATCACTTCATACACATAAAGAGAGTAATGTGTCATAATGTTATACTCTTTGAAAAGCTCACGGCATGGGTGTCTCCGACTTACACCTGCTAATGTACGTATGGCTCGTTTTTGTAATTTAAATACTCTATCTGAATTTGTTGAGTTGCCCCACAGAACGATACCATACGACATTAGTGAGAAGAAGTAGGCGTAGTAAATTTGGAGCAATGCGTCTCTGGAGACAACTGGCTTCAGTTTGCGCAGCGCAAATACAGCACTGCCCAGCCTTTCGCACAAGTTGTCAACGTGCTCTTTCCACTTCAGTCTTGTATCGATTGTAAATCCGAGGAACCTGCACAAGTCACAGCGCGGCATTGGGATCTGCATCATCGGGATGGTTTTAGTGCTACTGGCTGAAAACAACAGTACGTTGGATTTTTGGACATTAAGGATGAGGCCATTCGCCGAAAACCACGCGTGGAGTTGGGTACATGTATTTTCAATTTTTTGCTCCAGCTGCGCGTATGTATGCGCCTTTACTACCACGGTTGTGTCGTCGGCAAACAGTACCATCATACCTTCGACAACAGAGGAGGGGAGGTCATTAATAAACATTAAGAATAGGGTATTTCCGAGCGAGGAACCCTGCGGTATGCCAAGTTCTAACCTACCAGCTTCGGATCTGATGTTTTTACCCCCTATTTTGACCTCAACTGTCTGCTTTCTGTTTTTTAGGAACGATGCAAGTAACCTATGAGCATTATTTTTAACTCCATACTGCCCTATCTTTTTTAAGAGTAGCTCATGATTAATTACATCGAACGCTTTTGATAAATCGCAGAATACCCCTGCTGCCTTGTCTTTTTCATCCAACGCTGTTGTTATGCAGTCATATATTTTGTACGCGGCTTCTGTGGTGGATCTATTTGTTCTGTAGGCGAAATTGTTTGTCGGTCAGTAAGTCATTTGTCTCTAGGTGGTTCATTAAGCAGTTTGATAAAAGGGACTCAATTATTTTTGATATATTAGGGACTATGGTAATTGGTCTATAATTGTCTACAGAACTTTTTTCTCCTTTTCCCTTATAAACTGGACATACTCGAGTGCTTTTCAGTACGTCGGGATACACGCCAGATGTAAACATGGCGTTTACGAGTTCCAGTAGTAGCCCCGCGACGACCGGCCAGACGTACTCGAGTATAGTCAGAGATATGTCATATATATCCAGGGTCCCGCGTGTTTTTTTCATGGATTTAAACGCACGATTGAGATCTGTGAGCGTAACTGTAGGCAAAACTAAGTCAGGTATGTCAGTGTTTTGTAAATGTGTATTTAGATACCGTACGGACTCAAGTTCGTTTAGATTTATAGAATACTTCGACCCCACCGTGAGAAAATGGTTATTTAGGTGTTGTGGCACTTGTTTAGACGGAACATCGTTTCCATTTTCATTCTTGAGCGATATTGTATGGTGCAATAGTTTTGTGGACGCTTGGTCGTTGACTACACGCCACATCTCTTTTGACGGGTTTTTACTATTGACTATTTTGTTATCAAAATAATTTCGGCGGGCGGCCAAGGACTCTGCTTTGATGCGATCCGCCTGATAGCTAATACATCCAGCAAGAGATTCAATGTCTGGGTGTTGGCGCTTTATTTCTGTCAAGTTATTATAATCAAAAATAAGTTTGGACAGGGTATCTGTGAGCCAAGGTATATGTTTGTTTTTCTTTAGCCGAATATTTTTAAATGGGAAATGTATGTCAATATAGTACCTTAATACATTAAATAATTTATAAAATTTATTGTCAATAGAAATTATGTTCTCAAATATAAAATTCCAATTATAATTCTCAATGTCAATATAAAATCCTAAGAATGATTGTTCCGTAAAAAGTCTCTTTTGTATGTAGGAATTTGGTTTATTAGTATGTGATTGACTAGTCAAGAATGTAAACACCTGTGCATTGTGGTCACTAATGGGGGTATCAAGCGGCCTAGCTACAACGCCTCCCCACTCACGGGGCACCAACCCGCAATCTATGCACGTTGCACTGTGTGCTGACACTCGGGTCGGAAATTCAACACAGTTTTTACACATATAAACTTGTAGGACTTCATCTACCCGCCGTCTCAATGTGTTATCAGACAAATAATCTACGTTTTGGTCACCGACCAAAATGAACCTTTTATTTTCATGAGTAAGTTTGTCTAAAAGTAATTCTAAATTATTTAAATATATGTCAAAGCAACCATTTCCCGTGCGATATAATACAATTATTATTAATCTTAAATTACAAATTTCTATTGCGGTAAATTCAAAGTGAAATTCAATGGCTAGTCTTTGTAGGTCGCTTCGCTGGCGGTACATTATATCGGCCCGCGCGTACAGCGCCACTCCGCCGTGCTCGATGTTCGAGCGACAGTAGCTACCCGCGAGTCGATAGCCACATAACCTCACTCGCTCAATTTCACGTGTTTTACACCAAGTTTCGCTGCAAGCCAGTACGTCAGGGTTTTCTGAGTGCAGTAATAACTCCAGTAACCCAGTTTTGCCGCAGATCGACCGAACGTTTTGATGGAGGATCTTAAAATTTGAGGAATCGGTTAGCGCGGCGGTTGGTGGCCGCTGCTCACAAGGAAGTTTTTTGGCTCGACCGTATTAAAGTGCCTAACAGATACACCGGATGGCCAGTGTTTACGATTTCGTACTACACCTACTTTGTCAGCCGGCACGTCGATCTTGAAGGATGAATAGTGACCTCTCGTGACCTTGAGCTGTTCACATCTGTTGACCTGTATACGCATCACGGATTTAATGTGTTTCACCACTTCATCGGGACTGGTATCTGCATTCAAATTAAAGACGTGTAGGCTAACTGGACGTGACGCTGCAACTCGCAACTCCTCTCGCTGCTCAAATGTAACCGCTGGTGTGGGCGCGGGTGGAACGGCGCACGCAGCTGGTGCAGCTGGAGCTGGGGACTTCACGACCGCACACGGAACACCCGAAACAAAACGGTCAGCGGCTGGGAACTTAGCCAGCACGGGGGCCGCAGGCAGTTGTGATGATGCAGTGATAGATCGAATAGTTGGGACGCCGCCTAGTGATGCCAATTGCTGCACTGCAAGAGCTTCAGACTGCATCTTACGACGAGGACGGGACCGGAGCCGCTGCATTTCTATTGGCAAAGCTTCGAGAGGACGTGGGACGTGGGGACGTATTATGGGGAGTGTTCCGAGGAATTGTTCGGATTAATCCCTGCCGCTTCTTTCCGCCATCGCCCTACGCGACATTATTTCCACTCTCACCATTTAGATGGTTGGCAGTCCTCAACTGTGCGCTTTTCCCGAAACTTTCTGCCTCGCACAGCTAAACAATGGAACGAACTGTCGCCAGCGGTGTTTCCGGACCGATACGACCTTCAAACCTTCAAGAAAAGAGCGTACTCCCACCTTAAAGGCCGGCAACGCACTTGCGACACCTCTGGTGTTGCGGGTGTCCATGGACGACGTTAATCGCTTACCATCAGGCGATTCGTTTGCTCGTTTGCCACCTATAGCATTAAAAAAATATGTCCAGCTATAAAGAGTACCATTTAAGATGCGTTCGACTAAGACCGGACAACGGATAAGATCGTATGATTCGATGGTATTTTTTCAAATGATGGCAAGCTGACACGTTCAGTCCGTTCTTGTTGCTCCGACTGACAAGTCGTGAAATATGTGCGATTAAGTAAATTTTTGCTGTATCAGCATTACCCTTTGCCAGTTTTTTGGATCTTCTTCTTCTTTATGTGCCGTCTCCATCCCGGAGGTTGGCGACCTTATGTCTAAATGCCGTTCTTTCTGAAGCCATGCGAATTAGCTCTTCCGTACTGTCAACGTCCAGCCAGTCTCTTATGTTTCTTGCCCATGATATTCTTCTTCTGCCACGTCCTCGTTTGCCCTCTATCTTGCCTTCAATAATTAGTTTTAACAAATCGTATTTAGAGTTCCGGTATATATGTCCAAAATATGCTATTTTTCTTTTTTTGATAGTTATTACGACTTCCGTGTTTTTCTTCATTAATAACATGACTCGTTCATTGCTAACTTTGTCCGTCCATTTAATTTTAAGCATTCTACGATAGATCCACATTTCAAAAGCCTGCAATTTACTTATTAAATTTTTCCTTAGCGTCCAGCTTCCGGAGCCATACATCAGAATTGGAAGAATATAGCATTTAACCATTCGCCATCTTAAGTCCAAATTGATTTTCCTGTTCGTCAACAGTTTCTTCATATTCTGAAAGGCAGTCTTGGCAACACCAATTCTAGTTTTAATTTCCTGTTCTGGGTCCCACGTTTCATTAAACCAACAGCCAAGGTATTTGTATTCTATTTACTAACTCTTTCCAAAATATTTGAGCCTAGTCTTAAGGGGGGTGTTTGTGCCCTGACTTTACTAACAACCATGTGTTTTGACTTTTTAGTGTTGATTTTTAGTCCATAATGTTGAAGTGCATCATTTAATTTTTCGAGCATAATTTGAAGGTCATCGGGGTTTTCAGCCAGGAGAATAGTATCATCGGAATACCGTATATTATTTATAAGCTTCCCATTCACACGAATGCCAACGTCGATATCCTCGAGCGCCATTTTAAAAATATTTTCCGAATAAATATTAAATAAGCAGGGTGAGAGAATGCATCCCTGTCGTACCCCTTTTTCTATATTTACTTCTTTGGATGTGTTATTGTTTACTCTAATCTTTGCTTTTTGGTTATAATATAACTTTTCAATAAATCTTATATCTTTCCCATCACAGCCGACAGATTTTAGAATTTCGAAAAGTTTTTTGGATATAACTGGTAAATCTATGTACTTTTTTATCTTTGTACAGACTGTATAATTATTTTTATTAAATTTGTGAGAAATCTGTATAATTGAAACGATACGTCATGTAGACGAAGATACGGATTCCGGTCTTACCTGAAGTGGTTTAAGATCGGACGCTAATCGTCCGATCTTCAATCCTCAGGAATGCTCAAACTTTTCGCGAGTCACAAACGTATACAGTGTTGTTATAAGCATGCGTGCGTTTATAAAAACGATTATATGTTAATATAATAATAAGAACGGAGAATTTAAAAGGCATCTATTTTGTTTCTTCTTTTTAGACCACTTTTCCACTAATTTCAACCTTTTACCACCTGGGGTCATTAACCCTTTTGAGGGGTCATTGATATCACCAAAAAAGATTGAGAACCACAATTTCTTCGATTTTGTGTATATGGATGGTATAAGGTCGGAAGGGTAGTCAAAGGGAAAAAACTAATATTTTTTATGCACCTTAAATGTACCATAAAATTGTGACAAATGAATAGTTCTTTAGTATTACCGTTACACCAAAAAGAAAAGTGTTGATATGTTGTGTCAGATTTAAACAAGATAACCTGCTCGACAATGGCAGATGAAAGGTGTGGATATTTAGTACTCAATACCTTCACCTAATCAAGCACAACTAGTGACTCAATAAAAAGAAAATATCAATCAACCCGAATGAGTCGACCTGTAGTCTCCATCCGCATCGACTGCAACTCACCCATCTGATGCCGTCATCATATATTTAAAAATAATGCAAACAGAATAAGATAGCTGCTGAGACTAAAAATCTTGATAAGATTGTAAAATTTGTCTCAAAGGTGACTTATATACTCATATGAACGTACTCATTTAGGTAAGTATACGTTTTAGAAAGCAACAATTAACTTAAATAAATTAAACCAAATAACGATATTCCAGCCATTTTACTACAGAGTATTGCACGCTTATATCAGTCACGATAGAGCTTAACTGTGAACATGCGCAATTGCGCATATGCTACAATTTTAAGATTTAAATGAAATATGGTCTAACCGAACTTCTTTATGAACAACGATTGCATTTTCAGGGAGCAAGCATTTTTAGACATTTTTTATAGGCTGGAACTAGAAAAGAATAAGTAATGATTGTTTTCCTTTAGCATGTCAAACTTGTCAAGTTAACCTTTGTTAATTATTGCATTCACTTCACCTGTCTAATAATACACTTCAAACTACCTGATATCACTGCCGTGACATAACATCTGGGAGATTACAAGACAGTCAATTACACGCTTATGAAGCGTAATACAGCCGTATTACTTTGAAATTTTATTATAACATTCTACTTCCTATGTCCCTCTGTACACGGAGAAAAAAATCTAGTTAAGACTTACGGTAATTGTGAGGTCACTTAAATTATTACGTTATGACCCAATTAAGAAAACAGAAGTAATCGTACCTTCGAAGGGAGGAAGTAAATATTGTTAATGTCATATAATCAAATTAGCACACATAACTTAAGAATACATTCAATAAAAAAAAATTTCGATATGAGTAATTTTAAAATTATAATAAAATTAAATTTAAAATAAACAACTTCTGGTCACTTGCAAAACCCTTTTTTGTGTATCAAAACGTAATGTTAGTTTTATTTTACTCATTAATAGATAGACAATATTGATAATGATAAATGGTAATTTATTTTTTATTCAAGTATTAACGGCAATATCATAATGCTTAGTGTGTCCAATGATTCTCCTAGTTTTCATGTCTAATGATGTATATACCTTCCCACTTACATACATTCTTCAAGCGAGTCAAATTCGTAGCGTGACAATAATTAAATACATTCAAGCGGGCTTATAAGTGGATTAACGCTGCCTTACGTCATGACATGAAAATCCAACATTTGCGTGTTCGGTACAACAAACGTCCTGCAAATTTTATTCTACATCTCTTAATTCTCTTACAACCTGCCCCTAAAATAAATTATTCCACAAGACCTTTAAAGCGGCATGATGAAATGGGAACAAAATAGATATTTTTACTTTCATTTTGCCATAATGTTTCCTCGCGGGCAATCTCTTAACAAAAGGGCCCCCCCGAAACGACCTGTATAATGATTATAAGTGGTCATATTCCCCCCTGGCCGGAGTGACTGAAGAGCCGGTAATGTGTCGCTGACCTTTTAAGAGTCTCGCAATATCACCTCATCATTCATGAATGATATAATTAGCCATAATGTCAGTTAGATGACTCGATGTTTTCAATAACTATATTGCACTTTGGGTTTATGAGTCCACCACTGCGTGATACGAATCTCGTAAGTATCGTCAATATCCGCGTGGAGCTCGATAACAGCACCGCCCTGCAAATTTCCACCTTTCACACTACATTACATGTACACTCACAGGAAACATTTATCCCGTATAAAAATGTTAATTTAAGTTTTACGACATCATCTTATAAGCCTCATCTTCTTATCTTACCATATTTTATCCAAATTCGTATAGCATTTTCACGTGATTGACTGTATAATCAGTGACGTTGTCTGTACAGACAACCAAAACGTTCATATTAATACACTTGTATGTATAGCTATGTCTTAGTCTATAAAACAAAACTAGGTAAAATATATGTTGATTAGATAATACCTATCTACTCGTATATTGATTTTGAGTGATGTAATTGTCACAACTAGAAATTAAGATCCGGTAGCCATAAATTACGGGGAGGTACAGGAATTAATTTTTTGTTTTCTTTATGCATACTTACATAGGTAACGCCCGGTTTAACGTTGAAATTACATTAAGATGGCTTGTTCCGAAATATAAATTGTAAAATTTAATATTTAGCGGACAATCTGTTTCAGTCAATATCCTCATCCCCGATTCGTGGATTGGAATCATTTTAACATTTACTTACAATACTTAGGTGCTTAAATTGAATTCTATCTAAAAAATATTCGGGTACTATTTACAGTTATTTGAGGCTTTTTTCGCATTCTTTTAGTTGCGAAATTAGGCATAAATATGAATATTTAGGCATAAATACCTACATATGTTTGTGACGTTTAAAATGTGACCAAGAAAAATAACACAACTCTCAATAAAATTACCTTAATATTATAATCTAGCTCCCTTGCGTAATCCGATACATGCCGTTGTCACTTCGCGAAGTTTTCGGGCGCGGGCGCGCGGGCGGCACAGGCGGCGTGCGGTGTGCGCCGGCCGGCGTCGGGCGGCAGACTGCCCCGTCGCCCGCCCGACCCCCAGTTTCCACCTACAAACACCGTAACAACGTCAGGCTCGCAATAAATAAGTACTGCATTTTCTTATAAATGTTATATACACGGATTTTGCAAGCACACTAATAAATAAATAATATACTCAGTGAGGCATCAGTGAGGCTGGCTGTAAAAAATCCGTAGAAAGCAAACATTGCAACTTTCATTTGAAAGTAGTCTTTGTAGAAATGTTTACATTCGTTACTAGATTTTTTTGGTTGCTTTTATTTAAATGAAGTAGAAAAAAAGGTAAATAAAACTTGCAAACTTTGATTGCAGAGAAACAGAAAGTATGACAGGAAAAACTAAAAAAATAAAACATTTTTAAAATATAATTAAGTCTGAAATAATACTCCCTATTTTTTTCTTAAATACCTATTAAATTTAATGGTTTTTCTCATGTATTTATGGGTTCTAGCTCACGGCAGTATAAATACTCCATGTGCTAAATGTGTTCGAGTTTGTAGTCTATTTCCAACCGACTTCAATATTTCTAAAGGAGGAGGTTCTCAATTCGTCTGATTTTTTTTTATTTTTATTTTTTAATGGATGTTACCTCAGAACTCCGTCATTACTGAACCGATTTGAATTTTTTTTTGGTTTCTTAAAGTAGATGGTTTCAGGTTGGTCCCGTTTTTTTCAAAATCTATTTCTGATGATGGAATCCATGAGGAACTGAGGGAACTCCTCAAATTTGAAAGGCACATGCATGCTGATTTCTTTACGAAAATCATCAATTTGGTGGAGTGGATCTGAAGACCAGGGATGGCAAAGTGGAACTGCTTCGTAATTCTCAGGACTATCATCCGATTTAAAAATATATTTTTTTGTCTGTATATAGATGGTTTCAGGTTTGTCCCGTTTTTTTCAAAATCAATTTCTGATGATAAGATCCATGAGGAACTGAGGGAACTCCTCAAATTTGAAAGGCACATGCATGATGATTTGGATAGTTTCTTAAGACACTCGAGCATTTCGTTACGAACATCATCAATTTGGTGGAGTGGACCTGATGATGAAGACCAGGGATGGCAAAGTGGAACTGCTTGGTAATTCCCAGGACTATCATCCGATTTTAAAAAATATTTTTTTGTCTGAAAATAGATGGTTCCAGATTTGTTCCGTTTTTTTCAAAATCAATTTCTGATGATGGGATCCATGAGGAACTGAGGGAACTCCTCAAATTTGAAAGGCACATGGATGATGATTTGGGTAGTTTCTTAAGACACTCGAGCATTTCTTTACGAACATCATCAATTTGGTGGAGTTGACCTGATGATGAAGACCAGGGATGGCAAAGTGGAACTGCTTGGTAATTTCTGAGATACCATAAACACGACTAAGTCCCAGCTCTATCATCCGATTTGAGACATTCATCTTTTGTAAGGAAATACCTTCAAGATAGTCCTATTTGATTATAGTTCTATTTTGATGATGGAATTCGTGAGGGATTGAGAGAACTCCTCAAATTTTAACGGCACATGCATTCTGATTTGAGGGTTTCCTTAAGTAACTAAAACATTGTTTTGGGGGAGCCAACATTTTGATTAAGTGTACCTGATGATGAAGACCAGGGATGGCAAAGTGGAACTGGTCGATAAACCTAGCTCTACTTATTATCCTAGTTGTGACATTCATGTTTTTGATTTGATTTCTATTCTGATGATGGAGTTCTTGAAGAATTCAGAGAACTCCTCAAATTTGAACGGCACGTTCATTGTGATTAGAAGGTGTTCATAATTAGCTTACGCATTTTCTTACTGTGGCCATGATTTTGCTGGAGTGGACCTGATGTTGATAATCAGGGATGGCATAATGAAACTGCTCGATAATTTACAGTCTGTCATCCAATTTAACACATTGTTATTTTGTTTGTTTTAAAGGTCTACAAGGGAGTTCCGTTTGATTATACTTCACATGTAATGATGGAAGCCCTGGGAAATTAAGAAAGCTCCTCAATTTTCGATCGTACACGTGCGGTGTATTGGATATTTGTGAAGTAAACTGGCTAACTCAAACAAATTCAAAATTTCACTTTTACCGGGAACCAAATGAAGTCGGTTTTTTTTTCTTAAAAATTATTTATCCGTCCAAAAAGTGTCTGTTACATATAACAACCTACTACTTAACCCATTCAGAGCCCATGGCGACGAGTTGTGGTCATGCCTCTACGCACCATTTTCGCTACAAAGCGGGAAATGCATGTTATCGGCTACGGCGTAGCGCTACAAGAAATCGTTGGCCGTGAATGAGTTAAGGGCGGGCGGGCATGGGAAGATTGAAGAATGTTCAAAGTGGTTAGTTGCATATTTATTGTGCACTTAACAAACAATCATATATAAATAATATAACATATTTTTATTTTGAAAACTTATTAGTTATTACGTGTTATGTTGATTTATTTGTGTAAATATAATGAGATATTTCTGCAAGTACCTAAGTAGCTACAGGTATGTTTTATAATTAAAATACTTCTACATACTACGACATCCGCTACATGTTTACGAATAGAAAGTCAAAAACAATTGACATCAGTATTTTCACATGAAATTAATAGTTTGTTGGCTTTTGTTTCTAAAGTAATCGTTTTTAAAGAGTTCATTGACAGAATTGAGCGTTCAAATGTTAAAATTTGGTCTTACAGATATTTCAAGTCGCATATTAGGAATAGACATAAACATCATTCTTAATTTCATATAATTATATACGATCCTTGAATTGATTTTGAGTTATTTACAAGCAACTCTGCACAACTATGTTCAATGACATAAAGTGAAGTAAATATTAATAGCTACAGCATTTTCGGCCAAGAAAGTAAACAGCCTTATGCTAGACCAAGGCCCACTGAGAAAACTTCGTTTTCCTCACTTACAAAATATTAAACCGTGACCGTTTACATTGAGTTGCTTTCAAGTTTTCCTCGTCCAAGCTCCTTATTCAATTTGTGATATAAATTTTTTCGTGTATTAAATATGTTGTATACAGTATGTAGTGTGACTATAAAAAAAAATTGGCCAAGTGCGAGTCAGACTCGCCCACTGAGGGTTCCGTACACCATAAAAATTATTGAAAATTTCCCCCTACCTCCTTTTTTATCCCTTAGGGGATGAATTTCTGAAAACGCGGAATACGGTTTTCTTATATATTATCAGAAAGTTTATAAACGAAGTTTCCAAGTCTGCAACCTGAAAAATTATTCACACCTCATATAAACTTGCAACCCCTTTTTTATCCCTTAGGGGATGAATTTCGAAAAACTCTAAATTCCCTTTTTCTTGTTTAGTATTAAAGAGTCTATAAACGAAGTTTTAAGTCTGCAACCTGAATAATGATTCACACCTCATACAAACTTTCAATCCCCTTTCTTATCCACCGTATCTCCGGTCCAGAGAACCCCATATATCATGCAGTTGGCCCGTACGGGGTCTGATGCACAGTATTACTAGTGATGTCCGATTTACAAGACTTGCTATCGACAATTTATTTCATGCGTATGCGATTAAAGTTAAAATTGTTTTATTGTAATAAATAAATATTATGGGACATCTTACACAAATCGACCTAGTCCCACAGTAAGCTCGACGACGAGCTAAGACGAGCTAAGACGACGATATATATAATAGATAAATATTTAAGTACACAGAAAACATCAATCATCACCATAACTCATTTGTTCTTGAGTTCACCTCGGGACCTCCTGCTTCGTAGGCAAAGTCACTACCAACAGTACCAACTAGGCTAGGAGTACATTATAAGTAAAAAATAGCCATATAAATTCGTTTATCTAGAATAAGAGTTTTGAGTGCTACATTTAGTTGAGTGAGATAATATATTTTTATCTGTAAGTATCTTTAAAAGAATAACACTTAAGTACTATAATAGTGCCCCTAACAAGTTCTCTTTTAAAACATCTGTACGCGCTTTCTTTGCTAGCTTTTTTTACGTATTAGTAGCACCGCCCACAATCTCTATGTATTGCCTAAAGGTTGACTGGTAGAGAATGCCTTATGGCATTAAGTCCGCCTTTTGTACATCAAGTTTTTTTTCTTTTGTGCAATAAAGATTAAATAAATAGTAGATATTGCCATAAAAGGTGAATTTTTATGTTACTTTATATTATAATATTATGTTCTATTTTATGCTTTGACGATCACAAATTTAGTTTTGATAGATTGAAATTTATGTAATTTATAGTGTATAAAATACTGTAAATAAATAAATAAATCTAAAGTACTTTGAAATATTGTTATGTTTAATTCCCTTCACTATCAATTTATCGACATAAGTAATGTTAGTGCGTTACGGGGATAAATGAAGAATTTCTATATAATTCCATATGTGTTCATCGTATCCACCTGCGGACATAATATGACGTAGGAAATTTCATACTCTTTAATTTGATCTAAAAATTAAAAAAACAATGCTAAAAAAAATATACGTTCGGGCAATCCGTCGGATCTCCATAGTGGGTATGTCCGCTGGGCATCCGCCAGACAAATTTCCCATCCATTCATTTGAAGATCCGGAGGATATGCCCGAACGTACGAGTATATGGCCAGTATTTAATCTAATCATACGTCAAACAACTCATAATTTAATTTTAATCTAATATGTGCGCCAGTTATATACCTGAATATGTAGGACATAATAATATTATGTAACTAATGTTAAGAATATTTTTTTGGTCTTAATAAACAGTATTTTATAATAGTATGAATAAAAATTATATGTACTTAAAGGCTTTTTGAAACTATTTATCACTCCCAGGAAAAGTCAGTGGCGGGATAGAATACGCACACTGAAAATAAGAATTTAATCACATTCCTGCGTCCCCTTCTCTCAAAAATGTTTCTAAAGCAGAGTGAAACATGCCCCATGTTTCACGGTGATGTTGAGGGTTTGAAGTCACGTGGGTGAAAACAATATCCGCTGCGATCGTCCGACCAATTACTTTCCTATCTGGGGCGGCAAAATGAGACGCGCTTATGTATAGGAGTAAATATAGAAATTCAAAGGCCATGAAGTTGTTGTACATTTTAATTGTAACCAATAAGTTCACCTTCGTTATAACTAAATGTTTCTGGAACGGAGTTTCTAATATTTCTTGTTACAGTTTGCTAATTTATACGTTATACATGATAAAGGTTAGAGGACCAATGACCCCTAGCCTTTAATTTGGTTATTGGTGCAAGGGCAGTTTTTTTTAAGATGAGGAACCGACTTTATATTTAAAACCCTCACGTAGGTATGCTTCACAAAATTGGGCATTTCTTCTGTAGTTATATCGTAGATTTCTCAAAATCACATCAGAGCAGATATAGAGGAGTAAGTAGGTATAAGAAACGTTAAGCAGACGTCTTTAGGCTATATCCATAATTTATATTCTTATGAAAATGTCGTAAATACCTACCTTATACACTAGATATCTTCATATAGAACTAGATAATATACAGCAACACCCAGGTGTTGCCTGTAACAATCTCAAAACATATATTTTTGTTGGAAACAACATTACATGTTTAAAATTCGTATCTCTCGCTCAGCTCACGCGCTGTAACAATCTCAAAACATATATTTTTGTTGGAAACAACATTACATTTTTCAAAATTCGTATCTCTCGCTCAGCTCACGCGCTGTAAATAAATTAAATATAACAAATATTTAATGGGTGGTCCAATACAAGAAACGTGATTTTTTTGCCGTTTGTATAGATAATGGTAGGGAGCCCTTCGTGCGCGTGTCCGACTCTTTAATTTAATGGAACATTTGTCAAAATGACCATGTCGGCTATGTTAGGCCTCTACAATTCTTACATAAATGAACTAAAAAGAAAAACCATCATCTATAAATACAAAAACCCATTAATTATAAAAGTAAAAATAAAATAAAAACGTTGCGAAATTTGTCCAATACGAATGTGTGACGGAACCCACTGCACTTTCAAAATTTTGACCGAATTTTGAATTAAATTAATTTGTTTTAGAATTTTGTATGCTTGCGAAAATCACCGTTCTCCGAAAGCACAACGAGATAAATGCTGAATGGAGCTTTTGCTGTCCGTGAACACATCTACTCTAGTAAAATTTTGGTTATTAATGTACAATAGAGCTTGATAAATCGCAATGTAGATAGACCAGCCGAGATTTTAAATTGTGTTTTTGTGGCATTTAATGGGTCGTAAAAGACAGCCCCTATTTTTTTATCGAACCGAAGTATAGTTAAATATTCTATAAAAGTTTGAGTATTTGCTATTTAACTCCTGTACAAACATCGAGATAAAGGGCATTAATGAGTAAGTGCATTTTGAACTAACAACACACTCTAAAACTCTATACAAAACATAATATACATACCTAATATCAACTTGGGTTAGGTTAGTTAGTTTTAGTTATTTTCGTCCATCGGAAAAAACCGGAAATATGTAGGTACATCATATTTCTCCATCTTGTGGGTATTTCTAGATATTCATTATCATTAAGGGGGCCTAGCGCTCTGTCGTTTCTAGACAAAAGGCGCTTATAGCCGGATTTACTTTTTTATTCCTTTTTCGAATACCTTTTAAGATTGTATATTTGCAAAACTTCGTATTGGACTATTCTCTGTTTTATTGCGCAAATAACGAAGTAGATCAGAAGTAGGGACAGTATTTGTTTAATACGGTAAACTACCTATATGTTAGATGGCACTAAACTGTAAAAAATTAACAAAATGCACATTGTCATCTAATTCATTTACATATGAAATAAAATCAAAAGAATAGTTATTAAAATAAAATTCGTCTTAAATTAAAGCCGAATTAGATTCAAAATTGTTTTTCATCATTTTATTTCCTATTTAAATAAATTAGATAAGATAACCATTAAATTCTATAACAAATTTAATACCTAAGCACTCAAAATAATGAAATTGGACGTCCATTTAAGTTTGATAATTCAATGCTCAAATCATAGATAACAACGCAAATCTTTACTTTATCAACCAACATAACTTCAGTAAAATCAAATTGTCGGAAAATTGTTGTTGGCCGGAAATCCCCTCTGAAGTTGGACAACACCGTTGATTTTGAGCGAGTTTGAGTTAGTTGTGAAGTTATGTTTACGTGAAAAGCCAACTTTGGAGTACTTAATAAGTAAGTGACATAACTAAATTTATTCCGGATGTGATGAGTGCATTGTTTATATTTTTTTGATCAACTGGCATAGTTTTGCCAAAGACAAGGCATATCATATCTATGAATAGGTAAGTACCTTAATGCCTTAAGGTTTAAATTTAGAATAAATCTGTCATATCAAGTCCCAGCAAACGTGCATGATTCTATTTTCTCAAGACCGCCTACAAGTTTTCACATTTTTGCAAGTCAATAGCCAGTTCTTTGTGTGCGAATACATAGTAAGATTTTCGTCATGTGACGCTTCAGCTCTTAGTTTAAGGTGCCTACACACTCCACCTACTTGTGTTATTATAAGTAGGAGGCATCTGCCACTCTTAACAACCATAAAACGCCTCGTAAATGCATACACACGATGTTAAATGTCAACTGAATATGACCAAGGTTTTAGGTACTAGCGCAGGCTTATGGACTTTCCGAGCGAATTCGAATCGATCGTATTTTGTCTTGTGTCGGATCCGACTCGCGGGCTGCCCATCACATCTAGCGCACGGCAGTACACGCCACCCGCCAATGGCTGACGTCTATCTGTCCGTTCGCGGATAATCTCAGTGACCGTAAATACCATTAAATACTAATGATGGTACTAATACACTACTACTAGTACTAGTTACAATATTAACCAGTCACTTGAAAGCTGTAATTTAGTACAAATAAAACATATTAACTTGATCATTCTGAAACAAAACACGCAAATTTTAAGTCAATGCGATATAAACATAATTAGTGCCTTATATTTAGTGTTGTCAATTGTCATAAACCGATGTAAGTACAGATAAGAAATTAAAATAGCTTGGACAAAGATACTTTAGCCAGAATTCTACAAAAAAGGTATAATTTTAACAAATATCTAACTGTGTTCTTCTTATTTTACAACGGGAAAATTCTAACAGCATCAGTACTGTTTTTCAATTATATGCTTCTGTTATTTTATCAGATTGCTTTACAGTTTGGCACAACCCTTTATTTGTTACAGTATTTAAGTTCTGTGAGCTTTTAAATAGGCAATTGTATCTATTCAGAAACAATAATATCCGGTGTGTGACGACCGGTTGGCGTAGTTGGTAGTGACCCTGCCTGCTAAGCCGATGGTCCTGGGTTCGAATCCCGGTAAGGGCATTTATTTGTGTTATGAACACAATATTTGTTCATATTTACATATTTGTTCCTGTGTTATGGATGTTTTCTATGTATTTATGTATTAGTATATTATATATATCGTTGTCTGAGTACCCGTAAAACAAGCCTTATTGAGCTTACTGCGGGACTTAGTCAATTGGTGTAAGAATGTCCTGTAATATTTATAATATTTATTTATTTATTTATAATATCCTTGCTCTGAGTGATATCTAATTTTAGTTAATAACAATATGTACCTTAATTGATCACGGTCTTAGTTTTTTTTTGTAAACATTCCTTTATTTCTACTTGTCTGCACCGAAATTGGTACAAAATTTATGATCACTGGTTACAATTTAAACAGGGCATATGGCACAAAAAAACGCAAATTTTTTTTGTCTTGTTTTGTTTGTCAGTTATTGTTTTTTTTCTATACGAACAAAAAGGGTACTATAGTATTAAGCGGTTCAAGCTAACCCACTTTTGGAATCAAGCCAAAGGCACGCCCCAAGGGAGTGATATTCAACTTAGAATAATCATTTGGCAAGAACGAATATTAAAGACGACACTTCCGTAACAATTTGTCACAAAATTACGTCTTTTGTTAAGATTAGGGGTTAGCAAGGCTTATTTTAAAAAGAGAAATAAATGAATAACAATGATATTTAATTTAGTAATTTTTTTAGTCGATGAAATTTCAATATGAGAATACTTATGACCAGGTAATGCGGGCAACGTATATATCTACATTCTTATCACCACATGTGTGATGAGTGGCAATGTCCCAGTTTCTAAACTGTGCGTCAAGTACTAATCTTGGAAAAATACTCATTCAAAAGGGATCACAATAAACAAATACCAGAAGAAAGACAAAGAACTTTCTTGAACAAAATAAGGTACTTATTTACATTGGGGCGACAGTGTCAGAAATTCGACAGCAATCTTATTGTCACCAATAAACGTCAATCTATAGATAGGCGACGTTTCCACCCTTTCATTTAGTATAATATATGAGACTATATATTATTATGTACCTACATAAGTGTTACATCACCATGCTAGCGAGAACTCTAAAACAGTAACAACAGCCGCATTCGTATCATGCTCAAAGGTAAAATTTGGCTTAAGGGGCAAAAATAGACACGTAACCTACTTTTATACGCTAAGATTCTTACCAATGTAGAACTAGGTATCGAATATTAAAAAAAATATTCCCAGGATCGGAACTGGGTATCAAATAAATATTCGATACCCAGTTAAGTTACTATTTAGAAAACTGTTCACGTGATTTCGGGGTTAAGACCAGCCGCAAATGTATACTAAAATCAAATGTAACAGGAGCGCACAAACAAGAACTATGAGTGTCATTCATGTGACCGTAAATAACTTTGGGACAATTAATTTAACTCAAAGCTCAGTAAGATTTAATGTATGTTGAACACAATAATTCAAAGCCCTTTGTCGGAGCCGCCATTTTGACATTTTGCTTGGCGTGGAGCAATCAGTCAAGTGGTTTTTACTTTCCCAAGATCTTTAAATATGTCTTGGCATAATTATTATTACCATTCAAAAAATCCTGGACAATACAGGACTTTTATGATAATTCATAAATTTGCCAGTTTTTTACAAGACAATATTAGAAAAACATGCTATTTGTCGTAACCTCCTCTTTACATAAATATTACAAAGCTGTCATAGCTATCTTCCTTTGTAGGTATTTATACATATCAGAGCCACTTTATGTGATAAAATTCATCGCGTTAGATAATTGTCCATTAGTTCCAATAGTTTGAATTAATGAATATTCCATATTCGTTAATATTACCAATTTAGTGATAGTCTACACATTGAGTACAAGCGTATACCTATTTTAAAGTACCAATGTCGTATTAAGCAGTTGTTGTTTTGCCATTATATTCCACTTTCATTTAACATAAAAAATGTAAGGTGAAAGTAAAACACAACCTTAAATGAAACTTCGTTAAATCGTGAAATAAAATGGATCGCCCTAACTTTTCTTGTAAAAAGCACGAATGCTCGGATAGGGATCCAGAATACAAGAAAAAGGGACATGCAACAAGTGCTGACGGAGACAGCGTTCGCCTTCATTACACTGGCCCAGTTTATTAATGTCTTTTTTGTTTTATCGTGGCATGTTTTTGTCATATTCCGTTGAAAAGAAAATAATGAAGTCATTTTATATTTTTGTATGTAAATCCATAGCACAACAATTTGTGCGAAAGAACGAATTCATATATTTATTCCTAATTAAGTTGAAGTGTTTAGTGGAAAATCTATATTTTTTGAATAAGGTCATTTACGGAACTTTGTAATACATTTGAATATTCCTTGTTGGATTAATTGTATTGTTTTTACGAAAATTGGTCGATTACTTTTTAAATTATCATCAAATTTGCAAAGTCCTACTTGTAGGCATTTTTATGGAAAAAAATCTTATTCTTAATTATTTGGCCACTAACTGTATTTGTATGTCTCAATTCACAAAATAAATCAAATAATCCAATTCATATCCGCAACGACGGTTTCGTCATAAGCAAATCAGCAACAAACAGGCTTTACACAGCAACCAACCAATAACAGGCTTTATGGAATTAATTAATATACATAGGCATATGTTAATTTCATCAAAAATATGCGATACTACCCTACTAAGATTTTTAAAGTTATTCTTACCGGCCAATCATTTGATCCGATGTAAACATTGCCACTTTCCAGCAAAAATTGTCTCTTGCTGATGTTTTACAGTATCAAAATTATTTTTAATGCGTAATAACAGTTCTAGCTCGCTCGCCACTTTTATATGGTTTTCTCACAATGAACACTGTTATATGTCCGTGAAGTTAGCAGAGCATTTCCAAGCAGAGCATTTTTTTATCGAGGTTCTACAAGCATGCAACTTAGTTCTAGAGTTTTTGATACTTAATACACATAGTTCTATCGGTTTCAGGTAAAAAATTTAAACACCATTTCGTGAAATGCTCTGCCAACTTCACACACTTAGCAGAACAATTTACTTAAAATTAAAAAACAAGACACATTTCAGAGTCAGATAACAGAGTTCTATAGTTCTTTCAATGATTCGGGAGTTGTTTTAAACAATTACAAAAGAAAAATGGGGTGGAAATAAAATTGCTCTGCTACATACACAATAGGCTAGACAACCAAAAAAAATCTAATTAGTCCGTCTGTTAGATTATTAAAAAATATACTATACGGATTTTTTCTTTTGTTCGTCAAATAAAAAATGACGGAAATATAGGGCTTTAAAGTTTCGCGTGACGTCACACCTGAGTACAATTCTTACTCAAAGGTGAAGTCACCAGCCCCCACCACGGAACTTTGACGCTCTTCATATTCGTTAATTTTAGTTAAAATCTTGAAAAAGGAAAAAAAATATTTTTTTATAATCTTTCTGACGGACTACTTAGAATAATAGTTTTTCAACCTAGTCATCATCCCTATTGCTCTGCTACATACAGAATTGCTCTGCTGACGGTTTAAAATAACTTCTGGGCTTTCTTTTGATTTAAATCGATAATAAATAAAAAATGTCATTTATTTCAGGTACCATATTACACCCATAATTATAACAAACACATACATTTATTTAGCCTAGATTAATACATAATTATAGATAAAAGACCAGGAACATTACCTATATAATCAAAAAAGTTATAACAAAATTAATATATACATATATTTTTCATCGGAACATAGAATTTGGATTATTATTAATATTATTTATTTATTATTTAATCCAGGAATGGGACACTGGAGCATGGAAAGACAACCAGTGTCTCATAAATGGACCGTCAAGTCGGTCAGCGACGACTGCCAAAAGGGCGCTGCCGCTGTCACGTACGCGGTGCGCAGCCGAGCTGGCTCTCTTGCGCATCGTGGTGTAAAAACAGTCCACGCGCGCCTCCGCAAACATACCCGAGGCACTGCAAAATCGAAAATAATGTGATAATGTGTATGCAAGATGTAATATATCAAAGAAGTTCTCGAGTCTAAAGGACTTGTTATAATTATACCTGAAACCAATAGAAGTATGTGTAAGAAGTCTCAGGAATTCTAGAACTATGTTGCATTGCTTGTAGAACTTCGATTAAAAAAAGCTCTGCTTGGAAATGCTCTGCTAACTTCACGGACATCACTGTTATGATAAAAAGCTAACGAATATAAAAATAATTGTACCTTATTATTAACAACTTAATAGCTGTGTCAATTTTAAAAGATTGCCATATTCAGTTTTTAAATGTTTCACAGTTCATTTGATTGTAAAAGATAACGTGGCCTGACTCTAGTTCCTTAGTCACTTGTGAAATTTTCTTGTGAATATTTTATTCAGGGGCGACCCTAATCAGTCCTTGTACGAAAAATACTTTTCTTTATAGCTAGCAAAAGTATACTTGCTTCTTCTAAGTCACAATGCTCCGTTTGTAGAACTTGTTTTTTTATAATTCTGACAGTAAAAATTACAATAAATAAACTCCTAGAAAACATTATAGCCTCAAGGAAGGATCAACATAACTGTGTCAGGACGAGTAGTATTAAGAACGTTATTCGTGTATTAACTACACTTAGCGGCTAGAACCATTGAAATAGGGGTCGTAAATACTCTGCCCGTCTTCCACTATACTTAGTGTAAACGATCTTTGGGGAGTATTTTACAAAGCCAATTGGGACACTTAGTCGTATAAATGAAAAAAGGAAATTACGATTTCAGTCCTGTAGCACACGTATATCGATGGTAAAAATGTTATATTCATTTCACTTATATATAAGTTATTTATTATGCACGGTATCGCCCAATTCGCTGTGTGCACGACAGTGGCGCTGCCTTAACGGGAAGAGCACACATTGCGTATTGCTTATCCATCCCTTATTATGCACAATTCTTCTTTCGCTTTTCATCCTTTTACCCACTCTTGGGGTGGAGGGATTGAATTAAATTCTTCAATTAACTTCGGTCCAGTGCTATTTGGGTCGCCTTCTCCCATTCCGTCTCCAATATACCCATATCCTGCTTCACAGGAACGACGTCAAATAGATTTGGGGTGGGCCTGTTTCCGTTTACCGGGCATCTTCAAGGGCAATCTTAGATAAATGGGTGTCAGGTTTCCTAAGGATAAGCTCAATCCACTCCCATTTCTTTAACTTTATCTGCTTGTGTATGAATTGTCCGGTAACTCTCCATAGATGAGCGTTTGCGATCAAATTAGGCCAAAAGATTCAAAGATGGTTGGCGTTTCGCTGTGAGATCTTTGCTCACGAAGCAGGTTTCGTACCCTACCTGCACAATAAGACACAATACTCCAGGCAAACTCCATTTGCCAACACAGTTGTTAGTCGCTATTACCAAAAGCAAGAGCATGATTGTAATGAATTATTTCGGAATTTATCGCGATTATTAACTACATTCTGTTTGCATCACATTAAGCAGAATGAATGTGATTAATTCGTTCGAACTTGGAAGTATTTCATTTCAATAAGTAGTAGTCGTGGTAATCTAAGAAAATGTTTTGTTCGAACAAATCATGTCATTTAATTAAATATTTTTGATTTCTTATTCAAATAGTAACACTACTACATATAAATTGCAAGAGATGTTATATAGGGTAAGCGGTAGTAATCTTGCCCCCCTCCCCCCAATCATTGGCCCACTGAACTTAAAATGTAACGTTTGAGTAGAAGGTAGAGAAAATATATATTTTTTTTTTCTTTCTTGACAACACTATACAGTGTAATTGATAGTTTTCCAGCAAAATAGCTGGACAACATGTAAAAAAAATATTCTTATGAAAATCATAATAATTGAGTACTTTTAAACTGTTATTTACCCTTTTTATTGGTATTCAAAATGTAATATTTGTGTTGTTTTATATTCGTTATAGTTTCTATTCACTATCGTCAATAATAATAAATAAATAAAGCGATTACCATGGGATAATCATTGGCAGGGCCAATAAACACAAAGTACAATTATTGGCAAGCTAAGAATTAAATTAACTGTTATTAAATAGTTTTATTTAAATGCCCGTAAAATATTAAAAGTATCTGTTATCTAGGTGCCAACTTGAGTAAACTGTCACGTAAAACATAATACCAACTTAAATGAAAGTATTATAATTATTTATCAGTTTTCTTGGCACTCAAAGGTGCCTTTAAACCGGCTTTTATACCTCGGGTTTGTGAAGCCCGCTTAATGAAAGACCCCATAAATTGAGAAATAAAATTTGAGAGTGTCATATTACCCCGTTGGAACAGGACGAAGAAACCACAGTAGTGAAGTGTTTTCTCGTATGTTCAGTTTCTGCGTACGTGAGTTTGTTTATTCTTTTTTAACTTAATTGGAGAAATTATATTACTTGATTTTTTAAAGTACCAGGATAGTTCACGAAAATAGTTTTCACTAAAACGAAATTTTGCTAGATTCAATACAAAATAATAAATGCAAAATTGAGGGAAACATCTAGTAAAAAATGACATTATAATTCAGCCAAATATGTGACCGAATCTGACATGTCATGACTCAATCATCACAAGACTCTAGATATATTTAATTATGCTGTTTAGTACGATACCTTCAGGTTTTATACCTGAATGGTTTTGAACCATACGATTCTGATCTCAAATTACTTCATTGGCTAAATTACCAAAAAGGAGTTCCAAACTTCACTAACCAAATGATTAAGTCATACAATATGCATAAGGATTTAAAATATACGTACGTCACTCACAAAAATTATATCACTCGCCAGTCGCAAATAAATTCACCAACCGTCAGTTGTGAACCACATGTTTGCCTTCTGTTCATTCTTGAGTCTGTGACGACGACGCGGTATGCCACGTTAATGAGTGGCATTCCTTACTGCACGTGACATCAAAGTCCTGGGCTAGCTGGAGCGGGGAAAGTGACGTGTCACTGGCTGACTTAAACCAACTAAGCTTCTTAGTACGTTCAAAGTTACAGGTGAAAAATGAAAATAGTTTTCCCGGTTTAGACTTGCATCGAAATACTTTTTTGATTCGACAAAGACACGCGAAAACCGCATACCTGCATAAAAAGTTTGTATTACATTAAATTTGAAGCTCTCTGTACACACAAAAACATAGTCGTATTGAGAAACTCCTCCTTTTTTGAAGTCGGTTGAAAAGGAAACAAATTCATACCATAAAGGATAGGGGATTGGCAGATATGCCATAAATTTTGTCGTGCATTAGTTGAGCAAGTGATGACCAAACTTAACCGTCGTCCCCCGCCGCGAGGTTAGAGGGGTCAAACGCCTTCGCTCCTTATTTAAATCTAGACTGTACAAATCAGAGTGCTTACCATGAGTTGTGCTTAACAGAGCGCGCAGTCGCTAACGCCTACGGTTAAGTACAAGTGTGCGTATTATGTTAGGAAAATAGACTACTTGCTTACGACGTGTGTTTTGGGTTAAATAATTATGATTTAGACAAAAATGCTCCCTGTCTGCTAATTATCTACCATTCAAGGAACCGTAAGGGAGCTTGGGGTCAACTTAATTCCAATGAGACATGGACACTCTTGTTATTAGTAGCTCCTAAAGGGACGATGTATTCTTCGGATTATTACACATTTTTAAATAAGAGCTATTAAATTTTTGTATATGGGTGGAACGTGGGGTAGCTTAAGTAAATATCTTCACAGTCCTTTGCTTCTTCCAGGTCGAGTTGGTTTGAGTAAACTGAAGTTTATGTTACATACGGGGATGCATTTAATGAAATGTTGGTAGGTAAATGTTACTTTTTTGTAAGTATACGTTTGAATCGCGAACTGCTTTCAGACGTAACTAAAACATGTATGAACAATGTGTTAACTTAAAAATAATAATTATCATTTTAGGTTAACAACGCAACTAATTTAAAAAAACAATACATTTTTATTTTCTAACAGATGTTGCACAGGGTTTTTTTTGTGGCAATATTCCATAAATAAAATGCTTTACTTATACTTTTTGTAAACTATAAAAAACTTATTTCTGCATAGCATTTGGTCGCAGTTTCCTGAGCGGGTGATGTTATTTTTCATACGCTATATTTGTTATATTCTAAAACATGGAATCCTTTGTTAGGAATAATTAAACACTTCTCTAAGCCCTTTTGTGTAAGTGAGCGCGGAGACACCGTAAGTGTTTTGGCGAGGTGACTTTCGAGTGAGCTCCAGTGGGGTCAAATAGGCGAATAAGAAAGAGAGTAGATCGTTATGGCTATCCTTAAGTGTCAACCTACCCGCAGTTCAGTTATCTCGTGTTGATATCTGTTGCAACACTTGCACACCCATAAATCGGAAGCTCCATGCAGAGATAAAAAGATAATTACCCGTGTATGCTAGTTATTAATTTATTAGCCGGCCATATACCTACGTTCAGGCATATGGTAAATTTATTCGCCAGATGCCCGGCGGCCATTCCCAATATGGAGATTCCATGGATTGCCCGAGCGTATATGGTCTTCTATTATATTAACCACAATACCATTTACTTAATTGAAATCAATTTCCAAAACAAACAGCTCCGAAAAAGTTACTTCATGGGTGTAGTAACCCCCGTATGTAAGAGGCACTGAATATAAGATTTTTTTGTTTGTTAATCCGCAGGCAGGGCAGTGTGAAGCTTTATTCTGTTGACTTCGGCTCGCAGTGAGCGCAATTTCCTGGTCGCGATGATTCAACCCGACACTGATGCTGGCAATAAAATTCACTTCGCCGTGTTTTAACCAATAGTGCATCCATTTTATGTATGTATGTATGTAAACTCTTTATTGTACAAAACACAGAAAAATTAAAATTTACAAAAGGAAAACAGTAAGTACAAAGGCGAACTATGTGACGAATAATACCAAAATTCTTAAGGTGAATTAGTTAAATAATCACTAATCAGGAGATGTACGACTGACTTAAGCAGTGTCTCACCAAATTATATGACAATTGTCCTTATTAAAATACAAAAACATTTATTTTCAAAATATATACAGTACTTAAGTGTAACTTACGTAAGTGCCTAACTCTACCTACCTTAAATCTAAAACAGGTCTTTGAGGCATTGTACCTAGGATAATGGCGGAATTTCCTCATTGTATCGCAAAACTGATACGTTGTGCGAGGAAGCCACCAGCTCTTCGGTCACCAGTAACATCAACCAGACGTTTCGCGATTTCTACGAAAAACTTGCGTGCGCTGGGACCCCATGGACCAAAAGTTTCGACCCCGAATGGTACAGTCAAGTGTAAAAATATGGTGGTGCACATCTTACTCAAAAATATGTCCCATAGCATAGCACCTTATGCCGGTGTAATAAGAGCGTAGTACCATATTTAGGAGTCGATTATGTCGAACCATATTTTTGCACTTGACTGTACAAAAAGGTACTCTCTGCCCAGGCTCTTATATTTATTACGTTTAAAAATTTCGGCGCTTTCAGCCGCTTCGCCCGCTTTTACATTAGTTCCTTGGAGATGGGACGGTGCTAGTGTGTCTACCCAGGTAGCATCCCACACTAGCATCCATCCCAAACTCCACGGAACCGAGGACACCCCATCGAATAAGTAAATTATTAAAATAGTAGATATTAAAAAAGTTACAAAAAAATAATAATTTATCATGTACAGTTATCACTATAACTATTATTACTTATAACACAAATCAGCTGTAATATTAAATCTTTCTTTTACTTTGGTTCGCGACTGTTACTTTGAGTAGACAAAATCAAGTATTAATGCCATTGCTGTAAAATTCTGCTAGGCGCTTAAATTTTATTTTCAGTCATCATTCCCAGAATATTTATTAGAGTTTGGAGTGAGAACCCTTGTTTTTTACAATATATTTTTAACTATATCAGTGAATATTTACTCATATTATAATATGTATACATTTTTGGTGCAGTGTAGTTTTAAGTTAAGGGAGTAAGGGATAAGTTGTTTAATAGGAGATGGTCAGTGAAGGTTCATGCTTATGTTACAACATATTATTAGGTACACGTTTCAACTGAACTTGGCTCCTGGATTCCTTTAACCCGACTACACTGCACCAAAAATGCTAGACAATTAACGATCACTGCACATTAAAGGTTATTATTACAGGCATTACATCTATCTAACTACAGAACGAACCTCATAAAACATCTGAAGTATTTCTAATAGCAACGTATCTGTATTAATTAAGTAAATAGCGAGAGCAATTTGAATGCAATCTGTGCAAATCGGTGCGTCGATGGCGGGGAACTATGGCGCCAAAGATAGAGATCGAACATGGCGGCCGGTTGACCGCCGACCGCGGGTGACCCCTACTCCGTTCATGCTATGCGGTGACGTCAGCAGCGGTCAGTGCGTAGGTCAGTTTTTGATTTATCGATATCGATAAAATCTGATGAAAAACTATTATTTCAAGAATTAGGTAAGTATTCATACTTCGGTACCAACTATGTACCAAATCGTGAAATAGATAAGTAGGGTTTCATGTATCAGACGTCGGAAAAGTGAGACAAATAAAGTGGAAAGGCGGGAAAAAGGTCGATGAACACGGTAGGTTAACAATGTATAGTGGTGAAGGTGGTCAAAAGAGTCAGTGAGAAGACTATGATGGCCTCCACGCTGGCATGCTGGCAAGTAACTACGAAGAGCGGCGAAATAAAGAAGAGTTCAGTACTCATCAGTATGTGCTGGTGCTATCGCAGCTTGCATTTTTGTCCTGGGGTACAGTTAACTGCAATAGTAGCTTCCTCTAAATACTAAAACTTTCGTGATTCATACATACTGACATTACACTTAAGAAAACCGGCTAAAAACTTAAGTATTTCTAACGTTTTTTTATGTTTAATGTTTTTGTTATTATATACATCTGAAAGGAATACTTAGATACTCGAACCTATTATTGATTCGTACATGCATAGGTATTGTTTTTGCGATTCGATGGTGGTGGCCGAAATTATTCACAAAACTATTTCACAGGTTATACCTAATCACGGTATTTAAACCTAATCATTAGGCAAATATTACTGTGAAATTAGTAATTAACTAAGCTTCAGCTAACTAGTTGGTACGTTTAGTGTATGTGTTTGGGAACTATCTAGTTTAAGCCAAGTTAAGCTAACAAGAATTCTAATTTAATAATCATGTTTCGAGAAGAATTACTATAGTCTGACAACCCAACGAGCGCAGTAACAGTAGGATAGAGAGCATCATCTGTCTTTTTCTTACGCTAGTATTACCACCCTGAAAAAAGGAATGGATATAGTTATTTGGTCCTACTGTTACTGCGCTCGCTCGCTTGTCAGACTATATCCACTGGCATTCCAATACTCAGTGTTCACAACATTATGTACGCTTAACCTTGCATGTATCTTTGTAATATTAGTAAACATAAAGTTTGTTGTTGAGAAATATAAAATAAGTAAATGAAACAAATAACTTAAACATTCGTAATAAAACTTACATAGGATTTCAAAAAGGAGATAGACTATTTTAAGAACTGTTCTAGTGGATATTTTTAGAGCTGAACCTTTTCTTCTACCTAGCGTTATCCTGGCTTTTGCCAGGGTCCATGCTTGCTATCCTGGGAGCTGAAAACTGTAGCTTTTTTAAATATTTACGCCAACCTCAACGATATATAACATAACAATCAGGTAGTATAGTTGATTTAATTTAACACCACACTGTTATTTCGTTTCATCGTAGAAAACATCGATTATTTTAAGTCACTAATTTTCAGACGTGACTTATGGTAGGGTTCCCGTCGCGTGGTCGGTAATACCTAGTATGGATTAGAAATCACAAATTGTAGCATAAACAACTGTTAACTATGCATTACTTACTAATAGCGGTTGTATGGCGTTATCGTTAGGATTTCACACCTACCTAATTGCAAATAGAAACAAGGATTTAATGTGGTAATTAAAGACAATTATGTCAAGCTAAAATTTTAGTCGGGGTTGTCTTACACTCTAGGCTAGTCTCTAGTTAATGAATTTAACATGCCAGCCAACAACAATTTGTATAGGTACAGGTAAAAGCAGGTATTATTCTATGGCCAGTCAACGAACACAGTAACAATGAAAAGAAAACTAGAATACTTATAGCTTAGGCAACTGTAGGTAATAAGACTTAATATTAAGTGAAAAAAGCAAAGAAGAAAGCTAAGTAAGTATTTTTATTTATACCAATAGACGAAATCTAGTAGGGGTTTAAGAGGGCACAAGACAGGGTCACTTCTCCATACAAATGCATAAAATGCAATGCTTGATTTCATGTTGGTATTTTTATTAATTCAATATTGTCATGTATTTAATTTTAATAATTTTATAATGTTTTATTTAATTTATTAGTGTTAACAATTTATTTTACATTCAAATTAAAAGAATTTAATTATAAATCACAATCATAAAAATACATCAAAACATACATAAGTTACTTAACCTAAAACATTTACTAATAATAACAAAAAACCCTGGGACATTAAAATAAAACAAATGATACAATAAAACAAATACGAAATGTCAATTAATTACTCAGTCAAATAACCCACCCCGAACCATTCCAGGCGCAAAAGTACCCAACACGCTCGCTGCGTTTCCGCGTTGAACCGCGATGGATAGCCTTTGCTCCAGGAATGACCCAGAACGGGGATCATGTCCCCTCTCCCGCAAACGACCACCGAGCTCCTTAAAGAAGGTCATTGCCTCAGTGCACCAACACCCAGTCGTCTCCACTGCCAGAGGAACAAACGTATATCCCCCCAAACACGCATACTTTTCGCGCTTCTTAAGTGCAGCCAACTCAGCAGCAGCCCCGGCCAGTACCGCAGTACGACTAACGTGCGAAGCCGCAAAAGTGCTAACGCATGTAGCGTCCCAAAGCACGCACATTCCCCTCTGCCACGGCACTAAAGTCATACCGTCCGGCCTCTTGCCATCTGACCGGCTAAGGCCAGGGGGCTCCAGCAAACACGGCACATTCGCAGATACGAGCGCTCTGCGAACGATGTCGTTCAACGCGTGATGGCGTGGGAATCGCCCCACACACCGGCAACAACTCAATGCGTGGTGGCCGTTGCTCTCCACCATTTATTAGTTATATAATTTGTAAATGTTTATTTTTAATTTAATTTTTAATTTTAGTATAATTTTGTTCTATTTATCTCTATGGGTCTAAGTTATCCGAAATAAATTGATTTTGATTTGATTTGATTTGATAAATGTTGTAAACGTACTCGACAGTATCCTCCTTGGTTTTTGAAGCTAGAGCAATGATTTTTCAAAACAGAATAATATTGTTATTATCTGTGTCAGACTGTTTTGCTTTTTTCGATCCTTCTGTTTTAAAAAAATGGGTAAGAAAATTTTTTTATTAAAACAGCAAAACAGTTCGACACAGATATTGATAATATAATACTGGTTTGAAAAAATCATGTCTTGAAAAACCAGGTATGATATGGATTGTATCTTCGCAGTAATTACCTACTAACTAAGAGGACCCTTTTACTAAGAGGAAATGACTTTTTTGTCTTTTCCAAATAAAAATTGCTTAGCTGACCATGTCCAAAATAATTTTCCTTGGAAGCCTTTGTAAAGCTCAACCTACAGAGATTTTTTAAACTTCCGGAAAATATTCACTTTATAACAAAATGTTTTCGAAACCCCTATTATTTTTCAATACCTGTCAAACGTAGAGAAAAAATATTTTTTTGTTAAAACCGTATATACCTCATACGGTTGTAACAAAAAAAGATTTACCCTCTATTTTAACGTGTACGGAAGGTACCCTAAAAAATATCTTTTCCACTTTGTCGGCTTGACGTGTGATACTGTATACCGTACCAAATTACAGCTTTCTGGTATTAATGGTCACTTATATTATCTGCGGACGGACAGACAGACGGTTTACCCTTATATTGAGTTTACCCTAAAATTACGTGGTGACCATGTCACAAGATTAACGGTGTCACGAGTTCTCAACAAGTATGTGAACGAACACCCTTGGAGTAACATGTTTAACTGTAGTAACTGAACTGGTAGTGTTAGTCCTGCAGTTCAGTCTTCCTGGATATCGCAACAATGTCCGTTTAATGGCAGCAACAATATCTTCGTTAAGAAGACGTAACCATAGACTTTACTTTACCGCAAGAGAGCATAATAGCGGACGGTCATTTGTTGTAATTCTCTTCTATTCATCTAGTAAGTATCCCTAAATAAATTTCATGTATTTTTATGCAGATTTTCCAGGTGATGTTGAGTAAACATTATTGGCTGCGTTGCCTTGAGATAGTGACTTATTTTTATTTAAGTGCACTTAGTATTTAACCGTTGAATTAAAACATGTAAAGGAGGTTGCCGAGATTTGTTACCATAGGTCAATAACATCAATTGCCGAAAACTGTTCTATTAAATTGGGACTACCTACGTCAATTTGTGTAAGATTGTCCTATAATATTTATTATTTATTCTTTGTCATATTAGTTCTGTAGTCAAAATATCAAAAATATTGCCAATAGAGGCCGGTCATGCGTATTATAACTGACAATTCACTTGAAACACTGCATGCCATTATATTACTAATTACAATAGCGGACGTCTTTGATTAGTACATAGTGTGCAGTTTGTTTTAAGTCAATTTAGCTGCTAGTTTCATAAATGCCTAGTATTTGTTTTGAATACGTTAAATTGATCTAAGTCCATATTTTTTATATACTAGTATACAGGTTATTCATTGACTTCTACGGTATAGAATGGCATGAGTATCCGTGTACCCTAAATCTCTATGGATGTGTTTTACGTTAAAACAAACCCAAAAATCACGATTTCTAGTAGTCAAATTGTGCTAAGTTTCCTAGATTTTGATAGCACTGACTGTGAAAGTGTTAACGTCATAATTCTGTAGCAGTTTAAAATTTAGAACAACACTTTAAAGTTTGACAATTCATTTGCTTGGAAGAGATAACGTTGTTTGACTCTAGTACCCGAGGCAAGCGTTATAGAACTTACCGTGGGACTCTATATATCGCTAATATTTATGTATTTATTTGGTTTTGATTGCGTAACTAAGCGCTACCTGCACCATTTAGGGTTAACCAATTAACCCGGAGCTAAGCGTTTTTTAGTATGAAATTTGACAGCTAACTTGGTCAAACACAAAACGATGTTCCGAATCTTTCCGGTGGACTTTTCGAAAGTTAAGGGCAATGGAGTTTGATTTTCTTATTGTACCCTTATCCACATTAAGGGGTACTCCTTTTCTATTGAATTGTAAATATCATACAATACAATAGAAAAGGAGTACCTCTTATTGTACTTAACTATTGAATAGCCCACCGAAAAGACTCCGAACATCGTTTTCGGTTTATAGTTTCCGTGGGTTAGTTGGCTAACCTTGGTTGGTGCCAGTGGTGCTAATAATTGTAATTGTGATCAGTGCGTGTTGATGGTGTACTATCATATGGACTTACTGTGTTTTTGAAAGTTAACTTTCGGCGGGTTTAGCAAGGTAAGAATATTCGATAGTAAAACTAAAGTGTATGCTGCAGTTGTACTTAACTTCAGCGCAATGTTATGTTACTAGGCAATTTCACGTAAAGTATTACGAATATCTACATATAATATTAGTTCGTTGACTGGTTACCATCTGACCTGGGGACCATCTGAGAGATTATTTTATTTTCTGTGCATTTCATTTACAAATTCTCCAAATGTTAGGAATGACAAAGGTTACGTAAAAAAATCTGCCTACCCTAGCTAAAAACCTATGCACGCCACTGAGTCGGAACAGTGCATATGCACAATATTCAGCCCTGATGATACCAGAATGTAAGCAGTAAATAAGGGAATTATTTAATCTAACACACGAGAGCGTACAGGGATTTCATCACGGCCAACACGATATGCGATAGATTACCTTCGAACAATTTTGATGGGAGGGCAACCGGCAGGCTTCTCCATTATTTCCACGTCAAAGTGATTAAATAAATAGTCCCTCAGCTAGTACAGGTACGGAGTTATTTCGTAATTACGGAGGTTTATTGCCCTGACAGAACCCGGGAATGTTTTGGCCTGCTGAACACAGCCGAAGTCCCGCTAATGTTGTGTACTGTATGCGCAGTCCACACTCTTAATATCCATGCACACCTACGTGATTTTGCAGGCATGTGGTACGCTCGATGCACTTAACTGAATTACTTGTAGATTTCAAAACATTAAATACCGGAATTAGTATCAGCCAGAGTAAACACCTGGTCGTTTTGCATATTAAGTATGTGAACTGAAAAGATCAAACGGGTCAACAAAGGGTAGATGTGTACTACTATCTAATAAGGTATGTTTTTTGTCATCATTCTTACTTCTTTTTTTTTCTTTTTTTTATGCTATAGGGGGCAAACGAGCAAACGAATCGCCTGATGGTAAGCGATTAACGTCGTCCATGGACACCCGCAACAGCAGAGGTGTCGCAAGTGCGTTGCCGGCCTTTAAGGTGGGAGTACGCTCTTTTCTTGAAGGTCGTATCGGTCCGGAAACACCGCTGGCGACAGCTCGTTCCACAGTTTAGCTGTGCGAGGCAGGAAGTTTCGGGAAAAGCGCACAGTTGAGGACTGCCAACCATCTAAATGGTGAGAGTGGAAATATTGTCGCGTAGGGCGATGGCGGAAAGAAGCGGCAGGGATTAATCCGAACAATTCCTCGGAACACTCCCCATAATACATGCGATAGAAAATGCAGAGTGAAGCCACATCTCTACGCAGCGCCAAGGGCCGATCAGAAATACGTTGGCAGTTGACAATTCGAGCTGCTCTCCGTTGGATGCGGTCTAGAGGAAGAAGCTGGTACTTAGGTGCCCCTGCCCAAAGATGAGAGCAGTATTCCATATGCGGGCGAACCTGCGCCTTATAAAGCTGTAGGCGATGGGCCGGCGTGAAAAACTGCCTCGATCTATTGAGCACACCGAGCTTCTTCGAGGCCAATTTGGCCTTACCCTCTAGGTGGCCGCGGAACTGGACTTCACTCGAGATGTCAACGCCAAGGATTCCAATACTGGCTGTGGCATATAGGGGAGTGCTCTCAAAACGAGGTGACGCGACAAACGGAAGTTTTTTCGCGGTGAACGCGCAAACCTGTGTCTTTGTAGGGTTAAAACGGACCAAATTAAGCCGACCCCAATCTGAGACTTCTTTTAGGGAGGTCTCAATTTCGGACACAAGTTTGTTCCGGCTCTCAATGACGTTTTCCCGGGAAATATTGGCGCGGCCGGTGTAGGAGGCATCACCCGTACTATCATCAGCATAACAATGAATGCCGCTAGTTTGCAACATGTCATTGATATGCAGGAGGAATAGCGTGGGTGATAGCACACAGCCTTGAGGGACACCAGCATTCACAGACATTGAGTCAGAGCATTCACCGTCAACTACGACCTTAATGCTTCTGTCTGCTAGAAAACTGCTGACCCATTCGCCGGTGATGTCCCACCTGCATGCAACAGTTCCTCGCGCTGCAACGGCCGGTAGACCGTCGCTTTTTAAGAACATTTCTACCCCAATAGCCGTCAGTGCTATGACTGCTATGAGCAATGCGCCCGGATCACTACCTCTTGAATCTGGTACTTAGCTCTCTGAGCTCTGTCTTACTAATCTTGCGCTCGCAGGGAAACTTCGAGCTCAACTCGCTCCAATGCTGTTACAGCTCTATTGAAACTTCGTAAAAAACAAATTGTGAGCGATCAAATTTAATTTCAATATTTTACGTCCAAGCGAGTTATTTATTTATTTATTTAATCTTTATTGCACAAAAGAAAAAAACTTGATGTACAAAAGGCGGACTAAATGCCATAAGGCATTCTCTACCAGTCAACCTTAGCATTAACGATGCTATAAAAATTGAGCTCAAAGATTAAACTTCTGTGATGGTTTAGTTTGAGCATTATTAGCAGGGGTTTTACGACTTTGCCGTTTCACGCGCCCTAGTCGGTTGTACTTATTATACAAACACTCGACCCAATTCCGCAGCAAAAACCATACGTGCGTAAGCGGCGTAACGTTGGGCTAATTGGCGTCTGACCGACTCGTAGTGAGCTTATCAACCTAACCCAATTTCTGGCCGGATTATTGTGGCAGTTATTGATAGCTTACAGTTTTTAAGGCTTAACTATATTTTTTGGCAAAAAATGTTAGAAAATGAAAGTGAAATAACATAAAATTAAAACTGACATTACTTACCTAGTTATGTAGGTTCTTAGTATAAAACTGAGATATAAGGTAAGTATAAAAAAGCAGTCATTATTTCTTTAAGTAGTGCTTTAGAAGGTTATAATAAGCATAACAAATAATTTACTGTGGCAGAGATTTCGATTTCGAAATACAAGTCCGGCTTGCCTGAAAACGCGCACCCACTGCTAAGTATTATCATAGTCATCGAAGGTATGTAGTAAGGATTCGAAAACAAAAAAAAAACTTTTCAACAATTGAACAAAACTAAGCTCATTTTACAGATTTTCAATTCAGTGAAATAAAGTTTCTTGATCTAACGTTTGTAGTCGAATTAAAACTACCAGAATGGACAGTTAATTTCATAAGTTGACATATTTTTTGCAAACGGTAACCAACCCACAATAAAACACCATTCAGATGTTTACTTCATGCTTCTTACTATAAACAATGCTTCCTTTTCGGAGCATTTATGAGATCAGTACTGGACTGTAAATCAGTAAGACGTTTACCTTGAATTATTCCTGTGAGGTTGGTGCCTGTTTGCAAAAATACGTCCAAGTAACATCGCATTAATTTTTTTATAATAATAGTACATTGTGTATTAAGGGCGGTAAACAAGAAATTACGAACGAGTGTGAATTTAAGCCCGAGACGAAGTCGAGGGCTTAATTTTAACACGAGTTCGTAATTCTTTTACCGCCCGTGACACACACAATGTTTTTCATCTCACTTGTGAGGAAAAAAGGGGAAATAAGTAAAGCTTCTGTCTAATTTCGTACTTTATTGAGTAATACATAAATAAAACACAGCCTTTAATATCAATTAAGTACTTACTTCAAAATGATGTTTACCTACAGGTTGTCCTGCAGGTATGCAACATAAAAGGGAACTATGTGAAATATTATTGGAAGAATATTTTGCTGTATGAGGGTTGTTCTATCTGATCTGACTTTGTTCATTCAAATTAAATATAATTTAGGGATATATTTCAGTGCTTAATTTGAATGAATAGAGCCAAACTGACTAGGAACCTTTCGAACAACCCTTGTATGCAAACTTAATGTAATGCAAAAAATATTTATTAAAATTAATAGTTACTGTACAGTTGTTAAAATTTAAGATTGCATGATTTTCAGGCAACTTTATATTTTGTGACAAAGCAATGTTTGTTCTGGATTCACTTTGTTCTGGTTCCGCAGAAAGAGTACATCCAGCATTTCTATTTAACCCTGATGTAGATGGCTGTGGTTTAGTCACTTCACTTGCTGTTGATCCACATATTACTTCAGCTTTTGATCTTCCAGGTTGTGGTTCCAAGTTGTTTTCACAAGACTTCAAAATAGATTTAGCGATTTGATCACCAATGTGCTTTTTATTATTGAGGGAGTCCTCAATGTATCATTTTTGTTTTTATTTTGCAATAACAGATCAGAGACGCGGTTCGCAATGGCGGATTCTTTTTTTTTTCGTCCTTTTGGACAGGCTACAGCTCTAATCCATACTGCCTGCAATGGCGGATCCATATACCGATGAAAACTTTAAGCGGTTAATTTTAGTGGGAATAAATGAAACATAATAGGTAAATGTAAAAATAAACTATAAAACATTTTATTTACTTTATAAAAGTAAGTTTATATATATTTGCAATTAAATTTCATTTTAAATAATTATTTGAAATAATACAAGTGACAAATAATATTAGGACCTCGTTGCATTGGACCTAAAAAAAATCCCCTGTCATTTTCAAATTAAAAAGCTACTTTACAGCCCTTGGGCGTAATTTAGGATTTACCGACCGCATCGCTTACCTTTAATGACACCTTTTACGAGCAAGTGTGATGAAAAATATTTAGGTACATAAGTAACTAACCAATAGGTACAGGTACTTAATTATCTTAAATTTTAAGGCGAAGACTGACAGCACACTCATCAACTATTTTCTTTCAGTTAGTATTCATGTTGCGTACCAGTTATTTAAATTGCTTGTCATTCAACTGTCCCCTTGCGAAGATAATTGTATTTTTGTGCTCCCTACCTACTTATTAAGAAACACAATGTTTGACGTTGTTTTCTTTTTTATTACGTAATGTTGCATAGTTACTGTACGAAGGATGTTTTGATAAGTTTTTAAGCTGACATAGTATTTTACATTAGAATTACTATTTAAAACGGTAAGGTAATGTAAGAGGGTAGATCGCTACGGCGCGCGATTAGACCACAACTAAAAACTCGCAGTACATCAATTTTATCACACCGTGATCATGGCGCTTGTAACAGTGCCGAAATATCGGGAGCTCTAAAAACAAATATACATGGTAAATAAATATCTGCTAATGTCCATTCTAACCGACTCATTTTTAAATAACTAAGAATTAATTTATTCGCTCAGACTTATCGGTCGGGTGTGTCCGGCGGAATACTCTGTCAATATGTTTTTTGCCTCCAACTGAGGGTATTTCCCTAGCTCTTGAGCCAGTGGCCAATGAATTGATTTATATCTCCTTGATAGCCATAAACAGCAGTGCGAACCTACTCATATTTGGACCGGCTATGCAGCTCCAGAAATCAAGTGCATTTAGTGATACAATGTAGACGATGCGCAAACTGAACTGCTTCAAAGATTCGATAAAGAAAATGTCATCCCTTAGGAAGAAACATCATTTTGATCTGAGAGTTTGACAGAACATCGGTTTGCGTTAAACATTTCAACTTCAGGAGCGAACCGTGGCTACAGGGCTGATAGAGACGCGAAAAGATGTGACGGAGGCAATGCGACAGGGAACAGTACCTGCCTATCTGCTTTTAATGTTGTCGCTGTTTATGTGTCGCATCGCATCGCTTCGAATGTCGCTTAAGTAAGGCTAACTGTGTCTGAGCAGCAGATGCAGATCTATACGATATACTCTTGGTGCCGCTAAATATAATAAAAACGACATACTGTAATTCTGTAGGTACCTAATATTAGGTCCGGGAAAAAGCTTTTAGTATTTTGTATGAAAATTCTAAAAGTCCATAGAAAAAATAATTTTTGTCAACAAAATTATTTAACTAAAAAACCCCAAACAAACTTTTTTGAGCCACTTTTACTAACACTACTTTGGGTTCTAAATATCACAGACCTTTTTCACGGCTTGGCAACATTTTAAAATGTTTAAAACTCCGTGAGATGCTCTCTTATTGACGGGCAGCAAACGGAAAGATTTTTTCTTATTTATTACTATTTGTACTTATACAAATACGAAAAGACTTTCTCCCCGACCTAAAACTATACATTTCACTGTATTCAATGTGTGTGAGATGGGGATGCGTAAACCAGTAGCATAAAAAGGTCTGGGGAGAAATTCGAAAAAAACTGCACCATATTTGTTGTTCTTGGGTTTCGTATGATCTGGAATATGGATTATGTAATTTATGTAGCTATATAGGTGGGTACAAAAATGTGCCTATTTTGATACAAGCTCTGTAGCGTGATGGAGTGTTTGGTGATCGAAGAATTGTGGATGGATTGAAAGTGATGTTTTATTCAGAAGTTATTGTCCCGTAGATGCATCTGTCACAACACAACAGAAAGATGAGAGTACAGTAAAAACTTGCTCATTGTTTTTGAACAATTGCTTTAGGGGCCACTGGGATCGATGAACGACGAAATATTTTGCATTTAAAGGGATATTTGTTGCAAGTAAAGTATTTATGTTGCATTTAAAGTATCTATGTTTCCTCTACTACATTATACAAGTAATAGTATAAGACAAAATAATTCAAATTGGAAGGGCCGTGAAATAGTCTTAAACCAGACACTTAGATTCAAAATGATTCATAAAAATAGCGGAAATCAGCAGCCTACGTGTACAGCCATTTTATACGCGAGTTTTAAAACTGGCCAAGTGCGAGTCGAACTCGCGCATCGAGTTTGGTTTTGTACAAACTTTGAGTTGCAACTTCACCTAGAAGTAGAAATTTGACGTCAGTCCTAAGTATCGATAGATTGGGTCTCTAATTGACTAGCACGTTTGGCGGAATAGCAAAGTGACATTATTTTCGTTGCCATAACCTCAAGTGAAGGTTGACATATTAGCACAACTAAGCCCAAATTTTATTTGTCTTTTCTACGAGTAAATTTCTAATAAACTTGTCTTGGTACAGTCACCTGCAATAGTATAGGATTCTATGAAGGCTGCAAAATAATCTGACACAGTCTTGTTTGTATCGCCATAAGAGCGTGTCACATATTTTTGCGGCCTTCATAGCGTCATATACTATTGCTGGTGACTGTACATCTATGTAACAAGTTTGTTACAAACAACGTCGACAACCACAGTCTGGCAAATAGTTTGCTCCCAGACGCGCGGATTAATTCGGCGTAGTGTTAAACAAGCCGCGTGTACGTAAACGATACCTACAGGCGGTTGTTGCGTCTACAATAGGTATTACTTAAGTGATCTTCTTTACTACACACAGTAGGTAAAGCTACAATAACTATCATAAAGTCAATGTTTTATGGATTATATTAGGCGTGTTTTAAATATGATTAATCATCACCAAATTTATATACCTACGAGTAAACACTTTGTGTTTGGTGTCCAACACCAAAATTGAATGAAAGAATATAAATTTTTAAAAATCTTTATGTAAACTGCCTTCGGAACCTATGGAAAATATAATATGAATCATAAATTAATTGTTAGTGCACAAAATATTAGATCTGATAGCAAAAACCAACGAAAATGGATTCGGTGTTTAATTCAGTTATACCCTTTATTTATTAAGTTTTTTCGGTTTGTGTAAATACCTATTCAAATATAATAAATCGATTAGTCCACTACAATTACTACGAAGTATTTTGCCAGTAACCTGATAATGTAGCTCCGAGCAATGTTTTAAAAAGAAAGCTTATATTCCAATTTTAAACTACCCTGAAGGCTTTTAATTAATTTACAGTTGTCACTCATGGAGACACTTTATAATCAATTTCATTGTTACATAACTGTTATGCAACAACTGATAAAATACAGCAATAGTAATGAAGTCTTATTATAACCCTATGAATATGATTTCGGCCGATAAGCCCGCGACCAATATATCATTAATAATCGTCCAATCTAAATACGGCGCAGAACGCATCGTGATAAATATTAATGCGTTTAGTGTTAGGTTAGTTAATGGTTGTCAGAGCCCTTACTATGATATCTTATGGTTGGTTATGTGTGTGATGATAAATAGTCAGCAAATGTACTTAAAGTGTAGCAAGAGCAACTTTAATAAAATTTAAAACCATTAAAAAAAGTAATATGATTTTCATTTCTCATGCTAGTCATGCTCTGAAAGTAATTAGTTGTTTATCTGTGAAGCGGGTGGAAAACGATACATCGTGGCAAACTAATATATTCCTCTTGGTTCTCGACTTGTAAGCACCAAGCAGAAAAAAAATCATCAATCATCATCAATATTTTTGTTTACTTACGCCAGAAACAAATCCACGGGTACAGTTTTTTTTCTCAAATTATTGAAATTTTGTAGCGATTATCATACGTACAGTACAGGTACTCGTATGAATTCGTTAAATTATTTTGATTTTTCGAATCAAATGTTGTCTCATTGGTTCTATTTAGTGGTGACAAGAAAGAACAAACATACAAAGCTTTTTTTCCCCTCACTAGCTCGGAATGCGCTGTTTTGTCCTTTAAAACTAGCGTGGAAAAAAGCATTTTATCCACATGTGGGGAAAGTAATTTGACCTTGCTCTAATTCCTATCACTTACCACCTGTCCAGTATAAGTGAGTCCCATATGGCCATAGTAAATATGAGCAATCGGAGGTCACACCTTAAATTCGTCTTGTCTTATCCCGCAGTTGGTAGTTGGCAATATCTAAGTACCAGGAGCGTAATACTCTATGACAAATTTTTAAATGGAATTTTGAATGGTTTCCTCAAGATAAATTGGACATGTGGATTCGATTTGTAAACGTATGTAGTCTTAATTTTCCTCGCGATAGTGAGGGGAAAAATGTTGTATTACACTAGGCGGCAAAGTTTGTACAACTCTCGTGCCTTGAAACCCTCGAAAAGCTAAAGATTCCAGTTATTGAACCACTCGCTACGCTCGTGGCTTTAGTTTGGAATCTTTCGCTTGCTCAGGACTCGATATAAGCCTGAGAGTTAAACAGCAACTTTGCCCCCTTGTATAATAAATGACAATTTTTTTTAATTTTAATATGTGCCGGCAAGCGATGGCAAAAAGTTATACACCTACACATAAATTCCTACTTAAATATTTATGAAAAATATAATAACCCAACTCTGTCTGTAGAAAACCGCGGCAAATTTAAAATATCGTGGGCTAACAATACCGTATTTTGAATAATTCGAAAATTGTGTATAGGTAATCTATGTTGTATCTGTGGCATGTAACTATAACAAAAAGTTTTCTGGTGTAGGTTTACAAATTTTAGTTTACATTTTCTAAAGTAATATCTGCAAACAGTAAACTTAATTCAAGGAAAATAGCAGATAAGATACAATACAATAAATAGCAGGTGCACAATTTTTTGGTGATATGTAATGTTTGTTTTGGAATTTTTTAAGGTCAAGTGTTAGATTTTCAAAGGTGTGCTTTTCAAACATTGATTTCAAACATATCAATATAAAGTGAGGTTTATTCTCTATTTCAGTATTACATTACACGATAAAATCGAAAAAGGGTACTAAATGGAGTCCAAGAAAACCGATCATGAGTTTGTCACCCGCTCAAGGCAATTGCTACATTTTCTTGAATTTATTCTTACCATTTTTCAAGTACAATATAGAAAACCAACCTGAATTAAGCATAGATAAGGGGAAGAAATGCTAGTAAACAGTGGAACGAAGTTACCTATGTTTGGTTCCAATAAATAAAAATATGGGCGTTGTAGTGTTAAATATTCTACATTTTGTAAGGACTATAATACATTATCAAACATTTTTGTATATCGATATTATATGTCTTCCCTTTTCTCCAACGTGAAGAAAGAGGGTGGCATATAAATAATATAATCTATGGTCAGAGATATGATCCTATATAGGTACCTACTATAGTGTAATATGGGCCTTATGCTTCCTTCAAGATTTTCTTCAAGAAGTTAACTGAGTAGTTTTAACTTTATAGTAGTTTTTTACTTTCCTCGCATTCGAAATGAAAAGTAGAGTGTTTTACTCGAGTAAAAGGCACCCATTTCCGACTCGCACTTATGGCTAAACTACCTCGTCGGGAATGTGTGCCTTTCAGCACTTGGTTAACAATCTACTATTAAAGTATTGTAATGGTATTGTAACTCGTTGATATTCGGTTATATTTTACCTATACAGAAATAAAACCTCGTTGTCACTTGCGAGGTAGTAAAATTCTATTTCCTTCTCCTTACGACCTAAAACCATGTTACCATTGCGTGTTTTCAGCAAATTATTTAAGTCTGCCTGTGTCCTTTTAGATATTATTTTTAAATATTCCATTTCTTTGTATTTACATCCCTATGGCTAAAATTATCTCATTTGATGCTTTAACTCGAATCTGAGAAAAAAATCCGACGATATTGCCGATTTTTTTTTAATTATTTATTTATTTATTTTTACAAGAGTACAAGAGGCGGATTTAATGATAATTTCTTAAAAAATGCGAATACAGTAATTGCAGTTTAATTATACAGGTACTTTCTTTTATTTCGTTATATCGGTACTGTGCATCTAAACGCGTGATTCAAGAAACAAATAATGGTGATTCCTACTTAAAACTGACATAAAACACTCTTTCAATCATATTTTTTACACTAGGTGATTTCGTTACAGACCTTGTTTCCCAATAATATATGTTGTCACCACGTAGGTATTTCATTTTCATTCCTAATGGTAAGGCCATCGTACGCCATACAACCCAAGTCAACCCCTATATTCCTATAACCTAGCGAACGCGCGGGTCAATGGAATCGGTACAAGAGCGATCTCTTGTTATACACGCTGATTATAATCTATAGATTTCAGTATCATACTCTTGTGGATTTGTGTAAACTTGTAAAGCGAATGCTCGGTAACATTCAGGAGTAACACCCCTAAGCCGTACAAGGATAACAACGTAATGTCTGGAGATTGCAGCCGTGTTCTGGTCATGATATATGAGGGGCCGTAACTCAGCAGTATGAATGCTTACTTACACATTTGTTCAACACCCTTAAGGATGCATGACTCAATTTTAGAATCAAGTGCGGTGCCTGGAGTCCATATACAGGCAAAAGGAAGACTTTGTGTTAAAGTTGCTAAATTACATACAACTGTTACAAATTTATTAGGCTCTCTCATTATAACAAACGAATGATTTGTTTTTAAAGGAAGAAAATTTTATTTTTATCTCAAATAATTATTCAATAGATGTTGGTGTTGAAATACTTTTTGTGATGATATTGAGTAGGTATAGTAAAATTGATTGTATGAGACGGAAGTAGGTATTGGCGAACGGAGATAAGTTTTATTTTACAGTATGAAGGACTGATTTTTCATCTAATGGAAAGGAAAAATAAGTTTGTTCTTCTTTCTTTGACAGCTGAAGGTACCCTGATTCCCTAGAGCATATATGTACTAGCTAGGGCGACAATCAGGTTGTTAGGTGAAAGTTTTATTACATTGTGACTGACTTGTAAAGTATACATATAAGAAGATGTTGTCGGAAGGTCATGGACAAAAAATAATATCTCTCTCCTTATTCATGTTAGTAAAAGTGGAGATATAAAACTATTTTTTGTAGGTTATAATTATGAGAAGCAGAAAGTATCAACCGAATTTCAAGTTTACCTTATAAGTAATGAAAATTATAATGTAAAACTGTATACAACTAGCCTCTATATATGTATCGGGCTAGACCCGCATTTAGAAAATATTAATTATATTTTAGGCCTTATTTAGGAATAAGTGATGTACCCTAATACTGTTACTGGTAATAATGTTTGAAACAATTCCTCTGTAATTGGATGCCTTAAACCTTTCTTTAACTTATTTATATTCATTCAATACTAAAAACGATGTTAACTACATATTTGTTTCATACAATTTATTCACGAATTACAATGTTCATTGTTTCGTAGCAGAAATCAATTTAGGGTTACACCGCAGACGGTATTTTCTTGTTTAAAACGTAATTCAAAAATTCCACGAGTGATTTCAACGCGCACCCTTCTAAATTGTTTCTCCCGTGTAGTGTTTTGGATTGTTACATATTTTGAGGTGATATATGAAAAAGTTTCATGTTTTCTTTTCAGAAAATGGTGGAAACGGAAAACAATATACGTATTAAAAATATACAATTTTGAAAAAGTGATCACTTAAATTTATGTTGTCTTGCAACTCCAATCAATTGAAGGCTCGACAACGCAAAAGATACTTTACATGCGCGGTGTCGCGGATATCACATATCGTGACCTTATGCAAAATTACATCACAGCATCACGATAAACGACATATGTCAAAACTACATTACAGGTGCGCACCTTGATTGATTATTGATAACTGCCGCTGCCGCTCACAATACCCCTTGAGCCTTCAGGGGAAATATATTCCTTTCAATCATACCTCCAGTATAAAGGCTCTCGACTCAATATCTATCATACATGAAAACTGGTTGAAACTAGTGGATAAATTACGAAACGGTAGGATTCAATGGCAGGTACTTTTGCCATCAACATATATAATGTCAATCTCGATAACAAAGAGCAAAGTAGGTGATGAATAAGACGAAGCCGTCTTACAATTATTTTAATAACTAGGTATCTACTGCCCTTATTATTTAAAATGGCTTTCGGTACTTACTTAAACAATAACCATGCACTCTAGCTTTCATTGAAGAGCTTTAGTATAACTTCTCATTGTTAAGGGGTTAACAACAGCCAAGCCAGCCCACTCTGTCTACTTATATCGGAGTAATTGAGTTCGCAGTATTACCGTTCGGCCTGGTTTTAGAAGGAAAAACACGAAAACTATTAAAATACAAAACCGGGAACTATTTGTAAAATTCAATGTGACTTGTTGGGGTGTCATCTAAATTGCAAAAAGCCGAAAAAATAATGACATAGCACCGTTAAATAAACTCGTTTTTAGTTAAACTTACCACTTTATCGATTGACATATGCTTCATTTCTAAATGAATCTGTATCATCTTCGCACCTTATTGGTTAGCGACAATTTCACTAAACCTTTCACTAAAACGATCACAAATTATGAATTTAAGACCAATCTTTGCAATAATTTTCTATCGAGCCGATTTCAGTAAATAAAAAATCGTTCATTATAATTTGGTGAATTCTAACAATATTTTTAGTACTAAAATAATTAAACTTTCTTAAAAAACTGCCTAAAATATAAATAAAGTATAGTCAGCTAGCTCCTTAAAGTGCCTAGGTATACGTATAACTACGAGTCAGTATCATCAATTCATCACTGGAACGCGTTAAAAAAATTTTTGATAGTTTTACTTTCAATGCTAAAGCTGACTCTATAATAATTATACCTTTTTCTGATACTTCGTTTCAGGTATATCGTGTTGCTATGATCCAAATCTAACCTAAACCAACAGAAATTAGATGTAGTTTTTTGTTACGCCTTGCTTTTACATGTTACTGGGAACAGCATCTTAAATACTTTTATGATTATCATAAATAAAAAATTGCAGATTGGTAAAACTACTATATGTATCTATGTATACGGAAACACTACTTTTTCTAAAGTTTTACACCCCACTCTAGAAAGGCAAACGCGGACCTATTTGCCTCCCAATTAGACAGTTGAGTTTGTTTGGCAATCTTAGTTACTATTTACTTTTGCCAATTACCCTTAAGACGATTCGTCAGGGACCTATTCTACAACAGAAGCAACATCACCAGTACAATGATGGATAAAGTAATTTTCTTGTTCTTATCAGTAATGACTTAATAAATGAGGCTTAAAGATTTTGATGGAATTGTTATGTCATTTGTATAACAGCCTCTCTCTCTACCCTATAACGTATTTTTCATTGTTTTTACCTCTGTAACGCGTAACCTCTAACAAAAATCTATAATACCTTTTTAAGTCGATACACTCTGTAAGACGAAAACTCTTTTTATCACGATGTTTTTGGTGTTTTTTTTGAGATTCCTAATATGGAGTTCCTCCTGTATATCAAATTATCAAGTCAGTAAACTATTCTAGCCTTGGTTACTTATTTATACTGTGGAAGGGACAAAGCCAATCACCGAATAAAATTTAGTTAGGTTAGCAGTAAACAATTACAATAGAACCTAGTAAAGGGTACAGAAGTAAACACAACCATTTTGGTGTTATTTTATAACAATGCTATAAATGTTGTTGAGAAGATTCTTGATTTATGAAGTTGTATAAGATTACGACAATGGAATGACTTTTCTATTCCATTAATGATAACATGCTAGTAAATAAGTGCCAACGATTTATACCTAGTTCGCAAATAAATGTAATAAACCAGGACCAATAATACAAACTCGACATGTGATTCGCCTTTCTTAAGAGTCATACTTCTGGCTGAAAATTAGGCAAACCCGTAGAAATGGAGTTTTATACCGGTCTTGTATAGACGCTGTGTCATTTTAATAACGCGGTTAGAATACCCAGTTGTTAGAAAACAGCCGGTTAATTTTATTTGAATCCTGGAGCAAGGTTTCCTATAAAATTAAGCGTTTTCTGTTTTGTGCAATTTTATAGAACAAACCTACACCGGCCAAGCCGCAACAGTCTAAGATCTGATAATCTAAGTGCATTCATATGTTCCTTGAGCACTGTGTTTAAGATTATAAATATAATTACTCCGTTTAGTAATAGCGGCATTGCCAGCGTTGTATAAACCGCCAACAAACTATATACTCACTATTTATATGACCAGTTATACTCGTAGCACACCTCACTAATGTGCTTACCATGAGTTGTACGTGGCCGTATTCGATAGCGACTGCGGCCTTCTCGGGTACGTCCATCTCGCTCCTGCCAGAGTAATGGTAGTTTCGAGCGCCGCGGTCGCTATAAATAACTCATGGTAAGCACATAGGTTCGTAGTAGGTACTCAGTACTCAGGTAGTCAGCAATAGTAGCGGATAACGCAAGGCACTAAAATAAACTGCTACTATGTGACATAGTTTTACAACAACAAGGACATAACTCGCTGCAGTTTTCTCGTTTTTCAAATCAAATCAAATTATTTATTTCAGATTTACATCCATATATGGTTAGTTACATTTTATACTTATATCTATGTTAGTGAGGTTACATAATAAATTAATTAAATATTATAAATTACCTAATTAAATTAATTAAATACTAAAAAGAACAGAGCTCGGTGTGACACAGATCAAGGCTATTTAATATATTTAACAAGTGTCCTGATCTGTGCCACCCAGTGACAAAAAATAGGACAATTGTACCTATCTGCTAACACCTTCAAAATGCTGTTTTGACTTTTTCTGACACGGTCCATCAAAGATGCAATTTTCTTCCTCATGATCGCGTGAAACCCATCCGTGTGAGCGTGTGTTTTTATGTTTCTGCCATAGTCTTACTATTTTACTATCCATCCTCCTTACCAATATTTTAAATGCGAAAGTAACATTGTTTGTTACCTCTTCACGCTAAAGCCGCTAATAGTTTGACTCCTGGGAAAGAACATAGGATAGTTTTTGTTCTAATTCTACGCAGACCAAGTCAAAAACTTTAATATATACCTATAGGAATAGTTACTGTACAACAGTGTTTTTGAAACTATTACCTGGTGTGACCCCCTTAGCATGTAAAACTTTGTCGCGACCCCCCTCGGTACTTCACGACCCCCTAGCCGCTAATTGTAAACCGTGTTGGTTTTCACTAAGGCTGTGCGAGCCGTCGCGACCCCCTAACAGAAGCCTTGCGGCCTTCTAGGGGGTCGCGACACAACACTGCTGTACAATAACTACAAAACAATAAAAAAGCTTCCAAATAGACTAGGGTGAACTAGATTGAGACAAAGAAAAATAGATTTGTGACAGATAAGATTTCGTAAATACATATCACCAATTTTTACGGAATCTCGTCTATCACAAAAAATAGTCGCGGCCTTTTGACCTACAAAAAAAATGCCACCATAATAGATATGTACACTATTTTTTCAATAATTTACGTTAACCACTAGTCACTTGCCAAAGTAGCAATTTGTTTCACTCCAGTTCGACTGGATTGAATCTAATTGGTTTAAAGTAGTTGTTGTTCTATAATGAATACTGCGATTGGCATTTGTCACGTACGCGTTTCTAGTCCATTACTATTTAGGGTCAAGTTAAAGCATGTAGCGATTTCAGTGCTAGATTATTTTTCTACTTAGTAATTCTTCTTCCTAGCGTTTTCCCGGCTTATACCGCGGCTCAGAGCCTGGGGTCCACTTTAACAACTAATTCCATTGATCTGGCATAGTCTCTAGTTTTACGAAAGCGACTTTCATCTGAGCTTCCTTATTGGGCTTACTCCGGTTTCCTCGCGATGTTTTACTTCACCAAAAAGCAATTGGTAATTATCAAATCATATTTCGTACATAAGTTCCGAAAAACTCATTGTTCCAAGGCGGCAGGATTTGAACCCGCGAGCTTGGAATTGAAAGTCGTACGCTTTACCGCTCATAAGTAATTATGTTTACAAAATTAAACCACGAGTATAAGGAATATGGTTATTCGCCCTCTGAAGAGACGCAATGGATTTTAATTTAATCCGAGAATAATAGTGTCTTCCTCCATAAAGGTCGTACTAATATCTGACAAAATCCTATTTGTACAGCTTCAATTAACACAGGGCATACAGGCAGGCAGGGCAGGGCAGTCGGCATACGTACCATTTCTCCTTGCCGAAACACACGCCCAAATGGGCATATGAGGGTTTGTGTTGTGGCGTACACAAAAATAGATCGATGTTTGCAAGGGTTTGTTAGTGTAGTTCTATAGATCATTTTCTATATTTAGTCTCGTCATTACAGATTGGATTTCGTATGTAGGTAATGTGAGAGAAGTGCGTTCGTGTGCACGTCTCCCCCCCCCCCGCAGAATCTGACAGAATATTTTTTACAATAAGATGTCGCTTTACCGTCTCACTTCCAAGGTGTTGGAAGCCCATGTTGCCCGAAGTTGTACAGCGATTGGAGCGTGCTAGGAAGATCCTATTGCATGTGACTGTACAGTCGAGTTTATAAATATATGTGCAGCTGAATGCATAATATGTGAACACTTACACCTATTGTCAATGTACAGACTGTAAGACTGTACAGATATTTTTGAAGCCTAGGAAATGCTCATATATTTATGAACTCGACTGTACTACGAAGGAGAGGCGAGTGAAGGGAAGTTGAACGACTTCTATGCGGACGCTGTCACAAACAAAAATATGAGACTAATTTAACGAAATAATCTTGGTTTCTCTACTCTGCGTTAGTCCGCCTCAGCTATTTACTTGCACGTTTAATCCCAAACGATGATCACACGGTTACAGAGCCTTAGTGGATGTCATGGGAGTACTTGATTAACACGAGCATTTCTTTTAACGATATCATTAAAACTAGACCATATGAATTTCGACCGTCTCACGAAGACACTAAGGACTTTATTAGCTTAAGTCTTTCCAATTATATTGTTTGGGATTAGTAGGTACTTAAATAGTAGGAATGTTTTTGGGTTAGTAAAATTTTACAGCGGTCATTTATTTCACACGTACGTTACACTGTTAGAGAATAATGCATTTACCTTTAAAATATGCCATGGCCTATAACTTTAGAGACCAATAGAAACTTTATTTTAATAGCAGGGAATATATGTATTGGCTTACGTATATTTCTTAGGGGAATAATTGCCAATAAATTGAGTAAAATATCAAAATATTATGTTCAATGTCATCAAATAAACTATATCAATTGATCTTACATTTCCCACGTAGGAACATCATTACAAAAATTCGTATTGAGTTCTCTCTCGGCAATCTCCTTTAACTTTCCAAGTTTGATTACAGAATATGTAAAGTTAAATAAACTTTGGGAAAATGAATACAAAACCCATCCCGTATTTTCCCTTTCTATATAGAGAAAAAATCCGGTGTAACAAAATTTGCTGTTGGTATGTGAATATTACCTATACTCTAGCGCAGGAGATTATAATCTAGTGATATCTTTAATAACATACGAGCATTTCCTCTTGCAATTGCCGTAGGTTTACACACACGTGTAGATTATCACAGCACGCCCATCGGATGGTAAATTTAATAAATTTAGTTCCTACTGATAAATTTAACTAACGGAACGGAATTCAATTAGCTTTTGTAAGATAGCTCTTATCTTACAAGTTGAGATCATCTTGTATTGTAGGTATGAACATACTACTAGAGGTACTTGCGTAAAACTATAAGTATGTTCATAGTAAATGTACCCGTATACTTGTATTAAACTCTACGTGCCAAAAAATTAAATAATAGTTTCTTATTTTCACCAAATACAAATCATTAGAATATAAAGTCACCTCTATAAATATCTATACACTTCGGAACTTATATATAGCAATTTATGAAGCCGGCCGTATTGAAATATCTCGTATTGTAATATCATGGATTTTTCATGGATGTATTGATCGCACGTATACACAATTTAATATAACTAATAACCAAGCAACATCCAAGCAAACAATTTGAAATAAAGTTTTTTTTGGGAAGGGCTCGTTTCTAAGAACTACTAAGAAATGGTTTACCATAAACTACAACTGTAGAAACACTTTTATCTCCATCCCAGTAACTGCAACAATGCACTTCGACTTTATTAATCTAAAAATATACCTTAGGCCCACTTGCACTACCCAGGGTTAGCCGTTAACCCGGAGTTAAGCTGCTGTCAAATTCGACACTACAAAATTCTTAACTCCGGCTTTTGCAAGTGGTCCTTAGGGAGATATGTTTAAACTATTTTGCCAGCATTCGATTGCGACTGCGGTATTCGAGGGTATGTCCGTCTCGCTCCTGCCAGAGCAGTGGTAGAAGCCAGAAGGACAGGACGGATACACAGGTTAAAAGTATTTAAGCTCCAGGAAAAGTATTAAAACATGTGCTAAATAGAATATTAGGTGAGTAACATTGGTACCTATATCTAATGTCCCTTTATAATCAGGGTCAGGGCCTTTACTAGTCGGGTGCAACTGTTTACCGAGACCATTAAATAATATAAATTACATGTATGTTCCCCCAGCTTCCGTTATGGAAACACGGTGTCGATACTATCGTCCCTGCGTTACATTGTAATGTATCAGATATTTCAAAATGCCGATGGAGAACCTTCTTAACGGTGCTTCCAACACTTAGCCTAAGAGCACATACTCGAATCCAAAATCTGAAGGATTTTAATATATCATAATCATAATCCTATAAACCCTCTCTAGAAATACCATGTCTTTGAATACCTACACAAGCAAACCTTCGTTTCGAATTTCATTATGATCTTCAGATTCAGAAGATACCTAAGCTTTGTAAATGACTACTTATTGTGACTAGGAGCCCGGGGTGTATTTATGAATACTGATAAAAACCTCGTAACATGCTTAAACATAATTATAGTTATACGAATTAACTGAATTCTCACACACTGTATGGCACGGTTTCTATGGTATATTTGAATACAGATTTCAATAAAAATACTCACTTAATGAGGTACAAACACAACAAAATCAAAAGTTGTTATTGAATAAACTGTTATCAATTATCTACTTTATTACTACTCGATGCACAATGCTTACAAAGACAGTTTGTGGCCTTGTTTTATCTTTAAGTACTTCCTTGGGCTCGTATATACTTTTCGTTGCGTCTTAATATGAACTTTATACTATAGAGGTTAAAGTTAATTATCTTATTAACCGTTTGTGTAAAATACGAGCGTAAGAAAGCTACCAGTCGTATGTCAACGTACTTACATAACAAGTAGATCCGCGGAGGCGTGCGCACACTCTGAAAGTGAAAGCTTTTCGATCATCACGACCGCTCGTATAATACAGCCCTAATTAGCTTACTTGGGGATTTATCACTTCACAATGAGGGATAATAAGAAGTGTCGGTTCGATATAAATGAGGAAGCTTAGTTTATATACGTGTAGACTTTTCGAATGCATTATACCTACTTGTTGCACACTATACAAGCTTACAGTTCGGTAGGTAATAAAAGTTATGCTTCTGAGTATTTTCTGTTTCGCAGTTATTATGCTAGAGTCCGACGAAGCTAAGTTTACATCGATTTTGATAGCACGGACTGTGAAAGTGTTAATTTAACGTCGTAATTTTATAGAAGTTTGACGTATAAAATAACACTTGCGTAGTCTCTAATATCAGTATCGTCGATCGTATCAAAGTTAAAGCGAATAACTTTAAGCGTAGAGTTACGGGTCTGTGTGCATTTCACAGTTTATATATTATTATAATATTACAATTTAACCCTCTAGACTAGATAGTGGGTTGCAAGGGATATGGTGGTGAAATTCGGAGCCAAGATTATGGTCCCGGTAGCTCAGTTGGCAGAGCGATGAGTGTGAATATCAAACTTGCGGGTTCAAGTACCGCCCGAAGTTTCGCTTTTTCCCACTTTTCCTTTATTTCTAAGAAATGTAGAAAAAATATGTTTTAAATTTAACGTATTTATGTGTGTGAAACATTTTTTTTATTTTTCTTTTATCTTTATTGGTTCACCAACAATTGTATACACTATGCTTAGCGTAGATACAAACATTTTCATTAGGTACTATTTCTAAGCGTAACAATTACTTAAAGGTAAACACAGCATGCGTGAAATAAAAAACACTATAACATATACCGTTTCGAGTGTAACAATAGACAATAAAAAAAAAAACAAAAAAAAACAGTGGGTAGTTAGCACTATTTTGACTATAAATTTTCGGCTAAATAGGAGCGGACAGATTTTTTGAATTGCTGTACTGAGTCAAAGTCAAATAAATTATGTACAATCGTCATTTCTCTTCAACTATGTAAAGCTTATTTCAAAGAGACAAGATTTACTTCTATCTTTCGTACCTATCGTTATCAGTTAAGGATGTGGCTGACGTAGCTATAGTTTTTAAACATTTCAAGATTAAAACAAAAATAAAATAACGATAATAATGTTGCTTTGCTATTCCGTCAAACGTGCTATTTAGTCAATTCGTGCCAACCTGTTATACCTATGTACTTGCGTACTACTGTTATACCTAGAGCTAGGTTTCTCGAGTAATTTCACTTTGCCATTCCTGGTCTTCATCATAAAGGTCCACAGAATTCCATCAAAGTAATGGTTTCCGTAAGAAAATGTCCAAGTTACTTAAGGAAACACTCAAATCATAATGTATGTGCCGTTAAAATTCGAGGATTCCTCATAAATTCCACCATCAGAATAGGTTTATAATCAACAAAACTATCTTGAAGGTGAAAAACCTTACAAACAAAAGCTTAATGTCTCCAATCTGATGGTAAAGCTGGGAATTACCAAACAGTAACTCTAGGCTATCCCTAGTCTTCATCATCAGCTCTACTTCACCAAATTGATAGTTTGCGTATAGAAATATTGCTCAAGTTTCTTAAGAAAACTCCCAAATCACCATGAATGTGCCTTTCAAATTTGAGGAGTTCCCTCAATTCCTCATAGATCTGTACGCATATTCATTTAAGGAATGTTACTAATTATGAGTGTAATAAATTAAAATAAGGTATTATAAAAGGAACCAATTTTATATCGTACTCTTAAAGTGGCCGTCTATATTGTTGTCGTTAAAAGCATAATTCGTCGTCGTAAGAGACGAATGGATACTATGAACTGGTTATTGAAACTCCTAGCACCTCATAAAGCTACACTGCCTCTGTTTAGTAGTAAATTTAGTACCAAGTAGTATATAGTCACTAACTAACCAAAAACCAAAGTAAAAACTATCATCAATTTTCGAAATTGTAGGCTTTTAAGACTACCTACTTCAATTCTTGTTACGTTTAATAATTCTACAACAAATTAAAATCAATTTTGAAAAATATTATTAATATCATTTGTTTGCGGCTAGACTTAATCCTACTATATTTCCGGAGTGATATGATGTTGTATTACATCATATCCACATATGTAATAGACGGAGAGCTAGCGACCAAATCGGCCATGTGGCTTCAGCTGTATTGAAACTCTGTTAGCTACTTCCCTGAACAACCTTTTCCTATACTCTTCGTGCTGGCAGGCCGCGGGCGGTGGGTGCAGGTGTAGTGGGGTGGGGAAAAAAAAGAACAAAAATGTGGGCTCATCGACCTTATTTTTTTATTTCAAACAGTTCCTCTGTACTCCCTGTAGCTAACGGAGTTTCAATACAGCTGAAGCCACATGACCGATTTGGTCGCTATCTCTTAGACCATAAGCTTCGAACCGTGGGTACGGGTGGAGACGCTCGTTGAGCCAATGACATAGGTTTCCTTACCCCGTCGTCATGCGAATCTATTGAAATAAATCGAATTATTGTTGTTAAGAGGCTTACCGCGGGATTCGTATGGATCCGCGGCTTTGGTACGAAGGTAAGCCCAACTCAATATCTTGACTAAATATCAGCCCGATATGGGAACTCAGAATAGCATCAATTATAAATTGTAGTTCATTTTATATCTAATACCGTTAAGGTAACCACTACCAGAAAAAAATGTTAATAATTATGTATCGGAAATAATTGACCTTTCGTCTTAACAAATTTCTTAAGAACTAGTAGCGAATAATTATTTATTTACTTACAGTTTTTGACGTTACGCTGAGATAAGTAAGTATATCGTGCCAAGAAGCATTACACATACAGGCCATTTTATTTAAAGTTGTATAAAATTACATAGTTTTTTTCCACCAGATTCGGCCTTGAAAAAGTGTGTTCGCCAAGTAATAAAGAAAGTATGTTTGATATTATGTATGTAGTATGTATCAAGGACCCAAAACCATTTCTAAAAATTATCAGAACTGAAACTCATTTCGGCGTGATCAGTAATGTTCTAAATACGTGCTACGAAACGGTTAATTTGGGTTAGTTTTTGTCAAAGTTTTTCTTAGTCTGACCTGCTACCGGACATGTAAGAGGACGGAGAAGTTACTTCGGCACTCCAACTGAGTTGATACGTGGAGCTATGCTATAGAGTGACTGAGCATTCTTCATCCTTGGCGCATTCTATTTTTGATGGGTATGTAAATTTTTTGTGTTTTCTTCGGGTTTATCATCCGTCTTCCTCTCACTTAATTACCTATGTACTTATCCAATCCGTGGATCTCCTTTATAACTCTTTACTTTCTTATATCCAACGATGTCGAACCGCTTTTGGTCTATGCTTATACTAATGTAAGTACATAAATAGTAAATCTGCACCACAAATTTTATAAAAAAACGCTATTTCTAATCAACATCAATTTAGTAGGTATCATGCATCGTACAGCAATTTAGTAGGTAAAGTATCTCCGTCGTTTCGAAAGAGGTTTATTTTTAGAAAATTCCTGTTCCCTAAATAATCTTTAGTGCACCAAATGCAGAAAAATACAAAAATATTCAATAACCTCAAGACGTATAGAATAAGATAGCAACCGGCGGTCTTATCGTTGTAAAGCAACATATCGCTACTACCGTGGTGTATTTTGTATTGTTTTGTATTTGTAGCAGGAGATTTATAAGTATAACAAATATAGGATAGATTTTTTTAATGTAATTTATTTTAGAAGCTATACATCTTATGATTAAGTTGGCATAATATAGGATAGTTATTATCAACATTTTAAGAATGACAACTTATTTCACTATAATACAGTGCTTTTTGTTCCTCACAAATAATAAATATTATAAAAGATAAAATAAGAAACAAACGAATTAATAAACGAAAGGTTTTATTTTCGTTTATCCTTTAAGCAGGTTAAAACAAGATGAAACATCTAATCGTCTACCTACAATCAAAACTTTAACATAAACAATAGTATTTTGTTCTTCTCGACTTTACTTCAGATATTGTTTACACGACATCATTGTCTATATCGGAACAATGCCGGTGTTATTACTGTTTTGTTTATTGTGTAGATTATCTGTGTTAGAACTTACCTATTACCCACTAAGCTACTTGTAACTGAAACTCCTTTGTTTAAATAAACATATATTATAATGGCTGCTTCCAGATCCAGTTCATCAGGTTTGAAGAAGAACACTACTTTAATAATGGATACCACACTACTTTTACAGGGTGTCCTTAGCTATATCGGACAAAGCCATAACGTGCATATGCGTTACGGTGTTTAGAACTATAGTACCTACACAAAGTATCATATAACAATCGGTACATTGGTGACGAAGAAATTAACAAATTACTATTTGTTTCTTTGGAGCAGCCTGTATGAAACTAAATCATGAATTCATGACGTAATAAATCCTTATAGTATGAAACCTACTTCGTCTTTTTTGATTATCATTTTTGGTTTATGTCACTTATAACCAGGGATTGGAAATTCGGATGCTACCTAAACTTCGGCCTCAGTACCGGGTTGTTGTACACCGTGTTGGTGTTGAGTATTATGGAGGCGGACTCAATTTGATTCTGCCACATTGTGGTTTACCAAATATTTTTTTTTTACTTTTGAAAAGAGTTTATCTTAATTTTTCCAAATAAGTTGACAGTTATCACTATTTCCTGTTGTTTTCAAAATCGCGGAATCTCCGAACTTAAATGATTAAATAATATTTTTAAGGAACCGACTCAATACTTGTTTAGCGTGTAGGTATTAAAGCATCCGAATTTCCGATCACTGCTTAAACACTCTGATTGTTGACAAAATTTACATCAGCACTTATATGCTACTGCCAAATACACTGCTGCTGCTGTTGTCGGTTTGTGGAAATAACTTATTAATTTTACTTACGGATCTTCCGGAGTCTTCATAATTAAATTTTGAAGTGGAATTGTTTAGTTAAGCTAATCTGACCCCCCCATCTACCACCAAAGTTCAAGAACCAAGAGTCAAACTATAACGCCGATTGCACACTTGCCCAACTGTTGTCACCCAAACATTGAAGCCTGAGCGACTCTCACACTTTTTACAGAGTTTTTTGACATTGGCGCTCGATTGATTCCAATTCGAGTTGGATTCGGGCCACAATAGGGCCGGTCACGGCCGTCAGAGTCGAGTGGTGTGGACAATCCCGCTGATGGCGAGCCGGATCCCTCCCATGTAAATTAACAAGCCTTCCTGTCGAAAAAAACGGTCACTGCTTTAAAATGGAACCTTAAAAGCCATTATCTCAATTGAAAGCAATAGCTTTCATTTGATTATTTTAGCATTGTGACTAGTGTGTGGCAAGTAGTTTATGTATCAGTGATATAATAAGGGTTCTTAAAATTCAAGGGTTGCTGTTACAAATCAGATAGTTGAGTTTGTAATAATATACCCGAGAATTTTAAGAACCAATTATAAGCTGTTGCATACACTAGCTTTTCTACGACTGCAAAAATAGCAAAAAAAGCGTTATCTTGAATGGCTGAATCTGAAAGATGTCGTATGCCCACTATAGAAAAACATTGTATTTATCACGGATGGTACAAGAATTACGAACTGGTGTGAATTAAGCTCTCGTCTTCGATTCGGGACAAATAAAAGAAATTAATTCACACTCGTTCGCTTGTTTACCGTGCTTAATACATACACAATGAACTATAACTGTCGTTCAAATGTTGATTACATAACATAATGTATACATTATACGTAAATATATGTAGGTATTTATAGGTACATACATTCAGGTTAAAAAGGTTTTGCTTTTAAACACTAAAACTAGATCAAGTTTCTTTTGACTTAATTGGGCAGCATTATGTTTTACACTCAGGATCACCATTGCCATAAAGTTATCCAAAATCTTTGCACTCCGTCTTTATCCCAACAACCGTCGCTGACACATAAATCTTATGAAGGTAAATTGCAACAGATCGTCATGTTGGGATCATTCTAAGAATTCTGGAGCAATCCTAAAGTAGGTATTTAACGAAGAATTTCGTAGAAAAGTGAAACAAAACAACATCAAAACAGACGGCCAGGAAACAAAGCGCTCCAAATTAATATTTTATTTTAGGTTCCAAAAAACTTGTTACGGCCTTCCTGCTAATCGCTCTAACTTGAGTGACAGTTCAGGTATTAAGGTATTTAAATTGCTTAAAAGTGTGAAGTGGATTTTGTTTTTGTTGCCGTCCCGTGAAGGTACGGATATACTTTATGGCACCGATCACATGTTTTTTTGTACACAGACGGATATAAGGTGTTATGTTAATGGAATAATCCCATCATATAAATAGGGAGGAGTTCTTTGAGCAATGATTAGAGAATTATAAATTGTAACATACTCAAAGTAGCTTCTGTGTATAATTTTCTTTACTCAAAATGAGTCCAAATAATGATAAAGACGCGTTATATAAAGAGTGGCAGTCAAAGCACTGCCCAAATCGTTGAATTTAGGGTATTTTTTTAATATACCGCAATATTATTATTATTATATTATACAAAGGCTGTCCATAATTATACAACGCGGCAATGCCGCTAGCATTCTGGGCACTTTTGCACTTGGAACGGCGGGGAGCGAGATGTAAATATATTTTTAAGTAGTTTATATTTATATGTCAAAAAAATATAAGAAAGGATAGGTCTCCAACAACTTTGGGAACGGTGTATTTATGAGTGTTTGTCTGATTTACAATTTTCGCAAAATTATGACAGTGTAACAACAATATTATTACAGAGGAACTGACGCATTGATTGTAAGGTTTAGACATGTCTTTAAAAATAACAACCATATCTGATATGCAAAAAATGACAGTTCAATTGTAATTTTATAAAACGCGACTATGCGATGCATGGAATCCGCAGGTTAACAAATGTTTTTACGAAAAAAATGGCTAGAAAGTAAAACAGTCCTATTTATTTATTATAATTTACTTTTATGCAAGTAAATAGAGTACAAAAGTCGGACTTAATGCCTTTGGGCATTCTCTACCAGTCAATCATAGGGCTTAACAGAAATCATTAACATGGGTGCAGTGAAAAGAATTAACTAACTAACAGTAACCAGGGAACTATAAAACTACAGGATACCGCACTAAAAGAGGTCACGAGTTTTAAATACCTTGGCTCAACTATCCAACACGACGGAACCGTTGACGCAGACGTCACAAACCGCATCAACACAGGGTGGCTTAAATGGCGCGAGTTATCCGGAGTTCTCTGTGACAAAAGAATGCCGATCCCTATTAAGGGAAAAGTCTATAAGGCAGCAGTGCGTTCTGCCATGTTGTACGGATCTGAATGCTGGCCACTAATAAAGACCCAAGAAAATAAATTACATGTTGCCGAGATGCGGATGCTCAGATGGGCCGGCGGAGTGACAATGCTGGACCGCGTCAAAAATACCCACATACGAGGCACTTTCAAAGTCAGACCGATCCAAGAAAAACTCACGGAAACCAGACTCAGATGGTACGGCCATGTCATGCGGCGACCATTAGACCACATGACCAGACAAGTCCTAGAGATGAGTACGCAGCCCAGAGGTCGTGGCAGACCCAAACGAACATGGATGGGGCTTATAAACAGCGACATGAAAAACGCCCAAATTTCTACGCAGACGACCCAGGATAGAATATCCTGGCGACGCCATACTAGGAGAGCCGACCCCAAGTAGATGGGATAAAGGCTAGGCAGAAGAAGAACTAAGGATAAAAAAACAAAATACCTAACATTACTATCTTATTACTACCCATAGGTACATATCATACTAAGTACATAATAATATACAACTAAATATAAATTCATAGGAATACTAGAAATATATTAATAAATTAAATATTACCAAAATAAAAATTCAATTAATTACAAAATGTCAAGTAAATTCAATAAATAAATATCTATAATATACTGAAAATTCCGTGAGCGTTAAGGGCTTATAACTAAACTTATATCCTACTAAACCTGATCAAACAGGTGCTTGTAAAGTAAACGTTTGAAAGCTAATTTGCTTGGAGCTTATCTAATTGTCAGAAGGAGCGCATTTTAGACACGGATAGCTTGAACGGTAAAAGACGAAGAGAAAATACCACTATGGTGAGGTAAAACTGAAAGTTTAATGGAACGAGAAGAACGAAGTTCACTACCCAGGCGAGTGGCGACAAAGCTAAATTGGAATTTAATGTGGGAGTAGCTCACTACCGTAAAGAAAAAAGCAAACAGAGAATTTTCAGAGTCCTGCGCTAACGGTTTGGGAGCTATTGAAATTAAACACTTTAGAACGGATTAATCGCGTTTATTAACACCATGATCCTACGTTTCGAGCCCTTTACAGCACTCGTTTTCACAGGGTTAAGATGATGACTGAGAGAATGCGAATTCTCCCCGTCAATCAAAAAAGTTACTTGTGCAAACTACCTACATACAAAAATATAAAAATAATTTAAAAATAAAAACAAAGGTTGGTCTACAATGCCCAGAGGGGCTTATAAAGCTAGTAATACATAGCCTGAAGGGCATTCTATAATTAAAATAAAAATGTTTAAACCCTGTGAGGATTAACATACATACAACTTACTTTAGAACGGATTAATCGCGTTTATTAACACCAGATAAACGCGATTAATCCGTTCTAAAGTGTTTAATTTCAATGAATAACAATCGCGGTAACAGAAGACAATATTAGGTTTGGGAGCTAATTAAGCTGGCGTCGGAAATATGAGATGTGGTCGAATTGCGCAAATCGAAATGAAACTTGGGAAATGTTCGTAGTTGGCATTAGAGCCTGCAGGAGTAATTTTTTGGTGGACACGGGAAGGAAATTTTAGAGAGCGCAAAGTGCCAGTGACCTTCCGGCTTACTTCCGAAAGTTGTGCCTCCCAAGATAAGTGCCTGTCGATGAAAATGCCGAGATCCTGTGCCTGATTCGTGACAGGTATTGCCGAGCGATCTAAAATTATGCGTGAGATCGGTTACAGGGTTGTCGCGGGCTCCCAACAATAATAGCCTGGCACTTGAATAGGTTTACCCCTAACTTACTGGACCATTCAGCGATATGGTTAAGGTCGACATTGATTGCGTTAATAGTTGAATTTACATTTGCTACCTCAGCTTGGGCATACAACTGTAAATCGTCTGTATACAGATGGTGAGCGCACATAAGTCCAGATGTGATGATATTAATAAATAGCGAAAATAAAAGAGGAGAAAGGATGTCACATCTTATCTATATAATAACTTAATAATAGGCTGATATTCCTAACTTCCTACCTTAATATAAACGTCTTGTGCCCTACTAAAATATTAAACGTTATAAGTTTATTTAGGCCAGCAGCATAATTATTAAGCTAACTGGCGCGTGGCATTGAATTGCTCCAGGTAGATATCGGTTATAGCCAACATGATTTCGGTGCTAACGTCACTGTGAAATTCTCTCGAAAACTAAATTGACAGCGGATGCTAATTTAATAACCGGCATTAGTTAAGGAGGTGATTACACCTTTTGTTTTGCCTTAATCTTAAATCGATTGGTTCATATTTTTTGTAAGAAATGTTTTCTATGTATTTTAAGGTGTGCAATAAAGAATATTCTATCTATCTGTGTATTGGTTTATACAGCGACAGCAGAAAGTGTCGCTAAGATTCCCAACGGACATTGCAACCTATCACCTGTCATAGACATTACAGGTCAATGATGATTATTTAAATAATATCAAAACGGGTCACTCACATAATGTAATGATATAATGATCTTCGCTCGACATGTTTCCACCCCTACGAAGATCGTCCTCAGGAGCGACCACCCGCAATAGAGCTAACGTCCTCTCTGTCCCGCTACTTGCAGCGGGTGGCGGTAGCGGCGCGGGGGGTGACAATCTACCGTCGTTCCAAATATCGTTTTTGTCAACCGGGTTGCAAACAACACTCACTACGACACTCGCTAAGGACACGTCCACACAGTTCACTGACGCGATACTAAAAACTGTTTTCCCCTCACTAGCTCGGAAAGCGCTGTTTTGTCCTTTAAAACTAGCGTGGAAAAACGCATTTTATCCACATGTACTTACTTACTTACTGCTGTGGCGCAGCGACCCGAAGTGGATCTTGGCCTCTGACACTAAAGACCGCCAGGCTTCTCTGTCCATCGCCGTTTCTGCCCAATTGACGGCACAAAGCTCGCTCAGATCTTTCCCGACCTCGTCGCTCCAGCGGTACCTAGGACGTCCAACAGGTCGTCGACCAGTAGGACGACCCGAATACGCTCTCCAAACTGCACGATCTTCTCCCATACGGACCACGTGCCCGAGCCATCGGAGTCTTGCGGCTTTCGTTTCCCCTACTATGTTGGGCTCGGCCACTAGATCTTCGATCTCTTGGTTCCTGCGTATCCTCCACGAGCCATCCTCTCCGTGAGTGGGTCCCAGTATCTTCCGATAGATCTTCCGTTCGGCCACCAGCAGTGCGTATTCCTCTCTTTGTGTTAGGGTCCAGGCTTCGCAGCCGTACATCAAGATGGGTCTAATTATGGTCTTGTATATACGAAGCTTAGTGTTTCTGGACATTAACTTGGGTTATCCACATGTGGGGCAAAGTAATCTAATTCCTATCACTTACCACCAGTTCAGTATAAGTGAGTCCTATATGCCCATATTAAATATGCGCAATCGGAGGTCACACCTTAAATTGGTCATGTGATCATGTCTTATCCCGCACTTGGTAAGCTGTTGGCAATATCTAAGTACCAGGAGCGTACCTACTCTATGACACATTTTGAAATTGATTTTTGATTGTTTCTTCAAGATAACTTACATGTAAATAAGATTTATAATCGTATGTAGTCTGTATTTTCCTCGCAATAGTGAGGGGAAAAATGTTGTATTACACTCGGCGGCAAAGTTTGTTCAACTCTCGTGCCTTGAGACCCTCGTAAAGCTCATGATTCCAGTTATTGAACCACTCGCTACGCTCGTGGCTCAATTTTGGAATCTTTCGCTTACTCGGGTCTCAATATAAGCCCGAGAGTTAAACAACTACTTTGCCCCCTTGTATAATAAATAACTATTTCCAACTCACCAACTACAATCACGATTGAAGTTCGGAAGACGACTTATTCGATTGCCTCCCGTTTTTTCCGCTGAACCATGAATTTATCTCTCACACACACGGTTATATTAGGTTTGATAGGGTAAACCTAATATAATGCGATATTAATTATGAAGTCATCTGTAACAATTTTTACTATATGACCAATTTCAAAATCACGAATATTTTTTGACTTTTCCATACAAAGTGTCGACATTTGAATTGCCGTAAAGTATGAAACAGCCAATAACGATTCTTGATTTCGGAGTTGGTCCCATAGTAAACGTTGTTAAGGATTACCTAGATATTGCTATCAGCTCCTTAACAAACTGCATTATGCACCTGTATCAACCGGGGTTAGTCGCAAAACCCGGTTGAGCGTGGAACAAAAGAAAGTGGCTCAAATATAAAATTGATTGACTGTATACTTTATTCAATCGATGGATTAAATAGGTAGGTACCGAAAATGTAGGAAAATGTAGAGAATACATGTCTAGTTATCATAATGTTTCAACGGGACTTGAGGTGCTACAGTACAAGATAGCTTCGAAAACGGGCCTTCAAACGACAGACAGGTAACATGCCACTTGCTCCAAATGTGGTGCCTTGTCAAAGTCTATTTACATAATAACTAATATTTGAAACGGGATAATTACCATGTATGTATGTTTGTTTTATTGAGCACCCGATATTTCGACACTGTTGCAAGCGTCATGTTCACGGAGTAATATCGGGTGCTCAATAAAACAAACATACATGGTAATTATCCCGTTTCAAATATTAGTTATAATGCAAATGACCATGTTAGCTTAAAATCTATTTAGATAGTCGCCCGCCAACATAAAAGGGACTACGTACAGTATGGGTTTTTCGAGAAGAAGAAGTGTACCTATCTATACAGAACCAAAAGTATGAATAACAGTTTGTCTATGTATTTTTCTCAAACACATAAGTTCAAATAATGTCCTATGTTGTCGATTAACACGATACTATGTCATTCGTGACAATGACGTTATCATGTAAAGTCCAATGGAGGGACCGTCATAAACTTTGCGGTAACCGCGTAAACCAAGCTTTGTTTATCACTGACGTGTTATTAGAACCTTATACTCACTACAGCGTTATGAATTGTGATATCTATCAATAATTGATGTACAAAAGTTGTACATACTGTGGTAATTTATGTCAGTGTCACGGATATTAGTAGTTAGCTAAGGGACGGCCTAGATTCAAATTTAAAACTGGAACAAACAACATTCATATTACACAACGTTTGAAAGAAGATCAATGTTGTGTAGGATGCGTATAGTTTAATTACTATTTCATGGATCTCTTATAATAATAAAGGTCTTTATTCCAAACGTTATTTATACAATTTTTGGTGGTACATTTAGGTATATCTTATATTATTCTTTTTTTGTATTTGTCTCCCATTACGGAATAATGGTGTTCCACACCTTAAGGAGGCGTACGCGGAGCCGAAGCCAACACGCACAGACCCTTTCGACAATTTAATGAAATGTAAGGGGTACACCGAGCGCATGTTGCACATGCCCAAATCATAGGACGCACGCAGAGGCAGCACCCGCCAGGGTGTATAGACTATTGAGATTTAATGGAATCTAAAATATATTGGACTACGAGTATTAGGTGAAAGTGGTGGACTAAATACTGGGCAATGGAGGATAAAATCGGACGCCTGTCTAATAAAACGGTAAGCTTCAGACGATCACTCGCCCACATAAGATACCAAACCCACAAAAAGCGACATCTAAGATGGCTCAAGAACAACATCGGTATGGGGGCTGGGGGTTGAAAAGTGTCACTGGACTTTAAACATATAGCCAACTCGCCACTTAGGTTTCCACATCTACCCTTAGAGAACGCATCTCTCGCGACTCCACTCTGGACGGCCGGCTAAGGCAAGCCATAGGCGGAGGACTCGGCCGGATGACAGAATCCCCCAGGAGCACTCAGATACGTGGGGTCACTACTCCCTCACAACTGCCCTGCGTTGACTGATTGCATCGGTCGGAACATTAATATCGTGTGGTAGTGTAGTATGTATTTCTTTTATACACGGTGCTTGTGAGCATTGCGAGAGATTTTAACAGCATATTCCTGAGGCCAAAGGAAACGAAAATGTCATATTAAGTACATTGGATTAGGGCTAATTTCTGAGATAATTGCAATTTTTATTTAAACATAATTTTACCGCCACTCGGTAAGTAAAACACGCTTTGGAATGTGAGAATGCTACTATTGTGTATGTGTCTAGACATGATTTTTGACAGACTTCAAAGTGACTCTGTGATGTCTTTGCAAAACTCGGCTCTACCAAAAATAAAATATTTTTTTTGGTACTTTAAGTGGACCTTTTCTAAATGAAATTTACTTGACCAAAAATCATATGACATTTTTTGTTTCTTTTAGCATCAGGAATACGCTGTTAAAATTGAAATGACCAAAAATCATATGACATTTTTTGTTTCTTTTAGCATCAGGAATACGCTGTTAAAATCTCTCGCAATGACTTATTATTAATGAAACTAAATTTATTCTCATTTTCCTTTTGGATTTTGGCAAAAGCCTCCTCCCTTATCCGCCATTAGTCTTGGTCTCTAGCTTTTCTTTTCTGGTCTGTAGTTATCTCTTATAGCACCCCCCTGAAATATTTTTAGCTGAGTAGCTTTGCTGTAGAAGTCACGTGCCTGAAACAAGGGCCAAAAACAAAGGCCTGGCCGAATACGGCACAACTAAAAAAAGAATTTAAGTTTTTTTGAGCACTAATACAATTAAAACATTAATTAGGTACTTACACACAATACTCGTATGCACAGTCCAGTTTTTACCTGATTCGTATTGCTGCACATAGCGTCTTCACTCTCATCTCATTTAATTCCGATCTATTTATTGAACTGCAATGGCATTTACCCATAATTAACTCTACCTATAAGTGCAGAGTAAATCCCTAGTTAAGTTAAAGCTATCGTTCAAAGCGGCGATACAAAAAGGATAGTAATTATGTAAGCACAATCCGCTAGCAGAGCTCGCAGCACTAATGGTGCCGTAATTGCGATTACTAGCACTCTCGCTTTCCTGCCCGTCCAGTTTGACAAATGAATGGCGACAGCCTTGGTCGGATGACGAGGAGGCCTATTCTAGTTGTAAACCTGATTAGGGACCGACCACGTCGAAACTTGAACCTGTGACATACAGTGACGTGTCTGGTGTGTTGCATTATGGCCATTAATTTAGCGTTGCGAAAAGTTATCACCCTGGTGTGGTTAATCCACTCGAGTAAGTAAGTAAACAATTTATTGCATAATTAAAGCAGAAAAAGCAAAGTACCAACAAAAGCGAACTAGCTCCTTTTGTGGATTCCAGCTTATAAGATTCCAGCCAAAATCTATATCTAATATGATTAAATTTAGTTACCTTTATACATATTTCATTTATAATTTTAACGGCATCTCTAGCCTAGTTGGTTGACCCTTCCTACAAAGCTGGAGGTCCCGGGTTCGAATCCTGGTAAGGGCATTTATTTTGTGTACTTATCACAATAGGGTAGACGACAAAGAAATCTAATTAGTCCGTCTGTTAGATTATTAAAAAATATACGATACGTATTTTTTCTTTTGTTCGTCAAATGAAAAATTACGGAAATACAGGGCTTTAAAGTTTCGCGTGACGTCACACCTGAGTACAATTCTTACTCAAAGGTGATGTCACCAACCCCCACCAAGGAACTTTGACGCTCTTCATATTCGACAATTTTAGTTATCTTGAAAAAGGAAAAAATACATGTCTAATAATTTTTGATAATCTTTCTGACGGACTAATTAGAATAATAGTTTTTCAACGTAGTCATCATCCCTATTTGTTATTGTTACTGAGTTATGGACGTTTCTGTATACATTATATGTATACATACTCGTATATATGTATTTATCTATATAAGTATGCATATCGTCGTCTAGTACCTATAGTACAAGCTTTGCTTAGTTTGAAACTAGTTCGATCTGTGTGAGAGTGTCCCCAAATATTTATTTTTATTTATAGTGTTACAAAGTATACGACTTTTAGCTATGTTGGTCATCTGCATTATAAATACAATCAAAAAAGGGATATTTACCATGTTACTACGTGAACATGGCGCTTGCAACAGTGCCGAAATAACATGCATCATACATGGTAAATATCCAGTTTAGATTATGGTTTTAATGTTACGAAGCTTATGAATGAATGAATGAATGAATGAATCGCTTAAGCTTATAATAAATGCTATTTATAAAGTTACTTTAGAGACATTTTAAATTTGTATCTATGGTTAATCGCATTTAACGCCCAAAGTTAGGGATCGGAGTTGGAAAATAATGTTGTCCCTATAATTTTAATAACGTAAATAAATATGAAACAAAATAACACAAATCGAATTAATCAAATAAAAGTACCTAAGCTAAATAATATGGCTTACCATGTTTTTCTATCAAATATATCAAGCAATTCATATATTAACATCGGCCGGTATGCACGTTGCTATTTTTACTTGCTTAATATTTGAAGCATATTTTAATACTTTAACAGAAAGTACAGTATGAACCTCTACTAGAAAGTCGAAGTAAAACTTTCAGCGCCTACATACTCGTATTTTTTGTGTACACACATCGCATTGATGCGTGGACGCAGCATTACCCGCCGTCCGCCGCTAGAGCATCACTAGGACTAATCTCCCTGTAATTGTGTAATTGGCGTCATGTTGTCACAGTATGTAATTCAGAATACTGAAACTTTGCCATAGGTCTATTGTTAGACATGTCTAAAGCCTACGACAGAGTTTACCGTCCAGTACCTACTATAAACCAAACTTTATGAAATTGGGATTCGTGGAACCATATACAACAGAAGGTACAAAAGAATATCAGTACGAAGACTCCAACAAACTTACAAAATTGCAATCTAAATGGTAAACCGTCAACAGTTTTATGCCTCAAGACAGCGTATTGGGATGCTTGCTGTTCCTTATATATATATATATATATAAAAACTATAATAACCGACCATAAGTGTATCTCATATTTGCCAACGATTTCTCCCTCTTGTTCAAACATGAAAACAACTCGGATTATTACTCACACATTTCAGACTGGCTACAGGAACACAACTTAGTAATTAATACAACCAAAACAAAAAATATTTTTATTTAGACCCTATAAAAACATCCTGCAGATTTGACAACCACTGCTATCGGACCTAAAAATAAAGGACGTACCTATCTGAATGCACCCTACTAGGAATAAGTATCGATTCACATATTAACTGGAAAAGTCACAAATCCAAATTAAAATCGAAACTCTCCTGTCTTCTTTTCGCACAGAGTAGGTATCTATTTTAAAAACTAACACCCACCCGGAGGGCGCCCTGTCCGCATACTATTCTTACGTGGAAGCCTGGCTACGGTATGGGATACTGATTTTGAGACATAGCAGTGATGCTAATGACCTTCTGATAACTAATAAAAAAATTACCATTGTAAGTTGCCTCCAAACATACAATACAATACAAATACTCTTTATTGCACACCTCAAATGAAGCAAATACAGAGAATACAGCGAACAAAAGAAGAGGCAAACAACAGGTGGTCTTATCGCTAAAAAGCGATCTCTTCCAGACAACCTTTATGTAGCGGAAACTAATAATAGAAACAAAAAGTCTGTAGGCGTTGCAAAAAAATAGACAGAGAAGTGGAAACATACATACATACATAGATTTTTAGGTATCTTACGGTCACGTTATACTGGGGACGAACGAGCACTTTACTCGCGTGCGAGTAGCAACATTAAGAATACATTTCAGTTTGTTCGATACGCACGTCACATGTTTCATACTAAAAAGTCGTATGCGACTGTTACTTTCTTATCATTATACGACAATTTCCCATTCGGCATAGGGAGGAGACAATATGGCTTAATAAGATTTATCGATGTTTTTCTCTTTCGTATATTATCTCGTATTAAAATGGTCACATGCGCGATGTACTATTTGATTCATTTTAAGTAAAAGGTACCACTTTGTTGCTAGTTATAAGGCGCTAACGCCATCCAGATTCCTTTAGAAAAGAACCCCTACCAGCAACCGATAAAGTGGTAGGTACCTGTTACTAAAAACAAGCACATATTTTGCGCAGGGACAGCTTCATCTAAAATATTATGTATCTTTTTCTGGAATCCAGATATCTTTCTCCGAAAAATGATCTAATCGAATTGCGTTAATTTGACAATTACGTTTACCAGTAAGTAGCATAATATTGACTTCTATTACCGCGATTAGTATTGCAATTGAAATGAAACCCTTTAAAACGGACTAATGGCTAAGGTATATTGACTACATTTTTCTACGTTTCGAGCCCTTGACAGCATTCGTCATAACAAGGTTGAATGATGGCTGGGAGATTCTCCTTTTCAATAAAAATTAACTTGTCCAAAATATAAGTTTAAAACCAAAAACAAATGTTAGTACACAATGCCACACAGGGCTTATAAAAATTGCCCCTTAACCCTGAAATAACGAGGTCCGTAAAGGGCTCAAAACGTAGGGAAATATGGTTAAAACGCGACGATAATATGGTACGCGTTAAATTCGTTTTAAACTGTTTGCCGGAAAGCTTAACCGCGAATAATATTTTATTTTAGAGCATTAAATAACACGAATAATAATATTAATAATGCAATACTCATTTAAATCTAATCATTTTGGTTAAACATATATATCATTATCAATACCCTTAAATTAAGGCTTTAAATTTTATCGATATCAATATCGACTTTGCGCATCATTTGAGTAGCAAAGCTTGTTTGGCGTTCACAATAGCGAATGTTCTAGATGAACGTTAAGAAAGTTACGAATGATTATGAACTTCTAAGAAATAAAGTGTAATGTTGTTAGCTTAAGTACTTGAATAATGGCAAAGAAATAAAGTTTTTGTTTATTACATTTTAATAATAAAGTAATACTTAAAGGCGATAAATTCTTTATTCTGCTGTAGTTTTTGCAACATTCCACAGCTTTATATGGCATTTTTTCATGTATTTTCATTCACAAATGTTTTATCGGACACGACCGCACTGCCACATGAGCGTCAAACCGAATGATCATAGTCTGAAAAAGTATGCTCGCTGCTCTCACTATCGGTTATACGGGAACGCCCACTTACTAGTACTTACCACCTCCATCCTACTCCGTGATATACACATAGGCAGGTAGACATAGGTAACCCTTAAGGAGGTTAAATGGGGGTGCAGGATTAGTTTTCATATACTCTACCCCATTTAACCCGCTTAAGTGTAGAATTTTCGAAAACACATTAAACTACTTTTTTTTTAATTTAACAAGGAATCTTTTTACAAAGCTTATTATAATAATGATTTTCTTAATGCAAAGTTTGCATCTCTATTCATGTATGAAATATGAATGACCCTTTAGGGATGAAATTTTCCAAAATCCTGAAAACACTTATCTTATATTTTAGTAAGGAGTCCATAAACAAACTTTCGGGTCTTCCACTTATAATATGACTCTATCCCCATACCAACTATTTTGAAAAAATTTACTATGATCCGCAAGGCTTTCGAGGTGCATAACTTGGGTTTGTCATTACTACTCAATACATTTTAACGCATTAGTAACGCAATTCATATAGTACAACATATTGAAAAAATCAGAGCTACCTTATTTGATACAAGGCATTCCTTTTATATTACAATTTCCACCTATTACATATATTATTTCTGTAAATAGTTTGTGGTTTTATCGAGTACTTATTTTATAAGTACGTGTTCATTGATAATTCGTAGCCAATTTCGACGAATAAGTAAATCCCCAGTAAAGCTATATTTCTAGCTTTGAATGCCTAATAAGCATCTAAACACGGCGACTCTTTAAATGCCTCGTTTAATGAGTATTGCGCTCCTGATATATCTACTTATTCAATAGTTAAAATATCGTAAGTATAACAGACTCGAGAACCCTATACTGGCGCACTGGGTTCGTCAAGTTATAGGGTTTAGGAAATTTATAAAATAGTATTTTGTATATAATTAACATTAGTTTTTAAGTCTTACTAACAAAATATGGATATTAATCTGAAATAAAGATCTCAATTCAATTCAATTCAATTCAATAACTTTTATAACACTACGTTTTTGCATGCTTTTATTTAGTTGAGGCTTATGACTGCACATTTGGGTTGAAATTTTAAAGACCTGCAACGAAATAATGTTTTGGTAAAAACGTCCATCCAAATTAGGATCTAATATTGTTAATTTTAGGCTGCGTTTTACCAAATTTTATTCCGAAAATAACGCTTACTTTCAGATAGTAGCGTCAAATTACTATGGGATTTTGACATTAATATCCAAGAGTAAGCGTTACTCTTGGTTAAAAAGTTTGGTCAAATCCAGCCTTAGTGTGCCCTTCGAATGTTGCTGTCAAACACTTTTTAATCAAACGATGACCTTGAAGTTGAAACTCTAAAATACATTATAAGAGGTCACTGATCAGCATACTACTGCTACTACTGATATACATACTATTTGGTTAAATAACAGGTGCATATAATAACGAGAATGCAGACAAGAGAAGTGACGGCGACATTCTGAAAAAATAGAATTAGAAAGAAGGTAGATCGTTTCGATGCGTCAACGGACCACAAATAAAACATTACGCGTCCCTTGCGTTTTTTACTATGGCATTTGACAGCTAGCTCAGAGTTAGTAAGAGGCCCTAAGTGAATTTATATTTGACTGGTAATGTGGAAATAACGAAAATCTAAAAGATCAAAACAGCAAATTGTACGTAGGTATAAAACAATCTTACTTGCGTACGTACTACTATTTTACTAGTTTTTTAAATATTACTACCAATTTGAATTCAAACCATTACGGCAGCCAGCATCCATAAAGTAAACTGCAAATTGCTGCATTTAAGTATAATAATCTTATCTAATTTCAGCAAGAAAACGCCCAACATCCGTGCAGTTACGTTACGACGCGTACTCGCTAATACCGATTGAATATAATCATTAATGCTACCAACTGTAACATAAATGTTAAAAAAAAAGACTTAAATGACTCGTAAACAATAAACAAGCGTAGCTTTCATGTTGCATATAATAACAAAAGTACGTATACGTATGTAGGAGCGAAAATAATTTCGCATTGAATGCCCCTTACGCCATTTTGAGTACAATGTGTGTAAGTGTCGGCAGAGCGAACGAGCCTCACGAAGAGGCGATTTTCGTGCGGTCCGGGAACGATTTCCTTATTGCACGGGATCGGTTCCCAGAGGTCGTTCCGCCGCGGGTACCATCTTTGTTGCGTTCACGCAATCCAAACTCACGCGTCTATTTGACGTGCCAATAAAACCAATCAAATTTAACTCTTATTACGAGACAATAGGATACATATCTGTTTTTGACTACAGTGGCCAGCCGTGAAGCTTAAACGAGCTTAACGGTATGTAAAAGTTTACGGGCCTTTTAAGCAATTGCCCAGTAGCGACGTGGAAAAGCGTTAATTACTCTTGTTTTTAAAAGGATGGGTTTTAATTTAATTTTTTTAAGAAGTGTAGATACATTAACATTTTTACATGAACTGTCGCATAACAAGAATGTATCTTGACTTTGATGGAATTTGATTGGGTAGGTTCATATTATACTTCATATTCAAATCAAATCAAATCAAATCATTTTATTTGCAGTAAAACATATTAAAATGCATGCAAATACAATTATATAAAGCACAAAATTATATTACTGGTAAATTAAGACTAGTATTCGTAAATAAAAGTAATAAGTAAGCATGTCAACAATTAGAAAACAAATAATAGAAACAAGGATAAGGAACAGTAACAAATTATAATTTACAGATTATTAGGATATAAAAGTCATGTGCATTTAATATGTCACTTAAATTGAATAGTGGATAAAAAAGGATGTAAACAATGTCAGAAAAAGCAGATAAAATAGTATAATGTAAATCAAACGCACTTCATTGTTAAACAGTAGCCTAATCTAAAGCTCTGGCAAAATATTCCTTAATGGAGTAATAAGGTTTACTAATAAAATACTGTTTCAGTTTTCTTTCAAATGTTCTTAAGTCCTGGCAACCTTTTATATGGTCATCTAATTTATTATAAACTCTTATTGCGGTGTTATTTAGACTCTTATCAAAGTATCTGAAGTTACTCTTTGTTACCAAGATGTCATTTTTATTCCTAAAGTTACCCCTAACATTCTGTCGAGCTATTTTAAAGCGGTCCTTATTTTTAAAAACATATATGCAAACAGAGTAAAGGTAGAGAGAGACAACTGTCAATATCTTATGATCTATAAATATATGTGTGTGTGTGGCAGGTACAAGCGAACATCGTGCAAGAGATCTTAAAGCTTTCTTTTGTTTTAAAAGTACATTATTAATGATTGTACCATTTCCCCAAACCTCTATACAGTATCTCATTATGCTTTCGAAATATGCAAAATAAGCCATTTTTAATGTTTCACTATCAGCAAAGCTGGACAGGCTCTTCAACGCAAAACAGGTACTGGCCAGCCGGTTACATATGAAAAAAATAATATGAAAAATGTTTATTTGCGTTCACAATAATCATCTTAAAATTAGTGATTGGCACCTCCTTTTAAGCTTTAATATAGCCTGTGCCAGGAGATGCCGCTCATATCACATTTATGTGGTCAATTTGTTTATGCCATTTTCAAAATGGGTCTAACTCCACTCCTAGAAATTTTACATAGTCACATTTAGTAATAGGAATTTTACAAATAGGGTCGGGACTACCAAATCCTCGCCGAAAGACCATGTAGAAACTTTTACTACAATTAAGCTTTAGACAGTTATCCGAAAACCACTTAGTTAAATCCATCCAGCATTTTTGCATTTTCATGTCTAGTTCCTTTTCAGTTCGGGCTTTAATAATGATACTGGTATCATCAGCGTACAGATACGGTGTTCCACTAGTGATAGATTGTGGTAGGTCATTAATAAATATTATAAATAGAAGAGGGCCCAATACGGATCCTTGTGGAACACCGTATCTAATGCTTGTTTCCTCCGATTAAAAAGAACACTGGGAGTCCCGGATTACAACATATTGGGAGCGGTCGGTGAGATAGGAGCTTAGCAGATTAGATACTGTACCTCGTATACCATATGTTTCTAATTTAGCCAGAAGTATTTTATGATCAACACAGTCGAAAGCTTTCGTAAGATCACAGAATATCCCTCCACAGTAGTACCCGTCATTAAGCGCAAGCATTACTTCGGTGACTAACTCAGTAACCGCAGTCGATGTATTTTTTTTGGTCTAAAGCCAATTGGTAAGGACAGAACAGACTGTTTTTATTAAAGTGCCTCTCCAGCCTAACAGATAAACATTTCTCAAGAATTTTGGAGAAAACAGAAAGTATTGATATTGGTCGATAATTGTTAAGATCCGACTTACAACCTTTTTTGTGTACTGCAATAACCTTTGCTCGCTTAAGTTGGGAGGGAAAGATTCCTTGGACTATACTTGCGTTGAAGATATTGCAAAGTGGAATACATAGTATATCTATATTGTTCTTGATAATTGCAGTGCTTAAGTCATCATGACCTCGAGCATTACTGTTTTTTAGGCTTCTAGCTACATTTATTAGTTCTGGCTCAGTGATTGGTTCAACAAAAATTGACGGTATGTTTTTGTTTTTGGTCATGTTTTTTAGTGACGATTGAAAATTAAAGCTCTTACCACTGAGGTCCGTTTTACCGACGCTCACGAAGTGGTTATTGAAAATGTTGTATGAGCATGTTATTAAAAATGTTGCATAATGTCAACAAACGTTCATTTGGTTAATCATGGCAACACTTTAAATGAAGGCAGTCGGCTTAGCCTTCAAGTTGACAGAGACGGAAAAGTTTGCTTTAGTTATTAATTAGCCAGTCTGCTTGTGCTTATAGCGACTGAACAGGTGGTGAAACTTAATCTGTGCGTGTGTGTATAATTTGATCTACTAACTGAATATCCAAAACATTCCTACTGTTATATAGAATCCAAACGTTTTATTAAGATAGTTCCCAACAGTTTACAATTATTTACATTCATGCTACATTGAATACCCAAAAAATATACAATATATTCACACTCGCATGTTAATAAGAACAATACAATCATGTGTAGGCAGAGCGCTAATGCGCGACGTAGCCCACAGCCATATTCAGGAGACGCGTTGGCACTCTATGTAAAAACGAAAAGCACCAGAGAAACGCCATCTCTGCCCCAATCAAAATAAGGTCGTATTTACATTGTATAAGTGAAATAATAAAGGAACTCTCGAAGCCGGAAAGCTGGACATTGTGACAGGAGTGACATAGACAGGAATCCATTAACCGTCTGCAATATTAATATTTTAGTGCGTTGGCGTGGGAAATCGCCCTACGGTTGATGAATTGAATATTAATCATTAAAAAATAAATAGTACGGAAGAATAGGTATAGACCATACGGAACATCAAGGAAACTATTGAATTTTTGGCAAACAAAATTTGAATCTTAAAAGTATGGGAATTCGTTCGACATTGTGACAGGAGTGACATAGACAGGAATCCATTAACCGTCTGCAATCTTAATATTTTAGTGCGTTGGCGTGGGAAATCGCCCTACGGCTAATGAATTGAAGATAAATCATTAAAAAATAAATAGTACGGAAGAATAAGTATACAGGAGTAGGTATTTAGGGACTATAAACACACTAAAGGAGGCATTTAGCAACCTAAAACAAATGTTGGCTTTCATAGAAGAGCTGGGATGGTTGGAGTAGGGCTACCTCGTTACCACGCAAAAAAGGCCCATTGGATGTCGAGTTGCGGAAAAAGCCCAGAAAAACTAACTAACTAGGTATAGACCATAATTACGGAACATCAAGGAAACTATTGAATTTTTGGCAAACAAAATTTGAATCTTAAAAGTGTGGGAATTCGTTCGATCAATTTGTTCGCCAGTTATGTTCGTTTACTTTTTCTTTTGACACTGTTAACGAAACCGCGCGTTCTGCTAACATGTTATCCAAACTCGTGTATAACACTATGAAAAAACAATAGATTTTCAATAAAATATGTTGTTTTTGCATTTTTATTTATTTTTGTTCCTTATCTGTTTTCATGTCCGAAGATATTTTATAATATAATTCGATATGTACTTATGCTGTAAAGATTACGTTTATTCACATTTATCAGTCAGTTAAATTAGATGATGTTAAAATAAAATCCAATCGCTATAGAAAAATTATACTTCAGATAATGTGCGCAAATATAAACTATGTGGATTTGTAAAGCACGAATCAAATCATTTATTCAATGTAATAAATGTTTTGATTCATATTTTGTGTTTCTTAAGTAATCACACTACCTACTAAGCAGAAGGTCGCTGGTTCGATCCCAGCCCTGCTTACCTGGGGCCTTGGTCACTTTTTCTGTAGTATATGACATCTCTTTCGATTTATAAAACTATGTAGGTTTAACCCAAAAAGTAGACTTTTGTTTCCTCCAAACAGGTTAGAAAGAGCCCTATTTCAATAATGTTATGCGATAAAAATATTTATCCATAATTTAAAAAAAAGTAATAGTAGGAATAAAACAAAACAATCTGTGCATCTACACATTGTACGGCCTTTCGACTACTAAACCCTTCACCTCTCGAGACGATCAGAACTTGGACATTTGACATCTGCCAGCAGGCGGGCCAAATATGGCCGCCGTTTGAATGGCAACAGTGTTATCAGGCGCTGGCGCCGACGGCGGTACGCTGGGTGCTTAACATCCCTACTGTGTACTGAGAAGGGCTTAACTTACATACACCCCCTTTATAGTGAAACCTAGCATATTTTACTTTGAGAAAAGAGACATCACATATACAAGCCCGACATTATAAATTATATACCGTGAAACCTGAATAAGTGAGACTTCAAGGGTCGAGAACATTAGTCTCACTAAAAGTGGTATTCCACTAACCCAATGTCTCAGTTAGCCAGGTGTAAATAAATATCTGTCTCACTTACAAAGGGTTTCATATATAGAGGTCATAATACGAGTAATTTCACTTATAGAGGTGCAATTTCGAAATAAAACAACGTATTATGTAAACATTAAATGAAAGTTTTAATCTTCATTAGAAATCAAAAAAGACAAAGAATGTAAGTAGCAAAAATAATCAAACACGTTTTTAGTACAAAAATATGTAATTTTAATTTGTTTTTTGGAAGTGTTAGTCATCAGATGTTTTTTGGTGCTATAAATTTTATCAAATAAGCTATGGCCACCAATTGATGTCATTTCAAAATAACTGTGCAAAGTTTCTAGTGTTTTTACTGCTTCGCGGTAAGATTTTTTTACTAAATTTACTTCCAAGCCCATTTCGTTGTCACCCTCTTAATTTTCCAATGAATTAGCGGATAGAATAAGAATAAGTTAGTAAACAAACCAAACGATGTAAGCTAAGTTACAGAGGTTAATGCATATAAAATTATTTCGCTGTCTCAGTTACAGAGGTCACTGTGATGATAAAATTGAAATAACGAATTCCAGATAGAGGTTCGCTTCGTCCCATTAACATAGGTGCTTCAGTGCCAATGTGTCGGGACCTCAGCATGAGGTCCAGTTATAGAGGTTTCTCACTTATCCAGGTCCCACTTAACCAGGTTTCACTGTACCTACATGAATTTCATGTATTTAACTACAGTTTACGGAGTTACGTGTTACAACTGCACGGAAACTTATTAACATATTTCAGTTCTAATGATTATAAATTCCTTATAGAATTTAAATTTCCATCATAGATTTTCCGTAGGTAAATCTCAAATTCCATATCTATGCTCCCAGGCGGTTCAATAGCATTTCAATATCAGTTTGTGTGACGACCGTGTTTGCATTGGGAGCGAAGCTTTCCCCACTGTTTGTATACAAGTGCTACAAGAATATACTGGGTATTTATATAAAATTTTATTTCAAGAATACGAGAGGAAATGAACGAAACTGTTTAGTTAAATGTGCACATTTTGGACATGAATTACACAGATTTATTTCGCTAAAAAGAAAGTGCTTAGTCAGAAAAGTTTAAGAGTTCCGTACTACTATATGTATAATTCTTTCCGCCAAGATAAAGGGTCTCTATACACAGACGAACGGACAACTAGGTAATCCGGTAAGGGTTCCGTTTTTTCATTTTAAGGTACGGAACCTAATAAAATTATATCCTAGTAATTAACAAACAATAATAAGGCACCCTCCGGTGCCTTATTATTGTAATAAGGCACCGGAGGGTAATAAGGCCTAGCTAAGGGAGATTGCAACACTACATAATAGACTACCAAAGGTGACGTGAAATAAAAAAACAAAAGCACAACACAAGGTTTTTAAAAACCTTCCTATTAGGCCTTGTTTTACACTGGCAGGGTAAGAAGGCCTACATGTTGCCTAAGCCTTCAACAGGGCATACGAGAAATAATGTTAATTCACGTTATGTATTTAGAATCTTATAATTATAATAAATAGGTCATTCTAATTACGCTTAAACATTGAATACATAGTTAATATTTCATCATATACCTCAAATTAGACTTATGTACCTTTTGCTAACTAAATTATCAATATACATAAAAATAATCAGTTTTAGAGTTCATATTTTATACATTGCAAGCATAATTAAGCATTTTTTCCTAAGAACACAGAAATAAGTATTTTGACATGTAGCCTTTATTCTACATATGGTACATATGGTATATCGCCACAATTTACATAGCCGGAACACGATGGCAATAAGACCTAGATAATAGTATTTTATACAATCGTGATATAATGAAGGGTTTTTCAGTCGAGTACCGTGTTTAGGCCACGAAGCTTGCTGAGTGGCCTAAGTAAGGTACGAGATTGAAAAACTTAATTATATTACGATTGTATACAATACTTTTTCTACGAGTTATCATCATCATCATCTATGGAGGAACAATTTCATCATTCAATTTCATTGACTTAACAAGGATGTAACACAAAAAGATGGCCGGCAGGCCGGCGCGGTCGGCGCAGGCGTGAGGCGCGCGCTCGGCAAAGTACCAGGCGGCATCGCAAATAAGTATAGAATTTGTATGAAGTTCTATTATAGTTGCCTACAGCGTATCGAAATGAGATATTATAGTTGAGTTGGACTGTCTAATATCGAAAAGTATGAGCTTATAGTTTTGTCTATGTACTCGTAATTGGCAGATTAAAGTCGGCGAGTAGAAAAATAAATTGTAGGCCTTATTAACCACCAACCAAAAACATTAATATAGTTACATAAAAAAATATTGGTTCACAATACGTTATTCAAAAATGTAAGAAAATATAACAAATTAGTAGACGAGTAAATGAGTCCAAAATAAAAGGCGTTATATGTCGAGAAATATTTCATATTCTTTTGAGGTTATTTTTGTGAATCAAGCTACGTGGCCACCGAGCTCAATAAATAACGTCATACTGTGGGTAAAGAGCCACCTAGCGAGGAAGTGCCGACTTGTAGTTTCTTTATCGTTCCCTAGGTATCACCTACAGAGGCCGTAGACGTGAGCGCACATTTGAAATACAATTTTGGCGACTTAGGCCTTATAACCCGACAGGCCTTATTACCCTCCGGTACCTTACATAAAATATTATTTGTTGATGCGTTTTCGAAAGCGGCTGTTATTCAATGAACTACCTAAACCCCAATGAAATACCTATACTACATAGGAACTTAGGATTTAGGAACAGTAGAATGCTATATGAAACTTTACTGAAACTATTACGTCCATGAATTAGTTAAAATCATTCATGCAGTTATAACTTTATTTTCAGTGAATATCAATATAAATTCGCATTGCATCCTATGTAAGAATGCTGTCTTACTTTGTGTAAATTAAAAGCCATTGTTAGACCTCACTTATCTTAACATGACAGCCAGTCACATACATAAAATATAACCTTCACGCATGGCATTGCATTACAAGCAAAAACCGAAGCACTTTCATCGTAACTCGCTAATAAGAAACAGTACGTCACACGATAAATAATACATAACGCTTGAACTTACTTAGCATACATCCGAAACAGAACACAATGGGGCCGTGTCGAAAGCGCTAACTTCAAATAATTCTGAGCCTCAGCACATTACTGTCATCGTGGGGGCAATTTAAATACACAATTCCAGTCTCTAGTGACGTTGATTGTAAAGGTTAGTACACACTGGATCTCATTACGTAATTGTTTGCTTTGGAAACAGCATGAAAAAATACCTATACTTATTACAATAGTAAAAAAATTGGTAAGCATATTGGTCATTGCCAAGTTTGGCATAACTTTAAAAAGTCCAGTTTATGTAGTTTCAAAATAGATGCAATGATAGTTTGATATTTATGTTAAAAATATTTTTTATACAGATCTAAATGTTATAATCTAAACCTTCAAACGTCCATTAATGTTAATTTGGCACCGAAAGTTAGAACAAATACGACACCAAAAGGAAATTTACTCGAAGAATTCCTTTTCCCCATTCAACGCCTGTCTTACGTACCCTGACTGAACACTCTTAAAATATTTGTGTTTCCGCACAGCTTTACCTTGTCAAACAAATCTAAGAATAATTCAAACGCTAACGGAGGACCCATCTTACTCATATATCAGTTCTTCAAGTCATTATGTCACATTAAACATAATATACTTATACACAACATAAACAAACAAGAAAGTGTCAATATACTTAGTTTATACTAATCTTGTATTAACGAAGGCGGTAAGCTCTAATTGGTATTTCAACTAAACTGCATTGCTTCAATTTATTTAGTTACCCACGCGAAGCACTTCAAAGATTATTATTTTCTAGGAATATTTTACATGTTTATAGACCTGGCTTAAGTGCACCAAATAAATAGAAGTAATAATTTTTGGCGCCAACGTCGAGACTTAAACATTAAACTGACCAAGTTTGATTATCGCAACTTACTCCAAACGCCCTATTAGGGATGCCACTATTAAGATAATACAGTACCTATTACTGATCGACCGATAAACTTTCAGCTATTGTTGAGACTAAACACGTCGTTCGACCCTATCTATCATTTATCTATAATTGAAATGCAACTCTTTATTATGCAAATTGCTATTTACTTCTCACGGTAAATAGAGAATGGCTTGGAAATTCTGATATTTACATCGATGTATTCGTTTAAGTTGCGTCTACACCAGCGTAAGTACAATTCATATTGCTTGTCCAGTACCGCACCGCCCACGGCGAGCTATGGATCCGAATGCTTTTAAGCGTAGTGTAAAATAGTCTCAATTGTATTTAAGAGTTCATCAAAATACAACTTTACTGTAAAAGCGTTACGGTTTACAATTGACAAATATATTTTCAATATCTGCCCTTTAAACTGAACGTATCTTAGCTGGGATAGCACAAAAATATAAAACAATTGCACAAGCCTCGGACAGACAGACACACCATGAGTCTCCTTACAAGTCAGATGTTGACCTCTTATACACGGAGATAATGAACATGAAATATTCACGGTAGCGAGTTAAACTAACCGTATAAATGTTTTCCCATGCGTCTAAGGACTTCTTAACTGCAAAATAATGCATGGTTTTATCCAAGAAATATAGTTTGAGAAATGCACTTTGTCGTTTTAATTAAAACTTGAATCATAAATTTGCGGTGTTCGAGAGGTTGTCGGGTGCGAGTTGGCCCAGCCACGACCACTGAAGCGGCTCTTTACGTCAAAACAAACTTTGAATTAGGACTCGTCTTGCCACTATGACGAACGTGAAATTCTAAAACATTAAATACTAGGTACTTTTTCGTTTAAAAAATGTAACTAAACAAAATAGCTTATACATCAGAATAACACATAGACTACAATTTATAAAGAATTGTGCAGACGAAGTTGCGGGCACCTCTACTAATAATGAAACTAAAAATAGGCCTCTGTGACATGATGACGAAGATGCTATCATTGTGGCAAGCGCTAGTATAACTCACAGTACAGTTAGCTTTACAACAGTCGGCGGACATAAAACATAGGTACAAAGGTAGGTTAGTGTAACAAAAATGCTGCTGATCCGTTTCAGCGCGTAATCAGAAAAATAGGAAAAAATTAATTGGATGGGGCAAGTGAGGCAGGTTGTCTTAATAGGCCAAATTCCTCCATACAAAAAAAAATCGCGTCAAAAAATGTTTTCCTAGCTATGATATCGTGATAACGCCCTTAATGGATCACAGGCATTTCATAGCCTGTATTTATCATTTAAGGGGGATTTTAATATCAGATTGCATCCGAGTACTAGTTTGGCGTAATTTGTATTTTATGATATACGACAATCACTATTATTTTCATTCGTTCGTAAAAATTTGTTGAGCTAATTAAAAAAACAGCTGCATGCAACTAGTAGGAAGTCTGCAGACACCGTGAGTCATAATTGCGAAGTTTCGTACCTATCACAAATTATAGTAAAGTGCCGAACCAGTAAGGTAAGCCTCACTAAGAAGGGAATTACGAAAATTACAGTCCCGGGGGTCACGCGTGGGCTCCCGGGCCACAAACCTAAATATACGGCGGAGTAAAGCGTATCGCAGCGTGGCGTAATTAAACAGTAGCAAGTATTAAATCTTGGGATAGCCGATTTTGAAAATCTGAAAAATTGATACTTAAAGAGGAAACGTTAGTCTTTGACTTTCTATCTTACGATTTCAAATATGTAGGTACGATTATATTACCATAATATTCACGACTGTTTATCCACACAGGTACCAAACCCGTTAATGCTTATTTTCCCTAAACAGCACGATACTGATTACAGCCTTAAACCAATCACAAGCATTTTTGTTACATATTGTTACAACCCATGGTACCTGTATTATAAAATCACCTTACAAGTCTTATTACATATCCAGTGCGTTGAAGCACCAGGAAGTCTAAATATCGAGTTGGGAATTAGGAATGCCTTGTTGCTTTACACGCTCCTAATGGCCCGCAGCACTCCTGTTTTATCATGATCATCCAGTGAGTAAACTGCAAAAGATACGAGCTAAGAGGAATAATGACGTTTAGTACAGTCACGTAATTTTTCTGCATTCGGAATCTAGACCCGCTCCATTAGGCACAATATCCGTCTCAATTGCGTGACTCCTCACATTTGTAACCACTTGCCGTAGACCAGATAACGAGAACAAGAGACCAGAATTTACGGCTCCCGACCAAAATAGTTTGACTCCTAACCCTGGCCCGACGGGGTTCCAAGGAGATCTTGAAAACCTGGTTTGTTAATACATTTATTTGTTAATTAAAACAATTGTTACCAAGATTCATTTAGGTCCATTTACACAAATAAGTCGCATTGTCACGATTTATAGCCGGCTGGCAAGGAGTCAGAAGCTAATTTGTTCTGTGCGGAACCCTTATCAGATCGCCAAACCAGTAGGGACACTCCGTTAAATCTATTTCGCGGCCGACATATTCTAAATACCTGTATACGAGCAACTCTTATGTTTTCACTGACCTTTCGCTTTTAATTGCGACAAGTGTTACATTTTGCAAAAAAGGTTATTCATTCGCGGTATGTCGAAGTATTTTGCAGGCGTCGAGCCGTTGTAAAAACATCTAGGTATTCCGTATGTTTAACATAATTCTTGTTGACTTAGTATAATATTTTCGAAAATCATAAATAAAACACATTAAAAAACAAAACATTAAATGCTTACATATTGAATACACTTGCTTAAAACTCAATTTACGCCATAGCGATAGCAGCTTTTTTGTCTACCACCTCGGGAGAAAAATAAATAAGTATAAAGAACCCAGGCGTCATATTAAAACGACAGTAGTTGCTGATAAAATAAATATTTATTGGCACAATGGATTTAATCTTAACCATATTTCATGAGTAAATCAAACTGACCTGCATACAATCTGCCGATGATAGAATTGATACAATCACAAATTCACCCAGGTTTCGCTCAATCCACCACCAGTAACTTCACGACCACCTTCTGACGATATTTATTACCAGCACCTTTTTCCAACCGCCGTTAGCAGAGTGGTCGTGTAACTACTGTGGTGATAGGAGCGGTCACGTGACAATCACGTGACCGATCAGTACACATACTTTTATACTTAAAACTTATTTAATCTAATACAAATTTAATGTCTTATGCTTAAGTAATAATATGTTTATTTTAAATTATCCTTACAGCTCGGCCATCCTGCTGGAGCAAGTCTCTTTGCTCAGGAAAATACATTGATGTTGGTATTTATTTATACAAACCAATTAGTTTAAGATTATCGAACCTAGTTAGGATACCACTATTAATTAATAATACTATAAGGTAAGACAAAAATAAAATATTTAGAACACAACGAGTTATATTTATTACTTCACGAAAAAAAAACATGGTACCTACATAGGTACTCTTACTAGTTATAAGATTGGGGATTGTGAAAACTACTCAGAACCGACAAAATCTAGGAATCATTTGTACTTTCATTACCATCGCTACCAGATTCGGAACTACTGTCTTGGTTGTTATTAAAACATAACCACGGTTTTATCTTATCAACCGCAATTATGTTTTCATAACGACGGTTGCCCTTTTTACGCGTTAGTGGTGTATCTTCAACAATATAGCGATCGTTGGGAAGGCACTTAATAATTCTATACGGTCCCTGATATTTAACGACCAATTTTTTTGATTTACCGTCACTGTGCCCTTCCCTCCTAACACTCACTAGGTCACCGGTGTTATATGTTGTACCTGTTATACGCTTAGCATCAAAACGACGTTTGTCTTTCGCTTGTTGTTCTTCGATTAGTTTCCCTGCTTCACGTCTAACCTCTTTTAAGTTTTCGGGGGATACAACGTCTAATGTTTCATCAATAACTTCGCTAAGCACATTCTCACTGTTAGTTTTAATACGAATACCATATACAAGTTCAGATGGACTTTTACCTGTAGTTTTGTGAACTGTAGTGTTTAAGCCTAATTGAACGTCTGGCACAAATTCATCCCAGCACCTATCATCCTTGCCATGAGATTTCGTAGAGAGGGCATCTAGAATTGTTCTGTTAAATCTCTCCACTTGGCCGTTAGCCCGTGGGGTGGCGACCGCATTTAAAATATGTTTAATGCCTACTGATTTCGTGAATGATTTGAAGGCGGCACTCGTAAATGATGTCCCTTGATCCGTAATTAACCTAACGGGTGTGCCAAAATAACTTATGTGATCGCGAAAAACCTTTACTGTCGTTGAGCTCTTTGTGTTCCGGACGGGTTTTATGTTAATGAATTTAGTAAAGCTATCGACAATAACCAAAAGGTAGGCGTTACCTTTCTTGCTCCGAACAAAGGGACCTAGGTGATCAGCATGGATAGTATGGAACGGTATTTCAATCTTTTTAATAGGGTGAAGTTCTCCATGCTGTTTGCCAGAGGTTCCTTTGTGATGAGCACATTCAATGCACGACCGCACATATTTTTTTATAAATTTCCTCATCTTGGGAAACCAGAAAGACTGCTTGATTCGCGCAAGGGTTTTCTCAAAGCCAAAGTGGCCGATGTCGTCGTGGTTCATTTTTAGCACCTGCCACCTAACCCCTCTTGGCACTACCCATCGCATACTATCTTCACTTTCGCCTAACAAACGGTAAACTTTATCGTTTTTCAATTTATAGTTTTTGATGATATCGGCGACTTTTTCGGATTCAGGGTCACTTAAGATAGCCCTAATGCGATTAATATCGTCATCGCTAGACTGTACAGTCGATATCCAATCGTCCGTTTGTAACGAAAGTACGTCCAGAACATGGTCTTCAGCATCAGCGTTGTCCACGGGGTTCCTACTCAACGCATCAGCATGTGCCATACCGGTCCCCGGCCGATATTCGATCTCGCAATCGTATTCTTGGATCTGAACCCACCAGCGGGCGATGCGAGGAATCAGATCCCGTTTTGTGAGAGTACTTCTAAGGGCATTACAATCTGTCAGTACTTTAAATGGTACCCCAAGCAAGTACACACGAAATCTATTCAAAGAGGCTACCACCGCGAGGGTCTCTAATTCGAAGGAATGCAGGCGTTGCTCGTCAGGTGTAGTTTTACGGCTAAAGTACGAGACTGGCTTAAATAGACCTTCGTCACTTTTCTGGAGTAAAATACCAGCTACACCATACTTGCACGCGTCTGTATGCAACTGAGTTTCACGTTTCGGGTCGTAAAGGCAAAGAATAGGTCTAGAAATTAGTTTTTCCTTAAGAGAGTTAAATGCGGCATCCTGGTCCCCAGTCCACTTCCATTCATTATCTTTCTTGAGGAGGTCCGTTAGCGGTCTGCATATTACAGCAAAATCACGCACGAACCTCCTGAAGAAACTTGCCAGGCCAACAAATTGACGTAACTCATGGGGGTTTTTCGGAGTAGGAAATTTGGCCACGGCGTCGATCTTGCGGCTGCCTGGTTTAATACCCTCTCCACTAACTTCAAACCCCAAGAAGTCTATCTTTTCAAAGAAGAAATTGCACTTTGCTAGCTTTAAAGTCAATCCACCTTGTCGTAACAAAGCCAAAACCTCTTCGAGCCTAGCAATACCTTCTTGGAAAGTGCGTGCAGGGATCAGGATGTCATCCATATACACAAGTGCGAATTTAATCTTAGCTTCGGAAAGTATTTTGTTCATGGTTCTTTGAAACACCGATGGAGCATTCACTAAGCCAAATGGCATCCGCGTATATTCGTACAGCCCATCCGGAGTTACGAAAGCAGTCTTATCTTGCGACGCCGGGGATATAGGGATATGATAATATCCCGACGCCAGATCGAGAGAAATGAAGAGCTTACTACCAGCCAATTGGTCTAACTGATCTTCCACGCGGGGAAGAGGGTAATGGTCTTTTTTTGTGCGCCGGTTTAGCGCGCGGTAATCCACACACAACCTCTTCTCTCCTGTTTTCTTTTTAACAAGGACAATTGGACTTGCATAAGGGGAGGAGGACTCTCTAACTATACCTGCATCTAACATTTCTCCGACCATGTCTCGAACGAGAGTTCTTTCAGCAAAAGACATTCGATAGGGTCTATACACGACCGGTTCGGAATTTTCTAGGTCGATAACCATTTCCCCAGCGGTAGTCAGGCCTAAATCGTTTAGGCCAGACGAAAAGCAGTCATTGTACTCCTTAAGTAGGTTCTGTAATTCTAACTTTTGCTCATTTGTAATATTAGGCCCACACTGAATGGTATCATCCAGGTGCGTATCATCGAATGAAACTGAAAGAACTTCCTTTTCACGCGCCACAGTAACGGCTCGTGTTAGTAAACAATCTTTCCGAAAAGTTATGTTTTGCTCGCTCGTATTAAATACTATTACCCGTCCTAGACCTCCTTTAATAGTGTACTCCCCGGAAAATATAATATGTTCCTTGTTAGCTACGCTTCTAAATGATTCATTTACAAACGTTGTACCATAATACTTATTGCCGGTGTTAACCAATACAGCTTTAATTTCATGTGGAGCTATAGCTATGTCTTCCTGGACTTTCAAAAATAATTTGCTAGTCTCATCTTTTTCGAAAATTAATTCATTAGGGGTCTTCGTGATAGTGATTCCTGGCAACTCGGTATACGAATGACCTAACAGGACAGGATATTTCATAAAATGATCTTCTACTATATATGCCTCAACGTCCTCTTTTATGTCCTGAACGGTTATGCTAACTATAGTCTTTCCTAATGGCTTTACTTTACTTCCTAGACCATTCAACAAAGGTAGATCACGGATGTCATAAGGTAATTTTAATTTATCTGCTTCACTTCTACTAATAAGTGTACACTCGCTACCCAAATCGGTAAAACACCTGAGTTTCTGATCATTTACCAATACCTCGAACACATATTTGGAAGTGGTTTTGCTAGGCAAGTTTATTGCGGCAACCTGTTTCTCATCTTTCGCGGTTGAACCCTTATGATGTTTATCATTCGCATTATTACGGGTGAACCGGCAGAACCAGGGACCGGAAAACCCCTCTTTAGGCTTAAGCCTATCGAGTTGGTTACCTAATCATATCTGTTACCCAATGATACTGTAACAGCAACATTCAGTAACCGAATACAAACGGTAAGCGAAATGTTGCTGTAACAGTAACCATAACCCGGTTAACTGCAAAACCCAATCCCGATAGGGTTTTTGTTTGGGGTTTTCTTTAGGTTACTGTTAACCTTATTATAACAAACGATTATACTCTTTACGTGTAAGTAAATTAGATTCAATATCTAATAACAGTAGAGGCTGGCATCGGCAAAGACAATTCCGTGTCAACAGTGAACGATAGAAATGTCGTAAAGGACATATAAAAACCTCGTACTTAGGACATTTGTATCTTGCACTGTTTTTTGGGTCCAACAGGTAGAATAACCCAGGTTTGTTTCATAGTTGTCACTTCAATCAATTTTGAACTATAAGCCGTTACACTAGAGTTGTATTAATAATAACAAGCGGTTTCTACGTCTTACACTTTCAAATTAAAGCGAAGACGGCAACGCGACGGCACGTGTTAATAATTTCTTATTTTTCTTCAAATACACAACAACCCGTTAGATTGAACTAGCTTATTTCATCAAATAAAATGTCATACCTTACAACTTCAATTCACGTTATAATAAATAAATATACTTCTATTAATTACGTGAATTTCTTAAGCTTTCGAAAATTAAAAGTGTAGTACTAAACAAAATTGCAATTAATGAAACTGCAACATCATTACGTTTGCTTGCATGTTGTGATTTAAAGTTATTCGTAGTGTTTATTTTGACGGATTTAACTTGTTCAACGAATTTAGTGAATATCTCTTACGAGTCTTACGACTAACGTCGGTTATTTTTTGTTAAGTTATTTAATCAAAACATTCAAAACCATTGTAGTAGGAACGAATAGGTCTAATACTGCACGTGCAATGATAATTAAACAACTTAGGTAGCCAAGTTTACAAGTCGGGCTCGCGTGTAATTTAGATCCGAGTATCCGTGGTACTCGTAGAAACAGATCTTAAATACACGCGGACCTAACCCATCCTTATCCGTTACCATAACGTTTTAGGGCATTTTCAAAAATAGGGTACCATTTTCATTTCTTTTTGAATATAGGAAGTTTTGGGTTTTTTGTAACCAGAATCACGATTACTATTGGAAACAAGAAAAATTGTGTCCCGTTTTTTTTGTCAGCTTTGTAACGCATTTTTTTCATACATTTCGTATGGGCCGTTACAAACCTGACAAAAAATTTTTTTTATGGAAAATTGAGGACCCATTTTCATTAAAAGGGTGCACTTTTTTCTGAAAATGCCCTTTAACGCATTTCAGTTAAGGTTCAGGTTCAGGTAAGGAACCTGTGTTGAGTTGTATGGCAGCGACTCAGTTTAGGCCCTAAACTGAATCACGTTAAGACGTCATGGTAAGGCCCCTTGGCGTGTAAAGTAACAGTGCATGATAATTAAAATAAAAAGTAGGGATACAAACAAAAAATTAGACATACTCGTAGTACATATTATGATCAATGTGAACAACAATCAAAATACAAAATATTCAGCAAAAACAATTCTACAACGATAGTAAAAAATAATATCGCACTTTTGTCTTAAATCTTCATAATAGGTAGGTCTTTCCATCACGGAACAATTGTGTTCCGGATCTTTGGGAGGCGTACGCGGAGCCGAAGCCAACACGCTGAGACCCTTTCGACAATTTAATGAAATGTAAGGGGTACACCGAGCGAATGATGCACCTGCCCGAGTTATGGGATGCAGAGGCAGCACCGCCAGGGTGTATAGACTATTGAGATTTAATGGAAACTAAAATATACTGGTCTATTAGGTGAAGGTGGTTGACTAAATACTGTATTATAGAGAATAAAATCAGACGTCTGCCTAACAAAATGGTAATAAATTTAATTTACGGCAAACGGTGACTCGCCCACATAAGATGGGCCCCCACAAAAAGCGACATCTAAGAGAGCTCGAGAGCAACACCAGTATGAGGGCTGGGGGTAGAGAGGTGTCACTAAACTTTGAACATATAGCCAACTCGCCACTTAAGTTTCCACATCTAGTAGTTAGGTAATTATTAGGATTAGCTTTTGGAGCCGACGTGCTCATATTAACAAAGGCTCGTTTATAAAACAAAAAAATGGCCTTGCACGTGCAGACTACGGACGGTATCGTTATAAAAATTATGGCAATTTAAAATGATAATATTGAAAGCAGCTCTAGAAATTCCTGCTTCAAAAACTTTACTTGCATTGTTTTTACTAATTACTCTAATGAGACAATGACATTTAAGTGCACAAAGATGAATACCGACCGAGTGCAGGCTTATTGTTATTGCCCTTATCGGTTCCACATAAACAATGAATCTCGGCAATGTCTAAGCCGCGATGCGTTATATTATCTTGGTCTGGTATTTTACATTAATATTCTTACAATTTACGTAATCCAGTCAAATTATTATTACACATATTTTGAGTTGATACTTTGTATCCCGATACATATACCTACTAATTGGTGTCACGGTAAACACTTCCGCTTTTCTATGTTTTCTGTGTGTATGTACACGAATGCATAGAATGAGCAGAAATCTAGATCCTGGATGGCTTTATGGATCTAGGGTGCCATGAAACATTGCTATTAAAGTAATATAAATAGTTAAATACGGTATAAGAGGGCAAGCGTACTGTTGGCTAAAAAGCTATCTCAATGGACAGCGACAATGTGTAGAAGTTACAAAAATAGTTAAAAACCTTAACAAAACGTATAATTCGCCGTTCATCATTAACACATGCGGCGTGCCATCGGGTAGTATACTAGGGCCGTATTTGTTTTTACTTTACATCACCGATTTACCTGGCGCCACACAAAATGACACTATACTATTTGCAGATGACACAACCATAGTAATTAAAGAAAATACAGATGGTTCTCTATGAAATATTATTACATGTACCTACATTAACAAATGTAACAAATTGGTTAGAAAATAATAATCTCAAAGTTAACTTAACCAAAACACAACTGGTTTAATTTCAAACTTATAATAGCAAATCAATTAGATTATCTGCCGATTTTAATGGTGTAAGTACAACTTAATGAAACGGAAAGTGCAGTTTTTCTAGGAATTAAGAATGATAAGTTTTGTAATTGGAAAGCCCATATTAATACCCTTTGTACCCAGTAGATTATATTTTGTATCGTCTGCGAGCAACCGTCTCTGAGGCGGCAGCAACGGCAGCCTATAACGGTTATGTATCGTCGCAAATCTGTTACGGAATAATAATATGGGGCAACTCATCAGATGCTGATAAGGTTTTCTTAGCCCAAAGAAAGTGTTTACGAGTAAGATCTTTGTGTGGAGCATATTACCTAGATAGTTGCAAGCCATTATTTAAAAAAGTATACTACCCTTGCCATCCTTATATGTATTTGTTATGTGTATATTCGTAAAACATAATATAGAACTGTTTAAAATGAAAGGAAGGGAAAAACGATATAAACACGATCTAAATACCGACACATCAGACATTAAAACTATTTCAAAAAATACGTGTGGCACTCGGGGACTGCCGCGGTAAAGCTATTGCATATCATTTTGCATCAACTTATGCAATTATAATTATTTATTTATTTTATTCATGCAGTATTTCTTTTTCTTTGATATTAATTCAAGTTACACTTTTTGAGCGTGGTGACCGATAAGAAAACAAATTTTTCTATTATTTAACAAATAAAAAGTTAATATTGTTTAACACGTTCGCGGACGCTTGGTCACACCTCTGGGACACCTTAATTTTGTATGGGAATTTTACGACTGCTATTGCATACCTGTCACAATAAAGCTAAAATCAGGATTCTTATGTGACGCGAAATTCTATACAAGTCGAATGCAATGCAAGTCCCGTCATTATGAAACCATTTCTTTTACACTATGTGACACCAAATGCTATACAATTCGGATGCTTGATATAATACCTAGTCAAAATATGATCTTATATGACACCGCATGTTATAGCATTCGACTATGTTGGCATGTCTGTCATACCGTTCACTCGGGTGAGCTGCTACGTCAACAACTATGATAAATTCTTTGCCATAAAGTAAAGTAGAAGTAATATTTCATCTAATACTTATAGGATTTAACGGCTAGGGCTTTCTTCACCAACCAGCACATAGCAAGTATCCGAACTTTGAATTTAATCATGTAAACTGCGGCCCTACACAAACAAAATACATGCCACATGCTTACCATAATGTTAGCGCTCAGCATCGACTACGAATAGGCACAATATTCACGATTATATGACCAAAATAATTACTATAGAGTAGTAGAATAGTAAGTATAAACATGCCTCACTTTTCTTTATTTACAGTAGTCAGAATCAAGTTGCACTACAAAAAACAATCAGTAAAGAGATTTGTTTATAAAACCACAACCAAAAACATACATAAACTGTAAAAAAAACATTACTAACGATGTTACAAAAAATCCGTAAAATAGCGTGTGCATGCGAAATTTGGCCACATTTTACGCGCCCACTCCCAGACGCACGCGAAGGGCTACTGAGGAGTCTTCCATACAAAGACGAATGCTATAGCATACGCGTCACAGAAAGGGGGGCACAATTTGAGATGTCACAGGATAATTTCTAACCGTCATAAACTATGAAATATAACAGTATGCATTCTGTGATTTTAGTGAATGGTAGAGGAAATGTTGGTTAATAATATTATACTGTGGCCAAGCGGATTGGTAAGCATACTGACGCAGAAATCTAAACCAAATAACGGATTCAATAGCAGGCGCGTCACCAGATGAAGTACAAAAACGGATGCTATGCAATCCGCGTCCGCGAACGTGTTAAAATGTTTTTATTATTTTACAATACATGTGGGTTTTATTATCTTACAGTAGCTGTTGGTTATTCAGGAATATTTATCATTGAAACTTATGATAACTGAAATAAGAAACATAAGTTTGCGACTTAATATCCTCTAAATACCTAGAAAATACCGCGTCAATGGTGGTCCCATATTTTGTTGTAGACTCTTGTGGATCATTATTCATTTTCAAATTCAATGTTTTTGATAGAAAAGTTGTCAACATTATTTTACAATATATGTGGGTTTTATTATCTTACAGTAGCTGTTGGTTATTTAGGAATATTTATCATTGAAACTATAGGTTTATGATAACTGAAATAAGAAACATAAGTTTGCGACTAACATATTTGATTTTGGCGGGACTATAATAATAGTGTTTATTTTGACGTTTGACATCGCCGTATCTCTGGTAATAAGAGCTACTGTCCTCAATATTTTGTATAGAATATGACACTTAGCGACATTCGTTTGGAGATATATCCTTTCCTCGATAAAGAACTTTGTAACAAAGTGAATAAAGTCGGTTTCGGTCCGTCGGAGTGGGGAGCGTCAGGTTTTTTTTCGTTACGGAATTTCTGGATTCGGTCCCCGCGCTCAAGGCCCGCGATAGAAGCTATGCAATAGCTTAAAAAAAATTGTAACTCTATGGCCATCAAATTATATTATAATTATTCTTCCTGTACATATGAGAGTTCTTAAAGGAAATAAAATCAGTAGAAAACTCTTGTTCATTGTTAGATTTTGTATATAATTAGATATTGTTATTATAATTTTAGTATTATAAATTTACGAAAACGGGGCTTAATCGTGTATAAACTTTGAAAACAAACCTCCGACGTTTCAAGGGCGACATTGCCCCCGTGGTCCCGGAGAAAGACTGTAATTTTAGTAGTATTTCCGTGAATATACCTACTTAAAAAAGTTATACCCAGAGTATCTCGAGATGCGATATTGTAATGTAATAAAATAAATTATAGATGTTTAATTACTCATTTATTGTCGGTACATTTTCAAATTAATTTAAACACATTACAGAAGCGTCTTGTAAATGTCGTTGTCACACACGATACCGGTTTTCTGCCCTGTTTGGAACATGCCATTAGGCCACGTGTAATTAAGACACGACTCGTGTACACGGAGCCACGTGTCAGCGTGTACTCTTGTAATCGGGAGCCCTAATCTCAAACTCGTACGATTATACAAATTTTGCTTATTACTACGATAATACGAGATACGAAAAAATAATATAATAATAAGTATCCAATATCAAAGTATGTCATAATCATTTGGAGCACCGCTTGCTGCACTTGCTTACAATTAACTCAAATACATACTTTTGTTTTGCCAATGGTAGCAAATAGCGGTCTCAAGTGAAAACACGTCAGACGTCAGCGTGCGTAGCCAAGATGCCAATCGCTCACGCTTAATAATGTATCGTAGCTACCTCTCTCTATCTCTCTTTCTTATTAGCGTGACAATGACAGTTGCATTTCATTAGCGAGTGAGCGTGAGCGGTTGGCATCTTGGCTACGCAGAAAAGAAAAGAAAGTAATTGCCGGCAAAATCGTATTAAGATTGTTAATAAACCAGACTTTTATTGTCGCATTATCACTCTTGACGCATATGTGAGAAATTAAGGAAAGATAAAAACTATTCACCGTTTTATAATGTAAACATTTTAAAATCACGATTTCCACTTGAAACTTATCTGCTATGAATAGTATTGTAGTGTCTTTTGTTAAACCCAATCGCTAATTACCTGCAGAAAATGAAATGCAGTAATACAAAAACCTGAAATATAAATTACAAATTTACTGTCTTAAGAATAAGGGTCAAATTGGAATAGGACGCATTTCACATAAAACCTTTTAGAAATGAAATATGATCTGACCACCTGGATACAATTGTATAATTTATTTTGTAACTTAAAATATTAGCGGAACTCTCTTTCTAATAAAAGGGATTGAAAAGAGACTTCCGCTAATATTACAAGCTACAACTGATTATGCAATAGGCCTCCGGTAGCGTGTTTTGCAAGTCTTAGTTAGAGGGTGGTATTTATTATATTATTTTTGCTGTAGTTGAGTAGTGTATGAACTAAGCATGGATTAAAAATTCAAGAATCCAAATGCATTAAAAATCCAAAAAGTAGGCCAGTTGTCGATTGTAAGAAATATCGGGAATAGAATACAGTGTAGCTAACGTTGCCGGTACTTGGTAGCATAGCGACTGAAGCTTGCACAATATCCTCAAATCGATAAGAAATCTGTTCCCACTTTTTTTAATATCTACCTACGTAAGTTGCAAAATTTAACACAAGCTACAATAATCAAATCAACTTTTAATTATGAAAAATAAACAGACACCTGGTTGACCACGCCTCGGTTCTTAATTTCAAAAGGTTATACGTTGAGTGCATGCTATAACAATTTGAACTTTATTGCCAAAGGAATACTGTTGTTATTAATAAAATATCTCTTGTTCTTTATGGTACTATTTCGTGCAGGTAATTAGCTGTTGGTTTTACAAAGGATAACAATGTCGAGATTTTAAAAAGTTTTAACTTTACCGACAGCCGTCACAAGATGTACTCACAAAATAGCACTATTTGCTGAATTTTATCGCTTCGTAATCTGAGACTAATAGTTATGTTTTGTTTTTAAATAATATCAGAATAATTGCGCTAAGTTACCCATGTATGATGATTATTTACGACTACCTATATTTGACTGATTAACTACAAGAAAAATAAATAAACTTGAGCGTAGTAGAAACAAACGCTCACGCCGCTTTCATTTCTATGTATGATAATAAAAATGTTAGGCTAGCCTAAATATAGTAAGGAAATAAAGAAACGATGCCACACTAAGAGCAAAACAAACCTGGTTCCACAGCGAGCGACAACGTCCTAACTCCTAGCCATGGTCATTCAATATTAAGTCTAATTCCTGGGCGTATAAAGATTACTTTCGTTTGAACTGTTCAAAACAGATTAAAACACTAACAGAATTCATTGCGGTTAGTTACTGGTTAGAGGTTAATTGGGGTTAACTGGACCGATAAGGTTTCCGAATGATTAAGGTTTCCGTATCATGAGTTAACCATATTGGAGGTGTTTTGAAAACAACCTTTAAAATAACCTTATGAAAAACCCGGGTTATGGTAACCGGTTCCGGTCCCTGGGCAGAACATGGGAAGATGACCTAGTTTGCCGCATGTAGAACAATTTGCAACAGTCTTTTTACACTGGAAACTCTTGTGTCCTTCCTCGTTACAGTTGTGACAAATAATTTTAGTAGGGATTTCTGATCGTTTATTAGCGAAATTCCCTAACTGTTTTCTGTCTTGTTTCTGTTTATCAAATTTCGCTCCCGATTCTTTGCCTACTCCCACTTTAACCGTCTTAAGATATTTTAAAACCTCTTCAGGTTCACGGTAGCGGGCAGCTTGAGCACCTACGCGTACAGCGCGGTCTTCTATACCATTTAATAGGCAATCAACCGCTCTACGGCCTTTAATACTACACCTGTTTAACAAGTTGACTTTGTCGTAATAGTAATGTTCAAGAGAGTCTCCATATCGTGCTTTCTTTGCCAGCATATTCGTCAAAAGTTCTGCGTAATCATCACGACACGGAAACGATTCTATGAGCTTCCTCTTCCATTCTGACCATGAGTAGAGAACCGTGCTGAGACCCTGGTACCAAGATTTGGCAAGTCCCGTAAGTTTGGGAAGCGAAAAATGTATAATCTCTTTCTCGGTCCATCCATAAATCTCGGCACACTCCTCTACTTTAGTGAGCCACGTAAGAATGGTTTGATCCTTTGACATGGGATCGAACTCAGGAAGAACATTGTTAAGTGACAATTTGGAATTCGATTGGCCTTTCATTTCTTTTAAAATATCTAGAAATTTACTTATGACATTTTCACTAGGGTCGGAATGTCGGTCTACTACAGTATCACCTCCTCGATATTTACGACTACGTTTAGGAAAGTGTTTAACGCGCTCGACGCTCGGAGAGTGAGAGTTCGACCTTCTGCGTTTAGAACTTACGCGATTGTTCTCATCAGAACTACTACTATAATAACGCCTCTTTCTCTCCTTGCGTCGATAACGTACCGGACTTACATTTTTGTAGTAATCATAAGATGAGCTTCGTGACCTCCGCAATTTTCGTCGCGCCCGCATGTCGACATCGCGAGATCTGCTCCGATTACGTGGGGTGTGTCTCGAAGGTCCAGCTCCGCGATGATCTCTCACAGATACACTGCGCGAGCGGCGAGGTCGAGGGACACCATCTCCCGAATATTGTATACGCGGACGCGAAGCTCTCTCTCGCCGTAACTCGCGATCATACTCATCAGGTCCTTGCAAATGGTGTTTGCGGCTTTGCCTACTAACTAGACTCCCTTCCGCTCCCTCACCTTGCATGACCGGTGACTTATGGGTCGGACGTTCACGAATCTCGCATTCGTTATCGTCCATCTCAGTATCAACAAGGTCTGCGCCGCGCACCTCTCTGCGCTCCGCATGGGCAGCCTCGTCGTCATATGTATTCATAACTGAAACTTATACCGAAACAGTTAATTACGAATGTAATCATATCTTCTTTCAAGATGATACTTGTAGCGTTAGATTAAGGAGCATATATGACCAGGAAAGTGATTGGGACTGAAATAGTCCGTGTCATAAGCCTCGGGATACAAGAATGTACAAACAATAGTTTGACACAATATATCATACTGTATGTAAGAGTATATACCAACACTCAACAATCACTACATATTGCACTGCCGGCAGTATTTTCTTAGAAACCATGAAACCTTATTAAGTTTTAGGACCATGAAATAGCACTCCAAGTTCTTCCAAATGAATTTGTTAATTCAGTAGGTAAGTTATTGGAATTTCAATCAAGGTTCATTCGCTTCCAGTTGCCTCAAATATCATTTCGAACAAACCGCTATCATATATTATAAAATTGTATTTTTAACAAAATATTAGAAATGTAATCATATTTCAATGGTTTTTCAAGAACACGAGATACCTTTCCAGGCCATACACTCGAACGATTTACACTTTATCAGATTAAATAACAATCACACGACTGTAGGTAGTGCCTTATTAAGTTATTGATTTGTGCCTTTAATCGCGTATTGTTATGCTACCCCTATAGGTATGCGTATTATACTGAACATTGTTTCATGCATAAGAAACTGTAGTAGTAGTGTAGCAAATAAAGCAAATAAAGGACATTAGTAATTTAATGGTACTGATAAAATCACTTGTACTTACCAAAATTTAAAACAACCAAAAGAACCAACGACATGAGGATTCGGTTTGTTATTTATGTGCCCGAAACCTTAATAAGTAGGTATGCTAGGTATACGAGAATAATATCTCTAGTTTCCATTGTAAACCCTTTCGCCAATCAATTAACGAACATTGAAGGCAAAATAGTAATACTAATTTGTTGACATCATCATAAAATAGTGTTGCATTTACAATCTATTGTCATAATCCTCACGACGCAATTGAAACAAAAATGTTATGGATATTATATCAATATAACTGTTTACCTATAAGTATTCGTAGTTACGCTAAGCGTGACATGTATAACCACCATCTGTACTTTCGTTCTAGTGCCAATTCCATTAAAATCAAAACAAAAATAAGGTGAATACGTGTCATATCCCGTAAACATCACAAATGTTATGGTAGCATTGTATAATTTATATTTTACCCTGTTATGACATTATTGAGCAGTGACTGATAAGAAGTAGGTACCCTCAACGGACAATAATTAAGTATGAGCACCCATTTAATAACGAAACAACATTTAAAAAAAAAGTGTGTAACCGAAAATGAAATAATTAATTGAAATTATGCAATGCCGTATTTACTATTCATCGTGCCAGGGCCGGTCTTGCGGGCGGGATAAACGAGTGATTCGTTCAGAATACTCGCCTATCCTCACTTCTGAGATATAAAGAACCCAGGCGTCATATTAAAACGACAGTAGTTGCTGATAAAATAAATATTTATTGGCACAATGGATTTAATCTTAACCATATTTCATGAGTAAATCAAACTGACCTGCATACAATCTGCCGATGATAGAATTGATACAATCACAAATTCACTCAGGTTTCGCTCAATCCACCACCAGTAACTTCACGACCACCTTCTGACGATATTTATTACCAGCACCTTTTTCCAACCGCCGTTAGCAGAATGGTCGTGTAACTACTGTGGTGATAGGAGCGGTCACGTGACAATCACGTGACCGATCAGTACACATACTTTTATACTTAAAACTTATTTAATCTAATACAAATTTAATGTCTTATGCTTAAGTAATAATATGTTTATTTTAAATTATCCTTACATAAGGACTAAGGTATTATTGAATTGAGTTACCACTTAGTATATTGAATACGGGACGAACGGACAAACATTTACTTGTGAATTAAACTTAGATTTTATTTTTTGCATGAATATAATAGTTATATCTAAGTAATTTATGGGGATATTCTGTTTTATGTATAACCAGCTATTGATTTTAGTCAAAACTAGCGACCTGCCCGTTGAATTGCACTTATATAAATATAAGGTGTAAAACTCCCTAGTAGGTATCATTATAATTATGAACTTAAGCAACACTGTGCTACTGGTTGTTATTATTAAATCAAGAGACTTTTTTTAAAAGCATAGCAAATCGACATCCAATCAAAGTAATGTAAAAGTCTAGTAATAGTAATAGATTCTCAATTACACTTTCACGATTTTTACACATTATAAATTTACTAAAACGGGCTACATTGCGTAAATATTTGAAAACTTATCTTCGACGTTTCGAGGGTGGCTGCCCCATGGTTCTGGAGAAATACTAGATGAAATTGACATAAAATCTTCTAGCTGCGCAGGTTTTACGAACTACCCGCAAGTTTGCTTTATACACTATACCTATCGCTAACCCAAACAATAATCTATGAATGTATAAATATCTATAAAAAATAAATAATAAAAGTGCAAGCAAAATATTGTTGTATAGTTGCCGATTTCTAAGTCTGAACTTTTGACACTTGAGTATTGACGTACTTAGTGATGGGGCTAAGACAAATCGTTTGTCAAATTCAGCGATTATTGATTTTAGTTCGCATTGTCAAGACGCAAAACGCGAGGCACAAAAAATATCAAATATTTGATATTAATATGCCAGTTGCGTCAGCGCAAACGGCGTTAGGTGATGTTCTGATGGAGCATCAACAGCTTAGGCGCGTTCACCGCGGATCCTGCGGGCCAGCTGGATGTCCTTGGGCATGATGGTGACACGCTTGGCGTGGATTCCGGATCCGGATGCTAACATTATACCTATAGGTAGCCTACATATTATAAAACAAAGATTTTTCATAAACTGCATTACTTTATTTGACTAATATAAGCAATTCGATATATCAAACAATGTTGAATGTCGAACTATTGCATTTAGTGGCATAAACAGAGCATTCACTTTGGTTGCGATTAATACATTAAAAATATCCCTTTTTCATTCCTTTTGAGCGTAAATAATGTCTTAAAACTACAAAAATATGCTAAAATAAGTGTTAACACGTATATAAGTTTGAATGACTTTAATTATTGCACTATTTAAGGTCTTTATTATAAAGAGTCACTAGGTTATTATCTGCCGTTTATATATATTATTTAGTAAAAGCTTTACCCTGTCGCGCTGCGGCTTGCCGCGTTTTCACCGCAAATTGAGATATCGGCATTACAGACTAACCTCAACCATAAACAGATCGTGAACAGCAATCACAGTCCCATTCATTTCGGAACAAACGATATTACAGTAAACAAATTGGGACTTTTGTAGTTTCCCCGGTTTCTAAATATTTTTAGTCATTAGGTACCTACAATCAACTTTTACAATGGACATATAACGAATTCGGCAGAAAAAAATGGACTTTCTAGTAGTAAAATCTGGTTTCACAATTTGTATAGAGATGTTGATTTTGTTTTTATATTTTTGAAGCTGGTTTCATAGTAAAAGTTGGTTGTAATCACGAGTAGATGTAGAAATAGTAGATTACATACCAAGGCCGTTTTAGTGGGAAATGTCTCGGATCCCATGTAATTGTCGGCCGAGGCGAAGCCGAGGTCGACGAACATGTGATCCGAGGCTTTCCCATCTAACGGCCGAGGTTTGTATACTATTTTTCAGCCCGATGGAGCCGGTAGGCGGCAATTTAGTTTTGCGTAAAGTGGCGCTTACCGGCCGGAGGACTGAAAAGAATTTTGTATCATGTAAAAGTTTACATGTTTAGTTTGTATTTCGGTTATTGTGAATGTTTATTATTAGCGATTAACATTACACAACATCTGAAGCAATCCCTTCCATTTTTAGTAAATCGTAAAACGTTTTGCGCAATGCAGAAAAGATATTAGCTTAAGGAAATTCCATTGACACCTTCAGAAGTTATACCGCTTAGCGTGTTTAAAGTTGAATGTCCTTTTTCTTAATGTATGTTTCCGACGTGGTTAATGGAAAAAAAATATTGCAACCGCTTTCAACATAATTGGTTTTTTTTTTTCAATACTAGACGCGGATGAAAAAGTCTAGTAATGGATCTCTAATCAATAATTGCTGCATGTTTAGAATCATAATAAGCTCAGCATTTGACAAAGACGATTTGTTTTTAAAATGGTAACTTAAGCATGTGGCTGTTTTTTTTAAATATAAGTTAAAAATATTTCAACATAGTTTCTTTTTTTTGTCGTTCAGCAAACATTTCAGATCAACAGTTAAGCTGATGAGGATTAGGAAAACTAAACACACAAATACTTAAAAGAATACAAAAAAAACTATAATCAAGTTCAACCACCGTAACGTGCGTTTTTAAAAACAGGGGTTAGTGTACATATATAATACAAACCCCTGTTATTTAAATCTATTTTTCTCAGAAACAACGCCCGAAGCCATAATAAGTATGAAAATATTTAAGTCTTTACATGGAACTCTCAACAACTCAATGGCAATCAAAATTCAATGGCGTCATCAAAATATAATATTTAAAGTGTCATTTACATCCTCGCCTTCGTCCAGAGCTATGACAACTAGTATCGACACCATAATATGTCCCATAAATTTTGAAGACGTAATATACACCTCGATAAATATATCCCTAAAGCGGTGATTTACCCGAGCCAGTATAGTTACAAAGCAAGAGGGCGGTAATGGTCCACTCCAGTACTTTTTAACTGTTACAAAGTTACCTTAAGTTGCCTTAAAAGCGTTGAAACGGTACACTCGATTCTCAGTAATGGTTATTGACAAAGTTTTTCTGTTATTAAGATAGAAGTGGAAAGATAACATGGCTCTCACTAGGGAACATAGAAATTGATACAACCATAATGCACTAAAATGCTAGTTGAGTTTAAATAACATGGGATTTAGAGACTATTAACATAGTTGATATGAATCATTTTCGTTTCAAGAGGTTTTAGTTAACTGTTTTATTGAACTGGCTGCTAATATGTTTTGTTATGCCCACAGTAACGGCTTTACTGCGGATGAACTAGCCGCTGCCTGCGACTTCGTCCTGTGAGAAAGTAGTTTTTAAAGAACCTGAACGTTTAGTTGACAAAGTGACAACTGGTGCAAATAATTCGCGCAAAACAAATGTCTGTAAACTTCCGCTTGAAGCAGTTGTGGCCATGCAGTAAGTCGCCTGACTTTTTGCCAGTGATTGCCCCGATTCATCAAAATCTTTTACTGCTCATGGGCTCAGGGTCCACATAGGGCGCATGCATAAAGATGTGCCTCGTCCAGTTTCGCCTCGACCTCGTGCGGTGTCTCCGCGCTACGCTCAATCCGTGTCACAACCAGCGGCAAAGACAGCCAGCCCCGGTGTTCTGGGCTTTGATGAGCTGGCTAGTTTGAAGCAGTCGGTGCGGGTGCTGCGGCACATTCCTGAGGGTGCACGGAACCTTGCTGCAGGCAAAATGGCCGATGTCATGAACAGGTGTGTTGACACAAATGGTGCAGCCGAGTGGTTTGCTTTGTTGTCCTTTGCTTATTCCGCGTTTAAGACGCCGGATACTGCGGACTCGGGCAATCTGACAACCAAAGTGAAGAAGAATATTGACTCGGCTTGCACCTTAGGGTTTGTGAACGAGTGTGTGGGTGCTGGGGTTGTGAGACAACCCTCACTAAAGAAAACGGTTGAGTCAAAGGTCTTCGAGGGTGACCTCAGAGGGGCAGTGCGTGTGCTTATGTCGGACGATGGCATGGCGCCTTCGGGCCCGGAGACACTTGCGGCTTTGCAGTCAAAGCACCCGGCTCCCTCTCGACCGCTAGTGCTTCCTCAGGAGCCTGATAACTCCATTACTGCTTTGTCGGTGAGACCCGAGGATGTGGCTCAAGCGGTGGGCTCTTTCAGTAGTAGTTCGTCAGCGGGATTAGATGGTATCAGGCCTGCGCATTTAAAAGAACTGATATCGGGTTCTGCAGGGGATAATGGGCTGCGGCTGCTGAAGAGTTTGACCAAGCTGTGCAACTTTCTATTAAGTGGTCAACTAAATCTAGAGGTTTGTCCCTATATTTATGGGGCGTCTTTATCTGCTCTGGCCAAAAAGGATGGGGGTATAAGGCCAATTGCTATTGGTAGCACGTTTAGGCGCTTGGTGGCCAAACTGGGGTGCCGGGCTGTAAGGGAGGAGATGGCCTCTTATCTCCGGCCCTCGCAGTTGGGCTTTGGCACAAAGTTGGGCTGCGAAGCGGCTATCCATGCTACGCGGGCCTTTTCAGATGACCCCAATAATGCGGAATGCGTGGTAGTTAAGCTGGATATTATGAATGCCTTTAACTCAATTGAACGAGATGTGCTGTTGTCAGAAATTAAGGATAAAGTGCCCTCGCTCTATCCTTATCTCTTTCAGGTTTATGCTTCCCCTTCTTTTTTATTTTATAACGGCTCCCTTATTAGTTCGCGAGTCGGCGCCCAGCAGGGTGATCCTCTTGGTCCCCTTGTATTCAGTCTGGGGATTCAGAAGGAGATTTCCGAGCTTCGTTCGCCCTTGAACATCTGGTACCTGGATGACGGTACATTGGGGGGTAGGCCAGAGGACGTGAAGCAAGACCTGATTGCGCTTCTTCCACGCTTTCGGGACCTGGGTTTGGAGGTAAACGCGGGAAAGTGCGAGTTCTACGCTTGTAGCGCCAATTCCCGGTCCTCGTTTTCCGGTTTTAGCGACTTGCTCCCCGGTCTCACGGAGCTGTCAGCGCAGACTTTTAGCCTTCTCGGCTCCCCAATCTTTTCTGATGGTATCCCTGATGCCTTCGAGGTTCGAAAGCAGCTTCTGTTGTCAGTGCGGGAGAGGTTGAAAGATCTGTCGGCGCATGTTGCACTCGTTTTGCTGCGGATTTGCTTCGCCATTCCCAAGCTCACCTATTTTCTCCGCACGGTACCGACTTGGCTTCATCCTGGGCTCTTGGACTCTTTTGACGACGTGTTAAAAGAGTATAGAATCGCTAATTAATGTCTCCCTTGCTTCATTGCCGATCCGGAGTGGTGGTCTCGGTGTCCGTCGTGCACGGGATGTAAGTCTGCCGGCTTTCTTGGCATCGGCGGGTGGGGTGGAGGGCCTTGTTGCTCAAATTTTGAATTCAGATGGTAACAGGGTTGCTGTACCTTATGCTGCCGATGCGTTGGGGGCTTGGATGACTCTCAATCCGGGTGAAACCCCGCCTGAGAAGCGGAATATTCAGCGGTTGTGGGACGAAGTTGGAGTAAAGCGGGTATTTGGGGACTTGTTGGGAAGAGCGGTGGGGGTCTGTCCACCCCCACCGCTCTTCCCAACAAAAAAAAGTATTAATATTATATATAGTTTTTATTATAGTTTACATTTAACCAAGTACTTATTATATGAATCAACCACCTCGCATAACGAGCTCTGTAAGAATTGTGTTATTGAATACTAAATATATAACAGGACAAAAAAGGACAAATCCAGTAAGTACCTAGACTTAGTTCACGAGATAACCATTTTTTTGTAATACGTACCATACCTATTTCATACTAGCAATTTCAATTTATATACGTTATTTCATTATTAACGATTTTCACTTTCAAATCGTGGCCGACCTCTTAACTTGTGTACGAAATATTATTTGATATTTACCAGTTGCTTTCCGGAAAAGGAACACATCGTGTGGAACCCTGCATACATCGGTGGATAAATTCAAAGGTGTATGTGAAATGTCTTACCTGATTTTGCCCAGCTTTGGTATAATAACCATAACCCTTTTCGCGCAGGGCAGAAAACCTGTACCTGTAAGACAGAAGGCAATGGGATGTGTATCGACTGCAGGGTGGTGGAAACTTCACGCATCCCGTGCCTTTTAGTAGTCCCGTAAATAATTTTACAAGCTATTTCACCGCATCCAAAATAAGTTTTGAGTTTATTAGAATCAATTGGGTTATATATTTTTTATTTTAATGATCATTTATTTTTTAAGTGTATGCCATCTCCCAATTACTTGAAAAATATACAAATATAAAAATGTTCACATTTATAAACCCTTTTAAGATTTTTTATCTGCATGTATCGATACGTCCAGTGCGGCTTCAAAACCTGTCTAAAAATATTCATAAATACTAAATACCTGAGTGGATCATTTGTCAAAAGATTTCGGAATCTTTGTTAAATTAGCGAGAGAGTATTAAGTGCTTTACGCCCGTCTTTAGTCTTTTCTACCGAGTAACGATGATAGTAGTTTCGTAAGCCCGTTTGGAAGAAACAAGAATAGCTTTTTCTGATAGGGTTGTCACCGAAATGTTATAGTTAATTGGAGTACAGCAAATAGTGTCGAAGTTTCTTTCTACCAACTGACATACATTTGTAGAAAGTATTATTTAGGTACGACGCGTTAACGTTTTATTCTTTCCAATATATTATTGTGTAAATTAGACTTGAAAGTGTTCTTGGTTCAATTTAGTACTGCGATATAATTTAAGATATATTTAAGCCGAATAGTTAGAAAATACATTTTAATGAACAAAATAAATCCATTCTGTAAGGCCATATAGGTAATTAGTGTTAGTACAAATGTGAACATATCCCTTAAAGGGTGGAGCTCTTTCTTCCGCCAAACTGAAATTCCCGAACCTAAACATCAAAATATGAAGATATAAACGTGAATACAAAATAAAAAGGATTCAAACATCAATAGTTTAGACCGGGAACTATAAAATGGCTATGTAACATACATCACCAGTCACATAAAACAGCAGTAAAAGATTCACACCAATATAAAAATTTACGGTCGAACGAAATGAAATAGCTTTTTGACAACCTTGCCCTGTAGCCGTATCGTTTAACCCGCCATAATGGATTCCACGTCGCCCAGAGCATCAAAAGTAAAAAAGAAGATCAAATCTTTGGAAAAAGGATACAACTCGGACAGAGCCAGCGAGAAACGTTTGATTTTTTATAAACCCATTATTTGGGAATTAGTATCTGATTACATGGTAACCGTTATTTAAATCATAACGCAATTTGTAAATTATGTTGGTTAACTGTTCCGTTCTGAAGTATAATTGGTAGTGACAATTTACAAATATCTAAACGTGTTCTTACTAGAAATCTTAATTTTGATTAATGTTAAAAAATAAACTTTTTATCCGTAATCCAATGAGGACTACTTTGCTCACCAGGCGGCGCCACTCTTGCGTCAAGCCTTGTCAAGCGCCATTAGTATGAGTTTGTATGGCGCGAAACCAATTTTAGAATTGATTATTTTTCATTAATTTCCATTTTAAAAGAGGTAAATTAGATTATAACTATTTTTCAGTGATGTGTATATTCTGTGTTTTATAAATTAGAGGGGTAATACGTTTTTGTGTGATAATATTTGATAAAACAGTTAATTACTTATCGCACTATTTTTACAACGAAATATACTTCTTTAATAGTTTAACCTGGTCAAATTCAAGATTTCCGTAATTATATGTTAAAATTGGCACTAAAGATGCCTATGGAATACGGATATGACGGATGCTAACGGAAAATCATAAGAATTAAACTTTTAAATATTATTTATCAGACTTAAAATTTGTACTTATTTTTGTATTAAAAACTTCGGACTGTTTTCTTTTGGCATTAGTATTATTTATAAGTTACTTTTTAGTAGTTTCTAGTTTGAGTTCTCCTTAGAGTTATTAGCACGAATGGGCTGACCGTGTTTTAACAGTTCAAAAAACGTCTATAGTGTCATGTCACATGACTCATGTGACACTCTCGTGCTTACTTTTTCAAAGCTACGGTGATAGGCGATAAAGGGGCGATCATCTTAGGTTGCTAGAAGTTTGATGGCCAACATTTCGCGTAGATACAGTAATAAATAAAATAGCGCTAAATAATATATAACTGCATTATGGAGGACGTAATAGAGAATAAATGTAATTTGTTTGTAATCGTAAACTTCGCAATGTATTTGATAAAGAAAAACCTTTACCTCTAAAATTACTTGGCAATATTACATTTCCCGTAAATAGTTAAATATGGCAGTTGCTGCCAATGGAAGGTTATGAACATTATATAAATTATTGTATTTATATGGTGTAGTAAGTAAGTGGAAATTGCAACATCAACGCTTCAGACAATGTTATCCTTTTGTACAGTAGCCATCAGATATATCTGAACTGAAAAGGTACTCACAAATATCTGACATACCTTTATTTCTTAGAAATAAAGTAAAATTGGTAAAATAAATGACCTGAGGCAGGACGAACCTGCGACTCTGAGATACCAGCTCATCGCTCTTTCAACTGAGCTACCGAGACCATACCCGTGGCCCCGAATTTGACCACCATATCCCGCGTATGCCCCTTGGCGCTTAGCAACATCTACCGTTAGAAAGTACTTCTTGGTGGGTAAGTGGAGTCTCAAGATATATTTCTAATTCACCACTAACAATACGCTACCCTATACTAAGCTTTTATTATTAAGCAGAAACGTCTGCGAACGTAACCAAATTTATTGAAAAGAAAGGAAGAGTGGTAAAATTCATACTTTTATTATCAAGGCTCCGAAATATCCAATGGCAACTGTAGCGAGATTTTGTAAAAAACTATATTATCCTTTAATGTGTCTTTAGACTAATACATATATTAAACCAATAAATATTCAAATTCCGACAAAAAATTCCTTTGGAAAAAGATGATAGGCTGCCGACCCGTAAGTAAATGTTTTAACATACCCCTAAAAACCACATTATTAAGGCACGGGACCACAATCGCCTATAAGCGTTATACTTAACTTACCTCTCTCTCTCTTACTTAAGATTGGGTTAACGTTAACCTAATCTTACAAAATAGGTACAAGTAATTGAATAGGTACGTGGCTAATTTTACGTCTAGACACGCGGCAGCGTGTACAATTGTACAGCCAACTTCAGCCGACGCCGCTGCAGTGTGTATATTTACTCGAACCATTGGGAGGCACTTTTAACCCCTTTGTTACTCAAAGTCTACTGAATATAAACACATTAAAATTTTACCCATCTATTAAGACCCCTGAGATCCCCAAATTTCATAAATATAGCTTAATTGGATATTGAGATATCATCATCATCATAAATTTAAGAGTCAAGCTCTTGTAGGTGGAGCAATTTCCATGTATCTCTTTCTTGAGCCTTTCGTTTGACCGCCTGATACGACACGACGTTTATCTTTTCCTTAAGCTGATCCATGTATGTTCTTCTTGGCCTCCCTCTCTTCCGCCTTCCTTCTACTTTCCCTTCCACAATATTATTATATTGAGATATAAGCATCCAAAAATCATTGCAAAAGTTCATAGGGATAGACGTTAATTCATTTGTTTCATGCATTTGATGCATTCATTTTAACTTTTTAAAAAGGTTGAAACGATCAAATAAGACGAAGGCGTTGGCCCTAAACAGCCAAAACAGAAGATCGGTGGTACTTATAATGTTCGTACCGCGACATTTTAGTTATCTTTAATAGCTTATAAATAGAAGAAAAAAATTTTTTTTTTATTGAAATTAAACACTTAAGAACGGATTAATCGCGTTTATTAACACCATGACCCGACGTTTCGAGCCCTTTATTGAGAGAATGCGAATTCAAAACATAAAAATAATTAAAAAATATACAAAACACAAAAACAAAGGTTGGTCTACAATGCCCAGAGGGGCTTATAAAGCTAGTAATACATAGCTTCAGGCTATGTATCTAAACATTTTATTGTCGGTAAAAACTAGTCAAGTCAAATCTTTTATTCACATTCTTTAACTTCTACAGAACTTGTCACCCATTTAGATATCAGATCTTTTGTCGGCGGAGCTCGGAGTCGATATTCTCATATGGAACTTGGCTTCCATTTCCACATTTATGTTTTTGTTGGGATATTATTACTAGTAATTTTACATTTATAATTATCAATTTTATAAGAAAATCTTATCTATTCCTACTCTCGTTAAATTGTTTTATTATATAATGTTTTCAAACCACAAATTATGTACTTACATGACTATGATAGGTATTTAGTTATTGGATTCCTCGTCGCTTAGGTATTAGATATGTACATAAAAAACAATTGAAATTAAACACTTTAGAACGGATTAATCGCGTTTATTAACACCATGATCCTACGTTTCGAGCCCTTTACAGCACTCGTTTTCACAGGGTTAAGATGGTGAAAACGAGTGCTGTAAAGGGCTCGAAACGTAGGATCATGGTGTTAATAAACGCGATTAATCCGTTCTAAAGTGTTTAATTTCAATGAATAACAATCGCGGTAACAGAAGACAATATTATAAAAAACAATCTTTAGACATTCTTTTCATAAAAACAGCTACCTAAAAATAGGGTGATGAATGGGGTGAAGAGGGATGGTAGAGGGGTCACTTTTTTCTCTTGGCAAATCAACAAGTGTGTCAATTTTAGCAATAGTGTCCTATCCCTCCTAACCCCAACTATGAAGTGGGCTGGGATTTTGTACTATTTTGTGTTTTTCGAGAAATTTATGAATTGAAATGACATAGGTATTATCATTGAAATGAACCGAGGCACATTTTAAGTTTATAAATTTTCATGCCACATAAATATCAATTTTTATCGAAGTTTGAACTTTGAATTTGTCTCAACACATTCCATTTTACGATACCCCATTTTGTTATCAGAACTTATACCGAGTGGGATCCATAAGAGGAGCAAAAAATGTAATCGTAAGTTGTAATTTTAATCTTCAAACCTAACAACTTTAGTTCAACAACTTTTAAAAATTATTTACTCTGTAAGTTTCCACTTTTTCATAAAAATTTAATAGTATTTTCAATGTACGTTAACATCAGCCTAATACGAGTGGACATATCATGTCATAGTACAGAACTGACAAAATTCGCAGTACTGCGTCTTCAAACAAACTTTGAAGTGTAACAGTAATCAAATCTCACGTTATTTTTTAAAGTCGCTGAACAAACGTTGTTCAGTATGGGGAGTACTACCTATGATAAAAAATTTTGCTCCTGTTATAGGGCCCACGCGGTATAATGCTTGCTGTCGACTATATGTCTATGAGTTATATAGTGCTATACTGAATAATATTTACGCTAGTCGGTGGTCGCGCGGCCTAAGCGTTAGCTCCGCGGTGAGTCCCGTCTCTTCGATAAATCTCTTGTAACGTCGTATTCTCGATAGCTAATCGAATTCGTAATAATAAAGTTAAAGGATCCGAGCTTTATCCCGTTCAATGTCGTGGGAAAAGAAAGGTTAATATTGCTTACATTTTTCAGGTAATAAACAGTGATATTGACACGCCTAATAATCTGTTTCCTGTAGGTTTGCGTAATAGTACATTACATACCAAGGCCGTTTAAGTGGGAAACGCCTCGGATCCCATGTAATTGTCGGCCGAGGCGAAGCCGAGGTCGACTAACATGTGATCCGAGGCTTTCCCATTTAACGGCCGAGGTTTGTATACTATTTTTCTGCCCGACGGAGCCGGCAGGCGGCAATTTAGTTTTGCGTAAAGTGGCGCTTACCGGCCGGAGGACTAAAAAGGTAAGTAACAATACAATAATAAATATAAATATAATATATTTTGTAAATAACTTTTTTTATATATTTAATTTCAGTTTATTTATATAGGTAATTTTTTTAGGGTTAATTAGTCTTACTTAGTTTTAGTGTCTAGTAATTTTTTTGTGTATAAATGGTTTTTATGTGTAATAAATATATAATATATAAGCACGTGGGTGTCATACGTCATTCCATCATAATATTAATATGATCCACAAGATTTTAAATTCGATAGACTTAAATTGCACATATTTTATAAGGGTAGATGACAATGATTGTTCATTAACACAGCTATTAAATCTAAACGATCAATACAATGTAAATGTTTTACCGTATACGGAAATAATTAGAACGCTAACGTTATTACACCTATAACGCTATAAGCTATAAAACAAGGAAAATCCAGAGCAGTTAAAAGCGCTGTAAAAGGACACCAAGCTTACCAGAAGTACTTTTACTCTTCTTTTAGGTCTTACTTTTAAGAGTGTAACTGATAATTCAGTCTTTTAAATGAATAGGTTTGTTTACACTTGATCGGGAGATCGGGATTATTTACATTTGGAGTACATAATAACTTATTTATTCTTATGGAAAGAGACCTAACTCTGATATTTAAGAAAAATCATTCATTAGAAATATCTTGTTATGGTGAAAACGTCGTTAATATCTCTTATTATTCATCTTTATTTTAGGATAGAAAAAGGTTATTTAATAGTTGTTTAAAATATTAATAGAATGATTTTATTTTCAGTCACAAGCAATGTTTACAATCTCGATTCGTGAAACACCTCTAATTGCAGTGACAGGCTCTTTTTTAGTTTTCGGAACCAAACAAATATGGACAAACTGAACACTTACCGTCTTTTTCATAAAAACTTAACAGGCGTATATTACTTAAAATATGTTTTGTCCGTTTTTAACAAACGCATAGGTACGTCAAACTAAGAGATAAGGACAAACAAAGAATTAGTTAACGGAGTTTTAATGAGCGTTTATGAATAACGGCATAGCTATATTTATGGCTTATATGCTATTAGTTAGTATATACTTAAGCCATAAGCCAAGCTAGTAGCATTTGTTAATATGTAATGTAAACGCTAAACGTTTGGCGTCACATACTTGGACGCAACTGAAATAAGCAGCTACACTATTTTACTAAATAGAGTACCTACGAGCCTATGTGTGGTAACCGCGATATATCATTTGTGCCCCGTCTAGTTGAGGTGGTATCTGTGTTCAAACTACCGGGTACCTATCCGTGGGGCGTTATAGTTTACAGTGCACACGTACCGTGTACACGTCTTGGCACTGACGTCGAATTTGCACGCTTTCATTCAGGAGAAATGAAGTGTGAACCGTGTAGCCACCGATTTTATGCATTCCAAGTCACTTTCCAGAGACTGGAAGCTATTTCTTCATACTTGTTATGTTTTTTTTTTATAAGATTTTTGTGTTTAGTGAAGAAGGAAAGGTTAAGTTTCTAAAATGAGTAAAATAGAAATTTACTCATCTTTTATCTCGGTTTATTTCGGTTGAGGTTCTAAAATATAATATATATACGTACTAGACGAAAACCTGGCTTCACTCGGGTATAATAGCAAGTGAGAAGCGGTGTTGCTTAGCGCAAACCAGCGGACGGCTGGGGAGAGCATTGAAAATAATTTTAAGGTTATTGCGCATAATGTTGAACGAAATCCCTTCCGATACCGCGAGAGCGTGACAAACATCCCCTGCCATGCCGCGGCCACTCGGCCTCGGAGTACGAAAATTATCCTCTAGCTTCCCATTCGCCTGTTTGTTTGAACCTAGAGGGATGGGCGTCCCCTGCGCCTCGGAGCTGGCGGACGCTTGCGGTATCGCGAGAATCTTTTCCTTATCAATTTGCTAGTGGGAAGCAGTGACGGCGGGGGAGAACATTTATAAGGATGGGAAATGAAGGAAGGAAAAAAGGACACATCAGTGAAGGAAATCTCTTTTTATAGCCTCAGAGCGTGACAGGCATCTCCCGCAATGTTACGGCCAGTCGGCCTCGGAGCATGCAAAATATCCTCTGGCTTCCCATCCCATCGCTGGCGGACACATGCGGTACCAGACATTTTTCCTTGTCAATGTTCGCTGCGGCAAAAGAAGCCCTCTTCGAAGCTGTGTCCTACCGTCCACCAGTTTGCGAAGGCATAAATATTATTCGGTAATTGTGAACTTTGTTTGCTTCCGGCATATCGACCAGGTTAGCTGGTGCTTACCAGCCAAAGATGACTGACTGCGCTGGCCAACCAGTTAATAGGGTCAGGCCTACCGCCAAAATGGAAGAACCATAATTTGTACCTCCTTTCTCCCTTTCTATCGCACTTACATATTCGTATATTTAACCCCTTTGTTGTTCGAATGAGCTAGAACGATAAAGAGGGAGATACATAATTGAGTAAAATTATGTACCGAATATTATGCAAATATTTTAACGATTGCCGATAAATTACCGATTCTGCATCGGAGACTAATTACTTTGGGGAACGAATAAATAGTCTTCGTCCTTTCATAATAATAGTTTATAATTTCCGAACGTACCCGTTACTATCGACCTGTTACACAGGTAGTTAAGTAGGTAACCTGCCTAGTTTTAATAAATGAAGTTATTTTTATTTGTTCGTTTTACTTTCCTCGTTCACAGTAAGTAAATAATATTTTTCCTTCATTATGTACCTATACTGCCTATAGGTACATAATGAATGGAATAAAACTAAATCATTTAAATATTTCAGACATATGTCCATACGAAAATCAGAATAAATAAATATACATCATCAACATTATTTCTTTAAGTATTAATCAATTATAATACTTAAAGAAAATTGTATTTATAACCGAATAAATACTTGATACGCATAAACTTTCATATGTATTGTTTTACGAGTTGAACATTCCTTTATATACGTACAAAGCAGCAACCGGTTCTAATGTACTAAATCCGTCAATGTGTTACATTGCAGCGTTGAAAAATTATATAGTAGTAGTAGTAGTAGTAAAACACTTTATTGCACAAAAACAGGGGGAAAAAAAACAAGATAAATAACACAAATATTTGTACAAAGGCGAACTTATCCCATTTAGGGATCTCTTCCAGTTAACCTTTGAGCAATTAAAGGAGAACTGGAGATGGTAGACATGTGTATGTGTATTGTATAAATTACATTTAAAAAAAAAGAAGAAACCCAGTTAGTTCCTACTATACTATATAGGTAGCCCAAAAACTATTAAATATAAATACATAAACACATACGTACATAAATATATAAATACACAATACATAATACATAAACTACATACATCAATAATAAATACATACATACATACATACATATACAAGTATATAAAACCGCATATATCTTACGTTTCGTCCGAAAGCCACAACTTCTTTAAATTCGCCTTCAGCGATGCGACCGACTGACACTGACGGAGAGAAGGCGGTAAAGAATTCCAGAGTTTAACTGAATAAACTGTAAAAGATTTGTCATAAGACCGATGCGCATGAGGTGGAATTGACAGAGAGAGATCCGCACTGGAACGTAGCCGGTGCCCACTGCCGTCTGCTAAAAAGTTGAACCTCTCCGAAAGATAGGAGGGAGAAGGATAAAAAAGGACACTAAAAAGAAGAGAGAGTACATGGGTGTCTCTACGGCGCCTTATAGGCAGCCACTTAAGTTTGGCGCGGAAAGACGAAATATGGTCAAACTTGCGGAGGCCAAAAATGTATCTTATGCACACATTTTGCAAACGCTCCAGCTTGTCAAGCAGTTCCTCGGTGAGATCCGTCATAGCTATATCCGCATAATCAAGGATAGGAATCAGAAGAGAACTAGCAAGCATAATTTTTTTTTTATATAATGCCGCATATCATGAGAGCGACGACGCGAGCGGATTATACTCGTACTCGTACATGCAATGATGGGTCTTTTAGTACTTAATATAATATTTATTGTAAATAATGGTACCGGAATTGTTACAATAGTAAATAATAAACCACGTGGCATCCCGGCGAGGTATGCCAATTGTTCTTAATGCTATAGTTGTACATATTCGTGATAAAAATACATACCCATTATTTTTAAATTCACACTACTTATATGTAAATAGGTACTTCATAAAGCACTATATCTATCCGTACAGTGAGCGACGTTAAGTAGTCCGTAAGAGATTGTCCTACATAAACTCTTGTATGGAGTAGTATTCTTTTTTTATAAGGATAATTTTCAGAGCTGCTGTAAACTGATGTTTTTTTTCAATACATTTTATTTGATTTGGTAACTTGTTATATATTTGTATTGCACTGTAACTAGTATGGACCTTTTTATATATTTCTAGAATATGTTCTGGAAGGACTAGTACTTAGAATCAGTCGACAAATCAGCCCATACATATAAGTAGTTATAGGCAGTGCCACGAGATTCGATGTGAATGATTAAGTGCTCACAGCTACATGAAGTACTACTTAATTGCAAAAAAGTGATTGAATGAAGTGAATGAGTGCAAATAAAACACTTAAAAATTTTTGGTCTATCTTACAAATAACTGTTAAACTTGCTGTACACCGATCGATACGAAAAAACAAACAAAATGCAGCTGTCACCTCAAGTCTGGTCACAATCTTTAGCATATAATCAGACGATCCGTATGTTTGTTTGCCACATTGAGATTTTGTTACATTCGCAATGAAATGTTGAAAAAATATTGTTTATAGGTAGGTAGAATACAAAGTTTAAGAATATTCATTAGCAGTGATTAAGATATTAATCGATTTTGAGATTTGATTAGTATTTGACCAAAATTTACAAATGTATGATAGTGAATATATACAAGTGCCTATATCAAAAGTAAGGTAACCGTTACGTTTTATCGGAGTATAAAAACATATCGGTTCGTTTACCTACCTATAGTCCGTTCGTTCTTTAAACGGCTTTGGAAGATGTAAAAAACTTACTATGCGCTCCTCCTCGTCTTCATACCTTTGAATTCAATTAATCCCGTGCACCCGAGCCGTCGACTCGTGACTCGTAATCACTTTTTGTTATAAAAAAATTAAACCACTCAAAAGATCCCTCTCGTTTATAAAAATAAGTAAGTAACGGATCAAGTTGAACAATGAGCGATGATATGGAGCTTTTAACACGTAGGTAAACGAGCACTTTCCAATCTACTTTAAACATTAAAATTAAGGACGTAAAATTTGGTACAATGATGATAAATAATGGCATCGCAGGCGAAACAAAAGCGATGACTAACTAGCAGTAAATCACAAACAAGATTTACGTCAGCTATTCATCATTCTAGAATTAATCTCTTCGAGTTCTCGGCATCGCCTAGAGATATTTCAATATTCCTTGAAAGAATCCCATTTATTCGAACTCGGTATCCGCCGACTTCCCTTCATATTTCTCTGGGAATAACAAAGGCTTGGCGGGATCAAGCCATGACCTCTGCTGCGAGGCGAGGTAGGTTGAGCAGCTAGGGCCTAGCACAAAGTAAAAAACCGCGCGCACGAGCACGCAAATGAAATCGAAATAACGTAACGTCTGGCCGGACCTCGCAAGGTCCCGCCGAATGAGATACGGCCTTTTGATTAACCATTGTCGACCGCCGCTCCGTGGAGTCGCCACCATACTATTCGTATTCACGCCGCGTCTTCATTTGCATTTATATATTATGCGAATATCTCCTTTTTTTGTCATATTATGGATTCACATTTCTGAACCATGATATCAGTAATTAATGAATTTCTTAATCTTTACTACGCCAATAAATGGCTGTATAGTAATAGGCTATTCTTTTAAATTATATGTAGACAGCATAATAAAATTGGACATTAAGATTTATCGTCACAAAAGTTACGACAATAGTAGTTTATGCAACAGTGATATAATAAGGGTTCTTAAAACTTGAGGGTCGCCGTTACAAAACGAGGCGATGCCGAGTTTTGTAATAATAGACCCGAGAGTTTTAAGACCCAATTATGAGCTGTTGCATACCCTAGTTTTTCTACGACAGCTAAAATAGCGTAAAAAGCTAAATCTAGAAACGTGGCAGAATAGGGAAGATGTTGTGCCCACTAAAGAAATTAAAAAAAAACTACAACAGTGCTAATATATTGTATGAAAATCCATAGGAGCAGTGTTCTTATGGAATACCATAGACAACGTTATAATGTAGACTTTTTGAATATCGCTGTCAGTCATCTAATTGACAGTTAGAAGTGCTGGAGTAGAAAAAAGGAATTAGTAGTTGTTGATTGTGTCGGGTGGCATAGAGCACCCTTTTATGGATAGTTAATGATATTTCTAAGCTAGAGGGTTCGCAGAAAGTCACGCTCCGACCCCAAAAAGAAACGAACTTCCGTTGCAGGTAATTACATGCGAGAAGGTGGCCGCGAGGGTCGCGGCACGCGAACTTGGCGCCGGCAAATCAGTTCAAGACTTTCATATTGATATTGCCTCCAACTTGCTACCGAATCAACAAATATTAATTCAAACTTAGACACGAAGATTGACGATCGTATTCAAGTTCGTATTTTAACTTTCAGTCAGATCTGAAGCTCGATTTCATGTTTACCCGTCCACAAATACTTGGAAGGAAATGCACCTCTTCATATAAATTCCATGAGGTAAATAATTCCATTGTGTGGCGAGATTGTAGGGGAAGTATGTCGTTAAGTGGCTCGTGTACGACGAAGTCTACTCCAGAGTTTTTAAAGGCGCATAATCCTGCCATTACAAAAAGTCTCGAGCGCAGTAAAACGTGCAATAAGAATAGGCGAGGTACTATAAGTTTTCATATCAGCCTCTTGCCTACACTAGCCCATGTCTTGCCTACAACCTTAAGCTGCAAAATAAACCTTACCGTATCTTAAATAGAGTAATATTACAAAATAGTCCTAATAAGAGACGCGAGGTTGCGAAAGTTTAAAGGCAATATATGAGCGCTATAGTGCTGGGCTAGCCGGATTCTATTGACACAACTGCTGCTAAACTTTTGTACAATCGCCGAAACTGGTTTTGCAAAGCTACTTACAAATGCCATATTAAAGTTTCTTTGCAGTTTCAAAGAACTTTGCTAACTTTTAGTCTAAGTTACTATAATAGTTACCTTGACACAATTAAATAAATTTACATACATAATAGCATAACATACCTATTTCATATAAATATCCCAGCCCATATTACATCTCACTACTGGGCTTTGGACTTCTCTCATCCGACAGGAAGGATAACCAGAGGAAAGATGCATACAATTATATAATTCCATAAATTCATATTTTGTTTATAGTTACATAAACTTTACCTATAAACAACAAACAATAGTAAGAACACACAAGTACACGTAGTAAAAGTTCACTTATAGCACTATCCGTAATAAACGGTGTAGGGTTACAGAGCCATGTAACCCATGATCTTTGGGCAGTATCGAAGTACGTTACCGAAAGCCTTAGTCCGCCGGCAGTTAGATTAGAATCCGGCTAGCCCACTCGCGGTAGCCGCCAGCGCTAGTACAGGACGGACCCGGCCACGCTGCGGACGCCCCACTCGGCGCGCGCACACGAAAACAAAACAAACAACTGACAGTGGACGTGTGATCAAACTGTGTACCAGTGATATCGTGATGTTGGCTGAATTGTTCTAAATTTTCGAGGTTCGCGAGTGCGCCGGCGCCTTCATGTAACTGATAAGTTGTAATTGTTGCGTGATAACAGTAAGTACTGCCTGATTTACTTAATTTCTTTGTCTGTCGCCTGTAAGTTTATGTATTTGCATATGTAGTTAATTTCATTATATAGCCTTCATTGGTTGTTTACCACGTTTATTTTTTTACAATATTTTATGGCTGTCTTACACCGTACGACACAACTTATCTACATACCTACACTAAAGGCTATTAATGGTTAAAAAAATAAGAAAATCTATTAAGCTGTTTAAATTTCATTCAAACATACTTTTTTATATACACGTACCTAAATATTAAACATTTTTGATTGTGCACGATTTCTTTTTCTATATACAAAATTAATTCAATTAGTTATGACTATATTCGGAACGGAAACGGAATGCCAACAAACGGAATTGGACCGTAGGCTAAAGAACTTAAAAATCAAAATCGATTGGAAGCTCAATAAGCTTTTTATTGGTATTTTATAGCAAAAAATATATTTTCGGGTTAGCTTTCAGGTTAAGTTGTAAAGTTCTTTAGCCTACGGTCCAATTCCGTTTGTTGGCTTTGGCACTGTACATAAGCTCTGAGTAGACGACAGAAATATTTTTATCGGGTGCGAGTTCGTGAATGAGCTTAAAGCTTGTTAAAACTGATTTAGCTGAAGTTTTACACATTCATGTGGCAGTTTTCCAACTAAACCTTAGGAGTAAATACTACATATCCTTAATTTTTTTATGTGTCTCAGACACAACCAAAGGTATTAATATTGTTTTAGTTACTAAACGACTAATCCATAAGATAAAGTTTTTGTAGTTATTTATTTATATGAAAACTTAACAATTATGGATATGTCATACTGTTTTATTTTGCATAATTCTAGAGAAAACTTACGGTCGATTTGAAATAATGAAAAACAAATCTGTTCAAAAGTTTTCTTTAATTACCTACTCTACAGACTTTACTCTACCTTAACAGTGATAGGTTAGTAGATACGTGTATGCGAACATTATAATTACTCCCGCAGATATTACAATAGCGCCGGGTCACCTTTCATAGTGATAAAATATGTCTCGGCTATCACTGTCCATTGCCCAAGGCTGCTGGCATTGCGAAACAACTCCCATAGTACGGCGCTAGGAACCCCGAGGGCGCCGTAACGAAGACTATCACAATAGACATTCAAACATATAATCAACTCATGTAGACCCTTTGTATTGAATATCCCTTGCACTTACATATTTAGAGCCAGATGATGTTTAACTGTCCGTTCAGTCGTGTAGAGCTGTCGTGTGAGCCCCCTACCCACTAGCCCTACGGGTGGAAAGGTCTAGCAGTTGGCTAGGAAATCTCTATCTCTAGTGCTGCCTCTAAAGTTGCCCGTTCTCTGACCCAGCGGGTGCATACTTCTATGGTATGCTGGGCTGAATCATCGTTCGCCCCGCATTCGCGGCATTGGGGCCCTAACTCCCGCCCAATTTTATGCAGATAGTACTCGAAGCAACCATGTCCAGACATTACCTGCGTTAACCTGAATGTCAGGGCCTTGCGCCTCCAGCCCAGCCATTCCTCCATGTGTGGGAGGATAGAACCTATAGTACGGGTTCCATAGGGGCGATCTTCCAGCGAGGCTTTCCATCTTTCCCGAAGCCTGTCGAGAGCCTGCCTCGCTGCCCTCTTTACTTCCTCTGGGGCCGGTTATTCCCTCCTTTCTCTCGTCTTGATCCTCATCTGGTGCCTTTCTGCGAGCATCTGAGTATCTAGCTCCTAAAGTGGAGTGCTAGTAAGCAGGCATACCGCATCATGCGAGATGGTACGGTAGGTCACGCTGTCTGCTGCGCCACCACCCTTTGCGGCCTGCGGAGCAGTGCCCGTGTGCGCTCTGTCAGCTGTTTCGCCCAAATTGGCGCTCCGTAGAGGGCCATACTACGGATCACCCCCGCATATAACCGTCTACACGGTGCATTTGGCAGATATTTAAGAGTCCACATATGCGAGCAAAAGAGAGCGGGATAGACCTAATTGCAAGAGCACGCGAAACATGAAAAGGCGATAGTTGGCGGGCGCGTCAAAATACACTGCATAATAAGATAATTGCTGTTTACACGTAAACTACAATTTCTGTAGATAATAGCTTTTACCAGATTTAAGAACTAGTTATTACTTAACCATTTAACTAAAATCATGTTTATAAATTCAAGGGTTTCGACGTTCTAACCAAAAACATGTAAAAAAGGACCTATGTTTGAAAAATAAAAGTATCGAGGCTTTTGTTAAAAATCATGTTTCCAAGTTTACCAGTTTGAAGGAAAAATTTTAAAGTTTTGTGTGTATGAATATCAGATAACTAGTTGTTATCAATATTATTGAGATCTAGATGTCTGAATGATAACAATTTGGCCACTGTGGCCTCTTAATGTGGGCCTTGACGTGCACCTCCTCTCCTCCAACGGGTAGCCTCGTCTCTGCGCGCACCAGCCATCCCTGTCTTTTGAAGACTAAGATAGCTTCTGTTTTCGGGAGGGACACCTTGAGCCCGAAGAACCCAATACGACCAATTGTTAGGTCCATTGCTGCGGCTGCCCTCCTCAGGGTATCCTCAAATTCCCTCCCACGCACAGCCACCATTATATAATCGGCATAACAAATGGTGATCATGTTGCCCCCTAAGGGGCCAATCGTAGCAAAGGTTACACAAAAGGGTCCCAAACCGGATCCATGTTACATATTTAGACCTACTGCAAACTATAAACCGAAAACGTGTCATACTAAAGAAAATGTGACCAAATTCTCTAGTGTCCAAAGCAGTCCCACAAATTCAGAACACGTAGGTTTTATTTTTACCCTAGCCACTCTAAATTTTGGTCCCTTTTTCTTAAGTATGAGACATCTAATGTTGTTTTATTGGTCAACTTCACGTAATCAGAGAATACCCTGACAATTTTCTATGGGAAAACACCCAGTATCATGATTGTTCACTATAGTACACCGCAGTTTTGGATCCCTCTAGTGAGCTAGCTAGCCCGGCCATGATTTGGTTTAACCTTAAAAAGGCCAGTCCATCGATCCCATAGCGCGCGGATAGCATCGTATCTAAACGGTGCATCTGCGTCCACTTATCACTACAATGGCTCTGCCTCGGTGACGCTTAAGGTCTTAAACCGCTGAAATAGGGATTAAGCGCTTCTGGGTGCATCTATTTGAAATCGAAATAAAGATAAAAGACAAACAAAATTACATAAATATATTTAGAGGTATATATTGTATAATATCTCCGCGCAGCCAATTTTTATTTATTTTGTTTTACTTACCAAATACCAAGTAACCAAAGCCATTTAGCAATTCTTGATGTAATATCGACTAATTTAAATTGCGATATCGTTAAGCGAAAAGGAATCAGTCGCAGTAACATAGTGATAGGATCACAATAAAGGGCGAGAGGACTTTATTCGCGCTTGCGCAGCGCGTTGAACTCTCTTGTAGCGGCGCGCGCGCAGCTACGGACGCTAAAGCTCTATATATAATGCAGTTTATTGAGAAGTAGGTACCGTAGGCATTAGGGCAAATAATACATGCTTACTTTTTAGTTTATAAATACCATATTATTAACATTGATAAAAAAAACACAAAAACATGAATCAAAACATTTAATAAATGATTTGATTCGTGCTTTAAAAAATTGTATAAAAAAAAAATTGTAACATTGATCAAATTTATAAGTAACAGTAATAAGAAATAGATAAGAGTGCTTACGTTAATGTTTATGTACCTCTCTGTATATAGTAAGTAGTTATAATAACAGATTTCATTTCGTTCAGATTCATGTTTTTTTTTATAGTTACCATAAGGTATAAACTTTTTAATAGACGTATTGTCTAGTGTTAGTATTTTTATTACAGCTAAACACTAAAACGACATTTAATAAAAAAAAAACATTGTATAAAGATGTTCAATTAAATGCATGTTTATTGGTGTACTTGTGCAAAATACTGAACCGTACACAATTTGAGGCAATGTCGTCGAGAAACTTAGACTCACATTAAGCACTCAGAAATAATGTAATAAACGATTAGAATTACGTAAATTCGCCCTTTCTATACAGCTAACGCGGAACCCAGTGATAAGATAAACTGCTCTATCTTTCTCTTTCCCTTATGTAATATATCCCTCAAGAATTACTCACGCGCACTAAGTTATCACACAAAGTTTCCTATTTTGGCAAACATGATCTGAAAAAACGGCTTAGTGCGTGTCGGGCCACACTCAGTGTATGGTTCCTTAGTTAAATAAGCGAACATAGAAGGGGTTTTAGTAGATACTATGATCAATTGATCATATGATCGAGATGGAGTAGCTTCGCAGCACTTACGACTCATATACGCCCTTTTGCTAAAAAAATACAAAAATGACTTAACTTTCCTTGAAAGTAAAAAGCTCTATTTTTATGTTTTTTTTTTCATAACTTTGGACTTATGTCCTTAAATATTTTTTAGACAAAAATGTATTTAGAAGACTTCTATTATTATTCAAATACCGATATGTGATGGTTCTTAATTTGATTTAAACAAAAATAAAACCACCCTCACTTTACGTGTTCAAAGGTACCACGTACCTACGTAAAGTACGCACGTACACACGCGTTAAAAATTGCATGGCTAATTTATGAATGAATTTATTCATAAAATGCCCATACAATTTTGAACGCAATAGTACATAAGTACACCTGCGTTCAAAAGTGCATGGGCAATTTATGAATGAATTCATTCATCAACTGTCATGAAATTTAAAACGCGATAGTACATTGGCACATTTATTTTACCTACTTTGTTAACCTGATTGATATTTATAGACAGTTGTCTATCCGCGTTCTAGTTGACTACGTAACCCTAAAAACGGACAGAGCAGCTTATTTTGTAACCAATGGATAAAACGTAAAGAGTAATTATTTAATAAAAACGGAATGTTACATTAACACTCAAAATGATAAAACTATTCTTAGGTAAGTATATACTGCCATTTCCTCACTTCTGATATAAATAAACAAAGATATCTCGCCATTAAAGGGATTTATGGGATGCTCAGTGCCAATTACAGATAATGGCGGTTAGTTAATCTGGTCATTTCCGTGTGGGTTTAGTTCCCAACGTCTCTAACCTCTCACCCTGACGCTGTTCAAACTTTCAATAATTTTCAAGTTTTTTTTACAAGAATTGCAACAGGAATGTGGTCACCGTAAAGTTTGTATGTTTTTGAATCTTCTATCATGTAATATGGTAGCGTTGGATTTTTAACATTGTGTCAACTCTTTAAGACTAGACGCAATATTGAATTTTTTTTCCTCTTATTGCAGCCATATAGTATGGGCAGTTCCGAGCGCGCTGCGAAATGAGCGTCAATTATATCAGGTTTTGTATTATTTTAGTCACATGTTGAAATGTTATCCTCAAAATTCATAATGAATATAAATTAATCACATTGTATGTTTCGAAAAAACAAACCTATGCAAGTTTTCATATATATTTATTTTATATAAATATGTTTAAGTACTTCGATCTTTGCCTTTTGATATTATAGCTTCATTTAATACGCTGAACCAAACCCTTGCATCATGTCGACTGCTAATAGATAGTGAGTCAGTTTGCGTCCCAATTTTACACAAGACTAGTTAGTTACAAACAAGCTCAACAAGATCAAGCCCTGACTGAGAGAATATATTAGGTTTCACTTACCTAAATGGTTAGTAGCAGAAGCATAATCTCTCAAAGTGGGCATTTTCGCACGAAGAATCCAATATATATTTTTTCAGCGTGTATATATTTACTGTGTTTTCTACTCAGAACCATGAGCACTTATGCTCTTATAAAAAAGTAGGAGAAATAAATGTGCCTTTATTTTTAGATATTTTACATACTCTCCATTTTGTAACCTCCGTACAAAGTGTTTTTTTTTTATCAAAGTAGGATCGAAAGAGCTCGTGATTCTGAGTAGGAAAAACATTAAATTAACCTATCTTATAAAATAAAAAAATATAGGATTCCTCTCGCGAAAATGCCCACATATTGAATGAATCCCAAACTAGAGAAGAAACTACATTAAATAACCCATATATTTTATTCGTAAACATGTCACAACCATATTAGAAAATATAAATAATCTTGCAGTAGAGTCCTAATTTAATACTATCATCAAAGTCGTTGATATCTTCTTAGCCTCTGTTCATCTGTTCATTGACTTCGCTTCCCGATAGTTAACAGTCGGTGATTGCGCTAAATCATTTAATTAATACCATCTCAGCAAGTGGGCGGGTATAAGCAGTGGCAACTTGATACATTAGTACATATACTATCTGAACACGACTTCGAGGAATGGAATGGAAACCTCTCGCTTGCCAGCAATACCCTTCTCTCGAAAATGCATGGAGCCCGTGTGTACCGGACTGTAATAATTTACATTTTGCGAAAATATTACAGCTAGAAGCATTCAAAAAGGTAAATTGAGATGTCTTCTGATCCGCGATTATTATTCATTGAAATGAAAAACTTTTTTTAAATTCATTCCTAATCCAAACTCAAGATCCTAATCCAAGTCCTAATCTCATACAGTTAAGTATAAGTAAGTATACTTAAGTTAATTTAATGTATGGAATTTATAAATGTAAATAATGTAAACCTGTAATTGGCCTCTTGTTTTTTTTGTATGTAGGTAGTTAGCACAAGTAACTTTTTAAATTAACATGGCGAAGTCTCATTCTTTCAATCATCATTTAACCGTGGAATAAAGAGTGCTGTAAAGGACTCGAAACGAAGGGTCTTCGTGTTCAAAAATGCGATAAATCCGTTTTAAAGTGTTTAATTTCATAGATGTATTAATATTGACCATATTTATTAACTTTGCTGAGATATATTTTGTAATGCAGAACTGCGTGTTTATATAAATTACCTACTCTTCAATACATTCATACTATCTTTATAAGGAGTTTTCAAGTCATCTAACTCGTAAGTAAAGCAACGTTGTTCATATATACATAATTCAACGGTTTAATGTAAGAAATTTGAACGTCCTTAATTCAAGCGTCTGGCGTCCTACTTTACTTGACGTAAAAAACGTGATTTGTCGTAATAAAGATCCGTGGATTGGTGTTCCATTTTCTGGCTAAGGGTCAGGTTAACTAATGGGTAGTAAGTTAAGTTTACTACAGAAGTCGATTGCTTGGTATACTAAAAACCCATTTTAGCCGAGGTATTTTGGCACTTGTACGTAGTGAGAGTGCCGATAGTCCGAGATTGAAATATGCGTTTCACCCGAGTTAAACACTTTACTTTTCATATCGAATACGAGTAAAGAAAAATGAAAGTGTATTTTATAAAATATAGCTAAACATAAACATGTAGTATGAGAGGTTCTGCGAAACATTATTTTAAAATTATGATCTACGGTCGTCATTTATGGATTCGGGAAATAATTAACAGAATGGAGAGCATACGATAAATCCAATATAAAGCGATATTCAATTATATTTAGTAAAATTAAAAAACAATACATTTGGAAAGTAAAACGCCCTAGGGCATAAATGCGTCATTTTCTACTCGCCCATTAGGTTATGTAAGGGCAACTACCCACTTTCAGAGCCAGAAATTTGATTTTTTTGTTTTATTAGGTATTTTGAATGTCGCTATTTTAGATATGATAGGTATGTATCAATATTATGATAAAAGTTTTTAAGTTATGCTTGGTATTCATTACTAATGACTACGTAGTACTGGGCCGTTAGGATACTTACGTTGTTGAAATACATTATTCATTTAAGTGCAATGGTTTTGTTGACGTATAATTGTTTGGTGATTCATTTCAGAAACAAGCCGGTTACTTTGAAGTTTGCTCCCTTTTTGTTTCAACAGCGCCGTTATCATTGCCAAGATCTTTATCTATTGAATATAACATTTGTTGTTATCGATGGCAAATTGATAAAATTTGATAACAATTTCTCGTTAAGACGAGGTTTCCTGTTAATATCAGTAATGGCAAAAAGTTGTTTTTGCGTGTTGCAACATTGCGTGGTTATTTGGTTAGGTTTGGCTGGGCTCGAATATTGTGGAATGCGGCAAAACTACTGATAAAATTGATTGAGTCTGTCCTTGTGTGTTGTGTGACATGGAGTTGTCACTCGCACTTGACATTCACGTGTAATGGGTCGATAAGTCGTGGGCGGTGTTTGTCTGTTTATAGCTTTAATACCGATAATGTAACAATTTCAAAACCGTGTAGGTACCTCTTAGAAATTGTTAGCTACATATTCGTTGTGTGTAAGATAAGTTAGTAATCTTATACATAATGATAACAGTGTCATTTAAATGATGGTCTGATTTGCTGCAGAAGTTTAACTTCTGGTAATTGAGTGCTATAGTAAAGGAAAGTCAGTAGAGCCTAAACTTAGTACCCAAACCACGTCACAGAATAAGGCTAAGGATAAAAATAACGCCCTGTTTGAGTGTAACCACATGCAAAAAGGCTCGGACTGAGGCATTAACTCAAAGTCAAACTAGTTACAAAACATACGTTTTTTGTGTTAAGCAAAAACTTTTACGCTAGTTGTGAAGTCATTAACCCACATAGAGGAGTTACGAAGCAGGAAGAGCATAGTTCGCGATAAGGTCCAAGGGCTCAGGCGTCGCGTGCCGCCGCCAAAGATATCACACCAGTGGATGACGCTGGAACTAACCTTCGCGTTTATGGTGTCTTATTTATTTAGTGGTTTTATTGAAGTGGTTTCAACTTAGAGTAAAGGTCATTTTGTTCAACCCAGTACCCATAACCGCAGAACTGTTGTAGTCTATGGTCAGGCTTTTAAGCTAAGTAAGTACCTACTCTTTTGACCTAGTAAAATAATATCAGGTTCAAATAATTGATTACTTACATTAAATATAATTGTATAAAATTGACCTATTTCACCTTTTCAATGCCAATGTTGTTATCAGCGTCGCGTGGTATAACAAACGGCAAAATGAAAGCTTTCATGGAAATGCCCCGGTCATTAAGGTCTGAATCATGCGTCCAATTTTTACGTCAGAGCCGTGAATAACACGACCTTTAGGCTTAACGTAAGTTATTACTCACTGATTTTACTAACCTAATTTTCTAGCGTTGATCGCTCAATAGCTATGCACTAACTCTAAACGACGTTAAGTACAAAAGTACGACAGTGATTTATTTTAAACCACTAATCTTATGGTCAAATGTTGGCCATTTATAGCAAAATCACATTGAATTCTATACTTTTCCGCCCGGCTACACGGACAGTTTCTTCAAGGGGAACTAGTTCAATCTAGATCGGTTAGCACGTGTCCGCTGATCGCTCCCGTATATAATAATGTTAGTTTCGAAGCGGACAGAACGGCCGCGCCGGCGCCGGTTGCATATCCGCATCGATTAAACTTAACTTATTAACACTAGTTGCTATCGGTCTCGGGTCGATGTTCACTGATAGTTTTCGGTACAATTAAATGTCTTCTAGGTACCAATAACCGCTCACATGTGGTCGCGGCATGTGTGAAGTAAAATTATATCTCCTTTTAATCTTAAGTCGGACATCTAATCGGTTGCAATTTCAATCTTAACACAATTCAATCAGGTCTAAAATAGAAGAAGTTTAGATAGCTATTTGAAGGCGTTTTATTTTTTGATGGCATCTTACTGACAGGCTTTGGTTTATATTGCATAAGCCTGCACTTGGATAACTCATTCACTTTCCCGTAAAAGGCCTGCTAGAACATTGCAACCCGCTGTCGACACTACTCGGGAAATGCGACACACATCAATTTTTGCAGGCACAAAAACTCCTAAGCTGATACGCCTAGTCTAAACGCTTTTTAAAATACTCGTTGTACCATATGGCACAATATTGTATTTATAAAATCATAAATCTAAGCAAATGTAGCATCTTACCTAAGTAAGTACCTTGTTGCATATCTATGCCATCATTACCATGAATGAATAAGGATCGCATTCACTTGAACAATTCCCATAATGCAGTTTAAAATGCGCACATACAAAAGAGAAAAACACGCAGACGCTCTAATTGCACCATTCGAGTATTCAATATTCAAAACACGGTGCTCGTTCCGCAGATATTGAATGGCAACATTCTAGTTATAGCGCCTCGAGACAAAGAACGAAATAGTATCGGCATCGTCCATTCGTGACTGAGACCCGACGAAAGTACTTATAGTAGGTTATTCGTAGCAATATGTCACAGGAGTACAGGATCAGATAGGGCATGTCGCGATGGCAATAACGGTCAAACTGGACAAGCGATTTATCGGACCGCGGTCTTGAGATAATTGTCTTCTAGATATCGTCTCAAAGTGGATCGTGGGTGCGAGGCGGACGGACCTCGTCCACGCTGTCGCCAGGAACTCGGTGCAGCCTTTTGTACGCCATTTGCATAAACGAATTCCAGGAAAATCACTACAACTAAAATGCATTTAACTAACACGACTCAATGACAACATTGACTGAGCATTCCAAGCTAAAAATTCCGTAATCAAAAACATCAAAAAATTTTAATTATTAACATCGCCACACCATTATACAGGTTTTAATTATAGTACCAAAACATAGTAAAAGCGACAAAACGAGTCGTTACGTCTCTACATAATAAATAAATTCACGTAACAATTTTAAGACGTGCCAAATTGAGCATTAATAATTCAATTACTGGCCATCTCGTGGCAATTGATTGCATTTAATTTATTAATCTTGCAAGACGAAGCGCGTAAAATATTCAATGTTGTTGAATACGTTACGGCCCTCATTTGCATAGGTGTTCGTTTGCTGCGAGGGTCCGCGAACAGTGGTGGATCGTGTGTGGTCTGCGTCGCTATGGTAACGCGTGGTGCAGTAGCTATACTTACTAATAGATGGAGGATATCCGAACCACTGTTAAATTGCTCAAAATATTCCGCAATAACACAGCCTGCTCAGCTATCCAAATATCCTTGTTAACTTTTACGAAGTATACATTGTATATGAAACAATTAAAACGTTGGTAGCTCAGCGGTAAGGCGTGCGACTTTCAATCCGAAACTTGCGGGTTCAAATCCTGCCGGCTCGTGCCAATGAGTTGAGCTATTCGGAACTTATGTACGAAATATCATTTGATATTTTACCAATCGCTTTTCGGTGAAGGAGAATATCGTAAGGAAACCGGACTAATCCCAATAAGGCCTAGTTTACCCTCTTTGTTGGAAGGTCAGATGGCAGTCGCTTTCGTAAAACTAGCACCTACGCCAAATCTTCGGATTAGTTGCCAAGGCGGATCCCAGGCTCCCTGACCCATGGCCCGATAAGTCGATAATACGCTAGAAAGCAAAAGGGAAGGGTGATATGAAATAATCAATAAATACTACAAGATTTGTTATACATTTTCTATAAATTCCAATTGGGTACCATAGTCGGTCCGTTAACGAGTAAATGTTTTTTTAGAAATGAATTAATAGTAAATACTAAAATAGATATACCCGAATATAATAATTCATATGTATTTTTTATTGACTGCTAACCAAATAAAAAGCCTTTTGACAATTGTCTGCAATACCATGCAAATGAAATAGCCTAGCGAAGGTTAAAAGAATTTCTGTTTATTGAAACTCATTTTAATTTATAACGTTGTTAATCGAAAACGATAGTTAAAAGAATTAAAAGGTTTTGTAAATTTAACTTCCAACAATAACGAACTGCACAGTTTACTTAAATATTCATTTATAAATAAACCAATCATTGTGGATAATAGTAGCACATGGCGATAAAGTAAAACACGACCGCAGGGAGTGTTTTAAATCGACATGAGTTGCGAATCACCTCTTCTCATGTGTATTGTACGACGTTTTACAGTACATAATAATGTGGGCCTTTGAATATTCGACCCAGGCACGTAAAGTGCTCATTATCGCTCTAGGATGGTAAAGTAGCACCATATGTACTGTAATAGTACATTGTGTATTAATGGCGGTAAACAAGAAATTACTTGTGTGAATTGAATTTTAGCACGAGTGCGTAATTCTTGTACCGCCCGTGATACATAAAATGTTTTTCATTACATTTGGAAGGAAATAAATAAACTTTGTAGGCAGATAAAGAAACAATAACTATTAGCGGTAGTGTAGTGGCACAGTCCACAGTACCCCGGAGTGAGCGGCGTCTACGTGCGGCGAGCGCGTGGGGGGCAGGTCCTCCGGGAGCTCCGGGCGGGCGGTAGTGTAGTATGAGAATGAATTAAGGCCATGGGCTTAATACAGCTCATTAAGTCTAAGTATGCTTGCATATAATATCACCATTTACGAGCTGGTGTGATGAAATAGTAGTTTATGCAACAGTAATATAATAAGGGTTCTTAAAACTCGACGGTCGTCGTTACAAAACGAGACGAAGTCGAGTTTTGTAATAATAGACCCGAGAGTTTTAAGAACCAATTATGAGCTGTTGCATACGCTAGTTTTTCTACGACCGCTAAAATAGCGTAAAAAAGCAAAATCTAGAAACGTGGCAGAATAGGGAAGATATTGTGCCCACTATAGAAATTAAAAAAGAACAACAACAGTGCTCATATATTGTATGAAAATCCATAGGAACAGTGTTCTTATGGAATACCATAGACAACGTTATAATGTATACCTACTTTTTAATATCGCTGGCAGTCATCTAATTGACAGATAGAAGTGCTGGAGTAGAAAGAATATATTGTGACATCGATATGATCACATGATTTTTGAACTAGCCTGAACTGCCCCGCACATGGGTACTTGCATTAGTGCTGTTATTAAAGATGCTTTATCGTATTCATTACGATTACGGCTTTGAAAGGTATTTTACATATTTTATAATAGGTACATAATGTCTAAATTTTTTTCCCGCTCCAAAGCGCTAATTACAGTAATCACTAGCGTACACTTGGGTGTTTTCTTCAATGGACAAAGTCCCTGAGACTTTGATTTAAACAATACCCACGCTAGAATTCCTCAGCCCTTAACTGATGGACACGAGTAATTGTGCGCCGAAGACGGCGCCGCTGACGCCATATGTACGCTTAAATGTCACTGCTGGACCGTTAGCTTTATTTCTTATCTCTATTTCCAATTAAATGGCCAGCTTAGTTAACGTACGGCTGTTGCTTTAATGCGAATGGCTCGATTAAACACGTCCGTGTAACGCTGAGTTGATGCCTCAAATATGGAGTTTTGTACGTACACGATTATTAATGTGGAATTTACAAACTTCCATTAAGCCTGACCACATACGATACCATAATCGTATGTATTTTCAAGCCTCGGTAGAATTTTGTTAACCTAATATTAACTTTGATTATAACTATTCAACACATTAGGAAGTTCATCCCAATCGAAATAATCGTGAAATGATGAAAGTTTTGCATTATACAACATTACGTGACCAGATCATGGAAGATAAAGCTAAACTCTAAATTATAAGTGAAACCAGTGAATCGAAATTAGTATCAAAGATTTTAATAATATAGAAGCCAAGGTTATGGCCATCCACTTAAATACCATTAATATGTAGTAATAATTATTACAAAATTAGGGACTGAACACGTTGTACGTATTTATGTTGACAAAGATCAGTATCACCATAGATGGATATCGAAGTTTCGTGTTTTAACGTCTCATTTGTTAGCTGATTGGTGTCAGATACAAAACTGTGGTACGAGTATCCAGAAACGTACAACGTAAAGTAAGGGAAAGGGACTTATTTAAATTATTTGGGTTAGGTACAGTAACTAATTAAAAGCATTTTATTCACGCCAAATAGCTTGAACGTTTTAAACATCGGCCATGTCGTGTTTTTTGAAGCAAAATGGATGTAGGTCAGAACAGTTATTAATATTTACTGCATGTGTCACCAACATAACTCTGATTAGGACGCTCGATGTACCGTTCAACAAGACGTCCCTTTGACATGTATGGCATTAATGCTCGTAAAGTCCGTATTTATACAGGTTTTGGCAGCAATAAGCTTAAACACATTACTACAGATTATATAAATGTATGATAATTTAACGTAGTTTTAATTGTAAACTGTTATTTGTTTTATTTATTTAACTGTATTTAATTGTATATGTAATTATTTCTGTATATGCACATTGCACATTTACTTTGTGCACAATACTTTATATGCACATTTTAATTGCAATTAACATATTGATCGTATGTGTACCATCATCATTTTTATATGTTTGGCATATCAAGGCCATTGTCGGTAATATCCTCGCCTTCTTTAATTGCTTTTGACAGACGCAAGAGAAGAGCAATAAGTACATTCCTTTTTTTTTCCTTCTTTTTGTTCTGGTACCAAATTTAATATTTAAATTATAGACTAATATGGGTTATATTGAGTGTCTATTTAGTTTAATGAAGTCTTTATATGTTTAGCAGTGGATGAGAATTGATTCTGATTAATTGCAATGAAGTTGGCATGGCACACTAATCATGATTGGCGTTTTCTAATAACTCCGACCCGACAGTCGTGCGGTTTCATTCCTTGTCAAGAGGTGGCCCGAGACCAAATGTAAAATTATATTAGGTAGATATTACATTTTCTAACAAGCCAGCTTTATGTAGTAAAATGATAAAAACTAATTGAATGGCTTTTTTTTTTTATACTACGACGGTGACAAACAAGCATACGGCCCGCCTGATGGTAAGCGGTCACCGTAGCCTATGGACGCCTGCAACTCCAGGGGTGTTACATGCGCGTTGCCGACCCTTTAAAAACTTTAACACTCCTTTTTTGAAGAACCCCATGTTGTGTTGTAGTTATAGTTGTATTTTACTCGATTATGGCCGTGTCCGTTAAGAATAACGTTTGCTCCATAGAAATAATTTTCATATCGAATTTATTTGGTCACACGTGCCTTGGTCCATTTCATTTTGACTATTGAAGAGATACAAACATTTTCATGTTTATAAATATCTAAACGTTATTTGCGCCAACCAGGCGTCAAATTCAAAATAAAATAAACGCTTACCTTTGGGTTAGTTGGCTAACCCCGGTTGGTGCAAGTGGCTGGAAGTGTTTTTTCATTCTATCGGTACCAATGTAAATTTAAGGCATACTACATTTTCAAATAAGAAACGTAAATAAATATAAAGAACACGTCACATTAAAACCGCATAAATATGTAAATTGATACATAAAATACGGCACACATAACCTGCCAACGTCATGTTAACTTTTAGACTTCGTAAACAATATAAAGTGGTCCAGACAAAGCAGAGGACGTTAAGTTAAGAAGCCTTTATATAAAATGCTTACTCTCATAAACTCATGCAAAAACTACCCTGTTATATATGAAATAAGGTTCACAGCTCAATGAAAATAAATAATATAGATTGACCATTATGAAGCCCGAGTTTTGTTGGTTTTTACCTTCAGACAAAAACTTATCTCTATGAATAGTGTGTGTCTGTTTGTCGGGCCGGCTGGAAGCTCTTTATAAAGTCAGAATCAATACATACGAAACAATGCCTCAATGACATTGGATTGAATCGATGTCGATATACATTGATTTGATTTCAAGTATTACAGAAAATATTTGTCACAAGGTTTTGTATACAAATAATTACGATAATTGTGGCTGGACAGGAAGGATGATTTTAATTTGAAAACGTAAATATGCGTAAATACTCCTAATGAAACTGCACATTTAGGTGACTGTAGTAATAGTTCCGCTAATATTTAATATTCGCATACAAAATCTTTACCACTGCATAATGAGTAATTAAAATAAAATATAAATATCCGCGCTACTTGCCATCGAACCGCCTCAATTTAATAATTACGTACGCAAATTGATGAAATAAAAAAAACTTATTGATTGATGGACCTGGCCAATGAAAATTATACTACGTTGATCACAATTTATAGCCCGTAAATATTGCGAGTAGGCTTATGTCATAAATCGATGTCTTGGCTAAGCGATCCTTTTCTTCGGTTGATGAATCCATAGTAATGAGCTACGAGGATGAATGTTTCATAACTTATATGAGCAATATGAAAAATTAGACCTTCTTAATTTATGTTGAACTAAGAAAAGATACCTGCCATCGAGAATTATTACCTTCCTGCTTTCCTTACCTAAATTTAATAAAGTGACGCATGACTCACAATAGCCGCAGATTACTATTAGAATACTTATACAAAATAAACAAAAATAACGCCTTAACGGTGACCGACCTTTTGGTGCAACCGACCCTAACTCAACAAGCTATAAAGTCGCGAGAATTTGTTTAGGAATTAGCATCCACTGCAGAAATGCGTCGCCAATAAGTTACCTCTTTGTCGAACAGAACGAGCTTAATTAACATGCGGTATTATCTCGACGTGGAACTTTTAATCTCGCTCGGGCATAGTCCGTAATTTGCATACTTTAACAATTACTTGCGCATTCTTTCGTCGGCTCGCCATCTTGATACGAAGTGCTAAACCAACAATGCATGGGTATAGTTCGAAAAAACATTACAATGGAGGAATATTTTGAAATTTAGCTGCAGCTACTGATTAGATACTAATGCTGAATGTAATATGCTATTTTTTATTAAGCAATAACTTCGTTTAGTAAAAAGGCAAACTCTTACAATATGTCTACTTCATACAAAATTCACACACAGATCTTCATTTGTACATCAATTAGAATTTAAATTTTTTAATCTGATTTTTAAATTTAAAAATATCTATTTGACTAAATTACATGACCAAAAGTAAAGCAAAAAAACGTTTACATATAGGTACTTATTGAACTAGTCCGTCTTGTTTCGATGTTAAAAATAAAATGAAAATAACCAGTAATCCGATATAAATAATTATTGTTTACTGATGTGCCGCTAAACTACGCCTTACCTGTGTGGCCTGGTTCCGTGGAACTGTCTTGTCACCCGAGCTCCGACCGTCACCGTCACGCTTTTTATGAGTCCGCAGTGGGCAGTTAACATCACCCCACAGCCTTTAGGGTCATACATTAAAATACCTTATCTGATACATTGAAAATCAATCTCTCAAAATGTTGCGGGATTTATGAGATAAGGGAAACACGAACCGGAATTCTGAGTTATCTATGCACAGCGATGTAAATAATAATAAAAAGTGTAACCAAAATAAAAACTCGTATATCTAAAATTTAAGATAAATATAAACACAAATGTTTATGACAATTATAACTTTGCCTAGCCACAGCTATTTCAGTAACGTAAATTTACATAAACATTTAAAACAAATGGACTAACAAAGCCGGAAAGTCGTTTGAGGTAAAATAAAACTTATTAAAGTCGCGGCATTCAAATGGGAGTTCTTCTTATTGTCACATTACTGGCTATGTACGAGATAAGAGCCAAGCAGTGTCTTTTTGTACCTACTTAATAAATAACCCTTGTCACTGCCAGGGCCAGTATCGCCGATAGTAATAAAATGCAATGGATAGATAGCTGGTTTATTTTTATTATAATGCGTGCGTTCACATTTTTCTACAAAAAGTACTTACCTAGTAGTATAAAGTTCGCCAGTATTTAAATATGAATATTCTGTTTTTAGACACCAATAGTTTTCTACTTTTTGTAAGTTTAAATAACAGCAAAGTGTAACAGGTATAATCAAAGCGTTACAAATTGAATAACTTTATTTACCTACTTATTCAATCGGTTTTAATGGTCGCGTAAATTGTATCGCTTTCCAACTCTTGCGCAACTGAAAAATAAAATAACTAACAAAATGATCGTTATGATATACTAGACCGTTGCATCATTTTAATTTGCTTCACTAATAGTTTCGCACGCACGAAGTTTTTGTGATGAAAAGGCTTAATGTGCCTATAGTTGTGTTCGCCGTGACAAATTTAAAAGCATGCGTGAAGGTAACGGACGCAACAATCAACACTAAAAAATCTATAATAAAAAACATGTCAAATTTCTAACGGACAACATTTTTTTTATATAGGTACTTGGGAATGATCCATACAAAATTACATAGTTTTATTGTTGTTAAAAGTATAAAATGTGATTATGATTTAGGACAGAAATAAACTCGAGTGGGAATAGCATCATGGATCATGCAGGGAGGCAAGGCTTCCAACAAAGTAGATTCGAGTGGAGTACAATGTAGTGTCCGACCGAAACGTTTTTTTGCCGAAACCGAACCTTTGATAAATGTGATTAAAACGCTAAATAAAATGTCAGTGAGCCTTTTTTTAAATTTATGAATAACGAAACATCTCCATGGTCCAATTTCACTTTTCTCGAATTGAAATTTTGGCTTTATCATATGATATCATGCTTCCAGTTGTGCCGAGCTCACCTGACGTCAGTCGAACGCGACTCGAAAGTACGATATTGCAAGTTTCAGCGTGGCCGAAAGGTTCGGCTGGTTTTTAGCCGAAACCGAACCTTTGGCAGAAACATGATTTTTTGGCCAAATCGAATATAAAAATATTGGGGAAATCGTAAGGGGTGGCCTTTGTTCAGCAGTGTACGTCGTTTAGTACAATGTTTATGATGATTCTGATATAAAATAAAATAAATAAAAATAAATAAATATTACAGGACATTCTTACACAAATTGACTAAGTCCCGCAGTAAGCTCAATAAGGCTTGTGTTACGGGTACTCAGGCAATGATATATATAATATACAAATACATAAATACATAGAAAACATCCATGACTCAGGAACAAATATCTGTGTTCATCACACAAATAAATGCCCTTACCGGGATTTGAACCCAGGACCATCGGCTTAGCAGGCAGGGTCACTACCAACTACACCAACCGGTCGTCTAAATTATTGATATAACTATAAAATCTAAAATATTTGACTTGATATGTTTGTCTGTGATCTGTGATCAGTATAGTTACTTATATTTTAAAAAGACGGGTGTTATAAGATTGAAATGACCACCTTACCTTAAATTATAAATTTTAAGAGATATGTACTACAGAAAAAGTTTGTAAGGCTGGCCAGGGCTGTTCAGAGATATACTTGAATAATTATAATTCAGCTGCGAATGCAGGAGGTCGTTGGTTCGATCCCAGCCCTGGGCACTAGGAGTCTTGGTCAGTTTTTTGTAGTACCTATATGAGATCTCTTTCAACTTATAAATTATATAGACCAGTGTGACTACCCACAAACTTGAATCAAAACATTTATATTATATTACATAAATGATTTGATCGTGTTTTACAATTGAACCTTACTTTAAGTTTGATTTCGAAAATTATTCGCGTTCTCAAATCATTTTGCTGAAACGTAATTATAATAACTTATGAACAGCTTACAACGTTCTTACCCACAATAGTACTCTGCGGTCAGAAAGCGTAGAATTGCCGTATGGTGTGGAAATAATTAAACATTGCACAAGAATTGGAAAATTATAACCGCGCCTGCGCCACATGCTGCGATAGTTTCACTTGTTTCACCTCCGATTTACTCTATGCTCTGTATAACCTTGCCTTGCGAAAGCTCGATAATTTTCATGGTACGTGTACTATTATACAGGCTGATTTTTGTGTCATGTAGCAGGAGTGAACCGGGTTCTGGGGAGGGTCACATTAAGCAACTTTCACTATAGATACCGACTAAATCGCAAAAAAAACTGAGTCATAAGTTAATTGATATTTAACTTCTCCTTATTATGAGTAAATTGATACTTAACTATATACATAATAAAGAGTTTTTTTCGCGATTTCTCGGTTGTCCCCATAGTAAAAGTTGCTCAAATACAATAAAATTTAATTAAATAATTATTTAAAAAAGATACAGGTTTTCTAAGCTTCATTATGAACTAAGTCACTCGCTATGGATTTATTTATATGTGACATTGTTCAAGTATATCTCTGAACAAATGAGACCGAAATATATGCACATATAATATTAAGGACTTACTTTAAGCATTCGTACTCGTAACGTTACTTATGTTAAACATGCGTCTTAAACGATTTATATGTATTTTTAACCTATTACAATAATACGAAACGAAGGTGACGACTTTTGTTTTCAATGTTTTTACTTTGCTCACGTGCACTCACATTACTGTAAGTACCAATCAAAATGGGTAATATACACCATAATTCAGATATAATTTAGACAAATATGCAACAAAACAATTTTTGAATGGAGCCAGTCTTTCACGACGATCGCTTAATGTTATAAGACTCTTTCATAATAAATGCTATAAACGCTTTCCCTTTGGATAACTTCCCTTACTCCCTATGTTTATTTCGACCTTGGCAAAACAAACATTTATCCCAGTAAATACGATTGTTGATTCATTACTGTATTTACTCGTTCCAATTGACGAAGCGAACGTATTATATATGTAAATTTGACAAGTGGGTGGTGCGCTTTGGCTCCTAACTAGGAACTCGGAGTTAGATTTATTTTATCCCTGGGTTATAACTCAAACCATTACCAAAACCAACACGATATATACGCCTTCCACGTGCAATGTCACTAAATCCTTTTAACACTACGTGACCGATGCCGACGCCCACATCTTTGTCGCTATGCAGCAACATCGGAATATTCCACTTAAAGTTCCTGAAAGCCCGTATTCAGAAGCATTCTACACATGATTATAAAGTGCCATTTAAAGAGCGTGTGTACACAGAGATACACAGAGAATACACAGAGAATAGACCAAAGCAGCATTATATCGAACCTTGATAAAAATCGTAAAAGTTATTATAGTTATTTTAACTATAAAACTCTCGTGAGACTCGAACATATTAAATAAAAATCGACTAAATTACGTGAGTGACCCGTTTTAAATATTATTTAATATGTTATTATAGTTTACTCAAATCCGGCTTACTCGAATCTTATTTATATGTATTAGTCTCGTAATGACAAAACTCTGCTAACAAAGATTTTAAATTGTCTTTAGGTTACTCAATGGATTATTTCCCTGACTTGAACACTTAATAAAGTAAAAACATGAGTAGAAGGTTTTAACTTTGGTGTCTGATATGTTAGATACCCAACTTACACTTTATCAAAACATTGTAGCAATCGAATGTTGCAACAGGGCAGTGTCAGTGACATGGTTTGTAAGCTAATAAAGAGTAAATTGAAACATTTGCCACGGTTTAAGACATAGACAATCGTAAATTGAAAAAGATGTCATATACTACAGAAAAATAGACCAAATATTGTACGCCTTATAGGCAGGTTATAGTGATACTACCAATAATAACATGTTACCCCTCTGTACACCTATAATCAGACAATAAATGATTTCAATTTCAATTTCAATTTCAATTTCAATTTCAAGGCCCCCAATGCCCAGGGCTGGGATCGAACCAGCTACCTCCCACATTTGTGGCAGATGCCGTATTGACTAGGCCACCCAACCACAGCAGCTAAGGTCCGAAAAATCCTAAGTATACATATGCAATCCTTTCATTTATCATAAACTAGCTGACCCGGCGTACTTTGTACCGCCTGAAAGTTGATAAATGTAGATAGCTTTAACTTAGTTAGAATTGATTTACGGTATCAAATAAGGTACTTAATAAAAAAAAAATTAAAATTAAATCACAGTCAGTTATTTATTAAAATTAGTCTCAATCAAATTATCACTAAACCATAATTACTATTTAACACAGTTGTTTATTTCTATCACAGTTATTTATTACAATCAGACTCAATTAAAATAACACTAATCACTATCACTGCCATCGTTATTCCCCTCCTCTTCTCTGTCTTCATCATCTTTATTAAATATTGAATCCTCAAGTTGTTCAATGACTTCATAACTTATCTAAAATAAAATATAATTTAATAATCATAATAATATTGTAAAAAAGTGGAAGAAAAATAATAATTTAATTATTATCTTTCCGTATCCAGGACTAAATTCATTATTACTAACAACTTACTTCTTCATTAAAAATGTTCTGAGACATTTCTGGTTCTGCTGTATTTTTTACTTTGGGCTCAACTGCCTCCACTGAGACCGGTGACATATGAGATGAGAGGCCTAAACTCAGCAGTGGACGATAAATAGCTGAAGAAGAAGATGGTGATTTCCTCTGTATTCTTGCACTGCAGATGTTCAATAATTTGCATTTTTTGTTCCCGTGCCTTATTTCTTCTGATTTGCCTCGCTGTTTCAATGCCGCAACATTCGCAATAATTGAAATTATCAGAAATAAAAAAGATGTTTATGAACATTCACCCTAGAACACACATGACAGCAAGAAGTAATAAATAAATAAAAATAAATTAAACATCTTTGAACAACTTACCTAGGACAATGTTGTCGCATTCTATGCACCGACTGCACAATTGCAGTTCTGTGCGGTCTCTTGCAAAAAATTTTTGATTGCAAAAGTTGCATATTACTGAAAAGTGATTAAACCAATCTGCGTGCGTAGCCAAGATGCCAATCGCTCACGCTTAATAACGTATCGTAGCTACCTCTCTCTATCACTCTTCCTTATTAGTGTGACAATGACAGTTGCGTTTCATTAGCGACTGAGTGTGAGCGATTGGCATCTTGGCTACGCACCCTGATTATAACACCAAACAAATTATCTACACACAACTGTAAAATGATATACTTGAAAGACATACGTCTTGATGTATATTACATGGCACGTTATTCCTAATGACTGATGTGCTCTTTTAAAAATGTACAGTAGTTGACTTACAATCTTTTCTCAACGCTCTTCGCTCCATCCATTTGCCACAATTATGGCAGTGTTTTCCAAACGCGAGAAGATTTGGCTATGATAAAAATAATACGTTATTATTTTATGATCCTCATAAAAAATACTATGACTTGTCAATCAATACTTACGATTTTCGGCATTATACCACGATGAAAACTACAATTATTATTTTGAATTCTTCGTCCATTCGGATTCTGACAGTTCGATTGACACTCAGAGACCGTTTTCACAATGATAATATTGATAATGTACAACCTGTGATGTTAGATGCCAACTCTAAAATTATGGTACAATTTAGCAAAAAATTATGGTATTTCTTAGACGGTTCATTATTTGTATCTCATACAAACGTCCCTAATTTTCACAGTTCAAAATTATGGTACATGATTTTGGTTTATTTAAATCGGCTGCCGGCGTTTATATATTGATCTTGAACAGACTCGTCATGTCAATATTGAACAATGGCTGCATGCCTACCACGAACTTCGAAAATTGGCATTGACGGCAAAACCTCTTTGTCACTCCAGTATGCAAGTGTGACAGAGATGAAGATACAAATCCGCAATCGTTCGATTTTCGTGGTAGCAGCCCAGACTATTCAATACGTAAATGTCAATTTTTTATTTTTTTTAATGTTGGCCGCATTGAACAATGGCGTCAATGGCTGACTATTCAATACGTAATTTGTAAATCGTGATTTCGATTTTTTTTGTGAATCTTTTCACTTTTTTATGCATATTATGCTATTCGTGGCCAAGACGATCACAACGAACCAAAAATCGTCTAAATCGGTCAAGCCGTTCTCGAGTTAAAGACGCCTGAACTAACACAACTTTCTTTTATTAATATAGATAATCATTCGTGCTTTACAATAAAATTGTGCTTAGGCAATTGGTTATGGAAGTCTTTTTTAATGTGCCTATCAAAATAGGTACAACAGCGCTAGCGCTGACGTTGTTATATCAGATTTGTTGCTGTCCAGCCCGAGGGATAAGCGGAAAGCACCACCGTCACGAACCTGAGCAGAATTTGTAACGATTTTCGCGTATCTGCTGCCGGGGTCATATCGCGCAGTTATCGGCTAAAGGTCGCCGGTAAAGGTTAGTTCCTGTCGCCCGGTCCACTTTCTAGCACGCTCTGTAAACTAGTGCAGTACAAATGGCCATAGGAAAGGTTACCGGAGTGAAATTACATAAACATCACACGGCGCGAGTACGACACACGCTTTGTTCTAGTCTGAATAGAAATCGTAAGATAAGAGGCTAACCGGGTCACATGCTTGCGACCCGTAGTATTTTTCTATGTATTTTAAGCATTTTAATTTACTTTATTCAGATTTTTATGATATATTAATGTTTTAACATAAACTTTAAACTTTAGTTTAAATGTACATAATATTTAGTATATAGAGTTTTTTTTTAATCGAGTTTATTGACGTTCTGATTGGTACAGGAACACGATTATAGCTATATTTTTTGGTATGCATATAGAGCGTATAAATAATTCATATTGTTGTGCATTGTTTTTAGACTCTTTAATACTCGTATTACATGGAACTAATATATTTGCCTATTTAGAGAGCCAACTCTCTACCTGTAATAGATATTTCAAGTTTTCAATGAATTAAGCACTCCATCAAATACCATTATCTCATTAGATAAAGCAATTGTGACTAAACGGGCCACCACACTCCATTAAGCCGCGACTAAAAAACTTAAGCTGTTACTAAATAAATAAATAATTTCGACAAAGTACGAAAACCGGCTGTCAAAGTTTTTACTAGCGATTACTTGAGCAATTGGACGTGAGAGACGTAATTTAAGTAACGTACCCTTGGGTTTCTCTAGTACAGCACAGCGAGTACAATAACCGGAAACCTGCGGACTGGGGAGGAAAAAAGATAGTTACTGTGGGAACATCTCGATTACTATGACAGTTACTGCTGTGGTATGTAGAAGTATATGACTGAAGCACACGCAATATGCTCGTACATTATAGGAAGCAATAATATTGAGAAAGAATTCAATCATGAGATTAAATACATCTAAGGGTTGATTACAAAACTAACCGCTTATATGCCTTAAGTATCCTTTAAAGTACCTATGAATAGATTTCTGGGCACTAATATTTTTATTCTATGCCGTTCATTCACCAAAGCTTCATTAGCAAATTTATTGTTTGTCCATGGTATGTCCTTTTGTGTCAGTGTGACATTTGCGTTTATTGGAAAGGAAAACCATAAATTAACTAAGGAGGGCAGTAATTCCTGATTGGTTTAATCACTTTCACATTGCTACAAGACACGTAAACATTGTGTAGCAAACACATAGTTTATAAATCAATGGAATTGTTCCAGACTACGTGAAATATAATAAAACAATGTTTTTATTTAGTTGCAAGCAACGAAAGACATTGTATATAAATTCATTCAAATTTGTGAATAAACCTTAAGCTTGTGGATAAAGCTACCTAACAAATGATAGTAAAGACGGCTTAGTTCAAAACATCCTGCAAGTGTGACAAAGCCGCCATTGATGTGCTGGTTACGTTGCTCACACGTTGCGTAATCCGCTTACTATTAAAGGACTGGCGATAGCCGCTTAAGCCGAGCCACTGAAAAGGATACTTTCATTTGTTACATTTTACCTGTTGCAAAAATTATGGACACTTCCTACTTTGGATGACTCCAAATATCAGTATTTTGCAATGAACTGTGTTAATGTTTACTAGCCCTTGGATTTATATTTTATATTAATGAACACGTGTTGTTTCAATACAAGTAGTAGAGTACATAATTATAACAATGTCAATATTTCGATGTTACAAAATACCGTTTCATATAATATCATTTCATCATATTTGTAAGAAAAGTAGTATAGTGATACTTTATTTGAAGGTATTATTTGATGCATGTATTTGGAAAACAATGGGTTTTGTGTTTGGAGTCGAAGGAGATTCTGGTCTCTTGTACAGAAGGCTACGTAAGTATCGTTTCTCAGCGAAGGTCTTGACCCGCAATAAGCGGTCTAGATCAACGACATATCCCATAAGCTCTGAACACTTTTCATAGCTATTGGTTGGATTGTACTGACCTACAATTGGGAAAACTAAGAACGGAGAATATTCAGAGAGTAACGCAAATTGTTTTACGACGTGCTTTTGCAGATTTATCCCGTTAAACTTTAAATAAGTAATTTGGAAAAAATAAGGCTTTGATCTTACATAGAAGTAGGGGAGAAACTTATGCTCAACAGATGCATTAGTAGTAGATATCTAAGTTTAATAATTTGCGTTACTTTATTATAATAATGCTTGCAGAATGAAGACTTGCGCAAGTACGGAAGGCCACGGCAGCAGATTTAGAACCTCCCTCGACCATTAACTAAGCTACTGTTTAATCTTGCTTCCTTATTACCCACCCACTTTCCTTTTCAATAAGAATGGGTGTGAAACCTCGTACTATAATTTCCCCCTAGATTTATGCTTTAGTCGCTCCTTCTATTATCCATATCTTGGATTCCAATCAAATACTAAATTAACTTAGAGATCGATTCACGAAAGCTGACTGCGCATAAATATCTCTCGCTAAAATCCAATTATCTTTATAAATTTAAACAGATTAAAGAATTTGAGCTACTTTTTTTATCGTTTTTATTTGGCTTTCTGCTACCATTGCGTCTGTACAATAAGCTTTTTGTTTGCATATATTTTGCAGTTTTTTTTAATGTTATTACTTAGTATTACTTGTATAATCTAAATAAAATATATATGGGTATACAAAATTAACATACGTATTACAACACATCATACTAGTATTAATAATGTACAACAAGCGGAGGAAACCACATATTTTTAGCGTTTATAGAAACAACTTCAATTCTTATTAATTACATTATAACCTTAGTCTTTTTAGATGTAATATTGTATCTAGTAATTTCACCCAGCATGCTCCAGATTAATCGAGCCCGAATACTGGAAGCTTAGCTACTAACTATAAATGATATAATAAAGTAATTAATATTACGTTATAGGACTACAAACGGAATTAAAATCTACAGTAAGATTTGCATTTCAAATGTTGCATGCAATGACAAAGTTGTTGAACGATAAAGCTGCATGATTTAATAAGCCCATGTTATCATACTACGTTATTACTTCTTTGGGCAGCGGGCCGTTAACCGTAAGTTATGTATGTTCATTGAATAATCTGTCAATGTGTCGATGCGCTCTGCATTATGCATGGTAAATATCAAGTTCTGGATTTTCAGCTTACAGTAATAAAATAATGTATTGTGTTTCAGTAGTTATTAAGTACAATGGATAAGAGTTATCGCACTGGTGATCTAGCAATGACATGTTAGACTTTGTCTGGAAGTTTGAATCCCGCCTCGAACCAATGAGTGTTCGGAATATGTATGAAATATGACTTGATTCAATAATTAAGTAGCAGCATTTCAAAAATACATATAATTATCTTGAAACAATTAGTGATAAAATCTTAGTTAAATTAACATTTAGTTGCGGAGTAGAAAGTCCAGCTTAGTGGATCCCGCCCACGCGGCCCGTGCTTGAGAAGTTGCTTGCCTTCGCCCGGTTCGAGCCTCGAAACGAGAGGACGCTCTTTACGGCCATGTATTATGACACTTATGACCGTGCGTTCATTCATTGTTTTTTGCTCCTAACACTTACAACACTAAGCTAATAACTGATGCTTATCTACCTGTTGTGAAATATGGATACAAAACCATTTGAAGATTAGGATGAAATACTGATTAAAATTTAAAACATGAAAAGCTTTTGTTTATGTTATTAATATATACAAAGATAGTAATTAGAAGAGATTAGTATGGACATGGTGTTGATAACTGCAACGGGCATGCTTTACCTAAGTAGGTAGTATATAAGTCATAACATTTCTATAACAGTTTACAGACTAAATAGGTATGTAATTAATTTTAATTTTGTATTAAGCAGTGATGTATGTGGTTGTTTTTAGCAAAATATACCTACCACTTTTTCCATGTTGAGTTGTTTAGAGATGAACCTAATCAACAAGCGACAAAATGGTACATTTTACTAAAAACAACTATAGCAACCCTAATAATCCAGTCATTGAAGGGACAGAGGCAAAAATATTGACTACCGTAAATATAAAATATTGACTTAATTAAGTTTAACTTTTTTAGTATTTACCTACTCCGGAGGAAAATTTTGTAGGCTTTTTGGATATATAACCTATAAATATCCCATCCGAAACCGTATCTTTCCTGGATTTATGGTTTATAACGGTATTTTTTTACAAGTTGTTGTCAAGTGGCTATAGTCGCAATAAGAATGCGGCCGCTTTTCACATTACTATTTATTAATATTTAATAATCATACCCAACCAGACAAATTGACTTTTAATAGATTTTTTAGCTGTCGGCATCTGGAATGCCGCGAAAAGTCCCTCGCTGGATTCGCAACGGCCTTAGTGAGCGCGCCACCAAGGCCACGTCGCATCCGGTAGCGGGTTCGGTGATCGCATTTCATAATTATAGACGTTTACTTCTCGATATTTTATTTACCTCCGTGCATTAAAGATGAAATGTTTTAGCAACTAAATCGATTTTGTCATCGTCACGAAGTCGATTGTCACCCACGGCACAACCCTGCGGTCGCCAAGGCCAATTCGCGTCCGGTGGCGTCGAGTTCGTTGCTCGTACGGTTTGCGGCGCTTATTTCTCCATTCACTTATGTTTCGTATCTTAACGAAAAACAATTTTTCATCGTTTATGTGATGTTTTTATAAATTTTGAGAAAATTAAATCCGACCTTTGTCTGGTTCGACTAGCTAAGCTATGTACCTATAACTCGCCAAATATGTCCGGCAAATGTGGTAGGCGACAAATCTTCCAATTATATTATGGCGTTAATTTTAAATTGTAATTTTGTGTATACTCGATTTACTGAAGATTTGCTAGATTTTTTTACACACTTTTATGTTATTTATTTATTTTCTATGTCTTTTCTTTTAGACACATGAAGTGAGCACATGGTTTACGTCGATTAAAACGCAGTGCATAAAAACTGTGAAAGAGGGAACTTATGATTTCCATATAAAATGAGATTATAGAATTGTGGAATTCTCGTACATTTGTAATCAACATTACTTAAAATATTGGTTGATCCTACAACTACACTATTGAATTTGTATATTCTGTGTGACTTGCGAATTTTGTTCAAACTACCTACCTCCTAATTAGTTACGAAGTTATCTTTTTTTATGTAAACTATTGATGACTGTTATTGGCCTTGTAAGTACTATATAACAACAATAATGTAAACTATACACATTGTCCTAAATGTCGACAAAAAAAGCATATTATCTTTCAGAAGATAAAATATCAATAAGCAAAATTGGCACATGCAGCTTTTTTATTTTATTTTAATTTAATTTGGTTAATTGAAGAATGGTTAATTTGTTCAAACTACCTACCTCCTAATTAGTTACGACGTTATCTTTTTTTATGTAAACTATTGATGACTGTTATTGGCCTTGTAAGTACTATATAACAACAATAATGTAAACTATACACATTGTCCTAAATATCAACAAAAAAAGCATATTATCTTTCAGAAGATAAAATATCAATAAGCAAAATTGGCACATGCAGCTTTTTTATTTGACTTTGATTTAATTTGTTTAATTGAAGAAGGAACAGAAATAGCTGACAATAAAGGCGTTAAATTTAAAATACATAGTGAATTAGATATGCGCTACCTTCCTGTGCTTCCTTAAATGGTCTCTTTTGTATGTAGGTTGGTCTACGTAGTTACAATATGAGAGATAATACAATATCTCATAGTTTGGAACCGTGCGTATCATTACTTAGCCATATTAATCGAGTAATTGTGGCACAGCAGTCGATCTGCGGTTGTATTGCACTGTGATAGTCACTATCTGATCACGGCTTAATTACCACTTACGAAACAAATATTCTAGTTACTGCACAGATTAGAATGGTATTAAATAAATCGACTTATTAAATTGTTAGTTAACACTTTCCTTAACGCGTCCGACATCTTAGCTGTCGTGTCGTTCTAAGTGCCTTTAATACTGCTGTTGCAGTTTGATCTACGCATTAGATTAAAATAAATATGTACCTACCTAAATACTATAAACAACTACAATCTGAAACGGGATAGTTACCGTGTATTTTTGTTTTTCTAAACACCTGATATAAATTGTAATTATAATTCAAATGACCATGGTAGCTTAATATTGTATATTACCTAAATATTATCATATTATGACCAAATATTTACCATTTGCTTTTTCAAAACTGAAGTATAACGAGTTGCACTGACACAAAAAAATTTGGGTCTAAAAACTGTAATCAATGAATTCGTTTTAAACATGCTGTCAATAACAATAAAAAACTGGTCTAGAATTGCGAAAGTGGCAACTAAAATTTGCTACTGACCAGGAACAATAGCCATTATTGTAAACAGAACAAGTCAAGCGCTAGCATTGGCAAGACGAAAGGCTATAAGGCCCCGTCTTACTACGGTCGGTTTTTATCTTCGCTCAGGCCCAGACTTAGCTGAAACGACATTCACAAAAATGAAATCGCTTCTGTGGCAGTATGAAATTTATGTATCACTGATCACTGTCATGCTGTGTTGATCCCTTTGAGAAAAATACAAAAATCTCCTAATTAAGAGCTAATTGATATTTAATTGTTCCCAAGGATAAGTTAATCGATACTTAACTATTAATTAACTCTTAATTAGGAGTTTTTTTTTTTTGCGATTGCGTTGTTATCTCCATAGTGAAAGTTGTTCAGTGTGTGTGACCCTCCCCAGTACTGGGGTACTCACAATATTCCAGAAGGCAAAAACTTAGAATTGTCAATTTTAACTTAACTAAAATAAAGACGGATATAAAATATGTAATAACATAACAATCAATAAATTAAAGTAACTATAACAATACACGTTGTTACAGACGCTCTCCTTGTGGCTCCAGCCTTAGCCACAACTGGCATGCATAAAGCAAAAGTAATTACTCGGTACTTCAGGCTATGACAAATCGATGATTAACGTCGATTCATAACAAGCTACATTAATTGCAATTAAACGGCTCAAACTTGTAATTAAGTTGTGTAAAAACATTTCTCCTAGTATTTCTAAGAAAAGAGAGAAATACATTAATTGTATAGGTCAGGTTTAATATTTTATGTATAAGCCTATTTTGAGGAGTCTGAGGGGTGTAAGTACCTCTGAACAACCATTACTAATAGAGCTAGGCCTGAAATCGCAAGTAAAAAAGGTTATTTCATTGAAAACACCTCCAAACAAATCGCCGAAACATCTCATCTGATGTTTTTTCGCGACTTCGTTCACCCAATATGACCTACTTCTATTTTGAGGAGTCTGAGGGGTGTAAGTCCGTCTGATCAACTTTTACTATAGAGCTTGGCCTGAAACCGTAAATAAAAACGGCTGTTTCGTTGAAAACACCTCCAAACAATTCGCCGAAACATCTCACTTGGTGTTTTTACGCGATCTCGTTCACCCAATATGACCTACTTCTTTACTTTTCAGAGTAATGACTGTGTTAGGTCTGACGATACTCAGACTACCCTAATGTAAATAGTAACATTCCACCAGATAATTTTCGGAGTCCCATTTTGGCCAGCACACTTCTGACCCCATGGTAACCTGTAACACCTCTGTAATAGTTCGTAGCTGTCTCCTGCTAAGTTTTTAAAGCTTTTTGCTACAAACCGAGTCTAATTCGTGCATGAAGAACTTTTAATGCCTAAGACCCGTCATACCACTACTCTTGTTGGTGGTTCAAGTTTGACGTAGTTTTTGATGGCCATTGTTTTGGTTATCTGTGAGAGTCCCACAAATATAATAAAATACATTGGTAGTGACCCTGCCTACGAAGCTGGAGGTCCCGGGTTTGAATCCTGGTATGGACATTTATTTGTGTATTTTCCACGAATATTTGTACCTTTCCCTTAGGCGTTACAATTTTCCTAGGCGTTTGAAGGTTTCGAATTCAACTCTACTCTTCGACTAAAACTAAAAATGTTGCTTTAAAGTCTGTCCCGAAAATCCCGAAAGTACCGAGATTTTTATTTTTCGGTCCTAGTTCTTTACTTAGTCAAAAATCCCGGAAATCCCCAGTGCTTTCGGTTCCGGTATTTCCCGGGATGAAACTCTAGTCAAGAAAGACACCTGTCATTTTCTAACTGTTTGGATTAGACAATGTCAATTGTCTTTCTCGACCGCGAGATGCTGTCGCGGCACTCTTGTGCTGTGCAGCTACAGTAATGGACCCTCCAATCGTCAATATGCAGTTTTTATCGCCACTCATACCTTTTAATGAGTTTCTAAGTTATTTATTTAGCTATCTGAACAATATCTTATCATGCAGGTTGCAGCGATAACATCGTAAAAACATAACTTAAACCCGTTTTATTATGCAACATTATCTAAAACTATTATTATTAAACATACATACATCCTGCAAAATCAAGTTTGTTTTATGCCTTAATTTATAAGTTTGCTCCTTTTTTATGATATTCATTGACTAGATTTATGTACAGCATGGTATCGTTAAACTGGGAGTATTTGGGATCGGCGGGACTATTTGGTACTAGGAGGTTGAAAGTTCATAATCTGAATATTTACCCTCCGAGAACTAATATAAATAAGCACCACCAAGAATTATTTGTTATAACATATAAATTAGTATAAAAGTATGCAGACTCAAAGTAATTACTTCTCGATATATCAAATAGCCTCATATTATGGTCATCGTACCTTATAACATTCCTCTATTACTATCTACTATTAAAGTTCAAGAGAGTGTAAAAGGTTCAGTGCCGTGTTTACACGTCTAAACGTCTTATCTAGATAAATAAATAAACATACCAGTGACCTTAAGCTATGTATAAGCAGTGCCATGCCTATTAAGCGTTACACGAAAAAGACTAGTCAAGCGTGAGTTACATTATGAAGAGGGTTCGGTACGTACGAATATTTATAATAGTGTTTTTTTTAACCAAAACAAAATAAAATTATGCTATACTTGTTACTTCTGTAATAGTGATTAAAGTATTTAGTAAAAAATTCCATGTTTCGTTTTTCTTGTATCTAGTGCGCTAGAATCTATGTTTTCCTTGCCAATGCTTAGCCACTTCTATTCTGTCCTTCGGAGTCTACCTTCATGAAATTCTCTTCGAGCATTTCTGTTTCCTTTTTTTATTTATACCTATCATTTATAAGTTTTATAACATACCTACATTAATTTTGGTAAAGTACTTATCACTAAAAAAATCCATTAAGGTGTCTTAATTATTGTAATTAAATATAAAAAACATACCTGGGATAACTAAGTGATGTAGCAAAATATTTTATCAACAAAAATATATATCGATGTTGCTGTCAACATCTAAATGTTATTCGACTTTTTTTTTTTAATAGCCTATTTTGTGTCCCACTGCTGGGCAAAAGCCTCCCCTCTCTTCCTCCACCCGTCACGGCTAAGTGCATGTCTTCGCCAGTCGTTAGAAAAGGCATCCAGGTCGTCCCGCCATCTCTTCTTTGGTCTGCCTCTGCCCCGACCACCTTCTGGGATCCAGTCTGTAGCTAATTTGGCCCATCGTTCCGGGTGCATTCGGCAGATGTGTCCAGCCCAATCCCATTTTAGCTTTAATAAATATAATTTATTTTCTCCTCATTATTAAAACAAATTAAAACGTGTATTTCAGATACTAATGGTACTAACTAAAATGGTAGCTGGTAAATTGTCATTTTTGATTGAAATTACATCCGCATACCTACTTTTATTATATTAATTAAGAGGCTCGATATCATCTATTGTCATATATATATATATAATGTTCAATGAGCACTTATATTAATTTAATTATATCGACATCTTTATCGATATCAATTCCCTAGATCTTGCCCCGAGTTATCCCAGGTATGATAATAAATTAAATGAGTGAAAATAAAGACGATCTAATATTTAAACCGTTCTGAACAAGATTAAGCGGGACCATTTATCTTTAAAAAACAGATGTTTAACGAAAATAAAATCATCCGTGTCTAAATAAAGTTTATTTCCACGAAATAAACTGTCAAGTATTTTTGTAAGAAATAGGCGTTGAGACGCTAAAAAGCAAGAAATGACTGGACCAAAAAAAAACGTACTCGTAATCTCAGTCACGTATATTTCGCTAAATATTTAGTTCCAGTCGGAGATAAGCTCGCTTTGTTCAATGTTTACCGTTACAGTTATCTCCATTTGGGAAGTGGTTCGACAAACATCATATCCACAGAACAATGAGTGAGTATCCGTATTGCCCACACTTCAAAATAAGTATACCACAATTTGACATGTGTCAATCAAACTGTGAGGAATGAATATTTCCTTGTAATAGATATGATAATGAGAGTGATCATTATGTTACATAATAACTGCGGAACTATACTAAGCCAACTGAGTAACCATGATAAGAAATACTAACTTACTCATTCCAGTAAAATACAAAGCACGAATTATTAAGCTCTAGCCAAATAGTTTCTGTTGTATTCTGGAGAGTCTTAGCTAACCACAAGTTGTAAACTATGCATTAGTTTGCCTCAATATCTGAAAGCTAAGTAGGAGTGATGCCGCAATCTCGAGATCATCCAGATTGCATAACTGGCAGATTTGCTGCATGCAACAATGCGATGCACTGATGATGTCATTGGACTAGTTTAGTCCATGTTGATTTCTGCTTTCGATTGAAAGCTCTATAATCAATTGTGACTCGTTGACGAACAGTTGACAAAGGATTTTGAAATTGTGGACAAAGAGTACCTGCTCCGATGATTCGATGTTGCGTGTTATTAGATTTTTATACGATCCCAAATGCGGGTAAGTTATTGCTGGGTATTTTAAGTATGTAGTTTAGAAAGTTCGTTACAACAATTTACGACGATGGTGTTATTTTAGGTAAATATTTTAAGCAACTTATGCCATTTCTGAAAAGGATTCACGCATATTGGTAGAAAAAAGTAGCTTTTAGTGGTCTAATTAGACGGTCAAAACTCGAAAACACCTATAAAAACTTTTCATTTGGTCATAGATATTATACCAATATTTTTTATCTAAAAACATCGTTTTTTTTTTCAAACAATAACGACCTGCTATTTAATGCTTTTTTTTAATAGGTAGGTCGGTACCACCCCCAATTTTCCACCCCAAATCTTGAAACTCAAATTATTAAAGCACCATCTACGCGAAAAACCTGCTGAGCATAGCTGTACATTATCAAGATCCCGGTGCTGTCAGTCTTTCCTGCAAACATTCGCATCGACCTTGACGCGCGATAGCGGCGGTGGACGGGCCGCGCTATCGCCGCATCTTGCTTCATTCTTTCATCACTCGCAAGGAAGTACTGGTAATTGGCTAGTTGGTTGCATGTTTTAGGTCATGCTGTACCCAGCTGTGCTCCAATAGGTCTTTCATACGTTAGCAATTCGTAAAATACTTAGAGCCACTATATCACCCGGGGTTAGCCATATAACCCGAAGATAAGCGCTGTTTATGTATGGAATTTGACAGCTTAACTCCGGGTTACCGGCTAACCCTGGGCAGTGCAAGTGGGCCTTGGTCGTATAATCATAACAGCCGAATGACGTCCACGGGTAGACAATAGCATCCCTAGCCTCCTGCGGCCCACCATACAAATAAATTAGTATTTGAATTTGAAATCAATAGTTTAGGGAATAAGGTTGAGATTTTTATGTTTAAAAATGAAATTAAACAATAGAAATTCAACTCTGTTTCTAATTGAAAATACTTTAAATTTCATTGAACTAATTTGTAGGTACAACTGGTAAGACGGTGGTCCTTAGGAGGCCACTCCTGCCGACCCGCATATTAGACTACGGGTCCATTTTTCAAACACAGATAATAAAATAACAGAGTAATTTCAAATTTAACAGAAATAAGTAAATAATCGAATTTTATTAGTCTATTTTCCTATAAATTTACTACATTCATATACTACAGAAAAAATCGTCTATTGTTCGTACTCTAAAATCGACTATAGTACGTACGAGTATTTATCTATATAAGTATGTATATTGTTGCCTTGTACCCATAGTACAAGCTTTGCTTAGTTTGGGGCTAGGTTGATCTGTGTGAGATTGTCCCCAAATATGTATTTAGTTATAACAGAGAATGGGATAAACGTGGCCCTACCGCATACTTAGTACTTACTTTAATTATGATATACATCGACACATCTAAGACTGACTGCTTATATCATAATGTAGGATCCAAAAGTAGCCGGCGTTGCATTGCAAACTGGTAGCGAAAAGGCAGCGCTCGAGTTTAGGTATGCGCGTTGGCGGCACGCACGGAGGCACGTGCGGCCCTCGCCACAGTATACGCCGAATCACAACATTCCACGGCCACGCCTCTAACTACGACTCCTAGCTAATTTATTCTATTTTTTTGTTTACTTTACCTAGTTACGTCTTGCATGTTTTTTGTAGAAGTGTTTTTACAGTCTCGGAGTCAGACTCGTTCCAAAAAGCTGAAAAATGACGGTACAAATACCGTTTATATACTCGTCATAATTATTTTTATGTTTTTTATATGTAAATTGTTTGGGAAATAATTGCGCACCGATTTCTTATACCTATGCTTAGATACACTTACACCGATTTTATACGTCCTAAAAACCTACATCTACAACCAAGACACGCATCTAATGATACTACTTATGAAATTATAAAAGAGGCAAATTAGGGCCTGAAATAGGCCTAGAAGTGAATTTCAGGGACGGTTTAACAGTTATGCTATTTATGTTAACACTTATCTTTACTGAGAAATCACTATTTACAACATCAAGATAGAAAGAAGTTACACGAACTGATTTGAACTTTCAATTGTCCGATAACCCTGTCGCTACTAACTGGCTGGAAGGTGTCGGACTCTATAAATTAGTTTACAAATTAAACAATTAATTAATTATTAGTTTATAAATTAGTTTTAGTATTCACTTTGTATCAGGAAAAAACCTGTACACAAAGTCAAATCAAATCTAAAAAAGAAGGTTAAAAGTAGGTACAAAATAAGATCATAAAAATTACCCTACGCCAAAGAAAGATTTACAAAAACTAGCATAGCAAAAAACAGGCGAGTCAGTGACCCAATTGTAAACTCTGCTAAGTGGTTTAACTTTAATCATGTAACGTGAGTGAATATAATAATGAAGCATAGTATACCGTGACCTGTTTTTCTACTTAGAAGGATTTAGTTAGTTTATTTATACTTTATAGCAACATTGCGCAAAGCGATCGAAATTATTATTGTTCTATGACCGTATTACGATTACGAGTACAAAGCGCAAGTGACGAGATATTTATAAAAGGGACAATAAGTTATTCAAATCATTCAGTATCAATCATAATCCACATATTAAGTACTTAGCATATTGAATTTACGAAGTTTGAATGCTAAATGGCTTCTTACGCTATACTTAGTATGAGATGCATTTAAATGCACTAGCATGTATTTACATATACAAATCACCTCACTGTTTAACTCATGAATGGCGCATGAAGCTTATGACAATAATGATCTGGCAACACCTCGTATACTGCATGAGTCAGAGACGACGCAACTGAAAGCTTTGCATATTACTTGGTGCCGAGCTTTCGCGGTATTATCTAGGCATCTGGGCGAAGACAATAGCGCGCGCATGCGTAATTCGTTATCTCAGATCTACCTCTTGCAACACTATGCTCTCCTAATGAGGAACGTTCCACTTCTGGTGTTAATTGAACACTGAGAACATTGAAAACCGGGAAGCACATTTCGCACTTACTAATTGTACCTAATTGAACAACTCTCAGCTTTTTAAGTCAAAGTTTCTTTGTTGCAGGAATATAAACACAGACAGTGCTCAGCAAAGGATGAGGAGTAAATATTGGATGGGACGGTTTGAGCCAGATATAGTGAAACCAACAGGTAAGTGTCGTAACTTGACTCGAACTAGTTTATATGTTTGGCTCGCAGCGAGCACTTTTAAACAAACGTAACAAAAAGAATCATACTCAAAAGAATTCATATAGAAGCTAAAGTTTTATTAGGGTTTATTTTTATTATAAAGTACTCAACTGAGTGAAAATTAAGCTAACCGAAGGGACCCGAGTTATTTGGACGCTCTGATTAAAAACTGCATACACTCTGCAATTCATAAAACTAATAGTGCTATGAATCGTTACCAACTAACGTGTGATACAATTCCCAGACTCGGGAACTAATATAAGAAATTTATGATGAAGCTTAAAATATTCATTAGAATACATAAACGTGCGCCGAATTTCCTTATATTTATGGGGCGCGATAGCCATTTTAGCTCTCGTTCACGAATTACGGCAAGTGCTCTGTCACTACTATGTCGACAATACGCTAGTATACAAATTTTTATCTCAACTTTGTCGCTTTTTTTCACAATGATAGTTAAAATGAGAACCATTAAGTAACTTACATAATTTAAAAGTGAATTTTCAAGTGTTTATAAAAATTAAGAACATTACAAATTAAGAAAAAAATTCTTACGGACTCCACGATCATAGTAAACGCTGAAAGTTTATTCTCTAGTTCATTCTTTTAATGTAAACTTCCGATCCTAATGTGTAAACACCAATGTTCACCGAGCAAAATTAATGAAAAACGCCATTCATCAGGTAGGAAATATATTTACCCCGACGACATTGACAATTCTGAGATGTACTCTCGTATCGTGACAGCTCGCAATGAGCACGCGTCGGATAACGAGTTATATTTCAGCAACCGCTGTAAGAAAGAGCTTATGTAGGTATCAGTTTGGAAGACACATAACACATCTTTTCACCAAGCAATGTAGATTTGCACATTGTCATAACACACCCACGTGGCGCCGTATAATTCCGCGATTTCCCGCCTTTCGAAATACATCTAGTCGCGACGATAAATAACCAACAAATTACTTAGTCGGCGCGAAACGTACACGTGCTCGGTGACATTTGCATGCCTGAGAAATGTTTGTTGAGTCTACATTCGGAACGAGCCTCGAGTAATGTTTAATGGAGTAACGGGATTTGTTTTCGAATATATTTGTTCTATAATACTTACTTCGCCGTGGTCAAGTCAGTTGAGATGAAAATCTAAATATATAAAAGAAGAAACTGACTGACTGACTGACATATCAACGCACAGCCGTGTTTCAAGGCGTGTTTCAGGTTTTTTGAGAAATCAACCCCTAAGTGGAGGGAAAGGATAACAAAGACAAAAGACAACATGGGTATCGTTTTTATGGTTTATTGGGTTGCTGATTTCGGAAACAACAACAATTCTAAAATTCAAAGAGGCGGACGTGAGATACCATCTTCCCTGTCGGGGTGCGATGGGGTTGGAATCTTAAAATATCAATATAGGTGTCATTTTTACGTTCAATTTTGGTTCTAGAGATTCCAAGTTTGCCATGTTGGTTTCTTACAAGAAGAAGGGGTGGATTAAGAAAGGATTTTTGAAGTATCACCTCCTTAAGGAATGAAATGGGATTTGTTAGGGATGAAAAGTTTATATCGGGAAACAAGATTAAGTACTTAGATTATTTTATTCAAAGCTTCACAGGAGTATTCCTAACGCATAATAATCAACCCCTAAAAGAGGGAAATAGGGTGAAAAAGTCGCAAAATCAACATGGGTTATGTTTCTAGAGTTTGCCGGATTGCTGATAACGAAAGCAACGATGGTTTTAAAATCCACATCGTGGCATATGTATGTATACTCCTACCTATTAGGAGTATAGTATACGGTTAAAAAAGACGCTTTTTACATGTGAAGAAATTGCAAACGTAACAACAAAAGTGACAAATAAAGCCTATTAAAATAAAACACCAACCCATATTTGAACACAAATCTAATCAAAATACCGTTAGGTTACCGATGTATAAAGACATACCGTATAGATCCATCTACCGTGAGATTTAGTACAACGGACGTGAAAAACAAAATATCAGTTTTAATAGATCTTAATAAAAATTGATATCTAAAGATCCAAGAGGTTCTTCATAAATAATCTGGGGTCAATATTGCGAAAACTGCCATTTATAATTTCATCAATTTTGATCCGAGAAATTCTTTTTAACTAATCTACTCGTAAGATCAAAATTGCGAAAAGGGGCTCCATCTTGAATTTATTGAAATTTAATCCGACCGTGATAGAAATCGGTATTTGGGGATCCGAGAGATTCCTCAATAACGCATCTGTAGTAAAAACTGCCGCCATCTTGAATTATTTCGATTTTGATCCGATCGTGTTAAAATCGATATCTGAGGATCCGAGAGGTTCTTTATGAGGAATCTGAAGTTAAAACTGAAAGAAACGGCCGTCATCTAGAATTTCTTCAGTTATGATCTGATCGTGATGAAAATCGATATCCGAGGATCCGAAAGGTTCTTTCTAACGAACCCCCAACGCCACCATCAACGGCCAACATCTTGAATTTCTAGAGTTTTGTTCGTGATAAAACTCGGTAGGCACATATAAAGCGTTCGCGAGGTTCTTTATAACAAATCAGAGGTCAAAATTGAGAAACAGCCGCCAACTTGAATTTTTCAGTTTGATCAATTTTCCGAAAACCATCCATTCCATTTAAATTGGTTCAGCCAAACGCGAGATAATTAGCGGACAAACATACTTATGTATGTACATACAAATATACGGGTTCAACTGTGAACCACTTTATTTGTAGACGGTTGATTATTACGTTTAGTACGCGGGCAAAGCCGCGGGGAAAAGCTAGTAATATTATATGATCAAAATAATATTACCTGCTGAAGCAACGGACTTCGGCGTTGCTTAAGTAATATTATATTGATATCGGCTGAATAAACTAAATCAGCAAAATCTTACCAACAATGCTCAAACCAGACGGATAATAATAAAATACTTGCCCGACCGACTCTGGTCTTTAAAATATAAGAAACAAGTAAAAAAGTTAGAAACAATGAAGACAAGAACTTAATTTTAACTTCGTTAACAATGCTCAGTTCAAAAACAATCATAGAAGTACCCATAAATAAAGTTTGAACAATTTTAATGAGCAAGATTGAATTAGAGTCACGATTTTACAGTACAATTATGTAAGTATCTTATAATTACTATTTAAAACGAGATATTTACCATGTATATATTTGTTCTTAATATGTATAGTAAATTTCTTGTTTTAAATAGTAATTATAATATAAATGACCATATTAGCTTGAAATCGTAAATTATGGATCCTATACCAGCACGTACTCCATGGGCCTGCAGGCAAAAATTCGAATATGGTATAATTTAGGGGTACCAAATTTCCTTTATACAGCAGTTAAACATGTTTATTAGGATGTTGAGAAACCATGGTGACTATCTCGAAGTGGTAGCTAATAGAAATGGCGGCCAATCCAAGATGGCGGATGTATGACTTCTTTTTAAATAGAAAACTCCCGTGAGTATTAGACATATTAATATACTTAGACCGGGTTACTCACGTCTATAAAGTCGAAGATAGCTCGACATGTTTCGACTTTATAGACGTGAGTAACCCGGTCTAAGTATATTAGTATGACTTCTTCTTCTTCAGGTGCCATATCCTCTGCGGATGTCGGCTACCACAGTCCGGAACTCTTCTCTATTTGCAGTCTTCCTGCCCAGTGAGGCGGCGTCAATTCCCGTCCAACTCCTCAAGTTATCCATCCAAGTTGTTTTTCTTTTCCCTCTGCCTCTTTTCCCTTCGATTTTACCTTCTATTATATTTTTAACAATATTGTATGCTTCATGTCTATATACATGCCCAAAGTAAGCGGCTTTCCTTTTCATTATAGTGAGTACTAACTCTCGTTTCTTTTTCATCCTTTGTAGCACTTCTATATTTGTAACCTTATCTCTCCAAAAAATTTTGAGCATGCGTCTGTATAGCCACATCTCAAAGGCATCAAGTTTATTTAACATAGTTTTAGAAAGGGTCCAGGCCTCTGATCCATAAAGGAGTACTGATATCACGTAGCATTTCACCATTCGCCATCTAAGTTTCAGATTAATATCCTTGTTTAGGAAAAATGACTTCATCTTCATAAAGGTACTTCGGGCTATTTCTATTCTAATCTGGATCTCTTTGCTAGGGTCCCAGTTTTGATTTAGCCAGCAGCCTAGGTATTTATACTTTTCTACTTTTTCTATATCTTCGCCGTTGATTTTAACTAATTGTCATTTCTTGTCTTTTTTACTAACTATACCATGAATTTAGTTTTTGCGATATTCATCTTCAGACCATATTCCAAAACTTTGGTGTTTAGGTGATTTATTAAACATTCAAGATCTTCTTTTGATTCTGCTAAGATAGCTGTGTCGTCGGCATATCTTATGTTGTTTATTATGGATCCATTTGATTTGATACCGATATTAATATCATCTAACGCTTCTCGGAAGATAAACTCTGAGTATATATTGAATAAAGCAGGTGACAGGATGCAACCTTGCCTGACTCCTTTTAATATGTTAAGATTTTCAGTGCAATGTTTTCCAACTTTTATGTGTGCAGTTTGCTTCCAGTACAGGTTCTTTAAGACATGTAGGTCTTTGCTATCCATATCAGTTCTACTCAATACCTTCATTAATGTATCATGTTTGACATTATCAAATGCCTTTTCAAAATCTATAAAGCATATATACACATCTTTTTGGAATTCGAGGCATTTTTGCACCAGTACTTGAATGGAGACAAGAGCCTCCCTGGTCCCTAGTCCGTTTCTAAACCCGAATTGCGTATCACTAATGTTGTTGTCTATTTTATTATATAGTCTATAATGTATTATTTTTAAAAATATCTTGAGTACGTGACTCATAAGACTTATCAGCCTATGTTCTCCGCATGTTTTAGCGTTAAGTTTTTTGGGTATGGGCAGAAAGGTGGATATTAGCCAGTCCTTGGGGAGTCTTCCGGTGTCATAAATTGTATTAAATAATTTAGTTAAAATGTGCATGCTGTCTTTACTTATAAGCTTAACTATTTCTATATATACTCCATCTGGACCCACTGCTTTTCCATTTTTCATATTCTTGATTGCTCTTTCTACTTCTTCTATTAAAATCGGCGGGCCTTCTAGTTGTTTTAATGTATCCATATTCTCATTCCATAGAGTTCTTTTATCATCAAAAAGTTTGCGGATATACGTTTCCCATATTATGCATTGTTCTTTTTTATCTATAATAAGTTTATAACAGACACAGGTCGACAGTGGTACTGTCGACCAAACTTGATGTAGCTTTCTTTCTATCTTTATTTGTGAATTCTTTAATTTTTTTATGTAGATTGAAGCTGTTATTTTGTCTGTCTAGCTTTTCTATTTCTTCACATTTGTTTTCTAAATATTTATCTCTTTCTATTCGAATTTTACGTTTAATTATTGTATCTATTTCTTTAAATTGTTCGTTTTTATCTGCGAGTTTAAATTTTCTACGTTCCTCCATTAAGTCTAATATATCTTCTGTTACCCATTCCACCTTTGTAGTTTTATTATTTTTTCCGACACATTCTTCCGTCGCCTTCAGCACTGTAGTTTTTATGTCATCCCATAACTCCTCTATATTTTCCTTATGGCTTGTCATCTCTAACTGCTCAATGTGACTGTTAATATAGTTTTCTGTAGTTTGTTTGACCTGAGGTTGCTTTAGATTATTGATATCAGTTCTATAGCTCTTGTTATTGTTTATTAGTTTCTTGAATTTTATCTTAAATTTAGCCACTAGAGGGTTGTGGTCCGATCCTATGTCGGCACCAGGATATGTTTTAACATTAAGAATAGCATTTCTGTATCTAGATTTTATCATTATGTAATCTATTTGGTTTCTAACTATTTTATCTGGTTTATCTTGAGGTGATATCCATCTATATAAGCGTCTTGGAGGATGTTGGAAAAATGTGTTGGTAACTATAAAATCATTCTCAGTACAGAACTGAAGTAGACGGTCTCCTCTATCATTGCGTTCACCGAGACCGAAGGCTCCTATTGTTTTCTCAACCGCGCCCTTTCCAATCTTAGCGTTCGAGTCTCCTATGAGCATTGTTATATCTTGCGAGTTGGTACTGTTAATTAAGTCTTCTATTTCTTTATAAAAATGTTCTATTTCCTCATCATTACTTTGTGCTGTAGGAGCATAAACTTGTATCAAGTTCAGTTTTAATGGGCTGGCATTCAATTGAAGAAGCATGCATCTTTCGGAGTATGGGATGTAGTTAGTAACGTATTTCACAAGTTCCTTTTTGACTAAAATACCAACGCCTTGATAGTGGCCCTTCTGTTCCGATGATTTTCCGGAATAATATAAAGTTGTTTCATTATTATTATGGATCCCATTGTCTGCCCACCTTATTTCGCTTAATCCCAGAATATCAAGTTTGAGTCGTTTCATTTCCTTAATAGTATTTTCTAGCTTACCTTCTTTTATCAGGCTTCTTACGTTCCAAGTGGCAATCTTCATAAATTGATTTTTCTTCTGTGTTCATCACGCCATTTTTGTTAGCTACTCTGCATCTCAGAGTAGCTAACAAAAATGGCGGCAAAATCATTATAGTTTTTTAACATCCTAATAAACATGTCTAACTAATGTTGAAAGGAAACTTGGTACCCCCAAGTTATCCTGGTTTCTTGGCTCGCCTATGGACTAATGGAACCATTATGTAATTCACTTATTTAAACTACTTAAACTTACTAAAAATCGTGTAAAACTTTAAAAACTAAACTCTGACGTTTCAAGGGCGGCATTGTCCCCGTGGTCCCAGAGAAACACCTGGGAGTGTTTCTCGGAGACCAACGGGACAATCTAGTTTTCAAAGTTTTACACGATTAAGCCCTGTTTTAATAAACTTATAATATATGTATTTATTCCAAATATCAACAAAATACATTAACATACAATAAAAGACATAAAGAAACATAATTTACATAATTGGTAAAAGCCGTAAGGGGTACAACAGATCGCAAAGATATTGACGAATGCCATTTTTTTGATATGAGGGGGGGGCCGAGGGACATTGATGTCATGCGTCAATTCAATTCAATTCAATTCAAATATTTTAATTCCAGACTCGTGAGTCCATATATTGTTAGTTACATTTTTTTTTTATATCTTTGCGATCTGTTTTACCTATTACGGCTTCTTCAGCCTGCTGGCTATTTATCAAGGAGTATGTTTACACCCTTTCAACAATATAAATGACACTATCCGTTACAGCAAAAGATGTTGCGTTAAGTATTAATTATAACAATAAATGTATAAAGGTTTATCCTACACACACTGATGAATACAAAATCAATTAGTTGATCTGTTAGACTTTCACGAGTTCTCACCCATATTCGCTACAAATACCTATATATTATATCACTATAAAATGTTGTTCATAAATAAGTCTGAGACTGAGTTATGATCTTTAACGTCAACTGCCTTAGCAAATGAAACGTGCGACTCGTCTAATTCTACTCTCTACGTGTTATTTAAAGGATCACTACACACGCTTGATAAATTAATTAATGGTGCTTTCGTCACGTAATTGAACGTGTGCAAATTTGAGTAAACAGCGAGGAGACACTAATTTGCATACAAGTAATGAGACTAGTATAGACATAGTACGTGTATACAATAAAAATAAAGTATTATTATGTTTTGAGCTTGCTATAGATATACCTATAAATAATTCTTCTTTCAGAACCAATGTTAATATTACGACAAGCTATTTTGAAACACTAAGTATCTTAATAAATCTACACAAGTAAACACCAATGATACAAATAATAAAGTAATGATCATTACGTTACACACTCTATACTCAGGCCATTAAATGATGTCGCCGCAATATATTACAGATTATTCACACTAGTGCAAGCTCTACCACCGTATCAATTATCCTTTGCTTTATTGAGCAGTTGTGCAAATAACTGTACAAGCATGTTTATTCCCTTTAATATAAATTGCATCCGAACAGGGTAAAATAATTATAACTGTAGGTAATAATAAATTGTGCCTTCTGACTACGGCTATTATTAAACCAGCATTTTTACAAAGAATAGAAATCAAAAACGCCCCTCGAGCCGGCCGGCAATTAAAGACTGAAGTTCTACCATAAAATACCTCTCAGATTCCAGAGGAAATATCACAATTATTTACACTGATTGTCTGGAAGGGCATGCAAAAACAAGGAATACCTGAACCGCGCGATGGACGGCGATATTGAAGCGTAGTCTAGAAATACAATCGCGATAGCCTTCGAGAGTGGGGGCACGGAATTGACTAATAAATCGAGGGTCTTAAGGCAGTGTCGCTGAGTAAATACATATCATCGTATAATCTTATTCACGAGTTAAGTCAGCTACATATTTATCTCTATCTACAATTGAAATAATTGAAATGTTTGCTAGTAAAGTAACGTAAAAGTTATGGTAAAAATGTTAAATGCAGCGTCTTTCAACAGTGTGCAGCCGATAATGAAGTGCAGTAAACAAAGGACTTGCTTTGGTAGTTAAATTTCTTGAGGCGGCATCAAAAACGGAGTTCAAAGGTAAATTAGCTGGAGTGCCGCGTGAGAGCTCTTCCCTGCTGGCGAGATGAAATCTTGCAACTTTAATTAAAGAGATACGTCGGATGGGAGGACATGTTTGCTCATTCTTAAATTTATTTTTCATTTTTTAGTTGTATATGTACAAAAAATTGTTTTTATTTTCATTGTTTTCTTTTGTATTTTGAGAGTATAAAGTTATTGTTTACGTAGGCGAAGTAAAAAAGGTGGTAATTTTCGATTTGACTTCTGATATGACAAGACTAAGACAAAATCACATTCGAAATGCGTTAGAAATTAAATAACTATGACAAAAACCAAAAGTATTGAAAAAAATAACGTTATCACTGAAAATACACGGAAACCAGAAAACTTTATGCGACATTTTAGTCTTCATACGAGTATGTGACCAGGAATGTGCTGCTATTAGAATTTTTCCCTTTCCTCGCGAGCACCTTTTGTATGAGCTAAATATCTAATTAACAATAAAACACTTGGATATAATGATGAATAAAACAGGAAAATTTAATTTGGAAATTTGAAAATGAAATTGAATAGGTATAAAATCATTTTTAGTTTCCTGCACATTATAAAGAATCTGTATGTATGTGTCATTGCTGGATGTTTTTGCCAAATCATTAATTGCGCAAGCGCGGCGTAATTTCCTAACTAGGCCTAAGGCTGGATTTGACCAAACTTTTTAACCAAGAGTAACGCTTACTCTTGGATACTTATGTCAAAATCCCATAGTAATTTGACGTTACTATCTGAGAGTAAGCGTTATTCCCGGAATAAAAAATTGGTAAAACGCAGCCTTAGGAAATTAGGCCAAATAAGAAAACTCTTTTTTACTCTTTTAATTATTTATTAAACAGTGTTACTATAAACTCATAGAAGACATTCCTACACAACTTAACTTAAAAAATTGTGTTAAGCGCTAAATATATATTTTGTTTCGCAACTCGCTCAGCTTGGGTAAAGGCGTGTCCCAGCCTAATAAAGGTGCGGGTTATTCGCAAAGACACGCCGTCGGCCGCCGACCGGCGACATCCAGTCCCGTGGTAATGACGCCCGATAATCGCCGACATCCTTCCCGACTTACTTTAAAGATATTTTTTCGTTTTCATTGGCCTCTTTAGGAGTTATTTTTAGAAAAAAAATAACGCTTAAAAGCGACAACAAAAACCAGATTTAGTTCGTGATATCAAGCAGAAAGAAATCATTTAACCTTCATTAGTGAAAAATAACCAGTATTTCGGAAATCTGAAATATAAGTAAGTATTATGAATAAAAACCATATGATAAATAAAAAGATTGGTCAAGTTATTATTAGTGTGTGCACACAAATTAAGTTAAGAACAAATTACGTAGAATGAACAAAATTCATGGGAAATTTCGAATAGAAATTTAAATGGGTTTTTAAAGTTATATTAAAACTACATCTACTGTTAGGGGTAGTGTGGGCATGGGCATGTGGTTAGCCGGCCGGCTCGATCACACAGCTTTCTGATTGATTGAATTCATTATAATCATAGCCATTTACGCAAACATCTGATTGAACAATATTGATTATGGCGTTTATTTGTGAAGCGCGAGAACCAAATGCGGCTAGTGAAACTAAAATATGTTTATACTTGAACTTTTGTGGTGATATTGTTTCGCATGATACGTAAATTTTAAGATTTAACATTTCTTTAAATGGATTGAAGCCCTTTTCTAAACAACGAAGAACTTTAATTAAAAATGTAAAACCAAATTAAAAGCTTTTTTTTATTTTTTAGTAGTTATAGTTGCATTTTAATATTTTTTTTAAATCAGTGTCATTATAATGCGTGTGCATACGGAACCCTAGAAACGTGAATACAGCTCGGTCGGTTTTTATTTATATTTGCGGTCTGATCCTTGCACATCATATGAAGGTAGACATCCCGTCGTAATAAAACAATTTGTATTATTTTAGTACCTTACCCTACAGATCCACGAAAATCGATTAAAACTGGTACCTACCTACTCTAATTAATTAAATTAACTCTAATTAATCGGTCTGATTTAACCTAAGTTCTTTATAATAAAATAAACCGAACTATATGGCCTATAAACCGTGTACCCAACGCGCGACATCTTAACTTAACTTTTCATCACACCAGCTCGTAAATGGTGATATTATAATTATGCAAGCATACTTAGACTTAATGAGCTGTATTAAACCCATGGTCTTAAAGGATTCTCATACTACTTTACCGCCCGCCCGGAACTCCCGGAGAACCTGTCCCCCACGCGTTCACCGCACGTAGTCGCCGCCCACTCCGGAGTACCTACTGTGGACTGTGCTACTACAGCTACACTACCGCTAATAATGATTGTTTCTTTATCTGTCTAGAAAGTTTATTTATTTCTTCGCAACTGTGAAGAAAAACATTGTATGTATCACGGGCGGCACAAGAAGTACGAACTTGTGCTAAAATTAAATTTACACTCGTTCGTAATTTCTTGTAATTTTGTGTTATTCGCCAACAAACTGCCCTCAGTTTGGCGATATATTTTGTATACCTACCACCTAAGTTTCTTTTGAAATAAATAAATTAAACTAAATTAAAAAAATTGTTTACTGCCCTTAATACACAATTTACTATAATTATTTCAGAGATAACCGCATAATGTACCAACTACTCCGAGTCGTGGTGATATTTAAAGTCGTGACAAGTCTAATTGACCAACGCAACGAACGCGTACGCATGCAAAGGCCGTCTTGTCACATCGAGCCGCATAAGCCTAGCTGCCTAAACCGTCCTTCCGCGTAAACTGGTTACCGACCCCTATTACGGAACCCAGCTATACTCGTAGTTGTACGACAAGTAACTCCACCATCCTACTCACACATAAGCAAGTTAGAAGAAGAAAGAGTAAAACTTTTCGTATAAGTAAAGTCTAGACGTCCTCGTATTCCATCTGTCGGGCAATTAGAAGGTAACTAGTTACACAAGATTACTGAAGCTTTATTGAAAGTAAAATCTGAGTAACATGTTTCCATTACAATTCATTAGTTTCATTAAATATATTAGTATTAGATAATTCGTATTAGTTATAAAAAATAAACTAAGTTTTGATAGTGACCTCGTTCACGAAGATTTATTTGATAAGAGGAAGAAAAAAATATATGTATCTCATGAAGGTGAACTTTAATATCACCCTATCGTCGAAAACATAATCTCTCTCTGTTGTCGCTCCCTCATCACTGAGGATCGTTGTCATCGGCGGATGTGGATGCTCTGCGCCTAGATTTTATAATCTGCTTCCATCGGTGCCTGTTCATCGCGTCTCTGACGACCAAGCAAAATTTAGTAACATAAACATAACATAATATTTGCCATGTTAAACACTGATTGTGCCTCTACCTTGCCAGTAGGTAATTACATAACAATTAAACGACACGTTAAATAAAAAATGACGCAGAGAGACCATCTGTTTTCTCAAGCCATAATCGACGAGAAATGCCTACCTTGTTTTGCGCCTACAAGTATAGGTAAACTGCAACACTTAATACACATGTGCGCAAGGTGTCGCAATTACCCACTTTCCTTAAAAGCCAGTGAAAGTTGCGTACGCTACACAAAGATCTCTGCATTGTACCCTTGATAAGCATAAAGCACACAAGGCAGTTGTAGGAGGAGTAATCTGATTCTGCAATGTGATCCCTCTAGAACGTTTATTGGTTGTCGTAAACTGTCTACAAGACATTGAAACAAGACATATATAACGCTAGTAGGTACCGTAAACCGGGGTTACTTTGATCAATTTTGAAGTTTGACACTAATTTCTAACGATCCCATTATACATAGAAATATGAAATTAAAATATAATTATCGGTTTTTTCTTTTCTTTCAATACACAAAATAAAAAAAATTATGGACTTATAGTTTTGTCAGAAAAAAATAAAAACGACACGATCAAAGTTATATTGAGAATGGGGTACTTTAAAACTACCACTTTTTTTACAATGAAAGTACAAACTAACCCCGTTTAAAAGCTCGTAAAATATAAAAAATAAAAATCGGTTAAGAACTTTTTGCGTTATTTTTATTCATAATGTATGGGGTGACTTTGATATGTGGGGTTACTTTGATAACATACCAAATGAAAAAAACAAGCGCTCTGTTAGATTATTTATTGCAAAAAAAAACGTAGGTACTTCGCTTGAACAGGTATAAAAGCACTTAAACGCACTTTAGAATACCTTTTAATCACAGATATAATCACCCTTTTTTGATCAATTTCACCACGTATAAGTGATCAAAGACACCCCGAGCCATGGATTCCCGGGCAACGTGCGCGTGTATATGTTATCGGATTGAGGTTATTGTTTTCAAGTTCAGGAATAAACACTGATAAATATAAGACACCTTAAAAAACACATGTAGTTATTATTGGCACAAGTATAGTCAAAGTTTTTTAACCTTAAAAATCAGTAAGATAAGCGTACCTACCATTAATATTTTTTTTCTAGACGAAATAGTAGCACTACACACGTGTCCGGTTACTATGCGCTGGAACAACTATCCGTGATGCCAATAAAGAAAATAAAACTGCTTTGGCGTTTTTCATTTCGTTTAAACGAGCCTTTAAGTAGCGGATGGAAGTTGTTATCAAAGTCGACCCACAAAACAAAGTTTACGGTAACTAAAATAAGTATCCTATTTAAATAAAATACAGAAAACGGACAATAATAATTATACTTTTATGAGATAGATCTGTTGCATAATCTTTATATAAAATAGCGTAGTTTATGATTATTTACTTACCTACTTAAGCGTATTGACTCAGTTCATATATGTTCAGTTTATTGTCAATAGGATCATTTAAATTTTTAGATAACAAGTATAAACATTTTGAATTTAATACAAGCTGTCATATAAAATATAAAGTATATATTTATTGCAATGGCTTGATCCTAAAATAACATAAATATTCTACTTCAGTTACATTATATCCCGCGGCACAATGTTTTGTTACATAGCAGCTCCCAGATTCTGATTCCACATTGTAAGTGTAAGTGCAACATCAATACTTGTGTTGGTAAGTAATAAGTACTTAGAACAAAACAAGGTAAGTATTATAGTTGCACACACAATCCGTGTAGATCGCAAATTTAATCGAGAGAGGCACTTGTAGTAGCAGTACCATGAGTTGCCAACAAGGCGTTAGTCGCTAGAGACTAACGCTTTCTAAAGTATTTGCAACTCGCTCGCACCAATGAGAAAGAGCAGGATGCAAAATACTCTGGATTCTAAACCAGCTATAGAAACGTCACTGTCAAATGAGCACTTAATTTGGTACCATAGGTTTTTATTAGCGCTGGCGAAGGCGTGAGAAGCTCTGGCTACGCGATCGCGCCTAGGGTTGCCATATGGACAAATTGAATTTCCCGACAAAAATTCCCTACAATCTTCACAGAATGTCGGTAATGACAATTTTTTCATGTGGTGTTTTTTGTCAATTTTGAAATAACAAGGTAGAGAGCCTAGTAAAGTGATGTGCAAAATTTGTAGCAGTTACTTTAGCATAAAATATAAAGGTGCAGCAGACATTCAGAACCATATTCAGACTGACAAGCATCAGAACAGAACATCAAAACAGTGATTAAAAAAATACAAAACTCGACGCATTTATTAAACCCCAAAAATCAGAGAGCTCTTCTGGAGCTACGCAAGCCGCCTATGCTACTTCCACAGTCCACACTATGAAACACCATCAATAATTTAATTCCATGAATTGCACATCGTATTTGATGCCAACAAATGCTGCGAAATATCCTATTTCAAATTGCTACGAAAGGAATATTATTGTTTTGTTGATTACTGTTTGCTTATATTGGTCATTTAATTCATAATGTTTATACTGTAAAGATTTGTGTAAGACCACTAAGACCCATATTGGCTATATTATACTATACCATATACGATCATATCTCTAACCATAGATTAGTTATGTACATGGATACATATTAGTTATGTATTCTGTAGCATTAGATCTAAGACTGTTAACTTAACAGTCTGATGACTTGTCGTATTTATATCATAAATATATTATATTTTGACGTTTGGAGGCCTTTACACCTCCAAATCCTATTAGTATTATTTTTTTGACAATGGGGACCGTTTACATCTCCAGTCTTTATTTTGACACTTGGGGAGCCTTTACATCTCCAAATTTTATTCGTATTTTATTTTGACGTGGGGGGACCTTTTACATCTCCCACACTTAATTTATTTTTAACTATAGAGACTATACATCTCTTGCACATATTACACATTTATTTTAATATTCTTTACCCAGGTTTTGGCTGTTGTATTATCAACATTTAGATTATAATTTTACTTCTATATATTGTAAATGTTTGTACATACAAATGCTTTACTGTAATGCTTATTGACTTGTAATAGTGCCCTTGAGGCCTACTTGCAGAATAAATTTTTGAATTTGAATTTGAATTTGATTATATGCCGCTGTACGAAGTCACATTAAATCTACTATGGCGGATTATCCAAGATGGTGGACTAGTTATTTTTTCTGCACTACCACAATATGAATATCAAATGAAAGGTGTTGCCGAGGAGAACACGAAAATATGCCCAATAATAACTAAAAAAATAAAGTGACTGTAAAAAAAACTTTTTAAAACCAGCTTTTTTGAAGTGGCCCAAAAACGATGAAAATAAACTTTTAGTTAAATCAAAGTAACAAATTTAGTTTTAATTTTTTTTTACAGGTAACTTGTTCTTGGCTTGTACAAAATCGCATGATTATAATATAATTTTCCCAGCAGAGAGGGGACCGATTTTTGAGATTCGATCGTTCGAATACAAAAATGAGTGATCGAAAATAATCGCACGTGAAAATTTGTCACGATTATTTTCGCATGATACCAATAATGGGCGCTTTTATTTTTTGTTGTAGAAAATGCTCCGCATTCCGCATTTTCGTCTATAGATCCGCAAGCCGCTCTATGGTGAAGCGGATCCGCATTTTTAAATCATGCAATTTTCATAGTGGGAAATTACATAAAATCATAAAAATCCCGAGCTCTGATTTAGGGCCATATTTCACTATACGGTTACTACCCGAAAGCCGAAAGTAAACGAGACGACGACGTAGAAGATGTTTTTTCTTTTCATTTAAGTAAAAAACAGTTTAAAATTATATTCCACTTTTTTATTTATAAATACGCATTTTTGAAGCTTCTTGTTTTTGCATTTCAGTATCTGGCAACACTGTGTCTCATTGACTTTTGACGGGTGCCACTAATCCGCATCCCGCGAAATGGCAGCCCAATAATCGGCGACCCAATAATTGGCGACCACGATGTACATGGATTATTGGGTCGCCGATTATTGGGCTGCCTTTTATCGGGTCGGACAAGCTCGGTAGCGGGCCAATAATCCGAAGCCCCAGTTTTAACAGTACAATAATCAGCAACCCAATAATCCAAAACCAAAACAATGGACACGAATTATTGGGCTGCCGATTATTTGTCTGCTTTTTATACAGACTCCTTAGATCGAATGTTAAGGCAGGTCGGTTTAGGTACGACGACGAGCGAAGCGAGGAGGAGTGTTAGGTAGAACTGCGACCTAACAGCGCGCGAGCCGAGCGAGCTAAGCGAGCGTGCCGCGGCAGCGGCCGGCGAAGCGGCAGAACCGACTTTTTTCGCATTCCGCGAAAAGGCGCCCCAATATATTCGCCTGGAAGGGAAGGCCAAGCTGGCATCCAAAAAGCTCGGTGTGCTCAATAGAGCTAAGCAATACTTCTCTCCGGGGCAAAGACTGTTATTATACAAGTCTCAAGTCAGGCCCCATATGGAGTATTGCTGCCATCTTTGGGCGGGAGCACCTGGATACCAGCTGGGCCCCTTTGACTCGATCCAAAGACGTGCTGTCCGAATTGTCAACGATCCCAAACTCACGAGCGATATCGAACCCTTAAGTCTAAGGAGAGACTTCGCCTCCTTATGTGTGTTCTATCGCTTGTACAATGGATTGTGCTCTGAGGAATTGTTTGATATGATGCCAACGGCTGCATTCTACCACCGCACCGCTCGCCGTCGGCAGGGTGTTCACCCGCATACCCTGGAGCCTAAATGGTCTCGTACCGTGCGGTTTAAGAGGAACTTCCTCCCGCGGACGCTCCGGCTGTGGAATGAGCTCCCTGCCACTGTTTTCCCAAAGGACTACAATATGGGGCTCTTCAAAAAAGGAGTGTTAAAGTTTTTAAAGGGTCGGCAACGCGCATGTAACACCCCTGGAGTTGCAGGCGTCCATAGGCTACGGTGACCGCTTACCATCAGGCGGGCCGTATGCTTGTTTGTCACCGTCGTAGTATAAAAAAAAAAAATATTTGGCGACCACGATGTACATGGATTATTGGGCTGCCGATTATTGGCCTGCTGCGAGATTGCTCGACCCAAAAAAAGGCAACCCAATAATCGGCGACCCAATAATCCATGTACTTCGTGGTCGCCAAATATTGGGGCGCCGATTATTGGGCTGCCTTTTCGCGGGATGCGAAAAAAGTCGGTTCTTGCTGTTAGGTCGCAGTTCTACCTAACACTCCTCGCTTCGCTCGTCGTCGTACCTAAACCGACCTGCCTTAACATTCGATCTAAGGAGTCTGTATAAAAAGCAGACAAATAATCGGCAGCCCAATAATTCGTGTCCATTTTTTTGGTTGCGGATTATTGGGTTGCCGATTATTGTATTGCAAAAACTGTGGCTTCGGATTATTGGCCCGCTACCGAGCTTGTCCGACCCGATAAAAGGCAGCCCAATAATCGGCGACCCAATAATTGGCGACCACGATGTACATGGATTATTGGGCTGTATTGGCCCGCTTCGAGATTGCTCGACCCAAGAAAAGGCAGCCCAATAATCGGCGACCCAATAATCCATGTACATCGTGGTCGCCAATTATTGGGTCGCCGATTATTGGGCTGCCTTTTCGCGGGATGCGGATTAGTGGCACCCAGTTTATCTGTGGAATGTGTTTTGATATTATCAAATTGATAATCAGTTTTCTTTTACGTATCCCTGTGATTTCTAATAACCTGTGACTACCATGGCGTCTCCGAAGCCCTATGCTTCCGAATCCGAAGAGTCGAGTGCTACGGCCTCCTTCCTCTTCTGGTGTTGTGTCGCCTGCTAGTCCGCGAGTGTTGGACTCTTTAGAGCCGCCTACGCATGCAAAACGTGCGCTGTGGGCTAACAACCTCAAGATACCTCGTGTCAAGCAGTCCCCTCGTGTGAAGACACCAACAGTTGAGCGTAGGCCTGCTGTTTTGCCTTTTGTCAGGGGAGTTACGGACAGGATCAGCCACATCTTGAGGTGTGCTTCAATCAAGACCTATTTCAAGCTGTTGAAGAAGATGTCACAATTCCTAAGGCCTGTAAAGTGTAACTTGCCTCTACAAGATGCTGGGGTCTACAGGCTTGGCTGAGAAGCGATACATTCCCAGGTTGCTGCGCGAGGCTATTGAAATCAAGAAGGTTCCTAATTTCAATAGAGAGGATGGCTTTTCAGTACCACCAGTTTGGGATCCTGTATTACATCTCATTAAGGATCAAGCACGACACAGGGCTGGAAGACCTTAGTGTGGACTTTGTTTTGAAAAGATTGAAAAGGGAAAAATAGGCAAAATGGGGTAGTTTTCTTGTCGCTACTTTCTGCCCTATAAGCCAGTTAGGGGAAGCGTTTGTTAGTTGTATGTATGTTAATCCTCAGGGTTTTAATAATTTTTAATTTTAATTATAGAATGCCCTTCAGGCAATGTATTACTAGTCTAGCTTTATAAGCCCCTCTGGGCATTGTAGACCAACCTTTGTTTTTGTATTTAATTATTCCTATATTTTTGTATATAGGCAGTTTGCACAAGATAACTTTGTTGATTGACGGGGAGAATTCTCATTCTCTCAGTCATCATCTTAACCCTGTGAAAACTAGTGCTGTAAAGGGCTCGAAACATTGGGTCATGGTGTTAATAAATGCAATTAATTTGTTCTAAAGTGTCTATAAACTTTAACCATGAATATCTCCATAACCATAGGGTTCCACGGGGTGCGGGTGGTATTGGGGGGTAGCCCTTCTCCCATAATTCATATTTTAGTTTATATAGATATCAGATATATGTGCAATAGAAAAGAAAAAAAAACAAGTTAAGTGATATTATGAAAATTTTATAGAAATGTTAAGTAGAAATATGGAATAAATCACTGACTGTATTGTTGTTATTTTAGATTTAAAATTGTTTTGTCTATATAAGACAAAATATCTTCTATTAGCATAATTGTTATATTCATTATTAATGAATGTATAGAAAAGTTTTAGTTAAGTGTACAATTTTATCAAAGTAATAATTTATTATACTATGTTATTCTATACTGTAAAAATGGGAGTAGGATCTTGTTAGCTCTTTTAAAGTTGTTAGTTAAGTTTGATCACTGTGTACAGTCAAGTGCAAAAATATGGTTCAACATAATCGACTCATAAATATGGTACTACGCTCTTATTACACCGGCATAAGGTGCTATGGGACAGATTTTTGAATAAGATGTGCACCACCATATTTTTACACTTGACTGTACCCATGAACATTGTTGATTTTTATATCTGTCACATAAGAACTGAGTGCAATGATTGTTCATTATGATGATAAAAATAAAACTAAAAATCACAATATCATGTTGAATTTTATTTCTCTGTCTGTCCTTACACACAGACTGACTGACTGTTTCGAGTTTTCCTCGTGGTCGGTGGAGAAGGTAACACTAGAGCTGTCACCCAAGGGAAAATTCATAAGAGTACTGTAATAACAAAGTACACTGAATTTTTTGGACTGAGAGTTGAAAAAAGTGGACTCCACATTTCAGAACAGTCACCATTCCTGGCAGCATTACCAGATAGTCTCCTAGGTGCCCTTACGCTGCCAGGTACATGCCTGATACTGCTGTGACAGTTCCATACCTTGAACCATACAATTTACCCAAAAACTTACTTAATTGAAATACACATTTATTTTGCCTTATTTTCATCATGGTCAAAAAGAACTGATCTTCCGTACCTAACAGAATAACAGAACTAGAATAATACCGTATTTTATCTGCCATAGGACTTAAAGTTGAGTATACAAAAAATAACTTCTTGTAACACTAAAAATATTAACTGTTTATTTCAAAATATAAATTATCTTCTTACATGCTAGAGCTCAGTTACAATCTCGAAGTTTGGAGATTCTATCAACCAGTCATTTCTTAACCAGTGCTTTCTTAAATGTATTCTTTACTTTATCAGGGTAACTATCTAAAGTTTCTATTACTTGTTTGGGTAAGCTGTTCAGGGTGCGAGGTAGGTATGAGAACCAGTGCCGTCTACCTTTGTCATTGTTACTCTTAGGTATCTTAAAGTGTGGTTCATTGGTTAATATCCCGCAGGTGGGATGGCCTATTGTACCTGTCGAGCTGACCCATCAAGTGTTTGTGTTCTAACACAACAGCTAGTTTTAATTTATCATATACACTAAAAGTTCTACAATAATTAAATAGTTTGTGATAGTTAAGTATTTTTATACTGAAGTTTTATTTTCAAGGGAACTGTGGTTTTTAATAATCTTATTTGTATATTATATATTTTTAGTAGATATGTATTATATGTTCGCCCATAGCTTATTACAGAGTCAGCCAACGCCAGGTATAACATACAAAGTATAGTACATATATGGCATTTTGTTTTAATATACTAAAGTTGCTTAGGATTGTCCTAAGTTTTTGGCACACATGGTCAACATGTGCCCCCAGTTAAATTTGGTATCTATTGTGAGGCCTAAATAGGTATATTGATCAACAACTTCTAGTTTTTCACAGTTGCAGCTTGTTGACCATGTGTGCATGCATACGTGCTCGTGAGCTACAACGCTAGGTATGTTATGTAGTTTAAACTATAATACATTATTGCTATGCCGATGGCCCTGCGTTTGAATCCCGGTAAGGGCATTTATTTGTGTGATGAACACAGATATTTGTTCCTGAGTCATGGATGTTTTCTATGTATTTATGTATTTGTATATTATATATATCGTTGCCTAAGTACCTGTAACACAAGCCTTATTGAGCTTACTGCGGGACTTAGTCAATTTGTGTAAGAATGTCCTGTAATATTTATTATTATCTTAGTCTTTTTATAGTTTCAGGATAATCCTGCGTCATGCACCCATTTACATAAGATATCAAATTCACTTTGCATCTGACTCTACGTTGTCCTGACATCTTTCATCAGCAAACTGGTACACAGGGCGGTCTTGAATAAGTTACACATATCATTGGCATAAATTAAGTACTTTGTCGGGCCGTGCCATAATTAGATTTTCTTAGATCACTCTCCGGCAATACTGACTGCATTGTATCTATTGTGATGGTAATCTTTGAACCAGTTTAATGTTGGCCCCTGTATACCATTTTGCTGAAGTTCAAAGAATCAAATGCTTTACTGAAACCAATCATAATGACTATTACATGTTTTCTATTAGTGAAATGACCATTAACTGTCTGTAAATTATTGAGCAAGTAGCTGTGAGGTCTTTTTTCCTTTTTGAAAATGAAACTGTCTCATGGATAACATGTCACTCAAAGCCTGTATAAAATTGAATAGCTTTGTCATCATTTTTAAATCGATGACTTGTCCCAAACACATGTTCCATATCAATTTGCATTCCTTTTGATGAGAATTCTTGATTATCTACAACAGGCACTACCTACAACACACACATTTTAGCACTGGCAGCAATTTCTATTTCACTGTCCACTTCCATGTCTACTTCCATGACATTTGGAGGTAATTATCTTCAAATTGTAATTTTCTCTGAGACGTCGTCTCAAGTCGCTGCTGGCGGGCGATTGCACTTGGTGGTACTTACACCAAGGGCAAGGGTGGGCCACCAACCTTTAAAATGTTGAATGAGAATATAGAAGGTACAGCAGTTTTTCTCAGGAATCTTGATTTCGGTGCATAATCTGAAAGAGAGTCACGATTGTTTAAAAGCTTTAAGAGATGCTTAGATGCAGGATAAGTAAAAATAATAAGAGAAACTTACTTGTGTATATACTTTGACCGTAATAGTATGATGTAAAATGCATCGAACATAAACGGGATGAATGTTTTGTTTTGAAGTTTATGATACGTAACGAACGGTCCCAAGCCTTTCGACGCTTGTGGTCTTTTAGAAATGCGTGAATGCCTTGATTTTTGCAGTTTAGAGCACTACAGTGAGTCATTTTGTAGTAGAAATATCTTAATTATTGCGAATGCGCAAGGTTATTTACATATGTTTATGTAATTTTAATGTATTGTATGGGATTTGACAGATGACAAGTAGACATTAAGGAACGTCCATGGCAGCTTTTCTCCTCATTTGTGTAGTTTTTATAATTTATAAATATAATACAGGTGGCGGTGGCTAAGGTTCGATTGCGATGTACAATCCATAATGTTGGTTCCCGTTGCTACAAATACTATTTACACAGCCAACCGTCGTTCGTTCTAAAAAATAGTTTATCATTTCGGAACGCACCCGTCACTGTTAACCAATAAATGAACACTTTAAAATGCAAAATACACGATAATCCGAAATTTGCCAATATATGTTGTCGACTCAAAACTCTTATTTTTTTACGTTCTTTCATTTGAGTATAGTTTCATTCAGTTCCGTGTAATTTTGTAACTGACAGTAGGTTTAGAATTAGAATGTACTGACGCCATTATGCGTTTGTCACGCACGACTTTGGCAGTGAGAGTCGTAGCTACAGAAGCTAACGCTTTTTTCTAAACCGATTGTCAAACTTGAAACTCATGGTACCGCAATTAACAAAATTGTATGGGTTTGACAGTTGAGCGTTAGACGCTCACGCACATTTTCTACAGACGCTTTCGATATCTACACAAGCTAACGCTTCGTTAACAATGTAACTCATGGTAAGGGTACTGGTAGCCCTTCCATGCGTGAGGCACATGTCGACACAATCCGATGCGCCCTGTCTGCAGCAGGCCGCAACTTGCCATGAAATATGTATAAAAACACGACTGGCAATGTCTCAACCAAGTGCTACAAGCTCGCCGTGGCTCTTATGTAATATACAATCGAGAGTAAGCTACGGATAATAAGAGACAGCCTTATACAAATCGATCAAGTACCGAAATAAATTAGGCTTGTACCGAATATGGTTACTTGACTTCATTACACATACCGGGCCTACGCTAACTGACGCGGATTACCCGGAACGGACGCCCGTCTGGGCCGTCTGATAAGAAATTGTATGAACAGCGCTAAGTGAAGCGGGCGCACGGAGCGGGTGCGCCATACTAAATCCACCCGCCGCGATCCGCGAGCGTGCGCACGCGGCGGGCGTCCGCGTCAGCTAGCGTAGGCCCTTATGGTTACTTATAGCTATTGCACACATAAAATGCATAAATATTACCATAAAAAAATGGATAATGTAATCGGCGAAAATAATTACTGCACTGTGTTTACAAAACAAAGTCACACCTACGTATTCTTAGTCTAATTTAGTGAGCTTAAAATTTTAGGGCCTCACCATAGAGTTTACTCTATTCCTAGTAATACATTACCTGCTAACCCGGAGTTAAGCTGTAAATTTGCATACAAAAAACGCTTACCTTTGGGTTAGTTGGCTATCCCGGTTGGTGCATGTCACATGCATATATATTAACGTTCTCAAATAAGTGCCACATGCAGCATGTGGCACTTATTTGAGAACGTGATATATTTTTTGTTTTATGTAGGTACATATATGACCATCAAAATATAGCAGTACCTATTAATCTATATTGATTTTATGCTCTTATTTAAGTAGATAACGGACTTGAGATCACAATGGAACTAGTGTAAGGGGAGGGTCCGATCAACTTGACGTAATTACACGTGCATAGACGAGGCTATTAGTCGCCCATTGAACTGACGCTATCTCATAACTAGAGAGGCATAAGTCAATATTAACATCCATGTAGTAAACAACTTTGTGCATAGTGAAACTTTGAGAAACGCATCCTAGATAATAACCACGTATAGACTGTTCCCACATAAAATTATGAAGGCAAGGAAGCGTGATTTTGCAATCCTAACCGGTTCACTAGTTACCATTGACTATGACTACATAACTCGTAATTTACAAGTATTTACCTTTAAAATATACTCATTTTAACCGATAATAAAAACCTATGGATATAAATTTAAAATATATTGTTAGAAAATATACATTTCACATGCTTACTTCGGAACTAACATAAATCGCAATTATATTTTTTTACTAAACACACATACCTACTTTCACAAGACCACACAGCGAGTGTAAAATATAAAATATTCACGGGGGTAATAAAGTGTTCGGTTTCACAATCTCGCTCCCGACTCGTCACGATCTACGAGGTTATTCAATCTAGTCAGATATTTGCCACGAATCATTCGATACGGGCTCCATTAGTAGTACCAGAGTCAACCCGACGCGGATGCATTAAACAATCGCATCTGATAACACTGCAATGCGCATGAGCATTTCGGAGTTGCCACACCATCCGGTGAACGGATCAACACTGCGGGCAGCAAATTTGATAAAATGATCACAGTTCAGACATTTGTACTAACATTTCAATAAATAACACATAGGAAACAGTTCATGATTTATTATCAGCCGTGGAGATGGAAATACTAAACGTGGACAATAAATACTTCAAATGGTTAATCCGTTTTTATGTTATGACATTTATCTGACCGTACAGAGAGTTGCGAAATCCTTCGAAGCAAATTATGTAAGTTGGGTTAGTTCAAAATCACCTTCAAGCATTGTTTAGCTGTCGAGGGACCGGTTGGGCGGCGCGAGCGCCTCGATCCGTCTCTCTGACACAATATTTTCTAACCAAACTAGAATAAAACAATCACAGATAAGCAGTAATTGTAAATAATGATCTCGCTATACGAGTACGTCTCAAACAATTGGCGTTCGTTGAATCAATAATGGATATAACATTATATAAGATTGATGGTAAAATTGTTGTAGTTTCAAATCCAATTGAAGGAAGCATGCAATCATCGTGTTGTGAACTCGTGAACTGCGACTTGTCCTTTTTACCCGACTGCGCAACGCAAAGCCGGTTAATGTGTTTAACAGTCTATATATGTATGTATATTTGTTCTTTTGTAGCTAACTAGAGATCAAACGCGTGTACCGATTTGGATGACTCATATCATATGAGTCATATGTCAATCGATTCGTCTTTTTATGCGGATGTCACTAAAGACATGGCAATAATCAAAATTCAAAATGGTGACCATGAAACGCATATGGCTTTTTTATTCGTATTTATTGTAAAAAAAAACGAGGGATGAATATCAAGTGGGGTATCATTGAATAGAGGTTTGAAAATCATTATTGGTTTTCTTTCATCATTTTAAATTATGAATATCCATTTGGGAACTGTAACGATTTAAAGTTGATAAAAGGCGAGTCTTGACTTGAACAGACATAATCTCCCGTAGCCGGAATTATACTTCAGCAGCTGGCTCTCATGTAAGATTTTCGAACCACAAAATACCATACTACATATACCATCACACCTGCGCCAGTACCTACTCAAAAATTCAGGGCTGGATCAAGAGTCGGATGAAAAATAAATGTTCAAGCCCCTTATGAAATGAGAACAAGCGAAGTTGTGACTAAATGAACGAAATTAAGTTAAGTTACACTTACTGTATATATTTCGAAAATAAATGTTTTATTTTTATGAACGAAGTTGACACTTTATGTGTTAGTTTTACAATCTGCAGCAAAAGTTTTTGGTAAATATAATATTGTCTTCTACCGTTACTGCGATTGTTATTCATTGAAATTAAACACTTTAGAACGGCATTCTCAGTCATCATCTTAACCCTGTGAAAACGAGTGCTGTAAAGGGCTCGAAACGTAGGGTCATGGTGCTAATAAACGCGATTAATCCGTTCTAAAGTGTTTGGTAAGTATGTAGATCTAAATTCTTTTTCATTAAACAGTTGTATTTAACTTGCCCCGCTATATATATATATATCACTCTCTTCCTTAGACAGATTAATCTGATATTTAGTACACTCTGATGACAATACAATTTTATATATTTACATAGTATGTTTGTGAATCTAAGATGGTGACCGCCAGAAAGTGGCGAATTGCATTTTAACACAAAAACAAACACAGTATGACTTAGAAACTTTTTGTTGATGAAAAATGCAAATAAGAATAAAGTGAGAGGGGCGGAGCCTCCCACAAAAAAAAACAAACAAGGTATGATTGCTAGTCTCACCGGGGTAGATCAGCTACTTACTTTTTGCAGATTAAAGATGCAAACATAAAAGATAGTAAAGAGACTCAGGGAGCGGAGCCCCCTCACAAAATGATAACCACGTATGACTGCTATCTTCACCTGGATAGGTTCGTTAGTTACGTTTCATAGATTTACGATAGAAGTCAGAATTAATAGTATGCAGGAATCAATAATATAAATAATATGTCATAGCTACATTTAAATAGGTACAGGTCAAATCATAACGATCAAATGTTGGATGTAACTAAACTTCAGAAACAAAAAATAACCCCTCTTCTTGCCCCTTAATTACTGACGCACATGCCCGGGGCCCAGATGAAACTAGCGTCCATGCTGTTATTGTTTTTAGGTTACCCTTATCTAAGGCAATGGAAAAACTAACTAAGATCTGGAAAGACCGTAATAAACCGAATGCAACAAAAACTAGCCTCGTAAGATCCTTAGTATTTCCAGCGTTACTCTACGGTGCAGACACGTGGACAGTTAAAGAGAGAGAACGAAAGCGCATTGACGCTTTGTAAATGTGGTGCTGGAGAAGTATGTTACGAATTTCATGGACTCAACGCCGCACTAATGTTTCCATTCTGCAGCAGATCAAGGTCAAACAGAGACTCTCGGCAATCGTTCACTCTCGAATACAGAGTTACTTTGGCCACGTCATGCGCAAGGAGGACGACGCTATGGAGAGATTTGTTGTCCAGGGTAGAGAAAATGGCTCAAGATCTAGGGGACGCTCCCCATTGCGATGGACGGACCAAGTAAACGCCCTCACGGAGGCACCCCTAAACCTGTGCGCGCGAAATGCCTCGGCAAGGAAGAAATGGCGGGAGACAGTAAAAAGGGCTGTTCAACGACCTCTATGACCAGGACTACTCTGCCAAAGAGTATACGACTGAGAAGAGAAGAAGATACTTTATAGTTAAACAAGTAAATAGAGATTAGCTGAAATAATTATTTCACAAAAAAATTGTAAAATAATACTGGCCTTTATATTTATTTGGACCCATTTTTGAAGAGATTTGAAGTGACTGGGTCCCGACTGTTTAATATCGTGTGAGGTAGAGCTAACCCAAATATAAAGGCCCGTATTATTTTACAAATTTTTTATTTGATTTGTTTAATTATTTTCAGTTCTGTTTTAATGCAGTTGGTTTTTTTGACTTTTTCATTAATTGATCTTAGCATTCAATCTATTTGCAAGATAATGTATATGGATATTAAGTTTGGATATATCATGACTAGGTACTTATTAAGTATTTTTTCTGCTCTCCGGCCGGCAAGTAGCCAATTGCAGGCCGCTACGCTAAACAAATGCGCCGCTTGCCGACTGCCTCGAGCAGAAAAATAGTGTACTGACCTTGGCCAGTAAATAAGAAAGCCTCAGATCACATGTTTGTCGGCCTGAGCTTCGCTTCGGCCGACAATTACACGAGATCTGAGACATTTCTTACTTTACAGGCCTCGGTACGTAATCTACTATAATTACTTTGAAAAACTATTTATAACTGTGTCGTATGTAAAGTGAAAAAAACATATATATTCGGAATGTAAACAATTAAACATCGAGGTAAATTAAATGGAAATCTTGCGTTAAATAAAGAATATACAAATCCTGTAGACGTACTGAGAGCACCATAATCAAGTAATAAACCTAAACCGTTGTCACTGAACCGCGGCAAGGGGAATTTCAAGCCAAATACGATGAGCCACAATAAAGCAATTAATTAAATATTTGTCGGCAACTGCGGCTGAAAGGGCTACAAATCCGTGCGCGACCATCAAGCTTTCATCTTGCAAGGGGAAGCCAGCCACTGTATCAAATGCACTATAAATTCTTAAGATAAATGCACTAACGTCTCCACTGAAGAATTTACCTGAGGCATATATGAAAGTATATCTACGTGATTCATGTAATCTATAACTAGCTGACCTATGACGTGAGGCTGCGCTGCGTAGATACTGGTCATTGTTCACAGTAAATTACAATTCTCTTGTGGAAATTTACCTTAACCAAGCTCGCCCCGAGCGACTCTGCCAATATACAGATAATATTTCTACTAAAATCAGGCATAATAATTCATGCAGCAGTATCTTTAAATTCACGTTTGCACATTAAAACACGCAACAGCAGGGCCATTAAGCGAGCCACATGATGGTCGTGTTTCTCACGCGAACGAACCAAAACAGACACGTATGTATGTAGTTTCATCGGCCATCGCTAGCAGTTCAGAATAAATCTCATGAACAGATGCATTTACAAGTCGAATGCCTGCTTTTCAATTGGGTACGACCCAGGCGCCGTATAAGGTCTTAGTTTTAACACTATCTTATGTCATAATTGCACATAAATTATACGTAACACCGCTTGGGCTGCACCGACACGCCCAGTGCGCGCCATTTCGTTACTTTTACAATAAATAAGGTCTAATTGAAGGTTTCATATTTGCTAATAGTCCCGATAGACTTGTTATTCTGCCCGCGAAGCTAACAAAGGAGCGCGAGCGCAGTGCAGATACCCCCGCGATATACGCTCCTGCGCATCGTTGGCCTCCTCCCATACGCACGCCGCATGATAACTGTATACTTTACCATCTAATTCAAAGTATACTTTTTCTGGAAGAACACGAGTTTCCTTCTAAATTGCCGACTTACGCTGAATATGGTTTCGTAATCACTACAGCTGACGAGCCGTCTGCAATCTTGATTATGTTTACTTTTCAATTTCCTAGTAATCGCCAGTCACGATTTAACATGAACCGTTAAATTCAAAACTGTGTAATACGAGTATCGAGGCTTTGTCGACTAATAAAAATGTTGTTTAGTAAACCCCGGAGCTATTGGCTGATGGGCGGTTGCAGGTAACAGGTATGACGGTGCGTAAATTTAGGTCACGTCCCGTTGGCAAAAATGTTTTGAAGTAATTCGCCGCCTTGGGAGTAACCGTGTTGAGATGTCGCACATTCAGCCACAATAAATCTTTATTTACGTCTTCGGGTCGCGAATCGCGCCATCTCCAAATGAAACTTACCGCGCCGTCATTTACTCAGATATTTATTGCGTTACGTTGTTCCGCAAACGCTCCTGCGAAACGACGTCGCGTCGTTTATGTTAATTTATTCGCATTTCAATGAGACGCCTGTAAAATAGCATTATGCATTATCATGTCTAATTTTTACATTAAAGCCATTGAGCTGTGACGACAGTAATTATTTTTATCTTCAGGTATTATTGTTGTGTGCTTACTTACATTTTATTAGTATCAGGAGCGGAGAGTATTGAAGTGGGATTACGAACCGGCCCATTAAGAGACGATTGTAAGCATTATCATGCGCTGCGTTCCCACACAACAAGCCCACATGACGCGTGCCCGAATTGTGTAATTGAATTAAATACGGTGTATAATACAGCCCGTGAAATCTGAATACGTTTGTGCAAATAAAGCGTGGTGTATTTTTTACGGAGCGTGGTTAAACATATTACCAATTTTGCGATTTGTTGCTCATTTGTACGCAGCATAATCCCTGGCCCACGCTCGCGTGGTTTTAATTTATTTTATGACAATTTTGGCTTTATACCTATATGTTTGAGGGTGTTAAGACCAAACTGGAGGTTGAATATCCTTTATGCAAAGAGAGTCGAGGGAAAGTTATTTTAGCCGACAATGTACCTATGTTATATTGTCTACAACAGAAAAGTACTTAGTTATGAATAAACAACCAAGTATTTATGCACAACGATTGAAAGTTCTGTTAACTAACCAAACTAAAATTAACACCGTTTCATTACTATCATACAATAATAAACATTATACCAATACCTACAATAAGAAGTTACTTTAAGTAGATTTCTTTATACGCGATAATTATGCAAAAAAGTACTGGCAAAAATTAGTAAAGTGGAAGATAGCGTCACGTCATTCAGCTTAGGACACCCTCAAAACTAATTGATGGACAATAATAATTTGTGAACGGTTACGTTAGAGATTTTCCAAGGCACAAAGCGTTCAGGCTTAACTTTGAGGCAGCGAAGCATAATTAATAATAGAAAAGTTTGGAGCTCAAAGCCGTTACGACACAAGTTGCGCAAGAGTTGGTGAACAATACTGCCCACTGTCATTAGCCATCCGAGTTAAATGATTAGCTCCTGACATAAATCGGTCAAAGCGGCACGGCAGGGCTGGCACGGCCATAGCGGACGGGCGCTGCCGGCCTACAACTGATAACTATTCTAAATGTAACTCCGAATACTATTTAGAATCGCGCTCATGACTTTTACATACCACAAAATATGCTGCGGATTACCAAATAACCAGATTGCATTAATGATCGTATTGTAATGGAAAAAAGTCTTAATAAGTGTTGGTGCCCATATTTATGCACTACAAGTATGTGCTGCACTAAATATGTGCATTACAACACGCCTAATTAATCACAGGGAATTATTTTATCAAATTTACCTATTTGCTATCAATACAAAATTCACTTAACATGAACGCTATATTATATTACCGCGAATGATATGCGTAAAGCATGTGACGACCTTATATAGTATTGTTAGCAGAGATGAACAATAGGTCGCCGGCGCAGGTCTTCTGGCGATCGCGATTGCCCAAGCACTTGTGGACCGCACGATCGCTCCAAATTAAAAATATATAAACCTTATCGGCCCGTCCCACATCTCACGTTAATTGTAACTAGGCTATCGGTGATTTAGAGGCCCACTTTCTTTTCGAGGGCATTAATGTTATGTACGCCATAGCCAGTTGTAATAACGAATACGTTATTACAAGTGACTATGGCGATTAATGAAACAATGGTATCGACATGAAGTACTTGAGGCGTGTTGAATTGTTAAAGTAAAAAAAAACATGTGAATTAAAGTTATTCCTATGTACTTAAAGGTGTCCGCCGAGATATAATTATATTTATGTTTTATATTTAAATATGTAAACTGAAAATTTTCAACTAGATGTGAGTTTGTGGGTAACGGGAATGCAGAAACAGCAGCATGGCCAACACACCAACTTGGATTGCAACGGCGTAAACAAGTGTAGTAACTTAAAAGGACTGACTGGACGATTATGCATGTATTCAATCCTTTCTCAGTCAACACGCCTAACTTTATCTTTAATATCCGAATGCGGACATGCTCATATGTAAACCCACATTTTCTGCTTATCAATTCACATCACACCACCGAGATCCCAATCATACCGAGTCACTGCGTAAAGTAAGTGGGCCATAGTGTGATGTCATCACAGATGCACTGATACTGTTACCGAGTAGTTGGCTACTTAAGTTTGATTATGTTGAAACGTGTTGGTATTAAGACGGATTGGTTCAACATTTCGTAAAGGTCGGCGAATCAAGGTGTCCAGCTTTCAAGTTTCTTACTTATACGTATTTATGACGATTAATTTCGACGTCATAGAATCTCATTCATCCATTTTCTTTGGATCATAAGAGCACAGACTAAATTCGCATTGTTTAGGTGCAATAAATATATCATTATGTATAATTCATATAGGCGTATCCGTTTTTAGGGTTCCGTACCCAAAGGATAAAACGGAACCCTATTACTAAGGCTCCACCGTCCGTCTGTCACCAGGCTGTATCTCAAGAACCGAGGTACTTAAACAGTTGAAATTTTCACCGATTAAGTATATATTTATATTGCCGCTATAACAACAAATACTAAAAAGTAAAATGAAATAAATATTTAGACAGATTTTTATATGGGAATACAACAAACGTGTTTTTTTGCCGTTTCTAAATATAATGGTACCCTTCGTGCGCGAGTCCTACTCGCACTTGGCCGGATTTTTATAAAATTTTCCTTGAGATATTACTTTTATCTTTTATAATCTTGCATAACAAAATTAAATATATCATATTTTGGTACCTGTTGGTTTATTAACCTAAACTTTATTTGAACTCCTCCACCATTACTATACACGAACATAACTATCGTACCTATACACGTATAAACGATCCTATAAAAATACACGTACTCGTTTCTTAGGAATCGAAGGCTGTATTGGCTTCGTATTTACGCAAGTTTGCGCTAAGTATCCAAGAAGCGTTTGAAGTGAGGAAAAATAATTTTAATCTGATTGCGGGGTGAGGCTTTGCTCTAAGCGCCTTAGCCACTTGACCGCGATCGCAGTGCCACACCACAAGTAATGTACCGATTGAGTACTTTGACTGTATATAATATGTTTAATCGAAGCTAAACTTGAGACAGAATTAGAACGCAGTACTTTTGTATTTATTGGTCGCATCTAACCCTACATCCACTGGGTACTGAAGGTGAAAAATGTGCCACAGGTCTATATTGACATTATCCGAGACATGTACCGCGATTCGGTTTCTTTAGTAAGGACCTCCGTTGGTGACACAAAACCCTTCCCGATCACAGTCGGAGTTCACCAAGGCTCTGCCCTGAGCCCCTTTCTGTTTAGTGTAGTGCTTGACGCCGTCACGGCGGAGATACAGGATCCTCCGCCGTGGTTGCTCATGTATGCAGATGACATCGCACTGACAGACGAGAACAAACAGGCTTTAGAGCGAAAAGTGAACCAGTGGAAGGGCTCGCTTGAGAACGGAGGTCTGAAGCTAAATGTCGCGAAGACCGAATACATGGCCTGCGGAAGTACGGATCCCACTTCCATCAATATAGGGAACGAACCCGCCGTGAAAACGGACAAGTTCAAGTAACTGGGATCAGTACTGCATGAAACCGGGACCATCGATCACGACATCAAAGCCCGAATCAGCGCGGCTTGGTCTAAATGGCGGGAAGTCACAGGAGTCATCTGCGATCGCAGAATACCACTCAGACTCAAAGGGCTAGTGTATAAGTGCATTATTCGCCCAGTCCTACTTTATGGTGCCGAGGCGTGGCCGGTTCTTGGAAGGCACGTTCAGGAGCTTCGCGTTACAGAGATGCGGATGCTGCGATGGATGTGCGGCGTTACGCGTGCTGACCGCATTCCTAACGAGTACATCCGTGGCAGCCTCGCAGTCCGTGACGTAGCGGAGAAGCTCCAAGAATGTCGCCTACGGTGGTTCGGCCACGTTTGTCGCAGGCCATCCGACTACGTGGGAAACAAATGCCTTAGCCTAGCCCCAGACGGACCCGGACCCCGCGGTAGACCAAAAAAGCGATGGCTAGATGTCGTGAAGGCCGACATGAGCGTAAACGGGCTAACAAGGGAAGACGCCCAGGATCGTGCAAAGTGGAGGAGAGGATGTAGGAAAGCGGACCCTGGCAAGGGCCGGGATAACGCTAGGTAGAAGAAGATCTAACCCTACATCCACAATGAAGAAGAAGACAATGTTATAAAATGTGTTCAAACTGCTTGCTGTGTTGTCTTTGCTCGAACTGTTAAATGGTTTCTATATCTCATTTGTTTTCAACTTCAGCTAGCAAGGGCACGTCCTGCCGTGGTACAATTTCATATTTAGAACACATAATTGCAAGACTTAGCTTATCAATCTTATATTTTTTATAAAATTTAGAATGCGGCAGTTGCTGTTTGCTTTCTGAAAAGTCAAGTCAAAATACTGATTTAAATGATTAGGTACCACGTCTTAGCACCCGCATAATGTGCCGCGCGCTGTGCTTTAAATTATGATTTAACAAAGGGGATGCTGCAAAAGTAGGTTATGTAGCTTACGTCATGTTCTCTAATGGAGCTGGGTCAATGTACTGAAATTCAGTGACATGGCAGTATGAAGATAGCGAAGCTAAGAAAGAAGAGATAGGTCTGCCAGGGTCATGTTTAACTGATGTTGTCTGTGTCCTTTAAATTGCGATTCCTAAATCATGACTTAGCAATTCTATAAGTATTACATATTTTTATAAAATTAAGTAATCCGGTTTAGAAAAAATATTTCATACAGATTTAAACCCTGCAACAAATAAATCTTTTGGAGTGAAGCATAGTAGCTGACGAGTAGAGAATGGCTTATAGTATACTCCTTTTTAGGGTTCCGTAGTCAACTAGAAACCTTTATAGCTTCGCAATGCTATATGTCCGTTCATCCGTCTGTCCGTCTGCGGCTTAGCTCATGGCCATTAGTAGAATAAAGCTGTAATTTGCTATGAATATACATATCAATCATGCCGACAAAATGCTAAAGTAAAAAGTGTATAAACAAAAATTATGAAAAAAGTCGTGGAAGTAGAACTAAAGTTCTAAAAGCTTTCAAGAATAAATATTTTAATTGTGGTAAATTTACTATCCAATCATTTTTTTTTTTTACTAAAAGTCATATTTTCTTAGTAAAAGAGTGAATATGTGTCATAGTGGTGAAAAGATACTCCTTTTTGCTAGTTGTGGCCATGGAACCCCTACTAAAACCCCTAGGTTCGCTAATTGTGACGGACGGTCAACTACAGAACCCTACACTGAGCGTGGCCCGACACACTCTTTGTCGGTTTTATATTAAGCTAACATGAACCGCTCGAATGCTAACTGCATAATGCTGGCCAAAAGAATTCATCGATTACAACACAAAAGTACTTCGAGATTAGGGTTATTAAAAAGATTTCTATCAGAAATTGATAGACGTACAAAGAAGTTCAGTCATAATTATAAATAAATGCATTATATATGTATTAACAAACATTGGTACTATCGTGTTCAAAATTGCATCGGCAGTTTATGAATGAATTCATTCATGAATTGCCAATGCACTTATGAACGCGTGTACGTTTGACACGAATTTGAAACAAATTTTCACCTTATTTTTGTTTTATAATTTAAAAACCTACGAGTATAGTATGCCCAGAGTTTGGCATTCGAGTAATGTAGGGCGCCTTAAAGTTACATCCACACCATTTATAAATGTCTTCTACAACTACTCAGATTATGGTAATGATATTATGTAAAGTCCCTTAAGGCTGACAAAGATGGCGTTTAAACGGTCCACCGTACCACCAAATACCACGGTAGCAGTATATCTGACCAATCAGTTCCGCTTAAGATAGGTACTCGTATTTTATTACAGTCGTTTGTATATAAATAACTGCAAGACATTCAATATGCTTCATACATGATGTAGTCCTCCAAATTTAAGACAAGATCATTGTCATGAAAGTCATCAAAGGTCATATAAATACTTATGCTTTAGATTGAATCCCGTACATGTTAAGTGTACGTACATGTATTGTATGTTTTTTGTATATTTATAATAACATGAACTGATAAATAACAAATTTGGCACACAAAAACTGAAAATATACAGATCGAAGATATCTCATATAGAGATGGGTGTTGATATACTCGTACTATAAAGCTCTTGAGTAGGTAAATATGAAAACAACAACTGGAAAAAAATAATTGAAAACCGTACCTACCTACGCGTCAAATTTATGGAAAGGTCTCGAAGATAAACTTCCTGAGTATCAATATTTATGGATATTTGATAGACGCATTATGATTTCGATGCTGGAAAAGTTTTTTTGGCAGAGCTCAAAAGGATACGAGGATTTGCGGAGGGATATTTAAACGTAATTGTAATACCTTTAGCCTATCGGCTTTTGCAAAAGCAAAAAACGTAAATTTATGTGGCAATGCGAAAGCCCGAAACTAGGTAAACTAGATTATCCTAAGAGTAAACAAACCGGAATTGCGAAACCTTTTCGCAGCTGATATTATATCACTACATAGTATAAAAGAAAGTCGCTTCCCGTTGTCTATATGTATGCATGTGAGCTTAAATCTTTAAAACTACGCAACTACTACGTTAATAGATAGAGTGATTCAAGAGGAAGGTTTATATGTATGTATACTAACTAACCCGTGCGAAGCCGGGGCGGTTCGCTAGTACCATAGTGTCATATTATATCCATATTTTGGGTAAATCATACTTAGGTATTTCATGAATGCACAGTATTCGACTCGTTTTGTATAAGTTTTCTATTTCGTTTCGTAGACACTTAGTACATACTAAATACCTAAAATGTTATAATTTGAATGTGAACTCCTAACGCAAGACTCTCTACTTTGCATAAAAGCGAAATAAAATATGAACCTTTGTTCGAAGTACGCCTGTAAGTCAACCGTGCAACAGACTAGCTGCTGGCAAAACGAACAAGTCTGAGTATAATATGAAACTAGTACATTCTACTCCCTTTTTCCTTTGGATGGCGGTGCAATGAAATAGTGACAGATTCGCACTACACAAAGCTTGGCAGATAGGAGCAGTGCCATCTGTCGGCTAAGCTGATTTACTGGGGCCGGCGTAGTAAGACGCCCCTTTACATTCGCAAGCTGATGGCCAAGTACGTACAAATGTTGCTGACAAATAACAATGAACTAAACATGGAAAGATGAGATGAAAAATAGTAACTGATTAAAATAAAACATAAATGAAAAAGGATGGCTCAGTACCTAATGTACCTGTCTGGAATACAATGCTTTGATAATTTTTTAATTATTAGCCTCGTATGTTTGAAAAGGGACAACGCTATACTATAATTATGTATCTGATGTATGTCAGTCTTTGAGCGTATTGGTAAATAATTATATCTTTCGGAAAAGGTTTGAGTGTTTTTCTTTATATTTACACTATTAGATTAACAGTTCCAACCAAACTATTCAACAACAAGATTCCTACTTAAATGCAAACGTACAATCCACCTTTACAAATTTCTATGGTCTCAGCTTAAAAGATAGCCTCTCTGTGCGACGTATTAAAATAATTCAGTTCTCATAGAAACGCTTCCCAAGAATGATTAAATACGGTCTCAGATAGATTTATAAGTGGTTATTCCTACAAGAGAGATTTTGCAGTGCTGTTTCTTTGTTGTCCTTAATAAATAGTGTCTTTGAATAGGCGTGCAGGTGTGAATGCACTTAAATAACAATTTCTAGATTGAGCCATACTAGTTTACCATACATATTATTTTAAGAAAATTTTAAGAAATGCTTGTAAAATGTAATCAGGTAATTCTGTGCGTTTCTTATATGATATCGTAAAGCATTATATCATTTCTTAATGATGTTTATATGAAGCATTTACCAGAATTGTAACGTTTAACAGAAGCAGAAGAGCTTTTGAGTCATTTTGGTGCATATAAATGCATTTCTCATCAATTTAAGGTTTATGCACAACCTGTAAAAACAATTAGGTATCACAAAATACCTTATCAACCTTAAGGTGCCTCACACTCAATTTATCAAACTTACTAGTTCACAACAAGATTTCATGTAATCTAGACTTGATATTTATCTGACATTTAGCAACTTCTAACTGGATAAAAGTAAATTGCCGGCGCATAATTTGTCAATGAGTACAAAGAGTTAAATCTACAGTTGTTGTACAGGTAATAAATCATGTAGTGTTGCGGAATATGTATAAGTATAATTAACAACAATACGTGTTGTGTAGTAGCCGCTATCAATTGCCTTTCTTATCATGATTTTCCGTCATTCTATTTTAAACCTTGTTCTGAATGGAACAACGTCGACCATTGCATCTAATGTGTTTGATAGTATTTGACATGACATTACTGGTTGTAATAGAATAGAAGCGAAGCGGATTGACCACTGTTACGCACAAGCTTTGTAAGCTGTTGTTTGCTACTAAGCGTGAATTGTTACGAAACTCCCATTGTAATTGCTTATAGAAAATATACTGTAGCTGCCATGACCAGTGGACAGGCTAATATAACAAATGCAGAAAAATCCCCATAAAAGTTGATTCGCTATATTTAATCAAGTATTATTTTTTATAAAAATAGCGCCAGTCCAATCAGCAACATACCGAAAATAATAGGATTGTAAATATAGAATTAACACAATAAAATTACATACTTATTTAATCCCGTTAACTACATCGAATACCTTCTTGTAAAATATTTACATTTCATTAAGACAATTCATTGTTTAAATCCATTAAAAGAAGAGATAATTTCATGGCATACACTAATTTTATCTAGGTAGGCATTATATGGAGAAAATTTACCAGGAACGAATAAATAATTCAAATAACTACAGAAAACACTAAATAATGGTCCAGTTCTCTAGTATTATTCCATTCAGTTCAAGACCTCGGGTTTGGCATAAATATTTAAAATAATAGCAACTAGTTTTGCGGCCACATTGTACGGCTGCGGCTCGTTGCGCCACACTGCTGACTGGCAAGCTCTAATTAACTGTCAACTAATTCGACATTATACTGATCAATTATGTTCAAATACATACTCGTAACATTCTGAATTCATGAAACCCTTCAGAATTAAAAATACTAGTTACTTCTGAAGGCTAGATCTTAAGATAAAAAGTAAGTGGACAGTGTGCAGTGCTTATAGCAGGAAATAATTTAATTACAGACACTTTATAATTGTGTACATAAAAACTGGCCGAGTGCTAGTCAGACTAAACATATCGGTTGTCCTTACCATACAAGACAAACCCTGATCTCAACCCATCATACATGAATGTCTAAGATGTGGCTCTTAGACATTGATATTTGATGAAAAATATAATTTTGGCAATTTCTTGTTAACTACAAGAATGTATACAAAGCCCATCTCCTTAAATTATAAGAATACAGTTTTTACTGAAGAACTTCAAAAAAGAAAATCAAGCGAAGATAAGACTGATAGCTACAATTAGTTACTCTTGAAGCACAAGCCCTAACTCAACGAAAGTTAATAATTCATCACACCGTCTCCCCGGGAGTCTGCCATCAACGTGATCTAATAAAGCAACTACAAGCTTAACATAAAGGTCTGAAATCTCCATCATAAGCGTATTCAAATGCGTTCCATGCGTTAGAACGAGTTACTCTTCACATCGATAAACCTGCATTATATGCCGGCTGTTCCACGGTTATTAAGGCTGCTTCCAAGCGAATTCTTACGAAAATATACCTTCAAAACGTCGATACCACACTCCAATGGTATACGAAATCATTTTGGTGGCAGCGATTTACGACATTTCAGATACATGCGAGTTGTTCGTGTATTATGTATTCCGTGCCTCGGAGACGTTGCGCAGAGTCGGCGACGATCGGATCGCGTTCGCACGCATATTACTAGAGTGCAGCGCGGGCGCAGGCCGCGGGCAACAGCGACCTAACAGTACAACGGCCCGCGTGATTAGACGCCACACGATAGCGCCCATTGTCGGTACACGATCGCCTCTTGTACGTCTTGAAATTGCGGAAATGGACACAGCTCGCACCCACTACGCTAGCGGGACATTTCAATTGCAGTCCCCTGCCCGGTGGGCAAATATCTCTAATAGAGAAATCCCTTCATCCGACATAGATGCAAAGGTTATCTTTATCTCCTGGGATGTACTCACGGCTCCATTCCAGAAAGACTAGGGAAGTGCAAGCTTTTTTTTTGTAAGCATGTATAACAAAAGATGTTGCGTTGATCTTAGTCAAATACTACAAGCAAAACAATCGGAATGTGAAAAGACTAAAACAACCTAAACGATAATTTTATGTATTAAAAACATTCTATTCTAAATTCTTGTTTTATAGTTGAATCGAAGTACCAGTTGCATTTTCCCGTCCGATAATTTATAACAAGCCTATTACGTTCTTTGAGAACATCCCGCGTCTTAAAATTGTGGCCAATAGTCGTAAAACTGTGACGTGGGACATTAGTAAGCGTCGAAGAAACCTTGTTTACGAGCTGCCTAATGAGAAATACCATCGGGTGTGAGCTGACGCGTGACTAACAAACGCGCCATCCCCTGACTCGCCTGACTTACAGACAATAATATATATCAGAGAAAGAGTCAGGAACGCAATTTAGTTTTGCCAACTGGTGTAATTGTCCGTATTTTACTTTTCCCTTGACGAAAAAACCATGGCTTTGTCTGTACGAGTATATATTCGAATCTATTTCTATAGATGGAAATGCTCGAGGGAACAATCTAGGATATTGAAAGCTCGCAGTGCGCGCGGTCAGTCAATTGTCTTCCTAGTCTCTCGCCCAAGAATAGAATATAGGTACCTACCTATTACGAGTACTGGTATGTCAAATAAATAAACCAGTAACATTCAAGTTTCAATATCCGTATAAACTGTAATTTAAATTAATACTGAATAAAAATAGTCCGTTGACTAAAGGAAGTATCTACAATATGATTGATATTGTAGATACTTCCTTTAGTCAACGGACTATTTTTCAAAACGTAAAAAGAATGAGACTAAAATATTTACACTCAAACGCAATCAACAAAAACTCCCACACCGTAAAGAACAATCCATCTTTGGGACTGTGAAAGAAGCCTCAATCAAAACAAAATACGGAGAAGCAGAGACCGGATAAAGGGCCCTATAAATCATAAAATCAAGGCTCCATTCAAAGCGGTTTATTCGGGCAGAGAAAAAAATTGACCCTCTCGGCGCATTGTTAACTATCTACCGGCGCGGCTGATGCTGATACGGCCCGGGGTGCGTCTTCAATTTGTCCTGTATTGGAATAATCGACGCTCCAATGTTATTTATAGCCTCATTAAAATTTCGATAATCACACTTTTTTCATTACATACGTAACATTTTTTTTTGATGAGAAAAATGAATACATGCACGCGACGATGGAGCGCGTAGGATGATTTTAATTAGGAGTTTACGAGTATGTTTCTGTTTACTAAAATGAGGTGTGGGAGATGGTAGGGTATTTGTACACTGCATTACATTTTTGTAGATAAAATATATTATGCATATTCTAATGAAGCTAGTTAATTATTAAATTTATTTAATATTGATACAGTTCATGTCTAAAACTTAGGTACCTAATATCTCACTTACTACTTGCCTATAAGTATTAATGTTTACATGTAATTAACCTAAGTTAACCTGACGGTTTTCAATTACTGATAGCGAACTATCCATCAACTCAAAATATCTATTGAAAAATCCAGGAATGCTCCAACATACAAGGCATTGTGTTATTGTGGTTGTTATCAAAGTCGGGAACGCTTCCGCGTCCAAAGCGGCGCAGAATACATAAAAGTACACGTATCTTAGAAGACCCATACTTTCGGATCATGCTTAAATGCAGCAAGTGGCGCTTACACACTCAGAGAAAACTAAACTCTAAACTTGAGACTCAGAGTTTAATGTTGGTTGACATTACGGGCTCGTGAAGTGAGCCAGCCACACTCGATTAACCTCTGATCCCGCGCCGATCGCCGCGCGGTGTAACCCTGGTCAATTACATTTTTGCCATGTAAACAAGTACAATGCACTCTGATTGATCTACTTACAACATACCAGTAAACCAATATATATCGTTTCTCAAGACGTAGGTGGTTTCTCACAGTTTATATTTATGTTGCTTGGGTGATAATAATTCGAAGTAGGTAAATGTCTTGTCATTATTATCATTAGTTTTTTTTTAGAACCATGTAATTATTTAATGTTTTTAAGGATTTCAGCATTATTATATTATACTAGCTTTAACCCGCGGCATCGCCGCTTAATAAACGTAAATTTTCAACCGTCATACAAAAAAGGAGGTCCGTTAAGTTGGATTTGAAATTCGCTGTTGGTTGTTGTTTTCGAAATCAGCGACCCGATAACGTCAACCATATGAAATGAAATAAAATAGTCGTAACTATTCTTGTTCCATCTTTGTGCACCCCTTCACCTTATAAGAAACCTACGCACCAAATTCTCTAGAACCAGAAATAAACATAAAAATGACACCCATATTCATATTTTGAGATTTCAATCCCATCGCACCCCATCAGGGAAGATGGTATCTCACGTCCGCCTCGTTGGATGTTGAAATTGTTATTGTTTTCGAAATCAGCGAAATAAACCAGAAAAACGATACCCATGTTGTTTTTTTACTATATTACCCCTTTTTCCCCTTTCAGGGGTTTATTTCTCAAAAAGCCTAAATTTGCTAAATTTGCAATCTCTGGAACCAGAAATAATCATATAACGACACCCGTAGTGATATTTTTAGATTTCGATCCCATCGCGTCCCGTGGTATTTCACAATCGCCATGTTGAATTTTTAAAATCTACGTTGTTTTCATAATCAGCGACCCAACAAACAATAAAAACGATACCCATGTTGTTGTTTTTTACTTTTTCACCCCTTTTCCCCCTTTTAGGGGTTGTTTTCTTAAAAACCTGAAACAGGTGTTAAATCATTTATCTTTATAAATATTTCTGTAAAGTTCCAAATATAATAGTCCAACTCATTTTGTTTTCCCATACAAACTTTGTACTCCCATTCCACCCCTTTTGGAGATGAATTTTGAAAACTCCTTGCTTTGTGCACCTCTACACTTTATAAGAAACCTAAGTGCTAAATTTGGAATCTCTAGAAACACAAATAAACATATAACGACACCAGTAGTGATATTTTTAGATTTCGATCCCATCGCATACCAACAGGGGAGATGGTATTCCACATTTGCCACATTGGATCTTCAAATCGTTGCTTTTTTCGTGATCAGCGACCCGAAAAACCATATAAACGATACCCATGTTATTTTTTTCAAATTTTCACCCCTTTTACCCCTTTCAGGGGTTAAATTTTCAAAAAACCTGAAACACGTGTTTACTCATTTACCTTAAAGAATACTCCTGTGAAGTTTCAGATAAAATAGTCTAACTAATCTTGTTTCCCCATACAAACTTTGGACCCCCGTTTCAACCCCTTAGGAGGTTAGTTTTGAAAAATCCTTCCTTAGTGCTCGCCTACACCATAAAAGGAACCTACGTGCTAAATTTGAAGTCCATAGGACCAGCCGTTTGGGCTGTGCGTTGATATGTCAGTCAGTCAGCTTCTTCTTTTATACTCGTATATTTAGATAAGATTTTACACAGTTATCGATTTTAAAACAGTCTAATATACCTATTTAATTACCGATTATCCTACCTTGTTAGTTATTAATTTGAACACTAATCCTCTGCTCTGCTAGCGTGCTTCTGCAGTAAGCTTAATAGCTTTTTTGTATCGTTAAAATCAATGTAAGTTTTTGCCGTCATCTTGTACTAAAATGGAGAGGTCAAAGTATAAAGCGTACATCATTGTGCGGTACAGCTCGCCGTTATTTCGTGCGCTCCATATCGAGCCAAGCTATCCCGCTAAGGATCACACTCTAATGAACCTGTCACACGCTTTGGAAATATCATAAACTTATCTGTCACTTAAAACAAGTGCTTGGGTACGTCAAATAGCTTGCGTTGACGGAAACTGAGGTGAATCCTTGAGCATTCTTATCCGATTCAAAGTAGGAGACCTTTAACGAATTATTTACATTTTTATTTTGCTGTCGTTTTTTTTCGCGTTATATTTACGCTATGCTAGATAGATACGAAGTCTCAATATGCAAAAAAATTGTACTAAATTTCCCACTGAGTTACGAAAATCCCATACGATTTCGTAACTCAATGGAAAAATTGTAGGATATAAGTACTGGGAGATTGGGTCTATCTTAAAGAGAATAAGGAACTCTATCTACAAAAAAAACGATAACAAAAATCCGCCCATTTATGTACACACACGTTCAAAAGTGCATGGGAAATTTATTAATGAATCCATTCATAAACTGCCCATGTAATTTTGAACGCGATAGTACCTATATGTACTACCGTGGTATTCGTGGAAAACTACCATTCTAGTTTCTCCAGTTTTTCACATTCCAAATAGTATAGGTTAAGTATAGTCAAAAACTCTTTTGTGGGTCTTTGTACCCGTTATTACAATAAGCTACCTGATTATATTTTAAGCATGTCAGAAAATAAATTTAAGGCGTTAGTTAAGCAAAATTTAACAAAGAGAGCATATTATAGATTGGACGAATATTTAACAGATGACGATATATGGGTAAATTCAACAAATAATGTAATTTAGCTTCTTTTTTGTATAAAATTTGTAATGTACTTAATGTAACTAATTGTAATGTCTATATTTTAATGAGTAAATATATAAAATGTATAATTAGTAAAACTATTTATAAATGATAATGAACTGGTAATGTTACAAATAATTTATGTAAGCTAAGACGTTCAAAAAGTATTCTGTATGAATTTATTTTGAATAAATAATTATGACTATGACTATGACTATATATTGATCGGAAAAGAAATTGATATCTATTTTATGAACAAAATTATGAATATTACTTAGAAATGGAGTTTTAATTGCCGGAATGATACTGGCTCGTTAAGAAACCAATACCAATGATTCTCACACATGAGCTATGAGGTTCAAATATTAATAGAATTCATTAAATAGGTACCTAACTGTTGTTTATGTTTTAATTTTCGATTGTGTAAAACCGATCTAATAGTTAAAATTACCATAGTAAGGTTTAAACATTTTGAAGTAGGCAATTTCGAAAGTGTTATTACTATTAGTATATAGTAATACGTTCATTATACAGTTAGACATAAAATATTAATATATGAATAAGGATACGGAATATGTTTTCTGTGCCTACGCCCATCGTAGGTAATGGTAAGTTTTATGAGCAAATATTATATTGTATTCTACAGCAAATATTATACACGTGTATAGACACAGTCATACGTAGTCGCCGTCGTATAGTACTTTATGGAACAGTGATATATGGGTTCTCCAAACTTGAGGGTCGCCGAGACGAAGTAGAGTTTTGTAATAATAGACCCGAGAGTTTTAAGAATCAATTATGAGCTGTTGCATACGTTAGTTTTTCTAAGAAAGGAAATCTTGAATGGTGGCATAAAGTGGAAAATGAATCCCAACTACAAAAAAAAACAACAGTGTTCATTTATTGTATGAAAATCCATTTGAGCATCGCTTTACGGCGGTCTTATGGCATAGTATACCACAGACAACGTTATAATGTATACTTTTTAAAAGTCGCTTTCAGTCATCTATTTGACAGAGAGAAGTGCTGGAGTAGAAAAATTGTTATCTATTATGGGGTACAAATTGCACAGGCGAGTTACCAGCCCGCTTCGGAATATCTTCATCAAGAAGTTTATGATGAGTTGATACTATTCTCTGCTGGGAAGTAACACGAGGTAGAGCTGGCAACTAATCATGTTAACTCTAGGTACAGTCAGCAAAGTGGCGCCCCTACGTATAAAGTTCTATGCGTACCGCATAACTTTGCTGACATCATTTTTCATCATCAATTTAAATATGGCGAGGATTCGTTAGCAGTGACGCCAGTGACGTTGAATTTTTATCATATTGAGTATTTAAGTTTGTAATGTTTGACTCTTAACAAGTACTTAGCTGGAAGGTTTTTTCCAACCGACACTTCCTGTTTTAGCGCTAAAACATGAAGCATTGAGCAATGACTAGCTTTCATAACACACATGGTAGTTTTGCTCACTGAATAGTAACTATATACGTACTATTATGTTTTGCTATAGTAGTTTATGCAACAGTGATATAATAAGGGCTTAAAATTCAAGGGTCACCGTTACAAAATGAGAAATACCCGAAAATTTTAAAAACCAATTATGTTGCATACACTAGCTTTTTCTACGAAAGCAAAAATAGCGAAAAATTTTAAATTTCGGAAGGCGGCAGAATGTAAAAGATGTCGTATGCTAACTATAGAAATGTTTAAAAATCAACAGTGTTATTATATTGTATGAAAATCTATAAGATCATCACTTAGCGATATTCTTACGGAATACCATAGATAACGTTATAATGATAGTCCTTTTTTAATATCGCTTTCAGACATCTAAGTGACAGATAGAAGTGTACTTATGTATATTACGTAGGTATCTTCCTCGTAAACATACAGTGAGCGCAGTATACTTCCTAAATGCAATTTAGTATAAAAATATGTCAAAAAAAAAACATTACTATTAACTAAACCATAAATCACCTATTCTCACAAAACGTCTCACGGATGAAAGCCACACGAGCTAGACAATGGCTAATCTTTAATATTCTTCGTAGCGACATATCCGACGGATGCGATGTTTGCATTGCATAAATGCAATAAGCTGGGACCGCGACCCTGACCTGAGGTCATTGAACCTGAGCGTGACACTTCGATTCTCCATCTATCACGACTCGAGATCGCGCCATCGGCGCGGGCGTAGACCAAAACCGTCAGTTCACTGCATAGTTATATAATTATGTGTAAATTAATAGAACTTATACTGGTTGTGATTAATATGTTAATTATACAAAAAAAATGCAAAATTAATGGAAATAAACTTATGTTGTCACAAATATTTCTAATTCATCAGTTGTTAGTAAGTATGTACGTTAAATATAGTGTGCAAAAGTAAATATCAAATCCGTCTAATAACTGTCACTTACTTGATTATTCGCGTTGTGATAGTTTGACACTTTTGACAGTAAACAGACTTGTTGGTTACAAAAATGCCAGCGGAACAGTAGGTACAGTCAAGGGCATAAATATACACTTTTTGTCTTTTCAGCCATATGATTCCATATAAAGTAATGAAAAAGTTGTACATATATTTATGCCCTTGACTGTACCTTAGTTGAGTAATCAAAATACACATGAATTATTGTTAAACTGTATCTACACGTTAAATACTTATTAGACTATTGGGCCGTTCTCCTTTTTTACCGACAATGAAACGCGATTCCTCGATTTTTCGGAATTTTGATCGTGTGTAAAATTAAAATGGTAGAAATTAGAAAAAAACACATAAATGTATGTTTGAAGTAGACTATTTGATAGTTCTTTTCATGTAGGCAAGGTATTTTTCTTTTCATTTGGTTTCTAGTAAAGACCGTGACAGAGTGGCCCTTTTCAGCAAAGACGCCGATGGACCACTCTGTCACGCTGTTTTGAGTTTAATAATTTTGGGAAATGTACAGTCACTAACCAGGGTACTTGTTACAGTAGGTATACTGTACTGATAAGTTAAGCTAAAATTTCGGGTATTTAGGTACATCTTATAGAAAACACAATAATTAAATTCTAAATCGTCATTTTTCAGCGCGGATACAGATCGTAGTCGGTAAAAAAGGAGAACAGCCCTTTTTCCATTTTGCCATGCAATATTTTGAAATTATTCACGTAACCAAGAGTCTAACCATAACTTTCATGAGAAAATCTTATGTTTTTATTAACACTATCTTAGTGTTCTTTTAGTTTTCTGCTGTACAAGGTACATATAACGAAGTATCGACTCAATATTTTTGTAGCGACGTTATCAGATTGGAATCAGCGTTACTCAATAGAATCAACAATCATTTAACAGTTAGCCGTTGTATTGTTATTTTTTAGTACCATGTCATCTCTGGCAGGTGCCTTACGATGTAAGCCGATAAGACTGCTGAAGCTGTACCCGCATAATAAAAACGACCCACTCTCCTGGTTGTTACTAAAGAAATCTGAACAAAATCGTATGCCCAGTAAGTGACTGTTATGGTGATTTTTTACATGATTTTTTATTCCATACAATGAAAATTTTATAATTCATTGTGGTTCGGAAAAATCTATTGTCAAAGAGCCGCTATATATCCGACATTCGTTAAGGTAGTGGAACATTAATGTTACCTATCTTTTATTACGATATATTTGAAGCAAGTATAAAGTTTATTTTATCGACTGCAATCTATAATGACAAAGCATTTACAACAATAGCTTTCTGTTTATTGCGTTTGTTAATCATAATAGTAGTCGCAATGATTTTCGTCGCATATAATTTTCTTCCTTTGTTAGGCATCTAGAAAGGAAAGTACTACAAAATCACCCTGCCAGCACGAGCGAGAGTATAATTATTATGATATTTGATAGTTAAATCATAATGGTGTAGGCTTTCTGAATCCAGTAAGTAATTACATTACTTTTTGTTCACAGGTAACTTCGGCTGGGCCAGCCCCGGAAGATCAACCGACAAATTTATAAAAGAATTCAATCTATCATTTGTCGAACAATAATACATCGTAATAAGCGAAACAAATATCACTACCCAATGGCAAAAGGTCAGGACTGGCATTCGCAGATATCTACTTAGTTACGGCTGCATGAGTTTGAGTGATTTATTAATTTCCTTATTGCTTCTTTATTTTATTGTGTTTTCGTTGACATGAAAGATATTTACACTATAATTACTATTTAAAACGAGATATTTACCATGTACATTAGTGTAAATGACCATGTTAGCTTAAAATCTTATATTATGAAAGATATTTGACTTTATGCCGATAAAAAAAAACAATCTGAAAATACTTTATTTTGTTAGGTATGATTGTAGGTATATGAAAACCGAAAAACCATAAGTAAACATTTTTAAAGTGTCGCAGAATTTATTATCTGCATAAGTATTTGGTATTAGATTTTTTGGATGTGATAATTGTTAATTTCAATCTATTTTGATCAATTTGTAATTTAATAATCTTTTATATTCTCAGGGGTCAGAATCACATATTTGAACCTAGAAATTACTAACATTTCCTAGCAATTTACCAGTTTGTATACGCGTAGCGCAGCGAGCCCTTGTACAGACTATCTGCGATGCTATCCCGGCCTTCTCACCAAAACTTGTACACCATACTTTTTATATATGTATACCTAAATAAGAATGTTTTTCTGCTGTTTCTTTGGCTGATTCGCTGTTACAGCTAATATTTTAAAACAATCTACATACAGTGGAATCCGATTAGTATAACTTCGCATAAAACAACCAACCGTTTTTAGCGACGTAAATCTATGCATAATAATATCGTTGGTTTTCATACCTAGTGGCTGGTATGTGCATCCGAATACTACGACTGCTTCAACGGACCAATCAACCAACCAACGGACCGCTTTTAACGACGAGATTTCACACAAAATAGTTCGGTTACAACAATGATTTGCATTGTAACCAAACAATATGTACTATCGTGTTCAAAATTGCATGGGTAGTTTATGAATGAATTTATTCATAAATTGCCCTTGCACTTTTGAACAAGATAGAACCTTTGTTCTTAGCGAATGTTCTAAAACTTAATCACGTAAAGATTTCATCTCGTGTAAAAAAATCTCCGCAATTTATAAACGCTTAAGTTGCAATGTAATCGGGAAGTACGAGTAAAGGATGACTCACAGTAGCACGGGACGGGACGGGACGGGGCGGGACGGGGAAATCTATCAATTTCTTTAGAAGGAATCACGTGATAGCTCGGAGCCCTCGGATGTCACGTGACGCTTTCTATAGAAATTTACAGATTTTCCCGTTCCGCCCCGTCCCGTCCCGTTCTGAGCTATCCTTAGTTCCGAGCTTTGAGTCATCCTTAAATATGTCTATAGTTCAACAATTTCTTTCGCTACAGGACCAAATATTATTAATTTCGTTTATTCGGTGAGTTACATTGAACCATTATGAATTATAATGCATATGTGACTATTGAAATCGATAAACAACTTAACAATTGACAGTTTGTTTAGCACTGCTTCCGGTTAGTACGACGTCCTAATATCGTCGGTCCCTTCGACGTCGTTATAATGTCAGTACGATTAGCAAAATAAATATCAAATAACTAAAAAGTAAATGGATACAACAAATGAAGCTATCATAACAAACACCATAACCCAACACAAACATAAGAATGTCGATACATGCAACAAACAAAACACGACAACACGGCTATCGAATTCAGCTACGATTCATGTTTAAAATCGACTACTAGACGAGATGAACAATGTGTACAAGCTATCGATTTGAAATCCTTCTGGTTCCGTAACCGACGCCCACTCGATCTTTCGACACCCGACTAGTCGTAAATTATAATTTTAAAAGTCGTTGCAGCACGCATGCGACACAGCTCTAATAAACGGACCCATGCGCCTAGTTATTTATTCGTATTCGAAACCTAATTTATTTTAGAGCGTTGAAGCTCATTTTATTGTGCTAGTTATAGTACGTTATTGCTGAAGAGTTCTTTAAAACTACATTTTAACTGTAAACATGTAAAATGTAGGTCTGGTTAGATACTCGTATATATATTAAAATAACATACTTTCCTAACTAGAACTATAATTATTAATGATTATCATAACTACTCATCATAAAATTTAAGTTTATCTTTATACGTATAGGTACAAATTGAACACAACTTTGATATATTTAACCAATTTACATTAGATATAATTATAACAAGTACAAACGTAAATAAATCGCATGCCGTTCATACAAGCACCGCCATTACATCGAGGTAACTAAAATCATCATTCAAGCCGCGACTCGCTAGCATATCAGAGCATATCAAAGTCGCATTCAATAACCAGCAATTTACAATCATATGGAACACATTTATCAGCTGCAACATAGCACGATATATGTAAGGGTTTAGTAAAGCAAATATAAACGCTAAAGCACTAAGGAACAATGCCTTGGGCGAACGTCTGACCGACCGGCCGCCCCGTGTCCGCTGATTGTACCTTACGATGACAAGCTCACGCTATCGCAAATAAGTATTTATTGCAACTGCACGAATAGATTTATAACCTCTATGATATGATCCTTTGTTTGGCCTTGCCAGAATCATGGGGTTGAGCAGTTAGGCCTCACAAAAGCACTTAGATTATGTGACGTCACACTAATTATGATATGTGTTTTACTTCATTTACCGATAATCATCGTAACTGACCCAACACTAGAAGCAAATTTATTTACTTATATTTATATCCTTAGTCAAAAAAATATATAACCTTAACCTACTTAATAATATATTTGTATTGAATTGCAATAATCTCAAAAATCTCCAGCCTACTTATTACCTAACAGGAAAAAAAGGAGGTAAGTATTTTTTTTTTTCAACAATAATTACAATACAATACAATAACTCTTTATTGCACACCTTACAAAACATTACAGAAAAAAGAATATAAATTAAAATAAAAACACACACAAAAAGTAGAGGTAAACAACAGGCGGTCTTATCGCTAACAAGCGATCTCTTCCAAGTTCCAGACAACCTTAGGGTAGCGGAGCAAATAAAACAATTACATTATTTAATTTGAGGTATATTTCAATTTTCTGTCTAAAAAAAAGCATTCGGCACATAAAAATAACGAGTTACATAAACATAATTATATTTTAATTTCTCATGCTCTGAAAGTGGGTTGTTGTTGGTCGCAAACTAATATATTCCTCTCAAGCAGAACTAAGTGTCAACAATATTCTTATTTACTCACTCCATAAACAAATCTACGGGTAAAGATTTTTTTTTAAACATTGGAATTTATTGTAGTGATTATCATACGTAAAGATGTGAATTCGTTAAATTATTTAGATTTTTCGATGAAATGTAAGTGTTTCATTGATAGTAAGAAATGGCAAAAAATTATACAGCCACACATTAATTCATACTTATCTATGCAAAATACAAAATATTAGTAATACTATTAAAACAACTCAACTCTGTCTGTAGAAAAGCGCGGCAAATTTAGAAATATCGCGGGCTAGCAACACTGTATTTGAATAATTCGAAAATTGTATATTATAGGTAATCTATGTTGTATCTGTGGCATGTAACTTTAACAAAAAGTTTGTGTTTGTTTACAATTTTTTTACGATTCCTAAAGTAATATCTGCTATCAACATTCAACAATGCACTTAATTCAAGGAAAATAGCAGCTACAGTAGTCGTACCTAGAAGATACAATACTCGTATTTGATGATAATGTGATGTTTGTTTTGAGATATTTTGAGGTTAGGTTTTAGGTTTTTTAAGTTTTATATTCCAAACATTGATATATCAATATCAAGTGAAGTTCGTTCTTTATTTCAGAATTACATTAGACGATAAACTCGAAAAAGGGTACTGCATGAAATCTAAGAAAACTGATTATACCCGCTCAAGGCAATTGCTGCAATTTTTTTTTTAATTTATTCAGTTGGTTGTTTTAAGCGGAATACTAATCGGATTCTACTGTAGTTTACATATTTTAATAGATATTTTTGAACACTATCCATTCAAAATTGGAGCCTGCAATATATATTTGATGCAATTGTGCCTAATTTTCTCACCACTTTTCAATTACAATAGAAAGATAATCTGAATAAATTTATAGTAAACGATGAAAAGTGTAGCATAGGTATTGTTTTTAATAAAACAAAATATACTACGCCGTTGTTCTTTTAGATATTCTACACTTTTGTAATGCTTCCTTCAAGATTTTCTTCAAGAAGTTAAAGGTTTTTAATTTATAGTTTTTTTTAGTCTCCTCGCATTCGAAATGAAAAGTAGAGTGTTTAACTCAGGTAAAAGGCATCCTTTTCCGACTCACACTACTACTAAACTACCTTGTCGGAAATGCGTGCCTTTCAGCCCTTGTTTAACAATCTATCAATCTTGGTCAATAAATCTCCTTTTTTCGTAGACAATCGCAATTATCGTAAAGAATAAAAACACTGATGACACTGATAAAATGAACGCAATAGTATCTCGACGCCAACCGATGAGTTCAACACGATTATTAGCAGGCCAGGGGTCAGATCACTATCGATGTACAGACTAATCCTACCACATTACCAAATAAAATGAACATAAAAGCATTCCCTTTATACAAAGACACGGACGGAGATTCATATCAAAAGATAAGCCGTGCCCTTTGGAAATAAAAATCTTATTGAACCCCGATATCTCAGGAATCTTTTAACAAGAAAAAGACGAAGGCAATCATTATAAATTATAATGATTTCTGTAATGATGAACGATGCACACGTGAGTTGCGCTGCAGCCGTTTTATTATAGCAAAATTGTAAGTGGAGGGTCAGATAGCGACCATGTGGTAGCGACCCTATGTGAAACTGGCTAGGTACGGCTACCGGTACACTTCTGTCGGTGACCTCGGTTCAGCGGCGCATTCCTTCTTAGGCTTAATAATACACATGAGTTGGACGTAACGATCTGCTCCGTACACTCTCATTAAATATCCTTCTGGATTCATGCCTGTTGTTCGTTATTATGCGCCCCTAGTGCACTCTGTGATATACTTGCCATTCAATTTTCCAGATTAAACTTCTGGTAGGAACTTAGAAAATAATACTGCCAAAAGGAACAAACAAACTTATGACGAATTTGATAAACAAAATCGATTGATTGGTTATTCGATTAATAAAAAAATATACTTAGTAGTTATATCGTTATTATCTGTACTAAATAAAACTCCCACCTATGTAAGTCAATACTTATTAAAATTTTGTCGACACTTGCATTTAAATGCTAATTCTTCAATAACAATATCATTAAGTTGCTCAGAGGTGACGTTGCGTAAATCACCAAGGCACCAATTCATCTTTCTAAGAGATGTGTCACACTCGAATGTACATAATTATGGTAATCGTGATGATAACCAGCATCCGGCACCACCCCGAACATTGTCGCGGGCGACGACTGCGCTCTCTCATATCATTATAATATTTTCATTTTTTATTATTTTGAATCTCACCGTCCCTCGACAATATAACGCAAAAGCGTGGGATGACAAAGGCGTTAGATCAGTCCCTGAATAGTTTATGAGCATACTTTTGATAATTAATGTTTTAACGATGCTGCTTCAATCTGCATTCGACGATGTTATCTACACTATCATTTATACGTACATTAACGACGTATGTCGCCCAAAAAACCATTTCTAATTTCATCGGAATTAAGTATGAAATGGACAACAATTGTGTTCTTTATTTGGGAAGTGAATTTGAGCTCTGAATAGATGAAATGTTTCTTTGCGTTAATTTAATCAGGTGCAGCTATAACTGTCGGTTGAGTGAAAAATGTCGTTCATTTTGATCGTTCGTTCCCACGCATTCGAGTAGGTAGTGTTAAAAGCTTGTCACCGTTGACTTTTAATGTACCTATTGCTTCATTAAACGATTATTAAATATTGAAATATTTGAAATTAAACACTTTAGAACAGATGAATCGTGTTAATTAACACCATCACTTAAGGTGATGACTAAGAGATCATCCTCTCAGCCATCATTAACCCTGTGAAAAAGAGTGCTGTAAAGGGCTCGAAACGTAGGGTCATGGTATTAATAAACAAGAATAATCCGTTCTAAAATGTTTAATTTTAATAACCAACAATCGCGGTAACAGAAGACAATATCATTAATGAATAATTACGGAAAGTGTTATTTTCATTTATTAATATAGTAACTTCTTATGTGTAGACGTCGCACGATCTAGCCCTAAACTAAGCAAAATTTGTACTAGGTAACGATTTACATATTTATATAGATAAATATATACATTTATACATAGCAAACGTCCATAACTCAGGATAAATAATATGCAAATAAATATTCGTGATTGAAACACAAATAAATGCCCATACCAGGATTCGAACCCGGCACCTCCAGCTTCGTAGGCAGGGTCACAACCAACTAATCTAGGGAGGTCGGTCGTTAAAAAAGCACCGTACTATGTGGCGCAACCTTGAGGAGGCCTACGTGCAGTAGTGAACTGCAATAGGCTAATAGCGTTATTTTTCAGTCTTTTTATTTATAATGCGTTTGAATATACATACATATGTATTTAGAAACGATATTAAGTAAGCAAACAAGTTGTTTGTAAACAAACCATAGAGAAGGTTGATGGTACCTATTAGTAGACATCGAGTAATATTACTCGAAAGATTTTTTGTCGTCACGTTTAGTATTTTACAGCCTGTACGTGATCTAATGCCTGATGTAACGGTAACAGTCAATTGGTGTTCCGAAAAGCGTCCCAGGTGATCAAAGTATTCAGTGTAACAATTACGGATTTTTGTGCTATCATGCTATCACCATAGAGTGTAGAATAGCTTGCTATTGAACTAATAATTATCTTTAGAGGCTTGTACATTACAAGGCCTTGTTATCGGCAGGTAATTGAACACGTCAAAGTACCGTGAATAGTACAACGGCGTCTAATAAGGAGGTAACTGTTTGCCGAAGACTTTGCGGTTTTGGCTCCAAATTGTATACCCGAATTTGGCCGTCTCGGCCACTACAACCGTTAATTTTATTGTATTTTTATATAAAGCTTTAATAACACTATCTTGCCGATGTACAAAATTAGATACCTCATAGTCAGATATTTTGCATCGAATTATTTATTTATTTATTTTTATTTATAAAAAACAATTACAAAAACAGTATAAACATAACATACATCAGTATCGTTAAACCAATGTGGTTTGTCTCAATACTCGAATTCCACTTAAACATTTGGTAACAATAAAAATCTCTTCTCTTATACACACACTGGAATATCATTAGTAATGCAAATGTGATGATTTAATTGATATATATTTGCAGGAAACTGCACGATACAAAGTTTTCTTAGCAAAGCGGTGCCACTTTTATGTCTAAATTGAGCATCACGCCTAAATATGGTAGTAACGCCGCTTGCAGATCCAATCTACCTATAAGGTGTTTTTGTGAAGCCACACTTCACTTTAGGATCCTAAATGATAGTTTACTAGCAATCAATGTTCTCAATTTTATGATGCAACATTGTTAACCCTAGTAATATTTATTTCAACTTTAAGTTATTGCCTGTTGGTATTCGGAAACTTTTATAAGGTATTATTTAAATAAAATTATTGAATACACATTGATTATAATGTCGATTAATAGGTTAAATAATAATTAAGGTTACCCTAAAATCAGTGGTATATTCAGATCTATGTAACAGTACAACAGTACCCAAAAACGTCTCTGGCCTACAATCTGGAATTACAGTCACGTCGACTTCGAGTGAGATCAAGTGTCGCAAAAGGACTTATTACTTCATGCAATAAGTGCACAGTATTCAGATGGAACGTGACCGGAGAAAGTGAATCGCAGAGTGCGAATTTATCAAGTGTACCGGATGGTAGCTCACCATTCCTTGCATAATATTGCGTGGGGAAAACTAAAGTATAGCAGACCGGCTTAGCCTGAGCACTATTTGCCTAGACAATTGGTCATATAATTTGACGATAAAGATGTAATATCCCTCGTAATTCATAGGTTAGCGATGAGAATTGCGATAATAATGGCTAGGTGAAGGTAATACTAAGAATTCCCAGTTGTTAATAATTATAATGGATTAAAAATAAGTGGGTTTACTTATTTTTTTGGATAATTGGCTCTTAATCTCACGTGTAAAATTAAATAATGTGCCTACTATAACTAACAAGTACCTGTAAATGCTAATTTTTTCGCCATATCGAGAAAAAGGAAGTTAACAAATCATCGCGGTATTAAATAGCCCTAATTAATCTTCTCCGTTTACTATATAGGTAATATAGGTTTAGGTACTGCTTAACTGACAAAATTGGAAATAATTTATTTTGAACTGGTTAAAAGTTTGGCCGCACGATGTTACAATACAATAACTCTTTATTGCACACCTCATAAAATATTACAACAGAAAAATATATTTATTTAAACTTTCACGATTTTCACACATTATGTATTTACTAAAACTTTCAGTCTTTCTCCGGGACCACGGGGGCAACGTCGCCCTTGAAACGTCGGAGGTTTGTTTTCAAAATCTATACACGATTAAGCCCCGTTTTAGTAAATACATAATGAGAAAAATATATGTTAATTACTATTATGGTCGCTAAGTTGTCCTTTTAAGCTAAGCTAAAACTTTTTGCCCCAAAACTAAGCCACCTTTTCTCATAAATCACCATAGAACTTTTTTACAACCGTGTCCGGTAGATCTTTAGCAGATTCGTTTTATTTATGTGTAGGTCGTCAAGTGATTGGAAGCACCTTATACCTAATGTTTACTGCCTCAGTGTACCAAGTATAATTTGACATTTTTGAAATCGGGAACTATCAATTGGCAGTGGTAACAAATGAATGCCTGACTATGTTTAATGTCGAGTATTTCCTTACTATTCCAAACTATGGCAAAGAAAACAATTGTCGTGAAAGCACTATTCCTTTTCCATTGTGCCATGACGAACTGAACAGATAATATCTTCTCATGACAAACTATGTTCGAAACAAAATAAACTACAGCAGTGAATCGGATTATTCGTCTCGATTTTTACGAGGAGCTCGTTAACAGTACCGCCTTAAATTGCACAAGAACATTCATATCTGATAATAAATTTTATACGAGCTCTAAAACTATTGAGATCAAATATGTTCCAACTTATGTAACGTATAGGCGGTTGTGTTTGTCAATAAAGCTTGTCGACACGACCGATACCATTTGAGAGTCATTTGTATGTGTTTATTAGTATTGTAACTTACGGGTTCACTGTAATGACTGACAACACCATATCGTTATTAATTGTCAGTCTCGACAGACAGCTTAAGATAACACAATTGTAAATCTACCAACTAATTGAATAAGAAGTGTTTTGAAATTGGGACTTTAACTCTGTTACAATGGTCAAATAATCAAGCTAGAGTGGAATGCTTTAGCTCTTGGTTGAAAAACAATAAGAGGTAAAGTTTAGTTTTTGGCAGAAATTAATGGCTGCGTTCGGAAAGCGAACCCAAAAAGGCAAATACAAAAGTTAGTTATTTGACCTGAAATCCATCACAGTTGATTGCTAAACCCGCCCCTTTTCAATTTGCATTAATTTTCGTTCAGGTTAACTCTCATGTTGGCAATATTAAATGTTAATAAAGTAAAGTGTATAAAAGATCCTTAACAAAACTTAATTAACCTAAAGCTAACCGATGCCGAGGCTGACGCAGCATTTTAGTGCAAAAGTACCATTATTATTTAAAAAGGAATAAAAACTTAATGCATATATTTTCAACATTGACTGTCACGTTAAGTAGTCGTAGCCAACGTAAAAGATCTAAAGTACGTTTTCAATTTTGTTACCTACAATTGTGTGGAAATTAATGTTGGGGAGTAAGTAAACACTATTCATCTTAAACTTATGATTACACACCTCAGAAGCTCGGCCCTTTAGTGAAACGTTCGCAAAGCAAACAAAAACACGACTACAGTCAATTAATGTCACCGTGTGCCACTGAAGTCGCGCCATGAGGTCAAAGGGCCGGCTCGCGTGATCTTTGCCATAACGATATCTAGCCCGAATTTACCGCGGCCGCCTTAAACACGTGCCTTAAATACGAGTATACTTAGTTATGAATTCAATTTTCACACTTTTGTATAGGTGGGTACCCATGTAAGTACATCATTTTGTTGTAAAATGCTGACACGGTTCAGATTCAGAATATTTAATAACATACAGGAACGCAATACAATACATGTCAAAAAAAAATAGAATATAATTCTTAACAAATAGTAGGTATGACTTATCCAATAAAAATGATTTTTAACCGACTTCCAAAATAGGAGTTTCTCAATTCGTGGGAATCGTTTTATGTTTTTTCAAGTTCTTTAGGTACAGCCTATATACATCGCTAATTGCAAGTTTATTCTTCCACAACGTTTGACTATAAGTAAATATCTTAAGCTAATTTTATGAGATATGTAAGACATACTACATTCATTCATTGTTAAGTTTCGGAGAGCTTGCTAAAACATATTTAATATTTACCTTTTACCATTCCAATTCGTGACATGGGAAATAAAGATTGTATGGTAGTCGGTAAAAGTCAGCAAGACATACCCTGAGGGTCTTACCTTGTTACGCCAAGGAAATGCGCTGTCATTTATGAAATGTTCTAGTCGTGAAGAACACCTTACACTTAGGTAGGGAGGTAAGTACGCGATTTCTTGAGATCTTTGATTTGAAATAAGCATAGGTGGATAATTCACTTTTGATATGCAGTGTGATAGCATATTTAATGTATAAATAGTTGCTTTAGCATAAAAAAATACACATTAAAAACAACAGTTATTTAAGAAAGATACACATTAAATTTAAGATGTGACTCACCACATAGTCTTGCTAGTTTTTTATGCCAAGAAAATGAGATAATATTGCCAGCAAGCCGAAACATACATATGCCTTATACTTACTGAGTAAAACCGCGCTGTGACATACGGACTTCCAACGCCAGCTGAGAGTATTTTGTGTTCTGCGTTCTGCTACTTAGTTTTGCATATAAAGTGCGAAAAATTATATTTTTAGGGGCCTCCCCCTAGCACAGCGGGCACCCCAAACATGTACCTAAATGTAATTTTTATATTTTTTGCATATCTTCTCAAAAGTCATCTAATAATAGGTCTTTCAAAATAACTTTGAGGTTTCTTGAACAAGAATTCGCTTAGTCAATCATTTTCAAAAATAATTGCTCTGAAAGTTTAAATAACGGTTCCGAGTTGACTACGGAACCCTAAAACGTGTGACGCGGTTTTGTTTTATTTTGGATGCACCACTAAACCAAATTTGAAGTTAAAGAAATTCATTCGACGCATGATATAACCCTTTTAGGGTTCCGTACCTCAAATGTAAAATACGGAACCCTTATAGGATCACTTTTTTGTCCGTCTGTCCGTCTGTCCGTCCGTCCGTCCGTCCGTCCGTCCGTCCGTCTGTCTGTCAATGCCCTTTATTAACGCGTATAGTTAAAAATAATACCACATACACAGGTCTGCGGTCTTTTGAAGCTGTGAAAAAACCAAACCTCTACGTCAACGCAATCAAAAGATACGGTCATTCAGGTCGCATTTCCCATACATTTGCAATGGGAATCAAAATCTACAGGGCACTTCCTGTTGACCTAGAATCACAAAAGCAAAAACTTGTAGGACAAATACAGAAGAAAATCCGAAAACCATATAATATCCCAAACTGAAAGTTCCGTGCCACCATTGCGAATATTAGTGTTTCCCCATACGTAATATTTTTCTAGCAACATGGAAATACATAATTAAATGTAACTAACTAAGGAATAATAACGTTTCCTTCGTTGCTAACCACACAAGTTCACTTGAATACACATAAACACAAGAAGCACTACAAATGCTAGTTATTATTAAGAAAACAGTAAACCATTATAATGACGCGGTTATAATAGACCCGCCTTGAGGTCACAATGTTAAGCGAACGACATTAATAAGCTCTAATAAGTTTGCCTCCGTCTTAGATCCCACAGATTCCCTTCCTTCTATTTAGAGGCCCTTATCTCCTTAATTATCTTCGTTAAATATCGACAATATCTCTGGCCCATACTTACAGGTCTTATCTATAGTCCAAGTTTTATTCGCCAGTATTTTTAAATTTATAAGCATAATACCTAATCGGCATTGGCGGTCCTAACCAGGCTACCAAACATTGTTAGGTGAAGTTTATAATAATAATTACGCATAATTTTTTAACAGCTGGTTTATATTTATTTTGACATCATATCATCATGTTTTGTGATTAAAATGAAACAAAAAAGAAATGGAACATTTCGAAACAGATTAAATCGCATACTTATAAAATTATTTAATTTTTCAGCGTTATTGCTATCTGTTGCTAAGGAACTTAACATAAGGTAATGAAATATTTGTCCAGAGTTAACCTCGTTCAAGACTTTGATTAGACGTGACCGGTTGACGTAGCCTACATTACATACTAACTGCTTTTAGTACATATTAATGTCCGGAGGGTGGAAAATCGATACATGGTATTGACCAGCCCATCGTTGCCGCGTGACCCGCGTATTTTATACATCAAATTAACAAAACCAATATCAGCTGTATGCTGATCCATTAGGCAATTGGATCCGCGAATTCTTTAAGAACCACTCCGCAAATACAAATACCTTTAGAAACTCATTTCCTTTTCGGCTCCTACACTTCGAGATAAGGATTCGTTTCCAATTTTAATACCCTGATAAAGACTCGTATAATCTTTCACGTGGCAATGGAAATCAGTTAGGTATGAGAAACCATTATAATCCAGCTACAGTTTGGGATTATACGGATAATCTTATAACAACCTTATTGGGCTTCGTGATTTGGGTCAAGTGTTTTTTACGTGCATTTAAAAAAAAAACAATCTTATAGATATGTAAAACCATAGCGTTATACAAAGACGAACTGACCACGTTTAATAAAAACCCTTGAAATTTAAAAAACCGCGGGGGTCCTAGTATTATTAAGTGTAAAAAAATATTTTTTTTTATCACACATGATGAGTGTATAGGTGGGATAGCTGACCCCGTATCTTTACAAATCGACCAGCGTACACCTCTAGCGATGTTATGAGACGGTGTATTACAATTTATAATAAGCAAGGCGCTATCAGCGCACGTCGGCTCACACACTCGGTGTTATGCTTATGATAATGGTGCCGCGAAGCGGTGGGGTCAGCGCGGCGACATCGTGCGCAGCCATTTTTGCAGTATCTCCCGCTGTTCCAGCCGGCTCATGCTGCCCCGCGGCCCGACCGCTTCCAACCCGAGAAATATTACTCATAAATAACTATGACAAATGATATTCCGCTGCGATCGTTGCGCTCTAACCATTTCTGGAGTAGACCGCGTCATATTCCACCCTCATTACTTTTTATGGGGATGTGATAGAGCGTTTTAGCACGTTCCGCCATTTATATTCACGATTACGGATGAGTTGTTTCTGTATATAGTATTGTGAAACCGTATTATTGGATGTTATATTTTTACATTTACGAAATTTGAATCATACGGGTCAACTCAATTTTCATCCGTAAAGTGGTAAGGAATAAGAGAAACTGGTTTTTCTCATTTAAGTTCGTAGAGTCCGACTTGGTAATCCTTAAATTACTTTTGGCCGCTTTGTCCGTAATTCAATAATCTTTAATTGCTTTTTAGGGTTCTGTACCAAAATGGAAAAAAAGGAACGTCTGTCACATCGTTAAATAGATATTTAACTACTTAAGCTTCCAATTTGGTTTTCCAAAAACTACTTACCGATTTGAAATTTGGAATATTTATAAACAAAGTTAACGCAGACACATTGAGAGAAAAATGCCCGATGCCCGTTTAGTTACTGGGTCATGTCGGGTATCATTTGAAAGGGTACACATTCTAAAACAAATAAAAAAAAAATTATGAAAAATTTTTGATTTATAAACGAAAATATAAAATAAAAACCATTCCCCCCTTTATCTCTGAAGTTTATAAAAGACAAAATGTGTTTTTTTACACCTTAATATTATCAAAAACATTACAGGAAAAATATAACATTGATCTAACTTCATTACCATTTTTTTAAATAAAAATAACTTTTCTGATCAAAACTTGAAATTAAACCATGTGATATCATGCTAAAAGTACTGTCTTATAACTAAAGTAAAAACAATTGGTTCACGGCATAAAAAAATATCAAGGAAAAACAAACTCGCATACTAACTCCATGCCGTACAAACGAAACGACTGATCAATCTGTCGATACATGTGGCTGACTTCAAATTTCTACTTCTAGGTGTAGTTGCAACATAAATTTTATACGGAACCTTCGGTGTGCGAGTCCGACTCGCACTTAGCTGGTTATTTTTATTCATCTAAAACGATGAAATGCTTTTTAAATACTTGTACACCTATTTTGTTTAGGTAATGCGCGTACTAACACTAACGGATTTATGTTGACAGATATCTACTTGTCATATTCTAAAGCTTCGCCTGTGAGACGGCGATACGTAAAATATAATCGGCTTACCAAGTATTTAACGGGCAAGTTATAACTTTCTGACAGCAACAAACTGCAAACTTATTTATTGCAACCTTGAAGTCGCTAATGGTGAAGATCTAGTATGAAATGATGTTAATTCCAACAGCCGGCCCAGGAGCATATAAGTTTGTAGCGCGTACATTTAATCTGATATCGAGGCGTCGATATCGGGGGCCGCACGCGACAAGATTTAAAGTTGCAGGCGAATGGCACGTCAGACAAATATTTCACCTTGGTTTGTAGCAAGCGGAAGCACTAGATCTAGTGCAACTTTGAAGATAACGGAGCTGTCTAGAAAGTTATTTTATTTTACAATTTCTATACGTTAGCAAAGATTTCGTAAATATAAAGGTACGCAGTAATATATATTTAATCTGTAGGTATACAGTTATTTCGATGTATGTTATAAAAATTTTACTATACTAACTAAAATACAATATAATGTCGCAGTAACGTCGCAAAGACCCAATATGTTTATCTACCATGATGTCCTTCACTTTGGATAAGTTCAAATGCATTAGGTACTCGTACTCGTATTAGAAATAAAAAACATTAAAATAATATTGTCTTCTGTTTCCGCGATTGTTGTTCTTTGAATTTGAACACTGAAAACAAACAAAGCGTAGCATTAGCATAGCAACCAGGGTGAAGGAACATTATAGCCGATGTCAAGCATCGTCGACCAAGGTCTGCAGTCTGGGAACATATCTCTGATAAGCCTAACCACTCAATTAAGTTTGACAAACGTCTAGTCCTCGCCAAGGAGAAGCGATACATTCCCAGGATGCTGCGCGAGGCTAATGAAATCAAGAAGGTTCCTAATTTCAATAGAGAGGATGGCTTTTCGGTACAACCTGCTTGGGATCCTGTATAACATCTCATCAAGGATCAAGCAGAACACAAGACTGAAAGACCATACTGTAAACTTTGTTTGAAAATATTGAAAACGGATAAATGAGGCAAAATAGGTTAGTTTTTTTTGTCGCTTCTTACTGCCCCATAAGCCATTTAGGGAAGCGATCATAAGTCGTATTTATGTTATTTCTCACAGGGTTTTATAATTTTAATTTTAGGCAATGTATTACTAGCTTTATAAGCCACTCTGGGCATTGTAGACCAACCTTTGTTTTTGTTTTTATTATTTTACATATATTGGTATGTAGGTAATTTGCACAAGTAACTTTTTTGATTGGCGCGGAGAATTCGCATTCTCTCAGTCATCATCTTAACCTTATGCAAAGGGCTCGAAACGTAGGGTCATGGTATTAATAAACGTGATTAATCCGTTCTAAAGTATTTCATTTCAATAAAACAATATATTAAAAGTACTTGAGATGTTGCAACATTAAGGCGATACTAAACTGCTAAAAACATCAAAGACTTTCAAACTCAGTAAACTTACCAAGTTAAAAATGTTTGAAATCAATTAAATCCGCTTTCAAGTTGAGTTGCGTTGGCAAGTTGATCCGTGTTTACTTGCCAGAGAACTTGTAACCTGTCTGTTCTTCGTCGACGCAGATAACCCTTAAGACACAAACATACCACGCGATGTCTATAGCTACATAGTTTGCATAGCTGTGTTCCAGTAAACTACTATATAAAATAAAATGTAACATATGGATATTACACGGTGTCGAATCTGTAAAGGAAGAGTAAGAGACAAATAACTCCACAGTGTAACGAGTGCTAACACTGTATTTTAATTAGAATAACAGACGCTATCGTAATCAAAATACAAATTGAATGTGCCTAGCTAAAGGAACTTCGAATGTAAAAGTCAAATTAAATAAAGCAATTGCTCGTTAGCCTAAAGTTAACATCGCTGCAGTTTGTAGCAATGTAAGTAGTAAATTAAGTTCCTTAAGCACCAACAACTCGCATTACTGAACCGCCTCTCATCCCTACAAGGTTGCATTAAAAATAAACTGAACTCATATATGAACCGACATGAAATTGAAATTGAGTTATGCTCAAACCAGTTATTACCCGCAAAGCTATAAAACGTCGCTTCCTGCTCGTAGCGGACAGAAGCCGAGCTATGATTTCATAACAATTTTCCCTTTCGCAAGTCCGAGTTCGAAAAGGCTTAGTTTCTTGGGAGAATAAACTTTGCTGTTATGAACAGTCACGAATAAAATTTTCTTAGCTCGAATTTCTAAAAACATTACATTGTATTCATTGATGCTCCATACTTCGAACAAATTAGAATCTACGGAACCATTTTTGAATTTCAACCGCTTCAAGCTGAAATTGGTTACCTCACAAACGACGAATTTTGACAATCGTGCGATAGTAATGATAAGAATAAGGTATTGAAGTTGTTAATCTAAAAAAGTATGGTGACAAACGTTCGTGTCGATTAATTTGGCCAATGACTTTTTGTTTTGTTAACGCTGTAAATGTATTTGTAATGGATTAGCGGAATGTAAGAAAACGACGAACCCTCTATCCTTTAAGTTTCAGTAAAGCATTATACTAAAAGTAGTCTCTAACCAGTTTTTCATACTCATTTTTGTGCCATTGAGTAAAAGATCAAAACAACTTCCACAATTTTTCTTCGTAGGTATACCACCTATGTGTTTAACGTTATACCAAACTATAATCAGTATTTTTATAGGCCGTTGCTGAATGAACCACAATGCGCATGTTTGGTTTGATAATCAACACGTCTATGTGGAGAAAGATATTGGTAATTCTAGTCCGATGCCGAGCTTCATTGTGTAAGAGAGTGTTGCAACGGTTAGCTTCTGACAAATTTATCGCAATAATAATATAACGGTGCATCTTTTACGGCACACAGATAAACTCCACGTAGTCTATAAATCAAATATCTCATTTCTGTAGATGATGCAAATATTATTTAGATCACCAGAAGACTAACATTACTATTTCTAATATTTTCTCTGTTAAATAATCCTTAATAAATGAACGATACTAAGTACCTACTACTAAACAGATTTAAGTAAAATAAAGCCAGCAAAGGTCCTAATTTAGTGAGTGTATTTCTGATACGCACGTACATACATAGACATGTTAAAAAGAATAACTAGATATCGTAATTTTCTCAGCAATTTCGGTGCTGCATTGTTGCGTTGGAAGCAAATGTATGCATTTTAGCTGGAATAGCTAATTAGAGTTACTTAATAACAGTAATGTGATCTCCCTAGAAAATGTTTGTAGAAATTCCGTTATTTATGGCATTTATGCTGCGGCGAAATTGCTGATAATTTTACTGTCACGGCTTATAACATTCTTATTTATTCGCTGGGGGTTAAAACATACAACCCCAGTAGATCACTGACATAGGTAAGTATAGTAATCGAATATTCGTGAAAATTGGAGTAACAACCACTCGACGAAGCTTACCCTAAGAACTCCTCCGTAACAAAATTGCAAAAATAAGTATTTGATGTTTTCTTATTTCAAATCCCTCAGATCCATATCTTCGGCATTTGTGTCTACTAAGTAATAATAACTTTTGTAATTCTTGCTGTTTGATAAGTTGGCGGAATTGACTAAAGAGCGGCAGGATAATCTTGTTTCGAATTTGACGTTGTTTATGTACGAATTAAGCTAATAATTTGCTTTGACGAAAATTGGTCATTCAAACTCTGGGTTAGAGAGTTTTGGTCTCATAACAGGAAAAAATAAGCCAACAAAATAAGCTATGAGAATGAATTCTTTTTCGGTTTAATCTTTTATTAGGTAAAACAAACAAAACAGGCCAAAAGCATGTCGAGCCATGCTCAGTGTAGGGTTCCGTCCATCACAATAGACGAACTTAGAAAGGGTTTTTATAGATACAATGCTTATAACAATAAAAAAGAGTGTCTTCGCAGCTCCTACAACTCATGCACACTTCTAACCGAGAAGATACGTTTTTTTGCAAAAATCTAAAATGGCTTAACTGACCAAGGTCAAAAAAAAATCCTTGAAAGTCTTCATAAAGCACTATTTTCAAGATTTTTTCATATTTTTTGGACTTGCGGGTTCAAAAATTAGAAGGGGAGGACTTTTTTTAACTTACGTAGCGCTTATTTCCGAAAATCAAAAAATGTAATTAGGAAACTCCTATTACTTTTCAGATACCAATCCAATGAAACCTCACATTTTAAGGTAGAAAGAAAAAAACAATAAACCCCACTTTACGTGTATAGAAGAAAAAATAAAAGTTTTTCAACTATTTATTTTACCACTTGGGAAGCATAATTGATTTGTATATCCATACCAAATTACAGCTTTCTAACTTTCAGAAAGACGGAAGGACGTACAGACGGACAGACAGACATAGCGAAACTATAAGGGTTCCTAGTTCACCACGGAACCCTAAAAAGTGGCAGATTTCCTTTCTGAGAGGAAACATTATTTTCACCTTACTAGGTAGGAAAGCCTACCTTTATCCATTGAAATCAGATGGTAAAAACGCATTTTATCTTCTAGTAGGTACGAACGGTAAATTGACCTTGAAATATTTTTCACGTTGTCTAGAAGCATTGACTATTTAACGATGGTTTTGAGTAATAAATATTGGATAAATAGTTTATAACTATTTGGAGGAGATTTATAATAATATTATACTACAGGATTTTATTTCCTTGCGATAATGGGGTGAAATAGTATTTTATACAATCGTGATATAATGAAGGGTTTTTCAGTCGAGTACCGTGTTTAGGCCACGAAGCTTGCTGAGTGGCCTAAGTAAGGTACGAGATTGAAAAACTTAATTATATTACGATTGTATACAATACTTTTTCTACGAGTCATCATCATCATCATCTATGGAGGAACAATTTCATCATGCAATTTCATCGACTTAACAAGGATGTAACACAAAAAGATGGCCGGCAGGCCGGCGCGGTCGGCGCAGGCGTGAGGCGCGCGCTCGGCAAAGTACCAGGCGTCATCGCAAATAAGTATAAAATTTGTATGAAGTTCTATTATAGTTGCCTACAGCGTATCGAAATGAGATATTATAGTTGAGTTGGACTGTCTAATATCGAAAAGTATGAGCTTATAGTTTTGTCTATGTACTCGTAATTGGCAGATTAAAGTCGGCGAGTAGAAAAAATGTTGTTTTGTACTAGGCGGCCACTTTGCCCTCTTGTATAATACCTAAATAGGTAGGGGCAAGTGATGTACCTGTGGGCACTACGTATACAGAAAGAACGAATAACCATAGACTAATTTCATTCACATATTCAAAAAGTATTGTTTACGCATGGCAACACGAGCTCGTCGCTATCTTTGCTGATGATGATGACAAAAACTGAGTATTTTGTGGCTGCCAAAAGTTTTTATGCCAAAAAGTTGGTTTTTACAATTTTTACCTTATTTTTAAGCATGTTTTATATAAAATCTGTAAATGTTACGAGTAATTTTTCAATGATATATTAATTAGTATGGTTTAAAGGTCCATAGTTACAAATAGTATATGTATCTATGGACAAAATGAGTGTTTAAAACATGATTATATTTGTAACCTACAGATAGGTAGCGAAATAACCGCTAGTTAAATTTGAAGATTGATTAATTGTTATTGTAAAAAAATAAAGAATTCACTGATAACATGGGCAGTATATTTTTATTAATTGATTTAGGGTCAAATTCTGGAAAGTGTCGACAGGTTGAGTACTTGCCCCTAACTATTTATTTACCTTTTAACCCTCATCAAGTGAATTTCATAATTTTCATACAATGCAGGGAACCGCTATAAGGTAGACCTGATTCCTACCTAAATGAATATGCCGTATTTTATTTCCTCACCTAACCTAACGTGTATTTTGTTTCCCCGCAGGATGACCTGGCGCTGGGCGCTGGTGTTGACGTGCCTAGCATGGGGCGCGCTGGGCGGCGAGCCGGTGTTCGACCCGACGACGCTGATGCGGCTCGTGCTGGTGCCGGCAGATGCGGCAGTCGGCTCCGTCATCTACAGGGTGCGCGCCTCTGATCCCGACTTCGATTATCCGCTACACTTTGAGCTGATAGGTGAGTTGACAGTGACACACATATAAAATATACCATTTTCTGTCATTTTAATCTGACTGGTGGCTTCGCATCGGACTGAAAAAGAACTTAATAATAGTTGCTAGTGCACAGTGCATAGGTAGGAGTAGTATGAAAGCTTTACCAACAAAAATACTGGTTATACATTTTCTGTTTTTTTACCACCCTGACGTACAAGTTAAAAAATTGTAACTAATATATAGTATCCGGTTTCTTTATCTGAAAATAGTCGGAACCTATACGTACAAAAATAATTTAAATTAGTAGGAATGTCTTACATACGTTTATTTCTTTTCCATCTTATTATTATTATAACAGTTACTAGGTACGTATCAAGCTTTAACCAGTCGCAATCTATTGCACTTATTCCAATCGGAAATTGTCATCAAACTGTTCAAACAAAGCACTTTCAATTATTATCGACCTAACCATTGTTTTCCCGTTATTGGGCGTATAATAGCTTTCTACTCAATTCTATTTGTTTCTATTTACTGTGTCGCACTATCGACGAAAGTGTCAGCGTCACGGCAGAGCGGTTTAGTATCTCATCCATCTGGTACCTCACCTGACCATAGACAATTATTTATATTTACAATGTCACCGACACAATTCTAACGTAAGAATACCTAAATACAAGTAATACTCGTACATCACGGCAATAAACATATACCTATAATTTAACACCTTTTACAAGTTTTGTAAAAATGAAAAGGCGTCATCACAATTCAATTAAAAGTGTGCAGAATGACTTTTAATTTTAATTATTTCCAGGTCAAATGGGTCGTTTAGACATCGGCATCGAAACGTTACCATGCACCCGCTACAACTCCGTGTGCCAAGCCAACGTGATCCTGCTGCGGAGGCTCGAGCCCGGGCGCTACGTGGACTTCCGACTGTCCGTGCGGAACACCAGGGGGCGCAGCAGCAGGATCGCCTGCTCCGTCACCGGGACCAACGCGACCACCCCGAGGGACAGTATATTCCCGCACCAACCGCCTATTGTATTGGTGCCTGAGGTATGTTGTGTTGTATTTTAGTCGTATTGTCTGTCAACAATCTGAAAGTAGTCATTATATGTTGTAAAACTTTTTTAATATTTATTTATAGAGGATGTCATGTTTCCTAAATGTTAAAAAAGTCAGAGATTTGAAAAACTTGATTAGATATATAACTTCAAATTAAACTGATCTTCCTTTCACGCCTCTCTATTTTATAAATTGACATTCATCACAAAGATAACCTATCTGATGTTTTATCACATTTTCCTCAATGCCAGTTTTCGAGGTAAATTCAAAGCTTATTTAATTTTGTCGTCGCTGGTGAAAATTAAAAGAGCCGCAGACAGAATGAATAATGAGATTATAAGGGTTACTCTAAATACTGCATGTTACAAAATTATTCGCGACAAATTAGTTTCAGAAATTGTTTCGTTATAGTGATGAGATATTTCATGAACGATTAACTATACAGCGGGTCTTTTTAATATTACCTCAAATATTTTACCCACACGCGTTAGTGCTATGAACCGATATTGCAATTAAAGCTTACTTTGTACCTATTTTTTTTTCCTTATAAAATAATTCAGCACGCAATATATCACTACTTTGTCTTACCAGCGTGACGTCACAGCTGTTACAAGTAATAACTTCTTACTGCAGTCAAATAAGGTGTACGCAATACATTGCTGCTCAATAAAATTTAAAAAATGTTTTAGTGGTTAACACTAACTTAAAATTACCTTGCAATAACGGTTCATACTACTCAAAGCGACGTTTGATTACGGTTTGAGGTAATATTAAAAATCCAGACTGTATTACAACAAATACTAACTATGTACACTACATTAAACAAAAAACCACGTTTAAATCACCGTAAACGGTTTACCGTCTAAAAGTATATCGTTAGTAGTATACCTACTTAGAGATAAAAACCACCAAATGGTTAACTGCCAAAGAAAGCACCACCGACCAAACACCCACTAACAGTAGGAAATAAAAACTATATTCATCCCTTTTTTGGGGCGATAATAGAAGCTTCAGAAAAATGGGTACAGTATAATCATGTCTGACTCTGCACGATTGAGAACAGATTTAAACCAGAACTGTAGCAATTGGAGCATTTAGTTTAAAGTTTTAGTTAGTTTACACTAATAGTGAAGTCAAACTCATGTCAAGAATATAATATCAACTACCAACGTATAATATTTTTCTGATAGGTTTCCATATAGGTTTTTAAACAAAATTTATTGTGAACCACGAAATCCTAATATCTCCGTGTTAAAGGCACCTGGTGTTATTACCGTACGAGAGCGTGGCTCAAATGAGCCGGCGTCAGCCTGATGTGATGTGATTGATGATGATGACGAACGTACCCTCCCCCTTAAATTAACTCTCTATTAACTGTCACGCATTTAAGACCACAAAACATTTCTACTAATTAGTAGAACGTTTTCGCGAGTTGTATGGCGATTTTACTGCAAACTGTCAGAAAGTACTACTTATTCATAACGGACTACTAGGACATATATGTAATAAGAATTTTAAAAGAGCATATGGTAAATTACGTAGAACATCACACACGACTCTCATAATGGTCCTCTAGACATGATAACGGCCTCCTAGCCTAGTTGGTAGTGACCCTGCCTACGAAGCACCAGAAGTCCCGGGTTCGAATCCTGGTCAGGGCATATATTTGTGGGTTTATCACGAATATTTTTGTTCCTCAGTTATGGATGTTTTCTATGTATTTAAGTATAGTATCTATTATATATTATATATATCGTCATCTAGTACCCACAACGCACAAGCCTTATTGAGCTTACCGTGGGACTGGGTCGATTTGTGTAAGATTGTCGCAGAATATTTATTTACTATTATTTGTATGTCTTTCCCATCACGGAACAATGGTGTTCCGGACCTTTGGGAGGCGTACGTGGAGCCGAATCCAACACGCAGAGACCCTTTCGACAATTTAATGAAATGTAAGGGGTACACCGAGCGGATGTTGCACCTGCCCGAGTCATTGGACGCACGCAGAGGCAGCACCCGCCAGGGTGTATAGACTATTGAGATTTAATGGAATCTAAAATATACTGGACTATTAGGTGAAAGTGGGCCCACATAAGATGGGCCCCCACAAAAAGCGACATCTAGGATGGCTCGAGGGCAACACCGGTATGAGGGCTGGGGGTAGAGTGGTGTCACTGGACTTTAAACATATTTAGTTATTATTATTATTACTTCATATTTTCTCAGGCAGTTTTTAAATAAACACTCGTGTGAAACTACATAAAAACACCTCAATTATATTGTGGTTTAGGTATTTGGTACTTGTATCACCATTATTACCAAACGATAAATCATAAAAGCTTGAAAATATATGTACGTCACTAAATCAGATTCCGATTTATTTCCTATTGTTTTCCAATAACCGACTCTCGCCGTGCATGAAAATAACACGCCACGTACCTACGTATGAAATTAAAATACAAAATATTCGAGAAAAAAAGCAACGTTAGTGAAATTGTGGCATCAAAATAGGTGCAGTGATATTTTAGTTAATAACGAACACACAGACAAAGACAAAAGAGCAAAGTACCTAAAGTTTTTGAATGTTCTTTTTCATATTATAAAACTTACTGATATCGGATTAAAAGCAGACGTTTCTTTACGAGATTAAATATCCTTTACAGGAAGTCCTGTTCCACTGTTACTAAAAAGTTGGTCAACAATGTAAAATTTAATTAAAAATCTTCCATGTCTAAGCTCTGCTACAGCCGTTTACTTTTTAGTCCGCAAGACTATCTTTTATTCGACTAGAAATAAAGATTCCTCTTTTCACTGCATTCATAATTTACATCTTTAGAAAAAAACTCTTTTGCAGGATGCAAAGCGAGGCACGGACCTGGAGTTCGTGATCGCGAGGAAGAACCCTCTGTCGCCGAAGCCTTTGGAACTGGAATTATGGGTAAGATCTACATATACCTTCAGGCCGATAATAAGCGAGCTTTACAAGGTAGTTTTCAGTGCTTATCCTGACACTGTGAGGTCATTAATTACTTAGATATGTAGACCTTTTTATTGCATATACTCGTAAGTAAGACTATTATACACTGGGCCAACCAGGCAATTCTGTACCGAAAGCGCGAAAAATAAGTTGCAGTTCCATATACAAATTACACGTTTGACTATTCACATCGGAGAGCTAATAATTCAAAAACCCGGTATTTATAAGTATTGTAATGTTATGGAGATTCAAGTTATTTCCAACAATTTTATGATAAGAAATTCAAAAACCACAAGTATGCATTTTTTTTAAAACCAAGGGCCGAATAGGTACCGAATTTAGGTTAATATATTTAACCGCTTTTTAAGTTCTATACAACAAGTTTACTAGTTCCTACGTGTCGCTTATCGGCCTTACGTTTAATATAAACCGCTGACTATATACATAAATGGGCAGTCGTAGGTTTGAATTTACAAGGAAAACTAAGCACTTTGTTCTGAAGGTTCACATAATAACGAATAATTACCTACATTATTCGATTAGTTAAGTAGGCCGAGAACACTGAAAACCCGATTCATTACGCAAATAATGAGACGTGGTACGAGGCGATGATTAGGTATCTAATGACTTTTTCGCTTCGCAGTTCCTTGTTTGATACGCGTCGCTATAACCGCATAATGAGGTTTCGCACCGAAGGCCCGTTTCCACCAGTATCGCGCTGACGGATCCCGCAAATTTCATTTTACAATTTAAGTAGCGTGGCGTGCGCCGACGTAAGGCAAATTAGGTATGCACCCGCTGCACATATATGTAATTAATTAATTCTTCTAGGAATCGTTCAACTGGATACATGGATTATCCGATCGGTATTAAATGGTTCAACAGAAATTCGGGTTTTCATTTTAAATGTTTCATCATTCACATGGCATGTTTTCTTTAGTACTCGCGTAATGTGGATATGATAAGTCGAATACCTCACGTGTAGTTTAACTTGTTTTACCTATACATAAATATCCCGTCAAAATGAGTAATGGGCTAGTTTACCTATATAATAACTTAGAGTATCCAGAACAAAATCAGAAAAAAAAAACAATTATAAAGCATGAATTAAAACATTTATTAAATGTACTAAATGTTTTGATTTCAATTTATAAAAATTAAAAAACAATTATATAATACGTGATACAGTTTTTTTTCGTACGAGTTATATCCACAAATTTCAAACCTAACTATGTAAATACGTTCCTGTGGTAGTATGTGAGTCAAAAAATATCTAACAGCTCTATATTACGGAGTGAAGTGTTTAAAATTACCCTTATTTAATTTAAGTCTTGGTGATTCTTAGGGTTTTGCTGGAATTCTAGGATTCCATTGTGTGCAATGAGAAGGGTCGGGCAACTGCGCGGCAGTCGCGCTGATGATGTTGCACAATTACCAGGCATTAAGAAGACTCGAGGCGTGTTAAATTTCTCACAGTCCGTGGAGAATGGCTAGGCACCCGTAACCTGAGGTCGCTTTATCGGCCACTTAAACGCTATAATAATGGAGAACGTGTCCTTACGTGTACGTACTGTAATTTAAAAGCGGTCCGTCTATTATCTGGGCAGGGCCAGGATCGTTCTTTTATCGCAATTACCTATTTTTTTCTTAATGATCCTTTTTCCCACAGGGATCACCTCTGTTCGCGATTCGTCAGCGCCGCGTCTCCACCGAGAACACCGAGGGTCAGATATTCCTCCTGGGCCCGCTGGACTTCGAAGCACAATCTATGTACCACTTGACGCTTTTAGCAGTGGTAAGGAATGTATTTAATTATGCAGAAACACTGCTTAATTACTTCGTTAAACTTAATTACATTTTATATCCAATTCTGTTAAGCTGTTTTCGAACCATTCGTGTCAAAATGAATGTGGATTGCTAGTAACTAGTCGTAATGTTGCGAATTACTTGCAGGACCCATACGTGGAGATAGGGAAAGACACGCGAAACATAGCTAGTTTGGAGGTCGTGGTGGTAGTTCAAGACATCCAGGATATGCCGCCCGTGTTTACATCGGCTCCTCCAATCACGCACCTACCGCGTCAAGTCACTCCTGGCGACGTTGTGGTGAAAGTGCGGGCTGAAGATGGTGACAAAGGCGCTCCGCGGCAGATCAGATACGGACTCGTGTCAGAAGGCAATCCCTTTACACCGTTCTTCAACATCAACGAAACTACTGGTAAGCGAGTAAACTCCCTAATTGACTTTCCGATTCAGCAGCTCTGAACTTCAGCCGGACGCAATCAAATGTATTAGTGTCAACAGTTATTTAACTCGGGTTGAAAGCTTCACAGTAAATCAGAATAAAACCCAACGTCCATTAGTAAAATAGTGAAGGAGTGGAGCACGCCATTTCGAAGGCAAGTATAGAACACGTCTAAGTAGAAAGGAGGGATTTTGCAAGATGTTGCAACCATCTGCCTAATGAATGTTTGGCTTAAATAGGCAAAATGACAACGGTTCACACCACGTGATACACACATTGACTGTGCCATAACACGTTTATATTCTTATGCGTGATTAAAACGGTTATTTTAGTCCACTAAACTATAGTAGTCAATTTATTATTTCACATAGATTACGTAAGTACGTAGGTAAGCAGTATGCAAATACAGTATGATATTTTAGTTTCTAAATATTATCTGGAATGCACCGTTAAAACTCTCTTCGAAACTTATATAATACTAGCTGGTGTGTGTTATTCTGATGTACTTATATATATTATTGTGAAGTTTCATTAAAATCCATTCAGTAGTTTTTACGTGGAAGAGTAACAAACATCCATACTTACAAACTTTCGCGTTTATACTATTAGTAGGAAGTAGGCTACATTAAATACATTACTTAAATTTTGAACAAAACTGCGCGATATTTAACCTCTGTAAACACTTTATTTTATTTTAGGCTAAGTGCACCGTTTTAGAACCCTCTTGGGGGTAAACATTTGTGTTACCGGCTAAGAGGAATTATTAACCCACCCGCTAACCCCACTCGGTCGGACGTATTCACACAAAGATTTTTCATTCACGCTAGCGTAGGGTTACTGCCTTTTTAACGACCTTACCTCCGTGCTTCCTTGAATTTGCGAACAAGAAAAAACTTATTATTGTTACAGTCTTGACCTGAAGAAAAAATATGCTGGTACTTTGTGGCGGTTATTTTATCATTAAGCTTAAAAACACAGTTGAAAGGAAACAGTAATTTTACGTGTTTTTTTTTGGTTGTGAAAAACGCAAAATTGAGCATTAATTGAGTCGCTGGACTTCAAACTCGGGTAAATCCATCTGTCAGTTTATAGGATTTTGGTATTACTCGTAGGTAACAAGGTAGATATTTGCTGAGAAGGTCGAATTGATTACCCGAGTTTGAAGTTAAGCGACACAATCGATATTTATTTAGCCAGTTTTAATCGCGTAAACAAACATGATTTTCAAAGCTTTTTTTTATTCTTCTATGTATCTACTTGACAGGATTTCATCAAGGCAACAGCAAGAGTAGTTTACATTTTTAGCCTGATAACATCGGCGCGTCCGTCTTACGTCCGGCGGCTTCCGTAGGAAATCCTACTTCGTTATCGCCACTCCCACAGCCTTGCCACAGCCCTGGTAGCCACTTTGACCCACTTCGCTGTTATTAAACACTATCAGATTTAGTTCGCGCTCGTTTAACAAAAACTTCTTTACGATTTCAACTTTCGCAGGCAAACTTTCGTCATTTAGTAAGACAATTAATAGCTAAATTGCTGAGTCATCATAGTTAAGGATTAAGGCGATGGCTTGAAAGGGATTTTAGAAACAACTCTTTGCATATAACTTTTGTTTGACTTCCTGCTTCCATAATTAAAATAGCAGTGTTTATACGGAACACAAACATTAATTAACCCAGATTGACCGTACTTTATACATAGGTCAAGCATTAACAACGCGTAATAAAAGTATGTTTACCTAAACAAAGAAAGATTTTTTTTTTGTAATGTTATAGAATTATAAAAATACACAATACATTTGTGACTTAATTGAGATGTGGTTTTTAAATATTACTGGTTTTTTTTTAATGAGTAAGCGTTACCACTTAAAAATTACTCAGTCATATGCCTTAATGAAAATATTTATAAGACAAAACACAAAGCTTTCCCCTAGTTGGAACAAGCGGCTACACCAAAACAAGTTAGACTCTTAAATAAACCTCATTTCGGAATGAGGAACGATACATTACGTACCTAGGTATTCTAGAAATCCATAGGCACCATTCGAGTAACGTCCTGAATCGGCAAACACCGCTACTGCCACAGCCTTGCACATAATGGCTCATTAGACCAAACCCGTCGTCTCGCCTTTACCCATTGTTTTCCCCTACCTTAATTCATAATAAAGGGGCTTTGAACGTCCCTTCTCGTAGAACACAACTGTCGGTGCAGTCTAGCTGCGATGAAGGATAATTAAATCGTAGTCCTCTGTAAAGTTTCTTTATGAACACGTTTCAATTCTGATAAATCTTTTGTAAGGAAATATATGTGTATATATTTATGTGATGTAATTCCGCCCATGTCCGATGGACACTGTAGTAAGTGATATATGTAAGTGATATATATTTCATTAAGTACAATATGATCCCAAAAAAATCATATTGTACTATATGTCTATGTATATGAATAGTCTGATTAATGGCACCATTAAATGTTATGTGATATGTCTGATAAATGATAAGTATGACGTCCCTATAAACGTACAACTCTGATAAATTTAAGTTTTTTTTTTGTTTCTGGTTAGGCTATAATTACTTTGTAAGATATTTTTCAAACGGAGTGACCCGCTTTCATTCTTTTTTGGGTGGGAGAGCGCACATAATAATATCGCTTCAGTGACCTTTATGTAGTACCCACCTCACGGCTCGATTTCAGCTAATTGCCCGATGGATCGCGCCTCTCCACCGTTTCGGTCATTTTACGTGATTGTAGTGGTCTCCGTGCGAACCGAAAGGACATGTCAATAAACTCTATTCCGAATACCCTCATTTAGTATTTATATTCATAATAATATATTTCAGCAATATATGCTTTTACCCACCTATAAAAAATTAACCAAGCGTTATAAGTGTTCGATGGTCTGACAATACAGACCCGTAAGCTCCGACATTATCAAGTCGCTAACTATGCCGCCCGCGCAAACTTGGCGCTTGGCAGAACCGTTACTAGGGATGTTAATTGACTGAATTTACACGATACTTTCTCTACTCAGTATTTCGTTATCAATTAATAAAACTGTAGATATAATATTAAATGCACTGTGTACCGTATCGCAATTAGAATCGAAAACGCATAGTTATATGCGCAAGATATTGCATTTAAAATATACTAGCGACCCGCCCCGGCTCTGCACGAGTTATTATTATACATATAATTTTCATCTTAAATCATTTTATATATTTAAAAAAAACCGCATTAAAATCCGTTGCGCAGTTTTAAAAATTTAAATATACATACATCCACACAGGGGGGACTCGTGTTTTATACTATGTAGTGATGAGTACGTATATAGTCATTATATTAATGTTAAATCTGCGTAACTTTGTGCACATGTCTACATGAACACTTGTTGAATCAAAATAACCAGCGTCTGATTTTCTCCTTAGTGTTTCGCCTGTTGTGTTTGCACAATCGCAGTTTACATATATTTATATACGTAAGTATATAGCTGTCTCACAAAAATAAACAAAACATTACAATAATTGCTCAATTTACAATAGCCCTTGTTACTATATGGTCGTTTTTGTTACCTTAAATTAAGTATGTCTTTTCGAGGCTCTAAGTGAAATATAAATAGAAACAGAATGACATAAACAGTAAATTAGAACAGTGATAAAACGACACTGATTGCCATAAATCTATGAGTTGGAAGTAGATACTATTATAACAGTACTCGACGTTGTCGGCACTTTGCAACTAGTTTCGCGGGAACAGTGACAACGGCGACACACCGACAATGGGTAGGGCAGCCCTATTGCAACTCACCCAATATTGGAAGAAGCATGGCATACTCGCGAATTTATCGCATTAATCAGAACACCTTATACGAACTGAATGGACTCGAGATTCAAAGCACTATGTCTACCGTTTGCATAACGGTAATGGATTTAGGAAGTTAGCGCACAAATTACCGCAGTTCTAATTACTAGTGTTGATTTACGTTATGGCACAGATTAGTATGTGTATGTGTTGAAATGTTCTCAGTGGGTTTTGGAGTTTGATCTTGTAATATCTGTATAGGTATACCTAATACCAAACTATCTCCAGAAATACGTATTTTTTTTTAATTATATTTAAGTCGCAATACAACCAATCGTGCACTCTCCTTTAATACACATGTGCATAATATCATGTAACGTTATGCTGTTTCAAATTGAATTTAGTACCTATACAAAAAATTATGAAAAATGATTTCTACAAATAGGTAGGTAATATATATATATATATATAATATAAACATATAATATATATTGAAATTAAACACTTTAGAACGGATTAATCGCGTTTTTTAACACCATGATCCTACGTTTCGAGCCCTTTACAGCACTCGTTTTCACAGGGTTAATCCGTTCTAAAGTGTTTAATTTCAATGAATAACAATCGCGGTAACAGAAGACAATATTATATAATATATACTTCATTCTTCATTTTTCTTCTTCTTTATTCTATTCTACTACTTCCTTAGTTTTTTATACAAAATATAAATTGTAAGGAATTAAAACGCCGAAGGCGAACTAAATCCCATTTTTTTGTCAGTGCGGGCGACTAAAATTACAGTCTCCAATATCAAACGTAATGTACCAGCTTATAACAACTTGATTCACACAGATTCAAAACTTGTGAATGTAGAAACACTATGTTTTTGCAGTTTCTTACTAATATATACGGGATGGAAATAGATTTTGGGTCAGTGAGGGCAGCTACCAGATCCCGTGTTGCTAGGCGAAAATGGTTTTAGAAGACCTTCCTTCTATTTCAAATTACTGAAGATAAGCGTTTACAGATTTTGGAAAAAACATACAGGATGCGAGAAAATGGTCAATTTTGACAAACTGTTTTTTTGATGCCAATCGATTCTATTCCTGTCCAGAATCAAAAGCTTGTATAAGACCAAAAAGATATTTCCAACTAGTTTTCTAGTAAGTAAGTAGTTTTATGGCTTTTGCCATAAATCGAGAAAAACTTTCCCCATACAATTTGTATGAAAATGAAAAAGTTTTTTTTAGATGTATTTTTTATGTCAATCGATTCAATTTCTAACCAATATCAATAGTTTCCTTAGGGTCAACTTTCGGTAATGTACAAAAAAGCTAGAAATTAAAGAAAACTTCTTTAAATTAATCTTCACGGCTTTTACCTATTGTCTAAATTAAGTACTACATACCAGAAGATACAAACCAACCTATTTAAAAAAGCGACAAATCTCATGTAAGGACCTGGTGGTTTTGCGCGTTCTATTTACTTATCACGATATGCAAATGTTATACATTGGATCGACCTACTCATTATAAAATTAACGACGTGTCATCGTCGGTTGTCAGAAACGAGCCCGAAAGGTTATCACGGGAAGCACTTTTGTATGCTAATTGAGAACTACATTCTTGTCGGTGACAATTAGCTTGGATAATGAAACGCAAGACGCCGCGCCGCCTCAATAGTGCCTTTGTTCGACATATTTTGCTTAAATTTCTTGAATTCTTCTAGCAGAGGTAGTTTTTAGGGTTCCGTACCCTAAGGGTAAAACAGAACCCTATTACTAAGACTCCGCTGTCCGTCTGTCTGTATCTCATGAACCGGATGCTGTATTTCTGTCGCCGCCATTACAACAAATTTATACTGAAAAACACAATAAAATCAATATTTAAGGGGGTTCCCATACAGCAAACGTGTTTTTTTGCCGTTTTTATAGATAACGGTACGGAACCCTTCGTGCGCGAGTCCAGCTCACACTTGGCCGGTTTTTTATTTTATTTAATTATTAAGTTTTAGTGCATAGACCAGCATACAGATTTTTAAAACCAAACTTGAATTGTTAATGATTATGATCAAACTTATCACGTCTTAAGTCAATTAGAACCAAAAGATCTACAGGATTGTAAAATTTTAAATTTCTGAGGTCCACTTGCGCCAACCGGTTAGCCAACTAACCTGAAGTTAATTCCATAGGTACTTTAAAAACGCTTAACTCGAGATTAGTTAGCTAATCTTGTTTGATGCAAGTGGTCCCTATTTGTATTAGTAATTTGTTTTACTATTTGATAATACAATTTCTACGGTATGTTTTTAACCGCCATCTATGTATAATTTGGTAAACTGCGGTAACAAGAAGAAGAAATTCATTCCTACAACCTGCTTCGTACTTTAGAAGGGCAACATAAGGACGTCGTGAACGCTGTACCTACTTCCCGCCTTAGTTAATAGATGGAGCGCATGTCGTATTTTCATATGCACTGGCACAAAGTTCTTTGATCGCTCATTATAGATGACGCTGTTCTAGAACCCGTACAATGACCGAAACTCATCCAATCTTATAACATACACCTATAGATTTCGGCTTTTACGGTACAACGCTGGATTCTCATTTTTCGTAGCAATCGGAGCGCAACATAAGACTATTTTTCAAAAGAATATCTTCTTTCTGCAATACAATACCTACAAGTTGAGCGTTGGTTGACAATAGAGAACTATTGTCGAAGCAATCAACCCTAGTTAGCATTTAAATCTAGTCATTTGGTATATAGTCTTTAAAATCCAACAAATCACAGATGGCTCTGCCAAAAGTCTAATAATTTGCCAAAAATAATGTGAAGTATGTGTGTGTGTGATGTGTGAGTATAAAGACATTAAAAACAACTCTCAACTTTTTTTTTCAGGTGAAGTGACCTTGGAGCGTCCAATCGACGACATAGCAGCGATCTCTCATGCTGGCGCACCCATCCTGCTCACCGTCGTGGCTGAAGAGGTTCGACTGTCCAGGGAGGAGCCCGAAGCTATGTCCTCGACCGTGCAGCTAGCCTTCATACTGCCTGAGCGGGAAAACTCTCCGCCGTACTTTGAAAACCAATTGTAAGTGTTAAGTTGACCCTATGGCATTTTCGATCTCCATACGGCGTGAAAGAAAAGCGCCGGTGAACGTGAGCCTCATTACAATGTGATAAGGTTCACAACGATTATTCTTGTTACACGCTGTACAATTATATTATTTTTAAGTTATATTGTATTCAATGAAATAGTTATAAGAGTAGAGAGAGTAGTAAATACTTGAAAGAAAAAAAAACTAAACGACATACTTATACCTACTTTGATTCATTTCATTCTTCTAGTTACGTCACGTACCTGGACGAGAACGCGCCCCAAGGGACAGCCCTAACTTTCAACGACCCGTACATCCCGCAAGTGAACGACAACGACTCTGGCAAAAATGGTGTATTTTCGCTCTCGTTGGTTAACAATAACGGAACCTTCGAGATATCGCCGACAGTCGTCGAACGACATGCGCCGTTTATCATAAAAGTTCGGGACAATACCATGTTGGACTTTGAGGCACGCAAGTCAGTCGTGTTTCAGGTATGATTATACCTTATTTTATATGCTAAAACCTATTGTAGAATTTTAATCTACTATAAAACTTACTTACTTATTTACTTAGAAGGCAAGAATAAGCCAAATTTAATTGGCAATAAATTATTATTGCATTGAACTGAATACCTTGAGTAATTATTTCAGTAACTAGAGCCAGAATTAAACTAACTTGACTAATTCTACATTTCAGATTGTAGCACAAGAACTTGGTCCAGCTACCAACTTATCAGCGACAGCAAACGTTACCGTTTATCTAAATGATGTAAACGATAACCCTCCAGTTTTCCTAGCAGCATCATATGACGTGGAACTCTATGAAAATGTAACCGCTGGAACAAGTGTTGTACAAGTCGCAGCTGATGACGTCGATACAGGAGCTTTTGGGAAGATACAATACACTGCCATATTAGGATATTTAAACACGTCGCTAAACCTAGATCCTATGACGGGAGTAATAACGGTTGCGACGAATAACCACGGCTTCGACCGCGAGGCGATGCCAGATTTGCATTTTTTAGTAGAGGCTAGAGATAATGAAGGCGTAGGTTTAAGGATAACAGTGCCATTAATTGTTAAGTTACTAGATGTAAATGACAACCCACCAGAATTCGAAAGGTCGTTATATGAATTCGTACTATCGCCAAGTCTGAATAACTTCACATCGTCAGCGTTCGTCAAGGCAGTTGACAAAGATGCAGAGCCACCAAATAATGTAGTCAGATACGAAATATTGCAAGGAAATAACGACGGGAAATTTGCAGTCAACGAAGAAACAGGTACTTTAACTTGTTTAAAAAACATAAGCCCCTATTGACGTCTCGATTCACTGTTCACTATTAAACCCTCTCTCTATTACGTTACAGGTGAAATACATCTACTTGGAGCATTAAAACGAAGCAAGAAGCAAAATGTTCATCGACAAAAACGTCAATTTGATGACGAACAAGAAAGTGAAAATTACGTCTTAATGATCGGAGCACATGACTTAGGCATCCCAAGGTTATCTTCATCCACAACTGTCAAAATATATCCCCCAGAAAGCAAGACTAAGACAATGTCCTTCATAGTTCCTGGGGCAAACCCAGATAGGCAAAAATTGGAAGAACTTTTAAGTACATTATCAGGAGGAAAAGTTACTATTATTGAAATTAAACCTTATAAAGGTTATGACAGTGGAGTCTCAGATTCAAACGGGCAATCGTCTAGTCAAGAAAAGTAAGTTTTTTATTTTTATTTGTATCAATGTATCATTTATTTATAAATTGATTTGTAAGTAACAATATATTGGTTTCCTATTTTCAGAAGTGAAGTAATAGCTGTGGTACGTATGACGGGAAATACAGCTATTAATGTCGCTAAGCTTGAAGAACAACTAGCAAAAAGCAAAACAATTTATAACACCGGATCAGGAAGCAATTCAGCCACGAATTCTAACACAGGATCTGGGTCAAATTCAGGAACAAATTTGGGCACTAACTCGGGTAGTAATTCGGGTTCAAACCAAGGTTCTAATATAGACCCAATCGTGGGAACAAACTTTGGGCAAGGACATAAAGACCAACCTTCATCCAGTGATGATGAATCTGTAAGTATAAATAAGCATATTACCTATTATGTTTTTTACTTATCCAATTAGTAATGCCAGTTTATGGATCAGTTATTTCATCGGCGATATTTGTTTTATTTGGCAAGCAAATCGAAACATTTAATTTCGTTTTTTGATTTAACGTTTTATTTACGATTTATACCGATACAATCAACTGTTGTTTTTTATTTCAGATTTACAAAGCAGAAAGTCGTCTACTTTTTTGGCTATTAATTTTGCTAGCAATATTAGTAGCATTAGTGCTACTGTTATTAATATGCTGCTGTATTTGTGAAGGATGCCCTCTTTACATGCCACCCAGGTAAAGGCAAAACATTTAAATTCTTGATGTCAGTTTTTATATACATCCAATTGCTAGAAATATTACATTAAATCACAGTTCACGGCATACTACCTATCATCTGTTAATTTTAATTTATTTTCTTATTAACAGACTAAAATGCACCATCTAATCTGAGCATGCTCTCACCTGCGCTTGTGGTAGGTACCTACAAAACCTTCATAAATTTATCATTTCACACTAATTCACTATTGCTTATATTTTTTTGGTTACCTGTTCATAACCAATTCGTGCATGGCAATAATTTATTATGTTTATAAATAATTACTATGTAGGTAATGATTTCATAATTGGGCAACTCAACGTGAAATAATTATGTATTTTTTGGTATTTAAGATATAACAGAATAGCTAGGTACATAGATATCTATTAATAAATTCTAGGAAGAGAGTGATACGTGTCAACTCCACAGAGGACGACGTGCATTTAGTGGTACGCGACAAAGGACTTGGAAGAGAAAACAAGTCGACGCAAAATTTAGAAAATAAGTCCATACAAGCAACCGAATGGAGGAGAAGAGAAGCGTGGAGCGCTGAACAAGCAGACTTGAGGACAAAGCCAACTCAATGGAAATTTAATAAGAGACAATACAGAGGATCTAAGGAACAGTCTAAACCAGCGTCAACGCCGGGAGATATGAGACAAGAATTTATACATGCGGCAACAGATAATGACTACAAATACAATGATGGCAGACAATCATTCAGACAAAGGTACGTATATTTTGAAAATTATTTTTAATATTTGGGGACAATCTCACACACATCGACAATATATATAGACAAATACATACGGTCTCTCTAGCCTAGTTGGTAGTAACCCTGCCAACGAAGCTGGAGTTCCCGAGTACGAATTTATTTTCTATGTATAATGTATATGTCTATATTAAGTATGTTTATCGTTGTCTAGTACCCATAGTACAAGCTTTACTTATTTTGGAACTAGTTCGATCTGTGTGAGATTGTCCTCAAAAATGTTACATAGAAAACGTCTGTAACACAGTAAAAAATATTTTTGATAAACACACAAATAAATGACCTTACTAGGATTCGAACCAGATATTTGGAGCTTCGTAGGCAGAGCCACAACTAACTAGGCCAGGGTCGTCGTTATTTATGTGTAAAGACCTCATAATCCAGTCATTGAACTGACAGCTTGTATGGAAATTTTGACAGTTTGGGAAATAATTAATAATAGGTTTTTTTTGCGTAACGGATATATCGTGAGTCTAGTATTAAGTAGGCAACAAAATCCAACAAAATATCTTTACACGCTAATTGTCACAAATATGTACACACATATTACAAACATTTTTGTTGTAAGATTTATATTGTATTATGTGACATGTTATATTATGAATATAATAAAGAATATGAATATGAATGAATATGAATATGAATATGTATATATGTTTTTTAAGCCGTTTAAAATGGGTCAGGACCAGTTTCTACCTATTAACATTTGTTTCTAGCGAAATAACACATCTATCACCCGTGCCGTACATTTTGTAGATTTAATGGTTTTACTTGAATAAGTTTTCTTTTGTTTCTCTTTTAACAGGTAGAAGACAAATATGTCGTCATGTTCACATACAAGAAAACTATTTGCTATCGTTCAGTTAAAAAAATCGATTTAGTTTAGTTTTTTTTTACTATTTACCTACTTCCGGAAGAAAAGTTTGTAGGATTTTTGCATCCCATATGCAATATCCCATTTTAACGTAATTTGAAAAAATCAGGCTATTATAATTTAATGTCTGTCAAAATCGTATCTTTCCTGGGTTACTCAGTCAAAATACAAAACAGTTTAATTAATATTACTAATATTTTTTTCTTGTTTAAGGGATGGGCCTAATATTATTTACACGAAGGAGATGCAGCTTCAGGAAGCTTTTGCTAATAAACATAAGGAATATATTGAAGATTTAGAAAACGGATATGACAGAATCGCGACATTGCACTACCAGCGTCGTGAACAAGACAACGATTCAATAAGAAGACATGAAATTGATCGCGGTTCCGAAGTAGGCGTTTTCCTCAAGGCTGATGACAGAAAAATGCACGAAAAATCTGATGGCAAGGGTAAAGATCGCGCTCCATCTTCATTAGGTCGAGATCAGTATTTTATCAAAGAGGGTAATACTGAGATTTTAAGACTTGTAACTCGAGGAAAAAATGAAGAAGAAAGATACGTAAATCTTCCGACACACCAACAACGACCTGTTACGTTGATTCCACATACTCAATATGTCGTGGTTGATAGTGGAAAAAATTTATTGATGGAAAGGTTTATAAGAGAACAAGGAGAAGAAGCAAAAAATATTAGAGAAAGAATGGAGAAAGTGACTGATTTAGACATGCCACACGATAAAGATGGTAAAAGCTATGGTCAAAGATCACAAGCAGGAAGTGATGTACCTAATCAATTTCATGATTATTCTAATATGCCTCTTGATGTTCCGGGAGCCGTTCCTCTTAAAGCAAATTACTTGCAATCTGCTCTTATAGATATGCAAAACAAATCGACTATACATCAAGAGTTATTAGAATCTTCTCTTCGAAAACAAAACGAACTATTACATCAAATACTCATAGAACGTGAAAGGTTGATGCAGAACCATGAAACAGCATCACAAGTGGAGAGCAAATTGGAAACGCAAAGCTTGCCTGGGCATTCTGTAATGGCCACTCAGACAGAATGTCATATTGGCACCCAGACGGAACCAGAAATCTCCAAACCCACACGAAGGAAAGCCAGAAGTGACAATGATTCATATAGTGAAGATGATTCAGAAATGATTGTTGAAGACGATACAAAAAGAGTAGCTTGGGTTAAGAGAAAAAAGCCGAAAAAGAAAATAAAGTACAAAGATCCTCGAAGAAGCATGAGAGTTTACGAAATTAAAAGAAAAATTAAAACGCCTATAATAGAAGAAAGTGAAGTGTCGCCATCTTTAGAAAGTGAAAAACATGTAAAAATATGTAAAACTAATGAAAGAGAGGAACACGTAAAGAACTATGGTGATATGACTAAAAGTACGGTAACTACTTCAAAAAATGAAACTGTATGTTCAACTCGAATAAAAATGTCTGAAAATGATATAAAATCTGGACTAAGAAAAGAATTGCTTATGGAGATATCAGATTCTTTAGATGAAAAAGTTGAATCTGAATTGCATGACAAACGGCAACGATTTATTAAACAAACATCATTGACTATTGACGATTCAAATGATGGTAATGATTTGCTCGCTTTGGAACATGAAAGTAATGAGAGTAAAAGCAGGATCAGCTCAGCGGCGCGTCATCGAAATATGATATTTTCTAGGCAAGGTTCTTCAACTGAAGCTAGAGAAAGAGATGGTGTATCACCGATGAAATTAAAATCACCTGATATCGAGGAATCTCCATCCAAAAAAGATAGTACGAGTAATACAGAATCGAACAGTAAAAAAACAGACGGAGAATCATCTAAACCGGCTCAAAAAAGTTTACCAAGATATATGCAATGGTACGGTAACAAAAAGTCTTCAAGTACAGCATCTAAACCAGAATCTAAAATTTCAGATAAAGCTGTCCCGAGTAAACCCAAACGCCCTTCTAAAACCAAAAATGAAATTGAAAAGGTTGATAAAGACAAAATTGGTAGGTATGGAAAAATAATTAACAAAGATAATCAAATAGATGCTTCAGAGGTAAAAAAAAACTCCAAAGGAAAAGAAAGTGAATTTATTCACCCACGTTTACTAAAAGAAGAAAAAGTGACACCTGTTCCTGAAGGTCCATTACCAGATGTACATCCATTGTTGCAACACTCAGAGCATAGATATGAACACCAGTATGAAAATCAAAATCCACTGTGTTACATACAACCCACACATATTCCCAAATATCTAGGCGGACAGCCCGACGCTATGCCTCGAAGACAGTCTATAGAGCAGCAACCTATATATGTCAATCAAGATGACGTTAAGAAGAGAGATACACAACAGGAACTATCTGAAAGCGCATTGACACACAGTATATCTATTTCTGCTAATTATGAGGATAGTCATAAAATTGCTCCAGAAGTGCACGTGTCTAAAATCAACATTGGCGGAGATAGTGTGCTTGACGCAGCTCTTAGAAATGTGAGTAAGTTAGACGATAATGACTCTGGCATAGCTATGAATACGCTGGCACAACAGGCGGGCAATATTAAACGGCTACCAATAACCGAGAAGAAAAGCATATTCACAATTGCTTACGATGATGTACAAACGAAACAATTAAGACCGGATAGCAGTTCCACTTCCTACTAATATTACCTTATGCGACACTTTGTCATTGTGCCTTATTGTGATAAGAATTGTATTATTCCACTTCAAAGACTATTTGGGTCCGTCCAAGAAGCATATTTTAAAGTATTAATTGTACATAGTCAATTTAATCATTTGCATTAAGTAAATTTTTAGATAGTATTAATAAATCAACTGCCTTTATTTTGACGACTGGTATACTTTAATAAATAATTTAATTTAGAGTAAAATGTAAATATCACTTACGATGTTGGAATTATAGTTATAAAGAATACATTATTTAAATTACTCTTAGCTTTAACTTTATTCAATGTACATATATCTGTGTTTGGTCCCACAATTTTGCCACATACTGAACTGATTCAGTGTGTAATTCTATATTTGTTAAAAATATAAAGTTATATACTTATTAATCTGGTGTTTTTATTTAACAAATACACAAATTATCTGATTTTTACAGTAATTATATGCCTAATGTTCATGAGTCAAAGGCCTTATACTGTAGGTATTAATAGTTTATGTGATTGTATACAATGAAAGGCATCAAAACTCGAGTGTGGGATTATGGGACGAGGCGGCAGCCGAGTTTCATAATAATATCACACGAGTGTTTTAATGCCTAGTTATTTACAATTACATACACTGCTTTATATACACACATATCATGAGATCTCCATGATGCGTTCAAACGACCGCCTTTACTACTTTTATGAATGAAAACATTTTTGACATTTATATTTTTATAATTCAGAGACAAACTAGAGTTGGCCCCAATTTTCGTATCATTCGATATCCAATAACGTGCGACTTGCGTGCGATTTTGTCATAAAGTAAAATAGGTAAGCCATTTCCGTTGAGTACGCCTTACGAAATCCAAATTGTTCTGATATCTTATGTAAAGTTAAATAGTCAAATACAGTCTTACAAACATGGCTTTTTCAATAACTTTGGACATAACGGGGACCAAGGTCTATAATTATTTGGGTCTTTCTGGTCACCTTTCTTGAACAGCGGGTTTACGATAGGATACTTAAGCTGTTCAGGAAAAATGCCTTAAGAGTGCTATCACAAAATCCGCCCGCTCGCATTTCAATATTATTACCGCCAGTTGCGCTCCGAACGCGCATCTGTGTGCGGACACACACACTACAATCAGGTATACAAACTTATTATCGCCATGCTCTTCGAACGGCATAGCAGGTGCGGTTAGTGCGAACGGGAGCGAGCATTCATTGATTGTAAGCACCGTCGCGAGGCTAATGGCGTCGCGACGCTTGACGCGCGGACCAAACATTATTGATACTTGCGCCAGAACATCAACTATTACTTGGCGTACGTGGTGTTAGAAAATGTACGAGTAATTTGTATATTTGTTTTGTGTTTATCATAAGATTAAAAATAGTTTTATTCAAACGTCAAATGTCTCTAAATAGTATCCGAAGTTATTTTGGAATAGGATTTTGTTTTCTGCCTCCGGATCCAATTCATTGTTTTCATATTCATACATATATTGGTACATTTCTAAGCATACCTAACTACTAAAAAGTTTTTTTTTTTCAAAATTTAAACTCAATCTGAATTCTATTTTGGGGTGGTGATATTATATTGAAGGTTACAAAGCCGATAAGATGAAAAATTTGGCATATTTTGGGCGTTTTTATTATTTGTTGTAAAAAATCATTTTTTGAAAATATGAAAAGTTTTAATTGTTTTCTATTCAGAATCGCGAGCTCTTTCAATCGCAGTAGGAGAAAAAAAGTGTTCCAAGATTTGTTTTCCATTTCGCCACCATCATTTCATAGATTCAGTATGGCGGTAGCACATTAGAAAGTTTGAAAAATGTATGGAAAATTTAGGACACATTTTTTCTCCTACTAGGATTGAAAGAGCTGCGATTCTGAGTAGAATAAATATAAAAATTTCTAATTTAGCAAAAAGTGATTTTTGTACAACAAAAAATAAAAATGCCGTTTTTTGAGTTCCATTTTTTTGTCAAATATCTACTTGTGGCACATCATCTGATAGGTCCTTAGAAATAAGTTAAAGGTCTCTTGTACAAAAAATTGGTTGATCCAGTATCGGGAGGTCCAAAAAACCGGCCAAGATCGAGTCGGACTTGCCCACCGAGGGCTCCGCACAAAAGTGGCATGGAACTCTCAGTGTACGGCAGTTTCAGATTTGGATTGCGTTGATGTAGAAGTTTGGTTTTTTTGCAGCTTCAAGGGACCGCAGACCTGTGTATATTATGGTATTAATTTTAACTTGCAACCTTTACTCGTTCCCGAGATAAAGGGTCTGGACAGACAGACGGGCGGACGGACGGACGGACGGACGGATAACAAAGTGATCCTATAAGGGTTCCGTTTTTTCCTTTTGAAGTACGGAACCCTAAAAATGTGAAAGCTTTAGGAAGTTAAGATATAAGACAACCTTACCACGAAACTTATTTTGAACGAATTTGTTCAAAATAAGTTTCGTGGTAAGGTTGTCTAGCCGTTTTTGCCAAAAACTATTAATTGCTAACATACAGTTAAGTCCCTTGATATTTTGAAGACACTTATGCCTTTTTGCTTGCACAATATTTATGTCGTATAACGCTACAAAACCCTCAATTATGCTTGGTCCGACACGCTTTTGGCCGGTTTTATTCCGGATTTTGCTCATATAGCAATATGATTATCCCTGACTAGGGCGGTGGCACCAGTAATGGACAAGGAACCAGTAACGTACAGTCACTTTTATTATGAGGAAATAAGTTTCATGCATTTATTTTGTGTCAACCAATTGACAATCATATGACCTTTGAATTAAGAATATAGTGTCCATCACTCCTGTCTGTCAGCTTAAAGTGTTCATAATGGGTACCGTCACCCTAATACACCTAAAATTTCTCCATACTGTCCGTCTTAATAAACACTCTGTATTACTGAAAGTATCTAGAAGGGTTGGTTGCGATACAATCACATTCGATAAAATCATTTCAAATTTTTATTTCAAACAGGTCTATAATATAGTCAAAAATGTAAAATGCTTATCTCAGTAGTTGGTCGCGGTTTATTCACTTTTCCAAACGCTTCCAGCACGTACTCGTGCAACAAAACAAGCAAATTGTACAGTCCACAGAGAACAACACAGGTCCTACCTCTACGAGCGCGCGCGCGGTACTGAGGACTAGGCTAGCGCGGATTGGATTTTATACACCATTTGAATATTTAAAAAAAAATACGGAATTTAAACAAAAAGTGGTTTTTTCGATTTCAGCATGTTCTTAAAAGAATAAACTTTAATGTTGTATACAAATCATCCCAATATTTTGTCAAAATTACTGCGAAAATCCCTGCGTTTGCAGTGTATTTTTATCGAAAAATGTGCATATTCAAAGTCGAACTAGATAGGTATCTGTGTAAATTATTGAAAATATGAGGCCTATAAGTTAAATAAAACCATGTTGCAATATTATATCAACCTAGAAAAACATGTGTTTTCATGTATCATGTTAACAATAATCGAAGTCAAACTTCTTTCTCCGTGCGCTTTTCAGAAAACAACTGCCAATAATTGTATAGTAAAAGTTAAAACATTGAGTTTTACTCAAATTAGAAGCTTACAAGTTAAACACTAGGAAATAAGCTATCAAACATAGTTAACAACTTTAACAAACAGCTCACAGTTTCTTTGTATTTGAACGTCAAAAAACAGCTTTTGTTGCTTTTCCGTACAAACCGTATTGATGGCCTCTTAAACAAATGACAGATTAATCAAGTGTGCCATGGGATGACATAGGTATGAACCATTGTTTTTAAGTAATATAGTTGATATATCGGCATAGCCGCAAGACTTGCTGTTTTTTAACGACATTATCAATTTATACACTTCATTACCATCAACGGGCCTTAGAAATATAGACTGTACTTGATTGGATTGAGTGCAAAAGATTGTTTGTGTATTATGGAATGAAGTGTGATTATTAACAATGTCGATAAAAAAGTCATTAAAAATATTGCATATGTGTTGAGGATTACAATATGTTATATTATTATAGGTCAATAAACTGATATTATTACTAGGATCACTACAGCGGTTTATCAAATTCAAGGTCGCTCTACATTTATTTTTATTTTTTATTACGACCGGTTGGCGTAGTTGGTAGTGACCCTGCCTGCTAAGCCGATGGTCCTGGGTTCGAATCCCGGTATGGACATTTATTTGTGTGATGAACACAGATATTTGTTCCTGAGTCATGGATGTTTTCTATGTATTTATGTATTTGTATATTAAATTATATATATATATATATATCGTTGTCTGAGTACCCGTAACACAAGCCTTCTGGAGCTTACTGCAGGACTTAGTCAATTTGTGTAAGAATGTCCTATAATATTTATTTATTATTTATTTATTTATTATTTATTTGACTTGATATATTGATTATTAAGCAGTTGCTGAGATTTAGAAATACATTTTCTTAATATGCGGCTATATTCTCTAAAACTATTTTTTTTTTATGCTATAGGGGGCAAACGAGCAAACGAATCGCCTGATGGTAAGCGATTAACGTCGTCCATGGACACCCGCAACACCAGAGGTGTCGCAAGTGCGTTGCCGGCCTTTAAGGTGGGAGTACGCTCTTTTCTTGAAGGTTTGATGGTCGTATCGGTCCGGAAACACCGCTGGCGACAGTTCGTTCCACAGTCTAGCTGTGCGAGGCAGGAAGTTTCGGGAAAAGCGCACAGTTGAGGACTGCCAACCATCTAAATGGTGAGAGTGGAAATATTGTCGCGTAGGGCGATGGCGGAAAGAAGCGGCAGGGATTAATCCGAACAATTCCTCGGAACACTCCCCATAATACATGCGATAGAAAATGCAGAGTGAGGCCACGTCTCTACGCAGCGCCAAGGGATCAAGCCGATCAGAAATACGTTGGCAGTTGACAATTCGAGCTGCTCTCCGTTGGATGCGGTCTAGAGGAAGAAGCTGGTACTTAGGTGCCCCTGCCCAAAGATGAGAGCAGTATTCCATATGCGGGCGAACCTGCGCCTTATAAAGCTGTAGGCGATGGGCCGGCGTGAAATACTGCCTCGATCTATTGAGCACACCGAGCTTCTTCGAGGCCAATTTGGCCTTACCCTCTAGGTGGCCGCGGAACTGGACTTCACTCGAGATATCAACGCCAAGGATTCCAATACTGGCTGTGGCAGATAGGGGAGTGCTCTCAAAACGAGGTGACGCGACAAACGGAAGTTTTTTCGCGGTGAACGCGCAAACCTGTGTCTTTGTAGGGTTAAAACGGACCAAATTAAGTCGACCCCAATCTGAGACTTCTTTTAGGGAGGTCTCAATTTCGGACACAAGTTTGTTCCGGCTCTCAATGACGTTTTCCCGGGAAATATTGGCGCGGCCGGTGTAGGAGGCATCACCCGTACTATCATCAGCATAACAATGAATGCCGCTAGTTTGCAACATGTCATTGATATGCAGGAGGAATAGCGTGGGTGATAGCACACAGCCTTGAGGGACACCAGCATTCACAGACATTGAGTCAGAGCATTCACCGTCAACTACGACCTTAATGCTTCTGTCTGCTAGAAAACTGCTGACCCATTCGCATAATTTCCCGGGGAGCCCCCCCCCCCTAATTTTTCGGGGGGGGGCGGGGGATGGAAGTTTTTTTTTTTTTTTTTTTTATGGGAAAGGTAACAAACGAGCAGACGAGCCGCCTGATGGGAAACGGTCATCGCCGCCCATGGACGAAGTTTCGAAAGAAGTGCTTTGTGCCAAACGCGATCGAAGGCCTTCGCTACATCCAAACTAACTGCCAGTGCCTCACCTTTACTCTCTATCGCCTGTGCCCAGCAATGTGTCAGGTAAACTAAAAGATCACCAGCCGAACGACCCCTACGGAAACCGTATTGTTGGTCACTCAGCAGCTGGTGATCCTCTAGGTACCAGAGGAGCTGACGATTGATGATGGACTCCATAATCTTAGAGAAAAGGGAGGTTATAGCTATCGGCCTGTAGTCGGATGGATTTGAGCGGTCGCCTTTTTTAGGGATCGGGTGCACCAAAGCTGACTTCCACGAAGTCGGGACTACGCCAGAAGAGTAGGAGAGCCGAAAAAGACGCGTTAAGACCGGCGCCAACTCAGGAGCACACATCTTGAGAACAATCGCAGGGATTCCATCAGGCCCACTGGACTTATGGGTGTCGAGGGAGCGAAGAGCCTTACGCACAAAGCTTTGGCGGAACTGTACATCTGGCATACAGCTCTCGCACCGCGGTATAGTCGGCGGCGCTTGTCCCCCGTCATCCAAAGTCGAGTTGGACGCAAAAAGCTTACCCAGTAGATCGGCTTTGTCTTTTGCGTCGTGAGCCAACGAATCATTTCCCGTGTGCAGAGGTGGAAAAGACGGCGTGCAGAAATTCCCCTGGATAGCTTTGGCAAGAGACCAGAACGCACGAGTTCCCGAGGGGAGACGCTCTAGTTTCTCACCGATCCTACCAATGTGCAACGACTTTGCTCTGGCAATGGCTCTTTTGAAGGACCTGGAGGCAAAGTTAAACTCCTTTTTTAAAGCGCTGGTCTTTACATCCTGTACCGACGCTGCATTTACCCAGGCTTGGTAGCACTCCAGCTTTCGGCGAGATGCCTTTTTGCAGGAGCGATCAAACCAAGGCTGGGTTTTGCCACCAACAGGTACCGCAGAGGATGGAACGAAAAGTTCCATTCCCTGAAGCACCACGTCAGCAACAGAGTGTGTGTGTTAGAATCTAACCACGTTATCTCTTCCGAATGCTCTTGCAAATGAAGTGTCAAACTCCAAAGTGTTATTTTAAACGTAAGTTTTTTTATGAAATTATGATGTTTAGTTACTTTTTCAGTTTTTGCTATCAAAATCTAGGAAACTTAGCATAGTCGAACTCTATGGAGTGACATATGACATATTATTTCTGAAGTATGTAAAATATAAATTAAGTGATAATGTTTTTATTATTATTTACTCTCGGACGCATCCTATATCTGTCTCTGTATTACCTCTATGAAGTTGAAGTATAACTTATCGATAATAAGGCTATTGATGTTTTTTTTGTCAAACACTGACGTCGTTCGTGCTGAGAAAATCTCTAGGAATAATAATGTCGTTCAACAAATTACATACCTAGATGATAATATTGACAATAGTAGTTTAAGCAACAGTGATATAATAAGGGTTCTTAAAACTTGAGGGTTGCCGTTACAAAACGAGACGAAGTCGAGTTTTGTAATAATAGACCCGAGAATTTTAAGAACCCATTATGAGCTGTTGCATACGTTAGTTTTTCTACGACAGCCTAAATAGCGTGAAAAGCAAAATCTAGAAACGTGGCAGAATAGGGAAGATGTTGTGCCCACTATAGAAATTACAAAAAAAAAAAAACAATAGCAGTGCTCTTATATTGTATGAAAATCCATAGGAGCAATGTTCTTATGGAATACCATAGACAACGTTATGATGTATACTTTTTTAATATCGCTATCAGTATCGGTATCAGTAATTGACCGATAGAAGTGCTGGAGTAGAAAAACGATACATTACTGGCTGTATGGTTGCTTTAAGTGTTGTAACCAATTTATTTACCTATTGAGCATGGATTATTTTGTATTCTCCTAAGACAAAAATGGCCATAACGATAGATGGTATTGTAATCAAAAAAGTTCCTCCTAGATTCAAGTTTGAATCTGCGCTACATGGTTCTAGTTTTGCACCCGTTACCAGGTAAACATAAAGCTAAGAAGATAAACACAAACTACTCGCATGTGGTGCTGCCACCTAGTATCAGGTGAAAAACCTAGTTTCATAATGGTAAAGTAACTTTTAGCTCCTGCTTCCAATGAGACGAGCAGGCGTAGTCATTGGCGAAGTAGTTTCAAATGCTGCCAACAGATGGCACCACCATTCACTGTTCAATCTGTAATGATGTTCGACATGCTGACATAAAATGCCGCGTTCATAAAGGAAAAGATTATTATAATTGTAATTAATTGACTTCAAAAAAAAAAGTTACCGATTCCGTACGTATGTATGTTATTAAATATTATTACATTCCTGGTGCACTATTCAAGTTAATACATTACCGCCTTCAAGCAACATGTACGCCGTATGTACCGTTTCCCGTCTGCCGAGGTACAAGCCCAAATGGACATACGCGGCTTTGTCACTAGTCCGTACACTAAAATATATCGAAGTGTGCAAGATTTGTCTGTGTAGTTGTATCATTTTCTATGTGCTAGTGTCATCATTACAGATTGTTTTTGTATGCAGTGTATGAGAAATGCGTCGGTGTGCACGTTTCCCCTCGCAAAAGGTGACAGAATAATTTGTACGGTAAGATGTCGCTATGACGTCTCCCTTCCAACGCGTTGGAAGCCTGTGTTGCTCGAAGATCACCGCTAATTATATTTTTCTCAAACATGATCGGAAATGCATGCATTAAAGTCACGAAATAAAGACATGAAGTTTCTTGTTTATTGGCCTTAGGCCAAGATGTATATGGCGTGGTATGGGGGTTGTGTATGGCGTAAGTATGAAACATTATTGTCCGCTGCTCTAACTTTTTAAATTTGCGTACTAACACTAAACTGACAAAGGAAAATTACATATAGCCAACCACCACTAGATACTTGCGGCATTTAAAAAAATGCCCCAACATAAATCTCATCATATTTTCCACTATGCTCAAATTTATGGCCTGCATTTATAAAAATTTAAAGAATTGATGTGACGAATTAGATACCTAATGACAACCAATTACAAAAGATACTTTTTTTAAGCAGATGTTCGAAATATTAATGTCCCGATACTTTAAAGTCAATAATTATGATGCATCCACAGATATCGGTTTCTTAATGTAGGTGATTACATTATCTTTCTGAAAATATAATACGGAAGTTATGATGTGGTCTATTATTTGAATTAGGTAAGTATCTACATATTTGTAGAAATGCTGTAGCTACCTACTTACACAGAGCTGCAAAACTTCATTGACAAATAAATAACGGCTTCATTCATAAACTGTCAATGCAATTTAGCAGTTGGAAGTACATCCGTTATCACAGGGATGCATAAAACGTAAACGATTATTGTTTCGCTGTCGCAAAACTTCTCGAGCACTCAATCATCCGCTTGAGGTAGCTCATTCAGCTCATTTGCACAGACGGCTCGCGCGGAAAATCATTTCTTTTCATTTCATTTTTCACGTCTTACTTAAAGTTTCCCGAGTGACTGGGGAAATAACCGTCTGTTTATTTTTCTTTTTCTTCTGGTCCTTAATTGTACCTTCGATTCTTGTTAACTTACGTAGGTACGCTGTATATATATGAGTCCTTATAAAATTTTACTGATCTTAATCATCTTAAAGTCAAGGTAAAATGGGTAATGTAAAATGGGCACTTACTCGTATGAGTATGGGCTTACAGTTCCCTAGAAATATGACTTTCCAAATTTGATTTAGGTCAATGTGGCTAATTCCGTCTACATCTCGCCTGCGTTGAATGCAAAGTACGCAGCTGCCGACTCAGTCGATGGACTTAGGATAGCCTGTGTGCTTACCATGAGTTTTACGTAGGCACAAGCGTGAGTCCATAGCGACTGCGCGATTTGAAAGTATTTGCAACCCGCTCCCAGTTAAGAACGAGAAAGACGCAAATACCTTCGGATCGCGCATTGGCTAACAATTGTAATTCTTCTGCAACTCATGGTACCGGTACTGCTCCTGCTATCGACTGAGTTGGCAGCGCTGCGTAATATGCTTATATTCAACTCAGGCGAGCTTTAGACGAGCTTTACCTTATGATAGTATTAGCTACATTGACCTTATAGCTTAAAAAGTGCTTGATCAATTTGATTTCCAAATTATACGATTTATCCTTGTTCTAAAAAGGTGTATTTGAGTATAAAACCCATTTGTGTAAAATAACTATAATTAACAATACACACGATCAAATTATAATTAGGGACAAGACGGGAAAATTTGTACGAAAACTTGAAAGATGTCTTTATAAATAGCAACATATTTTTTACAATGTTTTTACAGAAACTTTTTATATACTCTAATGAACACTATTTAAATGAGAATAGGTAGGTACCTACCTAATTTCTATAAAGTAATTAATATCAAGCATACTTAAACAAATTAATCGGTAGCTATATTGTAAATAAGACTAACGGATTATCAAAACAAATGGTAATCAAAGGAATTTAAGGTCCATAATTATTTGCATGGCAGAATAACAAACACAAGCCACCCAAAAATTGAAGCAAAAAGTCAAGTTTTATTAAGAAAGTACCAAGGCGACAGAACAGACATGAGGTGGGTATGGAAATTACGCTTCCCCGCGGCACTTGCTTTCACGGTCCACTGGTCTGATCATAATAAAAACTCGCGCCGTCGCCTTCTCACAGAAGTTTGACCATAAATTCGGTGGCCTCGTAATCGCCCGCTCGCCGTCGGCGTTCCGACCCTAGATCTGCTTTTAATATAATAATAAATATTATATATACACTACTTTTTTACGAAAACTTTTTTCTGCTTTTTGTTTTTCTCGAGGGGGCGAAACCATTAAAAAGGTTAGGGCGCGCAATGTTTTATGCGGTTTTAAGTAGGTACCTAACACGACTGAATGTCCTTTGCGTTTCTTAGCAGAAGTACCTAAGTAACAACTGAATGCTGACATCAATCATGGATATAGTCCGAGTTGACCAGCTCACAAGCTTTATATTGATTATAGATAATTATATGTCAAATTGATTAGGCTTTTAGGAAAACTACGTTTGAGCAGTAAGACATTATTCTCTTGTAACTGGGAATATCAAAGAAATTTAAAGAGCCGAGTTTTAAATCATCCAGTAACTACAACCACATTGTTTAAACTCCTTTTTTATATTTATCTTTGACCGACTTCCAGAACAGGACGAGGTTCTAAATTCGTCGGATCCTAAATATTCACAACGAGTAAGGAAATAAGAGCTCAATTTTTTTCAATCCATAACCCTTTTCATTGCATCTTGAACGATGTTGCCGTCAGCTTAGCTGCACAAGTGGTGGCTGATACCGCCCATTATTCCGCGAAGGGTTAACTTTGAAGTATCATTCCCATTTATTAATGGTCAAGTTGAACCCCAAATTAGAAGCGATTGCTGTAACTGAATTATTAAATTGGTATCATTTGTCCTTGGCGGTTTTAATAACTTGCAATTTTAGGGTTGATTAATAATGTTTTTCATTTTGGTAATTTATATTAAGGATTTTTTTTTATCATCGGCGTTTCCTTCAATAGGTTTATGATTTGAGTAGCATCCGTAGAAGTATGAAACTTACGTAGGTGATTCGTAAAGCCGATATGCGAGCAAACTGCCATGTCCACATAGGTATGTTAAGATTTTAATGTTTTTTCTAAGTTTTTTGTTTAGGGTAGGGGGTACCCTAAAAGGTATTCAAACACGATGGGGCTACTTCTAAGCCTCCAAGTCAAGTGGCAATTAACTCTAACTATGCAATTGCATACAAAGTAAGTTAAATACATCTAATTAGCTAATGGCTGATAATGAAAAAGATACCTACGAGTACTACTATACCAAAAACTGTATTCTAGTTAGTAATGTACGAGTATATCTGACAAACCCCGTCTTGTATTGCCACCCCAGGACAATCGTTGAATGTCTTCCACCACTATACTAGCAAGATGCTAGCAACACAGGACCGTTACGTAACGACTAGACCCCGTTATCTTGTCGCACTGACATTGCTTTTCAGTAGAGGGTGACTGTTTTTAATCGATAAGAAACAGTCACCCATCTTAATATCGATATTTATATAATGAAATTACAGTTGCCGCACAGGGTTTTATAATTAGACATTTTAATTGTAGAACGACCTTCAGGCTATGTATCACAAGCTTTATAAGCCCTTCTGAGTATTGTAGACCAACCTTTGTTATATTTTTTTATTTATGTATTGATATTTTTGTATGAAAGTAGTTTGAACAAGTGAAAAATTGTCGCAAAATCCATTTTTCATTCCGTAACCGCCATACAAAGTCTATAAAAAAATGGTAAAGAAATGGAAAAAAACCTTGAACCACTTTTTTTCTCCTGTTAAGATCGAAAGAGCTCGTGATTCTGAGTAGAAATCACATAAACTTTGAAAAGAATGGCGGATGGATGGACTTTCTTACGTGTTTACTTTGGCGACTGCCGTTCCTTAACCCACCAAAGTAAATCGGAGCAGGTCTGATGTTCACGACGTTTCATATTTAATTCCAGCTTGTGTATGGCCTTTATAGCATTAACGCCTTATCGCCAAACGACAAAGTGGTACCATTCACCAAAAACAATCACATATAACTAATTACTTATATCTTCTACATCCTATATGCAATAGTGATATATGTATACTTTTTTATATTTAGTTCCGTTTTATGGAAAAAAATATTCATGAACTTAAACTCATGAACTTTAAACTCAAATTTCTGTACCCGGTTCGACCCGATTCCTAACGACACAATCAACCGGCTTTTTTTCATTAAGACATAATTTTAAAAACAAATTTTCCGAAAACTCTTAAATGACACTTATTGCTTTTCGGTGGATTTATTCCGCAGGAACAATTAATCACGTCGACTGTCCAAAATCCCCTTACGGATTTTAATTATTTTCTTATGATTTTAATTCTACAAAACGCCTATTCCGACCCGAGAGAGATTTGTAGAGTAATACACCCGTCTCCGTCGCCCCTTAAAGTTAAGAAAGAGACGACCACTAGCAAGGATCGATTTCGATTCCATCTGGATGTAATAGGTATGTAACTTGACTAAATCTTAGACTGCCGAACAACTGTCTCCACTCCGATTTTTTCAACTGAACTTTGCGACTTTTATTAATAAAAGAGGAAGATAATTAATACTACTTAAATTTTGTTTTGGTATTTTCAAACTTAATTACATTTTTTCTAAAGCTTTTATAAAAACATTGGGAAAGAAAGCAAATGTTGAATAATTTTGGAAATTTATATTTTTGACCTAAGTGTTTTATAGGTAGAGTCCTTATACTCCTTATTCCTTTTAAAAACGCTCATGAATTTGGTATGGTGTGGTTTGGTACATAGTTAAATCACACCATACGTTTTACTTTCTTAATTTATATGTATTTTATTTAATTTTCATAGAGCAATCTTCAAACATCACTCAAGATATGTGGACCACTACACCAACTTGTATAACAAAAAAAAACGTATTTTTTAATTAAAAAATGGTTACTACAAATTTACTAAAACGGGCCAGTCTTTCTCCGGGACCACAGGGGCAATACTGCCCTTGAAACGTCGGAGGTTCGTTTTATGGTTTAAGAAATTTATTTCTCTAAAAATAATATTACAATTCACTTATATAGAGAAATACAAACAATCTTAGCATACATTATTTACAAGTGCACGAAAATTATAAAAGAAAACATTTTTTCCACATTTAAAACTAAAAACTAAAAGCTATGATTATAATGCGGGTACACACATTTAATTTATTTGTACTCGGCAAACCAGTACAGCACTTAGTGAAAATTCAATTAAATTGTCATCGCGCGAGCGCGGGTCAACCAAGCTGTCGCGCATCCAGCTTAACGTGACCGAGGCACTGATAGAGAGAGCGCAACCTATGGTACGCGGTTGTGTTTTCAAAGTTTTACACAATTAAGCCCCGTTTAAGTAAATTAATATTGCCTGAAAATCTTGAAAGTTTAAATAAAAATTATTATAAGTAATAAATTTCAAAACTTTTGCCTCTTTTACTACCTAAAGTTAATATCATAGTATCATATACTATTTAATGGATAGTTAAAATTAAATAAACATATTTTCGCCATAATGTTTAGTTAAAATGTTTGCTTTCTACAGGTAGGGACCATAAGGTTCGAAATCGCATGGACAATTTATGGGTGAATTCATTGGCCATGCACTTTTGAACCTGATAATACCTACTCTACATACAATAAACATTAAACCAAAAATGTTTTTTTAAGAAGTCACTCACACGAATAGTCAGGGTCAATGTTGAATAGGCACACGACCTTGGTATTAAGGTGATAAGAATACGTATACTCGTTATAAATGTAAGAGATGCTATGTGCCCTATATACCTATAAAAACAGAACCAAGTTACTTAGCAACTAGTTGTTTATAATATTGTCTAATTTGTACACAATTTACCGTCTAATATTTTAAAGTTAATCGCCACACATTAGGGAAAAAAGTCAAATTAATTCATAATCATCGGTAATCGCGCGACGGGCTATTATTTCAAAATAGAACCCAAAAACCGAGCAATTAGACCACCATTTGTGCACAACAAAAGCGGTCTTTCGGGCCCCTTCTCTGTCGAAATTAGTGATGACTTCAATAAAAATAATTCGTGTCTTTTAGGCAAATTGCATCGCGAAAAGTCCGAGAAAGCCTTTAATTAAGGGTGGGTCGCCCCGGCCCGTAAACAGCGCCGCGGCCGTCACCTTTTATTTTTGTTAATTCCCTTTCTTCGCCGCATAAGTTACTTCACCCCTTCCCCCGTGATTCTTTACGCCTTTTTGTCACCGTTAGAATTCTTTTGAAGAAACCCCTTTCTTCCCATCTGCTACGCCCGTCAATATTAACTCCGCAAAGACGAGTTAAACTTTTTAATATCCGTTAAATTTTGTTACGCTCAGCGTAATACAATTTAAGATTTTTCAAAAATAAAAAGCTGACACCGCGGGTGTTATACCCACTTACCTGCACTGACTTTCTGTACATTAAGAAAGTTGCTACTAATTTTGTTATCGATAATCTTGGTGTTGTTATTTTACTTTATATCAACAAATAAAGTTAGAAACGTGAATATACAACGTAAATAAATATATACTCACAGTGTGGCGATGTCCCTTCTAACCGCATAAGAAAGCAATATTTCTTAAGATTCATTAATTTATTCACTAGGGAAATAAAAAAATAATGCAAATGAGGATTGGAATGTTTAAAAAAGTTGTTTGAAAACACAAGAGATCGTGATGGGGCCCCAGTTGTTGAGACACGGAATTTTTAATCCATTTCCCGAAGTCGATTAATATTCAGGGCTCGGCCGGTCTGGTTCATCTCCTTTGCCATTATTGCTTGGACGCCATCTTCGGAATTTTACTTTGATTTTGCCGTAACTAATTACCTTTCCTTTGTAAGTAATTACAACACAACTGACTCAAATGATAATTATATGATATGAATTCCAATGATAATCGAAATCTCATTTACATAGGTAACCATAACATCTTAGGGACTGGCAACCCAGCAATTATATTGATGTCATTTTGCATCAGACGGCAATGTTGGCTTAATATATTCAATATCCGGCAAGATGATAATTTACTGAGTTGGGTGGAATCCATTATGGGTGTTTACTTGACCTGCGTTTAGTGCTTACTAAGACAACAGGGGTGACCGTTCTCGACTTATGCACTCCCGATGTTGAGGAACTTCGCGCAAGGAAAGTCCTTCAGGAAGTCCATGGGGATCTGGTGGAAATTGTTACAATAATATTAAATGTTACCGTTTACACTACACTTAAGGGGAGAGTTAAGCATAGTATTTTGTTAGATAAATACCTACTTGGCACTAGACTACCAAAAGTTACGTAAGATAATGAAAATGGTGGGATCTTCCAAAATAATTATCAATTTGTGAATCAAGTCGAAGGCTTAAATCATGCGGTCGAGGGTCTACTTGAATTTAAGCGGTCACTGTTTTTTTTTTAATCTTGTTGTCCCTCTTTTATTGAAGTTCTATTTCATTCCTAAGCCCCTACCTAGTTGGATACCTATTCCAATTAGAACCCAAAAATGTCAGCGTATTATTCTAAGACATCGTAAGATATGTTCGTATTTTTTTATTCCATTTAATTCACGCTTTGCTTCATATTAAACTCAACCACCACCACCTTTGATTACATAAACCTCAAAACAACTTTGCATGTCAAAACAAAAAATATCGTCCTCATATGCATAACCAAACATTTCACCCCGGGTGCCGTCGATAACAAAATAAAAGAAAGAAGATAAACAATATGAAGAAAAACAGAAAGGTGAATTGGAAATAACCACGACTTTGAATTTGGGATTCAAATCTCGCGCGTTGACTTACGGACTGGCTTTAGAAACACTGTTTGGTATCAATAGATTGAAGGATATATGTAGGTACTAATACATACAGCTTTTTAACTTACGTAGAGTCAAATGTAAGATTAATAAAGACCGGTCAAGTGCGAATCGGACTCGCGCGCGAAGGGCTTCGTGCCATTATCTATAAAATACGCAAAAATGTCATGCCTATTTATTTTATTTTATAGGAATAAATATTTAATGGGGCCATTAAACATTTAGTTTATTCTTCTTCTTCTTCCTGTCGTTTTTCCCGGTTTATGCCACGGCTCAGGGAGCCTGGGGTCCGCTTTGACCACTAATCCCAAGATTTAGCGTAGGCGCTAGTTTTACGAAAGCGACTACCATCTGACCTTCCAACTTAGAAGGTAAACTAGGCCTTATTGGGATTGGTCCGGTTTCCTCACAATGTTTTCCTTCACCGAAAAGCGTACATAAGTTCCGAAAAACTCATTGGTACGAGCCGGCAGAATTTGAACCCGAGGCCTTCGGATTGAAAATCTCACGTCATACTGCTGGGCCACCAACGCTCTTCATACCGCTGGGCCACCAACGCTCTAAATATTTATTTTATTCTGTTTTTTAGTACCTATTTGTTGTTATAGCGTTATCAGAAATAAGGATCTATATCGGAATCGCTAAAGTTTTTTATCATATTTTTGCGTTCCCTAATACTGTTTGACATAGTTATCATTTGTCCTAAACTCATATGTCCTAATATAGTTTTCCCTAACATCGTTTTAACCTACTTTCCTAGCAGTGATTCGACTCTGTGTGAGGTTCTAACCTAATCTAACCGACTTTTCTAAAAGCGATTCGGTTCTGTCTGAAGTCATTTTTGGAGAATAATTCGATTACGGCAAATAATCGTTAGGACAATTGATCGTCAGGGATTATGATCATCAGGATAAAAAAGTTAGGGCAAGTAATTTTAGGACAAACTATATTAGGGATGTCGAGGGAGACCCCAGAAATACATCATCTGTGAAAACTTGTCTGTCTATCACGGTCCATGAGATACAGCCTGGTGACAGACGGGCAGACGGACGGACAGCGGAGGCTTGGTAATGGACTCGTTTTACCCTTTGAGTACGAAAACCAAAAAACGGAAATCCAATTATCAAATTTTTTTGCACAGTCCGGCCCGAAAAAAGGAATCAGAAGAGCCAAAGGCCATGTCTAAAGGAAACAGGAACGCTGAAGACCTAACCGGTATCCTTGGGACAAACAGTTTTTGATTTACCTTGAGACCGCATCGTCGTAGGCACGAAAAGTCAAAGCTGGCAAAGTGCATCATGACTATTATACTCGTAGATTAAGAGCTAGCCCCGGAAAAGGGTGAACGATTTAGGGAACATTAAGATATTAGGATACCTATACTTGAGTGGGTTAGTTAGCTATATACCTATTACATTACTAACTTTACACGTTTAATCGATATGGATCTATTACGAGATTCCATAAATGTTAACAGCTATGCATGCATGCATTTATCACATTCTATATTTTATACTACGCATGCAAAATATGTTTACCGCCTTACATAGAATATTTCATGAAGAAAATCCAGGATAATCTATAAATATCGCCCCTATGTCGCCCGCAAATTCTAAAGTGACAATATTCCTTATTGTATGGCGGTGAAAAATGTACCTAGCACACCCCTCGCGCGACACTCGAGCGGGGTTATTAAAATTATAAACAAATACTACTCTCAACTTCGAGAAGACACCCCATTTTATCTATTTCTATTGTCGGTAAAGTTTATACTGTTTAATGGTCTTTTTTATGTAATTTAACCTATAGTGAGACATATTAGTAATATTAAAATTACGGAGAAGACTCACGTATTTTTAGTCACTACGAGCGACATGTTTGGGATATCTTAGGATGACATTATTAAGCATCGCGTACGTTCGTACTACGTTGCGCATCGCTTTTTTCTAGTTCCTCCAGTCCTGATTTCTTAAAGTGACTTATTTATTTACCCTGCCGTGGCATTTTACGCATTATTACAACCTAGTTTAAAAATATAGTGAAACATGAGACGGCAGTTGTATCTATTTTATAATTTAGGTAATTTTATCTGCCAATTAATGAAATCGCTGAAATCGACGTAAAAACTTATCTGTTCGTATCTCAGTAGCTCCCAAATTCACCATTCCTAAGCACTGAAGCAAAAACGAATACAATTTCCCGTCCTCCGATCACATGTCGACGTTTTTCATCTATCGATATAACGTTAACCCTATATTCCCTTTATTTTATATTAAAGCGATAAACATGTCGATTGCTAGAGCCACGCGTGGTCGCGCTCCCTCCGGATAGGGTTGTCAACGCAGACGCATTAATCTGAGACACAAATAAGAATATGCTAATTATTCGGTAGATTGAACCCTTCAATAAATATTGTATGATTCTGACAATGAATGCATATGCTTGTCCCTATAACCAGCTCTCATTGCTGTTTCGTATAAAAGTAAGTAAATAAGGTTTTATTTGTGTTATTAAAGAATCAAATAATTTGCTGATTTTTGCGTAAAAACAACGAGAAACTTGACAACAACGAATGTTCGTTATTAATAATGATTATTATATACTAGTTTTTAACTGGTGCCTACGCGCCTATGGGATTAGTTGCGGTCCTAGGGAAAACGCTAGGAAGTAGAAGAAAGATATTCTAGTTTTTAACTGGGCCCTATGCAAGCGTAACTCGTTCATCAGTATTGGACACAAATTGGTTTTCGTTACATATCGCTCAATAAGAAAACAAATTGCTTTCAATATTTCTCTCATCATCCCTTAGTGGCAACCCTAAGCCGTCGAATATGCAAGTCATGAGAAAACGCTTATCACGAGGCTTAGATAGCGCCCGAAGATCGACGGGATGAGTTATGGGCCAGCATATTGCCGTGAGATCTCCAACTTTGTAATTTGGTTCTTCTTTTAGCATATATGCTTAGATATTAAAATTGTCAGATACCTTTTTTTTCACGGTGTAGTAACGCGTTTACAAAATGGTTAGGTACCCAACAACTGTTTTATTTTAACAGTACTGAAAAATAATAACTATCCTAATTAGTTCCGCATCTATAAAGATAGGTCTGTAAGATTTGTCTATGTGTCTATCTATATTTCGTACATATTAATCTGAGTGACTAAGTATTTCGTTATTTTTTTAATTATTTTTAAAAATGTCAGTTTTAGAAATATATTGTCTTAGTTAAAAGGACGTATAAGGCATAAGAGCTGTGAAGATACTTTATCATTGTTATGATCATGAAAACCCCTTTTAAGTTCCTCTATTGTGACCGTCATCGGCAATCTACAGAACCCTAAACTGAACGTGGCTCTTAAGTTTCTCGGTGTATTGGTTTTTATACTGTAATGCCGTGTAAACATTATTAAATAAATATAAATATAAATATGTTCTTGGTTGGTTTTTTCAACTAATTATTTTGATTCTTCTTTACAAGTTTTTATTTGGGTAATTAAATCGCACATTTTGTACAATACCCAGAAGTAGTGTACGCGTCCCTCCAAATCCGAATCAGTGCATTAGCCGCATTCTTGACCATCATAAATTATAGTTCGGTTACCAGCCCGCCTCGAGGGTCGGCGCAGACACCTCAACAATGCCGTTAAAAATGGCTACCCTCTATCAGCACAGACGAATCACTTCATTGCACGTTAAGTGAAAAACTACATTCCACGATATTGCTGTTACAAAATGGGTACATATTTACTCCAAACGACGTAATACAACCCAAATGTCAAACAAGAAAACTTTCTTAATAAGACAAGCAACAAATTATATAGTTCAAAGTTACACATCGCCGTTACATTAAACAATATAGCGAGGGTTTAACAACATAGGTAACGAGGCACATCTCGGAGGTATTTTCTTCAATAGCAGACCCATAAAGCCGTGTAGAACAAGCGATTGTGTGAACAAGCGGCCGCCTGGGACGAACTCCGAAATTCCCCGTCGGCTTGTCGCGAGCAGAGTTTTACGGCGAAATTAATATGGCAAATTAATGCGTTCCACCGCCGTATAATTTTCACATACCCCTCTTCTTGCGACATCGAAGCACATATTGCGATGGGGAGCTCCAAGTAGGGCGAGATTCGAATCATTTTTCCATATGGAAATGATGTAACAAACCGGGCGTACAAGACAACAGTGATATGCTAATTAAAGGAAAACATGCAAACGTGCTTCCGTGTTTATTTTCGGTACAGGACGAGACGCGAGACGCCGCCGTACGCTTTTTAATTGCTATGGGCGGAGGTTAGAAAAACCCGAAAGGCTGACTCAACTCGGGTAACTACTTGCTCTGGCAGATTAATTCAAAACAACCTGATCGAACTGAATAAACACGGGCTGCTTTAGCGAATCAGATTATGGGTTCTAATGTTTTATGGGTATTGAAGTAAAGTTGTTTAAAGAAATCAAATTATAATTTCCAGTTGTATTAGTATCAACCACAAAAAACATGCCAGACCCACTCAACATCCCAAAGGAACTTTTCCTGGATTGTATTTATACAATCACAATTAGTACCACTTGACTGTGTAATAAATTGACATGCCACGCACCGACTTCGTTACTGCAAGTAACCATATCACACTATGTAGCGTGTTTCCTCTTAATTACGCGAAAAGTTTATAAGAAGCAGTTACCCGGGTACGTGGTACGTGGGACGTGTAGAAGATGATGGCACTTTATGACTCGATTCGTCACGACAATTGAGCAGGAGGGGTAATGAGGAAAGGAACACCTTTACGTCAGCAGCTACACGCAATAAAATGCGAGAGGAGCTTCGTTTAATTTGACTGAGTTTTAATTTAGAATTATTTACACAAATATTTTATTGTAAGATTTTAGTGAAACACTAAATTAAGTAAGTACTTAGTACTTGTCTTAGTTAAATATGCATGTCTTTGTATTCGATATAAGAATGTGTACCTACCATAAAACAACTAATAAATTAAAGATTAAATATTTTTCGTATGTATTGTTTCTAATTAGCAAAGCTTATACTTTAGCAACGCATAGGAATAATTAATTAATTAATAGTACATAAACTGCCATCCAAATTGGATTGTGTACTCAGCTCATAGAGGTAAAAGGTATACATTAACCATAACAAGAGGACGTCGACAATATCGAGAGCAAACAATTAGAGGCAAGTTATGGGGAAGGGGTGTCGATTAAGTTATACACATGCGGGTTAGAGGGTAACCTGACTCAGGAAGATTAAGATTCATCGAAAGGCCCTTACACGGAAGCAAACATTGTATTACGGACCGGTGTCTTGGCGATGTTTGCTAAAGGTACGGGCGTATGTTAATTTGGAATTCGAAGATTCGTACCCCTTGCACGCGGGAGTAATATTAATATTTTGAAGGTAGGGTAGGAAAAGATTCGACGTAGGTAACGTAGATTTTCTTAGGAAGTTAATTTGCGGTTACAGAGTAGGGGAGGGTCCTTGTGCCGCTAATGTTCCAGGAACGCCTCCGGGCTGTCCGCGCGGCTTGACCGCCGCTTGGGGACCGTTCGCACTATTTAAGTGCTAAAGCGGGCATTTGTCCACCCTCTTGGGGTATAACGTCTGAATAATTTAACCTCTTAATTGCGGATAGTTTTTGCAAGATCAACAGTTTAGGGTGGAGATTGTCATTAAGCCACTATGCGGTTTATTTTTTTATTTGCGACAAATCTTAACATTTTATTTATATTCTTAATTGAAGTTTCTGTTCATCACATATCTAGCTGGAAGGTGAAGATTATATTACAGTGTGTAAGTCTAATACGGGCGATACTAGTAAATTTAACCAAACATAGAATTCATTAGTGTTATCAATAACTGAAACATATTTTTAAGTTAACACTTAATTAAGATCCTATAATTAGTTATCTGTAATATTTTCAGCAGCAATGTACTGTAAAATATTTGACGCTGACAGTTGTCAACGAATGTTTAACGCGAGTGTGTTTGCAATTTGCATTACATTGCGGGTCAAATTATTTTTCAGTCCTCCGGCCGGTAAGCGCCACTTTACGCAAAACTAAATAGCCGCCTCCCGGCTCCGTCGGGCTGAAAAATAGTATACAAACCTCGGCCGGTAAATGGGAAAGCCTCGGATCACATGTTAGTCGACCTCGGCTTCGCCTCGGCCGACAATTACATGGAATCCGAGGCATTTCCCACTTAAACGGCCTTGGTATGTAATGTACTATTCTATGGATAAAATTTTAATTGCAATTCCATTTAAAAGTTACCTAATTTAATTACATTTCTTATGTCCTATACTAACCACCGTTAAGAGGTTCGCCCGTATTAGATTTAACACTGTATATCTTCTGGTGTATATAAACAGAAACTACTCATTACAGTAAATTCTAGTCATTTTTTGGGGTAACATTTGCTTAAATTAATCCAGTCATTGAACTGACAGCTTGTATGGAAATTTTGACAGTTTGGGAAATAATTAATAATAGGTAATTTTTTTAGCGTAACGGATATATCGTGAGTCGAGTATTAAGTAGGCAACAATATCCAATAAAATATCGTTACACGCTAATCGTCACAAATATGTACACACATGTTACAAACATTTTTGTTGTAAGATTTATATGTATATATGTTTTTTAAGCTGTTTAAAATGGGTCAGGACCAGTTTCTACCTATTAACATTTGTTTCTAGCGAAATAACACATCTATCACCCGTGCCATACATGTTGTAGATTTAATGGTTTTACTTGAATAAGTTGTCTTCGGTTTCTCTAACAGATAGAAGACAAATATGTCGTCATGTTCACATACAAGAAAACTATTTGCTATCGTTCATTTAAAAAAATCGATTTAGTTTAGTTTTTTTTTACTATTTACCTACTTCTGGAAGAAAATTTTGAAGGATTTTTGCATATATCATATATAAATATCCCATTTTAACGCAATTTGAAAAAATCAGGCTATTATTATTGAATGTCTGTCAAAATCGTATCTTTCCTGGGTTAAAATAGGATAAACGGAGTCATTATAAGATCTAAATTGGTTGAAATAAATATATAATTATATTAGACCCATTATATTCAGAAGCAGATCCAAGATAACGAAGGCAGTCGACGACGAACTCAACGGACTTTGAAACCAATATCTTAAAGTCGATAAGCAAGTTAATCCGGAAGATAAATAGCGGGGTATGATCATTGTGCCGAATGTCCACCAGGGGTTGTGGGCAGTGAGTGATGCGATTCTTTTGTCTACCCTCAGGCAGCGAGACAATGTAGGCAGCCGTAGCGCGTCAGCAGTCAATGCTTTTAAGAATATTTGAGTTAAGAGACCGGCAGTTCTGAAGACATGTTGACTGAAACTTGTATTTGAAAAAACTTTTAAAACACTTTGTAACTTTTTCGTCCATAGACCGTAATATTTATGTACCACTTTTACACTTACATACCTACTGGCTAGAACGAGATATCTCCGTGATAGATCAAAATTTGAAATGCCGCTTGGATAAGCCCAGTTAAAAAACAATTTAAAAAAATGGTTTACTCAAAATTTATATTACAGTGGGTAGTTGTTTGAGTTCTTATTAAGCTATCCTTCAATAATAACTACATTAAAACCCTCACGTGAGCCTAGTTATTTGTACTGTCTCTTTAAATTGTTCCGATGTCTCTGGAGCGTCGTCCAAATTTGCTTGTCCAGCACATTAAGTACAGACGAGGGTGTCTCATTTAAACCACCACCTATTGTGTCTCACTACTATTCATTGGTAGCGTAAGATTTGTGGCGTACCCCAAGAACGGCTACACTATTAGGTACCTACGTTTCTTTTCATAAGTACAATTGTATAAAAAAATACTAAAGTTTTTTTTTCTCTTGTTTCATAATAACTTCCCGCACCTATAAATTTTGATCTCTGTTTGGCCCAAAGGTTAACTGGTAGAGAATGCCTTCTGGCATTAAGTTCGCCTTTTGTACATTATTTACTGTGCAATAAAGTTAAAAAAAAAAAAAAATTGGGTGTCATACTATTGGCTATCTCTTCACCCGAGGAATCATAAATCGGCAGCTTACAACTCATAGTAAACTTGCGAACACAAATCCCCTGTTTTATTTCCTTGGTCAGTTTCCAGATTTCTTATCGTTAAATCTACAAGGCAAACATGAATCCGAAGGATTTGCTGAGATTTGCGAACACCGCATAGTATCGGATAAATTGACCGGTAATAATAAAATGTAAGGGGTAAGAATGTAGATGGCTATTTAGATAATTGTTAGCTGTGTTGGCAAAGGGAGCTTGTATCAGTAATAATTTCATGTGAGCAATAACGCTATCCCTTTCCAGTTGTATCGATACGAAAGAAACAGCTACAAATTACGATATATGGAATGTTTCGGATAGTTTGTCCAAACACCGAAGCTGACCAGTGTATTGGAAAACTCCATAGATAGCGGGGGTTTTATTGCTATAGCCCGAGGTGATCGTTTATGGGAAAACTATTAACGGAATAGAACGGTCAGAGAAAATGGATGACGTCACATTTTCATTGTCATCAAAGCGGTAAAAAATGTTACTAGACGATTTAGGATACCTTTCAATACTGACCGAAAAAAGTATAGGGACTAACCGTACCTACGTTTTTTAGGGTTTTGTCCGTCTGCAGATAATCTCAGTGACCGTTAGTAGTAGAAGCTTTAATTTGATTCGAATATATACATTAATCACGCCGACAAAGTAATAAAATAAAAATGTTCGCTTACCTAGTTAATAAATCGTATAAGTTATAAGAGCTGAAAGAAGATACTTCTTGATATGATCATTGATCATGAAGACCTCTTTCAAGTTCTTCTATAATGTCAGGTGGTAAACTACGTAACCCTGATTGAGCGTAGCCCGACATGCTCTTGGCCGGATTTATATTAGATATCAGTAAATTTGGAACTAGAAGGTCGAATACTAAAATCAGAATTTTACATTAGAGTTAATAATAAAACAAGTTTATAACACCATTATGAATGATTTGTCATAACATATAATTATATTAAATCTAGAGTATTTTATGAGTATTTTGAATCAATTTAGTTCTAGAGATACCAAATAGCCTCATGGGTCTCAAATAGCCACATTTTACGGTGGGTACCTACCGTAAAATGTGGCTATTTGAGATTTTACGGTAGGTACCCTTTTAATGTCAATTTTACCTATTGGTTATTTGTTTATTATGTTATTTATTCGTTTTAGGTTAGTTTATGATTATTAGTTTTTTTTTTTATGGTTGTATTTTATGTTTTATGATTATTTTGAAAAATTAGTTTAATAAAACAGGAATTAATTGGAAAATTGCTTATTTTATAGTTAATTTTGAACTCCGATTACTTGTTTCCAAAAAATATAAATATTTTCGTTTTCAACAGTCAGTCGATTTTAACAACACACACAGCACACAACACAACACACAACACACACACAACACACTCAGTGAAGTATTGTTTTTTAACGCAGAATTCCTATGAACATCTCCAATCACCAAAATTTAACCAGTTGGATTGAACAACAAAATAATATTAGTTATTTACGAGTATATTATTATGGTTTTACAAACTAACTAACAAACAATGTGAGTTAAGTAAAAGCTTTTCAAAATATATAACTCGAAATGACATTAGTTTTTACGTACAATACCATCAACGCCTTAAGTTAGCCGGTTCAAAGAACGATATTTATTTATTTTCTCTCATTCCTTTTACCAAAGGGCTGACCAGCAGGTGAGAAGTGTAATGGCGTGCAATTCGCCCGTTTGTGCTTTCCACGTCGCTTGTTTGTCATCCCAACTCCTAACCTATATATTTCATATACCTAAAATAAATTTCTCGGAATATGTTGCTGTCCTTTTTAAACGCTTCACTTCAGAACAAGACCGAGCAACTGGTTTCCAAAAGGCAGGTATCGAAGGAGGGAGAAATATTTTATGCACCAATGCGCGCATTCAGTCCGGCCGGGTCCGAATTATCTCGGATAACTGACCACGACGGTGCCCGGTGTAATCAGATCGACAAACATACCTTTGCTAGAGAAATCTTTGTATACGGCTTTTGTTTCAGTTATCTTTCCATCGAGACGTTACTGAGTTATTATTGTCTTTATTTAAATATGAAGACAATAATATTATTAAAGGACTTGGGTCGCCGCCGCTGTTGGTCGTTGGGACTGTAAAATTAAATGAAAAAAACTAAGTTGCGTTATCGTCTCGTTAGCGTTAAAAATGACGCCGGCTGCAGTCATCTGATAGTATACAGATACAATTAAATGTTAGATATATAAAGTTTCTCATGTTTGCTTTCACATTTTGTGTTCGCTTTATATACTGTGGTTTATTTCCATCACCGCGCTCTCGAATTATGTGTAATTTTTAAGCATCAATGTCTGCAATGTTTATCAGCCATGACTAATATGACTAATATCAATTGTCAGTTATGACGGTTTACAGGTGCTTGATTGTGGAATTATTATTTTGATAAAACGACAATTTTCAGCACCCACTTCAATCCAGAACCATCGACCTACATTGTTGCAATCGAACTCTTGCTCCTCAGATCATGTCGTATTAATAATATCAAATACAATTAATTATCAGGTGATTTTAGATTATGAACATTTTCCAGACCTTCAGAATGTCACGCGTAGACTTCTAGTTTGGCTAATCTGGTGTTTGATTTTGAAACGTTTGGAACATTGTTCTTCGAGCACGTATTACAAATATTTGGCAAGCGCAAGTCTGATGTTTAGCGGCACCTGCGTCGGCAATCGACTCATAATATTCGGCTTAACGTCCCTCGCCCGCATCGTGCGCGGAACGTTTTGTATTGAACGACTTGAACTTTAGGGAGCATACATGTGTCAATACTTACGAGATACATATTGAAAAGATTTTAGGGTTTTGTGTACGTGTCACATTATATCTTAGCATAAATTAAAGCAAAACTACAATTTTAAAGCACGAATCAAATCATTCATTAAATGTAATAAATATTTTCCCAGCCCTGCTCACCGGGGACCTTGGTCACTTTTTCTTTAGTATATGACATCTCTTTCAATTTATGAAGCAAAACTATTTGTTCACGTTAATAAGGAACACTTGGATAAATATAGCACCTAAATAAACATGTTCCAACTAATCTGACAACACGGAGAAAAAAAAATAGTTGTATGAATGTATGTGATGAAAACTTTTATTACTCATTAATAGAATTCTCGATTAACAGCAATATGTATTGCTATTAATACTAAGAGTAGAATATTGCAAGGAGCATAATTTTCTAATTAAATAAATTGTATGATAATAAAAATAAAAATAGTACCTAGTTGACACAAATAAAAATTCTTGTTTTCACACTTTTTGTAGACAATACAAATAAAATGTGAAAAATATAATATGTATTAGCTTTTTACTGCGCTTCTACGAGTATCTGTCTCCCTACCTGCAGTGTGTCCGTCTCACTCCTACCACTACTCAGACAGGAGCGAGACGGACATACCTATATTCGAATGCCCCAGTCGCTATCGAATACGGTTACGTACAAATCATAGTGATCACTGATCACACGGGGCTAAGATTCCAAGTAAATAACGTGATAAGACAACAAACAGTTTGTCAGCATTTTATGACAATTTATATTATCCACATTTGACAGGAATCACCGTCACGCTATCCTTCATACGCTATACTTCACCTTATAGCATTATCAGATGACATTCGTGAATAACCATATTATGGTTAAAAATTGCGTATTATATTAAACTAAGCGTACGGGAAACTTGAAAGATACTTAAATAGCAAGTAAATTCATAAATATTACGGGAAAATAATAACCAAACGACTTAGTCCCACATTAAGGTCAATAGCCCTTGTAAAAAATAAGGCATAAAGGTATTAGGCCTAGAGACCTAACGTCAAACTACGAAACCGTCAAAGTTGAAGCCAAAAGTGAATTCATGTGCACACTCGTGCGACGCTCGTATTTACACGCGGCGACACACAGATAGGGACGAAAATAATGTTGCCAGGAAAACCCTGCGCGTCTAAAGTAGAGGGATTTAAGACATTTAATTTTAGTAATACTAAATTGTTTTAAATTGCGTAGGTTTGGAATTTATAATAACAAATCTAATTTTAGGTTCCATAGAACCCATATTTTTAGTCTGGTATTTGTTTTTATCTTCAAAATGATCAGAGCAAATTTTACTATATTTAGTCGGTTTCCATAATTAGTCATTTCTATTCAGCCTTATTTTCGCTAGCCATTCGGGCGGCGAGATACTCGTCAACTGGAAACCTAAAATGAATACTAGATAGATAAAAAACAAATGTACCTAAGTTAAAACTTGGTAACAAATATTATAATTGGAAACGAATATGTAAATAGAAATAACAATAGGTAAGCGAAACACTAGCAAATATCATTTTCGAACGTAATTATTATGCCCCAATCGGAGGGAAAAATAATCATTGTACTGGCAACATTTTCATACAATCGCGTTTGAATTTTTTGCATTTATAAATACGTAAAAATATAACATAAAACTTAATACTTACGAGTGGAATGTGATCTTACGTGCTGTGTTTGTGTTGAAAGATAAGTTAGAACACCCAATCACTGCACAACCAACCATTATTACTTAATTTTATAATAAAAACCGGGAGATGTTTTTGCTATGACACGACCTTGAGCACTGATAAACGTCATTACAAATGTTGAATATTTTTCAACATTGAAGTGGCTTCATTGCTGGTATACTGACACACTATCTAGGCCTTCTTTATCTATGAAATAAGGTATAGAAACCACGCTAAATAAAGTACCTAAATTTAAAGGACTATTCGTATCATACATCAACTCATTATAATTCCTCGCATGTCTCTCAGCGTTCCCTGGAAGGAGTTAGAATCAGTGCGGTGGTAAAAATCAAATTGAGTGGCCGATAAACACCCCGGCCGGAAGGGGCCGCAAAATTTTGATTACACCGAAAAGTGTTACTTATTCTCAAATAAAAAATGCCTCAGAAAAATTTCGCTGATGTCGATATTGTTATGGCGGGTTTATGTTGGAAATTGGGGGTACGGTTATTGCATGTCATTAGGAATTATGGACTTGCGGTACGACGGAGAAAAAATTGCCGACGGTGAGGTGAGGTTTTTCGATAATGTAATTATTGGAAATTTATTCGGTACCTGTCAGCCACGTCTTTAAACAGGTAAAATTTTGGTTTTTTCAGTTGCTAACACAGGTAAAATCATAAATGAAAAGGAAAATTAAGTTGTCTTATTCATAACCACTATACTTTGCATAGATCTGCAGTAAAATCATCATAACTCCAACTTTTCTATGAGTGCTGTGTATTCGCAACAAATAACTCAAAAATTATGCCGCGTACGTGCCCCATGTCCCATAAAGAGGCACCGGGACTTATTTCATATAGTTACAGTCCCATAAAGCATAAAAGGCATTCAAATGTGATGTTATTTTGCCGCCAACATGGGGTAATTTATTTTCGCGCGATTCATAATTTTCTTTTATTCACTTTATGTTGATTTTCTTCGGAATAAGTACACGGTAACGATAATATTATTTCAACGGCCCCATGCATCAACGTGTACTTAGGACCCGTTTTATTTCTTTGTTTTCATTACATGTAGAGCTTTGTCTTCGGATCGCTTTAGGCTCAGCATACAATGAACGCTTAATGAATTGTTATAACAGCGGCGCATGACCTTGTTATTTCAAAATTAGGTTTTTCTACATTTTAACTATAAAACGTAAAACGTCTGTCTTTCTTTCTCTTTATAACCTTCTGTTCCATGAGCACAAGGTTATAAAGAAATCAAAAGTATAACCAAATGTAAGTGGACAGCCGTAATCCTCCCAGGACCCTATCCGAGTGTCCGCAGAAATCCGACAAATTGATGCTCATCTAAATAACCGCCAAGATTCGTGACCACTCATGCGTGGGCATCGTATATTTAAATTTAGTCCAGTCCTATGCGATGTTTCAATTGTCACTTTCTGTACCTACGTAATTCAGTTATTGGATTGGGGTGCCTTTACATTCATATTTATTACTTTTATATTAAAATAAATAAGGGCACAATAATAATATTAGATTTTTTTAAGGGTTTAAATTTTGAAATAAATGTTACTGAATTGCTGGTATCTATATGAACAGTGTAGGTACCTTTAACTAAACGCAATTAGTGTTACACAAAATCAAGACATCAGTAAATAAATACGAGTATCAAATACTAAACTACTTAAATCTTAAAACTTTTTAGCAGCACTTCAAAATTACGAAAAATATGCCCTTTTTTCGGAACAAAAACAAAAACCATCAACGCCACGTGCGCGTCATTGCCACCTAAGTGCACGGCATCGGGATCCAGGTCACGTCTGCCAGGATCCTCGGCTGATGACTAATGACGGGCTCACATGCCCTCAAACACACCTCATGAACTCCCTTTATATTCAAATCATACGGCTTCCGGACCTTGATGGATGCTGTTTTCTTTGTATCCATTTGTTAGCGCCTGAAGACGTTCTTACGTGTAAGTTAATGGTTCAACTATATATGTCTTAGCTATTACTATAGATATTGGAATATCCTTTTCCGATACTACTAGTTATTTTACCGCAAATTTTAAAGTTATTTTTATTTCGTTACAGAATTCGTTATTAATCATTCTGGTTACAAGTTCAGTTCAAAGTGTAACAATAACGAAGCTTGCTTGATTGAATTAAGTGAATCGGTTCGCTTTAAACAAATATTTGCCGCACTCTCATTTGTAAGACGTCTGGCTGCCGCTGCCTCAGACGAATTAATAACGAGATAAAGAAGCTGGTTAATTCATTAATTTACTATATTATACTTTACTAGAAGGTGGCTTCTGTAACTTTTGAACTGACATTTGTATATTGTAGGGTAGATACTGCCCGCAAATCTGCTGATAATGGATTAGGTACTTAGGGAAATATCGAAATACAATTAGCGCCCTTACGTATATTATCTTTTAACTGTTTTTGTCGACATGACTAAAATGTATGCACTTTCTAGTACTTAAGTTCATGCAATCTTATTCTTCTTTTTTAGGGTTCTGTAGTCAACTTAGAAACCCTTATACATAGTTGGATAGGTATTGGGTTTGCTAAAAACATTTTTTGATAAAGTCAAAATTTGGGGAAGTAATCGATCCGGAAGTTTTAAAACATTTGTTAGAGGGAGAGTGCCCCCTCTAACTTTTGAACCGCAAGTCCAAAACATATGAAAAAAAAATCATAAAAATAGAGCTTTATGACAACTTTCCAAAAAAAAATTTTTTGAACATGGTCAGTTTTTTGCAAAAAAAAACGTAGGTATCTTCTCGGTTAAAAGGGCGAATAAGTCGTAAAAGCTACGAAGATACTCTTTTTTATTGTTTATTGTTATGAGCATGGTAACTATTAAATAGTAGATGGCCAATAGTGCGAGTCGGAAATGGGTGCCTTTTACCCGAGTTAAACACTCTACTTTTAATTTCGAATGCGAGGAAAGTAAAAAACACAACTATAAAACTAAAACTCCTCCTTTAATTTCTTGAAGAAAATTTTGAAGGAATCATTTCAAAAGTGTAGAATATTTAACACCTCAACGGCATATTATACATACTCGTATATATTTTTAAACAGAGGTACCTTTGTTCCACTGTTTATTACTATCATTTCTTCTTCTTATCTATCATAATTCATTTAGGTTAACTTTCTATTGAAAAGTGGTGAGAGTAAATTCAACAAAATTCTACAGCAATTGCCTTGAGCGGGTGATAAACTCATAATCGGTTTTCTTGGACTCCATTCAGTACGTTTTTTCGAGTTTATCATGTTATGTAATACTGAAATAAAGAAAGTACTTCATTCGATATTGATATATCAATGTTTTCAATATAAAACTTTGAAAACCTAAAACCTAACCACAAACAAAATACTCAAAACAAACATCACATATTTATATTGGGTACCCTCTATTTGGCATAATTTGTTTTGTCCGAAACGCTTCTGTCATAACAGACTTGGCATAATCTATTTTCGCCGAATTTTAATGTAGCAGAAACCTAATTTGGCATAATGCACAAAATGTCGACTATTTTGTCCGAAAATATATTGGCATACTACAAAGTGGATTAGGTTAGGTTCGAACTGTGTCCGAATATTCGGCCAAATTAAATTCGGCTAAATCAAATTATGCTACTCGACTATGCCATAACAGTTTATGCGTAAAACCAATTATGACTATACTGATTATGCCAAATCGAATTATGCATACACAAATTATGCGAAGCCAAGGGGAACCATTTATATTATCACCAAATAATGTTATACCAGCTATTGTATTGAGTAACAATTGCTATTTTCCTTAAGTACATTGTTGAATGTTGATAGCAGATAGGTATTACTTTAGAAATCGTAAACTAAAATTTATAAACAACCACTAGCAAACTTTTTGTTAAAGTTATGTACATGCCACAGACAAAACATAGGTAGATTACCTTTACACAATTTTTGAATTCATTATTCAGATACTGTGTTGCTAACCGCGATATTTTAAATTTGCCGCGCTTTTCTACAAACTGAGTTGTGTTGTTCTAATAGTATGACTAATATTTTGTATAAATAAGTAAGTATGAAATATTGTTTGGCTGTAAACTTTTTGCCAGTGCTTCCCTTCACATATTAAATAAATAAATAAAAAACACTTTTTAGGTTTGTTCCTTTTTGTCACCGCTACATAGAACCAATGAGACACTTACATTTAATCCGAAAAATCAAAATAAATAAACGAATTCACATCTATAATATATAAATTACAATATTTTGAGAGAAAGAACTTAATAGCCATGAATTTATTTTTGGCGTGAGTAAATAAGAATATTGTTGACATTTTGATCTGCTTGGTGCTTACAAGTCGAGAACCAAGAGGAATATATTAGTTTGCGACCCTAGCCGCGATGCATCGTTTTCCACCCGCTTCATAGATAAACAACAACCCGCTTTTAGAGCATGAGAGATGAAAACCCCTTTAACAGTCCGGTAAGTATGTGTTCAAATACGCGCGATACGACTTTTGCACAATAACGCGCGAAAATACAATATTTACACTTTATCCTAATAAATAAGCATACTTATATTTTCAAATACGCACGAGATACGACTTTTGCACAATAACGCACGAAAATACAATATTTACACTTTATCCTAATAAATAGGCATACCTACCAAAGTATCCCAACTATACAAGGGGCTACTCAGCCACCCAATATCTCGATATCCACTACTTACACGTTCCTCTGTACTCTCAGTTTCTCATCTTTGTAAATATGTATTGTCAAAGCGCGGAGCGACATGACCTCTCTCTACGAGCTCTCGAGCTGGACTGCCGCTACATTTATTACGTCGTATATTTTATAGCGATATTCAGAGCATTTTGAAGTGCTGTTTAAGAAAAAAACACTAGAGATGGGTATACACTATTTGTAGTTTTTGGATAGAGCTAACTTTGGATATGACCTAACTTTATAATTGAAAGAAAGAAAGAAAGAAAGAAAGAAAGAAAAATATTTATTGCATTATACCATACTATATGTATACAGCACCAAACTATAGAAACTTATACACTAAACACTTAAACTAACTAAGTCATGCTAAATACAATTTATTAAAGATATTGGTGCCATTATAGTACTATTGGCTGCAATTGGACGCCACTCAGCATGTGCCCTGGCATCATGGATGCCATGGCGCTGGTCTTCCGTGGAGCCCAGGGGCGGAGGGTTGTTTAGTATATATAAGTATAGAAGAAAAGAAGGATAGAAGGAATTGCATATTCATTTATGTAAAAAAAGTTACTGTTTAGCCAGAATACTTGGCTAATGTTCGTGTATATTATTCTACAAAAAATTACCAAATTTAAAAAATTTTTACTTAATAAATTTGTGTGAAATGTTTAAAAGTGTTTCATTTATTCCATAGAAGACTATATATTGAACAAGAAAAAAAATTATTTATTATGATTTATTTAATAGCAATAAGGTCGAAAACTAGATAGATGTTTGGAGCTCGCTCATCAAAAAATGGTTAAACAGCTGTTAGAAAATGGTGAATTTTCAAAAACTGACAACAATTTTGCAAAACTTTTTCATTTGTTTCATTCAAATTAAAATTATCTTTCAATTTTTGTATTAAAACATGTAAAAATGTTTTTGTAACCATGAAAACTCATGGCAAAAACTTGAGCTGAATCGGACAAATTTATATACTGGGCTCTTAAGTAGCCTATTGTGCCAGACGGTAAACTACGGAACCCTACACTGAGCCGGGCCATGCTCTTGGCAAGTTTTATAAAAAAATATCTTTTTATAGGAAGTTATTTATTTAACCACCAATATAAAATTTGTGCTTGTTGTAAAACGTACGACTTTGTCAGTTGTTGATAAGGTTCATTTTTAAATGAATCTTTATTTCCTACTCGTATCGCTATATTGCCTAGCGACAAAGTGGTACCGTTGACTACAACAATCACGTTTAAGGAGGTGATTATGATTATGTAGGTCATCCGTAACAACTTTTATTATGGGACCAAAATAAATCCGAATTAGCGAAATAGTTATTTATTATACAAGGGGGCAAAGTTGTTGTTTAACCCTCGGGCTTATATTGAGACCCGAGCAAAAGAAAGATTCTAAAACTGAGCCACGAGCGTAGCGAGTAGTTCAATAACTGGAATCTTGAGTTTTGCAAGGGTCCCAAGGCACGAGAGTTGAACAAACTTTGCTGCCGAGTTTAATATAACATTTTCCCCCTCGCGGTCGCCAGGAAAACGAAAGTCACATACGATTTCAATAATCTTATCCACATGTAGGTTATCTTGAAGAAACCATTCAAAATTCAATTTCAAAATTTGTCATAGAGTACGCTCCTGATACTTAGATATTGCCAACAGCTTACCAAAAGTGGGATAGGACTTGACCAATTTAAGGTGTGACCTCCGATTGCGCATATTTACTATGGCCATATAGGACTCACTTATACTGGACCGGTGGTAAGGTAAGTCATAGAAATTAGAGCAAGGTCATATTACTTTTCCCACTAGTGGACAAAATAAGATTTTCCACGCTAGTTTTAAAGGATAAAACAGCGTTTTCCGAGCTAATGAGGGAAAAACATTTTTGGTTGTCTCATACAAAACATCGACATTTGATTTGCCGAAGTCTATGAAATAGCCAAAAAAAAACTGTCGTGTTTTCGGAGTTAGTCCCATAGTAAAAGCTGTGACTGGTAGCCTATGTACTTGGGTTATTATTTGAAGGGGTTAAATTGTGTTCAGACTCAAATTTCCGATTATAATTTTGAAAAATAAAACTTATTTTTTTAAAGTTGCTTGAGATATTATAAATAACACTTTTTTTATTTTCTTTTCTACTTTATCTTTCTTTAGATAATATATTACATTTCCTACACGAACGTCAAGTCACGTGGTCCGGTTCGATGATACCCTGACTACTTTAAAGTATTGTTAAAAATATGTATAGCGTTTACAAATTCTAGCTATTTACTATGGGTATATTGTTCATAATATGTTATAATATGCTAGCAACAAACATAAAATAGCTTTCTACGTCAAATGGTTTCTGAGCTAAACCTGTTTTGCCGATTCACAGTGCCGCGTGCCAGACTGATCCCATAAGTGCTCCGAAAACAAAGTTTTGTACGGAGCATTAAAAATTAGGTCATTGTAAGATTACTTTTTTTAAATTTCCCGTTGTTCTAAAATACACCGTAATTTTCTTAGTCACTTGTTTAGTAATATGTTTAACAATAAAAGAAGTCATACCCTTGTGTATCATCTTTTTAACTATTTATTGACATAAAAACATGGTACATAATACAAAAAGGGTCTACATAATCTTACAATATAATTATTTCAAAAGTATAACTAAACTAAAACATATTACAAATAAAATAAAAATGTCCTACAAACAAACTAAAAATGATAAACACTTATTTAAACTTTCACGATTTTCACACATTATAAATTCAAATCAAATTCCAATCCCATTTGCCAAATTGCCATTGAAATCAAGAAATACCCCAATTTCAATCGGGATGACGGTTTTAGAATCTCGTCTACATGGAATCCAGTCATTGATAAATGTAAGCGTAATCGAATATCACCTGCTCAAAAATCGGACATCGTGAGTGTAGTGTGTCGACAGAGTCACATCCCTAGTGCGCAAAATGTTCAAGTTGATAATCAAGACCAAGTGCGGGTAGTTCGTAAAACCCGCGCAGCTAGAAGATGTTGATGTCAACCTCAGCCAGTCTTTCTCCGGGACCACGGGGGCAATGTCGCCCTTGAAACGTCGGAGGTTTGTTTTCAAAGTTTATACACGATTAAGCCCCATTTTAGTAAATTTAAAAATGATAATTTATAAAATCGCTAGTAGCCCTCCGGGTGCAAAGGTGCCCATTACATTCGCCGCGTTACCACGTTGAACTGCAATGGACAGCCTCTGCAAAAGGAAAGACCTGGAGCGGGGATCGAGACCCCTCTCACGCAAACGTCTACCCAGTTGCCCTAGAAATACCCTGGCCTCAGAACCCCAACATCCGGTGGATTCTACCGCCACCGGGACAAATAATTAATTTTCGAGAGCTACGTACTTCTCGTGTTTACGGGCAGCCGCCAACTCCGCTGCAGATCCCGCCGTTGCCATAGTAGGTATGGCTTATATAAGATGCCGCAAAAGTGCTAACGCAGGTGTCGTGCCACAGCAAACATTTTCCTCTTTCCCAGGCGACCAATGTCAACCCATCCGGCCGTTTACCATCCGACCTGCTTAGGCCTGGTGGGAAACCAGCGGAGACCAGTGCCCTCCTCACGATATCATTGAGGTCATGGTGGCGAGGAAACCTCCCTGCACACCGACAACAACTCAACGCGTGGTGACCGTTACTCTCCACCATAGTGCCACTGATGCAAATGTGAGGTTCACAGACACTACAGCCGAGCCGAAGAGCAACAGCCACACGCACTGAGTCGCTATCCAGGAGGGTACCCAAATGGGGAGAGGGGAGTGCATGAAGCCACGCTCCAGACTCAGGCCTCGACACCGCATTCAGTCTCGCCCTATCCACACCCACCGCACTTTCCACAAGGCTCAAACTAGTTATAAGCCACTTCAAAATAAGACTGTGTAAGTATTACCAACCGCAATACACCGTTATTTTTCAATAATTAACATAAATTAAATAAACGTGAGATTTCCGTAAAATATCGAGCGTCAATTTCGTCACGGTTTTATTTTGGTAAGTATTGAGTAAATAAATATATTTTAATGCTACCTACGCTGATACTGTGTCATTTATGGCTAAATTGTACAATATTGATTTCATTTTCCTTAAACCTATAGGATATTTACTGCTTCCCCCTATTTACTGATTTCCCCTATAAGTAGAAAAAATAGAAATTACTTCCCAAAGTATTTTATAATTTTTACAGTGTTTTCGTAAAATACCTGGGAAGTACAAAAGACGGCTCTTTTGTACTTTGTTTCTAAAAGTTTTGTTACCCTTTTTTTACTTTTTGTACCAAAGATATGGCGAGACAGACATCACCCACTTTGGGCAACTACATGTGTGCACGTTGATCATCTGGCAGTTCAGCTGCTAGTCTTAATGTGTGGTGTGAATATTTTCGTTAGACAGCGATGACTTTCAATTGCTTGCTACGGATATATCAGTTTTCATTGTAACTTATAGGTATATTATAAAAAAGCGTGAAGGTACTTAAAACTATGTTTTTCTTTGTGAGTTGAAGTTTTATTTAAAGAAATCTAGATAATTTTGAAAGTGGTTACAGAAATGACGATTTGAAGTCGTAATTGTCTTGGTCAAATAAAGTTTTTTTTAAATATATATATATATAAGTAAACATCGTTTGTTTATTTCCGTTGATACATTTTTAAATAAATAATGTACGTAGTTTTTGTCTTTAAGAACGATTTTTCATTAAAATTGTACGATTAGAGGAATATGTTCTTTTCCGTGATCATAAAGCTCATTTTCGTTACCTTTAAAATTAGGGTTAAGCTTTTTTTTAACCAAATTAAGCTTAATTGATTTTTCAAATCAAATCAAATCAAATCAAAATCATTTATTTGCCATATGTATACAAATATACATGCAAATATACAGTTAAAATAATATATACAGATTTGTTTACATTGAAATTATTGGTAAATTTATTGACATACTTGGCTAATATAAATAAAATCAAAATAATAATATTAAGCACCTTATCAGTCAATATCCTAATGTTCAAAGTAACACAGATCACATGAAAATGTGTGTTTCTATTTGCGTAATATTTATCTTACATCTTAAATAATTAATTACCCACATAGTCACCTCCTCAGATATTGCTGCAACAGCCTGAAAATAATCCATAATATTTCGACAAACCCACTTACAACACTATTTATTTAAACATTCAAATTCTCAAGTACCTACATGATCTATCTGTCGGGAGATAACGATAAGTATAGTATAAGGATTGAAGGATATTTCTTCATCGTCTAGTACATTTGGCGATCTGCTTCAGATTGCATTGCCTAAAATGACTATTTTACCAGTTAATCTTAGTGAAAATTCTAATCACGTAAGAAAACGAAGATCTCCAAAGGATTTGTGTAGTGTTAAAATTGTGAAAAAACGACTTCCAATAGTAGAATGGGTTCCGAAATACAATACAACAAAGATCATTCCCGATGTAATCGCCGGAATTACAGTAGCGCTAACAGCTATCCCTCAAGGAATTGCTTATGCTGTTATAGCTGGTTTATCCCCTGAGTATGGGTTATATGCGAGCCTGACAAGTGGAATTGTGTATCTTATATTTGGAAGTTGCATGAATGTAACGGTTGGACCAACTGCTATTATGGCAGCAATGATTGCCAAATACGTTGACAACTTTTCTGCCGATTTTGCAGTATTGGCAGCCTTCATAGCTGGAGTAGTAGAACTTACTGTTGGAATACTGCATCTCGGATTCTTAATCGAATTCATTTCGATGCCAGTTATAAGTGGATTCACGACTGCGGCAGCTCTTCAGATTGCTTCAGCGCAATTAAAAGCTTTGTTTGGTCTGGATGGACGTTCTGGAGATAACTTCGCAGATTCAGTGTATAACTTTATTGTAAATATGAAAACTATAAAACTATGGAACCCTATACTCGGATTCATATCTATAGGCTTTCTTATTCTTTTTAAAAAAATTGGTGAAGGATGTGGTCGCAACGATGGCTTTGTGAAACAACTTAAATGGTTAATATCTCTTAGCCGTAATGCTATAGTTGTCGTAACCGGAATGATAATAGCTTATACTTTGAAGGTAACCACTGAAACAGAGCCATTAATTTTGATCGGTGACATTGGAAGTGGTATTCCTAAAGTTACACTTCCGCCATTTACTACTACTATTGGTGATGAAACTTACTCATTTGTAGATATGTTGCAAGTATACGGCCCGCAATCGATCATCATACCGTTGGTTGCAATTGTAGAAACGGTAGCAATATCAAAGGCATTTGCAGGAGGTAAATCTGTTGACGGTACACAAGAAATGATAGCTATTGGTTTTTGTAATATTATTGGATCCCTAGTAGGAAGCATGCCAATAACGGGATCATTTACACGAACGGCGCTAAACCATTCTTCTGGTGTGCAAACTCCTACAGGAGGTATTATTACAGGTTTTATAATCCTTCTTGCACTCAGTTTGCTAACATCGACATTTTACTTTATACCTAAAGCTTCTTTAGCCGCTTTAATTATGACTGCCATGTTCTCAATGATCGATTTCGCAATATTTGGCAGACTTTGGAGAAATAATAAACTTGAATTATTTTTCTTACTGGTCACAATGGGAGTTGCTATGTTTTTTGGATTGGAATATGGAATAGTAGTCGGCATCATAGTAGAAGCTGTTATATTGCTTTACCTAACAGCGAGACCGATAATTGATATAAATGCAGTCAGTTCTGATAAAGAAAAAGTCGTTGTGATACCCTTGAATGGTAGGCTGTCGTACTGTGCAGCCGAACACGTCCGACGAAAACTACAAAAAGCTGCTCAAATTTCTACATCAAATCATGTTATAATCGTAGACGGAAGTAACTTAAGGAAAATGGACTCAACAGTGGCGTCAAATCTGATGACAGTTGCTCAAGATTTAGAGAAAATATCTCGTAAGATTGTTTTTTTGAATTTTACTAATGAAATCGTAAAGTTTTGTCTTGATATAAACCAGAAACATATAAACAAATTTATAATATCATCCAATGCGGAGACTGCATACAACAGTTTAAGTCATAATTCTTAGTTACTTGTTACCGCTTTATAATTATAAATTAGTAAAACTAAATATAAAAAATTGTATTGTTGTACATGTCTTTCATTTATTATCTTTTCATCGCTTTGATGTCAGATCCACTTAATTATTTTTAAATCTTTTTAGGTTTCAATTGAGTAATCTTAATTTTATTTTTTTATAAAAAAACTGAAACGATAATTTTACGATAAACCCCAAAGAATGTGTACAGTCAGCCACACAGCTAACAATACACCCAAAGTGCCAAAAATATGAATACAGGACTTTATTGTCTGAGCATTAAGGTCGTGTATACATATTTTTGGCACTTTGGGTGTATTGTTAGCTGTGTGGCTGACTGTACTTCCGATACTTCTTAGTGCAAGATTATTATTGAAGTTGACACTAACCATACTGTACCTATTGATAAGATAATAACAGATTATGATAAGTTTAGACACTTTAATGTGATGTTTTAGTGATATACGTTTGTTATAGCGACTTATCATTATCTCGATCAAAATCATACACCCTATCTTGTTGCTAGAAGTAAAAAAAAACTTAAATCTTTTTGCCTATAAATTATCGCAACAATTTTGGGATTGTTTAGGATCTATACAAATTTTGTCAACGTGTGCGAGGGCGAACAATTCTTTGGTTTCCAAAGAAAAGGGTTAATCGGAAAGTTTCTCCGAAGAAAAATTTGCCAATTTAAAGCAGCAATAAGAACGCCGGGAAGTTTCCGTAAATTTTTCACTTTCAACGCTAATTGCTACCAAAAGTAAAATAAATCTTTGCTACTTTGCTTTTCTTGAGGCTTGTTTTAGAAGAGCCTTTAGCTAATCAATTAATTAAATTGTTGATGTTGCCGGAGTGGAAACCGTGCCCCCGATTTTTTTTCTATCAGGATATAAATCAGTGCCATGTTACTTTACCTACCTAGTCATTTCATGCCGATTTATGGAATGGAAGGGGATAGGAGATTGGTGATACACGTTTTATCATACCACTATGATCAAAGTTTGAAAATAAAAAAGAAAACGAAATATTTTGGCGCACCCCGAGCCGTACCTTTCCTTTTTGCGCTCGTAACATTTTATCATAGGTGTAATAGAAATATCAAACGACAATAAAAAGTTGATGTTTCACGACTACTGTTATTTGTAAAGTTTATTTGTTATGAATATAGCTTGTTTTTGATGAATATGTGTCATAAAAGTAAATTATATTCTATTAGATGATACGCGTAGTGTATAACTTTATGATAAGTAGATAGCTATCCCATTCTTATTTTATTACATTTTCAGTATTACTGTAGTTAAAGCTATCTATTATGGCACTTTGAAAAGCGTTGAAATAGCTTTCTGCAAAGAAAATATTAACTCAGGACTGCAGGTAGCCCTAAGCATCGCAGTTGGCAAAGATCAACATGTTGCCAACACTTCGTGGACGTTCAATTTAAAAGTTCTCGTTCTTTATTTTGTCCTGAACAAACTCAATTAAGTGCCCTTTGACTTAGAAATGTTTAATTTTATGTGTGCACTTTTATCTTGCTCGAGAAAGTTTTTAGTGACTAGTCTTAACAGTAATGTGTATGTGCAATACCCGTTTATGGATTAGCTACTCGTTTTATCAATTAAACAAGAGGCAACTGCACAAAACACGTTTATCATGTAGCATTAAATAGGATCTCTAGCTAAATTTTAATCAACGACGACAAGTAACGGGCAATCAGAGCAGAGTAGCAGTGGGCCTGAATTAGAATTGAATGTAAATGTGCGGGCTTTATCGGGGATTATAGTGTTCGTGTCTGCAAGTGGGAGATAGTTGCGGACCGAGCCTGGCAGTCCGCGGCCGCTTGTATGATGTTCCTACATCCATCTTATAAAGACCCCCCGTAACTCACATGTACTTAATTCAAAACGCGCAGGGACCTGAATAGTTGTTCATTTAAGAGACCAACCTCACTTGGTCACCTTCTATAGCCGTGAGGCACCCGTATCCTACACTCCTCTTTAACAAATTTTACTGCCGACTTAATCCGCCCTTTTCGCAACACACGGGCAGCTGAACCCTACATGTCTTGTTCTCCGTAACCAGTTATGAGGTTATTATCCGAAAATAAATGTAGGTTATATGGGGTAGCTTAACTCTGTTTGTACAGCGCAAATTAATTTGAGCGCAATATGCAAATCGCAAGACTAAAAACTATAACTACTCATTACCTATAGGATATTCAGTTTAGTATACGGCTAGTTTAAACGTAAACTATAGGCGTTCAGTAATAAGTTTAAATTGATGTAATTAATACGCATATTGCTCGGGTTTAAATTCAAACTATCGTTAAGGTTGTAGCAGTTACTGGAGCGGGCTGTCAATCCGGACAAACCGCGCATTACGCTAAATGGTTCGGGTAACGGGATGCAGCCGGATAACGGATGGGGAGGAAATAGTAACGGCAGTAACCTAGTCACATGCGTGAGGATATTCGGCTACTTATGGACAATAAAGCAATGTTACGGACCCGGGAAATGAGGCTTGTTATTTGATGAACATTCACATTTGTAATTTAGATCTCCGATACATGCTATTATATAAATCCAACGTTTATTAACATAAGTTTAAACAACAGGGGCGTGTTCCGCCAAAAACATTCATTCGAAAGTCACATTATCGCCGTTTGAGTTCACATTAAATCTTAGAGGCGTCCCATAAATAACGTGAACTTTTATCCCACTCGAAATAAGCACTCAAAAATGCAAAGAGCAGAACGGCATAGAGCACGTTCAGTAAATTTATTTTGTTTCGCACAATTCAAATAACCATAACTCACCGCGGAACCGGCCTAAGCCTATCTAACGATATAATGAAACGCCATTAAGTTTCAAAGTGAGCCTAAGTTTAGGGAAATGCGTATTTACTTTCTTACCTTCGCGATAAAGATGCTACTTTCGATTTATTGATCTTGGTTGTTTCAGATAAGCCCGATAACTCCACGTCGTACTGAATACGTACTTAGTTAGACTGTATTTTAGTTGCCGATATAATTCCGATAGGTATATAAAATGCGGTGTTTTTTTTTCAAGTTAATAATATATAACAATCAGTTTTAATTTTCGGGACTAAATATATGTTTCTGCAAATTTGAAAACATGTTAACTACCATTATAAAAAAAGACTTAACGCAAACTTCTGCTGCTGCATCGTTACAACTTTTACAGAAACCATTGAAGTGTGAATATCAAAAGCTGAAAGTACAATTTGAAGCAGGAAATTCAGGCAACGATGCCATCTTAGTATTCCTGGCGATTATATAATTAGGCTGTTTGTATTCAACACGCGCGGTCCGTATGAATGCTACCTATTGTCTGACATTGGACCTTAGAAGCTATATCATTTCCTCGCACCTCTTGCACTCCCAATACCGACGCCTTAGGGTTTGAAAAACGACTTGAAAAAACGTGTTATGAAATCTTAAAACAGAATTCTTTTGGTTCCATTTTAGGTACAAAGCAAAAATCTTGAGGGTGTTTATTAATGAAGATAAACACAAACCAAAATCTCCATTTTATCATTTACTAGCCCGTTTTAAACAACCCTTGTTTACCGAGGAGCCGTATTTGTTCTCAGACATCACAATTGCTTTATTTAGAAATGCTTCCATTGAAAAATGTAGCTCTTCGCGGCCTAATAGATATTTATGCTTGGTCGGATGCAATTTCGTCGAAGGCTTGCTAAAGAGAATAAATTTTATAACGTATCGTTAATAAATTTCATCAAACTGAAGCTGTTTATTCCAGATAATATTCTTCGCTTCAATTATCTCTTAGTCGATTATGGTACAAGCCGAGTTATTGGGATCTAATACAAAAACGTTATCAAATAAAATCATGCAAAAACAAAGTAATGCTGGACAAGACATCTTGATTTTTTAATAAAGGGTTTGAAAAAGAGGATACTTAAATATTCAGTGCAAAGAATGTAGTAAAATCGATAGCCGTATCTGAAATAATTGATGAATCTAAAAATGTCAATCGCGATTATTCTAGAGTGTAGGTTTTGAATATAGCGAGAAAATTAGAGAGTCTGGGTTGGGTCCGTGTGCCGAATCGTCTAGACGCGGCAGGGCGAACATAAATTTTCATTGTGCGACGAACAGCGGCGTATATTTGATTATTTAAAGAGCTCAAATAGTGGGACTGTTTCTGACATTTCGACATATATGAAAAGTAGCAATGCGAGGATCATTGTCTTTTACTGTCTCAAGGTTCTGCCTGACGTGAAATATTTGCCATTAAGTAATTAGACTATGTTTAAGTCAAACAAGAAACATCTAGTTTCCATGGTATCTATACACTATGTAAATTATATTAACTAAAGGCTCAGATTGAAACCCAGCTATTCAATCAGTCAGAGAACCGTCTCGCGTCTATTAATATAAACTGGAAGCGTGAAGAAACAAAACCGAAACAACTCAATTTAAAATTCGTGCAAAAAAGAAGCAGTCACAACAACGCCAGGCAGGTTATGACAAATATGTGAGCTGATGGCGTTAATGAAATGAACCTTTCTGTAAAAAATGACGCAAATTCCTGGAGCTCGTCGTGTATTCGTGTATGCAGACATGAAGGTTTTGATCATGGGATCTAATTTCTGTATGTATTTAGCAAAAAATCCAGATATTATGCAATTATGCTCTGATTCAATTTAATAGGTATGTATTTATTTCGTCCATTTATGCTACCATATATACACAGACACACATATGTGTATATATATATATATATATATATATGTGTTTTTTTAGATCTGTTTATAAGGATTCTTGTCTTGAAGAAAAAAGGCAAGGACAATGTAGGTATCAACCTAAAACAAAGTTTACAGTCACTAACAACCGTGATTAAATCACGTTACTACCTATCTAAATCAAAAGATCCAATTAATCTCATTCAGTGGCGGGTACCTACTTTTCCTTAACCGAGAATCATGATTTTGTCAATGTTTGCTAATGTTTAATACAAAGGAAAACGACTGAAATCTGAAAAAAAGTATGTCAATTCGATTATAAACTTCTATTTGCAGTTAATTAAGTTTACATTAAAGTTTTATAACCTAGTCATACAATTCCTAACTACGAGGAAACTTCGGTGTGCGAGTCAGGCATTTTATCAGTTCTAATCCGTTTTTAGGGTTCCGTACCAAAATGGTAAAAAAGGAACCCTTATGGTGTGAATCAGTCGGTATGTCTGTCATTTCGTTACATATCTCGAGAACCACTTTGCGATTTGAAATATGGAATAGCTATAAACAAGGTTAACCGAGACACAATGTAAGTAATAGGATTTATCATATATTTTAATTTATATTCAATAAAAGATGCTTCATAAAAGAGGGGGCAAAAATTAAAAGTTTAGTTACTGGGTCATGTGGGGTATCATTCAAAAGGGCTTGATTTGCACATTAAAAAAAATATACAGTGATTTTTTATTTTATGTATATCGTACAATGTTTAAAAGAAAGCAGGGGAGGGCTCCCCTCTTATCTCCGAAGTTTACGAAATAGTTCTTGTATGTTTTTGTTAAACAACATTAACATTATCATTATTATGAATGTCTTTCCCATCACGGAACAATGGTCTTCCGGACCTTTGGGAGGCGTACGCGGAGCCGAAACCAACACGCAGCGGATGCTGCGCCTGCCCCAGTCATGACACACACGCAGAGGCAGCAGCCGCCAGGGTGTATGGACTAGTTGAGATTGACTGGAATCTAAAATAAACTGGAGTATTAGGTGAAAGTGGTGGACTTAATACAGAGTTATTGAAAATAAAATCGGACGTCTGTCTAACAAAATGGTAACTAACTAATTTTATTTCCGGCAGACGTGCGTGCGCGAGTCCGGCAAACGGTGACTCGCCCACATAAGATTCTTCCACAAAAAGCAACATGTAAGGTGGCTCAAGGGCAACACTAGTATGGGGGCTGGGGGTAGAGAGGTGTCACTGGACATTCAACATATTATAGCCAATTCACCACTTAGGTTTACACATCTACCCTCGTGAACACAGCTCTCGCGACCCCACTCTGGACGGCCGGTTAAGGTAAGCCAGAGGCGGAGGAGTAGGTCGGACGACAGAGTCCCCCAGCAGCGCTCAGGTACGTGGGGTCGCTACTCCCCAATAGCTCGCCACAAGCTGCCCTGCGTTGACTGATTGCACCGGTTGAAACCAGTGGGCGATGGCGTCGTCACATCCCTATTCGTATATTATGAATATTATTACAGGAAAAATATAATATTGACCCTATCTTTATTTTTATTATTTTTTCAATAAAAAATAAACTTTTCTGAGCTAAACTTCAAAATTAACCGCCTGAGATTGCTTTTTTTTAAATTTATTTAATGTATATAATTCTATAAGCATCGTCTTTTAAATAAAGAAAAAAAAATCGGTCATCGTAATGAAAAATGTCAAGGAAAAACAAACTCGCATAGACATTAACTCTATACCGTGCAAACGAGTGATCCGATCTGTCGGTACCTGGCTGGGCTGACGTTAATCTTCTACTCCGATGTGCAGTTGTAACTACAAGTTTGTACAGAACCCTCGGTGCGCGAGTCCGACTCGCACTTGGCCGGTTTTTTTCTAACTTCAGAACGTTCAATGCCAAAAATATCAAATCTGACAGTTTTTATTAATTGAAGCTTTACCTAGCAAGCATCCCTAATTACTCGCTAACACTGTGTCTGTAATAAGTAGTACGACTGAAATAGTCAGTACTCTAGTAGTGTATTGTAATTCCGAATTAAACATAAGAGTAATAGTGTATTGTTCGATATTATCGACAATTCTCCACAAACTGCGCCAGCATTACTCACGATTGGCATAAAATTGTACATCAGTACGAAATTTTTCAACTTACGAGATAAATGGTTTAATTAACGGGATGGAGTTGTGACTGATCGCCTTGAATTTGCGAATTTTCAACGCAATTAGAAACACTTGCAAATCTCATACCAATTAGGCAGGCACCCAAATTTCGCGCCCTCGTAATTGTTTTTGAATGCGTGCCGTAGTTTGTTGTTGCGGATGATTTATCTGCAATTTTAGCGACAACTCGTAACATTAGACTTTGGTATTATGCCACACTATGTTCTTACTCCACATATTAAAGATGTATACGTATCAACAAAACAATTACCTAATGAAATTATAAATGACTTTACGATAAGATTACATTTTAAAACAGGAAACTGTTTGTTTACCTCAAAGATATACGAGTACATTTACCTTTTCCGGGCCAAGTCATCTAAATATCGAGAGTTACAAAAAAATATCATCTCGCTATACATACGTGTGTGTGTATGTGATAATTATATTGAATCGCATGTCTGATACAAGCTTGGGGTACATGGGGGCATGTAATATGAAATAGTAATTGTATTTATTGTCTACAACGTCTTAGTGAATACTGACAACGACCCGAAATGTTACTATTTTTTCTTTCACTGCCTGCAAAGGAAATAAAAAGCTGTGAAAACATCGTTTGAATAATTTGTTCTTCAGAGACCGACATCGGACGCACGTTGCGCGCAAGCCTGCAGCCGTGACAGCTAATTAGAGCCTTCATTGTTAAACGAATCTGGCCGCAGTTTTCCATTCTTAGCCTCAAATAAACCCCAGATGTTTCTGATTTAGAGTCTAAAGTTCTTTAGCCAAGAAACTCGTAGATTCATTAATTCCTTTCTTAAAAATTCGAGTGCTGGAAAAATACAATAATCCAGTGTGAATGGCGGCCATTGTATTGAGTCAGTGTCCAGGAAGGATGTTTTTGGGGTGTTCTTTTTATTGCCGTATTTGTATTTTATGGGCGTCACAAAGGGACCGTTGAGGGAATCTGACAGTCCTACGCCACTGTTGAGTCTGTTGTTTTTTTTTTCAGTATTTAAGACTAGATAGATCTCAAAATTATTTAGCCTTCACGACTACTTCACGACTGCTGAGTGCAGTCCCCATGCTAGCCCAAAGCGGTTCAGAGTCGCCACATACAGAATGTAGCAAAATGCTGACGATCCGTTTAAAGGCGTAATCAGTATCGTATTCTGATCAGGAAAAAGGGGGGAAAAATACGTAAAGTTTTCTATAGAGGGTTTGGCCGACCTGTTCCATGTAAAACAAAAACAATTTTTCGCGCCTTAATTTATTTTTTCCCACTCAGACAACGATACCGATTGTGCGGATGGTGCCCTTAATTTTCTTGCAAATGTGTGATTGGTTTTTCTCACAAGGTCTTCTTTTATGCAATAGGTCTTACGAACGGTTCGGGCATCTTAATATGTCAAGTGGAATCTGATTTTAAATAGTGATATTTTAATAATAGTTGCTGAATTACAATAATTCAATTCAAACTATTTACAATATCTTGACACTAATCGTTCCATAAGGCCGTAACGGTGTTTTTCTACGTGCTAACAGCACATTGTATGTTTAGTAGAAAGGTTCCAATTAGTTTCGAAGTAAAGCTCTATCTTAATAGCCGATGTCCAGAACACCCAGCCAGGCCAGATGCAAATGACTTTGAAATATGGATGATATTAGTAACCATCTAACGTGACGGAGGGTGGAAGAATTCAAAGAGGATGTTTATTTTGGCCTTTTGCAATGAAGCTTACTTTCTGGGGTTCAATGTAAAATCAATAGAAAATGTACTTATGTAAAAGGAAATACAGGAAGTCATCCTTTTCAGGGTTCCGTACCAAAATGGTAAAAAAGGAACCCTTATGCTGCGACTCAGTCTGTATATCTGTGTGTCACATCGTTAAATATCTCGAGAACTACTTCCGATTTGAAATTTGGATTAGTTATAAACAAAATTAACTCAGACACATTGAAATAAGATTTATCACATATTTTAATTTTATTCAATAAAACATGCCTTATAAAAGAGGGGCAAAAATTTAAAGTTTAGTTATTGGGTCATGTGGGGTATAATTTGAACACATTCTAAAACAATTTATTTTAATTTTTTTATATATTTGTTTTATTTATAAACCAAAATGTAAAAAAATATCCTTCCCTTGCCTCCCTCCCTCCATCCCATCCCTTTATCTCCGAGGTTTATGAAGGAAAAAAAATGATTATTTAAAACAACGTTAATATTATGATAAACATTACAGGAACATTCACCCTTAATTCATTAACATTTTTTTTATAAAAAGAAGCTTTTCGGAACAAAAATTGAAATATAACCAGCTTAGATTGTTTTTTTTTCTTTATGTTTATGTATGTGATATCATGCTGAAAGTACTGTCGTATAACTAAAGTTAAAAACATTGTTATACGCCTTAAAAAAATATCAAGGATAAACAAACTCTTATACTAAGTATAGGTACTAACTCCACGCCAAATTTTTACTTCTAGGTGTAGTTGCAACATAAAGTTTATACGGAACCCTCGGTGCGCGATTTCGACTCACACTTGGTCGATTTTTTTTAATGGCCACTGTGTTCAAGTAAAACAAGGATGTAATGAATATTACGAAGTTTCGAAATTCCGCTGAACACGACAATGTTATAAATTATGAGTGGCAACTTTTAAATGGCGAGATCGTTTTTTTAAGAACATTGTATTTTTTTAATTTGTTGCGTTTGCGACGGTTGCCAAATCAGCGGAATAACCACAATTGGCAGCGCTAAATCGTTTTCACTTTCAAACAGACAAAATGTCACTAGGAGTGCAGAAACCGCAAGAGTCAATAAAAGTGATTCGCGCGCAAACGAGGGTTTCACCAGTCGCCGCGGTCGGACGTGACGCAGCGCTTGACAACGGTCACTTTATTGCTGACCTCTGTCTGCTTCTCTGCTTCTAACCACTGCTGATATTTTATGTTTGCTTATTGAGCAGTTTAACTTTTCAGAACAATATAAAAATTAGTCCTGACTAATTAAATCGTAATCCTAAAAGATTATTCTTATTGTATTAGATGTCATGAACTCTTGTAATTTATGCAATCCACACATAGTATTTTCAAGCATGGTTGTAGAGCTGTCCCAAAAAATGTGAGATATCTCATCCCGCTTAGTTGTTTTCGATGTTGCGGAATTCTTATACTGGTTAGTCGAAGGCAAACACTCTCCTAAACCGTAAATGAGTACAATGCTGGGCCAGATATAGCTATGTTTGTAAATAAAACATAATTTTTTAGTCCAACCTTTTCTAATCCCTCAGTCGCTGAGAGTCCTATGGGATCAACGCTTAATGCGTATACACCGGACAGCTCGTGTCGCTGAATATTGAGTAGGTAACAATTTGGTGCAGATACAAACTCGCATTAGAAAAGAGAACTGATCGGAATGGATCCTTGTTAAAACCTTTGTTCCCGCGGATTTGCACGGTCGTCTAGAAAGCTTTCATCTCGCAAACACTGCTTCAATATTTAATAATCCTTCAGTAACGAGCTGGGCTCAGAAAAGTTTAAATGGCCAGACGTCTACCAACACGAGAATAATTTCCGGTAGTATGGTATGATGTACTCGGTTTTAAAAGTTTATACGCATGTGTGCTTGGTTCAAATAGATTAGATGTATTACAGGAATTCCGTCTAATTGAGAAGCTTATATCCCCTTAGGGTTGACGAGAGATTATATATAATAACTGCCCGCTTGGACCTTTTGTTTATCTTTTGGCTAATGGAGCAATGTTTACAGCATAAACGACCTTAATTTATAATAAAGGGATGTTCAAACAAATAGTAATGACATTTATATCATATAATTTTAACAATCATAAGTCATACTAACATTAATTTACGTATTTTTATCACAATAGGCGTGGCATGTGTCCATATTTATATCCATACGCTTTGATCACGACAAATTTATACATGTATTTTAGCTCTATGTAATAAAACTAATAAATAGCTTTTTAAATATAGATCTAATTACAGCTCTCAACCGTTTTATTGTTATTTTATAATAGCCTTCAGGAGAATTAAAATGTAAATAATAACAAGTCTTGGAATGAATGCGTTATGTCGTGTTAATAATTTAATTGATGCGCATTTTACTAGACAGGTATAAACAAATAAACTGAGTTACATGGAGTAACATCAATCTATTAGAATTAAAAAACAGAGAAGCAAACAGCTAAGCCCAATCGGCGTGGTTATCAGCACCCAGCACTGAGCCAGGGGTGGTTAATTGTGAAAAGAAATCTTTGCTCTTTGTCAGCCCGTGAGGGGAGCCGCTATTGATTTCTTTTGTTTTATGCTGATTGAGACACCTTCGCGGATCGCGACTCACCCCAGGTTTAGAACGCCTGACAAAACACTTATTTTAAAAGGGATAGAAAAAACGGCTTGCGTTTTACTATCTAAGTTTTGCTTGCGTATTTACCCGAATAGATAAAGTACCAATTAGTGTAACCATTTTTTAAAGAGGAAAGTCCTTCTCTTTACACAAATTTTCTAGTTATATACTCAAACAGTTTTACTCAAATACTATAAATTTAAAAGTACCTTGTTATGTACCTCCTCGTATATCAAATAAGTGCTTCGAATAATACAAGATCAACTTTGTATGCCTAGTATGTTACCCTAAACCACAATTTGTTCTAATCCTATACGCAAAATCATCAATCTTCATCACTTTGTAGTATTCGATATCGATAGTAACACACTACCTTAACGCCCACCACAACTTATAGTTAGTACCAAACCAAGCTTAAACGCATTGAAATAAGACCTATTATTTATTTTCGTTACGACGAGTTTCAAAATAAGCCTATCAACATTAGTCCCTTGGACGATCACTTGTAGGCTCATTTATCTCGTGATTGACTGCGATTTCAAAAAAAATTAGATTGCCACCTCAAGCTGAGCTGATAGCATCGACGAATTTTTTCGAGGACTTTGCTAATGGGGGTCTGTTTTATCTCGAGCCCCTTAATGTCTTTATGCGGGCGACAATAATAAGATTTTGACACTCGTGAAATAAAGATCGATTAGAGTCGAATCTTGTAAAGCTTAATACGTTATGAGATTAGACTGTCAAAAGCGGTGGAATACCTTTCATTTTATTAATCTTATTAGGTTTAAAATAATTGTGTGGTAAACTATTGAGACGGTTGTTTGCTAGCAATATCAGATAGAAGTCGAATTTTTGCAGAACCTATTACTCTTGATTGTCTTATATCAGGTAACTTGCAACTTTTTTTAATCTATCATAAATCAATTTTTCTACGCCGTCTCAAGGTGTTCTCCTAGTCCAAGGGACTCTCAAGGTGCTTCAAGAGCCGAGGGTGACGTCAGCAACGTTAATTGCGCACCACTTCGTTAACGGCCGACTTGATGGCATTTTTAATGAACACCCGATTTAATGTAGTGGGCGAAATCGAAAATCGAAGTGATGTGGACACCCCTGGCTCGCCATTCAAAATTTTGTTTACTTAGGATTGGTTTTCGATTACGTATCAGAGTGTGTTTGAAGTAGCGAAAACGCTTTTGTCTAGATGTTTAAGTCATTTTGTATGTTAGATTAATGTCGACGTACAGTCGGACTGAACATTACATTCTGTGTAATATAACAAACCTCAGTGGGCCATCGAATCAAAACCAAACTGATAATTGCAAAAATATATAGATATTCAAACACTATATAATTTTAAATTGACAGACAAACTATTACCAAAATAAGAAAACAATAATAATATATATATCAAACATACAACGAAACTGTATATCTAATTAATTACATTTGCATAGATCCATCAGGCTACGTAAATGAAACGACCTTTTATTTTCCTACAGTCCTAAACAAATATGCTAAAACAAGAGTTAGCATAAATGGCTTGATGCCCACTCCAACGCGAGAGGGATTTCGAAATAAAAATTTGGAAGATTGACAGGTGCGTCTTAATAAGCACGGCGACATCTGGACACGGACGAAATGAGAAAAGGTAAATTGACTTTATGAATTGAAGTCGTTGAGGAATTTATTTTTCTTTATCAATATTACAGACGGAGGAGTGACTTGACATAAGATGTCTGTATTTTCCTTGCGATTAAAATTCTAATTTTAAAGAACACTTTCTATTATTTTTAAGAATAATTTAATACAAATAATCGATTTACAAATTTAAATTAATCCCTTAATTGATATTTAATCTTTAAAAAGAACATTTAAGAATACAGAGGGATGTGAAAGACCTCCCGTGTCTGTTCTGTAATAGATAAAGCTCATTGAACACTTTAACACACAAACTGTTCGATGAGAAATTAAAAAGAAAACAAAATACAAAATAAAAGAAAGGAATAAAAAAAATATAACCGTTTCTCTGAACTTTGCACATAATCCTGTGGTAGCAGAGCAGACAATGGACCATCCATCTCTAGCCCAGCTCATTTCGCTAGCCTAAGCAAACCGCCCGCTCGGCTCTGTTGGTTTTTATCCAATTCTATTTCTTCACATCTGATTATATTATTCTATACTTTGTGTAAACAGTGGTTGCCCCAACCCTTCTACGTTCTACACTATTACGGCTTTGAAACGTGCTAGGCTTAGATGTGGGGAAACGGATTCAATTGAATATTTTTTATTTGCACATTTACATTCAGCTCATTAAATACTACGTACCTATTTACCGTATTTGTATAAAATACATAGATGTCTCCAATATTGTACTGTTTTTTAATTGTTTTATGTATCGTCAAACCAACGAACACTTACATAAGTAGTGTTAATATTAATTGGAACTATATCACTAATAAATATGGAAACATTTTACAGTCGAGAAACTTCATGCTACGAAATATTTTAAGCTTCATTCTAAGAAGCACTCTCCATACAATTCTATCATTTTATAAATATTTTTGCGGAGCTCAAACTGCCGTAAAAGGTTTTTGTATACGTTGCTTTTTGGTTCCTTTTGGCTGCTAATCCAATATTGACCGGCTGCTAGCTATTGACTTATGTTTGTGTTACTCATAATAATTCTGACTTCCGTTTTGCCTTTTATTATTCAAAATACCAATTTGCTTTCCTTTGGCAGAAGAGCCATTAATATTATTAAGTGTTTGCGGCTAAAATAACTGTTGATTTAGGTGCAAGAAAAAAAGATATCGGTCTAGGATTACCATTCGTAAACATAATAACATTGCTATACACAATGTTAGTAGGTATGTTTACGTTAAATACCCATGACATTATTTTAGTTTAGTACCTACCTACTGATGGTTATGTCGTCAATATGTAAAGGTATTTAGCCGGAGTTTGGGATTAGAATCGATGCAATCATATTATTATGATGTTTTGTGGTCTATCTTATGACCGTAATCACTTTAGGTTCAGGTTTAGGTTACAAAGTTATAAAATATAAATAGGTTAAAATATTTAAATATTAATAATACCAAGATTATAACTACACAAGGTTTCCAGTCTTTGTAGCCTTTATGAATATCCCTCCATATTATAAAGTATAAATCTTGCCGCTATCCAACGAGACCTAATCAGGAAAAATCATATACTATACCCTGTTTGTGCGTAACCGAGCATACACGTATTCATTAAATCATCAGATTGTCCCTTACCAACACAGCCGCGTGCAAAGGAACCGTTTCCGCTTAGCACAAAGTCCACTGCGGTATCTAAATGTTAATCTTTGGTCAGTCGCGCAAAAATTATGTTTTTCGGACTCGGTCGAACTTGTTCGGGTGGAAATGTGCGAGCTTCATTTAATTTAGCCCACATTTATCGTATTCATTTTATATGTGATATAACAGTGAGGGAACGTGGCTTGTAAAACCGATGGCCGCTGGACAGTTAATGAACTCGAATAGCGACTAAAATAAGATCCCCGTAGCCAAATTTGGCATTTCGTCAAATTCCCAAGAAAAAACTTAAGCCACTTATTTCTGCTCCAGATCCAATGAGTAAGTAAACTCAGCATATCAGACAAATTCAGGTAATAGATATCATTCAAAAGCCCCAGTTTCTAGAATGACCTTAATGTCCCTGAAAAATCTCATTACCACCATCCTAATGCAGGGAACGCTTTCAAAGGCTTCGTTTTATTTCGCGTCAATTCTTACAAAGCAAAATGACTTCAATTTGAATATGTAATGGTGGCTTAAGATAATCGTCCCTGGCTTATACTAATAACGGCTCTTACTTTAAAGCGAGACGACTCAAAAGAATCGAACAATCGTTCGATTCCAATCGGGGTGGGATAATTTATTCGAGTGTGGACCGCCATTTTGCGGCAGGGCGTTCAGCTATCGCGCGCCGCCGGAAGACGCTGTAAGACATTGATGCTGATTCTTTTTATATTATGCTCCCCTGGTCTTAAGAAAGACGCTAATACAAAGCGGCCATATAAATAAACCTCCTTTGTAAGGATTTCGAGGCAGGATGAGCGACCCCCGAAGACGGAAAACAATCTAAATTACATTTTCACGCAACTTCAAATGTCTTATTAATTACGTTCGACTCTTCAATGCCATAAATTTTCTTTTAACGCTTCCTCCTCGGAATCGGCTTAATACACAACACTGGCTTTGCATACTGATCACTTTATTGTACTCTCTGTTACATTTTATAATGGTTTACTTTTGTTGTACGTTTTTACATATTTTATTGGGTATAGGTAAATCATTAATTGTTAAAAACGAAACATAAGAAGTGAAAATATTACCAAACGTATTGAAATTATTTATTTAGCAACTATGATATGAAAGCACCCTTTTCCCAACATCTCGTTACATGTTAAATAAATTCCTCTTTCCTTTAAATCTATAAATAACCAAAATCCCCACTATTTATTTAAGATGGTTTCAACATTTTCACTTTCCAGAAAATACCTGTCCATGATTTAAGAGGGCCTTTAGATGTGCCTTCGCCACCTCGAGAATGACCCCATCTCTCAAGCTGTAGATAATATGGGGGATAGTGTCGCTTATTCCCTTGGGATTTGTCAAACAAATACGTCGGATGTATCGAAAAAATCGCCGTCTCGATGGTCGTTAGGGCTATTTATGGGCGATTGGGCGAAGCTTTTTTATTAATAAAACGTATATTATGCGCGCAAGTGCGTTTTATCGCGTCCTTCGCGGATATTATCGTCCGTCTTCGGACACCTACTCGTAATAATATTGATTCACAAATGGAAATTTGATTTATATTCAACCCAAAATTAATTTAAAGCATACCTTAAAATGCCTACATATGTACATATCTTTTTTTTATCGGATTCTTGTTTTCGTCTTCAGTCCGCAGGTAAACACGAGTACATGTTTACCGCACTCAAGCTGTTATGCAAAGATATCGGAAACTTTGTGACGGAAAACAAAACTCACATCACGTAAATACGACCCGTAAGTGTTGTTGCCGAGACGCGTTTGACTTCTAGACATGTTTGTCTTTGGTTTTATCTAGGGTGAAATTTGCCAGACTAAAGACAATTGACGATGAAGTAGGAAAACTGCAATTCGAAATAAACATATCGCGTGTATGCTTACTTTAGACCATTTTAAGATGCACATTTTTAGGGTTCCGTAGTCAACTATAGGAACCCTTAGTGTGCGTCCGTCTGCAGCGTAGCTCAGTGACCCTTGTTAGTACTAGGAAGCTATAATTTGGTATGCCATGCCGACAAAGTAGTTCAATAAAAAAAGGAAAACTATTTTTATGGTACCTCCCATACACGTAAAGTGGGGGGTGACTTTTTTTTGGTTCAACCCTAAAGTGTGAGGTATCGTTGGATAGGTATCTGAAAAAGAATAGTCATGTTTTACGGAAATAATTGCTCCGGCAGTAAAAAAAATGTGGGGGGCACATTTTTCTTTACCCCCCTCTACCTTAAGAACCCCAAGTCCAAAAAATATGAATAAAGAACCTTAAAATCTGCGAAGATACTCCTTTTTAGGGTTCTTATTGTTGTGAGCATGGTATTTATTAAAACCCTTTAAAAGTAGCCTATTGTGATGAAAACAGTAAACTATGGAACCCTACACTGAGCATGGCTCTACAAATGCTCTTGACCGGTTTTTATACAATCATTTTAACAGCTTTATGGCGCCTTTGCTAAATATTTGTTATAATAATTTAATATACTTAAGTTTAGGTTATTTGCGAAAAGTACATAAACTTTTGAGAATAATAATTGTCGTGATACTCGTGATTAGTGCCTTATTTTTAACCAACTTCGAGACGACGGAGGCGGTTATGTATTAGTCTATTCGTTTTTTTTTATGTATGTTCACCAATTAGTCCGAGCTCCGTCGTCCAATTTCGGTGATTTCTTTCGTCCGAAAGGAGGTACCTCCAATTTGGTCCCATAGAAAAGTGGTGCTGATCTGATGATGGGATCCATAAGGAATTAAGAGAACTCTTCAATTTTCAAAGGCTCATATTCATATATGGTGATTTCGGTGTTTTCTTGAGTAAATTAAGCAATTTCTTGCTATGGTGCTCTTAACGATGGAGACCAGGGATGGCATGTGGAACTTCAGATACATAAGCCTATTCCTAGCCGTGTCGTCCAATTTGAACAAATCTTTTTTTTGTTAGAAGGGGGTCTCCTTAAAGTTGGTCCCATATGTAGGCATTTTATGCTGATCTGAGGATGGGATTCATGATGAATGAAGGAAACTCCTCATATTTCAAAGCCACATGTATAGTGATTTCGGAGTTTTCTTTAGTAAATTAGGCAATCTCTTACGAAAACCATAAATTTTGTTCCTGATGATGCAGACCAGGGATGGCATGTGAAACTTCAGATACACAAGCCGATAATTTCGCGAGCTCTTTCGTCCAAATTGAGCAGTTCTTTTTTTGCTAGCACGCAGTCACCTCCAAGTCGGTCCGATAACAATTTGGGTATGATCTGATGATGGGATCAATGAGGAATTTAGGTAACTCTTTAATTTTCAAAGGCACATAATATATGGCGATTTAGATATTTTCTTAAACGACCTAAGCAGTTTCTTCCGAAAAACCATAAATTTGGTGAAGTAGACCGGATGATGATGACCAGGAGTGGCCTGTGGAACGTCATATACTTTAGCTGATAATTCCGAGCTCCGCCGTCTGATTTGACTAATTCTTTTTTTTTAATTTAGTAGTACTGCGTTACTCATACTAGTACTTACCAACTAAAGATAGAAACACAAAAACGTTTTAACAAAAAAAAATCTACTTCAAAAAGTTAAAATTCAAATGTATTACTTTTTATTTGCTGTAGGTAAGGTTCGGAAAGGATGAGTTATTAAACAAATGGAGGTGACACCACATAGCGCTACCAACTGATTTGTTTGAAGTCGGTGCCAAGCCAAATAGACACATTAAGGATGACTTACAGTAGAACGGGATGGGACGGGGTGGAACGGGACGATCTGTCAATGTGAATCGAATGAATCACGCTATAGCTCGAAACCCTCAGAGGTCACGTGACGTTTTCTATAGAAACTGACAGATTGGCCCGGCCCGGTCACCTACTGGCCCGTTCTTAAATCAGTCATCCTTTACCGTTCAATAATAAACCTCACCGTTCTCTCTGAAAAATAATAAATATCATATTTTAATGCCATGCCTGCTTGCATCAAATTTTATCACACTACAAATATGTAAGTACAAGAAACTCCGTATATTTGTCACTTTTTTAAAGCAACGGTAAGTAAAAACTGCAACCTTAACATAAAAAGAAAAAGAACTGCAAGAATTACCTTGGGTTACTTTTAGAACTGTGACATCCTACAAAAACGAATGGCTATATGTGGCTATTGTTGATGATATATGAACTTGATGACACACATTGTCACAGAATAAATAATAGTACAAGTACAGAAGACCCTCTGTTTTGATGTTCACGAATGCCGCCTTTTTACGTGCCTATTAATTATTATTAGCACGGACCGCACGCGAGCCGCGCTGTCATTGAGTTCTATTGCCCGGCGCGAAGGTCGATATTACTCCGCACCTCGCCGAAGATAGGGTTGTCATTTTTTTGAACGACATCGGTGGCAAACAAGCATACGGTCCGCCTCGGCGACAATAAGATATTTCAATGTATATATCACCTACGCATCTTGTACCTACCCTCGATCCAATAATATACACATACAGAATACGCGAATTATAAATATTAAATAGCACGCGTGGTATATCTACATGCATAAATTATTACACTTAGCAGCTACTTAGGTAAATAACACCGAAAACATAACAGGCGTGTGACCGCAAACCGTAACGAAGATCGTAAAGTCTATCTCCATCTCTGTCACACTTACTATTCGAGTGACAGAGACGGAGATAGACTTTACGATCTTCGTTACGGCACAGAATACATATTAGTACAAGTACAAAAATCCCTCTCCAACAACTCGTTTAAAGAAATAACGACTCATGTTACGATAATACTAAGTTAAAATTCCGACCGCGCAACGCTGAATGCCTACAATTATATTCACGTAAAGTGCGCTCTCTTTCTATCGCGTAACTCGTTCCTTTTATGATGATATCAATGTTGTCTTCTTTTAATATAATCTTAATACTTAGTTACTACCTTTTTATATTGCTCTATGTGGTATGTAGGTTTAATTCTAATAAATTTGCGTGCAACTAGTTAGGCATAGGTACTTATAGGTACCTTAATTGAAACAGGCCTAATGAACCTACCCAAAGGCCTTGAATAATTCCGCCCTTTAGTTATTTTAATATAAATAAAATTCTGTGACGGCGGTCGAATCAGTACGTAGGTATGCGACGAACAACTCTCGCGCATGCGTCACCGCTCGCCCGTGAGTCCCTACTGATTTTGCCCCTAGCAAGGGGTACTTACAGTTCGATACCTACACGCGCGAGTGGGACAGGCCTGACATTGTTGAAAATAGAATTGGTTAAAAATGCATATCATCCCAGTATTTATTAAGTTTCAACTCTCTGAATATCGCTATAACATATACGACGTAATAAATGTAGCGGCAGTCCATCTCGAGAGCTCGTAGAGAGAGGTCATGTCGCTCCGCGCTTTGACAATATTTACAAAGATTAGAGACTGAGAGTACAAAGGAACGTGTAAGTTGTAGATATCGAGATATTGGGAGGCTGAGCAGCCCCTTGTATAGTTGGCATACTTTGGTATGCCTATTTATTAGGATAAAGTGTAAATGTTGTATTTTCGCGCGTTACTGTGCAAAAGTGGTATCTTGCGCGTATTTGAACATAATAATATACCGGACTCTTAAAATGAATACATTTTATTTTACACTTTTTGAAGTCGGTTTTATTTTTTGATAATTTTTTATTGTTTTTATATTTCCATACAAAACGACAAATGCAAAAATATACTAGAAACTAACAAAAACGCACAATTTTTGTGTTCGCGCTAATGGATTAAGTAGCACAATTGACGATATTCGTAAATAATATTAATATGAAAAAGTTTTCTAGATAACCTAAAAATTTGCAAAACAGTTAATATCGCTAATATGACCAAGTACGAAATTTGGCATTGGTATATTGGTACCTATATTAATCACGCTGGTAAAGTAACAGAAAATAATTATTTTGTATATAAGTATGTACACTTAAAGTGGGGATGACTTTGTCTCATTGCATCAAATAGTATTTTATACAATCGTGATATAATGAAGAGTTTTTCAGTCGAGTACCGTGTTTAGGCCACGAAGCTTGCTGAGTGGCCTAAGTAAGGTACGAGATTGAAAAACTTAATTATGTTACGATTGTATACAATACTTTTTCTACGAGTCATCATCATCATCTATGGAGGAACAATTTCATCATTCAATTTCATTGACTTAACACGGATGTAACAACACAAAAACAACACAAAAAGATGTAATTGCGCACGCTGGCAAGCCGGCGAGGGAGGCGCGGTCGGCATAGGCGCAGGCGGCATCGCAAATAAGTATAGAATTTGTATGAAGTTCTATTATAGTTGCCTACAGCGTATCGAAATGAGATATTATAGTTGACTTGGACTGTCTAATATCGAAAAGTATGAGCTTATAGTTTTGTCTATGTAGTCGTAATTGACAGATTAAAGTAGGCGAGTAGAAAAATAAGATTAGTCGTCGATTACTACGAAAAACAATTTCAAGAAACCTGCAGTATAAATTCGTCTGATTAGTAATTCTCTCGCCTTCCACAATCCTTGTTAATTACCAAGAATAAAATCATTAATCCAAACCGAATAACACATTAAAAGTAACAGCTTGTACCTACGGGAAGGGAATTTGAAAATTATACTACCGCCGCAATAAAATAAAACGATTATTATAAACCTCCTTCAGGTTTTACGCGAATTGTAGAACTTACTTTAAATTTTCACATAGATTGAAGCGGTAGGTAAGTTAATAATCTTCACCCAGGAAACGAAAGCGTTGTTAAATGCAAGTAACACTTTTAAAATGTGTGTTAGTTCCTGTTATTAGCATTACTTAAAGTGACCACAGGTACCTGGCAGGTGTATTGTGCCTGTGGTGAACTGGTGTCAGGGTAATGACACTTAGGTAATTTATCTGCCAGTGTCCTAAACCAAGCGTCGTCATGGGGTTTTCGGTCCTTGAACACCAGTTTTCGCCAGTTATCCCTGTCCTCAGCAAGTTTCTCCCCTCTTTACTTGTAAGGTACGAGTAAACGGCCCAGTGGATGACACTATAAGGAGGCAATTTACACTTCTTTCTGCATGCTATGCGGGTCAGTGTCATCTACTGGGCCGTGTACCTTAGATATAGTATTGCCAAAACAAGAAGAGTAAATTCCAGTCCAAAGATCCCTCCCTGACCACAGGTACGAGTATAATAACAGGTCACCTTTATAACAATTCCATAACCCTCTAATCCACAATTACGCTCCGTTCCTGCGTATCTCCCGCCATATTCTTATAAATTAATTACATGTAATCTACTCATGAAACGAGTCTTAGAGAAATGAAGTTACAACGTGCCGTAATACCTTTGGAAGGGTTCCGCTGGTCCCGACTTAACGTGGAGCAGCGCTGAATTAAGAATGAGGTTCGGTTAACAAGCTGAATGTGTCATTCCTGGAATAGCAGGAATGTTTTGATTTACATTGAAATTAATTACATGCAATTTGATGTTTACCTTATTTTTTTACGTGACTCTAATAACTATTTTTTAGAAACCTTTTTCATGTTTACTATTTAATTTTGATGAAATGGACCGCAGTTATAGTATAATTATTACGTCACTTCATCTACAAGAACAATGATATGCGCGTAGCGCTACGCCGTAGCCGATTACTTGAGTTTTCCAGTATGTATGTCTCCCTGTGACATGTGTTTAAATATACTGAAATATACGCTCAAGGGATTTATAGATGTATTGTTATTAAAAAAATAGTACAATGAGTGTTCATTGGGTTGAAAAAGTACAAGAGCGAAAAGCTTACCAAACGGTAATTGTTACACACCGAAAACATAATTAAAGTGTTTCATATTTACTACTCACAGCTCCATAAGCTGTATTCACTCACACTACAGTCTGCAGTCACATCCTAAAAGCAGTTTTAATTTCTCGCCAGCACGCGGCCCGGCAGGGGAGGTGTCCCCATGATCGCGTCTTATCCACTATGCAAACATTTCTTACAAGGGCTTTTCTCTTCCATTCACTCCTATTCACTCCAGAGGTTATCTTTTATTATTTCTCTGGCATCCTCTTTTTATTGCCACTCATATTGCCTTTTTATGCGGGGAATAAATACATTTTGATTTTCGCCTTAGCGCGCAGTTCGCAGTTCATCAGACGTTGGCAAATTAGCACGCTTGAGGTGTTATAAAAAAGGTAATATTCAAAGTATACGTCATGACAGCAAAAACATACGAATACTTAAACTATGCGTGAATATTTTACACTATACATTTTGAATATTATTTATAATTCCTACTTCAAGTTATCTATTATATATATATATATATAATACTTGTGCGGGATCAGAGCGAAGTCGGTAAGCTTTTACACAAACATTACTGAGGGTTGGAAAACTTTCACCGCCTCAAGAAAAACAAAGGTAAGTCCAACTCAAGATTTGGCAAATATTCAAGATTTGTGGTTTGTGGTTCCCTAACGCAATAAATATTTGCGTAATGCCGACTAATAATCACAAAGTAAATCGTCGGGAAAGATAAGTATCTAAGCTAGATGTCTGTTACTCTTAACTAGAGGCAATATAATAAAGAAGAGTAAAGACCTCATTAAAACTGACAAATTGCAAGTACCTACATCCTAACAAAAACACATTAAAATTTAAACTTCAAAATTAACTCCGTATACACTCTCGTGTCTTTCCCTTGCCGCGATCCGATTGCCAAGTCTCTGCGTCCCCCAAGGACCGATTAAACATGTACAAGTTACCGAATAAGAAAGTGTCTGAGAGACGTTCGGAAAAACCTGAGCCATTTAGCACGTACGAAGAACTGCCGTTACACGTTTGGTGGGACTTAACGACCCTGAACCTGCTGCTCGCTGAAATGGTGACTTGGCTGTTCTCTTCTTTATTAGTTACATTGTTGCGTTAATGTTGTCAAGTGGAAATTGAGGCTTCGCTTCGTAAGTACCACTTTGCAGCGTTTAATTTACACGTTTACACGTTTAGTTTTTGTAACTGAGACGTGAGAGAAATGGTGCAATTTTAGCACATAAACAATTTATTACAAGTTCATGATCACTCAACATGATCAATTTATTGTTGAGAATACGAATAGGAATGAATATTAAACGTTACATTACTAATTAAACATAATATAAAAATAAGTAGGTACCTATTTACCTACTTTCATGAAAATTATACGATTTGCGTGAAAAGGAAAAGATAAGATACTTATTGTAGTATATAACTTTATAGGTGTTGGTGGTTTAGGTGTTGACGAGCCAAGAAAGGACATGCAGTGTTGAGAATGCAAAGTTATTTTAAAGTGCAGTAAAACCGTTTTATTAAACTTCCTGAATTTCTTATTAATACTAGATTTATAGTACTTTATGGTTGAAAATATTGCCGGCGAACATTCTTGGAACATTATCAACTTTTTTTAATGAATTAACGACTTTTGTTGTGGAACAGCTATTACAGTAATTAAAAGTGTCATTATAAAAGACATTAATTCGATCTCTGAGGAGGCATCAGTGTTTTTACGGGTTACTTCCGGGTAATAAATGGTAGTTTACTATCCATAGATCTTTGAAAGTATCTATACGTTTATTTTAAAAGATTTACCAATTTTTTCACTTCCATTTAATTATGTGCCTGTGCCTAGTATTTTTTTATTTACGTTTATTTTGCCTTTTCTTTTTCTTTAAATAAAATATATTTTCTAATGACTTTAGTTTGTTTTAAAAGGCAAGATCAAAAAATACACTACTTACCTTGCTTAATAATTAGTTTATAGTAGGGATGTGACGACCCCATTCGGGTTTCGACCGGTGCACTCAGTCAATGCAGGGCAGCTTGTGGTTAGCTTTTGGGGGGTAGTAGTGACCCCACGTGCCTGAGCGCTCCTGGGGGACTTCGTCGTCTGACCAAGTCCTCTGCCTCTGGCTTGCCTTAACCGACCGTCCAGAGTGGGGTCGCGAGAACTGTGTTCTCGAGGGTAGATGTGGAAACCTAAGTGGCGCGTTGGCGTTTAAAGTCCAGTGACACCTCTCACCTCTCTACCCCCAGCCCTCATACCGGTGTTGCCCTCGAGCCATCTTAGATGTCGCTTTTTGTGGGGGCCCATCTTATGTGGGCGAGTCACCGTCTGACGAAAATAAAATTGCTTACTATTTTGTTAGGCAGGTGTCCGATTTTATACACTATAACCCAGTATTTAGTCCACCACTTTCACCTAATCATCCAGTATATTTTAGATTCCCTTAAATCGCAATATACACCCTAGCGGGTGCTGCCTCTGCGTGCGTCCCATGACTCGGGCCGGTGCAACATCCGCTCGGTGTACCCCTTACATTTCATTAAATTGTCGAAAGGCTCTGCGTGTTGGCCTCGGCTCCGCGTACGCGTCCCAAAGGTCCGGAACACCATTGTTCCGTGATGGGAAAGACATACAAAGTATATATACGAGTACCTACACCAAAGATGATCTTTATGAGGATACTCATAGAGATCTTTGGTTGAAGCGGCATTCAAGGTCCACGTCTTATCTTACAAACTATTTTAAGTTTTAATTTTACAACAGTTAGCCAACTAAGCTTTAGTTGGAGTTAGCTTTCAAGTTCCATACTACAAAACGCTTAACTCTGGGTTTGTTGGCTAACCCCGATTGGTGCAAGTTGACCCAAAGTTTGTTTAAGTTAATTGTAACTGTCGGTTTATTTATTAAATCTATGGCATAATGTGAAATTTTGTTTGGTGGCGATCGCTTATCTAGAGTACCTACAGATCATAATCAAAAAACACATTTGAAAAAACCCTGCTGCTTCACGCAGACTAAATATTTTAATTTGGTTTTTAGCCTTAAACCCTGGCGTTTCTCTAACATGTAAAATTCTACAAAACCGAAAACAGACAGCAAATACAACACTTAGCGAAACCCTAAAACAATAATTGTCGGCGTTCATCCGCCTTTTAATTGATCCTCGAGGGCTGCAGATAAAACTCGGCTGTCTCAACTTTCTCTATTACAGTTTAAGAAAACCACCATTTTGTTTGGCCGATAACGAAATTTTCATTGCCCTGCGTAACAGCGTTACGGTTTAATTTGCGTAAGTATTCATTGCAATCGAGGTTTTAGTGTTTCATAAATACTTCTCCGTCTCCGTCTCCGTTCAGTTCTGGTAATATATTACACTATTTGCTGCTAGATCTGTGCACATCTGGGTGGTCCTATGTAAGTGTAACGTTATAATTATAAACTAGCGACCCGCCTTATTACCCCGTTATTAAAGTACATATAAACCGTTCCTCTTGAATCACTCTATCTATTAAAAAAATCGCGTCAAAATCCGTTGCGTAGTTTAAAAGATTTAAGCAAACATACATAGGTTTATACATACATACATACATATGTACATACATAGACAGCGGGAAGCGATTTTGTTTTATACTATGTAGTGATGTTAGGCACGTTAGGGCTGCTTTAATATTAACTTATACACTTTGGTGGTGTTTGGAAAAGTTGTACAAGATAGACGTACCAATTTAAAATTGAAATTATTTGCCATAGTGACGTCTGGCAACTTCTTATGAATCCCATATTTGACCGTGGTGTCATGTTTAACATTAACTAGGTAATCTATACATATGAATTAACAGTTGACCATGAAATTCGTCAATGCAACCATTCTTTCTTCCCGTAGAAGTTTTTAAACGAGACTGACAATTCAACATAATTAACAAAACAAGTAGGTTAGATATAAACGATAAAAGAAAAAAAAGGTGAATCTATTTCCCCCCATGTTAACCCTATCTCATCTCAAAACAATAACCGGCGCCGTATTTATAATAAAACGTTTAGTGTTACAACAAACTTCCATATTTTATTATGATCGTTATCGTAAAGCCCGGAATTCCGCATTTAAAAGTTGTGCGTCTATCCCCTTGCCAAGATTTCATTACGAAATTAAACTAAAACTTAGAGCTACAAATCGTTAAAGGATTGTGAAAGTTTGTTTTATTTGTCTGTTTACGCGCTGTAGTTTATTTTTATGAAAGTATTATTATACTCATTTAATGTTGATATTTGTAGTGATGACAAAAATGGTTTTAATATTTTATTAAAAAAAAAATGTAAACTGTTTATTTCAATAAGAATTACATTTTTTTCTTTTATATAACCTAGACCTTAATCTTAATTTTATTGCCTAAGTACAGTCAACCAATTGGAACCCTAGGCCACTCTAGAACCATGTCAAAATGACAAGCAGTAAGATATTTCTTACAATCTGATTTATTGGGTCACGATGACAAAGTCCTACAGTGGCCTAGGGTTCCAATTGGTTGACTGTACGTAGACCCATCATGATAGAGTAACCATAATATAGCCTTTACGGTGAAGGTTTAGTAGGTACCTACATTATGATTACTATGACACAAAATACTGTCTACAACGAGGAAATGCTGCCAGCATCCTAGGTACAATGCCTCAAGGACCTACTTTAGATTTAAGGTAGGTAGAGGTTAGTAGTTAGTTAGGTAAGTTACACTTACTTTAAAAATAAATGTATTGAGTTAAATACTGTCTTACAAGGAAAAGTGATATGTTACTCATTGTCATTATCTCATTACAGTCGACCTCATGCGTGCTCATGATATAATATATAATTCGATTTGTTTGATTGAACCAAACAAAACACAAGCCATTATTAACATGTAACATTTGAACAAAAAAACGTTGCGAATGGTATCTTCACGTTAGTGTCTCAAGCAAAACAAATAAATAAGGGGTAGGTGTAATTGGGTATCGGGAGCGAGTTAGACAATTAGGCCCGTCGATTTATGTGTTTACACCGTAACGTGGAACTGGAACTTCTGCGCTGACGGTGCGGCTGTTCGAACAAAGGGTCACTTGTTTATCCGCTTGTCACGTGTGTCAAATTCACTAGCGTCCGTGCATGTCAAACGTTTGTTATTTGTTTATTTTATTTTCTTATTTATCTAAACCCAAGTACAATGTACCTCCTGTGTATCTGCAAAGCAGTTTGTTGGCGATGCGCTCAAACAAAACTAATAACAAATACTCGTAGTACTTACTTAGGTACAAATCAACAACACGGCTGTCCCCAACAATGAACCCTATTTCTACGCAATACGTAAGTGCAAAATAATAATTGTGTCTATGTATATCAAATACGTTTTAATATTTGTGAAGGTAGCAGAGGAGACGTGTCAAGGCAAAACCATTCGTAAGCAAGACGGAATTTACTTATCATTTCATTTGACCTACTAATCCAAAGATGAAAGTAGAGGTCATACATTTATATACGTAAATTCGTTTGATTAGTTTAAATATAACTTTCAAAATATAAACAGTACCTAAGTGTAACGATGTCCATATGACAAAACAAATTAACATACAGTTAAGTAATATAAAAATTAAAACATCACTAGGTACTTAGTCCAGCCACACCATGCTTTTTACACGACTGCCCAAAACAAAAAAGGAGTGTTATTGCATCAGCTGCCTATAGGTATAAAATAATATTATCAAATATTTTTATTTTCAAAATATCTACAGTAAATGTAACCCACCTAACTGCCTACCTCTACCTACCTTAAATCTAAAATTGGTCCTTGAGGCATTCTACCAAGGATGCTGGCGGCATTTCCTCGTTGTATCTCAATGCTGATACGTTGTGCGAGGAAGCCACCAGCTCTTCGGTCACCAGTAACATCAACCAGACGTTTCGCGATTTCTACAAAAACTTGCGTGTGCTGGGACCCCATGGACCAAGAGTTTCGACCCCGAATGGTTCAAAAAGGTACTCTCTGCCCCGGCCCTTATATTTATTACGTTTTAATATTTCGGCGCATTCAGCCGCTCCGCCCGCTTTTACATTAGTTCATTGGAGATGGGACGGTGCCAGCATGTCTACGCTGGTAGCATCCCACACTAGCATCCGCCCCAAACTCCAAGGAACCAAAGGACACCCCATCATCCCTGAAAATGCCAGTCGGTTCAAGGAGAGCAGGCACGTTGATGGTGGCAAGAGACCGACGGCTAATGTCATTAAGGGACGCATGTCTCGAAAAACCCCCAGTCGCAAACCAGTCGCCATTCTAAGGGAGGGCGGATCCAAGAAAGTACCAGTATTGGGCGAAGGATGGGCATGAATCCAGTAACCAGCCTCCCGGGATCCGACCGCCAAAAGCCTCGCGTGATCTGGACCTGTAGAGTTATTTAAATGAGTATTGTAAGTTAAATCGCATGCAGTAAACATTATCACAACTCCTTCGTGATTTTGCGGAAAGTCTTTGCCTGCCCGGGGCAATTTTATAAGCATTTTTAGCATCCTCAAAGCTTGCGATCTCACAGTTTGTGGGAAAAGCCCTTAAAAAAATCCTATGAGACCGGCTGTGCTATGAGTGGATGCTAAAAAGGATGGGGATGCCATACTGGAAATTTTGCGAATTCCTAAACCCCCAAACTGAATAGGAAGGGACGCCTGAGACCAGGAAGGCTCATTCGGCTGAATTTTTAGAATCGTCTCTAAACTAATTTTGATCTATAGGTGATAGTAAATTTAGATATTTCCAAAAAGGACAGCATCAGAGCACATACGTGAATTTAGGGACAAAAAGACAGAATTTAAGAATCACAAGTGCATAATGAGGGCTAATTTCGAGTAAACGATTCGTGTGACTTTTGAATTTTGATATCGAGTTAGAAATATAGTCGGGAAAAGATTCTCCAAATATAAGGGGGCCCAAGAGTTCAAGAGAACGTTTGTCTACTAACTTGATATTAGGAGCCAGATCGTCAAATTTGTGTTTTAAATCGACAAAAATACAAAATGAATTTTGAAAGAAAAGTTCCCATTTTATTATTTATTATTTATTTATTATTTATTCAAGGAGATCCAACAGCTAGTAAAACAAAAATAGAACTTAAATAGAGACACAGAGCCAATTATAGGAACTCACAAATAGATGTTGTATAAAAAACAGTCACTTAACACATACTCAACGACGCGAAGCACACACATGCAAAATATAAAGTAACTAACAGCCCCCGCTTACTCTCAAATATGCTACATCTATGACAAGATTGACAATAGGTACTACGTATAAAAGAAGATAAATAAAAATAAATAAAAATAAAATTGCGAAATTCAGTTCTAAACCATTATTTTTTGAACCTACTCTTAATATGAGTCAGAGAGCACAGTATTCACGTCGCCTCCTAGGGCCCCGTCATCTAGGTACCAGACATTGAATTTTGATTTCAATTTTTGGATGATATTTTGATAATGCCAATGCAATGAGATCGTATCAGTAATGAGACCATCCGCAGCAGAACCAAAGTAACCGATATAGCTCTCCGAATCGCTAAACTTAAGTGGCAGTGGGCGGGGCACATTGCACGTAGAACCGATGGCCGTTGGGGCGGAAAGGTTATCGAGTGGCGATCGCGTACCGGAAGGCGCAACGTGGGTAGGCCCCCCACAAGGTGGACTGATGACCTGGTGTAGGTCGCAGGAGTCCGCTGGATGCGGGTGGCGCAGGACCGGTCATTGTGAAAATCTTTGGGGGAGGCTTATGTCCAGCACTGGACGTCTTTCGGCTGAAATGATGATTTTAATAATATTTTAAAGTTCGACTTTAAGTCGAGTCTAGGCGACATAAAATCGTTTTAGAGTATAAAGTAAAATCGCAGGGATCCGGCGCTCACCGCGCCGGGGCGCCCAGCCGCCTGCTAGGGGAGAAGAGAATGACCGTGCCAAGGCATAGATGTTTCATTTTCAACCATTTAAAGTAAGTACAATAAAACCTATATCCACGAGTACTGTATAGATCCTCGTTGCACTCAGATCAATAAATAGCCTCGGCTAAAATGGTTTACTTTATGCCCTTGATATATATACTATTCATATATATTCTACTATTCATAGAGTTACACCACCACGTTATCTCTACCGAGAAAATTAACTGTCAAACTTTAAAGTGTAATTTCAAACATTCTGTGCTATCAAAATCTAGAAAACTTAGCATAGATGCACTCTAGGTACTTTGTAGATACAGTTTATTGTCTATTGGATAAAAAAACGTAAACGTGTCCAACGCAGCTCCAAAGAAGCTTTAAAAGTGCCTGCGTACTCTCACCTCCACACGTTTGAAAATTTCAAGGGCTGCCCAAAATGGATCTGAAACCAATTAAAAGGATAGCAGAGCGAAATTGACACGAACGGGCCGACTAATCGCTTTCTATTGTCCTTAGGACCACTATCTGCTCGCTTTTGTCACGCACACAGCCCGCCGAGAACTAAAAAGTGGGCGATTTATAATTCAAAGGAAGGGCAAGCAGAACAGAGACTAGACTAGTTAGGGTTCTGAGGCACTGTGAAGTGGTTAATCATTTAACTAGTCAAGCATATTAACGCATTGCGTTGGCGAGACGTTTCGCAGACTTTTACAACACCGTCCATTATTATAGACACGTATTTGTAATTACTTACCTACGCGCATCACCCGAGTACGAGTACGTATAAGTTCCCTTGTACTTCGTGATAAGCTAGTCAACAAGCATGGGACCGATTTTGAAATACCTACTTATAAATAAATATTCTGATTGTATTTTATTTATGAAGCCCTATGTAGCTATAAATTAAATCCAATAAATTATACTTAATTTTTCTCAGACTACTGGTTTCAAAATGTATGCTTTGGGCCCAAATACGCATATTAAACCATCACTGTGCTCCAAGCGCACCTCGCCGGTGGAATCCAATGAAAAACATACCTATTCAGAGAATTTAAAATTAGGCCCTCCTCGTCTTTTTGGGCGCATCTCGACCTTTCGGACTCGCAGATAGTGGCCAATACACACACGCTGGCCGTTGGGCAGTTCGTGACAATGACAGCTATGCCGACCGAGAGTTTTACTCCTTTTTACATCCCCCTGCACGCTTCTGACGACGTTATTTTTTAATCAAATATATCCATGGAACGGGTGACGGACGAACGGGTCACAGCGGCAATGAAAAACTAAAAAGAATTAGTACATTTCGATGCTAGTGCGGAAAGTATGTCATTACTTCACGAGTCCCGAGGTATCTTGTCACGAGCCGTAGGCGAGTGGCAATACTCGGGACAAGTGAAAAATGACATATATCCGCGCGTGAATCGAACGACGTTTTTCAATACAGATGCGAAAAAAATTAAAAAACATAAGAAAGAATTTGAAAGTTTTATTATTATTTCCGTAGCACGATTGTAATACAGATGATATATTAAGAACATCTTCAAAATGTTTATCTTATCTTCTTTACTTTGTCATTTTCAATCTCATAATCATTATTTCTCATAAACAAAATAATAAATCGCATGTGACAAATCGTATCGTCCGTTATGTCTTATAGGGCCTTCGAACATGTTTACCTGATTGAAAAACGCCTTCTTTGACTGACGTTTCGTTGGCTCTGTTCCGTTTCATACACACAGATTTATAAGAACTGTTTTCAATGTTAATATTTTTAATGAATGATCATTAGTATGATGAAGAAGTAATTATTGAAATATGAAATATCAATATCTTTAATATTATTGCGTTAATAGTAGGTATTTAGTTTTATTACGGCTCCGTAAAGTTAACGAACAATAATACTCTTCGGTAAGCAGTCATGAATTGGAACACAACTAAATTTAAAAAGATTGGAAAAGTAAAAAGCACTAGTTCGCAAAAACAAACTTTGCGCACGCAAAACAGCCAAGAAAAGGGCACTTTTTGAGCACCTGTATTGAAAAAGTCTTTTAAGCAAATAGAGGCGAGACGAAGTTGATTGGTTTTGTTAGCGCGCCTGTTGATTGGGCGAGCGTAAACAATACGATCCCAATGTTTAAGTTCGGCACGACAATTGAGAGTCTCGACGATATATTCCGAATGTGAACAACGCTTCGACCGTATTTGTTTTCCGCGGACCGGCGAGGTACCGATGCTTGAAAGGCTTTTTACATCGTTTGTGTTGCGAGTTGAAACTGGGAAAGTGCTAGTATACCGTAGTGTACAGACTATACGGGCCGTACGTAGTATTGACACAGTTTCATTCGCTTACAATAGAACACAATCACCTACACATTTTGTGTAAACGTTTGAACGCGTATAGATTATTCTTGTATATAATATGGCTTGACCTACAATATACACATTTCTAACTAAATAACCAAGATCGATAGATTTCCAACGCTGTCTAATAAGTTTTGATTGAGAGGCTTTGTTACTTTGAACATTATCACACATGTAAAGGTACGTACGCAAGTTTATTACTATAATATAAGTATAAAGAGGTTATCCAACATAAAAACACTAATGCCTACATGCATTGACACAAGGCAGTTAGACAGCCTAATCCTAAAGCATTAGTATCTTAACACAACACTTCAAAATTTCGCGGGATGCGGGTGGCGCACGATCGAATAGGGTAGAAATTTGTGGAGGTGGCTTGTTCAGCAGTGGAACTTCGCCTGAAATGATGATGATGACCACCATAAGCTTTTACACTCGCGTTGAGCTTTCTAACCCGCGAAGCAACCAAGCTTAAGTTCATAAATCGCTACAAATTATTCACGGCGAGTTGCAGCCGCTATAAATCAGCCGAGACGCTATCCGCTGCCATTAGTGGCCCTCGCAACGCTCCTAGTTCTTACCTATCCTTATTGTTTGGGAGAAACACACCATCACTTTATAACAATCAGGTGATGTAGAATACAGTAAAAATATTCATTACTATGCACATAGGTTAATACAATAGGTAAAGGTTACATTTTGTACACGTCGCAATTTGCATCAATCAATTCAATAGTAGGTAATCATAAGATGTAACCTATTTTTTAACAGTTTTCTATGTACTGAAGGTAATGAAGTTATGTATTTTTAAAGCCTTGTTCTAATCTACTAAACACCACCACACACTACCACGGCAACACAGTTCACCAACATACTAACACGGAAATTTGAATAAAAGCATTTACTCGTAAATAGCCAATACGATGCCCATCGCACACCATAGGAAATTGTAAGAAAAAGGTCATTTCCTGGGAGAGGATATCACGCGAGAACCTTCGCCCTCTGCTTAAGTACTTGAAGTCCTCGTGGCTGTCGAGGTTAAATTATTGCTTTCCGAAAATTAGAGAAGAAGTGTTACCAAAATACTTACCAAGACTTATAAAAAAAATATTATACCGTTTCTTAATTTAGATGGCAAAAACTAGGTGGTCGAAGTGAATTTATAACATAATTTGGAGGCACTAAACAAACCTAAAAATGTGTCATCTAGATTAGCAGTTTCACACTGTTTTCATTACAATCAACACAAGTGATATCTCAACAAACAAAGTGTACAAAGACATAGCCATGGAAATGTGCCGTACCAAGTCGGTAGAACCATCCACGGAATTAATAGGGGTTTTAATAACACTCGTAGATTATTTTTGTATCAAAATTATGCACACTCGAGTGGGTGGCCAGACTTGAATAAATTTATAACGGGCAGAATTCCGGGCTCTCATTACCGCGTATTTATGTGAGGAGATAAAAATATTAGGGACACAATTTAATCGGAAACGGATGAACAGGGGCTACCCTTAACTTGTTGGCCAGCTCACAACAATTTTAATTAATTTAAAAATATATTTTATAGCCTATGCCTGGAATTTAAGCATGGACTTTATATGTTTTCCTGAGTAAATGACAGTTCGTATATGAAACCCTGCTGAACCAAGGAACTGAGTTCACTGAAGAGCTAAAAAAACTTAGTTTTCACAATACACAAACGATAAAATTACAAATAACCAAAGCATGCATCTCTAAAGGTGAGGACATTGAAATTACTAGAAGTTAAATTTGCAGTATAGTTATATATAGTTGCAGGTACCTATTGTACGACTTGTCATACAATACCTGCAAGTAAAGCTGCAGTCTTGGTAAATTTTTCTTTAGTATATAATTATGACAATGACATAAATTTCAATTTATAGCTGGATTTATTTTTCTATCTATACTCGTACACAATGCCTCTTCAAAACGTTACAAAGTCAGGATGTCCGCGACAGTTTTAAACGCTTAAATTAATTTCCCCTGATTTCCTTTAAGAAGTTGTAACTCTCCAAGTGGGGATAATGCGATGATATATAAAAAAAGGTCCCCGTGAGCCCCGCGCCCCTAATAAATTATACCCCCGATAACAATGGGATTTTTCCAAGGCCTTTGTTGCAACTTTTGATATCACCTGAACGTATTTAGAGAAAATGTACCGAGAAATTTAAATCGCTTTTTTAGTAGGAAATAGCCATTAGCCACTTCAAACGTGATACGGTTTGGCATTTCTTCATAAATCAACCGAAAAAGGTTTTGAAACTTGATTGACGTAAATACCTATTTGTGTAGCAAGTAGAATACTAAGTATTTACAAAACTATACGCCGGTTAGTTTTTATCATCGTCATAAAATTCAATACTAGCCAGTGCTAAGGTAACGCACTTTTCTGGGCTGTTCCAAAAACAGGATGGAAACACTTCGGTTGTTCGTTCATCTATTTACCTCTTTATCGCACGAATATGCGAGATCAATAGAGTGGGCTATAATAGACGAACGAATGAACGAAGTGGTTCGTGGTAGGCCTTTAGTCCGTACACAGTATAACAACTACGTCTAAAACTAATGCATAAGGGTTTGGGCTGGGCTTGGTTGCTGGGATTCTAGTACCTCACCAAGCATTCCTTTAACAAAGATCAACTAATATATATACCTATCAAATGTTATTGTTACATTATTTCGAGGTTCGAACCCATAACCGCCATTTTATTAAGTTGTATGTAGTGTAGTAATAGCAGCAGTATGTAAAACTCACCTTCACATTCACTTTATTATATAATAAAAGTTCAGCATCCATAGTCGCATCTACAAAAAACTTAACAATTTAAACGTGTAATCGAGTACTTTCCATTTTCCTCAGGCACTGATCCGTTAAAGTGAATATGACAAACAAAATGGAAAAATTGCCACTTCCTTAAATATACCGTCTGAGTTTTGTCCCGAACTATAAAAAATAAAGCCCTAATATCGTTAAATGTTCCTTTGGGGACTGACCAAAGCGGAAAATTCGGACGTAGGGTTGCCCAAATCGAGATTAGCCATTGACAGTTGATCATTTATCTTGTTTTTTCAAAGTCGGTGTTGCAAATGATTGGATTTAACTGAATGATATGCGAATATTCCTGCGAATGTTCTTTTTTTCTTTTATATTTTTATCTTTGTGTTTTTGTCTTATTCTTTCCCTCCTTTTTTGTCTATGTGTTTTATTTCGTATTGTTTGTTGCCTGCCGAGATTGCTCACGGAATGGTCTCATCGGAAGATCAGCGCTGGCTTACGCTAGCAATACGCTGAGATGAGACCATTTTCGTGAGACATGTGCTGTTTGTTATATTGTTTGTGTTATGAATAAATAAATTGAGTATGAGTATTGAGTATGAGTATATCTTCTAGTTAGATTCTATAACAAAAAAAACTAAAAAATTAAATTCGGAATAAAATAATAATTTGAATCAGAGCCAATACATGCCATATATAGGTATTCTTTATTACATAGGTACTTATCTTATTGTTAGTGTGTAACGGTAATGTAATTAGTAATTACCTACAGTGAAGTCAACTGAACGTGCCTACTGACACGCACAAAAATAATATATGCACCAATTATTAAAGACACAATTATAATTATATTTACACTCGGCACTTAATCATAAACGTCTGATATCTGTTTTTGTTTTAATAAAACAAACAAACACAAGACAAAAACAGTAATCTAGCATTGACAACCCTAGCCAATCGAATGGGCAACTGTGGACAATTTATATAGCAATAATCCGCTAGGACATTACGGCGGGCGGAGTCGTGCGCTGCCGATATTATCGGAGGTAAAAAGCGTCGCTAGTTCCGCAAAAAACGAGCACTCATTTATCCGGCCACTTCGCGGCGACAGACCATCGCTTTGCCACCCACCCCTGCGCTGATGTGATGTGGGTACACGTGCTTTTCTGCGAATTATGTTTTCCTGGTAGCTTATTGTAATAATTACTGGAAAATGCAATAATTTTCTTTTCATTTCTCCTGTTCGGAAAGTGTGATTTTCATGAGCAGATAACCGATAAGCTTTTTCTAGCCTAGGGTGGAAAGCATATTTTTACAAAAAAATTAAAAAATTTGATAGTAAAAAGTTACGTTGAGCAACCGAGATAGGCTCATGCTATATAAAAAAGACCTTGAAAATGTCGGAAACCATAGACAATTTAATGAATGCAATTATTGAATAATGGGCTCTATAGAAATTACTGAATTCGTTGCGCCTGCTTTATAAGATTGTATCAGAAATTGATGCCGATTTGTTGCAAGGTCTATAGATCCCGTCAAACTTATTAATAAAAATATGCAAAGAAAGGTGGGTCGCTGGAATAGTTAACATATAGAACATTGAGCATAGAATAGTACATTACGATACAAGTATGAATATGACAAAATTCGCAATGAGTAGCGATATAATAAAACGCGACCGAAGGGAGTGTTTTAAATCGACACGAGTTGCGAATTACCTATTCGCACATGACAGTACATATGGTATTTTTTAATTTTTGAAGCAGGCACATAAAGTGCTCATTATCGCACTGGTGCGGTAATGTAGCACCATATGTAATGCAAAATTATTATTGCAACTTATAAGACACAACGTTATGTAACTGTGCACTTATTGAAAATGTGATTTCTAAATACCTCGGGTTTATTATAGACCAAAGACTGTCATGGTATACACACATAGAATACGTAAATAATAAATAATAATTAATTGTTTATCTAATTTAAGTGTTTATTGGTAAGCTTATCGCCATGTTATGTCCCTCTCGTATTTCTTTGTCCTTCTTTGTGCCAAAATTGTGTGTTCCTTTAGTCTCGTTAGCGTCGGGTCATCATTGTAATGTGATTAAGAATTGCCAAAACGCGGCCCGACCGTCCGCCGTTTGTTATGATTGCAGTTTCTGCGTAAAAGCGCACGACTCGACCGGAGATGGGCGCTAGTAGCGGCCGCTCTGGCTTGTCTATGGCGTGGTACGGTCGCGTTCAATATTATAATTACCGATTGGTCTAATTTTTCAAAATAATATATAAGGTGCTAACAAATTAGTCACGGATATTTTAAGAGATAATACATTGTATTAAAACAATTAACCTTAAACTATAATTAAGCAACCTTTGTATATATTTTTTTTGTTTTCATTTACCGAACAAAAATAATAATTATAATGCCGTCTAAAAATAATCACCATGTGCAAATTTAACTGACAAGATGTTTAGCATGACGTTGACAATCGAGTATTTGATTTGACGTTAAGTGGCCAGTTAGGTGTTAGGTAAAAGAGGTACTAAAATATTTTCAATGAGTATTCATTTAATAATCACACTAACAGGGTGTTTTAACGTTGCAAATTTGTTTCCTAGTTTTCTCCAAAAAAACATAACAAAACTTATGATGTTTCATACCTAAATGTACTCCGAGAACCGAGTACTATCAGCGGTAAAAATATCCGTAAAAATCTACATTTTGTGGTTTTGGTGTAATTGTTTGTTTTCTCTTTTTCTGATGTACGATTGTGTTGTTAAAGTTAAATTGTTATTTTATTATCATTATTATTTTTTTTATTTTTTCTATTTATTCCTCAGTGTGTCGCCATCCGTGGTCTCACCAAATGGCCCCGACGGAAGATCAGCGCTAGCCAAAAGGCCGACGCACCATGCTGAGGCGGGACCATTTCGTGGCTCAAGTTTTTTCTCTTCTGTTTGCTACTCTGTGTTGTGTATAATATAAAGCCACGAATAAATACATTTTCTTTCTTTCTTCTTTCTAAATACCCGAATACGTAAACTAACCTGGATTTTTAAACATCTACGACATGTCGTCACAAAGGTATTACGGACCCAACTGTATATTACTTTGGCACAATCAATCATGTGTTACTGTATAACTGCATGGGGACGGGCCGCTAAAACTAAATTCATAGAAGTAGAGAGACGCCAAAGACATTTAATTAAGGTAAATGTACTTTAAGCCATATCTACCCGACTTGCTAGCTTTACAATATTTCTGAACTACTTCTAATGAGAAAATTATTTATTTTACTAACGATCTTAAAAGTACACAAATCCCTAACGTACCTTCCTGTTTAAAGTGGACGACGAACTTACAATATTGCCCCTATTACATATAGTAATTCCCGATTTGCTGCATACCAACTTTGTAATTTAGCTGGTCGTCTCTATAATAAAATAAACAAAAAAGTAAGTATTCTCGCTCTACAACAATTCACTTGCATAAAAACTGTTTAGGCCGCGTCCTGGGTGGGCGATGTTCTCGCGAACGCGAAGCGACGCGGGTTTCACGCGACGCGGCGGCTGTGTCCTACGTGGCCCGTAAACTAGCGAACGCGAAGCGTAGCGGTGGAGTCGAAAGAATTAAACCTTTGATAACTGTCGAAGTGACCTACGCGTGAGCGATTGATTCGCGAAAGCGGTTTATAGTATAGTGTAGTATATAGTATTAGTATGATTTTGGTTGAAATAACGACGACTGGCTGTGTAAAGAGTATGTATTTATAGAAACTGGAACTAACATTGAAGCAGAAAGCTGACCACCGGACCTCGGTAATTTCTTGATGTAAAAAACCCTCGTGTTTGGACTCGTTAGTTTTGTTTTGACGAGCGCTTGGGCCATAGGTGGTGTCCAAGGAGTGATAATGGAGCATAAAGGCGCATTGGTTCTAGTTTTCAATTAGAGCCTTTTTTTATAAAAGTAGAGCAATACAATTTTAAGATGAATAATAATTATTTATTGACAAAAAGTAGCGATATACGTACCTACGGGTTGTTTTTACTACACCGCACCGCGCCGCGTCGCTTCGCGTTCGCCAGTTAACTGCCCACGTAGCCGTGACGTAGGACGCTGCGTAACTAACTGGTTAAATATGTTAAACTATGTAGATGTAGAGGCACTCGTATGTGGAAATCCTTTCCTAGAGAGATCAAACTGACAAAAGCACACACACTCACACAGCCACATTCATTCCAAAAACACTCAAAAAGTGTAATTTAATTTATCCTTAAAAACTATGTTTTGGTACCCACCAACATGTAAAATGATAAAATAATGCAAATGCAAGCATCTCAAACTCGATGTCGTACCTTCTTGTTAAACGGCGCGCGGTTCAGTTTACGCTTGCTATGACCGTGCGCCAGCGAAACTTAGTACCTATTTCAAGGCTTTAAGATGAACAGGGAGTTGATAGGTACCTAAATTTATATTCCACCAATTAAATAATAAATAGTAACTTGTTTGCATGGCCCGTGTTATACAAATTTTCGTTATATGCGATAATAAGTAGATATAATTAATGTAAAATATAAGTTATCATTATCATTATATATCAGACATAGGCCTTTACGAACACATTATTTGATGTTTTAAAGGTTAAGAATTCGGGAAAAACCTTTTTGTATGTAAAATAAAAGTATTTTCGAAACGTTTAAATAAAGCGTAGTGAAAACAACGATCGCATTAAAAAACCCGCGTTTAAACTCGCGATACAAACAACGTGAAACTCATCGGGATCATTTTGTCATACCTTCGACAAACATTGTACCGCATTGTGAAGTAATTGAAAAATCTGAACTACCATTCGCAAGGTTTATATTATTCAGGGGACAATCACGTGAATTCTGAAAACGACGTGAAAAACATTCGCCGATTGTTCCTCGACGATCTGCGATATAAAAAATTCAGCGACTTAATCGCAACTGCGACCAAACAAACGGACGAAATTGCCGTGATAGTTGCTCCAGCTCGTTGGCCAATAAAAGGTTAATGGTGTACACGGACGGTTGGGATTTCGCAAGCAAGGTAAGTTTATTATAATGGGATTTATTTACCATAAGTGGAATTTTGATTTGACTTGCGAATGTGTGAGGGAGAATACAGAAGCATGTTTATTCACAACAAGACACAAAGTTTAAGGTTATTAATACTTTCCTCGCCGTCTCAATGTTATACTTTGATAAAATAAATCAAGGTAAGTAGATAATATTTTGCTGAATCTTCTCTCAAAATTTCAAACAAACTTATTTTATCTAATTTTAAACAACACCTTACTAAACTCTAGTTTTTCGCATTAAATCACAACTATGCAAATAAGACACCGAGTTTAATCCAACTTCAGCATTTTTCTTAGCCAGTGAGCAGGTTTATCAAAATTTGAAAACTTTCGTCCTGACACTCGAAAACTCTTTTTCTTCTTATTTTTCTAGCATATGCGGGCACATTCCGGGCTAATGCAGGGGGAGAAAAGGCCGACTCATCAAAACAATAAACAAAGTATCGGGCCCTATTTTATTATATTATTATGCACGGGGGATGATTTACGCTGCACGACGCTGCATGCTGACGGAAAATATTATTAGATATTTATCGGAAATTATTGTACTATCTTTGAAGTAAATACTGTCTATTATTAAACTTTAAGCGATGCAAAATGCAAGGCCAATAAAAATTAAATTTAGGTACACCTTTTGTGTGTAATTTACTATTAAAGTGGATAGCCAACGTTATCTACTCAAGTATTTATATATGTAATGCAAGTGGGATTGTGTGGGACCCTCGACGGATTCAAAGTACGATGTGTAGAGAAAGGTCTTTACAAGCAACAGTGAATCTAAATTTATTCATAAAAATTAGCAAACCCTGTTTGTTGTCTCAATCGAACGAAAAGGACAAACGATTAGAAAATTTAATTTGACAGATGTTTTCCTGTAATTTAATATCACCAGTTGTTTATGTTAACTAACAATTTTAGTAACAAAAACCATAGACCCCAAAGACCCAAAAACGCAAAACACCACGTAAAGTGACGTTAATTCCTGCGAGTTCTCGCTGACAGCCGGTTATCAATCAAGCATCCGGGTACAAATTCATCACCGGCTCATTGTGGCTGTATCCAGCGGATATCCGAAGGGGCGCCCGACATCATATTTTTATCATTAGAAGAAAAATTGTACGTTATGAAACTGTGGATATTCCTAAAATCATGTCGCGAAGACTGACCAGACGATGTAACGCGCAACAAAACCACGCGGTTTCGTCGCGTAAAACGAAGTCGTTTTAAGATGTGTAAAAATTATTAAATGTGTGTTAATTCGCTGTGCCTTGATAGAAATACTTTCATGTTGTGTAACTATCTTGAATAATAAATAAATTAGGACATCAGTCCTATAAGATAGTTCTATTTTTGGCACTTTATTTATTTATTTGTTCTGATTAGTGCTTACAAGGCGGTAGCTAAAAGGAATATATTACTTTTCACTCCACCTATTCATAAAAGGATTTTTTTCTGTTCAAGCTAGGAGGGATCAAAGTGGCACTTTTCTGCCCTGCTGGGAGGGATCAAAGGAGAACTTTTCTGTTCAAGGATTACACATTTTTACGTTTTCGGGCATTTACTATGCTGTTTTCAGTTTTGTTTATTTCCTCTATGTTGGTTTGAAAAGCAGTATGTGTCACACGGTACCAAAATATTTTCGTCTTGGACGTTTACGCTTCAATTCCTCATTAAGCTCAGGATTCTACTTAAGAATCCCGAACGTAGTGAGGTAGGAGAGGTGATTGTAGAAGCCATCGCTTTATTCGGAATTCAATGTACGCCCTCGCCGTAAATATATCATTTTGATCCCTTTTAAAACAATCTACTATTGCTACTCTAGGAACGCGATGTATCACTTTCCACCCGCTTCATAGAAAAACAACAACCGATCAGAGCATGAGCAATAAAAAATGCTTTTTATATTTTTTATTATTGTTCAAGAAGTTTGTGGAGTCTATGTAGTTCTTTTGCACGCCCTACAGCCTACATTCCTAGACGAATTTTAACGTATGAGGAGTAAAGAAATTCGTCTCCGTTGGTAGAAAGTGACTGATACTATAGAGTATACATACAAGATTAAAAATCAAAATGACAGATGTTAGCGCTAGAGCAGGCTCCAATGAGATGTTTGTGTGAATAAATAGCGGGCCACGAAATATTTTGTGATTCGTCTAACTAATACCCTCGACAATATAAAAAGCCATGTTGCCGCTCGCGCTCACGGTCCTGTCATTCAATAGGTGTATTGTTCAGGACCTGACATTATTATAAATTGAAAGAGATAACATATACCATAAAAAAGTGACCAAGGCTCCCAGTGCACAGGGCTTGGATCAAACCAGCGACCTACTGCTTTCGCGAAAGACGCCCTAACCACTGGGCTACCCAAATAATAGCCCTGGGCCCTGGGCGACCTTGGTCACTTTTTCTGTGGCATATAACAGATTTAAGAATGTAACCCCATTTGAAGATAATAAATAATAATAATTTTCAGAGTTTTAACTAAATAAACCAACAAAAACATATAAAACGATTTAGTAAAAATTAAAACTAGATAAAACTATGAAAACATACTTTCCTACCTAAACATACCTACGTACCTGTTAAAAAAATAAGAAAAATACATGGCATATCCTTAGCATTCTTTACTTTAAATGGTTCCCTCCTTGGCGGTGTTTTTAAGTTGCATATTATTGGCTGATTAATGATGTTAGTACAGCCAAGTGCAAACACGCGAACGAAAATATGTTGTTTTGTTAGAATATAAACACATCGAGAAAAAAAATATTATTGTAGAGTAAATCGCCAGTAACTGGCCACTGTCCAATAACTGGCCACCTCATACAAAAATGAAATGAAATATTTATAGGTCAATACAATTCATTTTTTTGTATCAGTAAGTAAGTAAGGTCTGTAAGTAATGTACCTTTGTACCAAACAGAAAAAGTGGGCCGTTATAGAGTCGGACTAAGCTAATTTAGCATCGATTTTGATAGCACTGATGATGACTTGATTTTGACTGTGAAAGTGTTAAGTGACGTCATAACTTCATTGCAGTTTGACGATTAAAATAACAATTGCGTAATCTCTAATATAAACATTAATCTATTATTTTTTATAAGACTGTTTCATATCATTACAATAAAATAAATAAAATCGATGCCAGCTTAGCTTGTTCCGACTGTAAGTGTAACGTGTGTGTTTGTTGCGTGTCAGTGACGTGGCATCGTGGGCCCTGGACGGGTAAACTGACTTGAGTACATGACTGACGGTCATCTAAAAGAGATCCAGCTCAAAATGCTCAATTTCGAAATGCTCAAGAGTGCCATTCAATATGGAACCTAAAATAAAAGACACATGTGTCAAATGTCTAAGATAATTAATTATATTACATTTTCACAACACATAAGACCTTATTAGAGGAACATAATTATATAGATAAATACAATAACTATTCTGATACAAGAGTCAATCTACAACAATTTCGTTTGGCACAATCTACTGTCGATGTCATCACGAACGGTGCCCCTTATAATAAAATCTCATTTCTGTCACCACAATTACACGTCAAAGCAAATCCCTGCAATTTAATCAATCGTCTACAAAGTTGGGGATCGATATGCGAATCGCAATATCTCGAATAACCCAGCCAAATTCAGGAACCATATTTTTCCTTATACTACGCCAGTAGAACCGCTTTGCCAATCGATGCCATAGTACATTGTCTCTTAAAAGAGGATGTGAGACGGCTAAGGCTCAAGGTAATGTAGAAGGCGGTGGGCGTGGTCAAGGCACGCCCAATGGATAGGCGTGGCTTAACGCGGATATTAAAATTATTGTATAAGTAGTATGAGTTACTTTGTAATGGAGACGGCGACCTTTTAATTCATGTGTAAAAGCCAGAGTCGACGTAGCTTTGTATAGTTACAGCTGCATCACTTCAGTAAGAATTCGATTGTGGTCCAAGGAATATCAAATTAAAATAGCAATCCTCATTTGAGGATTAAACTACATTACCAGACTAAATTAATTCAAGGAAAGAAAAGAAGACAGATATAAAATATTTTCACTAGTGCCAAAGGATGTTGGAATTCAACAACCATTGACTTTGAATAGACTGTGGATAATGATAATGAGTCTTTTAAAATAATAATGTCATGAATAAAACTGTATGTTATTTATGTTAATTAGACATTTAAATAAATTTAAAAAAGATGTCATATGACATATACTAAAGAAAAAGACCACCATCATCGGACGCTAAGCCGAGGATCGAACGCGGGTCTTCAGTTTACGCGGCTTATATCCTACTAATATTATAAACGCCAAAGTTTGTATGGATGTTTGTTACTCTTTCACGTAAAAACTACTGAATGGATTTTAATGAAAATTTACAATAATATATGTAGCTTATATTATAAAGATATTGCGCAGACGAAGTCGCGGACACCACCTAGTAATATTATAAACGCGAAAGTTTGTATGGATGTTTGTTACTCTTTCACGTAAAAACTACTGAATGGATTTTAATGAAACTTTACAATAATCTAGCTTATACGTCAGAATAATACATGGGCTACAATTATAAAGATATTTCGCAGACCAAGTCGCAGGCACCAGCTAGTTTAGTTTAATAATTTGATTTGTTTCAACAAAAAGTTAACATGAAACTGAATTTAAAAACACAATTAAGACAAATCGAAAGAGATGTACTACAGAAAAAGTGACCAAGGCCCCCAGTCACTTCGTCACTTTTTCGCTTTGTCGCTTTGGTCACTTTTTCTGTCATATATAACACGTCTTTCAACTTATAATTTTTATATAATAGCGTGACTTCTTAAAAACATGAATCAAAAACATTTATTATTTTTAATAAATGATTTATTTCATGCTTTACAATTGTACAATTAAGATTAATTTTTCGATATTACAGTCAAATGTAAAAAAATGCATGCACACCTCTTCTAAAAATATACCCCATTTTGTGCTCTAGTCATTGTGAACTAGAACACAAAATGACAAGGCCAATAAAATGACCACATCGCTTTTAGGTTTAGGTTAGGCTACACATTTTGATTCCATTTGCAAATGTATGGGAAAACATACATTTGCCATACAGGCACGGAACTCTCAGTACGCGGAAATTATACGGTTTTTGGATTTTCTCTGTATAGTCAACCAATTGGAACCCTAGGCCACTGTAGGACTTTGTCATAGTGACGCTATAAATCAGATTGTAAGAAATCTCTTACTGCTTGTCATTTTGACATGGTTCTAGAGTGGCCTAGGGTTCCAATTGGTTGACTGTACTTGTGCTACAAGTTCTTACTTTTTTCCAAATTTCGTGATTCTAGGTCAACGGAAAGTACCTTATATACATTTCGAGTCCCTGTGCAAATGTACCTATACGGGAAATGCAACATACACAGCCATACCTTTTGATGGCTTTGACGTAGAGGTTTGTATTTTTTCACAGCTTCAAGGAACAGCAGATTTGTGCAGTGTGCGTAGACCAGCCGCCGCGGCTAGACGCATGACTCATGAATAAGGGACGCTGTTCCGAAACATGTCGAGCTTTCTTCGACTTTATTGACGTGAGTAACCCGCTATAAGAATTTTAATTTGTGCATGTGGTATTAATCATAACATGCTACTTTTACGCGTTCCCGAGGTAAAGAGTCTACAAATAGACGGATGGACAACAAAGTGATCCTGTAAGAGTTCCGTGTTTGCGTTTTGAGGTACGGAGCACTGTGAACTATGTTAAAGTACCTTTAGTCATACTTTGTAATGTTTTGCCTCTGTAGTACTTTATTAGTAACAATTGTACTTTTTTAAATCTTAAGAATCAACTTGTTTTTGTTAAGGACTGTACTGGCTGTATAACGATAAGTTTATTGACTTTGTCCTTACCATTTTAAGTGAATAATTTATAGCTAATTTTAACTATATCCCTCTCCATCGCCTGAAACACAGGAATTCCTAGTTCAGGCAACTGTAAATAACCTTGTCTAATTATAATTATTTCGTATTTAAGAGACTACCCTGTACAATGCTTATTACATTAAAATATTTGATTTGATTTTTTCATTTTGATTTGATTAGTAACATTTTTGTACGGAAATAATAGTCTAGTTCTCTTTAACAGACTTTTTGTATTATATGTGACAACTAGATGTTTTTACTCATTAATCCAAAATTGTGCTCTTTACAATATTATAGTATTAAGAGCAATATGGCTTGCCGTCTTAATATAATTAATTGTTCTTAGTCAAATTTTTCTATTACTGAGTAAAAATAAACTAGTTGTCACATATAATATAATAAATATTTATGTTAAAGGGCCTAACTAGCCTTTTCTTCTCCGTGTGGTGACACGGGGCTATAACTCAAAAAAAAACATTTTACAAAGAATGTATAAATATTGTTTCATCTCTATTTGTTACAGTTCCTGCATGTCTGAAAATCGTGATCATAAGTTCCTATGTCGTGTTTCTGGACAGGGGTTTCTCAACTCCAGTGAATGAATACCCCCCCAGTGAACGAAAAAAAAGCACGTTTTTTGCCTAAAATAAGAAATATAGACATTGCTGCAATTTGTCGTATTTATAGGAAGACACGGACCCCTTATATGATCACTTTGTTGTCCATCCGTCCGTCCGTCTGTCCGTCTGTCTGTCAAGACGCTTTTATCTCGGGAACGCGTAGAAGTTGAAACTTATATCACATACACAGGTCTGCAGTCCCTTGAAGGTGTAAAAAACCAAACCTCTACCAATCAAAATATACGGCCGTTTATGTCGCATTGCCCATACAACATTTGGAATAGAAATCAAAATGTATAGGGTACCACCCGTTAGCCTAGAAATTTTGCAAAAAGCAAGAGCCTGTAGCACAAGTACTTAGGTACAGGATAAAATCCGAAAACCGTATAATTACCGCACACTGAGAGTTCCGTGCCACCAGAATTCTTAAGTACTTAAGGTCATAAATTGAACCCTCGGTGGGCGATTTCGACTGGCACTTGATCGGTTTTTTTTATCTGAAACTATGTAGCATCCAGCAATAGAAATAAATGGTCAATTTATTATCGACCAGTTTCAATATGGCAGGCGTTTAAAATTTTGTATGGAGAGATTAGAATAGATCCGAAGTAAGAACAGTGAACGGAGCAACATTTTCTTATTTAATGTTTACCAGTACAGTTTAGTTATTTGTTTAAGTAGGTATATTAATACTTATACCTTCTATAAATTATCGCTTTTCGGGCTTATTCTGCGATGAAGTCTTCATTTTTTCCTGTTGCATTAATAATTACTGCCTCTTATCAACTGTTATATCAAACTAAACTACTGAATGAGCGGAGTGTTAATTTACTAAAATCAGCTCCATTTTATCTCAAATTTAAATACTTAACAAAAAAAATTTTATTCCAAATTTAATCTGACATACATATCTATTTATTATTAGAAAAAACACAGAAATATATGAATAAAGTAAAAAACTAACTACTTAATTGAGGTCACCGAGATTTGAAGTGACCTTGCAGAAGTGTTCCTATGATGCTGGCTGCGTTCCCCCTTTGAATTGCTATTCCTATCCGTTGTGCGAGGAACGAGCCAGCTTTACGGTCCCCAGTAACCTCAAACAAAACACCATCCAATTTACGGGCGCCTGAGCACCATGGTCCCAGGGTCTCGACAGCGAAAGCTACAAATATATGCTGATTCGTAAAAACGATATATTTGCAGTGTTTCACTGACTCTGCCACTGCAGCCGCCCCGCCTGCTCTCAGTGATGTTGCGGAGACATGGGACGGCGCCAGGGTGTCCACACATGTGGCGTCCCAGATCAAGGGCCGTCCCAGCCGCCACGGTACAAGAGTCATGCCGTCGGGCCTCTTGCCATCGTCACGTATCAGGCCATGGGGCTCGAGAACCGCTGGCACGTTGACGCTGACGAAGACTATGTCATTTAAACAGGCGTGGCGGTGCAGGCGGCCGGCGCTCTTTACACATGAGAGGCCGTGGTGCCCAAGGCTGTCTACTGTATGTTTTTTTTTTAATATTATCTAGATAAGTTCTGTTAATAGAGTTTAGACTGATAAAATATAATAAAATTTTAGAAGTGTAAGTACATGATTTGAATGCTGATTCTGTTCTGATCAAAACAAACTAAGAAGCAGTTTATGGATTTTCTTGTGAACTTCGAGATTGTAAAAAGACACGATCACGCGGTCAATATATGAAAATTACTATTCGAAAGGCAGATGAAGCTCAGTACCTACCACAGTTATTCAAAACTTACAAAAGTTGATTGGTATGAAAATTTTATACTATGGCATATTATAGAATTAGCAATTAGTTTTTAAAGAAGTCTATACTTCAGCTTTGTTCTTTCTGAACGTTACGTATTTTTCAGTTTCGAGCAAAGACAAGATTATATGTTCATGCGACGACGAATAGACTCGCTAGGACGTGTAAACTAGCTATGCTATTGGTCAACTATAATATGAAATGAAAGAATCGGCTATCCGGTTTTCCTGTATTAAGGACTTTTTTAAAGGAATGAAATAGGGGCCTAATTCTACCTGAGCAAGGAGCGTGCTTTTGATGTGTTTTTTTCGTAACTGTTTCCAAATGTACAACGAATTGTGTGAAACCAAAACAACAGCTTTAATCAAATTATATTGGAAGTTTTTCAACATTAAACTACCTTTCAAACTATATATGTAAATAAGTAAAAAATCGCACGTATTCCTATTTCTACAGTCAAAATCTCAGTAACAAAACTTAGTAACCGACTAGGTATGAGCCTCAGCTTTTTTATCATTACTGACTTTTAAAGATATAGCATTTAACTACCACAAAAATGCATGTATGGTAAATCAAAACACTATAAAATCACCAAAGCAACAAGTGACACTAAAAAGGTGATCCAATTAGTTAGAAGGCTTATTAGTTTTTTGTTAATTTATTAGATTTTTTGGTATGTTTTGATAATAATGATAATATATGATTTTAAGCTAAAATAGTCAAATTTGTTTTTTGTTAATTAATTAGATTTTTGGGTATGTTCTGATAATAATGATAATTTTAATATACGATTTTCAGCTAATATGTTCATTTACATTTAAAACGAAATATTTACATGTCATCATCGTAACCCTGTAAAAACGAGGGCTGTAAAGGGCTCGAAACGTAGGGTCATGATGTTAATAAACGCGATTAATCCGTTCTTAAGTCTTTAATTTCAATAACTAAATCCTTCCATCAATAAATTATCCTTTACTCGTATCGAAATAAACATGGTGAGAATTAAAACATAAAGAATAAAACTTTATCTACACAACAAGTAAGAATATAATAATTACTGCATTACAGTAGTGGTGCTATTGTTGGAAGTATAACGCTGGCCATCTATAAAGTTTGAATTAGAGTTTGTCAAGGCCCGTATTCTTTCTGTTTGTCTCTGATTTTCCTTTGGTAAACATGTAATGTTATAATGTACAATTTATTATAATATATTAAATATTTACATATAATATCTCACTGTGTTATCGCTCTACTCTGCCCACATTTTAAAAGTTATGCCGTAACTAGTTTTTTTTGGCAACAGAATTTAGTTGTAGCTGTTTAATAGTTGAGTGAACACAGAAAATACCTACTTCAACTTAAGCCTATCTAACAATATTAAAGCGGTGTCACCATGCATAGGTACACAGAAAGTTATTACGGATTATTAAAATATTAACTATAATAGGTGTAAGTTTTTTAATCAATGTCTGTATGGTGAATTTGGATGCACTATTAATCCTAATGTATTTGGGTAATTTCTCGACTTTATGGAAATAAACTTGTAAGCCTTTTTTTCTGACCCACTGCTACGACACGAGTAGGGCTAAAATTACACCTGTTTTATACTGTCGTCGTATTTATAAAAACATGCTAAAAATCTTCATATTCCTATTAGAACTGTTTGGTTTTTCATAATACACTTTATTCAACATATCTAATATAAATGATCACCAAAATGTATCCTTAAAATTGAAACACTAAAGCGCGATTTAAGTATTTTACGTACCTATATGTAGAAAATGGTTTCATGGCCTGTAAGAGTAACCTCTGTATTTATACTTTTTGAATAAATTATTTGTATTTGTATTTTAGGTGGCAAAAGTGTTAAATTTAAATTTATTTATCATAAAATGAGGAAAACTAAAATTGATTCCGCTTTGATTTTACAAAATACAAATTATATATCAATAAAATACTTTTTAGAAACATAAGCTTAAAGTTCCAGACAAAACAGTAGCAAGTGTTTTTAAATAATTTAAAATAACATACATTTAAATAATTGTTAAATTTTAATGTGAATAAAAAGACAAAATTGAAGTATTTTTATTCTTAGAAAGCGTAATTCTATTATGATACTTTCCAATTATTATAAAGAAATTGAATTAGAAAAGATATTTACCCACCTCCAATAATTTTTAAATGTTTTCCTTGATTTCACATGATTAGGTTTCAGTTTTGAGAAAATTAACCAATAAGAAAATTTCAGTAAAAAATAAAGTCTATTACGAGTATGAAGCTTTCCAACATACATACTGTATTTTTATGTTCTTTAATACATAATATAATAAACGCAGCCTGATATTATAGTTTACGGTCACCTTTAAAAATTGCAAAAACAAAAATGGTGTAATACCGTAACAAAAATAAATTACATTATCAGACTAAAATCAAGATCTTTAAGTTAACACTAATGTAACCTCACAAATTATACTGAAAGGCGAGACGCTGCATCTTACCCTGAAAATCCTCGCTAGAGGCGGAGCCTGTCTCCGACTTAAAACGATATTTCCCGAACAGTAACGACAGGTTCGTTGAGCATTCGCAAAATCAAGATTCATCCAATGTAACATGAACCTCACACTTGTTCACTCACCCTTGGGGATAATAAGAAGGACGTTTGCGAGGGAGGGGGAAGGGGTCGCAATAAAATGGTGCTTTGCGAGAAAATGCGTGGAAATCGCAGAAGGAATTCCGCCAGGATTTTGTTACGTAACGGCAGTAGAGTGACGGCGGCATCGGTGGCCACTCGCCTGCGCCTTTGTACCAGGGAAACATAAATAACAACAACGTGTTTACGATCGTCAACAACGCGAACTTTGTTGCGTGCTCTCCGATTTGCTTTTGGTAAGTTATTTTATTTTGATGTTGTTTATTTATTTATTACCTAGTGCTTAGCTTAATACAAATAAGTACACTAATGGAGTACTGGGTGATTTAAAGCAAAACATGAATCTGCGTTGGTTAATGTGAGAAGCAAGTTTTGAAGCAAATATAATATTTTGCTGATTAAGTCCCCTAAATAGGTACATACTCATGTAGGTCATACTGCTTTCACATACATACAACATACTCGTAAGTAGGAGGGTTAAGTGGTATTGCATAAATAAATACTCGTATAAAAGTCTCTTATATATTTTGGTATAGCACTAAAAGGTTGTGTATGGATACAAAGATTAAGATGGTGGTATTACATTTCTAAATTAATTATATTTTTAAGCTTTTCTATCACCAGATTAAAAAGAAATATAGCCTTAAATATTAGGTGGTACCTACTCCATTGCTATATTTTAATTTACACCATCTTTAGCAGACTGCGTAGTTTATATGTAACTAAAAACGGGTGCGTATCATAATGTATATGCACTTTTGGTATAATTTCAGTTTATAAACGTTCAAAAAGTATAATTATCTTATGTATAATGCACTAAATGTATATTTTCAATTAGTATAACATAAAAATAATATAACATTCAATATACATATCGTTGTTTGGTATATTATACATATAAACTAACTATATTTAATATAACATTAATTGCGCATATAAATTAAAATAATTAATAAAATCTCATATCATTTATCTGAACAAAAAATTGTTAAAATTATTTGGGTAGGATAGCTCAGAATTTCAAAGTTCATAGTACTTAACTAATAATAAGTGTCAGAAAAGTAGGTAAGATTAGGTTTGAACTGTGACCCCTCAGAGAAAAAACTACTACCAGAAAAGTGGGTTAGGTTAGGTTAGAACTGTGACCCCTCACAGAAAAAAAACTGCTACCAGAAAAGTGGGTTCAGTTACGTTTGACCTGTGACCTCTCAGAGAAAAAAAAACTACTACCAGAAAAGTGGGTTAGGTTAGGTTTGAACTGTGACCCCTCACAGAAAAAAAACTGCTACCAGAAAAGTGGGTTAGGTTAGGTTTGAACTGTGACCCCTCAGAGAAAAAAAACTGCTATCAGAAAAGTGGGTTAGGTTAGGTTAGAACGACGACAACGATATTATATGTAAAGTACATTATACAATATAAAATTATTGAATTCATTGTTATACGTATCGCACGTTATACGTTAGACATTTTTGCAATTTACAAAACGGGAGAAAATTTGGAAAACGTGTCGAAAATTGTCGACTTGAAGTGTTATTGTAATTGTAACGGTTTCAATATTAATATTTTATTATTTCTTAATCAACAAATGTAGTAATAGTTCGACCATATAATATTCATAATTATAATATTTAATGTATGTCATGTTTAAGGACTTTTTGTAAATTGTAATTTAAGTTTAATTTTATGTATGTCATATGTCGACTAAAACTAATTTTCATAATTTCTCACTTAATTAGGTAAATAAATTACTTAGGTGCTTCGGTATCTTATGTTAAAATTGGACTAGACTAAATAACTTAGTTCTAAAATAAAATACGGCTATACAAAATTATTTTGTCCTAAGTAAATATAAGCATAATAGTAAAATTTTCATATGAGCAGAATCGTACGTTACCTAAATTCTGTATCTAGTTCACAAAACACATTCCCACATTTTTATGACACACATTCACAACAACAGTGACGTCATCATATTAAATGAAAAACAAAACAGTCTCGGGCCCACTTTTCTCGGTCCCCACTGAACACGAAAACTGGCTGCATTTCCCCACTGCACCGTTGTTTACGCACCCCTGTTTATCTGTATTACCCCTGCTAATTTCACGGACGCGAAGGTTAAATGAACAAATATCATTATTTATTTTAAGAGAGATAACAAAATTATTTATACAGTTAAAAATCGACAAAATATTTTAAATTTAAGATTTAATTGAATATTTTCTGTTTGCCTTCTTTCAAACATTCGATATTACATATTTTGCATACTACATTGCAATTCCTCTCGCCTTCGACCAGCAGGCAGCAGCGGTTGATTATAATACTTAGTAATGATAAAATTAATTAGTAATTAATTGCATAAGGCGTTATTTTTGGATGAAAAATTAATGTGGGTATATTAATTTTAACAATAACATTGCCCCAATTGCTATTCCGCGATAATATCACTTGGCAAACTTTTATATCTCAGTGCTTAATTTATTATGCAGTTAATGTTAAATTATAAATTGAAAGAGATGTCATATACTACAGAAAAAGTGACCAAGGTCCCCGGTGAGCAGGGCTGGGAACCAGCGACCTCCTGCTTTCGCGGCAGACGCCCTAACCACTGGGCTACCCGATCACGGCAACCAGAGTCCGAAATTTCCTAAGTATATGCAATCCTTTCTTATGTTTAAACGTTTAAGGTGCGTTCCGCCCATCCTACAACTCAGACTTACGTCCAGTGCTGCCCTCTAGATAATCTTTACAGATTATTTTCAACTAGAAGCGAGAGATGGCGCCACCATACTGTACAATTGTAAAGCTTGAATTAAATCACTTATTGTTTAATCATAAATGTTTTGATTCATGTTTTTTAACCTAACCACTGGGCTATCCGATCACGTATATGACATATATTTCAATTTATAATGTGTTATTTTTACGTTTATGTAACGATATAGATTTTATGTTCATAAAACTTATAAATATAATATATTGTTTTTTTTTAATAGGCGTAGTGACAGAATGTCGTAATGAACAAAATTACATAATGGCTAAAAGCCATGATGTTGTGTCAAAAACCTATGTGGCATTAAAATTTAAAAAACATTACTTCACGGCCCAAGGGCCTTCAATTTTGTATGCAATTTCTTTACAGTTCTCTTGAGTTGCTCCGCCGGCAACGTGATACTTTGAAGCCTATTATAACGAACGTAATGGTATTTCATTGCATGTTTGAAAAGATGACATTTAAGAAAACTGCCTGTAATGTTTATTATGTACAGGTATAGTACATTACATACCAAGGCCGTTTAAGTGGGAGATGGCTCGGATCCCATGTAATTGTCGGCCGAGGCGAAGCCGAGGTCGACTAACATGTGATCCGAGGCTTTCCCATTTAACGGCCGAGGTTTGTATACTATTTTTCTGCCCGACGAAGCCGGCAGGCGGCCATTTAGTTTTGCGTAAAATGCCGCTTACCGACCGGAGGGCTGAAAAAGTGTTTTTATAAACTAACTTGCTATATAAAATCCTTCAAAACCGACACACCTCTCAAAGTTTACACAGAGCTAATTAAAGAATAGATCTGAATATTTGATTAAAACAAAGCCAGAGGGTAATAAGCGTTCGCGGCACGGATTTATAATTCACGGCTTAAACAATTGAATCTGCTACGATACCTGTTATTAAATATGTAAATTAGTTATTTATTCAAGCACGCCACTTCGGCCCGCGAAAGGGGAGTTTTGCCTTAATATTTCCGTGACACTTCTGTCATAAAGATTAGCATGTTACACGAGTTTGGTAATCTTTGGTTTATTAGAGTTACTTTGTCTGTGCAAATTATTATGTAACCCTTCAGGTGTTTTTAATGAAGTAATATTGTAATTTCTAGATTAGAAATGACCTTAATTCCTTGGTACATTTCATTAAAAGCAAGTTGTTGACCGAGTAATAATGTTTCTTTGTTTGTTTTTTAGCGTTTTTCCGGCTTATACCACGGCTCGATTGAATTAATTAATAACAACAGTAAGGACAATGTGCGTTACCGTCCTTAGTCATTGGACGAAGCTGAAACATACATATGCGTTACGGTGTTTAGAACAAGTATACAAAGTATTATAACAATCGGTGCAGTGGTTACGAAGAAATTAACAAATTATTATTTGTTACTTTGGAGCAGCCTGTATGCAACTAAAGCTCATGACGTAATAAATCCTCATATATGAAACCATCTCCGTCATTTTTAGGGTTCCGTAGTCAACTAGGAACCCTTATAGTTTCGCTCTGTCTGTCTGTCTGTCCGTCCCTCCGTCCGTCCGCGGATAATCTCAGTGACTAAGTACTAAAAATCTGTAATTTTGTAAACGTAAACTGGGGGGTGTTTTTTTTTCGTTTCATCCCTAGAGTGTGACATATCATTGGATAGGTATTTGAAAAATAATAAGGGTTTTCTAAAACCAGTTTTTGAAAAAAATTACATTTTCGGAAATAATCGCTCCAGAAGTTAAAAAAAATCTGCCTTCCCCCTCTAACTTTTGAACTATAAGTTAAAAAAATATCTAAAAAATTACAAAAGTAGAACTTAATAAGAACTTTCTTGGAAAATTATGTTGAACTTGATTGGTTGAACGGTTTTTGAAATTGTACAAAATAATTCCTGAATTAAGTTTGTAATTTAACTGTATAAGCAAACACTTCTTTTATCTTGAGTACTTAATTTATCATCCTGCACGTATCTTCCTTCTAATAAGAAAAAAAATATTCAAATCGATTCACGCGATCAAAAGTTACCCCCGAAAACCGTTGGGCTTTTTGGGTTTTTGTATGTTGATACATAACCCGTCTAGTTTGTATAAATTAGTAACCCAATTGCCCGAGAGATGGCACTGTAATCTACTTCGCGCTGTTAAGATTTTTCCGAAGTTGATGGGGTCGGGACGGGTGTGATCGAAAGTATCAACGAATTGTTAATTATTATAAGCGTATTGAGCATGGTATCTATTAAAACACTTTTTAAGGTTGCCTATTGTGACGGACGATAAACTGCGGAACCCTACACTGAGCATGGCCCGACATGCTCTTGGCCGGTTTTTATTATCGTTTTTATTTATGTCACTTATAACTAAACATCGGTATCAGCGTTCGAATTTCATGGCCCTCAGTAAGGGTAATAAAATAATAGGTGAATACATTCGAATATTTTAGTAATAAATTTAATTTATTTTTTGTTTTTACATTCAATTATACTGCGGTAAACTGTACATTTATTTATTTAAACTTTATTGCACAAAAAAAAAGCTTAATGTACAAAAGGCGAACTTAATGCCATGCGGCATTCTCTACTAGTCAACCATGGGGCAAAGCAGACATTCCCATACTAAAAGATTAGGGTATCTTAAAAGGTAGAGGTATTTTAAATATGTCATAAAACCTTAATAAGGGTAATAAGGCCTGTCGGGTTATAAGGCCTAACTTGCCAAAATCGTATTTAAAATGTGCGCTCGAGTTACGGTCTCTGTAGGTGACACCTAGTGAATGATAAAGAAACTACAAGTCGACACTTCCTCGCTGGGTAGCTCTTTACCCACAATATTAAGTTATTTATTGAGCACGGTGGCCACTTAGCTTGATTCACAAAAATATGCTCGAAATAATATGAAATATTTCTTGAAATGTTACGCTTACCAATTTTAATTTGCACTCATTTACTTCTCTACTAATTTATTATATTGTCTTTAATGTGTTGTGTTAATATTTTTTAATCTAAGTTTATGAATGTTTTTGGTTAGTAGTTAAGAAGGCCTCTTTTATTCACAGTTTAATCGTAATTAAAATTGTCTTTTTATTATGATTATAAGATTCTAAATACATATCGTGCATTAACATTATTTCCCGTGTTAAAGTTTTAGGCCACATGTAGGCCTTCTTACCCTGCCAGAGTAAAACAAGGCCTAATAGGAAGTTATTAAAAAACCTTGTTGTGCTTTTGTTTTTGATTTTACCTCACCTTTTTTGTCCGTGTTTGTTTGAACTGGACGACTTATTAACATTAAAATATGTCGATTAGATCAGCTTTTTTCCGTTTTACGTTTATTACCCTCCGGTACTCTACATTCTTTTTTTCCAACGAGTGTCAATTTAACTGTCATGCAAAATAATGTGTAAAGTTAAATACTAGTTTATCGAAACACTCATAACTGAAAATTTGTCTTTTAGTCATTTAGAATGGATATATTCTTAAAGACGTCAAATATTGACAGCAAAATCTATAGAACAAATTTTAGTAATATTTTCTAAATCTTAAACCATTTTAGAGTCCTTTTTTATGTATACAAAATAACGGTTAAAAAACTAAATGTATTTGATTTCTGCTCATGCCATCGGCCATGAAGTTCGAATTTTGATACCGATGTTTACTTACTCTGATTGTTGATAAATGTCATAATAAAAGAAAATTCACATGACACTAATATGCTACTGCCAAAACACTACCAATCATAAATACAGTAGTAACATTATGTTTTTTTTTTGCTGTCGATTATGAGAAATAAGTTCATTGAAACTTTCACGATTTTCACACATTATAAATTTACTAAAACGGGGCTTAATCGTGTATAAACTTTGAAAACAAACCTCCGACGTTTCAAGGGCGACAGTGCCCCCGTGGTCCCGGAGAAAGACTGGCTGAGGTTGACATCAACATCTTCTAGCTGCGCGGGTTTTACGAACTACCCGCACTTGGTCGTGATTATCAACTTGAACATTTTGCGCACTATAAATAAATAATAAATAAATATTACAGGACATTCTTACACAAATTGACTAAGTCCCGCAGTAAGCTCAATAAGGCTTGTGTTAGGGGTACTCAGACAACGATATATATAATATACAAATACATAGAAAACATCCATGACTCAGGAACAAATATCTGTGTTCATCACACAAATAAATGCCGTTACTGGGATTCGAACCCAGGACCATCGGCTTAGCAGGCAGGGTCACTACCAACTACGCCAACCGGTCGTCAACCGGTCGGCACTAGGGATGTGACTCTGTCGACACACTACACTCACGATGTCCGATTTTTAAGCAGGTGATATTCGATTACGCTTACATTTATCAATGACCGGATTCCATGTAGACGAGATTCTAAAACCGTCATCCCGATTGAAATTGGGGTATTTCTTGATTTCAATGGCTACCCGTACTTTCCTACTATGGAAACGACGATCCGTTGATTAAGCCCCGTTTAAGTAAATTTATAATGTAGGAAATAAGTTGTATTTGGAAAATTTTATTTGTATTTTTAGTTCAAAGCATTACTAAAATAAGGCCCCGTATGGGATTTCAGGGTTTGTCCAATGACTGAGGTCACCAATCACCATGTATCAAAGCGTTTTTCAGAATAACACCCAAAAACCTGATTCCTCCAGATCTGAACTTGCTTGGTGAGCCCAAATCAGCTGTTGATTCTGATTCGAATGAGCTCAAGTAAGTTCAGATCTGGAAGAATCAGGTTTTTTCGATTATGGAAAAAACTCTATAACGATACACATATTTTATACTCTTCTTTTGCATTGGACTTGTGAATAACTAAGCGCATTAAATAGGTAAAATAAAATGAATTCATACGTAGGTGGGTAATTTATGATCGATTTACTCAATCGGTACCCTACTAATTTTAAGACCAATACAATGTACCTATGTCAAACGAATAAATATTCTGATTCTGATTCTGAACCATGTAACTAAATGTATTTTTTTTTTGTTTTTTATACAAGAGGTTCTTGAGCATTTGCTTTAATTTCGTCATGTGGCTTGGTATAATTAAAGAAACAGAATCGCATAGTTAGTTTTATTAAATTCGTTATTTTTCCATTTATTTCTCATACAAAATAATTACATGTTGCATCAACCGCTAATGTAAAACGGGCATTAGAATTGACTTTACTAAGTAATTGACAACTGTCATGTCTAATACTCATACTCCGTTTACGTACATGCAAATCCCATCTGAGATAAAATTATATTACTTAATATTTATTTTCTAAATGGAGTTAATTATAATACCGATGTCTTTGAGAAATTAACTTAATCGAAGCTAAAGAATGCACCCTTAAATTTTTGAGCAATTTCAAAAAAATATATCGAAAAAGTGGCTGTTACTTGGCTTTCAAAAGTCAGCTTCACTACTGGAATTGTGCAAACTCGATTTACACGTATTTAGGAGCTGATGAAGATATTAAAACGATATCCAGCTTGCTGGGAGTTAGTTCATGGAAATTATCTAATTATGTTGGCCTAATAACCAAACGTCATTAAAAAAGGGCAAAGCATTGCTTGAAATTCTGCCATCTGTAGTTTAATTTAATGAATTTTCAATTAAGAAAATTAAGAAAAACAAGCTGCTATAAAACAAAGTTATTTTATCCCAATTAATAGCACAAAACAATAATAATATCTAGCGTCGGCCGCAGAATCCCGGGAGAACCGTTTAATTTATATTATTTATAATCGCGAGCGGCCAAGACGACGCAATACAAGCTAATTTCCAAAATAAATATTAGCTCAATCAGACCCACCCCGCCTATGGTACCCTAGTCATTATTTCATTTTACATTTCAACAACTTCTAATAAATTTTGACTAAGAAAGCGTTTTCATATTACGGTGGTTTGATTGGTTTTGGCTTAAAATAAATAAGTAATCTAAGAAGCCATTGTGACTACGGAACGACTTAAATAATAATTTTGTTTTAGATACTTATTTCAAAATTTCTATTAATTTACATTAAAAAATAATAAATTTTACCAAGCGGAACTACATAGATTTTTATCAGTTCAGTTAATTATTCAGTTATTACAATTTTTTGGAATGCAATATTTAATTATTTTATATCTAAATGAAATATGTCCATATGTCACTGGCAAAGTGCATTTATCATGTATTTTATGCCTCTGTTGAGTTAATTCCTTTAACAACGACTGCGCCATGTTTTATTTATAATAAAATACTTATATTTGGACTTGACATTGACACACGCTTATTTAAATTTGACTTAGTCTATAGCTAAAGCTGTCACAGATAGCGTATATAAATATTATACAGAGGGAGAGTCGGTTATAGCGTATCACTTTTTACTCAAACGTGGATATCTTTTTTCTGAAGGTAGTTATAAATGTGGCTGTTTATTCATGTAAAAGTTCAGTTTCTTGGCTAGGTTTTTATTAAATTGAGTATTCTAGGATTACATTAACGATCTGAAAAAAAAGAAATCCCAAGGGACTGCCACCGGTACGATTTAGCCGACGAGTCGGTTAAATCGAAGCACCACCATTCAAACTAAGTATATAAGTGAAGGATTATGAATGTTACGTGTTTATTTTAGATTCAAATACCAATCATGTATATAAATACACTGAAATCGCAATGATACAAATCAAAAATTTTTGGTTGGTTAAAGCTATAAGCGTGAGATATGGTACGATTTAACCAACTAGGTATTTTTTTTAATATATGAAACAAAATTTATAAGCACAAAACTTAGACAATTTGTAAATACCACTCAGTAAACCTGACAATTGTTGTAGTGAAATACTTCCATTCCTGTATTTATAACCTATCTAGATCACAAGTTATGTAATTATGAAATCACATCAAAAGTTACATCGAGTCAGACGAAACAATTTTCTTTTCTATCAAGTTCGTTCTTAACTTTTTGTATTTTTTTATTTCGATTACTGATCATTATAACATACAAGCTCTGTTGAGTGCCCCATAAGCAAGTAAAATAGGTTGTTAAATAGGAAATCTAGAGGTGTTACGATTTAACCGGCGGTACGATATAGTCGACTCTCCCCTACATCAATGTAGGTCAAGTTTTGGAGGTTAATACGTGCCACTTCCTAACCCCAAATTGCAATTTTTTGGGTTAAAAAGATATTTTTGAGCATTTACTTGCTTACTGAATCATGTTTAAAACAAATTAATTAAGTACCATAAAAAGAACAATCGGCAATACAATCTTGTGTAAAAGAAAGATGTTTAGTTTAAAAACTGGTAATGAAAATCCTCGTATATACCTATTCCTATTCAAGCAGTAACTACAAATGTAATAAGACAATGGATAGTCAAGAAAGCAAACCCGTCTTATGCTTTCAGAGATCCTGTGTATCTAATGGCCAGTGTCCTCGAATTCCGCACTAAAACAACTCCACGAAGCCAAGACACCCTTAGAGTTCTCGGCCGTCGCAAGACCGTATTGTTTTCAATAAATTAACCGTAGGACAAGAGGCCTGGCTCCACAAACAGCCCCAGGGCTCCGTCAACACAATTATTATACTCGGACAGCCACCCTCGCGTCAATAAACACCCTCTAAATAAATTAACTGGACTTGTGAAAACATTTGTGTTGTCTAGGTTTCTGGAGGTCCTGTTTGAGAATAGGACTACTGCATATTAGGGATCGATAAGTAAAATAATAGCAATGTCTCTGTCTGTTTGGCTTGACTGTATAAACGCAGTTGTTGCCTATTAGTGTCTTTGTGGCAAAATCTCCATCCATAGAGGTATAATTTCCTGCTATCGCATCCTAAGTAGCTCTTAGACTTGCTAGACACGTCATCCCAAAGAACAATTTTCAACAATGTGTTAAAGCGCCGGCTCCTCAAGTCTCGTAGTTAGCTAAGCTACATTCTTTGACTCACTGACTGTCAAACATGGGACATGCGGAATATGGCGTACATATTTTATTCTAATTGTCTCCTCTAGATTACTTATTACCTCAATGGCTGTATCCCGCGGAAAACTGTAATAAGGGGTTGTACAAATCCCGTACTTAGAACTTCTTGTTTTCAATGTATTTTATTTATAGGGATTAGGGTGATTAAATACTTACGTATAGCTGTCCCCGTCACATACCACTTGCACGTGCACTACACTTTTTCACTGCGTCTTATGGACAAACAGGCGCACTCATTAACCCTTAAATGCATTATGACGCATTTATGATACATAAACGAGACAATTAAGTTACATATCTTGAAATGTAAACTTTGTCGTATCGTCGTAAGTTCTTAATTTAAAATGAATTTGGTTGTGACTTGAGATGTTTTAGGATATATAGTTTTATGATATCATATTGATAATTCATGCATTTAATGGTTAAATAAAATAAATGAAATAGGTACAACATACATTCTTATTAACCACTTCTATTTAATTGCATGAGCATGCAATGCAGTAAGCAATAGTGTACTTATATGGTTTAATTTGGTTCATATTTAATTTTAAATAACTATTTAAATACTGATATCCGATACTGTTATCATTTTAATTACCATGATTGACATATGACATTTGACAATAAAAAGGTATTTTTTTTTCTTTTAAATTGTGTTAGACGAGTTCAAGGAAGTTCTATTCTAACTGGAGTTTACTGTAAAATGTATTAATTCTGTTCGGATTATACTACAAAGAAAAAGGGAAATTCGCGTTTACTATATAGCAAAAATGGTACGAAAAGAACTTTAGGTATTATTTATTTATTTGTTTTATTTATTTATTATATTAATTACGTAGTCTGGCCAACTAGATTATCAGCAACGGTAGAAAAAATAAACAACAATTTGGCTAGGATCTGTTCTCATTCGTGTATACTCAGAGCACAGAATAAATAATAGTACAAGTCTCAGAGCATGGAGGCACCAATAATAACCAGGAGAAATAACTGTCAATAATTGAAATGCATTCTGTTGGGAATTCACTATGGTTTACTTTTATTTGACAGTCTTAAGTGAGAGAGAGAAAACGTGTCAAAGAGACTGCCAAGGAAACCCCTGTCCCTTTCTTAAAGTTGACATCGTAAAACAAAGTTTTAAGGGTCAATATTATATTTTTCCTATAATATTTATGATAATGTTAACGTTGTGTAAAAGTTTCATATTTTTCCTTCGTAAACTATGAAAACAATCCCTCAACCCATCGGTAGGGATATTTTTTTACATTACCGTTTGTAAAACAAAAATTTTTCACTGTAAAAAATATGAAGAATTGTCTTAGAATGTGAAAATCAAGCCCTTTCAAATGATTCCCCTCATGACCCCGGAACCAATTTTTTATTTTATTTTAGTCCCCTCTTTTATCGGGTATTTTTCACTAAAAATAAATTAAAATATTATATGATAAACCCTCTCTCAATGTGTCTGGGTTAACCTTGTTTATAACTTTATTAAATCGGTAGCTTTAGTACCTACTTACTCGTAGTTTTTGAGATATTTAACGATGTCACAGACAGACCGACAGACACATAGACTAAGCCACACCATAGGGGTTCCTTTTTTACCATGTTGGATGAAATGCTATGAAATTCGCAAAGCAATATATTATTTAATATATTATAGATTTTTTAATATTCTCAAAATATGACTACTGAACAATTAAAGAAAAATAATAAGGAGGCTGTTCCTTTCTATCAAAAGGATAGTGGTCATCTCGTATCTATCTCTTCGGTACGTAACTATTTCTGAGGCGAGTATTTAATTATATATTTGGTATTTATATCTAAGAGTCAGCTCAGTGTGACCCTCCCCAGTAGATACCCTGTTCACTCCTGCTCCATGACCCAAAAAACAACCTGTAATGCAATGCCTCGGTAGCATTTAGTGGATTAGTGTCATTTTCTCGTATGGCTCATGCCGAGATGCAGTATCCCGTCCTCTGGAATAATATACCGAACGATTCACGAAAACTGGCGCGGAAAATGTATGAAACTGTCATTCATTTCATAGACATTCCGTCCCAGTAGGTATTATGACATTTACTTCGCATACGCCTACTCGTATAGGATAACTTGTTAAACGATATAGTATTGTTTAAGGTTTTAACATGTGCTTTTTTAATTGTTACAGAAGAATTACAAATGGCGGCGCGACCAGCTCCACCGCGTACAAAAAAACAAAACCACGCGAACATACCTTGTCCAATAGAAAACTGCGCACGCTTCACTTACGGAAAACTCCCGGACCATCTGACAAAGATCCACGGCCTGACAGGCGCGGAACGCGATGCCCTCAACGAACAACAGAGAAAACGTTTTTTCAACGGCGAATTGTGCCAAGTTCGATATCTCAAAGAATCTGCGATAAGAGATCTTTGGGGAAGCGATTACGATGATCCCAGGATCAGAGCGAAAATACAGCAGAGCTACGCACTTGTCAAAATTCGCATTATTCCACTGGCAGCGACACAACGATCTCGTCCGTTGACGGAGCAAGACGCTAACGTTCTTACCGCTTATAACGCTCGAACTGCTCCCAGACCAGCGAGAGTACAGCGAACTAGAACTCGGGCTCGACCATACACAGTACCAGAAACGACGCAAGTTGACCGTAGGGCATCAAGCGAGTCCAGTGAAGAAGAAAATACTAGGACTAATCCCCTACCTCCTTCTCCGCCACCGTCGTCTCCGTCTCTTCCGCCCTCTCCAGCCCCTTACGAACTACAGCCGGTCGAGACCCGTCTTCAAGACATATTCGATTCCAAAATCGACGCCGGCTACAAAGCAGTCATAGACAATATGAAGAAATCTATGACTATGGGAAGGACGCTTGGGGCTCGAAAACGGAAGGCCTACAGGACTTACCGGCGCTACGCCAAGAGACTGATAGCATATCTTCACAGACAGCATTCCCCTCTAGCATACGATGTGGACGTACTCCTTTGTGGGGAAAGACAGGTGTGTGCGTTTTTGGAGCATATAAGTAGTCAGCATAAGATGAAAACCTTAAGGAATTACATCGTAGCGGCGATCAAGTTATTAGATTCTAGATTGTTCGCTATAGAAACCGACCCGTCATGTAAAGAGAAGGTGGCGTCCATGACTCACGTTTATGATGTGTTGCATCGGAAACTGAATGAATGCGACAGGTTGCTCGCGCAGAAGGAGCCCTGTCAGAAACAAATTGCCGCCTTTGACAGTGATGAGTTAGATCCAAGTCTAGAACCTTTTAACTACTAAGACATAAATTCGGAGAAAGTATTGATAGGCCCCGGTAATGAAACGAGTAGGCATAATTAAAGGTATAACTCAAGGCATACATTATTGCGGGAAATGGAAACTGCTTTTGGATGGCCAGTATGATTTCAAGAAAGTTTCAATTAAGACTTCAGTCATTGTATAAATCTCTCCTTAGCATAGTGAAGTGACGTGGCTAATGATGAATGACTGTGTAGTTAACCGTGCTAAATCTATTTATTCATGTAAATAACTCAATACGTGTCTCAAGCAATAAGCTCCACATACCTATGTACAATTATATGTAAAATGTACAATAGTATAGGTATGAATAGATGCATTCAATGTTTTAATATAATTATGTTAAGTATTAGTATTAAAACAGAAAGTAACACTTTCAATTACGTGCAATAAATACTACCAAAATTATTTCTATTAGTTTTATAAGTATCACCTCACCAAAGATTTAATTCGCACTAAAGGCAGTTTAAATCGCATAAATACCTACCTACTAGTGTCCAACCACGTTATCTCTTCCGAGAAAATTAACTGACAAACTTTAAAGTTCTATTTTAAACGTCAAACTTCTACGAAAATATGACGTTTAACTACTTAACACTTTTACAATTTCTGCTATCAAAGTATATAGACGGACTCTAAGCCTATTTCTTATTAATACAAGACTACCTAATGATATGATTTTAAATCAAGATCAAAAACTAACTTATTACATTTAAATGCAATGCAATTAAGAAAACCTTTAACTAAAGAACCTTGCGCTGATTTGTAAATAAGTACATATATGTAAATGAAGTCACAGATGATTACTTTTTTAACACAAAAATTAAATTAGTTTCTTGATCTTGAATTCAAATCGGTTATGACCTACTTTGCTTGTTACATTTGAAGCATTTTCTGTGTACCTAAATAAAATACAGTATTAAAACACGAAATATTAGCAGATGAAAATTGTTGTTTTATTTGTATCTTACACTTCTTACCCTTCTGATTCTGAGAGATAAATTATAGTGAGTCAAATGGAGTGATCTACCATTGTGTCGAGAACTCCATTTTAACAAATGAATAACAAAAAGGTACGAGTAAGTTGTATTAAACTAAATCTTAGCCTCTGAAAACGATGGCGATTTGGAGATCAACCAAACATAGTCTAGTTAGTTCGCCATACTCCTTTTAGTAGATCTGGGAGTCTGATAGTGGATTATCAATGGAGTAAAAGCTATACAGAATGCTAAAACGGACATACCTCAACGATCTCGATCTTAAAGATCTTTGACATACCTGCGTAAAACCGTGTTCTCCTTTTTATAGAAAGTCGATTTAATGTTTGGAACAAACAACATTTAGCATTATTGCAAAACAATAACTACATGATAGGGCTCCTAATTAACAATACAATACCCTAATTTTATAGGAACAATTCTTTAAACTTTGTTCAAACCATTTCAGAAATACACATCAAATCAAGTTTATAGTATGAAACCATCTGTCAGCGACATCTATCCTTGAATGGTAAAAGCGCTTTGTGACCTATCAAGCGAAAAACACATTATGACAAAATTATAATGTGCTCACTCTAACATACGGGAAAAACGTTATGAAATTGAAATTCCATCAGTACTAAGAAAGAGATAGACGTAGTGTTAAACGCCAGAAAGATGGTAGTTCTGCTATTCGCCGCTAGATGGCGCTTAAAACAAAGTAAATAATTATATCTCTATACTTTATGCTACCCTAGTACTTGGCGATCGTAACTGCCTGCTCCAGATTCTCCACCAGCGGGACGCCCACGTTCCAAACGTTCCATTCTAATCCACCGTATGGCGCCACTAAGTAAGAAGAGTAAGAAAATACTGAAAATACTTCGCTTAAACTGCGTTTCTTGGCGGAATCAAAGATTTATTATTTCGGAGTCTAATTTCGCTGTTTTAGTTTGATTATCATACCGGGAAGAAGTAATTTATTTACGTACCATCATCTAGGTACAATTTTTTACTAACCTGTAATAATTTAAAGAAAATAATCAGAATACCAAGTGGTAGGCCGTGGACTTTGTTTTTCAACATTGTTGTTTGTATTATTCAACTGCTAGTTAAAAGTGTACGAGTACATGCATTTTCGTGCCTGACCTAATATGACTGATGACCTTACCTCATCACGCAACGTTGTTGAAGGGCCGAAATGTTGACAGACCAATCGCGTTTAGCGGAGGAAACCAATGGAAAGCCAATGGAAGTTCGATGTTATTTTAGGCGACTTACTCAGGAGCTATTCTCGCGACCGTGCTACCTTGAACCACGAATGTGTATTAAAACCAAAGATGTTTTTTACGAGAGGATAAAAATATAGGTACATTAGGTACCCACTTATTATTTAGTCAACGTCATAAACACTTATGTAACTTATGATACAACTTATGCATATTTGGCACAACTTGATTTCAAACCACTTGTGTCTTCTCACTTGATCAAAAAATATGTGATGAATTTCCTGATTTCCAATCACACAATGTTACAGTTGCGTTGATTGTGTGATATATCTAAGCTTCACCCACCGCCACCAATTTCAACGTCTGTAAGGAGGTCCTGTTGATATTATGTAGATGTAATGCGATAAAAAAAGAAAAATTTACACAACATGACATTGTCGAACGTCTATTGAAATAGTTTTCAATTAAATAATATCAAAATATTTTAGCGCTGCTGCTGAAATATGTTTGATGATTGCTGATGCTGTTCTGTGCATGATCTTGTGAATAGCACATTTGGATGCTATCAGTGGACGTTGCATTTCGCGAATTATCTGGTGTGATCAGTATTTCATTTGAACTAGGTTAATAAGGTAGTTCTGATTTTTTAATATGTTATTTGTACCTAATGATATGGTTATGGCAAACCAAATTTTCGACCTCGGGAATCCTCCGGATCATTGTCAAATAAAAAAAAAGGTTGTAGGTATTGTATGGGGGATGGAGTAAAAAGTGAAAGACTTGAAAATTTGTTTGTGGAATAATTATTAAGGGTAAGGGTATAAGGGATGTGTTTTTAGGGTTTAGAAAAATTTTCATCTCTAAGGGATGACTCACACTAGAACGAGACGGAACGGAGCGGGACGGGACGATCTGTCAGTTCCTATAGAAAACGTCACGTTATATGACTTACATGCAAAGGCTACGAGCTATAACGTGATTTTTTCTATAAAAATTGACAGATCGTCCCGTCCTAGTGTGAGTACTGTGAGTAATCCTTAAAGGGGATAAATAGGGATGCAACATTTGCATACCGAAAAAATATGTTTGTACTGGTAGTAACTTTGTAAAAATATTCCTTATTAAGTAAATTTTAAATAAAGGAGTTTAAGCTTTTTGAAAAATTCCACCCTTAGGGGGGGTTAAATGGGGGTGCAAAATGTGTATCAGTATAATCTAGCCCGTAGCTATATTACTCTACCCCATTTAACTATCTTAAGGGTAAAATTTCCCAAAACGCTTAAACTCCTTTATAAAAAATTAACTTAATAAGGAATATTTTTACAAAGTTTATATAAAAACGATTTTTTCGGCATGCAAGTTTTGCATCACTATTTATTCCCTTTAGAAATGAAATTTTCCAAAACCCTGTAAACACTTTACTTATATTTTAATAAGGAGACCTTAAACAAAATTATAAGTCTACTTAAAATGTTACTCCGTCCCATATTTTTTTTTTTCAGTTTATAATTATCCGCAGGGCTTCCGAGGTCGAAAACTCAGGTTTGTTATACATAAAAAATCAGAACTACCTACCTTCCCTCCCTTCCCTTCCCTTTTATGTTACGATTTCCATGTATTATGAGAATTGTGCCGTATCTCCATGCATGCTTACCCCTTTCACTCAAAACATGAATAGATTTGCATGTACCGTAAAACGGTCCTACTTTGCTCCAAAATTTGCTCCACATTTTTAAAATCACTTAACTATTTTAAAATTTGACGTAAAACAACATATTGATAAATATAGTGATTAGTGGAACAACGATTCTGGCATTATGCGGCACTTGCAGTATAAAATAATTCTGTTTTTGTCTAACTTTGCCCCTAAATGATATTTGTTAGTTGGATGGAGCAATTTCACCTCTTTATCCATAATTTTACGTGGGTATAATTACACCATTAATGATATTAGAACAAAAAACCCGGCCCTGTAGCTAATCCCGATTATTTTTTAAGTAGGTTAGTTTTAAGACGGAAAAAACTTGGAGTATTGTTACCCAATGGGGAGCAAAGTAGGACCGTTTTACGGTATCACAAATGTCAAAAACATGTATCACCGTGTCGTGGGTCGCCATCATTACCTATGGGGCTTAGTGAGTGTTTATATGTATGACTCTCTGTAGTCACGTTGCTACTATATTAATTTGTTGTAGAATGTAACAAATAATGACGTGGTAATGAGTAGGATGGACAGACGTCAATTCACAATGCCAGAGAGTGACTAAACAAATACCTACTGATGCTCAAAAACAATGTCTATTTATATCAATGAGAATAACGACCCTTTCTATTTTCGACCAGCAGCTCTTTGCTCGTGTTTGTAATAACATATTATTTACTGTTAACGTGAGTGGCACTCAACGTTAGCAACCTGACTCATTGCATCATGCCTTAAAATTGTAGGTACCTCATGTACACGGCAGTATGAAATAGTTTGCAAATCTGCACCAAAAAAAATTGTAGGTGAATGCGAATTGCAGTCTTTACTAGTATGACATTAATGACTTCTCGATCAATGCAGCGACAAACAATGCAGCGCAAAGCGGGTGACGTCATCATTCGGTGCAAAGTGCATACATGCAGCTCACCTCTTCACGTTCATGCTGCCTTAGTGCTCGTTCCTTTTGTGAGCGACACCAAAGGGGCCCTATCCCCTTCGAGCACCCTTCTCTGGGTCACTGCTCGTATCTCGGTCATTGGCCCGACCTTCGTATACTTATCATTTGCGCATATTTTGATTGCACTACACCAACAAAAACAAATCGTAGTGTTTCATTAGAAAAAAAACACGTAATCAAAGGAAAAAATAACTTAAATCGTATAGGATCATTCCTAGATATCTTGCAAACCAAAACAATTTTACTTTATCTAACTATTCAATCAGATTCATACATGATATTATAAGTATTCTCTCATATCAATGTGTTTTGTTTTATTTTTAAATCATTGATTAAATTAACGTAAAATGGTTTGCACTAAGCCTATTAGAATTATTCTAAACCGAATATTCGAATCATCTAGGTATAACAAGGAAATAAGCCCCCGTTCATGACCGCTCCATCAAGATAACCCGTTTGGAAAAGTCGACCAACGACTCGTTGTACCAGGAACTTCTGGACAAGGATTGCAGAATGCACAAGTAGTCTGATGCAGTTTTCCATATTAATGAACAAAGGTGTCGCTCAGAACGTGCGTCATTCAAATTTCATAACAAAATAATGAACAAACGAACAACTGACATTAATTGGCCTTATTCCTTTAAACACGCTTACTTACGCATAGGTACTACCTTATTACCTTTCATATCTTAAACAGGGCTATTATGATAGAATATCATACAACTTACATGTAGTATTTTAGTGATTTTTTATTGAGATATCTCACTTCAAATGTAACTCGAAAGTTGAAACTGACCAAAGGGCCTAGCAAGCTAAGCTAAGAAGATTGGCCACCGCAAGGGATTTGGTTGTAATTTGAGGTGCAGTAGTGACAAGTCCTAAGAACACTGCATGCGTAATATCAGCCTTCGATCTTCTTTTGTTTCAGACTTATCCACGAAAATGTCAAAAAGTCAAGGTAATTTTTAAACTGTTATCAATGGGCCAATCTTCTTAGCTTAGCTTGCTAGACCCTTTTAGGAAAAAATCGGTTTTTTTTCTTCGTAAATATTATCATACGAAATAAATTTAATTTTTGACTCGTTTACCATCTAAAATCAGAGTCAATAATAGGTCATCATCATCATCATCATCATTTCAGCCGAAAGACGTCCACTGCTGGACATAGGCCTCCCCCAAAGATTTCCACAATGACCGGTCCTGCGCCACCCGCATCCAGCGGACTCCTGCGACCTTCACCAGGTCATCAGTCCACCTTGCGGGGGGCCTACCCACGCTGCGCCTTCCGGTACGCGGTCGCCACTCGAGAACCTTTCCGCCCCAACGGCCATCGGTTCTACGTGCAATGTGCCCCGCCCACTGCCACTTAAGTTTAGCGATTCGGAGAGCTATATCGGTTACTTTGGTTCTGCTGCGGATGGTCTCATTTCTGATACGATCTCGCAGAGAGACTCCTAGCATAGCTCTCTCCATTGCCCTTTGGGTGACTTTGAGCCTTCTTATGAGGCCCATTGTAAGCGACCACGTTTCAGTACCGTATGTCATCACTGGCAACACACACTGATCGAAGACTCGTCTTCAGGCACTGCGGAATATTGGACGAAAAGATGTGTCGCAGCTTCCCGAACGCTGCCCAACCGAGTCGGACTCGACGATTAACCTCTTTCTCGAAATTGGATCTTCCTAACTGGACAGTGTGTCCTAGGTATATACCTACTCGTATAATCGTCTACAACTTCGAGTGTAAAGTCTCCGATTGTCACTGGAGTTGGTGCTACATGGATATTCGACATGATTTTCGTCTTATCCATGTTCATCTTAAGACCAACTCGCCCGGAGGCTGTACTGAGGCTAACAAGCATGGTACTTAAATCCTCCATGGTCTCAGCCAAGACTACTATATCCTCAGCAAATCGAAGGTGAGTGAGGTACTCGCCGTTTACATTGATAATAGGTACTGGTACTCATATTTAACAGTTGGTTAAAATTACCTAATTTACCTATACTTTCTTTATAATTATGAGGTAAAATATTTTTCTAAGGCGTAAAGGCCTCAAAACACTCTCCAATGAGTTACTTACATTTTGTTTTAGATGTCATACTGTCTGCAACCATCCTAATTTACATTTCAAAAGGAAAGTATGTTTATCATAAGCCGATCCGAGCAACCTCGTTCTAAATGCCACAGAATCCGGTGGTGTGCTAAAAATAACGCGGTTTGAGTAATCCAATATTACGACTACTTTACGAAACATGACTTTAAAATTAAAATCAAAATGCAATGTGAAATGCATTCACAGTTTACACACGGCTGAATAAACTATCAGGGACATGTACATACAACATAAAAATATAGCAGTTTTTAGTATTTGTTGTTAAAGCGGTAACATAATCATCTATGAAAATTTAAATAGTCTTACTATCACGGTTCATGAGATACAGCTTGGTGACAGACGAATACACAGAGAGACAGATAGACAGGCACACAGACGGACGGACAGCTGACTCTTGACTCTTATTAAAGGGCTACCCGGCATATTTCACTGTTTTTATAGTGAATAGGCTTTGTTCAGCTCCAAGCACAACGCTTGAAAAAAAAAAATGTAGCTAGGTATTTGGTCTACATTTGGTTCTACTAAATTGTCGAAAAACATAATACGTCAATAGAAAAAAAAAACCGTAAACCCTTTTTTCTACCTTAAATCTGTATCTACTCCCTTATCGTGCGTCGTAAGTACAAGAAACTGAGACAAGCAGTATATATTTATGTTTACTTTAAACGCATCTACTGATTTTTGGATAGGTTTTGTACTTTTCGAGAAAAATCTATTACACGCATTTTTCCGAAAACGCGGGCTCGAGATGCCTGCGCGGGCGACGGGGGCCAGTCGTGTAAGATGGCACTAGTAGTTTATAGGGTTGCGTCCTAGTACAAGCAGATCTTCCTAGGTGGCAACTTATGCTTATTGACGTATTGTATAACCGGTGAGGAAAGGAAGCGGGAGCGGAAGAAAGCTCAAATCGCCGAGGTCATTGGGATAGGGGACGGCCTTAATAAAGTCTCATTTTACCCTTTGTATACGGAACCTTAAAAAGTAAGCATGCGCATTTATTAATAAATAAATAAATAATATAATAAATAAAATTGATTACCATTTTGTTAGGCAGACGTCCGATTTTTTTTTCTTCTCTCCATAACCCAGTATTTAGTCCACCACTTTCACGTAATAGTCCAGTATATTTTAGATTCCATTAAATCTCAATAGTCTATACACCCTGGCGGGTGCTGCCTCTGCGTGCGTCCCATGACTCGGGCAGGTGCAACATCCGCTCGGTGTACCCCTTACATTTCATTAAATTGTCGAAAGGGCCTCTGCGTGTTGGCCTCGGCTCCGCGTACGCCTCCCAAAGGTCCGGAACACCGTTGTTCCGTGATGGGAAAGACATACAAATAATAAATAAATATTGTGGGACAATTTTACACAAATCGACCTAGTCCCACGGTAAGCTCAATAAGGCCTGTGATGTGGGTACTAGACGACGATATATATAATAGATAGATACATATAAATACTTAAATACATAGAAAACGTCCATAACTCAGGAACAAATATTCGTGATAAACACACAAATAAATGCCCTGACCAGGATTCGAACCCGGGACCTCCTGCTTCGTAGGCAGGGTCACTACCGACTATATATTATATACCATATGTACCATATGGTATATAATTAATACGTATATACCATAGATAACAAAACTCTACTGTTACGTAAATTCTACATTTTCAATATACACTCCGCGTCACCGAAATCGCACACGTTGTAGTAGTCACGTTGTTAAGTGACAAATTTGGAATCATTAAAAATACTATTTAATAGATTTTTCAACACCCACAAGTGTGTCAAAAAACGTCGTATGAAACGCGTGTGCATGATCATTATACACATCGGCTACATTATTGCTCAAAATATCGCCTGGTGTATTATGACCATCATAGCACACTTGGATCACAATGTACTATTATATGATGTGAAATTGATTCAGGTAACGTCAGTTTACCATGAGATAGAATCGATTAATTGCACCGCCGATTTGTGAAATTATGCAAACTATGTTGAACAGCCAACTTTTATATTGTTCAATTAATCGCTAACAAGATCATTTATTTCCATCTGTTCAAGAGCTTAGATAGTAAAAATAAAAACTTGCACTCAGAATCCGGGCTCGAAGTTGGTCATGTATATTTCAGTACCTGTAACAACCTAACAACTCAATATCCTTTATGACCGGTTAGGGTGTATTTTCAACACCTCTGCGTTCAATCCGTTAGCGCGCCGGTTTATTTACACTCCCGCTTTTCCCCGTATAAAACAGGTTATTTTCGCGCGCTCGCGCTTATTGAGTCCTCAACTTTGGTGAGAGAGCCATCTAGTGGGATCTGCGCGAAATAAGTGCGTGTAAACATTTGTGTGTGCAGTGATTTGAAACGATTTTCAAAATGCCTGGACGTCCAATTTGGCAGGTAAACCATCGGTTCACTTTATACACTTAACTTGATGTTGTGAATAGTCAGCTTAAGGTTTAGCTATGATGTTTACGAAAATACAGAAACAATAGATGAAATAATGAAAATAACCATAATTCCCTCCATTTACAGTTTATATTTACATTTACTTGATGCAGTTTTTATGTATTTACGCAAAGTTACCTATAGGTATTAGTATTAATCAAATATTACTAGGTTTGTGCAGTCATGCTCTCTAATTATAGATAATCCTCTTTGGTTGTCTCGGGACGTGCCAAAAGTGTTCAATACAGTAGAATCTCGATTATACGAACCTCAATTATTCGAACTCTCAATGATCCGAACTTTATATTTGTTTATACTTACCATCGCTCTCAATGCATACTACAGCGTATTTTATTTCATCGATCCGAATTTCAATCTAAAGAAACTTTAAACCAACTATTCGACTTTTTTATGTGTTTTTTTTAATTCAATGTCAATTGTACAATTTTAATGTCCATGCTGAACTGTTTTTATATTAAAAGTTGTTTTTTTTTTTAGTTCTCGTCCCAAGAAACTCAGACTTCGATTATCCAAACTTTTGATCTGATAATCGAGGTTCTTGTATAAAAAACCACATCAAGTTTTCAAACATCAGACCCACCATAAACATTCATATTAAAATTCAAAATAATAAACTTTTAGGCAAGTAATCAATGTTTCAGTAGCTACATGTAGTTGTATTGTAATATTAAGCAGTTTAATATTTTTGATAAATTTAGCAATCAACGTACACCTTACCTTATAAAGCAACACGATAGACATTCTGTACGCTCTATGTAGTTTTGGATTGGAACTGACATGAGTTTAACAAGACAGTACAATTATTTAATTTACCATACAATCCTTATTTCTCTCTCTTTTCAAGGTACTTAAATTCATTCCATAATAGATAACACACAACCAAAATAATTGATATACCGTAGATATTACTTAATAGCAGTTTACTTGATTCGTTTATAACCAACCAGTATTAGTTTATATACTTAATTGATTTGTATCTTGTCGCTAACCGAATTCAAAAGTACCTAGGAGAGATTATGGGATCTCTGTCATTTTTTTTCATTCAAAACTGAGGGATATTCGTAAATTAATTCAAGCATTTACTTTCTAAAACCGTACCCAATTCTATCCATTAGAACTCTGAAAACCATACGAAAACCACCCATCTTTTTCCGGAATTTCCCAACGATTTTCTTGTTACGAAATTACCTGATTACACCTTACTATTTACCCAATATTTTATTTATCCATCTATTTGATCTATTCTACTTCTAACTCCGACATCATAGGTAGTAGATGACGAACGCCACACCTTGACTTACCTGAAAATACACGCCGTAAAAACAACGTGAATAATTTGGCACTCTTCCAAGGATTCCAGCCGGATTGTACACTACACCGGGGGGGCGATTTTTGACATTCGAGCGCTCGCAATCAAATAAAATATTTATTTATTTAACTTAATGAAAACCTTAACGCACAAAAGGCTACTAGAAGTCAAGAGCATAGAATAAAATAAATAATGGTCGTAGACAAGATGACACAGAAGACTATCACCAAATAAATAATTTTTAAAACACGATTATAAATTGAATTGTGTTTTATTTCTAAAATTCTAGATGATCGTGTCTGAAAGAGTGTAAATTATCAGATTCGATGCCAAAAAGCCCTCGAAAGCCAAAATTATCCGCCAGGCCCGTCTTACGGTTATGGATCATATGCTGGTCGTAAACGTTCGGGTAAATCCGCCGGATCTTCCAATGTACGGGAAATTCGGTTCGCGGATATACCTACTATGGAGATCCGGCGGATTTCCGGAACGTATATCAAATCAAATCAAATATTTTAATGTAATAAGCATTGTACAGGGTAGACTCTTAAGTACTAAAGAATTATAATTAGACCAGGTGATTTACATTTGCCTGAACTAGGAAATTCCTGTGTTTCAGGCGATGGAGAGGGATATAGTTAAAATTAGCTATAAATTATTCACTTAAAAATGGCAAATAGGACAAAGTCAATAAACTTATCGTTATTATTCGTTATACAGCCAGTACAGTCCTTAACAAAAACAAGTTGATTCTTAAGATTTAAAAAATATATGGCCGGCTATTGAGTAGTTATGTAACTAGGTAAACCCAAAGGGTTTACGGTATCTCCTGCCTGTCGTAAGAGGCGACTAAAAGGAGTCCTCGGAGTCGTAGACGATGGCAGCTAGGGACTGCCATCGTCCTAAAACAAGGGGGAACCCTCAGCGGCGTGACGCAAGGGTGGCACTGGCGAGTTCTACCGAGATCCCAGAGCCACCCTAATTGCGTCGAAGAGGAAAAAGGGGGGTTTTTTAGTCGGTGAGACACCGACATAACTTCTGCACTGTCCCTGCGGTGCAGAAGTATCCATAACGGATTTTTCCTCCCCATAAAAAAAAAGGTAAACCCAAAGGGTGCATGATAACACTGATAAGTTGATAAAATAAAGACAAAGAATGAAGGTCCTTTGATTTATTTTAATATTTATGAAATCGTACAATAATTTTAAAAAGCAAAGAGTAAATACTTAACTTCACTACCTCTAGATGCATCACTCGTAGGTCTTAGTTTCGTGACGTTTGTTAACGCCCAGATTTTTTAAATTTCCATTACATTTTAGGAGAGATTCTTCAGGTTAACTCGAGTTAATTACCCTAAAACACTAGTGCCTTAACTATAACAGTTTTTGAGATAGTATTCAATAAATCTATTTATTAGCTGAGCTAGCGGACCTTTGTACCAAACAAAGGTCCTAAGCGGCATAGACCTCAAGGCACTTAGGACCTTTATTCCAATACTTACTTACTTACTGCTGTGGCGCAGCGACCCGAAGTGGATCTTGGCCTCTCTCTGACACTAAGGACCGCCAGGCTTCTCTGTCCATCGCCGTTTCTGCCCAATCGACGGCACAAAGCTCGCTCAAGTCTTTCCCAACCTCGTCGCTCCAGCGACCTAGGCCCGTTGGACTGTTGGACCTAGGACGTCCAACAGGTCGTCGACCAGTAGGACGACCCAAATACGCTCTCCCAATACCGCTACTATCTCGCGAGGTCTATAGCTCACAGAGCCTCTAGTGTTATTAAATAAAATGATTCACATAATCATATATTAATTTCGATTTTAATTTTATCAATGACAGTTGACACCTTTGCGTTTTTGATTATGTTTTCAATGTTGGAAAAGCATTCTTGTAATATTAGATCTGTGATTGTTTCAATAAACTGCTAGTACCCGTGTCATATACTAGAGAAAAAAGATCAACTCCATCGGAGGCCAAGCCGAGGATCGAAATCGGGTCTTCAGCTTACGCGACTAAAATCATAACCTCAACCCACCTGGACTCAATGAAAACCGGTAAATTTCTCGACTATATAGGACAATCTCATAGACAGGCAAGACGCTTGTGACCGTACTCTAAGTACAAGCCTCATCGCTTAGTACTTTCCATTCAAACCAACTTAGGGCCCTTAGGTATTCGGGGTAACGTACCCCGCAGCAATCATCCTTACCCTTTATAATATTATAATCACTAAAAATGAAACAAAAACCAAAATCAGGTTGGACACTTTTTATGTACTCGTCCATATTAATATAACTAAATTAAATGTATATATTGATAAAGTAAAAAATAATTACAAAATTAGTCGGTAGGTACCAATAAGCTTATCCAATAATAAAAGTTTTGGCTTTGTCATTTATAAATTAATATAATTATCAATTTTAATGTTATGTTACTTACGCTTAAAAATAGACAGTCATATCAATTTTTTACACTCGCACAATAAGTGTTATTTTATAATTTTTTATCCGTTTTTTTATTAACAGCATTGTTCTTAACATCGCCGATCATAAAATTGCCTGGCAGATTATGGAATAATTGTTGCATGAAGTCCAACAAAATGTCTTCAATTGTCTTGGTCAGAATTGGTCGTAGAGATTCAGACACTGGCCGCCAATTAGCGTTCAGATACGAGTTGGTACTATCCTCTAAAAAACAATAAGAAAATATTTAAACATCGACTTGTATTGTAAATTGTATGTAACAAGGTTGTAACAAATTGTATAGGTCTTGCAAGTATAATTTAAATTAAACTAACGAACAACGTTTATACTCTGTGGCTGGTTGTTATGACGTCAGAAAAATCCTTGAAATTCGCAATAACAAATGGTTATTGTCGTCGCTCTTTCAACGCCTCAACGTTGCAATTTTGCAACACCGTTATACCAGGATGGCACGAAACGGAGAAGATTGGACAAATAATATTGATAACAGCGCCATCTATGCATGGCATCCTACGCGCAGTCAGGAACGTGTGTAGTTTTCCTACTCGGCAACAGATGTCGCCTTAGTTGAATATTTTAAAGGAGACTAAAAATACATCGATATCCACACAATTTTACTCTGGGAGCACTAATCAGATTCTTACCTAATGATTTAATGCCATCAAATAAGTTATTCATCCGTAAACTCATACCGCCAATATTGTATTTTACATGTGCAGCCGTGACATTAAAGAACACGAACCCGTCCTTGTCGTAAGTTTTAACGTCGCTTACAATGTCAATAGTCATATTCGCTGAAAATAATACAGGGTTTATTAACTTGTAAATAGTACTTTATGACATGGTAAGTGTATAATTAATTATGTAATATTTAACTAACTAGGTTCGAACCAGCAGAGACCGCGGCCAACCAAGGGTATCAATAAAATTTTTCCTTTGAGATCATAAGTGCCCTCTATCCTGATATTTGGAACTCTAACTCTAGTGTAAAAGTCATATGTTTTGCCGTCCACCCTGAAAGAAATTCATAAAGTTAGATTAGAAATACATAATAGTACAAGCCAAATCATGTTTTGATTGAAAAAAAAAAGAGTATTGTCGAAATCAGGCTCAATCGCTGTAATTGAGATTTTATTTTCCCTTTCCAATCCAACCAACCAACCGACTTGCGCGTCACTCACTGAACTCAGTCGATCAAACAGTCGCGTACGGTACTAGGACTAAATAAGATCAAGGTGGTGTCTCACTGGCTCAATAAAACCTCTGTTTTGCCGAATCCGGTCACAGTGACGTTATCCAGAGCAGCATTTACGTTTACTGGTCCATCGCCTTGCAGAATTCTTATTTTTGGAATTGACAACGGATCCAGAGGCGCCATTTCTATTTGTGGGAGCCCTGAAAGTGTAAATAATTCAATAAGTACCTTTTGTTTACACTTAATGACTACATTAAATGGAACTTCTATTTACACTATTTAGAACCTGACTACTAAAATGATAACGATATCGCTGATAAGTTTATTGATTATAGAAGGAAGAAATACCCAATGTATTTCTTCCTTCTAGTGTCTAGTAATTATATATATAATACTGTGTCCTCAAATGAAATACAGGGCGTCCCAAACTTATGGGACATGAAGGGGAAGTACCTTAAATATCGTAGATAGTGAATTTTGCTCAAAGAAGACTTTATGTTATTTTTAAAAGTTAGTAATTCTGCATTCATAGATTTTCTAAAAATTACTTGCTTCGTCTGGGAATCGAACCGACTAAAATGTGAAAAAAAAAATCACCCTTTTTTTATGATGCCAATCGAAAGAACAGCTAAAAAATAATAACTCTGCTTAAGTAACATAGTATTTTAAAAGAAAGGAACAACGTGAAATTAATCATTTTAATCAAATAAAAAACATACATGAAACTGCCGTAGTCAATTAGTTAAGTAGGTATTTTTTTGTAAATTAATTAATTAAATGCTCAAAATGTGATCCCTCTTGTCTTACGCAAATCGCCAATCTTGTAATAAGCCCGCTGCCTGTTGATTTTCTTATCATTTTATGGTGAACACTCGATGTGATATGGCACAATTCTGTTTGCAACTCGCCTACGTTCTCGTATCGCTTTTTGTATAGCATATCTTTCACCTATCCCCAAAATAAGAAATCTTATGGTGTGAGGTCCGGGGATCTGGCCGGCCATCTAATCGGTCCATTTGTACCAATCCATGTAGGAAAACATTCATTTAGAAAATCTGCTGCTCTCCGACAATAAATAACAAACGGCAATTTCCTCGTCTTCGGCAATAAATAACTTTCTTGAAATTTGACTCAATCATTTTATGGTGTTCCTTTCTTTTAAAATACTATGTTACTTAAGCAGAGTTACTATTTTTTAGCTGTTCTTTCGATTGGCATCATAAAAAAAGGGTGATTTTTTTTCACATTTTAGTCGGTTCGATTCCCAGACGAAGCAAGTAATTTTTAGAAAATCTATGAATGCAGAATTACTAACTTTTAAAAATAACATAAAGTCTTCTTTGAGCAAAATTCACTATCTACGATATTTAAGGTACTTCCCCTTCATGTCCCATAAGTTTGGGACGCCCTGTATACCTCAACAACATAGTTAAGAAATACTAGCTTTCGCTTTCCGCTAGCAACCAAGTATGAGCAAGTAAGACATGGCGTAATGAGGCTATGTGAGACTAACCTTACCTACTGCGACGTGGGTCGTAGATCTATGTACCTTTGAGCTAGGTACGTTAGGTTAGGACTACACTCGCTAAGGGCCACTTGCACCACCCGAGGTTAGCCACATAAACCGGAGTTAAGCGTTTTTTTGTATGGAATTTGACAGCTCAACGCCGGGTTAGTGGCTAACCCTGGGTGGTGCAAGTGGGCCTAAGTTGTAAAAACTATAAAATAGGTACATCTGCCGCCTTCTTGACAAACCCCAGATAATAAATATCTGCCTATTGTATCTTTGCCGGGTAAGCGAATAAAAGACAATTTACAGTTTATATTGGACTGAATAGATTTACAGGGGCAGATTATTTATACCGCTAGCTATAGGCTTACCGGTAATGAGTCCGTATAAAAGGCAGCCAAATAATCGGCAGCCCGATAATTCGTGTCCATTTTTTTGGTTGCGGATTATTGGGTTGCTGATTATTGTACTGCAAAAACTGTGGCTTCGGATTATTGGCCCGCTACCGAGCTTGTCCGACCCGATAAAAGGCAGCCCAATAATCGGCGACCCAATAATTGGCGACCACGATGTACATGGATTATTGGGCTGCCGATTATTGGCCTGCTTCGAGATTGCTCGACCCAAGAAAAGGCAGCCCAATAATCGGCGACCCAATAATCCATGTACATCGTGGTCGCCAATTATTGGGTTGCCGATTATTGGGCTGCCTTTTCGCGGGATGCGGATTAGTGGCACCCACCGGTAATAATAGGTAATCTTTTAAAAGTTAACATAAGAAGAGAAAATAACACAACATAAGAAGGCAATCCAGTATTCGTTTCGGAATTTTCTGATATAATTTGTAATTAATGCAGTCTTCTATTTGAAACGATTGTTTTTTACAACCATTTGATTTCATTAATATTTTTCCTACAAACCGGTTTCATCATTTTCTTTGTTACCGGTTAAATAAAACACGAATGAGGGAATAAATACACAGGAGCGCAGAGTTCGACAAGAGTATTATTTAAGTTTCCACAAAACTCTAGTGCAGTAGCTTGCGCTTTGCACGGTTGTGCAATGGCGGCCAACCAGGCGAACAGAGTGCGCCAGCAATAAGCGCGTGAAATGCTAGCATTTTGAAATACTTGTAAATCATGTCATGATAACATCCAACTTTTAATTCTTGACCAGAAAAACTGGCGACTCTCACTCCCTTTATGTAAATAATTAAATTCAAAAAAATTTCAGCCCATAAAAACCATAAACATACGTATCATAATACCTGTATTATGATAGTGATATTTATGACTCCCAAAACCACCCCATATCTATTATTATAATACCCTGATAAAACAAATACAGGTTGTAACAAAAGCCCCGAAAGATACTTCAACAGCTGATAAGGTCAATGACCCTGAGTGCGATGCAAGTAGGAAAATGATGAGACTGGGTTGTAGGTATCTCAGAATTTTACCCATCAACACAATTGAAGAATTTGGAATTGAATACCTAGGTATTCAATTGAATGTATATCTATGATTTTGTGATTAGGCTGCCCAGGCGTAACAAGCTCAAGGCTTATATAAACTAGCTAATTACACTTTGATTTGACTTAGATCTTAAAAGGAGATTTAGCGCAGGGTCGCCGGGGTTCGTTATGTTTGTTATATTTCTTTTAGTTTAACAAAGTACCAATAATAGGTACTTGTTGTTGTAGGCCTACAGAACATAAAAAAATATATTAAGTGTACATGACAGTGCTTACTCATCCGAATTTTACTGTAAGGTTATAATTAAATATTAGGTTTACTTAAAACATTAAATAAGATTCTGTACACTACTTCTTTTTGTTAGATTAACAGAAAAGAATACGATGAATTAAGTACATAGTTTGAAAAAAATTGTAGTTATTAACACCGAGATAGGAGTAGGTAACTAGAGACGTACACAAAGCGAATAAGTGTAGCAAGATGCCCGAAAGGACGATTGGTTCTAGATTGAGCGAAGTCGCTCATTTCAGGATTGACACATTTCCGCGTGGTTCAAGTATGGTTTGGGTGTCTCTAGTATTGACCTCTTTGGTTAATAATGGAAAATTATTTACCTGGACCTAAAGCATTGAAAAGTTGTTGGACAGCCGTCTTCGAGCAGTCGTCGAATTCGGGGTCACTCTTGAAACAAGTCTTCACGAAGTCCGCTGAAATTTGAAAGTAATGCAATTATTCGATTATCTTCGATGGTCGTGCATATAAACTATATATTAAAATTTGTAAAAACATGCATCATTCCAATATGAGCTAAAGAATGCTGCATTAAGTAGGTATTTATATTTCTATGTTCTGGCTTTTGTTAAAATGTTTTTCTCAAACATGCAATGAAATATTAATGATATGTTCCTTATAATCGTCGTGGTCGTGAAGGATGGCGTTTCAGGTGCGGCTAGGGCAAGAGATTATTAATGGAATTTCATACAAATGTTAAAGGTCTAGTAGGGTTGCCAACTATTTTTGTGGGAGTTATAGTATTTTCCAAATAAAAAAGGAAAATATATAGTACACTGTAAAAAAATATAGTACTTTAAGACAACTCTTTATTTTGGGGTAAACTAAGATCAAATATACTTACCAGCATTTTGTAAACAACTCCTATTACATAAGACTACTTTTAACTTGCAACAGCGTTCAGGTTATTTGGAATTTTTAATCTTCATTGGCACCCTCCACCGCCACCATCAGTTAGAGTCAAACCACGTTATCTCTTCCATGCAAGTGAACTGTCAAACTTTAAAGTGTTATTCTAAAAGTCAGACATCTATGACATTATGACTAACAAAAAGTGGTTTTTAATCCTATCACTTATGTCTTTAGAAACATTTTCTAAGTTTGTAAGTATTATTTTTGTCTCAAAGCCATAAAATTGCTCCTTTTTGCGTTGCTCTAGTGCATTCTTTAAAGTAGCCATGATTTTGTACACATCTATTACAGTAATATTATTTCCTTCTAGTTGTTTCAGAGCTTTGTGAAAATTGTGTAGAATGTGACTTGTGAAGTTCATATAAGCCTTAATTTTATTCTCTTCTTCAGGTTCATTCATCGGCAATATGTTTTGCAAAAGCATAGGGCAGTCCTCATTTAAACTTTTAAAATAATCGTATAAGGCAGTCCAGTTTACTAAAATGTTATCTAAACAAGGTAACAAAGAGAGCCATCTTGTTCCCACATGTCTGATCAATTCATGCCATTCTCCTTCAACATCAGCAACAATTTTTTTTAGTTTTTCTCTCCTAGACACTCTGTCAAAAGATAGCTTGTGTTGGGTTAGTGATTTATTTATTGCTTCAAACATTCCATCAGCTGACTCATTTGGATTCTCATAAAAATCTAGCAGTTTATTTTGAACCTCTTTTTTGAACTTCAAAATATTGGACCACTAATGGAAATAGCTTAATGTTCTTTTTGTTGCTTGCATCAGTTTGCAAGCAAAATATCACGATCACATTCAGAAACACACTATATTCGCTATGCTATGCAACTAATGCAACTGCCGCAATGTACGCACACGGTATTGATTATCGATTACATTAGCGGATACGAAATGTTACTATTTAATAAAATTCGGTTGGAACTTTTTTGAGAACCCCCAAAATATAGTATTTTTGCGTACTATATACTTCTTCAACAGTATATAGTACAGAGAGTCGAAATATAGTACAATACTATATAATATAGTACGGTTGGCAACCCTAAGGTCTAGGCCGGAAAGTCCTCTTTTTTAATTTCCTTTTCACATTTTGTGGCACAGGCATCATGACATTCTGCCAATACCAATGCGTATAAAAAATGTATTTTCTATTAAAACTGAGTTAAAATATAGCTAAATATTAATACACACACGTTAGTTTTAGTTTTTGTCTTGTGTTTACTTATAATTTCTCTAAAAATAAATCTTTGATTTTTTTGTTGTTTATTTCATTGCATGGTGGAAAAAAGCACTATACAAGCTTCGGCGTGAATAAGGACTTGCAGGCCTCATATTTCCTCTCCTCCTCCTCTGCCGTATATAGTAGGTATATACCTATTCGGCCTGCAAGTCCTTACTTCCCGGCCTCTGCAGTAATGTACTATTTTGATGAAAGCTTGTTGCAAAACATTTAAGTGTCTATAAATCGAGTGTAATATACAAGAAAAAGTTTTTATTGCAAAATTACCTTGTTAGTAAAAATTATTTTTTTATAAAAAATAAATAAATAAACAAATAAATATTATAGGACAATCTTACACAAATCGACCTAGGTCCTAGTCCCACAGTAAGCTCAATAAGGCTTGTGTTGTGGGTACTAGACGACGATATATATAAAAATAATATAATACAAATACATAGAAAACATCCATAACTCAGGAACAAATATTTGTGATAAACACACAAATAAATGCACTGACCAGGATTCGAAGGCAGAGTCACTACCGGCACCTTAGAAAAATCATTACACCCAATTAATAACACAATTTACCGAAATTATTATCCCATACGATTCATATGAACAGGTACTAGCTGAATTAATTATTCGCCCGTATCAAGTATCCACGCTGTATAAACCTAGTATCGCTATCATCGCTTTAAAAATACTACGGTCGTATATACAAAGTAAAAACCTTTATTTTGAAAATTGCAATTATACAGTGACCGTGACATTAGCATTTGGTTTTGTGTTTCTTAAGCGGCTTTACGTAACGAAGTTTTACATAAGGACTTGCAGTTTCATGCGACTGGTTTATACCTATTGACCTAACCTACATAACTACCTGAGTGTCTGTTTACCTCTTATATATTGCACATAGTTATGCAGCTATGCTCACATTTCACTAAGCTAAAATATGAGTAGATATAGTAATAATAATAACATTATTTATTTCATAAAGAATATGAATGGGAAGGTAATTTGAAGATTGTATTTTTATTTACAGATTATCAAACATAATTTAAAAAAGTATAAGTAGCATTTAAACTTTGTAATAACTCCCACCTGTTACCTCTTGTACGAATATTAGTACTATTACTAACTTTTATCTACACATTAAAAGGGGCATTTTTATTTAAAGTTGTTCCCCAAACTTTATTTTTATTTTGGATTTTTTTTATTTTTTTTATTTTGGCTCTGGATCGCGAGCTGTTTTGATCCTAGTAAGTAGGAGGAAAAAAAGTGTCCCAAACTTTCCATACACTTTTCTTTGCGTCACCACCATACAAAATCTATGAAAATTATGGCAACGGAATGGGAAAAAAATTTAGGATATTTTTTTAAAATAAAACCGAAAAGTTAAAGGGGAAACATTTTTAAATAAGAACAACTGATTTGAAATAAGTCGGTTGTTTTACACAATTTAATAATGAATGAGGAAGAGATCCAACTACAGAAAGTTAACTTAATACGTTATAGAAAAGAAAATAAATAGGTAATAATAAATCAAATCACTTCACTCGTACGTCACCAAACTCACGGCGTTTAGGTGATTCTATCTGATACTGATAACGTAATCCAGATCATTCAACCGAAATCAGATCGGTTCAAACACCCGGCGTCCATAAGCAGAGAGGTTATCCAAAAATACTTACGCTTCGTTTTGTAATGTTCCGCCGCCGAACTGTGGTATAACACACACGTCACTATAATCAGTTTCAGCGGCATGTTTTTGCCTCAGTTCCAAACGATCCTTCCGCAATTTTCTTTAAGTTAGACTTGTTGTCCCTACGGTGTAAGCTTAAGACTAACTTCAAGACAGCCTTTGGCTTGCAGTAATGTAGGAAAGTGGGGAGACATACGCAATTCTTAAGTATGTAAATAAAGCCTGAACTTTACTTGTTAACAACGAAATAACTTGCGTTAGATTATTGTGAATTATGTGGTATATGAACAAACACTTTGAGAATAATGCATACAAGTTAAATTATCTAAGAAGTTTTATAGTTGTACATGAATTGAATTATCGGGTATATACTTGTACTTACTGTAGTAAAACAAACTAATAGGAATGATAGATATGAAGACAATTTTAATAGAAAGTAAAAAAAAAATACACTTACTAACATTGCGTTTGTTCTGGAACCCGTGTCTGTTATTTATAGAGTGATTTCTTTTGAAATTGGTTAAAGAACTTTTCTAGGAAGCGTGACTGAGTAAGTAAAAAAGCGACATTTACAGTAATCATAGTGAACAGTTTGCACAAAACTCCAGATCTCCAGACGTTCTGACCTAAACACGTCTTTCACAATGGGAGAGCTGGAAAGCGAAACACCCCGAGTTCCTGTAAAACCCGTATGACCGGTCGTTCGTAATCGTGCTCGTACGCTGCAAACTGTTACATTCGTTCCGTAACATCGATCGTCTTCCACGCGACGCGAGTGCAATAGGTAGTGCAATCAGGGTAATTATTGGAAAACATTACCCTGCTTGCGACGCGGCGGAACATGTGTCACGTCATGTCTTTTTTTTTGCTACCCTGAACGGATTTTAACGTAGGTGTAACATTTAATTACACGGTAATGGGTAATTACTCATTAGCGTATATTTAGTTAGGCCAACGTGTAACCGTGTACCTCAATTTATCATTTAAAATGACGTCTGACTAGACAGATGAATCCAATTAATTTTGATCTGGATTTTATCACGCTCTATGTCTAAAATGAGTCGTATTTTTTTTCCAGTCTGTTCTAAAGAAATAAAACATTTATTTTCATAATATATACAGTAAGGGTAACTAACCTCTACCTACCTTAAATCTAAAATAGGTCTTTGAGGCATTGTACCTAGGATACTGGTGGCATTTCCTCGTTGTATCGCAAACCTAAAAATGCTACCTTCACAAAAGTATTTTATTTTAAATTTGATTTCAAAATCGCCAACATCAAACGGAATTTTTACATAAGTAAAACCAGAAATGCTGTGTGGATACGGTTGGGCAATTACAACGACGATATAAAAAACATTCACGGACAGCGGTAATTAGTTGGCCGTCATATGTCTGTAAAACTGTCAAAAACCCCTAACACGTTGTTTACAAATTTGCGCAAGCCCTTGACGACCTATTTGTCTGTGGCAAACTGCCAACAAAGGACTATAAAGCTTATTAAACTCGTTCCATTTGACCTGTAGCCCGCTGCATTAAGTATTACACAACACGCTAAGGAGCTGATCTAGTACCACGAAAATCGAACAGTCGAGAATTTGTAACTCCCTCTCTATCATACTTGCTTATTTAAGTGACAAAGAGGTTTTTCCGTCAATGCCAATTTTAGATGTTCGTGTTATGCGTTCGGAAGGCCTAGTATAAAAGTTGTACGACATTAACTCCTCGACCGCGTTAGCGTATCGAGGGGTCAAAATATGAAAGTTGCCGGATTTGAACTCCCGATACGCTAACGCGGTCGAGGAGTTGATGTCGTATAATTTTTATACTAGGCCTTCTGCTGGTCCCGAGGCTGGCTGTAGACGGTAAAAGCCGGTATTAGCGGAAACAGTGAAATGAAAAAACGAATTAAAGTTGTAGAGCCTTTAGCATTTACGGCGTTTATATTCACTATGTGGTAATAAAATTGTTTAGCTAGTGGGTCCAGTGCGTCAGAAAAAGGTAGAAATTAAAAAGTTAAAACATTGTAATGTCGTCCCGCTTTCTTCTTTACATATTGATTTGAGATGGACGACACTACGATGTTGCCACATGTTATTTTTTACCTTTTTCTGTCGCACTCGCACTGTGTATCGAACCCTAATCCTAATCCTATGTTTTAAACAATATTCAATTTCTTGGTGAAATTTGTATTCTATTAATTAAATAACATAATTATACGCAATTAGCAATAGTGGTTGAAGTTTAAGCTGAAGGTGAAGCACCCTGTTGGTCAGCTGTCAGCTTGGTCCAGTTTTCATTATATTCATCATACATTTTCACCTGTTAAAAATAAAAATTAATCATGATTCCTAATGAGCTGTTAAAATTTTGCGCGAGTCAAGGTTTTCATGTCATGTATAAGAATATATTTAACGCACATCCCCCGTTCGTTGGCTGCCGGTCAAGATAAACAGGACTGGTCATAGACAAGAACAGAGCCCACGCTCCTCTTGGCCTACTGCACGATCTTTCTGGAGCAGGCGACTGCTATCAAACTACATATGTATTACTACAACGCATCAGAAAGAGTAGGTATGTCACAAATAAGATGTTCTAATATGCATTTCCATTGAAAATGAGATTTGCGAAATTGCGTGATTGTTTTTGCTAAAAGGTAGGTACCACTTTGTCAGTTACCGATAAGGGCTCGTTTAAAAATCATGTGATCATATTTGGGCGATTTTTATAACACATTATATTAACATGTTATTATACTACCTAATCTGTTTGTATATGCCCATTTCTTCTTTGGCGTTTGTGGGTTGTCAGTACTACTTTATTTATTACTCTCTTACTTTGAAACTCTCTAACTTAGTGCAAAGAGCCCATGGACTGCTCAAGTTCTTGATTTCCTGAGGGCCTAGTATTAAATTTGTACGACACTTACTTCTCGATCGCGTTAGCGTATCGAGAGTTCAAATTATGTTTGCCGTTTATTTAAATCATCCGGCAACTTTCATATTTTGATCCCTCGATACGCTAACGCGGTCGAGAAGTTAATGTCGTACAATTTTTATACTAGGCCTTCTGGTCCGACCGTCATCTGGAAGGTTTTAGCGATAGGACCGCGTGCTGAACACATTTTAATATTCTCTGTAATTTCTTTGTTAATTTTCATTGAAATATTTGTATTGTAGCACTATTCAATCAATCATATTTAGGTACTTATTTACAAGACAAATCGATAAACGACATACAATTGATACAATAAATTAACATAAGATGGAACGCACGACTCGCAAGAAAATCTATGCTCGAGTTAATGACCTCACATCTCAGTTTAAAAAAAAGTTTAAATTATAATAAATACATAAAAACAAAATAGTTTGAAATCCGTCGAGTTTAAAACTCATGTTTTTTGATAAGAAAACTTTTGTCACAAATCACAAATCAAAGTCTGGTAAACAATCCTTAACAAAACCGCAAGAAGCTCTCAGCGCCGACTATTTTAGTTTTATCGCTGCAAACGAAGTCATGGCTTCACACGACATCTTAACAACCTGTTACTTTGTCATAGTCGTCACAGAATGAATGAAATAGTTCAACGAGCTCTGCACGCGAAGGAAAATCTAAATATTCTCGTCTATTCTTTGTCAAAGAACTGTCCCTCTTAAATCATCACTGAGATTTTTTCTTGAACGAGAATGAGAATGAGAAATATTATATTGGTGGTCATTTCTAAAACGAGATTCATTTGAAATTGTGATTGTGGCATTTCTCCGCTCGATTGTATAAAAGCTACGTACACTGCCTGAGTACATTTACTTATACATATAAATAGCCCCCAATTCAGTTATTAAACCCATATAAGGGATTGGAACTTGTGAGTCCTATAAATCCATGTATTTTCTGAATACTTTCAAATTTTTAATGAAAAAACATTGAAAGTTATGATCAGAATAGCTGTATTATTACAAAGAAAGAAAGAAAGAAAGAAAAATTGTTTATTGCCACAAAAAAAACTTATAAACTAAGTACAATAACTTAATCTGGAATTACATTTAAACATAATCGGGCAAAAGGTTCCAGTCTCAGCATATGCCGAGCTGAGGGCCCGGCGCTGGTTTTCAGACTGGCCCATGAAGGTCGTTCGGTCGCGGGCTAACAAATTACCGTGCATATAAATAAGTTATGGTGATGAATAAGTCACTATAGTGGACTAATTAAGTGCCATTCCAGCTTTATATATTATTTTATATGTCTAAGTAACTATTTAAAAAAGGATTCTACAATTTTTTTTTTATTACATTTATTAAAACTTTTTCAAATTCTTTTTAATGTTAATATTTACTTAGCTCATCATTTTAAAGAAAAAAAAACCGACTTCAATTGGACTTCCCGGTATAAGTTAAAGTAAGCGAATTATTGCTAATTTATGTTTTTATTTGGTTAATTTTCCTCACACCGTATTTAAAACTTATTACTATCAGGGTTCAGCATCAGCTCCATCTTGTGAACTGCTCTCCTAATTGCTCGTTAACATGAGTCGATTAACGAAAACAGCACACGCGTATGTTTCACCAAACCTGAGTTCCATTAGGTACTGCCAGGGTTCAGCATCAGCTCCATCTTGAGAACTGTTCCCCTAATTGATCGTTAACACGAGTTGCAAAACACTTATTTAAACTTTCACGATTTTCACACATTCGAAAGGATTCGAGGAGGAGGAGGAGGAGGATTCGGTCGGAGGTTTGTTTTCAAAATCTATACACGATTAAGCCCCGTTTTAGTAAATATATAACACGAGTTGAATGACGAAAACATAACTCTCGTAAGTTTTACCAAACCTGAGTTCCATGAGGTACTGCCAGGGTTCAGCATCAGCTCCATTAATTCCTCATGATGATGGTTCATCAAAATATAATTAAAATCAAATAGGACCACCTCGAAGGCATTTCGTAACAAACAAAAGATGAATGATACAGCTGGGGCCCGCGAATTATAGAGCAGTTCCTCTTTGACATCCCTGGTCGTCATCATCAGGTCTGCTCCACCAAACTGGTAGGTTTTGTAAAGAAATGCTCGAGGTTCTTAAGAAAATACCCAAATTACTATGCATGTGCCTTTCAAATTTGAGGAGTTCCCTCAGTTCCTCATAGATCCCATCATCAGAAATGGATTTTGAAAAAAACGGGACCAACCTGGAACCATCTACTTTAAGAAACCAAAAAAAAAATCGGTTCAGTAATAAAGGAGTTCTGAGGTCTGAGGTAACATCCATTAAAAAAATAAAAGAAAGAATTAATTAATTGGCGTAGGGATGTGACGACCCCATCGCCCACTGGTTTCGACCGGTGCAATCAGTCAACGCAGGGCAGCTTGTGGCGAGCTGTTGGGGAGTAGCGACCCCACGTACCTGAGCGCTCCTGGGGGACTCCGTCGTCCGACCAAGTCCTCCGCCTCTGGCTTGCCTTAACCGGCCGTCCAGAGTGGGGTCGCCAGAGCTGTGTTCTCGAGGGTAGATGTGGAAACCTAAGTGGCGAGTTGGCTATATGTTTAAAGTCCAGTGACACCTCTTTACCCCCAGCCCTCATACCGGTGTTGCCCTCGAGCCATCTTAGATGTTGCTTTTTGTGGGGGCCCATCTTATGTGGGCGAGTCACCGTCTGCCGGAAATAAAATTCATTACCATTTTGTTAGGCAGACATCCGATTTTATTCTCCATAACCCAGTATTTAGTCCAGCACTTTCACCTAATAGTCCACTTTATTTTAGATTCCATTAAATCTCAATAGTCTACACCCTCGCGGGTGCTGCCTCTGCGTGCGTCCCATGACTCGGGCAGGTGCAACATCCGCTCGGTGTACCCCTTACATTTCATTAAATTGTCGAAAGGGCCTCTGCGTGCTGGCTTCGGCTCCGCGTACGCCTCCCAAAGGTCCGGAACACCATGGTTCCGTGATGGGAAAGACATACAAAAAAAAATCTGACGAATTGAGAACCTCCTTTAGGAATATTGAAGTCGGATGAAAATGGATTTGCTGTCTCTAAAATAAATAAACAATTGTTTTACCTATATTGTCACTAAAATTAACCTCAGGACATCCTACAAGTTTATGCTTTGAATTGAAGTACATGTTTTGTTTGCCTTAGTGTTGCTCCATACGAGTATAGCCGTTTCCAACCAAAGAATTTCATCTGAAACGCGTTTCATTCTTTGGATGACAATCTTCTATCAGCAAACAGCGATGTTATTTTTAAAAGAAGGCATCTGTTTTATTTATGTAGGACGTCTCCTATTTTTCAGGACTACAAAGTTCTTATTTTTTATAGACATAAATGTTATGCAAGGCTGCAATAAATAGTTAATGTAACATGTGCACATAAATCTGTGTAACTAGATAGAGTAGGCTAGACGACTAAAAAAAAACTATTTAGTCCGTCTTTAGATTATTAAAAAATAATGAATACGTATTTTTTTTTTGTTCTTCAAATCAAAAATGACGTACACAGGGCGTTCAAGTTTTTCGTAACGTCACTATTAGGTACAATTCTTACTTAGTAGTGACGTCACAAACCCCCACCCCGGAACTTTGACGCTCTAAAGTCTAAGTATACCTTCGTCAATTTTAGTTAAATTGAAAAAGGTAAAATACGTGTCTAATCATTTTAGACAGTCTAACCGATGGACTAATTAGAATGATAGTTTTTAGGGTTCCGTAACCAAAATAGTAAAAAAGGAATCCTTATGATGCGACTCAGTCTGTCTGTCTGTCTGTCACATCGTTAAATATCTTGAGAACTACTTAAGCTATCGATTTGAAATTTAGAATAGTTATAAACAAAGTTAACGCAGATACATTGACAGAAAATTTATCTCATATTTTAATTTATTTTCAATAAAAAAGTCCGATAAAAGAGGAGGCAAAAATTAAAAATTTAGTTACTGCAATACTGTCATGTGGGGTATCATTTGAAAGGGCTAGATTTGCAAATTGTAAAACAATTTTTTTATAATGACTTTTTTTATATAAAACGAGAATGTAAAAAAAATACCATTACTTCATTACTTTTGTCTCCGAAGTTTAAGAAGGAAAATATATGATTATTTTACACAACGTTAATATTATGATAAACATTACAGGAAAAATATAACATGGACCCTTACTTTATTAACTTTTTTAAATAAAAAGAACTTTTCGAAAGAAAAGTAAAAATTTAAACAACTTTGATTGGTTTTTTTTCTTTACATACACGGCAAAACGGAGCGACGAATTGACTTTAATTTTTTAAGTGGAGATAGTTCAAGGGATGGAGAGTGACATAGGCTACTTTTTGTCTCTTTCTAACGCGAGCGAAGCCGTGGGCAAAAGCTGGTTATAATATACATATATAGCCTCTTTATTTCTCAATAAAAAATTTCATACCTAATTACAATTTAGTATTTTTTTTATAGAACTTACAAAAAATAGAAATTTATTTATCATCAATACATAGTTTAAAAATACAATTTATAATTCATATTTAAACAGAATTGCGTAAGTTAAAAGTTAACGATAAGCAATTTTTTAAGCAGTAGGTATATTACGTTCATAATTAAGGATTAGCAAGTGAAGGCCTGCTCCATATTTCTACACAATTCTTGATCTTTCGGGTTGTCCATCCATACTTACTGCTATTTTCTGAATTTCATTACTCCGTCGTTGTTTTGGTCTCCCTTTTCCTCTTTTATTTGTAGGTCCTGTCCAGGTAGTTATTTGTCTGGTCCACTTTGAATTATCCATCCGAGTTATGTGGTCAGCCCAGCTTCATTTCAGCCTTTTACAGTGACTCATCTATTTTTTGTTTGTTTTTTCTCTAATTTCAGAATTCTTATCCTGTCACTTAATTTTAAGTTAAATGTACTCCTTCTATGCCTCTTTGGCAAACTTTTTTTTTTGTTTGCTAAAAGTCCATGTCTGACAGCCGTAGGTAAGGCATGGAAGTAAACAAGAATCTAGCACTTTTTTCTTAAGTTTTACTGTTAGGTTTGATTTTAATATGTCATTGTTGCTCCAAAATTTGTTCCAGGTTATGTTTATTCGTCTACTAATCTCGTCTTGGTGTCTAGATGCAGCAAAAGACACTTCTTGGCCTAAGTATACGTATTTACGTCTAATCCATATCCATACTAATATTATAAATGCGAAAGTAACTCTATCTGTTTGTTACCTCTTCACGCTAAAACTTCTGAGCAAATCAAGATTAAATCTGGTATGGAGATAATGTCATTCCTGGGAAAGGACATAGGATAGTTATTTATCTAATTCTATGCAGACAACGTCTATTCATTTGTGGTAAATAAATTTATTTGAATTTAAATGCAAATATATCGCGTGATTAAATGTTCATTTATATAAAGGCATTCAATTAATCTGTAATGTAAATTGAGTGCTCAACGAACGTGTCTTGGCATTGGTTCGGCTAGACAGGAAAATTAATACGTGCCCTGGACTGAAGTTAATTAGGCCAAGGCAATTTATTAGGGTCATTTCATTATAGCCATTTAATTCAACTTTGTATACATTTATCGTGTACAGCCTGTCAAACCATTTATAACCATTAATTGTAGTAATTCTTTCACGTTTCCTATAATTAGTTTATAGTACTCACTCTTTAATGATGGTGGTTTAGTAAACTCATTGGTAAGTAGTAAAATTATTTCTCAGAATTTTAACCACCTGTAACTCCTCACAAAATTGATTGTGCACATGTATTCTAATATTTATTCTTAACTTTTACTGGGTAACATAGGGCTTGGCTTTAATTTTAATGCAGTAACTTTTCCTTTTATTAATGTAAATGTTTTATTATTGTAAATGTTTTAATAACATAAATGTAATTTACCGGTAATTTCTATACAATATACAACATGTTTACCGGTTTGTATTCCATACTTGTACCCGAGTAACTATATAAATTAAACAGTTTTGGTTTGGCTGTTTAAAATGAACGATTTCTCTAGAAACAATATTTATTATTCAATAATATTAAATATTTACACATACTTGTAAAAATCTTAACAAAAATAAAACTCGTTAGATTATTAATTTCTAATAGTAGCGATACATTAAACCTTCACATAATTGACGCTGTTAAAGTAGAAATCTCACATAACAAATGTTTCACTTAATTCACTATAACTTACATAAGCAAATTAACGATTGTTAAAGTAAATTTAGATGAGACATTGTGAAGAAGACCACAAAAACTGCATCCAGCAAGCAAAGAGTACAAAAAGTCGTCCAACCCAACAATAAGAATGTAAACGGTTTTTCTTGAACAAATACTGATTATGGTCGTTGGTATCAGATACCCGTTAAAGTTAAATAAGTTACATGTGGCGAGTGTTGCCGAAACCACCGTGGCCCGACTGGGAGGCGCCCTTGTTGAAGCCCATTTGAAGGTTCAGCTCAGCGTTGTGAGCCCGAAGCTGTTCCTCCGTGAAGGTGCGTTCATTCTTGTCGGCCATCTTGGGTCCCAGTTGAGGGCCGGTCCATTCTGGATGCTTTTGGGTCTGAAAAGAAACAAAAACATTAATATACAATGTATTATATCGTACTTTATTTAATTTTGAGGTTGAAATAAACTGATATTTGATATAAAAACTCTAGTAATAAATAGTACGTATCAATCAAAGTGAATCTTCACTTACAACTCTAAAATCAAAGTGTAAGAACTTTCTTACACTTTGATTTTAGAGTTGTGGCAGTGTATTTACTTTACTGTAGGTACTTACCTACAGTAAAGTAAATACACTGAAAAAAGTAAAGACTTACAATTCTACCCAGAGCGTACAAGCAAAGGGTAACTTGGGGAATGTTACGCCTCTCAAACAAGTCAGCGGTTTGGAAAATTTCTTCCTCCGGGACTCCATACTTCTTGATAGCCGCCTGGAACCTGAAATTATAGATATTCGTTTACTAATATGTTATTATGATGATTTACTTCTATACAGCCTTATTCTGAGCTAGTTATTTACCTTTGAATGTTTTCCATCAGCTGGAAGTTGGTTCCTTTCTCCTGGATCTTTTTGACAGAGCCAGGTAACAGCTTATTGGCCAGTTTGCATAAAACGACGCCATTTTTCAAAATATCTTCATAGTCACCACCGGGGAGCGGCTCTCCGATAACTGCCTGAATCCAGGTCAGGACTTCCTGTTCTTGTTCCTTGTTCCTGGGCTGAAATTGATATAATTATCATTAGCTCATATGTCGTAAACGTTTTGAACGCCGGCCATAAAGCGCTAGCTCCAGTGCCAACTCGTTTGATGGCCGCTCCAGCATCATCTCCGAAAATAACGCCCTAAGTAACTCGGGCGGCTAAAGAACCCCTTTGGAAACTTTGGAGAGATAAAAAGATCGTATGCGTTCATTAGACGCGCGCGCGCAGCTGCGCATACGTCTGGCTCGTTAATCCATTGACGTCAGGGATTACTTACAAAACTTTCGTAGACATTAATGTTAAATTAACCATACGACTGTGTTTAAAATGACGATAAGAGGTCAAGACAATGTCAAAATCACAAAAAATTTCTTGGCATTAGAATAATTTAAATAGTATAGAGTGCCGATCTTCACATTCTTAGTAGCTACGGAAACTATTGCCAAGTAAAAAAAAAACGACTTACAGCCATTTTGGTAATTTAAAATCAGTGATCACTGGGGCGAGCTTTCGCGGCGGTACCGGCGGCTGGACTGGCACTGTGTTGCCGCCCGCCTAGCACCGCGTCGCGGGGGCGGGCTGACGCCCAAATGTTTTCTACGCCACTGTAAACATATCATAATGTATCAGTCAAGTGCCAACTCAGCAAAGTACGAGGTCCCGTAGGAAATTAGAAAATAGGTTTTTTTTCCGAAAGGCCATGAGCCATGAAGGGATAAGCTAGGCCAAATTTCGTAAAGTTTGTTGATAGCAAATATTCAGAAGTGCACAACACATACCCTAGTATAGTTAGTCCAGGAGTGATATTAGACATTCTAGATTGCTTTTATGTAAGTAAATGACAAAAAAATTAAAACACTTATTTTAGAGTTTATGATCTATATATATAAAAGAGGTTGTCCTCATCTACGATCATCGCACAGCCGAAACGGCTACGACTAGAAACTTGAAATTTTTACCAAAGCTTCCTTTTAGTACATAGGCAAGAGATAAGAACGGATTTTTCGAAATTCCACCTCTAAGGGGGTGAAAAGGGGATTGAAAGTTTGTATGGAAATGGAATTTTTTTTTGAGCTAGAGACTTGAAACTTTGTGCAAAGACTCTTTATTATAATTAAAGAAAAATATTTTTAATAGTTTTTGGAAATTCAACCTATAAAGGGGTAAAAAGGGGGCTGACAGTTTGTAAAGGAATGGAATTTTGTTTTGAGCTAGAGACTTGAAACTTTGTTTTAAAACTCTGTATTACAATTAAAGAAAAATGTTTTCATAGTTTTTGGAAATTCCACCTCTAAAGGGGTAAAAACGGGGTTGAAAAATTGTATAGGAATGGAATTTTGTTTTGAGCTAGAGACTTGAAACTTTGTATTAAGACTCCTTATTACAATTAAAGAAAAGTGTTTTCATAGTTTTGGAAAATTCAACCCCTATAGGGGTAAAAAAGGAGTATAAAGATTGTATGAGAATGGAATTTATTTTTGAGCTAGAGACTTGAAACTTTGTGTAAGAACTCTGTATTATAATTGAAGAAAGACGTTATCATGGTTTTTGGAAATACCACCTGTAAAGGGGTAAAAAAGGGGTTGATAGTTTGTATAGGAATGGAATTTTGTTTTGAGCTAGAGACTCGAAACTTTGTGTTAAGACTCCTTATTATAATTACAGAAAAGTATTTTCATAGTTTTAGAAAATTCAACCCCTATGGGGGTAAAAAATGGGTAGAAAGGTTGTATGAGAATGGAATTTATTTTTGAGCTAGAGACTTGAAACTTTGTGTAAGAACTCTGTATTAAAATTGAAGAAAGCAGTTTTCATGGTTTTTGGAAATTCCACCTCTAAAGGGGTAAAAACGGGGTTGAAAATTTGTATAGGAATGGAATTTTGTTTTGAGCTAGAGACTTGAAACTTTGTGTTAAGACTCCTTATTATAATTAAAGAAAAACATTTTTAATAGTTTTGGAAAATTCAACATCTATGGGGGTAAAAAGGGGTAGAAAGATTGTATGAGAATGGAATTTATTTTTGAGCCAGAGACTTGAAACTTTGTGTAAGAACTCTGTATTACAATTGAAGAAAAAAGTTTTCATGGGTTTTGGAAATTCCACCTCTAAAGGGGTAATAAGGGGGTTGAAAGTATGTATAAGAATGGAATTTTGTTTTGAGCTAGAGACTGGAAACTTTGTGTTAAGACTCCTTATCATAATTAAAGAAAAGTGTTTTAATAGTTTTGGAAAATTCAACCCCTATGGGGGTAAAAAATGGGTAGAAGGATTGTATGAGAATGGAATTTATTTTTGAGCTAGAGACTTTAAACTTTGTGTAAGAACTCTGTATTACAATTGAAGAAAGCAGTTTTCATGGTTTTTGGAAATTCCACCTCTAAAGGGGTAAAAACGGGGGTTGAAAGTTTGTATTGGAATGGATTTTTTTTAGCTAGAGACTTGAAACTTTGTTTTAAAATTCTGTATTACAATTAAAGAAAAATGTTTTCATAGTTTTTGGAAATTCCACCTCTAAAGGGGTAAAAAGGCGGTTGAAAATTTGTATAGGAATGAAATTTTGTTTTGGAACTTTGTGTTAAGGCTCCTTATTACAATTAAAGAAAAAAAATCATAGTTTTGGAAAAATCAACCCGTAGGGGGTAAAAAAAGGTAGAAAGTTTGTATGAGAATGGAGTTTATTTGTGAGCTAGAGACTTGAAACTCTGTGTAAAGACTTTTAATTACAATTGAAGAAAACCGTTTTTATGGTTTTTAGAAATTTACCTCTAAAGGGGTAAAAAAGGGGTTGAAAGTTTGTATAAGAATAGAATTTTGTTTTGAGCTAGAGACTTGAAACTTTGTGTAAAAAATCCCTATTACAATTAAAGTAAAGTTTTTTCATAGTTTTCGGAAATTCAACCCTTATACCCTTACCCGTAAAGAAGAGGCAGAAAATTTGTATGAGAATGGAATTTATTTTTGAGCTAGAGACTTGAAACTTTTTGTAAAGACTCTTCTTTATGTGTTTGTAAGAATTCTTTTTTATGTTTTTAGAAATTCTACTTCTAAAGGGGTAAAAACTAAAAAGGGGGTAGAAAGTTTGTTTGAGAATGGCTTCTTTTTAGCCAAAGTCTTGAAACTTTTTGAGCTACAGGCTTGAATGTTTTTGTAAAAACTTTTTATTTAAATCAAAGAAAAGTGTTTTCATAGTTTTGGAAAATTCAATTTCGAAAGCGGTAGAAAGGGGGTTGAATGTTTGTTTGAGAATGGTATTTTTTTGAGCTATAGACTTGAAACTTTGTGCAAAGACTGTTCATTATTAAAATATAAAAAAGTTGTTTGCTATGAGGATTAAAAGTTTGTATGGAAAAGGAGATTCTTTTTGAGCTAAAGGCTTGAAACTTTGTGAAAAGACTCTTTATTAGAACAAAAGAAAAGTGTTTTCATAGTTTTGGAAAATTCTACTTCTATGGGGGTAAAAACGGGTTTGAAAATTGTTAAAGCGGGGAAATAAAGATTTTTTTGAGCTAGAGACTCGCAACTTTATGCATCGATTCCTTATTAAAATAAAATAAAACTGGTTTCATGGTTTTTTGGGAAATTCCACCCATAAAGAGGTGAAAAGAGTGTTGAAAGTTTCTATGGCGGAAAGTTTTCTTTTGTATCCATAGACTTCAACTCAACTTTGTTATTCAAGTATGTAGGCAATCATTTAAATGCTATTTAACCGGATGGTTGTCTGTAAGAGACATATACCTATGTTGCTTTTTAGCGATAATACCGCCTGTTGCCAACATGTACCTAATAAAAAACTTAAACGTTATCAGTAGTATTAATTACTTTTTGTGGAGTGCAATAAAAAATATTTGTATTATATATGTGTAGGTTATATCAAGTCACATTTTAAAAAGATAAAACAAGGTATGAAACTCTGTAGGAAGAACCCTATTATACGCGGACGAAGTCGCGGGCGGAAAGCTAGTATAACTATATAATAGTAATGTATTTACTAGGGTCAAGGGAAAAGCAGTACATTTATTAGGGTCTCTATGTATTTTGCTGATTACAGAACTCTAATAAAACTAAAAGCAGTTATCATTTATTTTTATTATTTTCTATATCGACCACAAAGTCCGTCTCTCTCCGGATGTTGTGAATTTATATTTTTTCATGTTGGAATATATTGCGTATTCAAATGATTTTATAACATTTATACTAATAGTTTTGTTTACTTAATTACAGAAGTATAAATTGCTACGTCTGACAATATTAGACATTTAACTAAAGGTTTAATTAAGTATGTGTATTGTATTGTATTGATCGATTCCAAACTTCATCTCCTAATAAAAATATTGTATTACTTATTGTTTAAGAAAATAACAATATTGTAATAAAATCTAACAATACTTTAGACAATTACGAGTAATCAATGAACGAAGACGCTGGGAACAGAAATAGACGTGTTGAACGAGTTGAAAATTAAACAAGCCATGACGTGCGCGATGGAAAACTCTGTGGTTTCCGGTAGTGATAAAACTGATGAATTAGCGTAATTTATAGATGATGGCCGTTTGAAAAAAACAACTTATAATAGGACACGCAAAAACAAAATGAATCTACTTATTATTACAGTGTTTGTAGAATTTAATTTAAGATAACCTACTAACATTCTTCTATCTTTTTGTGAATTCGAGTGTATGAAACATTTTTTGACACGCTTATTTTCTAGAGATTTCTAGAGATTCTACATTTAAAATATAGTTACAACCTTTTTATGACAATCTTGGTACGGTCGGCTGCATAAATATACATTTAATCACCTGTATTCAATTTTCAACCATTTTCCCCAGTAATATGTTCCGTTCCGAAGTGTAAACATATTTATAGACGTGACTGTACGTAAGTATTTTTATGCAATGTAGACTGTGAGTCTAATATAAAACGTTACTTATTTCTTAGAGCATATCTATTTAAATATATATAAACAAAAATAACTTAAATGTTTGGTTTTAGATAAGATTTGTAGAGCAGCTGTTTTATTGCGTCAAAGATTTAGTGAGTCTCAGGAATTCGGTATATAATTAGATCAGATTGACTGCAGTTGAATTCACTGAAGTGTTGCTTTTACAAATGTATATGTATTTTTACCGCACCTTCCTTAGAGTTCACTTATATAAGTAATGTAGAGAACCTTTTAAACTTACTTGGAAAAATAATACAAATACACAAATCTTGTTAGTTTATTAATAATAATGAAAAAACTTTTTACCGATGCCATAATCTTATACTTACACTATATTTTATACGATATGCTGTACAATTTTATATTTAAAAAAAGATTTTGTCAAAAATTTAAGTTTTGATACAAGTATTAATTGCTGACTGTACTGTGGTACCATAACATTACATTGTATTGCCAATACTCGTATTGCCATTCAACCTTCATAATCATAAGCATGTGAAGTTTCATCTTATTCGAATAAGAGGAAGTTAGTCAAATTCAGCATGCAAGATTTGACCCTAACAAACACACAAACACGTACGTACACACGTAAGTACGTTGCAAGTTAAATAAAACCTTGTAATTATTAGATACGAGTATAACGAAGCGAGGTCTTTATTTTATTACGTCTTCTACTAAGTCTACTAACATGAACGTAATGAATATTAGGTATTGACGCAAAATAATAAAATTGAAAGTATTGAAACTTACAACAATTAAGTAATCTATCGTAAAAAAAAAACGAAAAAGGTTCCCAATGTAAATGTGGTTTGAAGTTAGTCCATAAAAGTTGATAAGTACCCATAAATTTAGAAAATTATTGCCTGACATTTGGCAGCAAATAGTACATTTCGATGCTAGTGCGGAAAGTATGTCATTATTTCATGAGTCCCGAGGTATCTTGCCACGAGCCGTAGGCGAGTGGCAATACTCGGGACAAGTGAAAAATGACATATCCGCACGTGAATCGAACGACGTTTTTCAATACAGATGCGAAAAAATTAAAATAGTATATAAGAACGAATTTGAAAGTTTTTTTATTATTTCCGTGACACGATTGTAATACAATTGATATATTAAGAACATCTTCAAAATGTTTATCTTATCTTCTTCACTTTCTCATTTTCAATCTCATAATAATTATTTCTCATGAACAAAATAATAAATCGCATGTGACAAATCGTATCGCCATGTCTTATAGGCCCTTCGAAGTCTTCGAACATGTTTACCTGATTGAAAAACGCCTTTACTTTGACTGACGTTTCGTAGGCTCTGTTCCGTTTCATACACACAGATTTATAAGAACTGTTTTCAATGTTAATATTTTTAATGAATGATCATTATATGATGAAGAAGTAATTATTGAAATATGAAATATCAATATCTTTAATATTATTGCGTTAATAGTAGGTATTTAGTTTTATTACGGCTCGGTAAAATTATTAAAATTAACGAACAATAATATTCTTCGGTAAGCAGTCATGAATTGGAACACAACTAAATTTAAAAAGATTGGAAAAGTAAAAAGCACTAGTTCGCAAAAACAAACTTTGCGCACGCAAAACAGCCAAAAAAAGGGCACTTTTTGAGCAACTGTATTGAAAAAGTATTTTCAAATAATATTCAACAGTCGATGAAAAATTGGTCTAAACTCTAAAGCGTCGCACTATGACGGCACCTGTCATCGAGGCGCAGCCATTTCAAAATTTCTAGAGAGGAGCAACATTATAAAATTATTATATTATAAATCAATTAACTCGAAATTTATAACGATCTCTTCTTCTTCTTTGGCGTATCCTCATGTATGTATGAGGGATGTGGCGAGCTGAAACATTTTTCACTAACACTCTCTAAACCAATCGGTTTTCAGCTTGGTGCATGCTGGCCTGAAAAGCCGCTTCGGTCACTGACGTTATTCTATCTATCAGCCAACATTTTTCATCTTGAGGCAAATAAATAGCTGTATGAACGCTAGAAATGTTATTCATATTAGGTACTTACTGCTCTTTTCAAACTCCATTCTACTAGATGATACAAAGAAGCAACTTCCATTTTCTTTGCCTCTCAAGCAGATAAAATGAAATTTACCCGCTGCTTCCAAACCATAAAGGGGATAATTTCGGACAGGAGCGGTGAAATAATCATTTCCTAATTAAAATTGATAATAATGTTTTTTTCAATAGGTACTTTGAGATAATACTAAATTGAAAGTGTTAAATGATAAGATTGACAACAGTGAGATAAAAGTTAAAAAAGACAAAAATGTTTAACTTTAAATGGAATTAGTATGAATAATAAATTGTATGTCCCTTCTATTCATTTGAATGTAGAGTGCAGAAGTTTCCGACTTAATGCTTTTGGATTTTGGCGGTATCAAGTGTTCTATAAATGGTCCAGTTTGGCCACTCGCCAACTTGAAACAACAACCCGCCACGTGGCTGGGGAAACCCTTTTCAACTAATATTTAACAATACAAAGTTTATCGATGGTACCTACTTATAAATAGATTAAATAAAAAACCCATCATATGCTGTTCAAGAACTAATAGATTATTTTTATGTTTTATCTATGGTCAGAAGTCAGAATATAAACTGGTAACATTTTTTTTCTTCAAGGTCCTTCTTGGAAAATTTTATGCTATGGCGTATTGTGCAATTAAGCAAATAATTCATTTTTATTATAATTACAAGTCTTAATGTTTCAATTGTATATTATTTATCATACATATTCTATTACCAACTTAAGCTAGGCCTACATGTAAAAATATGAAGTTTTTAAACTGCTTATTTATTATTAAGAGTATTTTTTTTATGTACTTACCTAGCTTTTGTTTTAATGTAAAGCTATATCTTAAATTATAAAATCCATAATTTTACGCAAATACAATATAAAATTTTACGGTTACTAAGCTTAACAAGACACGTAATTATTTTGTAGATTTAGCTGCTTAGATTGTTTATGTTGCGACTAGCAAATGTACACAAGCTAAGTGATGGTTAGTAAGTTAAACGTAAATTGCTTGTCCTTTACAAAACACGTAATATGGGAATGTCCCACGAGAAAAACGTCGTTTCCGCAGGCGTTGTATGAGTCTATTCATTAGAAAGATATGAGAAATACTTTTATGACTTTTATGACCGATTGCTTGGTTTATACAATTTTGTAACAAAGCCAAGTAAAAAAAAAAAATGGTTCCTATGTGGAACCTTGCATAGAAGATTCTTCTTGTAAGCCTTTCTTTTCCTCTCACTGTTTTAAATAGAAAACTCCCGTGAGTATTAGACATATTAATATACTTAGACCGGGTTACTCACGTCTATAAAGTCGAAGATAGCTCGACATGTTTCGGGACGGTCCGCGCCCCATAATCATGAGTGAGAAGCGCTAGCCGCGATTGCTCTGCGCACACTGCGCGCGACAGCCCGTTGAGCACGCCGGCAGACCGGCGTGGGGGGCGCGGTCGGCGCAGGCGCATGCGGCACCGGTATAGGCGAGATACTACCGTCTCTTCCACTTCTATTGTCAACTGCACTATTGCACACGACACTTACTACGTCACACTCTAAGGTATCTTCCACACTAAGCACCGGCGCAGCACACAAAACCGTTTTCCAAGCAGGGGGTACTGACCACCCACCATCGCGATTGAAATTTGGGTGACGACTGATCTCGATAGCCTCCCGTATTTTCCGCGGAATGAAAAACTTTTCTCTCACTGTTCACCCAAAAAAAAATTAAAATGCAAAAAATAACTTTAAGTTCTTAGTCAGGAAGAAAAAACTCTAGGGGCCACTTGCACCACCCAAGGTTAGCCACATAACCCGAAGTTAAGCGATTTTTTGTATGGAATTTGACAGCTCAATTCTGGGTTAGCGGCTAACTCTGAGTGGTGCAAGTGGGCCTAGTTCCCTTTACTAGATTTAATGTTGTATGCTTATATGACGACCATATTTTTTTGCTGATTAATAAAATTCTAGTATTAACAGCAACGTATACTAGAAAAAAGTTATGTAGTTAGCGAAATGGTACTTATGTATGTAAACAAGTGTTATCGTTTCATCGTCAGTAATACAAGATTTCATTGTCATTATAGCATTGACGATATTAGAGTATCCAATTTCTTCAAGAAATCGATAAGCACATAATCGGATTCCATGTTCATAGGTAAATGGTAATCAAAGTATTTGTCGCATTATCCTAATGTTATTTTCCATTCTCATTCCAGTGCGCTGGCAAACGTGAGCCTGAAAAGGAAGAAGAAGCACAGAGATGGATAGAAGCCGTAATTGGGGAGCGGTTCCCCAACATGCCATACGAGCTGGCACTTCGGGACGGCATCATCCTCTGCAAGCTGATGAACCGGCTGCAGCCTGGCATCATCACCAAGGTCAACATTTCCGGTGGGGACTACAAGTTCATGGACAACATTAGCCAGTAAGTACTGTTCCTGCTAGTTCCAACATGGGTTCCTATTTAGAAGAGATAAAAGTAGAGGCTGTGATCGGAGAAAGCGGTTCCTCATCGGGACTGTATCATCACCTAGGTTAACATCTCCGGCGGGGCTACAAGTTCATGGATAACATTGGCCAGTAAGTTACTGTCATATTATTAATTCCTCAATACCTACGATCCTATAAATAAAATTCAATTAATTAAAATTCAAATGTTGGATAGTAGCCGTCATATGTGCTGGCACTTCTAAATGCATATAAATGAAATTTAAGTATTGTCGCTAGAATGTCATTGTACGTGTAAGACTTAAGACTGTGCTTGATTTTGGATATAGCGAATGTTTAGAATTTGATTTAGCGATGACTTAATTTTACCTCTCTTCAGGGCGACATTGAGGTGTTTTTCAACCCTTAATCAGTCTCTGTCATACGAGGTACGACATGTAAGATGTACGTCATACTAAACTACTTTTTTTACTATGAGATCGACCTCTCTAATTGGTTACTTTTTGTCACAATCATAAATTCACCTCACCGGCTTGATAGATAATCAACAAATAAAATGTGGTTAGATTATTCTCGGTTATATTACTTATATTAGATAATTGGTTTGATAGATTACAACAAGTGTGGTATTCATATAAAACGGCTCCGCATTTTATACAATCTGACTTATTTTAAATGTTTAAAAAAGAGGCTGTTGGAGACTACCGGTGCTGGCTTATTCGTTCGACCAAGAATAGGCATTGCGATACAGCGAGGCACTGTATTTACTTATTCAGTCTTATCTTATACACATAGCTCCTACCGCAGGGAAAAGATTTAGGAGACCTCGCGTTGGCGTTTAGTTTCAGTTTATTGTACACTCGAGAGCAAAAGTTTCGGGTCACAATTTTTTTTTATTGCTCGGAAAGGAAAAGAGCTAGCGTATTAAAACTAAATTAACGTTATAGACAATTTAAAATCACTTAAATAAAAAACATTACATGTACCTTCCACGGATAGTTTATTAATTTCGCATAAAATGATAAAGTAATAACTAAATTGAAAAAAAATAATTAACATAGTGAATATTTGCAACACTTCTTATAAATAAATACATTTTATCACAGGACAAAAACAAAAGAAAAGACTATTGCGAAACAGAACTTAGAAATTGTAAAACAACCTTAATAATATAATTGTGTTTGATTTTCATGTCCACGTCAATCAATAAGGTTTTATACTTGTAATTAAGGACAGTTAAATTCTGTATAAGAATAAATTTATTTTAATACGCTAGCTGTATTCGTATTCATGGTTATATACAAGTAAATCCAAGTAACCCGGAACTTTTGCTCTCGATTGTAGTTATATATAGATTCCTGTTCAATGAGTCTTTACTTGTGTTAATATGTTATTTTATTGCTCGCAGGTTTCAGAAGGCGTGTGTGAAATACGGCGTGCCCGATGTCGACCTTTTCCAGACCACGGACCTGTGGGACCAGAAAAACATCGCTCTTGTTACACAGACCATCTTCGCTATTGGCAGGACTGTAAGTATACTAAAATCACATTAAGTACTTATTTATTTTAGCCTGTGTACCTTACCCCACATAAGTAACAGAAAACAAACAAGTATGATTTGATAAGAGGAAGCTCAGCGCAACTAAGTCGCGCGATTTAAAAGTCACGGATGATTTTTAGTCACCTGAAAATTCAAAAATCGCGCCTATGGATTTTCATACAATATATTAAAACTGTTGATTTTTAGGGTTCCGTACCAAAATTATAAAAAAGGAACCCTTATGGTGCGACGCAGTCTGTCTGTCTGTCGGTCTGTCACATGGTTAGATATCTCGAGAACTATCTAAGGTAGCCATCTTAAATTTGGAATAGTTATAAATAAAGTTAACGCAGATACATTGAGAGAGGATTTATGAAACTTTTTAATTTATTTGTAATGAAAAATGCCCGGTAAACGAGGGGACAAAATAAAAATAAAAAAATTAGTCACTGGATCATGTTGGGTATCCTTTGAAAGGGCTTGAATTGCACATTCTAAAACATTTTCTTATAATTTGTTACAGTGAAAAATTTTCGCTTTATAAACGAAAATGTAAAAAAATACCTCGGGTCTATTATTACTGTTGTCGAGTTTTGTAATAATAGACCCGAAAGTTTTATTATAAGAACCAATTATGAGCTGTTGCAAACGCTAGTTTTTCTAAGACAGCTAAAATAGCGAAAAAAGCAAAATCACGAAAGGAAGATGTCGTATGCCCACTATACTCGTACACGGTGAAATTGAAGTGGTTGTTTTCCCGCGGCAAGGCGATTTGCTATCGGTAGTAAGTACTTTCGAATTTTAATAGACTTTTTAACAAACTTTGAAAATATATATTTTCGAGGAAAAAATAAACTGCAAGTAGACGGACAGTTATTATTAGGATTTATTTTCAGTAACTTTTAAGGATCTGTAAACTGCATGTAAAAAGTGTGGAGGAAAAATCAATGGAACTACTTTTTAGGTTATTTTGTTTCATTTACTTACTCAAAAGAAGTAGGTACTACTGCAGTGACTGGTGTTAGGTCACTTTCGAGTTTCGTTCGACGGTCATACTCATAAATCTGGCATTTCTCAACATTAATAAAAAAAGATTACACATCGATTGTACATCCATGGCAAAATCATTTCGTTGCGGGAAAACAAAACAACCACAAAATTTCACGTGTAGAAATTTAAAAAATCAACTATAGTCCGACAAGCAAGCGAGCGTAGTAACAGTAGGATAGAGAGCACCATACTGTATTTTTCTTGCGGTAGTATTATCACCCCGAAAAAATAGTTAAACTGAAGATAATAAAAAAAACCTACTATTACTGAGATCGTTGGCTTGTCAGTCAGACTTTATCTAATTGACAGATAGAACTGCAGACTGCAGTAGAAAAACTACTATTGGAAACCCACTCTCGCTATACTCACTGTAATGTATATATAAATAAATGTGCACTGCGATCCGCCCGCTCCCCGCTCTCCGAGCGTAGACGTCACGGTGAACGGACGTATCGCTTGTGGACGCAAATACCTATCTCGTGTTTTATTGAAACCAGCCCCCTTACGTTGACCCTGAACGTCACATTGGCGACGAGGACAAAGAACGTGAGTAAAAATATCAATATTAAACGACACAACATCACCGATAAAATGCTATCAGTTTGAATTTTTTTTTCATTGTAATAAAAGGAAGGAAAATGTGATGACCTGTCCAAGTAGCACAAAAAAATCGGCTGGACGATCCATTTGTTGATTTTTATTAAGGTTAAACATATTAACTCCCTTATAAGGTTTTACTTTACGTAATATCATTGTATTGGTAATATGAAAACTATTGATAACAGCCGCGAGTACGACCAATATTAAGATAATAGTGCTTGAAGGCGTGGCAGTCCTTAATTGTCTTATTATAAGCATAAATGTATTTAGATACTAATTCAGTAAAGTGATATACCAAGGTTATATTGGACACTTTCATAATTAAATTGGTAAACAGAAGTACCTACGTGCAAATAAATCATTATGACGTAGGTATATGCACAAGATGTGGGGTATACTAGGAGAGTTTTGTCTTCGATATGTTTGGTTGTTTACCCGTATTTTAGTTAAGTAACTGATTCTTATACCGTGTTGATGCCATCAACATATATAACAATTGGTGAAACACTACTCGTAGGTACGAGTAGGTCCATATACGCACCGTAACTTTTAGTTAGTAGTTCACAAATGTTCAATGTTAACCTACTTCCTAAAATAAAGTGTACATAACGTAGCCTGACCTAACTTTGTCTTGACAAATGATAAGCGGAGGCTTGACAAACTGTTAACGTGTGCTACTTGGGTAGGTATGTTTCGAGTCATTTAATAGAACCATTGTCCTTATCCATCCAAGTATTACATTATTTCGTGCCTTGCTTCTATAAAGCAAAAGGTGAAGAATAAGTAAATAAACTGATAGCCGTCGGTAAGATAAGTCGTGCAAACGTGCTAGCTAATATTCACCAATACAAACAAGTGTAGTTTCATGGTGTGATGGGTCAACTTAAAATTTATAAATTGACCATCATGTTCAAAACAACTACATACATAAGTGCCTGTGAATACTAGTCAAGGTGTGTTCTTCATAAACTGAAATAATATATAACATTTACAGTTTATGCTATTAATGAGTTCCACATATACTGGTATATGCTATTGTCCTAATTGACTCGAAAGAGTAAAAACTAGTGCTACATAGGCTAGTCGTGCTATGATTTTTGATGATACACAGGTACTGTACTAGTCTGTGTAATAAAAATAATGAGTTCTTCATATACTGGTCTATGCGATTGATATAAAAATGCTGAGGAGTGAAAACTCTGTTAAAACCAAACTGTAGAACTTTTAATGTGTTTGGGGTCCAATCCTAAGATATTTGCCTACCTGTTCGTTTTGTATGCATGTTAGGAAAACAAAATTAAACAATAGTCACTTTAATATAGGGATTCGGTACTTAAAAGGTAGGTATATACATACTTACCTAACGAACATTCTCTGTAATTACCTGCAGAACGTTCCAAAATGATGTCCCGGTTACCCGCGTTAAAAACATTCGACTGCGATGGGGATCCGGCGTCATTAGGTCATAGGTGGGACAAATTGAAACGAGCCCTTAAAGTATACCTACTAGCATCGGGAACTACTAAGTCTTCGAAAACATGTGCAACACTATTTCATATAGGCGGATTGGGACTACAAGAAATACATTATAATCTTCCTGGCGCGCATGTTGACCCAGATGATTCATCTGACATCTTTATGACCGCTGTCGATTAGACGAGTATTTTTCTCCAAAACAGAGTTTTTGTACGAAAGACATACGTTTCGACTAATGAAACAAGAACCACACGAACAATTCGTAAAAAAAAACCTAATCAGATTACGTAATCAGTGCTCTAAATGCGATTTCGCGAGAAAAGACAACGGTCTCATAGATCTAATTATTGAGAAGTGTGCTTCCGCGGACTTACAGAAGAAAATATTGATGCTAGGGGATTCAGCTACTGTAGATAAGGTGATAGTAGAAGCTAATTTAGTTGTAACGGTAGAAAGGCAACTGAAAGAGTTTCAAGGCAAACATAACGAACAGGTCAACAGGATACGGACTAAATATAATAAACAGGGTATGGACATACAAAAACGGTGCTCTAAATGTGGCTACCAAATCAAGGCCATTTCAGGATGTATTGCCACACTAGGAATACAATACGTTTAATACGTACGTTAAATACGTTTTTCAACGATAAATCAAAGGATTTATTGGGGAAAATATTTAAGCCAAACGAGTATCAGATTAAACAATCAGATAACAAGCCAAGTCAAAATATTAATTATTTATTTCATATAAATGGCGATGAAGCTGAAATAACCTGTCAAATAGGTGGACTCAATGTTGACATGGTGAATGGCTCTGGTAGTAAAAGAAATATTATAAAAGAGCAAACATGGGAATGTCTGAAATCAAACGATCAAGTTTTCGTGGCATATGGTTCAACGGAATGTCTTGAAGTACTAGGCACATTTGATGCGTCAATCACAGTTGAGCCGGAAACGGAAGAAGCTGCCTTCTCTGTTATAAAAAATGGCACCTGTGATTGGCTAGAAAGAGTACAGCTGTCTTTCTTAATATTCTCAAATTAGGGGTTAGTGTTAACCTAGTAGATACGTCTTTTCCAAAATTCAAAGATATTTAATTAGGTTTCGCTATAGGGTTTCTGCAGTTTGCCAATTATATCGTTAGTTGTAATATGGATTAACGTTTTCGCCAAAATGACGAAATTTATAAATTGAAAGAGATGTCATATACTACAGAAAAGTGACCAAGGCCCCCAGTGCCTAGGGCTGTGATTTATTTATATATATATAGTAGTGTGACTATTTAAAAACATGAATCAAAACATTTATTTCATGCTTTACAATTGACGAAATTTAGTTAAGTGTACAGGTCGACTGAAAATGTTCTACTCTGTCGATCGCTGTCTTTCAAATTCTGATATCTTGAAAAAACAATGCCAATTATGTTAGCAAAAATCAGATCACTTTAAGACTTTTGTAACGTATCTTACATTTTTTAATAGCCGTATCTTACATTTTTACCCTAACCGGGGTCATGTGAAATTCACTCACAAATACAATAAATGATATGAAATAAGTTTTAAATTGTATTTTTAATGTATATTTCTTTAGTATGTTTTTCAAATATGTATTTAGTTAAACTTTTTTAACATGCAAGTATAGGCCTTTTTGAATATTACTGTAGCTAGGTTTCTGAATATTTAGAAGCACTGCAGTGAAATATTTATATCAAACATAAACGCAGGTATTTAATGTAACTCATGGTGCACACAAATGAGATCTGAATCTTAACAAAATCTCTAAGTGCTCGATATCGATGATTTAGATTGCAATTTAACCTTCACAAAAAACGAAATTGTGTAGTGAAAATGGAGTGGTGTAGTGAAATCACACGTAAAAGAATGAACACATGAATTAGTGTAATGTGATAGTGATATTAATAACTGTCGAAGCATTACGAGCTAACTCATCTATGACAAAATAGTGTTGCAATGAGCGGGTTCTTTGTAAAGTTGTATTATTGTATAATAACAAAATTAAACGATACTTTTATATTGAAAAATAAATAAAAAAAACCCTTACAGCGAAAAAGGAAATGCTTCGTAACTAAACGGTAGACAAAATTTGAAGGAGTTACTTTCAATTCAATATTTGCTGAAACCCTTTGGTTGATTCCAGTTTCAGCTTAATTATCTTAGAAATGACGGTTTCTATACATTTCGACGGTTTTATTTAATTATTTCTATCAGGCGTAAATATCGAAAACTAAGGCTAAGATATATAACTCAAACTCAAAAAGCATTTATTTGAAGTGGGCCAAAATTCAGCACTTTTCAACGTCAGATTGATTAAATACAAAAATAATATAAAAAAGTAACACTTAATTCTAATAAACATGTCAAAATATAAAGACTAAAATTGAAATTGAAATAAAACAATGTCAGCAAAAATTTAAAAACAAAATAAAATAACAACATCCAGTAAAATAACAAATTAATAAGTTAGGCAATTGGATATGAAAGAAAAAGGGAAAGATGATTGTAGACAGGAAGAGGAAAGCTATTGATGAAGAAATTTTCGTGGCGAGAAAGTCTACGTCAAGGATATGATTAAAGGAAATAAATTAGCACCTAATGTTGATTCTACTTCTCATACCGTATTACGTGCAAAAGGAGATATACAGGTCAAAATAATAATGATGAAAAAGGTCTGGAATCAAGGCGAAAACATCGTTCATCTTAAGAAAGTGGAAGCAATGGCGAATTCACAATGAAGATGGAAATGAGGGTGATAATGTTGATAGTGGATACGGATTGGACACAGATAAAGAAAAGTAAAATCAAACTAAATATAATTTGCAAATTAAGCTGATTTTTATAACGAATAAAAATAAAGTAATCAAAATAATTGAAAGAGAGAGATGTAATGTATATATAAATAAATGTGCACTGCGATCCGCCCGCTCCCCGCTCTCCGAGGGTAGACGTCACGGTGAACGGACGTATCGCTTGTGGACGCAAATACCTATCTCGTGTTTTATTGAAACCAGCCCCCTTACGTTGACCCTGAACGTCACACTCACCGTAGATCAAAATAGCAACATTTGCCACAATCACGCCCGCTCGCGTGAAAACATTTTTATGACCTTCATTCTACTTACCTAATTTGTTTCTGTTTTCTAGGCATATAAACATCCTGAATGGCGCGGTCCTTTCCTGGGTCCTAAACCTGCTGAAGAAAACAGGCGTGAGTTCAGTGAAGATGTTGTTCGTGCAGGACAGACTGTGATTGGTCTGCAAGCAGGCACAAATAAGCATGCGACGCAGTCTGGGCAAAACTTTGGCGCGTCCCGCAAGATCATCCTCGGCAAGTGAAGTACCAGGGCGATAGGATGTGTGAGGAGATTATGCTTAGTCAACGTTAGTAATAATTATTTTATTTATTATTGTAATCAACTTGTTGCTTAAAATAAATGTCATCGTCCAATATTTATACTTACAATTCTTGTTTATATTTATAAGTAATTTAAGGCGGTAATGTAATAATAAATAAATATTTAGTGTTTTTTTAACTGTAGTTTTTATAAAAAAATAGTGTATACTCGTAAGTATACCTACCTACCTACCTACTTATATGGCAAAAAGAATAACGATATGTACGTACAGAGGTATGTATGATGGTCATGGTACACATGCGTTCATAATTGCATGGGCTATTTATGAATGAATTCATTCATAAACTGCCCATGCAATTCTGAACGCGATAGTACCTAAGTACCAAATGATAACCAGCTTTCATTTTAAATAACTTCAATTTTAACCAACATCATTATCTCTGTCTTTCATAATCTGTCTATTGATAGTTCTGGATTTATATATTTCTAAGAAAATTAAATTAATATGTTAAGTCGACATAAAATGTTTTTTTTTTATTCTGCAGTGACTGCAGCGTAGGTAACCACCATATCAAGTTTTACTTTTAAGTATTATAGTTTAGCGCCATCTTGTGATGAGTAGATAAACGATGGAATAACAGCACTTCTATTTAGTTCTTCTTGTTGACGTTAGGTGGCGCCATCTAGACTACCATTCGAGTTTCATGCTAGCCTAGTACAAAAGGCAGCAAATGTGTCGAAAACCATTTAGTGGCGAATTATGATCGCAACAAAAAATCAACCGCAAGAATGGCGCTATAGGGTCTCATTTAGATTATGTAATGATAAGTTTAGTTCATCATAAATGATCATCATACGTAACGGTGTAATATCGTGATCTTCGTGATCAGGAATGGATCACACCCGGATAAGCGGACTAGAATGAATGAGATAGAGACTTACTTATCTGTTAGAACAAAAGATACTCAGAATAAAAGTATAGCCATCTGATTCTAACTTCTAACAATTGCTTTGTCTTTGTCGAGATCTCGTTACTCGTTTTTCTTATCGGTTGTTCTCGTGTCTCCCGCCACCTTATTACACCTTTTTACATGTTATGAATGCCTGGTAAGACGTACACGCAAGGTGCCCGAAACCGCTACGATCACTCCAGCCGGAGGAGACTGCGAGCTGCGCTTGGCTAGAAAAAGGAAACAATAACAAGTCTAATGAATCGACCAACACCGACTGCGTAACCGTCAATATTAAATAAAAAAATGCCACCTGCTACGTCTGTATTTGACGAAAGTTATATTGCAAATATTCAAGTTTACAAACGTCACCACATATTTTTGTTGCTTCTGCACTGTGCTGTAAATTCCAAAATTCGTCAGTCGATTCGCAATGCACAAACAAAGCACCACGCATTTCAAAATGTGATTGTTTCGTTCATTAAAATTAAACAGGGAAATCTAGTGAGATATGAAAGGTAATCAATTAATTTTTAATTAATATTTTTAACGAATTTACAAAGATCATAAAATATATATATCAAATGCGATATTCTAGTAAAAAGCGACATCTGTAAACACGTTGAGTAATTTAGTTTGACATTTTGCTAGCAATTTGACAACTCCCTAGTACAAATACTTTATCATAGATGGCGCTTATTTCAAAAATTATCAAGGGCAAACTAGTGATGTGGCCAAGACTCGATGTTGAATTTATGTTGAATTTTTACTAAATTGAAAACAACATTAAGTTAGTAAAGCATGAACTTTCATGGAAATATTAGTTTTAAACGGTGACGTCACAGTGTTTAATGATAATTATAATAAATACATATGCTTTATTGGACGTGTAAAAATTACGTTTCTACTCGCTTTTTTCGTATACAAGCTGTAACACCAACCATTGAAAGCCTCAGACACCCCAACCACCAACCCAGAAATCGGTGGCTAGTGTTACAACCTGTATTTTACTAATGTAAATATAAGTAAAATCGCAAATTAAAATAAAGCAATATATATTCTGAGAAACCAAATGGCGCAGCAGATTAATAAAACCGGCTCCCTTAAAGAAATTCCTCTCTAAATCCTTACAAAGTATAAAAACAGTTCTTTATTTATCACGTTACACATTTATTATTATGAGTACTCTTATAGCTTATTGGTAAATTACTAGCAAGTTGGGGTATTTTATGTTGATCTATTTTATTTAGTGAGCAGCTATGATTGTATTTGAATTTTTAAAAATAATTATTTGTATCGAGGGATTCTTGTAGGATTTTATAAAATCTATGAAATTGATATGAAAGTTTTAGCATGAGGGTCTAGATTGTTTAGATCATTGTCCCCATCATGAGAAACCACATATGATATGTACATCTATTTATTTTTATGTACTTATGCGAGGTCTACAGCTCACAAAGCCTGTAGTCTGAAGTAGGAACAACTTTATCACAATGAATAAACACAAGTACATATATCGTCATATAATTAAATATTAAGTTCTAACCAACTTTAAGTAAAAGCATAATTTGCACTAACTAACAATTAGCAATTTCTAATTCTGTAATATTAATGGCGTTTTAAGAGCATCCTATATGTATCTTCCAAGTTCCAATACTTTGCCGGTTGTCGATAGGGCGATTAAGGCGCCAATAGATAAGTTTAGAAATGAGCCTTATCAAACAACGACAAAGTATCACTTTTGACTGAAAACAAGCACATTTGAGCGGCATTGTTATACTAGCGGGAAAACGTCCCGGTTTCACTACCGGGCTAGAACTTTTATTTCGTAATCGTAACAATAAATTTTTCGGAACTTTAGGACTGGAAAAGAGAACTATATGTATACATCAGCAGCAGCAGGTATATGGGAACTCGACGGGTTGCTTCGAACCAGCATGTGCACTATAACTATAGCCTTATTTATTTCTTGCATGAAAGGAGGCCGGTGGAGGTATGAAGTAGTTTTATCAATAAATACGTTTATTTTACATCGTAACCTGAAACTTAAACACCCGGAATCTTGTACTGAAAGTATTGCAGCACCATCTGCGTCGTGCTCCACGTTCAAATCAAAATAATATTATGTGGTTTTTCATGTTAAATACTTAATATTTTAGTCAATTTTCTTTATGTTGCTTTTATACTGTTGTGAGTGGCACATCACTAGTGTTAAATAACAAGCCAAAGCCACTTGCTGGGAATTTACGCTGAGCTATACTTCGAATTGAAAATAAAGACTGAAATGAACCATTAAAACTGTCCATATGTTGATGGAAACATGAGACAATGATAACATTTGGCGCTGCAAGCAGTTCCACGGCGCTGGAGGACTCAGGTGCGACGTCGTGAACTTTGTTCAACTGTTTTCGTGAAGTTTTATGTTGGTGTTATTATTGTGTTATTGTTTTAGGTGAAGTGCGAAGTATATGCGAGAGTGTATGCAGTGATGGGTCTAACGCTACAGTCCAGGCTGGGGGTGCAAATGCTAGGCCCCGGATGGATATTGCGTGTGTTGTGGATGTTACACAAAGCACCAACCTAGGCCATAGAAAACGAGCTTTAGAAGAAGTCAGGTTGGCTGCTGATCTCGTGAATGGGAACCTACATCATATCCATGTAAGTAACTACTGCTGGAACTTTAATTCAGTGACTTTACATATTTATAAGCAGATCTGTAAAGTTTAAAAAAACTCTAACTTTATAGTATTCGCAAGATCAGTTTGGTAGATTAAGTAAAAAATTTAAAGGTAGCAATTTGAGATGACAAAGTCCATTGTCGTGGATATTTTTGTTTTAAACAGATTTTTCCTGTTATTAAGTTTTGAATGATCAAGAATCAATCCAAGATGTAGTTATGAAAAAAACACATGGCGCATGTAGCCACTTTGCTGAGCAGTTCTAATTGGGAGGTTATCTTTCATTCTCAAAGAGTACTTTTAATTTTGCTGTTCTTAATAACATAAACAATGCTGTTAGTATCCCTCAGTATTACTTATGCCTCTTTTTGGATTTCACGGCCCTAAGTTCCCGGTCTGGGTTTGTATTGCATTGGGGATATTCAACATGTAGAGACCCTTTGGAAATATTGCTGTTTTATACACCAGCTAGAGCCCATTCACGGGTGCATCAATGAACCTATGAACCGGTCGCAATTGGCATTCTTCTCTTCTGTGTTGCAACCTCATGACATCATGAGTCAGGAGTAATTTGTGACTTCTACAGTTTGGTATGACCATATGGCCGGTATTCTGCCTTGACTTTGCCGTTCATGTCCAGCAAGCATCAGTAATTCTATGTTGTCTGGCTAAGTGACCAAAAATCCCCAGAATTTCAACAGGCAAAAGTGAATTTCACAATGGTGTTGAAGTTTATCTGGATCAACCTATTGGGGCTATCAAATAGAGGTCTAGACACCTTCCATAACAACATTAACACATATTAGTGCATTCGCCAAAAACTAACACAAAGACGTTAGAGGGTTCCTATTGGAATTGGTAGATTCCTATCACACTCTGCTACTTCTCACAGCTCTAGTATATAATCATCCTTAAGGTAGGATTATCCCCCTTGTCTCCAGAATTATCTATATGTGACATTTTCAGCCTAAATGTATTGTTGGTTGTTGATAAGTTAATTCTCATATGAATCTTTATGACAGTTGCAACTAATGCACTGCAAAAATATGGCACATATACATTTAAGAACTCCATATACATGATATTTCTTAATGGTTTTCAGTTTGAAAAACTTGACTTTGGAGAAACAAGTGTGCTAGATACATTCTACAATGCTGATGTGGCTCTGGTGGACCTCAGCATCCAAGTGCAGCAGAGTTCCCTCTTGTACCATCTGGGAGTACGGGAGAGCTTTGACATGAAGGAGAATGTGCTGTTGTATAATGATGTAGACCCGGATTCCACACTCAGGCTGAAGGTATGTGTTTTGGAATGCTATCACACCAAGCAATTATTTAACTCGAAAACATCATCTTTCTTAGTTCAGAGATTATAATTTATAATAATGCCATATACTTTCTGGGTAAATAAAATATTTTTAACATAGCGACCGACATGCATATAGACATGACAAAGTAATAAAGGTTCTGTTTTAGTGGTTTTGGTTAGGCAAGTCTTTAAAATGTCCATAGACTAAGGCGGCGGGCTTGAAGCCAAAGACGATGAGCCTGATTTTGAGATAATTAGATTTCTGTTGATCATATGCATGCGGGTATTTTCAATTGGCAATTTTATTTAACAGCCTCCTAGCCTAGTTGGTAGTGACTCTACCTACGAAGCAGGAGGTCCCGGGTTCGTATTCTGGTCAGGGCATTTATTTGTGTGTTTATCACAAATATTTGTTTCTGAGTTATGGATGTTTTCTATGTATTAATTTAAGTATTTATCTATTATATATATTGTCGTCTAGTACCCATAACACAAGCCTTATTGAGCTTACTGTGGGATTAGGTTTATATATGTAAGATTGTCCCATAATATTTATTTATTTATTTTGTATTTCAAGTTTGGTACCAATGGTTGGTACCATTGGTACCAAACTTGAAATAGTGAAAAGGTATCCAGTAAGACTTATACATTAAATTTATTGTTCAGAGTATATATATATATATATTGATAAGCCTTAGCCATGCAGGATAAATACAAAAGGATTTTTTTCAACCCTAATCCATTATAGGTTGAAAAAATAACATTTTACTGCATAATATTTTGGGTTTGTTCCCTGGTGTAGGTGGATTTTAAATGATTAATTATCTAATGTCCATCTTTTGGGGCCATCTGACCTCAAGACTTATGAAATTAATTTCTGCATTACATATTAAATTCACACTGGTACCTACTTAGTTTAGTTAAAGTTACTGAAATAAATATAAAGTAAATATTATGCATGTTAATAATAGTCACTGTATTTTCCTGAATGAATTAATGTGAATGAAAAAGATTCCAAGAACATAGAGAGACAAACATTAATGAATGACTCAAATGTTTTAATCAATAATGGCTATTAATATAATTGTAAGTTTGCCAACCTTGACTGTTATTGTAGGATAAACGAAATGGTTCAAGCAACCATATAATCTGCCTTCCGGTTTTGGGGACGTCGCGATAAGAATTAGCAAACTGATTGTATGAATATTTTGTTTTGTTTGCCAGGCTTTAAATAATGTATACACTTTAGTTTCAATTTTAATAAAATACATATAATACATACAATAAAACTACTACTACTACTACTAGCTAAATGCATACAATTAAAGGCAAAATATCGTAATTTTTATTCCTTTTCGCTAAAACTGCGCGTTAGAATCACGTATTTTTTCTTTTGTTCGTTAAATGAAAAATTACGGACGTATAGTGCATTAAAGTTTCGCGTGACGTCACATTTAGGTGCACTTCTTACCTAATAGTGACGTCACCAGCCCCCCACTCCGGAACTTTGATGCTCTTCATCTTCGGCAATTTGAGTTATCTTGAAAAAGAAAGAAAATACCTGTCTAATAATTTTGGATAATTTAACTAACGGACTAAATAGAATAATAGTTTTTCAACCTAGTCGTTAACCCCATTATCTAAATCCTAAACAATACCATTTTCCGATTGTATTCGTACCTTGATTTGAAACGATCAAGGGGGGTTTACCAGTTTGATTGACATATGTCCCCATACGGCATGAGGAAAATATTAAAATATAACATGGACGGTATGATTATCCAAACTTGGGCATACAGAAGAATGCATTGACAAGTAAGTAGTCGATTGAAATGAAATCTACTGAATATAACATAGGTACACTGCTATGCGCTATAAACTCGCTAGTATAATAATAGAACCTGCTTCACAAACTAGTTTAAAAATATTTTCTATAGATTATGCAAGCATGAATTATGCCCATGCAAGATCCGTCCTTGAAGATATCATCTCAATGGCTGTTACTCTCAATTTATCAATTGCCCTATGAGCGCAATCATGCGACGACACCTTTATAACCTAATTTATTGAATTATAGCAACAATGCATGCATCACTGTGTATTATCTGTCATTGTACAGTCAACCAATTGGAACCTAAGGGTACTCTAGAAACATGTCAAAATAACAAGCTGTAAGAGATTTCTTAAAATCTGATTTATAGCGTCACTATGGCATAGTCCTACAGTGGCCTAGGGTTCTAGGGTAATTGTTTGACTGTACGTTTTAATTTCGATATGGGTAGATACAGTAGGCTACAGAGGTAGTAGTAGTCCCATGCATAAAAGTTTGTACGGGGGTACGTTATATCTACAGCTGACCTTACAATTGGCGCTGTTTCAACCCTTAAAAACTATAGAAACATTTACTACGGAAATAATTTCTAAATCGCAAAAAATGGCTGTTCCTTAGAAAACATCAACATAATACTTAAAAGGCCGAAGTTTAAGAAACAGCCAAATTACTTTCGCGATTTTCGGTAAGTATACAGTATAATTAATATTTAAAACGGGATAATTACCATGTATGTTTGTTTTATTGAGCACCCGATATTTCGACACTGTTGCAAGCGTCATGTTCACGGAGTAAACTGACTGTAAGTATACAGTACCTAATAAGTACCTATACCTTAATCACCTGGCAAAATAATCGCGTTCAAAATTGCTTGAGCAGTTTATGAATGGATCCATTCATAAATTGCCCATGCACTTTTGAACGCGTCGCGTGTGTACCTACCTACCTACTAGCAATGTAACGAATATTCGCAATCGCAATCGCATGCGCGAATATTCGCATGTTTTTAAACATTCGCTTTCGCAAAATTCGATGCGAATATTGCGAATCTTTTTCATACATTTTTGGCAGAAAGTACGACTTTCTCTGTTTCCCTGAATACGTGGGTAGCAAAAATGTCACTAGACTAGGTGCCACTGCAACATACAGATCGATTCACGAAAAATGGGGAAAAAATGTATGAAACTGTCATTAATTTCATATACATTCCGCGCCAGCTTTCGTGAATAGATCTGTACTTGTTTAAACAAAGATATCGACGCTAATAAAGATGGCCTTTGGTCATGGGTCTTCTGTGTAATATTTTTGGATTCTAAACGAAATGTTGTGTATAATATAATGGCGATATGTGGCGAAAACCAATATTCGTATTCGTAATATTATTAGTAAATATTCGTATTCGTAGTACGTACGTACGTAGTCGTAGTTAATATTCCAAAACCGATATTCGCTAGCATTCGTGTTTACTAGCCATTAGTGGAATAAGGTTTACCTAAAAATTTACGGGGAACAGAGTGGACGTGGAAAAGTTCGATACGGTGCTGTATAAAGTCGTATGCTAAGTCACTTTGATGTCTATTCTTAAACCAGTAACGTTCAGTGTTCATTGGCTCATTATTTTGTTACCATTGTCATAATGAAATTTGGCACGCTACACGTGAGATTGACTTGACTGTGCCAAACTGTAGCTTTGTGTTAATTATCTAGGAATAACACTTTAGTATATATATCGTATACAGGATATTGAGATTTGTAGACACCTTTCGTAGAACGTAATTTGCAAAACAAAATACTCATTTAGGTATCGTTCCGGAGAACACTGTATGCGAAACACTCGAAACAGCATTGGTGTATAAACATTGCATAGATATTGTAATGAGAATAATTACTGCTTACCGTTCGGCTTTGGATGTTGTTATGACTTCATCTTCATAGCTAAACGTATTTCCCCAAAATGCTGTTAAGAGTCCGGTATACTTTTTAAAGTGAAAATCGTTAATAATGAAATAACCCATATAAATTGCAATTGCTAAGATAGTATGAAGTGTGTATTGGTATGGTATTGTAAAAAACTTAGTTTAATAAATATGTATTATTATTCAGTAAGTATACAAAAACACAATTCTTACGGAACTTGTTTTGCGAGGTGGTCGATTCAAATACAATATTGTAACTTGATTTTTTATTATTTATTTTTGTACCACCTAGTTTATTTGTAATACACGTAAATTAGGCATAACATTAAGTTTATTTTTGCATCTTTAGTTTCATAAAATATATTTTATACATACCCAAATATACCTGCTAAACTTTGGCATTTTTTTTTTCTTTTTGCTCTATCTAAATGTTCATTTATTGGAAAAAAAATATATGAAAGTGGAAAAAAATGTTTCACATATTCCTTAGACGACTCATTTTCCAACACATATGTATAACTTACATACTAGTTTGATATCATTTTGATTATCAGAAAGCCCTAAGTATTTACCTCTTCGAGCAAATATCGCGAAACAGTCCTCAGATTTAGGTAAGTACATTATTAAAAATGGAAAAACAAAAACAAAAAAGTAGTTCATACGAATTAAAATTATCTTCTGTAATATATTAAAAAACTAACATAATTCTTGTTAGTTGCTCCAATATAGTATCAAAAAGTTGAGCAAAATGGTAAAAAAGTATGCCGGCTTCTTCAAACTGTCAATTTTTCTTGGGTTTTCGCTTCTTTTTTCGACAAAGCTAGGTGACGGTGATCCAAAAAACAATTTCTTTATGTACCTAATACCTATATTTGTATTAGCATTTATATTCAATAATCAATTGAATAAGACACACTTACGAGAACCTATCTTCTGTTAAAGTTAAGATTTACCGTATGCTTTTAAGAGATGAGATAAAGCTTCTTGAAAATGTCATCCATGAAAAAATCATACATACGTAGATTTCGATCTGTGACAGCGTTTGTGTTTCGGTTTGATTAGGCGTCATCGTTACTCCTAACAGTTAAATTTTCTTCACATACTCACACGTTTCTTCTCGTACCAATCTGTCCACAGGATAGACAAATTTGGTCTCATCAGTTCTGTATGACCATGATATATCAAATCACAATAGGTACCTATACAAACATATAAGTCAAACATAAGTCACAAACTACCGCAATATCTAACGTCGATACCATTCACAGCCTATTTACAACCCTGGTTTTTCCTTCCAGGCGTCGTTGCCAAACTTCCTGTTCGTGTCATACAAGTTGACCGACGTAGGGACTTGCGTGACGACAAACCCTGCGGCCACCAAGTTCAAAGGAGAGGAGGCTGCTGACCCGAAACAACATCTCACACTGCGGCTTAGAAATATACTGCAGGATGTCGAAGTACAAACAAAGTAAGCATTCGGTATCATCACTTTGTTGTGAAGCTAATCATCTGACCTATGTGGGCCTAGGTGAGCGCTTAAAGCACTCGACGGTGCGGCTAACGGGCCGGCCACGATGTTACACAACCCTAGTATAGCCTGCATGCCTACAAGACTATTTTGTAAATCACTGAATTATTATGTTTAGCTTAGCTAAATGACGCATTGCTTAGAAATTGGTTAGATAGTTTTATTTATATGTCTATTCTTTCGATAGACAGACTATAATATGAAGAGACATTAACACATCCATATAATCATGTTTTAGAGAAATAATTTACTAAAAGTAATCATTATTTCAGAGCACACCTCCAAGAGAAATTCCTGTCAGACCTTCGCAAAGCCCGCGAGCTATACAGCGGCGCCGAACTCGCCAACGTCCTGCACGCCATGCGGCGCCGCCTCGACGACCCGGCCGTGCTCTCCGGCGACACCGTGCTCAACATGCTCATATCCTACCGGGAGACTCAGGACTATGACGCCATCGTGCAGGTCGTTGACGACCTGAAGACCGTCATGAACAGGAAGAACTATATTAACATGCCGGTTATAAGGTTCTTGTACGCGTTTGCTATGAATAGGTGAGTTATATAAAGTAAAGGGTTTTTACTTGGGGCCGTGCTCTCCGGCGACACCGTGCTCAACATGTTCATATCGTACCGAGAGACCCCGAAAAAAATATTTTGTTATTTTTCTTTCTCTTAGAAATAAAGGTTCGCAATTAATCCGTGTAAAAAACGAAACACAGAATTGGGACACGTCAACAGCGTTGAGAAGTATTCGTGTGTTTCGAGATTTCACTATGGAGATTACTTATATGAATAGCAGGAAAGGAATAAAGGAGGACTACGTCTTTACCGTGTAACTCACGAATATGATTTAATTCTAATCTGTTTCTTCATTAGGAATAAATAATAACATGTAATTGCAATGCCTAGTTGTTCTATTTGCATGGTAATCTCGTGTCGTAGTTTTGTAATACATTAGTATATTAATTGGTGTGTGGGTGGACCTATAAACAGGATCCAGTTGAACACATATCTTACGTTATTACGGGCATATGTTCCATTTCTGTACAAAGAAACATGATACGGGTATGCCAAGATCATAAACGTATGAAATAGACTTGGACAATTTGTGTCAAATGGCTGAGGCAGTATTGTGCTAGAAAATAATTGATAAAGCAATAGTTGGGAGGATGCCATAAATCTTAATTGCATCGTGACATGTACAATATTTTATAAATAAATATGTATTTGCTAGTCGCCGCAGGGAGGGCTATTACCGGGAAATCTGGCCAGTATATTTTTATATAATAGACCAGACTGTTTTTTCTGCAGTCTATTCTATGAAGGCCCTAAAAGAAAATCCGGAAACACATTTCCAGTAATGATATAATTACTAGGTAATTACAAAATTGAATGATGATGTACTTATGCCAAAAAGCCGAGCTACGTGGTTTTGTTTATGCGACTATAATGTATTTGGGGGAAAATATACCTATTACGGGAAAATTTTACACCACTCGGCCTAGTTCTTTAGTAAACAACTTAACAAGGCTTATGGTGTGGGTACGTAGTACGTACTCGTAGTTACGATATATGTACGTATACAGATAATACATAGAAAACATCCACGATTTAGGAATTAATATTCGTGATAAATAACTGCCATTACCTTGATTCGAACCGGGGACCTCCATCTTCATAGGGCATATATCTTATTAACATTCCTTATTGAATACACGTTGACACCTTGCTACCTTTTATGTTTCAGGAGGAATAAAGAAGGCGACAGAGAAAACGCTTTAAAGGTGTGTGTGAAAGCGTTAGAGAAGAAAGAGAACCGATTCCCTGACATGCTCTGTTTGTGTGGTCGTATTTACAAGGACAAGTTCGTAGAATCACAGCACACGGACATAGAGAGCTTAAACAATGCTATACACTGGTAAGTTATTCCAAAATTATATCGAACCATAGACTGATAATACTAAGTCGGATTATTTAGTAGTTTCACCATCCAGATTGACAGGGGCAGTAGACAAAATAAAGTATAAGTATAACCTCTTTTGGGAATGACGGTATAAGCGAAAAAATAAGACAGTAAGATTATTTCTGGACTAAATATGAACGAATTCTCTCGCAGAAGAGATCCTGGTTAAACTATAGTGAAATACATTGTAGCTAGTGTAACTAAATTTTTGTATGCTGGGATTGTGATGCTTTGGCTCGTTGGCTAAGTTTGGCATATGGTCGGAGCGTGAGCGCAGTCAGAGTGAGTGTTTAGTTTTAGACACGTTTCTATTAGGCGCAGAACAGTAAGCGTTCTTTTTTCTCGAAAACATTCCATAAGTAGTAACCCATTTATATTTTTTCTTTTAATTGGTGCTTTTGCTTCTCTAGGTACAGACAGGGATTTGAAGTACAACCAAATGAATATGCAGGCATAAACTTGGCAACTTTACTCGTCATTGCTGGCAATGACTTTAAGAATTCTCAGGAGTTACAACACATTGGTAAGATAAAAAAAAGAAGTCAATTGAAAATTAAAATTGCTGGCGATTAATTTCGCTTTTTTTGTGTAAATGCGGCTCGGTTTCGCATCAACGGTCTTTCATAAGTATGGAAAATATGTAGCAGACATTGTAGGCTTGTGTCGGTCAGGAACTAAGAACTAAAAAGAATGAAATCCCGTCACGGACCGAAAGGAACTAGTTCCTCGCTAAAAAGTTAAATCGGTCCTCGGTGTTTAGTGCAGTTCAGTTCAGACGGAGCGAAAACCATTAAAAAGTTCATACGAATAACTAGTTCCGCGCTCTGTATAGACCTAAACCCCGGTACTCATTCCCAGACGTCAAAATTCGCACTGAACTAAACGAACTAAAGACCTAAAAGACCGAACTCTAGTTCCTTTGACCGATTGAACAAGATGGGAGCGCTCCCTTCAAAGACCGAGCGAGCACAACTCTAAGACATTGAACAAATAAAGGGAAATGAACCGTTAGCATACATCAAGAAATAAAGTTTCATTGTGATCGGCATTTTTTAATTGTTTGTAATATTTTGTCACAAGTCAATCCACACAGGTTGTTCTTATTTTACAGGAATGATGCTAAACCATCTAATAGGCAAGAAAGGCAGCTTGTCATCGCTCAAAGACTACTGGGACGTGGCCACGTTCTTCGAGATCTCTGTGCTGGCGCAGGACTACGTGAAGGCCATACAGGCGGCCGAGTGCATGTTCAAACTTAAGCCGCCCAACTGGTATTTGAAGAGCACCATTGGGAATATTGAGCTTATTGATAGGTATGTTTTCATAATTTCCGTGCTGATAAGGAATCACAAGACTACGTTTTACAAGTCTACGAGTCGGTGAAATATATTGCCTATACCTATTTAATTGAGTTCAGCCTCTAACAAAATCAATCTAATTTACGATTTAGGATCACGGGTAACTCATATATTTTTGACATTGTGTATTTACATTTATAATAAAATTGCGTTTTTCAGGTTCAGAAAAAAAAGTGAAGAGTTCTCACCGGAACAACAAGTATTTTCATTCTGGATGGAGTACTTTGTTGAGGCTACTAATAACAATGGCTGTGATAATATAATAAGGTTTCCTGTACGTATTTGTAAAACAATTACTTAATCCACTCCATCTTGTGTGTTATTCTCGCAGTTTGTCGGGCATGTTATTTTTCCAATATGATAGCATTATTTTACAACATTTATCATTTTAGGTTCTCATTCTGGAGACCACAAAAGAGTTCATGCCTTCATACTTGAACGTGAACATGGGGGCGGAACAGAAGTCCGTAGAAATACTCAACCTCTGCCTGCTTTCTATACGTGGCCAGTGCAGGCAAGTTCATCGGTGGCTCTTCACTTCCGACATGATTAGAAGTTACAGGTGAGTCATTTACTAGTAAATAGTAGGCTCGCCGTTGAGTAAATAGTATATGTGTAAGACTATAGAGTATGTACAGTCAAGTGTAAAAATATGGGTGGACACATCTTACTCAAAATTATGTCCCATAGCATTTTATTTCATTGTAATAAGAGCGTAGTACCATATTAATGAGACGATTTTTTCGATACGTATTTTTGCACTTGACTGTACACAAAGTATAGGTACGTGAATTATAAAATAGAGAAATATGCGCGAAACGCTGGTCAGGTCAAAATGGACTAAATCAGTAATGTCATGCGCCAGACGCAGGTTGATGCGCCTGACCTTTGTCTTTCATTGCTGATGTTTTTAGAAGATTAATAAGTGTTTTCTAATATATAATAATGTCTCCCTTTCAGCTTATACAAACGTGACGAGCGCTGTCTCTTTCTGTACGTGAGCGAGAACTCCGACGACTTCCAAATATTCTTACCTTCTGAAGCCTGCAGGCAACGGTTACATGATCTCTTAGGAGATCTGACGGCTGACCATGAGAAAGTCACGGACTTGGATACAACTGTGATGCAAGATCAGTTGAAAGTAAGCGCTTATGTTTTATATTTCAATCACAAAGCCATACTACTCTGAAATTACGATATCAAAGACATCAAAGTCGTATCTTTTTTAAGTTTTTTTTTTTTTTATACTACGACGGTGACAAACAAGCATACGGCCCGCCTGATGGTAAGCGGTCACCGTAGCCTATGGACGCCTGCAACTCCAGGGGTGTTACATGCGCGTTGCCGACCCTTTAAAAACTTTAACACTCCTTTTTTGAAGAACCCCATATTGTAGTCCTTTGGGAAAACAGTGGCAGGGAGCTCATTCCACAGCCGGAGCGTCCGCGGGAGGAAGTTCCTCATAAACCGCACGGTACGAGACCATTTAGGCTCCAGGGTATGTGGGTGAACACCCTGCCGACGGCGAGCGGTGCGGTGGTAGAATGCAGCCGTTGGCATCATATCAAACAATTCCTCAGAGCACAATCCATTGTACAAGCGGTAGAATACACATAAGGAGGCGAAGTCTCTCCTTAGACTTAAGTTTCATTGAATGCTGAAATTCTTTCATTATAGTTCTATTTTTGTTAGCAAAGCATGTGGTTACCTTAACTTCGTTAGCAACCAATCCAACATCTCAAGCGTGTACGTTTCTTGACAGGTTTTGGATCCCATTATGCCCAAGAACACTACAAAAACTTCTTGGTTACCACACCTGAACCATGTTCTAGTGAATTATATATATATGTTTTAACACTTTATGTATCAATATCATAGCGAATACAAATGTTTCAGTTTGAATACGAACTGGACGATTGCAACAAGCGCGTAGTGCTCGGCAAGGGCACGTACGGAATAGTTTACGCGGCACGCGACCTCAACACGCAAGTGCGCATTGCCATCAAGGAGATCCCCGAGAAGAATCTCGGCGATGTGCAGCCTCTGCACGAGGAGATCCTGCTGCACTCGCAGCTGCGCCACCGGAACATAGTGCAGGTAACAACGCCTTGTGTAAGTTAGTAACGTCTATGAGGTTGTTGGTGGGGAATAAGGAAAGCCAGGCATTAGACCCACACTGAATGAGAAATCATTGTAAGCATAAGCGAATATCGCCGGCTCAAAAATCGGACATCCTGAGTGTAGTGTGTAGACAGAGTCACATCCCTAGTGCGCAAAATGTACAAGTTGACAATATTTTGATATAACGTCGGAGCTTAGTTTCAGAGTTTTATACGATTAATCCCTGTTTTAGTAAAATAATAAAACATAATATTGTGAAAAAAGGCAATATTGGCTTTAATCATCAACAAAAAGATAGGAAAAAGGTTGTTTATTTGGGAATTTACATTCATGTTCATTTGTTTTAGTACCTTGGATCAATATCAGAAGGCAACTATTTCAAAATCTTCATGGAACAAGTGCCAGGAGGCTCATTATCTGCTCTGCTCCGTTCTAAATGGGGACCCCTGAAGGAAAACGAAGCCACTATCGCCTACTACACTAAGCAAATTTTAGAAGGTAAAATATATTTCACACAATATCATTCAGCAATTGGGCGAAATAGTTTTTAACTTTCGAGTTCCATTGTGCTAAGTAAACGCAATTTTTTCCAGGTCTAAAATATCTTCACGACCAAAAAATCGTTCACCGTGACATAAAAGGCGACAATGTCCTCGTGAACACGTACAGTGGAGTCGTTAAGATATCGGACTTCGGAACGTCCAAACGTCTGGCGGGACTGTGCCCGTCCACCGAGACCTTCGCGGGCACTCTCCAGTACATGGCGCCAGAGGTTATAGATAAGGGACAGAGAGGGTATGGAGCGCCGGTGAGCAAACACCTTAATAATATCTTATCTATCCTAAGTCCTAACGAATATTAATGTTTTTTATGAAAATTATGACTTTGCTGTAGCTTAGAGTAGATCATATCGTTTTGTGGCCTTAAGATAGAACTGCGAGTAGTGCAGCAATGCGTTGATTGATTTGTTGAATAGATTAATCAATCAATGACATGCGAGTCTCGTTATTCTTTAAGTTGCATACGAGTATTTACCATACGCAAGCTTGCTGCATGCGTAACCGATGTGCGCTAATCTTGCACATATGTTGTACTTTTTTCATTGGATGTGCTGCAGAGCGGGCATGTCAACGCATTATTTTACCCCTTGTAGTATCTTTACATGCAATTATTGCGCAGGTGCAATAATTATGTTGTTTAATCTGTAGGCAGATATTTGGTCCCTTGGATGCACGGTTGTGGAGATGGCCACAGGAATGCCACCTTTCATTGAATTGGGATCTCCCCAAGCAGCAGTATTTAAGGTAAATATTTTTAATTTGTATTTTAGTTACAAATTTAATTTGTATTTGTAGTTAGGTTCAAAGATCTTTATTTCCTCATAAGAATACATACATATTCACTTATATGAGAAATTTTACTTAAGCATGCATTATTATTATTATTTTTTATCGGTGAGCGGATCCTTAAACTTAACTTTTAAGCATTTCAATATAATATCCTGTATCTTAAAAGCATAAAGGTAGATTATACATTTTTTATTTTGGTGGGTATACAAAACAAAAGCTAAACAAACAAAGTATAGTTATAGTTCACCGTTGGTATGGCCGGCCGGTTCTACTCATTAGCGTCAGAGATAAGACTGTGCTACTTACACGGATGTAAAGAGCATGGAGGTGACAAAGCGCTTGTGATCGTTGTATTTGGTAGTGGTACATTTTAATATTTACAGTTATTTGTTATATGTGTATTATCAAAGATAAATAATTATATTATTATTTTATTATTATTATAGTTAATAATTTAATTTGTATTTGTAGTTACAAATAAGGAGGTAAAAATTATATTATGTATTTTACTTGTATTTTTTAGGTGGGATATTACAAAGTGCACCCGGAAATCCCTAACGAGTTGTCTCCTAGAGCCAAGAGCTTCATAAAGCGGTGTTTCATACCGGATCCAGAGAATCGCGCCACGGCATCTGAACTGCTGGAAGATACATTCTTATGCGAGTACGTATATCTATTTTCTATGTACACACGCGTTCAGAATTGCATGGGCAGTTTATGAATGAATTCATTCATAAATTGTCCATGCAATTCTGAACGCTATAGTACCTACGGTCTAGGCGCTATCGTGGTGGCGCGGGCGTATTTACTGAATTAAAGTATTCAATTTTCGAATTCAGTGAAAATGTGCAAAATTAAAGAAGCTATCGTCACTGGCCTGGTCACTTCGAAAGGATGGGAGAAGATCTTAGCGAGCATGCTGACCGACTGTGCGCCGTCCTAATGGTCAACCTAAATATGTGTATGTGGATTAATTAGAGGTTTTTTTAGGCTCCACACTGACGAAAATTTCGCCCGAACAAAATAAGGCGTTCTTGCGTCGGAGGATAAGACTGCGAAAGCCAAAAGTCAATTTAATTTTTTCATCTACAGGAAAAAGAAAACATCTAGTCGACTAAGCAGTAATGTCGACTATAGCAGAAGCGTTTCCGTCCCCGCCGACAAAATCCGGCCACCGCAAAAAAAGATATCCGAACCCTGCATGCCTGGCAACCTACCCAGTTCACCGGAGACAGAGTAAGCTTCTTAACATTCCTGTATCCCTAGTAATAGTTTGGCCAAATTCATAGAAGCATGGATTTATAAAAATAATCCTCAAAATTAATGCAGGATCCGCATGTTTAATTATGTAACTATTTTTTTTTCGTATGTTGCGTTCTGCATGTGTGACGTTTCCCTCACAATCATACTGTTTGGTGAAAGGGCTTATCGTGGGTGGCCAATGTTCAGTTTTATCGTTTATTGGCATCTTCATGTATCCTTTCTACCAATATCACCGTTATGAGTACAGGTGCAAACAATTTGATGGGAAATTGAGAAGTGTAGTGTTGTTAAATATTGAAAATGATTGAATCACAAGTAACAGTAAGATACAAGTATCACTTCTGCCAAACATGGCAGTAGAAGCTTTGACAAAAATGTACGATTTCGCTTCACATGTCTGGTCACCTTGCGCGAATAGTAGCAGTGGTAGTTTCGGCCGCAAGTGAGAGCCATGCTGTGACGCTTCGTTATCACTTATGGCCCCCGCAGCCGCTTCGTAGTAAAATACCGCTAGAACATTTACGAGACATTTATGTGGTTCCTCGTGTCATATGGCGTTGAGATAACCCAAGTAGTTGCTTGTTTTTTCAACATTGATATTGCTGACATGAGAATACCCCAGGGACACACAGTGAATCGAGTAAAATCGACATTGGATAGAGTTAGTTTTCAGGTATTTTGGAGTACTGAAATCACATTGGCAAACATTAATTAAGCCTTATTTAGAAATGTTCTTCTGCCTGTCTGAAAAAACCACTTTACTCGAAGTCGGATACTAGGGACTGGAACCGGATATATGTATATGAATTTAATACATTATTTTTCTTTTGTAATACTTATATTCATTTGTGAGGATGTGCAAAAAAAATGTAATGGAGGATTTTCAAACATCTTCGTCAAGAATATATTGCCACACACGGTTACAATTTCAGAACAATATAAGATATATAGGTACTTATGGTAGGTAATCTTAATGTAGGTATGAGTATAATTAATTAAATATCGTGATAGTTCGTTTTGAGGTAGGTATGTATTGAGGGCTTCTGTCTTTTGACCACTTATCTTCTTCATACCTGGGATAACTCGGGGCATCTATACGAAAGAGCTGTAGCAAAATATTTTATCGACATTAAAATAGATTGATGTTACTGTCAACCTCAAAATGTTATTCGGCATAAATAAATACTACTTATTTTCTCCTCATTTTTAAATAAAAAATACACAAATTCGAACGTATATTTAAAATACGACTGGCACTGACAGTAAATTGTTATTATGATTGAAATGGCATCCGCATACATACTTTTGTTATCATAAGAGGTTCGATATCAGATATGACATCGAACTTTTTTATAGTAATCGAGTATGTAGGTATTTATTTAATTAAATCGACATCTTTTTTTACGATATCAAACCCCTAGACTTGCCCCGAATTATCTAAGGTTTGCAGTTATCTTATACTACTTGATTCACTGTGCGACACAGTGCAGAAAGGCTTCTAATAATAATTTTCGTTTAAATACGGATTAAATTTAACACCTTGTTAATTGGGTTTTATTAACATATGCTAATGATTAAAACGTTCATAAAATGACTTATGACTTAACAGTTTACATATGTAATTGACCTTTGGAAAATAAGCTTACAAAGAACCCTCCAAACACGATGGTATCCTGAATGTAACCATAATCACGTAAAGTAGACCACTCGTATTTAACATTTGTCGATTGCTTTGCACCTAAGGCTGTGTTTGTTTGGCGTCAAGGGTGAAAACGATCCGGTCTAACCCGACCATCACTAGGACGGCTTCGTCGATGCTCTCACCGATACTGATATACCCGCCGGACTTGTCCAACAGCAGGTAACCATACACTTGTTTAATCTAAATAGTGGTTTGAACGCGTGCTTTGAAATAACAATAATTCAATATGTTAAGCACAATTTAAGTCCCAGTATGTTGCCCAGAATTACTGTCTTGTTTTAGATATTTAACCCACAGTTACACAATAAAACTCCGTACCGGATTACGGAATAAGTATGCGCATTTAAATGGTTACCTATTTGTTCTTTCATCTTAGTGTAACTACTTGTACAACTAAAAAGTTACATCAAACAACATAATATTAAAATACGTTTATATTAAACATATGACATATTTAGGTGTTTTTTCCGATAAATTCATTAAATTCTACCAGTTTATTTTCTGAGACTATGCATTGAGTACAAACTTGTACGATATATATTATTTTGTGCAATAAAGATTAAGTAATTTAATCACCATTAAAAATCACACGCTCAGACCACTGTTAGAAGTTCCCCGGTTTCATTTTGATAAAGCTTTCATAGAACTATAGCTTAACATTTTTACATAATTCTGTTTCAATTGATTCCTCGTGTCCAAAAAAGATAATACTTTATACGTGTAAGCATAATAAATAATAATAAAAAGCAACTTTCATACTAAAGATTTTTCATAACTTTTGAATAACACAACACATGTTCTATGAAATTTTAATCTAAATTCTATTCGCTCACACATATCACGGTTGCATGTCTTTGCACTAAATATTGACGTATCTTTCAACTCACTGTTTTACTACTCTCTTTTCACTGCACATAGATTATCTTCTTAGTTTCTATCTTTATAATGATAATTCTATACTTACATACTATTCTACCAATTTCCTTATGCTGGAAATGTATTGATCTTAAAATAACGCTTTATTATCTTACTATCTTACTAATTTCCAAACGATATTAAATCAAATAAAATTATAATTTGAATTCTGTTTGCGTTTTTGTGATTGTTAATTTCAAGTATTGAAAAAACTTGAAATCGTAATGACTTGAAATTAAACACTTTAGAACGGATTAATCGCGTTTATTAACACTATGATCCTACGTTCATCATCTTAACCCTGTGAAAACGAGTGCTGTAAAGGGCTCGAAACGTAGGATCATGGTGTTAATAAACGCGATTAATCCGTTCTAAAGTGTTTAATTTCAATGAATAACAATCGCGGTAACAGAAGACAATATCGTAATGACTTCTTACTTCTTCCTAAATTGACCACATGTATTATACTTTAAAGCCGACAATTCAATTCGTATTTTGTTAGCGAGTTTCGCTATTTGTGTCCCTTTCATCAATAAGTGCCGCAGCTACTTGACCTCATACCGCAAACCATGAAATGGGTTGTCGGCATAAATTGACCTGTAATACACTTGTAATGGAACCTGATTTACGGTGGTCGTTTATATTTCAGTACAATGCCGAACACACCGTCCACGGATGAGATGGACACGGGCGACAGTCTGCTCGACCGGCGAAGTTCGTCCGGGGGCTTGCTCTCACCCGAGGTAGGCATTCTTCACTGACACTGTTTGCTTGCGCAAGACTCATGTTCATGTGCCTTTGCGCTGTGTGCAGGCATCATAAGTAGTTTCAGTTTTTTTTTTAAATCAAGTTTAAAAGAATTCTGTTCAGTGGGACAATTTCACCAGTGGTATATTATCGGCTATGCCTATACTAATACATAAAAATAATAAATTAAAATACATTGTTGTCTAAAAAATAGACGGGTTAAGATGGAATGGTCGAAGGGTAAGATTGAAATAGTGTCTAAAACCCATCTACTTATAAATATTACGCAAAAAGATTGAAAATCGACGAATTTGCCACAAAATGCTGACCTTCACAAAATGTGAAACACATGTCTCCACTCCGGGCGGTCGGTCACTGTTGACTGAGCGGCGGATCGAAACAAGATGGCGGCTTAAAGGATGATACCAGCATTAAAAATTTAAAACCTAATAGGGAGTTATATGAGGCTTTCCATCTTTCCCCATTTTTCCTTATGTTACCTATGTTCGGCAGGTGGACATGACAACCGTACAGCGCTCCTCATTAGATGTTGAACAAGACGGTTTCTATCTATTGAAGAAGGACTCACAGCGCCGTCTCACTCTCTCCAGGGTGTTGGAGCAGGACAGCGAACAAATCTGTTCCAAGTGGATGCACAGTATACAGCAAGACTTTGGCAACACTGTGCTTACAATGGTAAGGAGATTTTTCGGGATGCTAACGGAATATAGGAACGGAGCGTCTTAAATCCGCACATCTTATTTTTACATAAACTTCGTAATGTCTCAAGCGGCAATCGAACTTGAACGGATTTGTTGAAACCATGTAGAACTTTGTTTTTACGTTTTTTTTTATGGACTTATTTCCTTTCGCTGTTATTTACCTCAGTATGATAAAAATAACATTAAATTAGAATTATAAATTGAAAGAGATAGTGCCCAGAGCTGAAGGGCACTGGGGGCCTTGGACACTATTTCTGTAGTATATGACATCTCTTTCAATTTATAATATATATATAGAATATATGTAGTTACTTAATTTATATTTTGACATGCATGCTCTCAAAATTTGTATGCCGTAAGGCGCCACATAGTGAAACTGATTGACATGTAACAACCTATGTACACCTATGTTGGACAAATAAATAATTTTGTATTTTAATTTATATAGTAGTGGGACTACTTAAATAACAACTTGAATCAAAACATTTATTATATTTAATAAATGATTTAATTCATGCTTTACAATTGTATTAAATTAGAATTCTGTACATAAATATGTACAGTCGTGAACCGGGATTGTTGAGCCACTTAACTATTTCGCTAACTGCCGTTGCAATAGGGATTACAAGTGGCCAGTTATGTTATGTATGTTGACGATGTTATTGTATACATTTCTTGTATTGGCAGAATCACTTGGAAACCCTTCGCCGAGCGTTAAAAAACTACATAATGGACCAAAACAGAAGCGTGATCGAGCAAGCCATAACGAGCCTCAAAGAAGACCTAGACTTCGACTCAAACGCCATTAACGAACTTAATGCAGCTACGTACATGTTCCAAGAGGCAGTGAATGTGGTGCTAAGGATGCATAGCATCAAGCCGCATTGGATGTTTGCGCTGGACAACCTAGTGAGGAACGCTGTGCAGGCTGCCATCACTGTGTTAACACCTGGTAAGTAAATATCTCAAGGCAACCGCCACGACGAACACACAAGGCAGAAGTTTCTACTATAACCTGCGACGAGTCACGATTCGAATTAAATTTCGATGTTATTGATAATACCCAGAGGTTTATATTATGTTGTTTGTTGTTGTATTTTGGAGGAAAACACCAATTTTAACTTGGTTGGAAGGGTGCTGACTTCTAAGCTCGCGAGCTCGTCTGGTTAAAATTAATTCCCAGGCAGAAATTAGCTACTTCTCTGCCTCGACAATAATGTACAGGCGCCGTCCGATATACCAGGGCATCGGAGGCGTTACTGTGTATGTTCACTTGTTCAGATATTTTTGAACACCTTTTCTATTGGCGACTGTCTACTTGTAACATTGTCGTTTTGTTAGAGTTGGGTGCAAACCTCGCCGGTCAAGAGCACCGGCGCGGCGGGGGCCGCTCGCCCAGCGGCGCGGCCGACGTCGCCACGCCGTCCGCCATGTCCACCGCCACCTCCACCAGGGACCATAGCATGCTGCAGCTGCGACAGGAGAACCAAAAGTAAGCGCTTTTCATGTATTATATGTTGTATTTTCTTATTTCCTGGTATCAACACCTACGCTTTTTTTATAGGTCTTCTTTTCCTTAAGTCTTGCTTACGCTTAACCGGTTTACTATTCGTTACCGTTATTTATTATTATTATTATACCGAAGTTAATAGTAAATAAAAAATAATAATAAATAAATATTGTGGGACAATCTTACATAAATCGACCTAGTCCCACGGTAGGCTCAGTAAGGCTTGTGTTGTGGGTACTAGACGACGATATACATATATATATATATATATATAATAGATATATAACGGGTGTTTTTTTAGAGGCATAGAACTTTAAGTTGGCAACATTTTTTTAACTGGCGGCAATTTTGTCAGCTGTCAATTGATTTATGTTTAGTTTGGTTTGGCATTTCAACATGAATAAACTGACGCCTGAACAACGCCTCCAATCCAAATTGTGCAAATTTATTTCGAAAATCATGGATCTGTTCGAAAGGCGTATCGCTTACTTCGTCTATTTTACGGACAACATGATCGTCCATCGGAGCACTTAATTCGATTAACCGTGGGACGTTTTCGCACCACGTTTATTCTAAATGATAATACGCATCCACAGAGATGTGAGAAGCCATTGAGGCTGTAGAGCGCAGCGTAGAGGAAGACCCGAATCAGTCTATCCGCCATCGTGCACAGGAATTGGATATGTGTCCATCCACTTTATGGAAGATTTTGCGGAAAGATCTTGGTTTGCGTGCTTACAAAATCCAACTCGTGTAAGAATAAAAGCCACAAGATCACCTAGCAAGGCGTAGATTCGGTGAATGGGCCCAAAACAAGATTGCCGTTGATCCCGATTTTCATAAGCGAATTTTGTTTAGAAATGAAGCTCACTTTTGGTTGAATTACGACAATAAATAAAATGCCGTATTTGGAGTAACGATAATCCTCAAGCGTATGTTGAGACACCGTTACATCCAGAAAAACTGACTGTTTGGTGTGTTTTATGGGCTGGTGGAATAATTGGTCCGTACTTCTTTAAAAACGTTACAGTCAAAGGTGACCGCTATAGGGCCTTGATTACTGAATTTTTTCGTTCAACTATTGAACAATCATGATGTGCAGGAGCTGTGGTTTCAACAAGACGGGCAACATGCCACACAGCTCGTGCCACAATTAATTTATTGAAGAGGAACCGTTTGGTGATCGCATAGTTTCACGTTTCGGACGCCGCTTCACTATTTTCTGTCGGGATATGTGAAATCGCTAGTCCACGCCGATAAGCCCGAAACCATTGACCACTTGGAGGACAACATTCGCCGCGTTCATGCCGATATACGGCTACAAATGTTGGAAAAAGTAATCGAAAATGGAACCTCCAGATTAGACTACGTCCGAGCCAGCCTTGGCGGTCATTTGCCAGAAGTCATATTTAAATTATAATTGCAGAAGGTTGTCTATCGAATAAAGTTAATTTCATGGCAATTTAAAAAGAACATATTTGTTTTATTCCATTTCAAAGTTCTATACCTCTAAGAAAAAAACACCCTTTACTACAAATACTTACTTAAACACAGAAAACATCCATAAATCAGGAACACATATTCGTGATAAACACACAACACACAAATAAATGCCCTGACCAGGATTCGAACCCGGGACCTCCTGCTTCATAGGCATGGTCACTACCAACCAACTAGGCTAGGAGGCCAGTGTTTATATATAGTAGTTTATGCAAGAGTGATATATTATTAATAGACCCGAGAATTTTAAGACTCAATTATGAGCTATTGCATACACTAGTATTTCTATCACAGCAAATAGTGTAAAATGAGTCTATAGTGAAAAAAGCCAAATCTCGAATAGTGGCAGGATGTGGAAGATGTCGTATGCCAACTATATAAAAAAAAAAACAACAGTGTTATTATATTGTATGAAAATCCATAAGAGCATGTCTGTTCTATAGACACCGTTATAATGCATACTTTTCTAATATCGTTGTCAGTCATTGAATTCACAGGCTGAAGTGTTACCTGAACTGGTTCTTCTATTTGTTCAGATTGCACCAAGAACTACTGGAGAGTTACCAACAATACCAATCCTTGCTTAGAGAAATGTTAGAAGAACAAAAACTGCAGACACAAATACTTCGTGATTTTGTCGGTAGCAGAAACAGGTAAAAATCAAATTGTCATGAGTATTTTTCATGAGTATCATTCAGTTAAAATTTGATAAGTTTATTTAATTGTTTTTTGTCATGCCCAGAAGATTATAACAATACAATTTGATTCCAGAAACAGCAATCGGGAAGAAAATTTAGGCATAACAGACGAAACCAAATGTGCAACGCCACTACCTTCAAACAGCCCTGACTTATCTCCAATGTCTGTCATTTCTGAGAGTGACGTCACGCCATCGCCCCTTCGTGATTGGCTCACGGATCGGGGGGTGCCCGCGTCCGCGGCGCGAGTTTTGATTGACCAAGAGTTTACGTTGGAAGACTTGTTGCAACACGTTCAGAAAGATGATTTGGCGAAGCTAAATCTTAAGTAAGTTATGGTAGATAGAACATTATACTCGTATATTAATGTCTTCACGAAACATTATCGCCCGCAGGAATCTTTTTAATATACACCTGTAGTAGCTATCTTATTTGCCATCGGAAAGTGGATGGAATCGATAATAAAACAATGCTACTTTGAATTGGTTTCGAGAATTAGTCTATCAGCAAGCTGAACACCAGCTAGCCGCGTCGGTATTTCGCACGTGAGGATTTGTCCGGCTGATTTTAATTGTATCAAGTAGAAAGAGACTATCGATGTCTTTATCGCGGCGCTCCTGTGGCAGGGGTGCAGTTAAAAATATGGTTCGGGAATATGGACTTTACTGAAGAATTTTGTTCCTTTACAGAGGGGGTGTCGAACTTCGTTTATGGCGCGCTATAGTAGAACACCGCTTGCAGACGAATGGCTCCGAGAGACTGCGACGTACTAGCAGCACGGAGACCGACATCGACAACAACTCCATCGTCGTTGTTGAATGTCAGAGGTAAGTACAATCATAAAGATGATAAATAAAGTTATTATTTAGTTGTTAAACACTACCGGGTGATGGGTTTGCGTTCGTCAAAATAGGTGATAGAAAATATGTTTAAATCGTTTCTTCTAGTCGAATCGAGTCTTTTTAGGGTGTATTTGTCTTAACTGTTTATAATAAAAGAAGTGCGTATTTCCTTAGACCCATTATTTTTCTGATTTTGCGACCCGGACGGTACTAATCCTTTAATTCTCGTTGTATAAGTTAAGAGCATCGAATCGAAATAATTCAGGTAATTTTTAAACCTGATGCTTGATTAACACAGATTTACTAACAATACTAACCGTAAGCGGCGGTTGGGTCCGTACACCGAGGTCAGCTGAAGCGGCCGCGTAGTCATCGGTTGTCACAGTTATTATTCAAAGTATGTTTAATATTATTTCTTACGCATGCTAACGTACCTAAGACCGTCTATTATAAACCTATTAAAACGCTTCACGTGTTAGGGCATTTTCAAAAATAGGGCACCATTTTTATTTTTTTTGAAAATATAGGAAGTTTTGGGTTTTTTATAACCAGAATCACGAGCACTATTGATTTAAACAAAGAAAAAGAGTGTCCCGTTTTTTTTGGTCAGCTTTGTAACGCATTTTTTCATACATTTCGTATGGGCCGTTACAAAACTGACCTTTTTTTTTTGTATGGAAAGTCGAGGACCAACTTCGTTGAAAAAGGTGCACTTTTTTCTGAAAATGCCCGTTAAACACTTTTCAAAGTGTTACAAAGGTTTAATAGTGATATTGTCATCTGTTACTGCGATTGTTATTCATTGAAATTAAGCACTTTAGAACGGATTAATCACATTTATTAACACCATGACCCTACGTTTCGAGCTCTTTACAGCACTCGTTTTCACAGGGTTAAGATGATGATGAGTGTCATCACTCATCATCTTTCAAACCTTCAAACCTGTGAAAACAAGCGCTGTAAAGGGCTCGAAACGTAGGGTCATGGTGTTAATAAACGCGATTAATCCGTTCTAAAGTGTTTAATTTACAGGTTTAATAGTGACTAACTGGATAGGCGCTTGGCGTTCATGCTTAATGGTGAAAGGTTAATAGATAATTCGCTGTTTCGATACACTTATAGACTTTTAAGCCTAAGTGTATCGAAACAGCCTAATTTAGCCGTCAAGCAAGAAGAACAAGCAGACCAATTTGGCTATATTTTAAAAGAAATACAAGATACAATTGTGAGATACAAAGGTTAAGTTGCCCATTCATCATTTGTTAGGAACCCATATATGTAATGCAAGTATTGCAAATATTGTAGTTAATTCAGATATGAAGTCAGATTTCCTTATTATAGTAATACGAATTGATTTCGATCTAACATAGCCTATTTATCCGAAATTAACTGATACATGTTGTCCAGGTGTAAGTCAACGCAGCGCACTACGTCCAACATCTCCAGCAACTCGAACTGTTCGAACAACCCGACCGTCGTCATCCGGCAGCAGGCGAACGGCGACGACGCCGTCACCGAGTACTACGCCGACAACGGCATCGTCAATCTTTGACAATTACGAGGGTGGTGCACTCTGCAGTAGCGGGCTTCCAGGCGGCGTCGGTAAAGAGCCGTGTTACGTCTTCTTTAGTGTAAGGTGTGTAGTGGCCGCTTAAGCGGAGCGTGCGGCGAGGCGGGCAGCGTGGCGTTCATGTTAAACACAAGCAAATTAATGTGACCTCCTCCTCTGGACACTCGCCACTCGCCGACTGCTCTGCACAGAGACATGTAAAAGACTCACAATGTTCATACAACGTTGCGTTGCTCTGACCGCTTTCGCAGGCTATTCCTACTTCAGTCTGTTCTGTACTGTCCTCTGTTTGACGTCTGTCTAAAATAACTTAGCAGGGATAGTCTAAACTAACAATCCATCTTGGAGTGTAGCGAATCACGGAGTATATTAATACCAATGTAGGATACGAGTCTTCCATCTATTTATCGACGCCAATCTGTTGGATAAGGCTGGATCAGAATTTATCAGGGTTCCTTTAGAAACAAAAAAATGTTATGTCACGAACCCGTTTATGACTGCGCCTTATCTTTCGAGTATGTATATGCCATAACTACACATGACAAGAAAAGCAACTTGTTGGCAATATTTTAGCCCAGATCCCTCCATAATGTTACATGGTACGTATTTAATAACTGAGATTATTGTACTATCGCGTTCATAATTGCATGGGCACTTCTGAACGCGTGTGTACATGATCACAACTCTTTTCCGGTATACTCTGGAGGGTCAGTGGTACAATCCGACTAGCCTGTAAAGATCATTTGTATTGTACTGACAATATTAATTACACTATGTAGTCTTAAGTTTTTACACATTAATTATTTCATTGCAATGGACGGATCTTTTGCTACCTACTTGTCTTTCGTACATAAAGACGTTGTAATCAGAACAGAACCGATTAATTCATCTCAATATTTCAGTTTAACTCCGAATATTAAAAAATAAATCTGTAAAATTTAGTACATATTTTGATATTTTTATGTAAGTTTACGATGGTCCGTCCTCAGGCAAACAGCCTTTTTGTGCGAGTTGCGTTGTTACGTCGTTTTAATTCGCTTGTTCATCGTAATGTCATAAACATGCTTTAATAATGAAGCCTTGAGTGTGTCACCCGCAAAATAACGCCATGTAAATATGTTCTCTATGTATTTAGAAATCGCTGAGATATATTATAATGAGTCAATTGTAAATAATACATACACATTTTATTTAGTTTTAAGAATATTTAAATGAATTAAAAACAATAATATCATAGTATCTAAGCGTTATTTTTGTGTGAGGTCATCGACCTCATAATACGTTCAAAATATTATAAGTGTAACATAAGTTGAGTCGTATAAATATGTATTTAAATTGTATTTATTCTAATCAGATCTGATCATGGATTTTTTTTTGAAAATTCGGATTTGAAATATTCTTGCACTGTCAAAAGAAACGATTGTATTAACTGCAGTGTTTTTAAATTGTCTACCAAGCGCAGAATGGTCAAATTATCGATATACAAAATAGTTTCGCAACCCATTTCTGTCAGTGTACCTACTAACGCGGCAAATTCAAAAAGCTTAAGAGGGGGCAGAGTGTTTTCAACGTAAACGACAGTTACGGTTAAGACTGTGGCGTCCTCAATTATTTGCAAAGACATACAAGATGCATGTAATTATTATCTCAAAGAGTGTGTCTACCATATTCGTATATTTATAATCTACAATAATGTACAGTTTAGTAAATATGTCTACGCAAAGACGCAGCAAAATTGAGAAAAACGCGTGTCAGCGTTTATGCCAAAGTGAATGAAAAATCATTTGCTTTATTTTTAAAAACTAACTCTATCCAATCTCAAATATACAAGCTACTGAATTCGTATAGTCTTATTACATAATACTGGTTCATTAATTAATTATGATTTTTTTAAAACGTCCTAAAAATCCGCCATACAAAATTACTATGGAATCTGATCGTTGAAATATAACAAGTGAGCAACACTCGAAATAGTCAGTCGGCCCCGAATGTTCGAAGCGACACCACGTCTCTCTGCCGAGCGTCTACATCTTGAAATAAATCGATGTTCATTGTGTACGTATACTGCGTTATAGGTAGCAAAACGGTATAAGAATTTTTTTACCATTTTTTGTGTTTCCAAAGGAAATAGGCAATAGCAACCAGTTCAAAATTAATGACATACAGAGTTAGTTTCGTTTATACCTCATTGTATATAGTGTCACTTGGACCGTAGAAGATGTCCAAGGTCTGATGACGGAGTAGAAAGGTGGCCACCGGAACTCAGGAAGTAGTTGATGTAATACCCCCGTGTTTGGACTCATTTGTATTGTTTTGGCGGGCACTTGGACCGTGACTGGTGTCCAAGGTCTGATGATGAAGCAGAAAGATGACCACCGGAACTCAGGAAGTAGTTGATGTAATACCCCCGTGTTTGGGCTCGTTAGGTTTGTTCTGGTGAGCACTTGGACCGTGAGTGGTGTCCAAGGTCTGATGATGGAGCAGAAAGATGACCAGCGGAACTCAGGAAGTAGTTGATGTAATACCCCCGTGTTTGGGCTCGTTAGGTTTGTTCTGGTGAGCACTTGGACCGTGAGTGGTGTCCAAGGTCTGATGATGGAGCAGAAATATGACCACCGGAACTCAGGAAGTAGTTGATGTAATACCCCCGTGTTTGGACTCATTTGTATTGTTTTGGCGGGCACTTGGACCGTGACTGGTGTCCAAGGTCTGATGATGGAGCAGAAAGATGACCAGCGGAACTCAGGAAGTAGTTGATGTAATACCCCTGTGTTTGGGCTCGTTAGGTTTGGTTAGGCGAGCACTTGGGCTATACATGGTGTCCAAGGTCTGATGGTGGAGCAGTAAAGTGTCAACTGGTACTCAGGAACCAGTTGATAGAATACCTTCGTGTTTAGACTCGTTAGTTTTGATTCGACGAGCACTTGGGCCATGCATGGTTTACAAGGTCTGATGATGGAGCAGATATTTACAAATATATTAAAAAATTATAAATTATATTTATTACATTAATATTTATAAATTTTGTAAGGTTGACTCCGATTTGTATAAAAATCGATATCTAAGGATCCGAAGGAGTGATTAACATGAATCCAGAGTCAAAATTGTAAAATATTTTAAAAACCGACGCCATCTTGGATTTTGTAAAATCAACTCCGATTTGGATAAAAATCGATATCTAAGGATCCGAAGGAGTGATTAACATGAATCCAGAGTCAAAATTGTAAAATATTTTAAAAACCGACGCCATCTTGGATTTTGTAAAATCAACTCCGATTTGGATAAAAATCGATATCTGACTATCCGGCGGGGTCCTTAACATGAATCCAGAGTCAAAATTGTAAAATATTGTTAAAACGGACGCCATCTTGGATTTTGTAAGATCAACTCCGATTTGGATAAAAATTGATATCTGACGATCCGGCGGGGTCCTTAACATGAATCCAGAATCAAAATCGTAAAATATTGTAAAAAGCGACGCCATCTTGGATTTTGTAAAATCAACTCCGATTTGGATAACAATCGATATCTGACTATCCGGCGGGGTCCTTAACATGAATCCAGAATCAAAATCGTAAAATATTGCAAAAAGCGACGCCATCATGGATTTTGTGCGATAAACTCCGATTTGGATAAAAATCAATATCTGAGGATCCAGTGGGGACCATAATATGAATCTAGGATCAATATTGTAAAATATTGTAAAAACCGACGCCATCTTGGATTTTGTAAAATCACCTCCGATTTGGATAAAAATCGATATCTGACTATCCGGCGGGGTCCTTAACATGAATCCAGAATCAAAATCGTCAAATATTGTAAAAAGCGACGCCATCTTGGATTTTGTGAGATTAACTCCGATTTGGATAAAAATCGATATCTGACGATCCGGCGGGGTCCTTAACATGAATCCAGAATCAAAATCGTTAAATATTGTAAAAAGCGACGCCATCTTGGACTTTGTGAGATTAACTCCGATTTGGATAAAAATCGATATCTGAGGATCCGGCGGGGTGATTAACATGAATCTTGAGTCAAAATTGTAAAATATTGTTAAAACCGACGCCATCTTGGATTTTGTGAGATTAACTGCGATTTGGATAAAAATCGATATCTGAGGATCCGGCGGGGTGATTAACACGAATCTTGAGTCAAAATTGTAAAATATTGTTAAAACCGACGCCATCTTGGATTTTGTAAGATCAACTCCGATTTGGATAAAAATTGATATCTGACGATCCGGCGGGGTCCTTACCATGAATCCAGAATCACAATCGTAAAATATTGTAAAAAGCGACGCCATCTTGGATTTTGTAAAATTAACTCCGATTTGGATAACAATCGATATCTGACTATCCGGCGGGGTCCTTAACATGAATCCAGAATCAAAATCGTAAAATATTGCAAAAAGCGACGCCATCTTGGATTTTGTGCGATAAACTCCGATTTGGATAAAAATCGATATCTGACTATCCGGCGGGGTCCTTAACATGAATCCAGAATCAAAATCGTCAAATATTGTCAAAAGCGACGCCATCTTGGATTTTGAGAGATTAGCTCAGATTTGGATAAAAATCGATATCTGAGGATCCGGCGGGGTGATTGACATGAATCTTGAGTCAAAATTGTAAAATATTGTTAAAACCGACGCCATCTTGGATTTTGTAAGATCAACTCTGATTTGGATAAAAATCGATATATGACGATCCGGCGGGGTCCTAAACATGAATCCAGAATCAAAATCGTAAAATATTGTCAAAAGCGACGCCATCTTGGATTTTTTGAGATTAACTGCGATTTGGATAAAAATCGATATCTGAGGAGCCGGCAGGGTGACTAACATGAATCTTAAGTCAAAATTGGAAAATATGGTAAGAATAGACGCCATATTGGATTTTGTAAAATTAACTCTGATTTGGATAAAAATCGATATCTGACGATCTGGCGGGGTCCATAACATGAATCCATGGTCAAAATTGTTAATTAACGTCAACACTGACGCCATATTGGATTTTGTAAGATAAACTCTGATTTGGATAAAAATCGATATCTGACTATCCGGCGCGGTCCTTAACATGAATCCAGAATCAAAACTGTATAATATTGTAATAAGTGACGCCATCTTTGATTTTGTGATATTAACTCCGATTTGAATAAAAATCGATATCTGACGATTCAGCGGGGTCCATAACATGAATCCATAGTCAAAATTGTTAAATAATGTCAACACCGACGCCAAATTGGATTTTGGAAAATTATCTCTGATTTGGATAAAAATCGATATCTGACGATTTTTATCCAAATCGGAGTTGATATCACAAAATCCAAGATGGCGTCGATTCTTACCATATTTTCCAATTTTGATTCTAGATTCATGTTAAGGACCCCGCCGGATCGTCAGATATCAATTTTTATCCAAATCGGAGTTGATCTTACAAAATCCAAGATGGCGTCGGTTTTAACAATATTTTACAATTTTGACTCAAGATTCGTGTTAATCACCCCGCCGGATCCTCAGATATCGATTTTTATCCAAATCGCAGTTAATCTCACAAAATCCAAGATGGCGTCGGTTTTAACAATATTTTACAATTTTGACTCAAGATTCATGTTAATCACCCCGCCGGATCCTCAGATATCGATTTTTATCCAAATCGGAGCTAATCTCACAAAGTCCAAGATGGCGTCGCTTTTTACAATATTTAACGATTTTGATTCTGGATTCATGTTAAGGACCCCGCCGGATCGTCAGATATCAATTTTTATCCAAATCGGAGTTGATCTTACAAAATCCAAGATGGCGTCGGTTTTAACAATATTTTACAATTTTGACTCAAGATTCGTGTTAATCACCCCGCCGGATCCTCAGATATCGATTTTTATCCAAATCGCAGTTAATCTCACAAAATCCAAGATGGCGTCGGTTTTAACAATATTTTACAATTTTGACTCAAGATTCATGTTAATCACCCCGCCGGATCCTCAGATATCGATTTTTATCCAAATCGGAGTTAATCTCACAAAGTCCAAGATGGCGTCGCTTTTTACAATATTTAACGATTTTGATTCTGGATTCATGTTAAGGACCCCGCCGGATCGTCAGATATAATTTTTTATCCAAATCGGAGTTGATCTTACAAAATCCAAGATGGCGTCGGTTTTTACATTATTTTACAATTTTGACTCTGGATTCATGTTAATCACTCCGTCGGATCCTCGCATATCGATTTTTATCCAAATCGGAGTTAATTTCACAAAGTCCAAGATGGCGTCGCTTTTTACAATATTTAACGATTTTGATTCTAGATTCATGTTAAGGACCCCGCCGGATCGTCAGATATCAATTTTTATCTAAATCGGAGTTGATCTTACAAAATCCAAGATGGCGTCGGTTTTTACAATATTTTACCATTTTGACTCTGGATTCATGTTAATCACTTCGTCGGATCCTCGGATATCGATTTTTATCCAAATCGGAGTCAACCTTACAAAATTAATAAATATTGATATAATCAATATTATAAAAGTGACGTTTTCTGGGTAAAGAAAGATACCACATTGTCGCTTATTGATAAGAATGATAAGGCGCTTCTGTCATAAAGAATCACTTGGAAAACCTTATCAACAGGCGACAATGTGGTACTTTTACCAAGAAAACGACACAATTTTTTAACGATTTCATAATATGTGACGTTTTGCGGTGAAAGGTACCTTATGGACGATCGGCGCTTACGCTGTTAACAAAGACGCTGATAATAATGCGCTGCAACGCGACGTAAGCGCCGACCGTCCATAAGGTACCTTTAGCCGTAAATAGCCACATATGAAATCATAAAAAATGTGCTTTTATTTAGAAAAAGGCACTTTGCCATTCTGCCGGTTGTCGATAAGGCGCGAATGTCATAAATATTAGTTTAGAAATGAACCTTATCAACAACCGACAGAATGGTACCTTTCTTTAGTACTAAATACAAACACAAATAATAAAATCATTTGGAAAAACCGAACAAATATTAGGTGAATTAATACAATATCTGTATCAAAGGATTATAAAAATGAGGAATTCTAAGATTTCTAAGTTATAACCTTTTAACGCCCGAATAATGACGCGCCGGTGTAGTAGTGTGCGTGCGCGCACGCACACAGATAGCGAGCAGTGCGGGGCCGCTAAATGCCTATTTCGTGTCCGCGGCAAACACTCTGCCCGCTCTTAAGTATATTTGAATATGATTAACCATATTTCTTACTTCGCCCCTGCTGACAAAACTGACTTGCGCGGCTATAGCTATTCTGCCTATGTATTTAGTAAGCAATCTTATCTTCTTTTTGAAACAAATTGTCAATCTAACGTAAAAGCCCACCACAGCGCACGAAAGTTACGTTACACCGTATACGTGTTCCCAGCACTGATTGTGTGGGGCTGTATATGTTACCGTTAAATTGTGAACTCCCAACAGATAATAATTTTAATAGGGATATTATATACTATCCTAACCTAACCTATCCGTTTGTTTACAATGTCGCGCGTTAGTTTATAAACCAACGGTACTCACAATTCTACGGTGACATATATTCTCTTTTCTTAGCACCTTGTTTCGGGTTATTCTCCACACCCCACACTAATTGGGTTATTCGCATAAGTGATTCCCTGCTATTTTCTCAGTAGATCCCAGTGGTAACAGGTAATAATAGCCCCCTATCATGCGCGCAAAATGCAACATGTGTTGTGGTCTTTGCCATTTAAGTTAATAATCAGTACGTTGATAATACATACGTGATCGTTTCGGAATAAATCAAACACAAAGCAATGGTGCTGTTTAGTGATATATTACAATAATATAAACACCTTAGTGCCTTTGGTAAACAAACGCTTGTTATGACTACAATTAAATTAACGTATCTAGTTGTTAAACGTATACGTTTGGATAATGTTCTAAATTATATTAAATGTAGCGATAGCAATAATTATTATGAAGCTGACAAATTAAAATGCTTTTATTCAGAGATATAATTATGCATTACGTCGTTTATTTTATGAGTGCCATATGTTAATAATGATGATAATACGATTGTTAAACATTAACGCCAATGTGATTATATAGTACTCGTAAAACGAGAACAAATCTTACTTGATCATAAGAGTTCTGCCAGGTGCAACTAAGATAGAACCCAAAAACGTACGCACAGAAATAAAAATATGCACTATCTATAAATAATATTTAATTATTATGATATGTACAGTTGGGTACGTACCTATAGTATTATATGTTTTGTAATGTATATTAGTTGTGGTCGCTGACTTCAAAGTAAATTGTTTATGGAGGTAGCAGTTCTAATTAATTTTACGTAATAATTTAGCTTTTACTAACGTAAGTATTCTTGCAAAATTATAATACATGAACAAACTTACAGTAGACTATACAGAACACTAAACACGTAGGTATATTCAATTATCTGTAACATATTGACTTATTCAATTTGTAAAGTTGAATGACGCTCTTTTCCGTAGCTTTTTAGGAATAAAAAAAAAATCTGTACTATCTACGGTCCTAAAATTAAACTAAACCGGTGTAGGTACCTATAATGTATTATTTCATTTGATTGGTGTGTAATTATTAGATGCCTAAAGGTTAGGCAATACCGCTTTAGATATACCATTATGCAGTCATATGTTCTGTTTCAAGGAGAAGTCTGTAATTAACCTTTTTATGGTTAAGAACTTATATTGTTCATACGTTACTAAATTCTATGTCGGAAACATATGGTTAGCACAATCTTAAAAAATACTCAACTTGGCTTGAAATTTTTAATTTATAATATTCGTACATTTTGTAAGTTTTTTGTATTCTTCGAAAAGAGAAGAGCACTGCTCAAATCATTTTGATTTTAGAATTTTGAGCACCCGGTTCTGCCAGTTCTTCCAGGAACTCTGGATATTTTTGAAGTACGAGCGATATATGTTTTTATTTTTGTATTTCATTCACAATTGATAGCGACAAAATAGTGCATGTAATTAATTGTTTCTTTGATTTCGAGTGCTCGAAAGTCTAAAATCGCTCTCCTGACTGAGGGTCGGATAGCATGACCGTTGGGTCTCCCGGTTCCCCACGAGACAGAAGGGAGCGCTTGCGACCCTAAGATTGAGAACACCTGTTCTAAATATTTGTTTTTCCCCAGTGTTTTAAATAATGACATGTTTTCATGCCCATGTGTTTGGCTTCAAGCCCCGTTATTTGTTGATCTAATTAATGTGAACAATTCAATCACTGAGATTTTTTTTGCGTAGCTAATAAATATTAATTGATTTACTAATATTTGTTATAATTCAAGACCTTTCTTTTGCCACCCTAAATAATGTTCTACATATATCCCAAAAAATAGTTGTATAGCTGAAAGCTATGGCTTATGCACACATGTAGGTACTGCAGGTCAGTACAGCTACTAGACTCTTAAAACAAAAAAAATTGTACTGAATACCTCTAGCCATAAGTTCTGTTACACCGTAAATTGTACAAAAGACCTATCTACACACTGAAGTATATTGAGTTAAATTTTATATATTTGATAAAGGTACCCTTAACTCACTCTCCAACGAAACTTCAAAATACGCGCTTGACGCCATCTGAGTTATCCCTATTAATAAGTAATTACAAGTTTTCGGAAGAAGGTAATTTAATATAAACTGCACAAACACGTGAGATAACCCGCCACGTAACCTGCGGCGTTTCCAATTTTAAATAGCGAATTATAATGAATGCGTATGGATATGTTGTTACAATTTAAGTTGCGCACCCCCGGGACTGAGACGTTGGTAAGACATTAATTCACCCTGTGTTTGCGGGCTAACGTCTGCTCCAATTTGCATATTATACGGTACCGTCTTCGCACAGTGCACATATTGGATCAATAAGTGATGTAGGTGGTTAACCTGTTATGAAGTGTTAACTAAGAATTTAACTATTACTTATCATTTGTGTAATAGTTGTAATAAATATAAAAGCTAATTAAACGGTACCTGGAGTAGGCTAAGACCTATTTTCTTGTCGTAAAATATTTATTCCTTTTTTAAATGTTTGCACTTTATATTTACATAACAGGGTGCGTAGCCAATGCCAATCGCTCATGCTTAAGAGCGTAGCGTAGTTATCTCTCACTATTACTCTCCCTTATTAGTGCGACACAGACAATTGCGTTTCGTTCGCTACTGAGCGTTAACGATTACCATCTTGTCTACGCACCATGTTTAGTGTTTATGCATGATACACACAACACACATATCTACGCTTACGATAACAGCTATTATAACGTCAATGTCCTATAGTATCATAATTTAATATTATTATCACCTGAATCTAGCGTTAGATAAAACCTACATAAGAAATGAACTATCGCTGCTTCATACTTAAATGTAACTAAATGCCTAAATCGGACGGCCGTTTTGGAGATAAATGGGGACATTCATATATATCAAATTGAAACACTTCAAACAGCCGCTATGCAGCCTAAATGCACCGCAATGCCTATGCAATGTCTCCGTTTCATCGGGAGGAAACACCTTCATATATGTAATACGTTACGTATGATGTTCCTTTCCTACTGTTCCCAGACTGTCTTACACGTCCTCAACAACTTACGTATCTCTAATGGCATTCCTATTAGATTGTTTGTTACTATGCGTTGACGTTGTGACGTGCGGAATACGTATTAAATCTCAGACTAATGTTTACCGACAAAGCCATTTTGGCTAAAGTAGATTTCGTAGTGTAATGTTATTAGTACGTTACCGAGGTCGCGCTCCTCGGGAACACACCTAAGCACTATGACTACCAATATATATTTCTATAGCTAGACGTATTAATGTCGCTAAATAGATGGTAGTTTACAATTTTAGATGGTAGTTTTTTAAAGTAGGTTCCGTACCAAAATAGTAAAAAAGGAACCCTTATGGTGCGACTCAGTCTGTCTGTCATATCGTTAAATATCTTGAGAACTACTTAAGCTACTGATATGAAATTTGGAATAGTTATAAACAAAGTTAATCCAGACCAGACACATTGAGAGAGGGTTTTTTATATAAGTATTTTTATTTATTTTCTCTTGAGCCTCCTTCAGTCAGGTTTTCGGCCGGGACACAGCACCTGCACTGCGCTGCTCAAGGTGACCGAAGACATCAGAAGTGGTATGGAGAACCATATGGTCACAGTACTTATCCTTGTAGATTTTTCAAACGCTTTCAACACTGTCGACCATCAAATTCTCCTTGCCCTTCTTGAACACCTGAACGTGTCGCCAGCTGCATTAAATTGGTTCTCGGCTTATCTTTGTGGACGGCAGCAAGCGGTGCGAGTTGATCGCGCTTTGTCAGAATGGTGTGACCTGGCCACTGGCGTACCCCAAGGAGGTATTCTTTCCCCATTGTTATTCTCCATTTTCATAAATTTTATTACTCCGGCCTTTCGCTGCTCGTACCATCTATACGCCGACGACTTGCAACTCTATGACCGCTGTAGCGTTACTGACCTTGCTTCTACCGTTGCCAAATTAAATCTAGACCTCATACATATTCAGCGTTGGTCCGAGAGGTTTGGTTTGTTTGTTAACCCTTCTAAGTGTCAGGCTATCGTCATAGGTGGTGAACGTCAGCTTGCTAAAATCGATTTTACTCCCCCCGTATATTTCAATGGCATTCCGATTCCCTACAGCCAATATGTAAAAGATTTAGGCATCTTTTTAGACAGCACCCTGAGTTGGAAGACCCAGGTAGCTGAGATTAGCCGTAAAGTTACTGGTTCCCTACACGCCCTAAATAGACTCAAGCACTTTTTACCTATTAAAACTTAAACTCATGAGGCCATCCAATTTGCGGTAATTTTTGTTAAGTACCTACTTTAAATAGTACAAAAAAAAAATCATTATCCTGTAAAGCAAGCAAGCAATTTTGTGAAGGTAAAAAAAGTCATGTGGTCATTCCATCTGAAAAAAAAAACGTTTTACAAATACGTGAGAGAATCTCTCTAAGCGACCGTTCTGAAGGGTTAAAAAACAATGTTACGTAACGCGTAGTTCAGAAACCCCCTCCCACCCTGTAACGCATCGTAACATTTTAGTAGACCCCCCCCCCTCCCCCCAAATTCGTTACGTTATACTTGAACGCTCCCTTATAAAAGAGGAAGCAAAAATTAAAAGTTTAGTTACTGGGTCATGTGGGGTATCTTTTGAAAGGGCTAGATTTGCACATTCTAAAACAATTTTTTATTATTTTTTTACAGTGGAATTTTTTACCTATTACGAAAATATCATTAAATGTTTCCCATGCAGTCCCTTTTCGGCGAAATATACATTCGCGAAGAAAAAGAGTAAGTGAAGTCTCCAACCCGCTATAAGCTAGCGTGGGGACTACAGTCCAATCGCTGTTTGTGCTATGCCCAGCCGTGGGACATACGTGGGCTTAATCATGCATGTGCGGTTAGCAAGCATGTGGTTTCTTAAAATCATCTCCCTCGATAAGGGTTAAAGTTAAAACAGGTATAGGTACTACCATTTATTGCAGTCTAAAATGTGCGACATGTATCAAGGATGTTTACTTTAACTTTGTAACTTTTCTGCATAACTTTAGCGGTAAGGATGTCTTCTCCATTACGTACTAGGGCGGCAAATTACATTAGATATGCTCGAGACTTGGGATTTGAATTTCAATCGTTTCCCCTCTCTTGAAACTCTGAGACAGGCGAAAAGAATCGTTAATTATATTAGAACCGCCCGAAGACTCTTAAATGTAAATCGAGTTTTAATCGGATTACTGCAGTTCATTATTAAAAGATTTTATTGTTTATAGGTTAAGAAGTTATCTTAAAAGTTGTTTGATAAAAACCCTCGTAGAATTGAAGTAAGATAGCTGACAATATTGATACCCGATTTCTTATCGCAGCAATAAGTATCATCTGTTCGATAGAATTCACGCCCATAAATAAAATGAAATAACCGTTTGGGAACAAAATCTCGAGAAAGTTTTTCTAATAAAACAACAACTCGCTCGTACAGTGAACGAAGTTTGATAATATATACTTACCAACGATACATTCATCCATATACATAGTTTGTAACAATCCGAGTGAGTCTGGCTGAAGATACAAATATTGTTGGTTAATCTTACCGGAAAAAGATTCGATAGTTTGTCTCTTGTTGTTACTTTACATCATCAATAGTTATTTATAATACAACTTATATTGATACCCGACCAAGCAAAACATTCCAAAATTGGACCATGAGCGTAGCGAGTATAGTTAAAAAACTAGAATGTTTAGCTTTACGAGGTTCTCCAGACACGAGATGTGAACAAACTTTGCCGCCCATTGTAATACAACATTTTTGACCTCACTACACACATACGATAACAAATCTGATCCAAATGTAAGTTAACTTAAAGAAACCATTCAAAATTCAAGGTCAAAAAGTGTCAGTTACTCCTGGTAATTAGATATTGCCAATAGCTTACTAAGCGCGGGATAAAACTGACTAAATTAAAGATATTACCTCCGATTGCGCATATTGACTACGGTCATGAAGGTCTCACTTATACTGGACGGTTGGTAAGTCATAGAAATTAGCACACGGTCAAATTAATTTCCCCACTAGTGTATAATATGGGTTTTCCCCGCTTGTTTTAAAGGATAAAAGAGAGCTTTCCGAGCTAGTGAGAGAATTTATTTATTAGGTATGTGGAATAATATTTCATGCTCGCCACTTTTACTATGGATTTCCCATCATCACCATTTATTATAATAAAGTAACGTGTATGAATACAAATATTACTTATGATTATGACCTTAAAACCTTGAAATCTCTGTCAAATACCTACAAAACATTGCCATACTAACTTTTTATGTGTGTGACAGTTAAAAGATTTACGAGTATATAAGTACTTAACTAGTTACACGAATTTTATTCTTAGGTACCTACTTATTACATAGTTCAAGCTATGGGACGGACAATTTTTTGTTGGAAATTGTAGGTATGCGTTTTTCTTTCTGTCAATAATCAATAGAAACTTTTTAAGTAAATACTTGTTTACGATGTAGTGGAGTGCATAATGATTTTCCCTCGTATTTTCTCTCTTTTTAGGGTTCCGTAGTCAACTAGGAACCCTTATAGTTTCGCGAAGTCTATCTGTCTGTCCGTCCGTCCGTCCGTCCGTCCGCGGATAATCTCAGTGTCTGTAAGTACCTACTAGAAAGCTGTAATTTTGTACGAATATGTATATCGGTCACGCCAACAAAGTGGTCAAATAAAAAGTGGTTATAATCTTTTTTTGTAGGGTACCTCCCGTACATGTAAAGTGGGGGGTGATTTTTTTCCGTTTCAAACCTAGAGTGTGACTACATTGGATAGGTATTTGAAAAATAATGAGGGTTTTCTAAAAACAGTTTTTCATAAAGTTAATATTTTCGGAAATAATCGTTCCATAAGTTTAAAAAAATCGTCCCTCTAACTTTTGAACTACGAGTTCAAAAAATATGAAAAAAATACAATAGTAGAACTTAATAAGAACTTTATTGGAAAATTATTTTGAACTTGACTGGCGGGACAGTTTTTGAAAATTTTACAAAATAATTTCTAAATTTACTTTGTAATTTAACCGTATAAGTATGAATTTTTTTATATCTTGAGTAGTTAATTATCATCCCTCAGTTACCTAAAAATATAATGATTCAAATCGATTCACGCGATCATAAGTTACCACCGAAAACCCAACACACAATCCGTCTAGTTTGTATAAATTAGTAACCCAATTTACTTCGCGCTTTTAAGATTTTTCCGGAGTTGATAGGGTCGGGTGGCCTTTTGTGACGGACGGTAAACTACGGAACCCTACACTGAGCATGGCCCGACAGACGAAATAGCATGACACGTTCGGGCGATCCCGTGAAAATACGAGGGAAAATCATTATGCACTACATCTGTAGGTATATTACAAATTCAAAAATAAAACGAGATCGGGATATTTTATATAGAAAGTTCTTACAGAAAAACCGGTTGCTCTTGAGTGAGGGTGCATTTACAAGAAATGTCAATTAAAGTTGGTATTTAACCATGGTCGCGTTCTACACGTTTATTTTGAAATTTCGAAGACTTTAGAAACTTTAGAGACGTCTCGAAAGCTCTGTACTGATGCGCTAAACATTAATATGTATTTGCAAATTCAATTTGGTACCCATTATGTTCAGACACGCCATTATGATGAACGACTTGATTACCTAGACGTGCCCTTTCCCATACGTCTCTTACTCTGGTAGTTAACTCTGGAGCCATCGGGGCTCCCTGCAGTTGACGGAAAAAAGCCCGATGGCTTTACTCTCGTGCTCTGGGGCCTAGGCCGCCCTCTAGCGTGGGACGCCACGTGCGTTGATACGCTGTCTCGGTCCCACGTTAAAAGCTCGGCTCAAAAACCTGGGACTGCTGCTGAACAAGCAAGAATATTAAAGCGCCGCAAATACTCATTCCTGACGAATGAATATGAGTTAAAACCGTGGGTCCTTAGTCACCCTACAACAAAAAAATCGAAAACAAGGTTTCGGAACGGCTCATAGGTGTCTCGAGTGACCACCGGGCAGGCTCCTTGCCCAGAGGCAAAGCCTCGCAGTCCAGGAGCAACGCGACCTACGGCCTCAGAACCATGCCTCAGGCTGGGGATTTACGGGGTCTTTGTTATACCGGGTGTTTCCTGTAATAGAAGCAATAAATTCGTAGGTAGTCCTCGCTAAACTGAATAATGTTTGTTCAGGGACTTTTAAAACGTGTGTTTTGATTTTTATTACACTTTAAAGTTTGTTAGAACTTAGAAGACTGTACTGGGAATTTTGTCATTTCTGTACTATGACAAGAGTTGTCAAATAGGCTGATGTTAACGTACATTGAAAATACTATTTAGTTTGTATGAAAAAGTGAAAACCTACATCCTACATCATTTATAAAAGTTGTTGAACTAAAGTTGATAGGTTTGAGGAGTACTACAACCTGCGATTTAATTTATTGCTCGTGTTACAGGCAACACCCGGTATATGTTAAAATGTTTGTTATCTATATTTTTATAATTATCATACTTTTGTGTATATGTATTAACATTTAAAACTTTCGCGATTTAAACACATATTTAAACATAATTATTAAACGGGTCTAACGCGAATTAATTTGTTTACCTTATTTACCGACGTTTCGACACAGGTTTCACTGGTCATGGTCGCGGCTGACTGATGTCCCAGCAAAATGTCAAAACAGAGATTTGTGTAACTACCCAACGAAAAGTCTATGTAGAAATTTGGGGTAAACACACAATTTTTAAACTACCCACAAAACATATGTTAATTATTGTCAATAGTCCGACACACGACACTCACAATATCCCCGCGCACATCCGAAGATATATCCCGTGGCTGCAACTTCTGGATCACTGGTCCCCAAGTTGGTGATAAGTTAAAACCATCCTCCCTATTAAAATTTCTAGGGTGTTTCTTGATTTCAATTGCTTCTCGAACTACTCGAGGATTTTCTTCGCCGAACATCTGGCGTAAATCACTGGATTTAACTCCATAAACCAAAAATTGTCTCCACTGAACGCCATCATTATCCTCGAGTAGTTCGAGAAGCAATTGAAATCAAGAAACACCCTAGAAATTTTAATAGGGAGGATGGTTTTAACTTATCACCAACTTGGGGACCAGTGATCCAGAAGTTGCAGCCACGGGATATATCTTCGGATGTGCGCGGGGATATTGTGAGTGTCGTGTGTCGGACTATTGACAATAATTAACATATGTTTTGTGGGTAGTTTAAAAATTGTGTGTTTACCCCAAATTTCTACATAGACTTTTCGTTGGGTAGTTACACAAATCTCTGTTTTGACATTTTGCTGGGACATCAGTCAGCCGCGACCATGACCAGTGAAACCTGTGTCGAAACGTCGGTAAATAAGGTAAACAAATTAATTCGCGTTAGACCCGTTTAATAATTATGTTTAAATATATGTATTAAATACAATTTGGTTCCTACTATTATACTATTTATGAAGATAGATACCTATAAGTCCACGCTTACCGCTTTAACGAAGCAACGACAGTACCAAGTTTCTAATTTAAAGTAGCAGTAAGTAACTACTTACTATTTGTGTGAGACTGTAAGTAAGTAGGTATTTTATTGCAAATGTATTGTACATATTATTATGAGTAAAGACCGTTCTTTACATATGCTGTAGGAATAATATCCTAACGCCTGGCACTTAAACCGCAAGTTGTGAGTATAGCCTATGTATTCATATGCTCGTCTGCTGGCAGGGAACCAAAACGTTGTTACTGCATAATATGGATTTATACGAAGCGCGAGATCGCTGAGCGGAACCTCTCGTCTGAGCCCTCAGCAATTTTCGCGAAAGTGATGCTGATGCCCAAACTCCTGCTTAAGCATGCACTCCCAGTAACTCGGATATGTGTTTACAAAATAATGTCTGCCTATGCACTTTGCCCGTTGTAGGTATGTTGCAAAAACTAATTGTGTTCTGACGAAGCTCTTATTAGAATCGTTGTTCAATTTGAATTTTTAATATTTTAAGACTAAAAACATTTTTGATACAGGAGTTTTTTTTATACAGGCTAACTTTTTTTAGCAGAAATCGAGATGATTGTGACCTCATTGTAACAAACCCAAAATGCGATGACGATACGTTGATGTTTAGAGTAGTTGTGAGGAAACCGAACTAATCCCAATAAGACCTAGTTTACCCTCTGGGTTGGATGGTGTCTTAAAGTTTCTTTAAACTAGCGCCTACGTCGAATCTTGGGAACAGTAAAAATACGAACCCCAAGTTCCCTGAGTCAGGGCATCCGCCGCGAAAAAAAACTTAGGAAGAAGTCCTCTGTGGTAGTCTCCAACACCCGATCAGCTCGATATCATCATAATCAATCAGCTCACCTAATCAATATAGCATCTATGATTTTGCCCATACTAACACGGCAACTTAAATAAAAACTTTCAAAAATCCAACTTTTTCCATTAGAAATAAATGCGTTTGTGAGTTTTATATAGATTGTCAGCACAGGTACGACCTGTAGTAAGTACCTCGCAAATTTATTTAAGCCGTCTCGGTATCACCTGCTATGCTGTAGCAAGCACTTTCCTCTTTACCCATGAGGCGAGAATCGAAATCGATAGATCGCTTCGACAGACGGTCGCCACGTGTTGAAAGGTCTTAGATAATATAATATAAAAGCTTTCAAGAGAATAGCACTTCAAGGGATGTCTGAAGTATCAATTCAGCTTGTAAGATGACTAGCTCTCGGATGTACCAGCTCTGATGGCTGTATTGGAAAATTGCTCAGGCACGCCCCTAGGGGATTCAGACTTGATTTTTATTTAAACTTTGTGAAGAGGTGCTCGGCGATACGTAGTGATTCCACGTTTACGTTGTAGTTATTAGTGGCGAGAAAATGAATTTAAATTTACAGTTACCTACCGTTGGATTTTATCTCGTTAAATGAGCTTGCGAAAATTGTTATTTCTTTACAAAGTAGGTACTGCTAGTTAGGATTGTTACGATTGGATGGATAAAATAACTAAATAAAAACGTGTATTATGGTTACGAGTGTTATGAATAACGACAAAAGTAGGTATATATTTTTTGCGAGATAGCAGGAAGAAAAGCGCCGTCAGTTGAGAGTTTGCGTGCGTGTTTAAATATATATATTTGAGAAAAGTTTTAAAGCGCGGTTTACTATTGGTATCTTTGAACGTAAAGGATGTTTTCCAACCCGGCGAGCCGCGGCAGGAATGCGCAACTGCCTCGCAATATTTTATCACGAATAGAAAGGAACTTAAGGATTCCTCTGACAAACGAGAAACAAATGCGTTGCGGAAATGGAAACTCACGTTTATTCTGTAAAACGAAGCGAATCAAAGGAATACTAAGTTCAAAGTAACAAAGGGAGCAATATTATAGTTGCCGTAGTCAGATTTACTCGGGGACGCAAATGAATTGTAGGTATTCAGTGCCATACATAAGTGGCATGTTTTATTTATGTAATGCCCGACAGCGGCCAATCTCAAAAGGAGGGTCATGTGTTTAACCTGCGTGTGTGTCAGTGGTTCAATGTGCGGGAAGATTTTTTTAGTTTAGTCATCCATGTCACAAAGTTTTAACTTAAATTAAATTCAGTCCTCATACCTGCTTGGAATATTGTTCTGGGCTGAACAAAATAATTCTCACGGCTTCCAGACAAACTAATCATGTTTCTTAATAAACATCATTTGATTTCTTTCCCGCAAAAATAAAAAGTTGCAAAATAAAAGGAAAAGCTAAAATAAAATTCAAAATACTTTTCCGAGAGCAAAAGTCGGAAAGTAATATTTTCATTAATGCCGTTTATTTACAGAAATGTTGGTTTTGACGCGGGTGCTTTGTTATGAACAATATTTGTTTAGGCTCGGAGCACTGAGTACATGTGTACGTACACAAGATTTGCATATTGGTAGCGCAAGCTGTCTTAATTTCGCTCTAATGGTGTCGGGCAGGGCGCGGCCGGGCAGGGCTGCCAACTTTCGTATGCCAACATTACGTTGATATTTATACTTAAGTACCTACGCTTAATTCGCTATTGGTAAATATAACTACCGAATGAAAATATATTTTGTGAGACGCATATTATTTATTACGTTACATAGACACTTGTTAATGTTGCGGTTAGAATCTTAAATTCAGACAACGAACAAAAACGAGTCTAGCCGTCTAAACGTGGATAAACTGCCATTAGCGAAAATCAGTTCTCTTATAGTTGATTAAATAAATAAATAAATATTTTTGAACAATCTTACACAAATCGACCTGGTCCCACGGTAAGCTCAATAAGGCTTGTGATGTGGGTACTAGACGACGATATATATAATAGATATATATGTATAAATACTTAAATACATAGAAAACATCCATAACTCAGGAAATATTCGTGATAAACACACAAATAAATGCCCTGACCAGGATTCGGATCCGGGAATCGTAATTGTAACACGTGCGTGCGTGTCACAGGGGAGAACGAAGGCTAATTATTTATTTCGATAATTTCAATAAATAAAATATATTTTAGGTAAGAAAATACCTAATACAAATTAGCATTGAGGTACTAATTGAAAATCTTCCTTTAGAAAGTACCAACTACCCAGTGACTAGATACAAGTGTCAACCCTAGTGCCAATTGCTGTAGGTTGCGTGTCGCCACATGTTACTGTTTCATACAATTTATTGTTTCAATCTCTGCACTCAGTAAAGTTGCAATTACATTGCCGAAGACATGAATATTGAACGGGAATGGAAATGTGTAAAGATAGGGACCACGTGTGGGTAACATTCCGAATGTTTCCGCCCGATGGTTCTATTTTATCAATGCTGAAAATTATTTCTTGTACCTTATGCACGTGTCTGTTTGGTATGCAAATATGTAATATCTATCGATTCAATTGATTAGGTACCTAATTACAACTATTTTTTATTTGTTGGCTCTTTTCTTATGGGTGGCAGTTGCAACATTACCTAATTTAAGTTTTATTTTTACGTTAAGATGAGTTAAAGTGAATTTCGTACAAAACCTAGCTAGCTTGCTAGAGGCTGGTATGTATGACTAGAAAATAATTAGAATAATTATCATTTTTTAAAATATGTATGTAAATGATTGGATGCCTACACGTAAATAATAAAAGATAACGTTTAAGATTTATACGATAACGCGTTAATCTCATGAATAACGCGCCTTCAACTGCCAGTTAACTTTTTCTAATTCTGGATACGAGAATAAAGATTTATGTGTCAAGTAAAAATGTAGTTATCCACAAAAATTAAATGCTCCGAAATTGAAAACAAAAATCCCACAAATCCTAAGTTCATTACACTTTACAACAAAGTAGGTACTCACTTACGTATCCAAATAAACCTACACTCAAATAAATAGCGAAAGCTATTTTATAGAAAAACGCTGAAGGGAACGAATGCACGCAGAAGTGTTCTCCTGAGGCCGAAACACCGGCGACTTGAGATGCAATAAAAATACCAGCCGGGGGTCAATCAGGTTAAGTGTTTTGTCCGTCGCATGTCCACCCAAACAATATATTTTATTTGAGATTTATATTTGAGTGGGGGTAAATGGAGAAATAGCTGGCATAAGCGGAGCGGGCTTCGGAAGGTTGCAGCCGTGTTTATGGCTCGCGGTGCTGCGTTCTGCAGACTAAGGAGACACAAGATTGATCACTCATCACTTCTCAGGAGGTATTTAATTTATTTTTACGTAAAGTAGATTAATATTCGCGTGACCCATTTCACGTTAAATTCGTGTTTTGGTTCTTAATCCTGATCATATCCTCGTAAGAGAATATCAGAATCAGAATAGCCATTTATTTACATAATTATGTATACACAAATGTTTAGTTGTAATGTACAAGTTTATCAAATCATTTAGTTAAGTTATTTTACATAGTATTTATACTTAATTCCATATTTTTAAATGGCCCCTCCTTCTGATCGCAGGAGGGGTGGTAATAAGACTCCATGGGTTACTAGCCTTGCAAGGAGAATATTGTATGCCTATTTACAATATTAATACATTTTACTAATTATATTTACTATTCATATCACATTTCGGTACATGTGTATATTCTTTTCTTTGTTTTTACAACGAAGTAGTTACAAATATTACAATACCTATATTCAAAACAAGGTCTATTTAAAAAGTGTACTGCATTAGTCGCTCCAGGCGTCTCGGGCTCGAGCCATACGTCTCGTCATTTGGTTTTATTTACAGTCTGGAGAATGTCTATAACGCCAGTTTGTTTACGAGTACGTATTTTTGAGCATCTGATTTTACCTTTTAGCTTCAGGTTGAGCATGCTTCTTTCCATGCTGCGTTCGCAAGCTTGAAGCTTTCTTTTAAGTGTCTCGGAGAGTGTCCATGTCTGAGAGCCGTAGGTTAGTGTGGCTATTATGATCATCTTAAAACGTGTAGGAGAATAGGTACTTACTAACTATAACGTTAATTTATCGCGATGGTATTGATGAATATTTCAAGACTGTTTTATATAAGTGTTTTATGTAAGTGTATTAAAAATTGCACTAGGTCGTAGGTAGGTTAGGTTGGTTATATTAGGTTACATTCATAGTTATTTCTCGTTTTTACTGTATGTCATCCTAAACTCTACATTTCTACGCTTCTTCTGCAAGTTCTAACACTTTACACTACAATATGACAATTATTATATGCTGTAACTTACTCGTACCTGATTTCTTTACCAAGTGGCTTTGCTGCCTAAACTTTGTTTTTGTCGCGGTATTCGGGATCTTCGCTACGCATTCCCGGTCTCCTAGTATGCTATAAGGTATTTATTTCAGGCATTCTTCACCAAATTTATTTGAGTGGCAAACATAAATATTTTGCTTGAATGAAAATGTACGTGGTTTTAAATCTTTTAAGCGCTACCTGAGTGATAAGTTACCGTATTTTGATCTTTTTGGAACACGAGTCAGAATTCTGGCTTCACGTTTTCCCCTCCACAAATGTTGGCACTCCATCAGATGATAATTCTTTGGGACCTGCGGGCCTACCACGAACATCGAAAATTGGCATTGACGGAAAAACCTCCTTGTCACTCTAATATGCAAGTGTGACAGAGATGGAGATACAAATCCGCAATCGTTCGATTTTCGTGGTACTAGCCCAGCGGTCGGTCTCCGCGTAGGTTCTGAAATTGTTGTCGTCTGTCTATAGTGTCTGTCCGTCGGTAGTGTCTGTCCTGCAGCAGGCGCGCAGGCCGTCAATCCCGCATCCCGCTACGCCAGGCTCAACGATGTCATCCGTCGGGCCCTTGTAAGCGTGGGCGTGCCGACCGCGTTGGAACCACGGGGTCTGGCGCACGATGACGGCATAAGGACTGATGGAATGATGACTAGAGGCCACATCGTTGAAGGCTGGCGGGGCTGCGGCAACGGCAGAAGCTCTCAAGAAAGAATCGCAAAATATGCTACTTTTACCAACCATATATTTGCGGCATTTGCGGCGGACACTCTGGAACCGTAGAGTAGGGACACCAATATCCTATTTCAGAATTAAAAAAAAAGACTGTTCTAGACTATCGGTAACCCGAGGACTGGGTGCTTCCTCGGGCAAAGGAGGTGCCATTCAGCGAGGGAAGAGTCCGGTATAGGGGAGAGTAGGGGAATTGAGAACAGTGGGTAGGTAATTGGGAACGGCTAGCTAAGTAGTACTTCCCCCCGCATCCCGCACTAGCCTGTCCCGCGCCTGTCCTAACGACACTTCTAGCACTCCTCGGTGCGTGAGTAAAAGTAGGAACGGAAGGCTGCGCGTGCGACGTCACGATGAGTCAAAACTTGTTTTCGGATTTTCGATGTACTTTTGGTCAATGTACTATAGCGTTCAGAATTGCATGAGCAATTTATGAATGAATTCATTCATAAACTGCCCATGCAGTTCTGAACGCGTGTGTACCTATGTAAACTTTTTTTTTTCAGTTCAACGTCTTCTTCGTTTGATAGTACCTATCTTGCACATGCTATTTGCTTTTAAAATCCACGTGGTTTGTATTGGAGGTAGCATATGCGTGCATATGCTGGCAGTATGTAATCTATATTATGTATCTGACAACTGTTTGAATCTAGCATAGAAACGGTTTGTTTACTCGTATATATTGTAGATACAGATGTGTATGTGTCACTCGAAATTTTATATATATATATTTTTGGCATTTTAGTATAATATATTCTTGTATTTTAGATCTCTAAGTACGTAATTAAGACTTAACGATAGACGCGAATATGTTAAACATTAGAGTACCTAGGTAAGTTGTATATAAAACACGATCGCGAATTCTGTAAATTAAATTACTGACAACTTGCGGAGTAAGGTAAAATACCTAGGCACTTAAGAACCTTAGACTTGTGAATTTACTAAATATTCCACAAACTTAAGCTTCACATAGTTCTTAAAGATCCTAGCAGCATAAAAGTTTAACCCGCGGATGATTAGGTCAATAGCTATTCAACGCCGGCGTCCCAAGCCGGATTTTTCTATTGAATCCCGCCCAATGGCTCGGCAACAGGTCAGGACGTTTAAGCCAAAGGGTTCCCGGTAGTCAGGGTTACTAATACGGTCATCATATCCTGAAAAGTGCTAAGTTGGGAGGAAGGCATTTTTACTCTGTGTCCTCTGTGATGTAAAAAAGTGGAAACGCTATTTTTATTAACTCCTGGACCTGATTGAAATTTTGAGATAAGTACCTAATATTCATTTTAATACTTAGATAATGGCGTCCAACTTCTAACTAATACGATGATGTAGGTATATATTTTCGGTCTCAAAGCCTGACTTATGACTCTAATAGTTCTTAATAGCTTTAATAGATTTAAGCCCGTTCAACGCCACGGATGCGTATTGAATGACTGTGTAATGTAGATAGGTATCTATTTTTTATATTGAATAAAAATGAATATTATTAAATCATGTTTTTATTTATACAATTTTACCTTTCGTGAGTCAGTAGGTAGTAGGTCTGAGCCGCGGACGCACAGAACACCACCTAGGAGTTGGTATGTGCGCGGAGTTGACAATATCACTCTGTCCGACGCTGACTGCCCGATGTAGTCAAAACGCCGTTTTTTCAATACCGATATTTGTACTCACAGTAATTAACGTGGTACATGAGTCGCCGTATCGTTAACATGGTTTGCTGAATAACATCTAGACTCAAACTGCGTCAGTTACATTCGACTTAACAGTGTGGCTGTAACTCCATACCTACACTGTGTCTTTTTCCGTTAAATTTCTCACGTTGATTGGTACGTTAATAGGAGCTGCACGATATACAGTTTTTTGCCAAATTTGAAAAAAATGTTTTCTTTTTGTTTGTCATAAAAAATATGTAAATGAATATTGTATTGTAAAAAGTCCTTCAGAGTTACACGAAAGTAAGTGTCAAGTAGGACAAGGTTGAAACTTTAGTTATGACAGCACATGCCAAAACACAGCTTAGTAGGAGGTGGATGGTTTAGTAATCTTTTACACTAGCTCAGCTCATAAATTTAAGGTAGGTAGAGGTAGGTAGCTAAGTAAGTTACACTTACTGTATCATCATCATCATTTCAGCCTGTAAGCGTCCACTGCTGAACATAGGCCTCTCCAATCGAACTCCAGCGCGATCGGTCTACAGCCACTTGCATCCAACGAGACCCAGCGATCCTCACCAGGGGCCTTACCATGACGTCTTAACGCGATTCAGTTGACGACCTAAACTGAGTCGCTTCCATACATCTGAGCCTAAACAGAACCTAAACTGAATCGCGTTAAGACGTCATGGTAAGGCCCCAGGTCGTCGGTCCATCTCGTAGGTGGCCGCCCCACACTGCGCTTGCTAGTACGTGGTCTCCATTCAAGGACTTTTTTGCCCCATCGGCCATCCGATCTTCGCGCTATGTGGCCGGCCCATTGCCACTTCAGCTTGCTAACCCTACGGGCTATGTCAGCGACTTTGGTTCTTCTACGGATCTCCTCATTTCTGACTCGATCTCGTAGAGAAATACCAAGCATAGCCCTTTCCATAGCCCGCTGGGTGACATTGAGCCTCTGAAAAAGACCTTTTGTGAAGCACCACGTCTCAGAGCCGTAAGTCATCACTGGTAACACACATTGGTTGTACACCTTAGTTTTCAGGCACTGGGGGATTTTGGACGAGAAGACGTTTTGTAATTTACCGAACGCTGCCCAGCCGAGTTGGATCCGCCTACTGATCTCTCTCTCAAAATTGGACTTACCTAATCGGACTACTGACTTACTGTATATATTTTGAAAATAAATGTTTTACCCCCATGCATTTATTAATGAATATCTTAAAACCTGTAATAGTTAAGACACTAGTTTCTTAGAGAAATTAACTCTAGTTAACCTGATAATGTATATATGCATTCCAATAAAAATGATGCCATCATACTCGTATGACCTTCCAAAAGTTACTTGAATATAATATAATACCCATTAAAATTAAAGAGGAGACACTTGAATTTAATTTGTCGTCATTAGGCGACGCCTCGAGACAAACTTAGGGCTTTAACAAAAAAAAACTGACATTCCATAATTCATGAGATCGCACAAGACTGCAGATGTTTTTGGTGGGATTATTAAAAGTGTCAATGCACTTGCTACAATAGGTAGAATTATTTATTTATAGATACAATTGTCTGTTGTACTTATTGCGTTTCTATCTCAAACATTTTTTTGGTATCGACAAATAATAATAGATAGATTTTATCGATTTACTAAACAACAGATTTACCACATTGATCCGGTGGACTATGTCAGTCCATTTTTACAAGCCCAAAATTAATGGTAACATGTAACACTATTTACTTAGGAGCGAGCGATACATATATACATTGAAGGCGCATCTAACAGCTGAAGCGGTGTAAAAATAAGTGGCAGACACTAAAATAAAGTTCAAAGATAAAGAAAACTTCACAAAGACAAATATACTTCCACAGCTGTAAAGTGCATCTTACAAGCAGCCAGGGTCCGTAGAAGGATTAAAATGTATTATTTATAAAGTCGACGTCTCCGAGAGTAGGCATTGTCGCCACGCGGCTCAAGGCTTTCGTACATTGGATGTATAAAATAAAGCAGCAAACCCTTATGATTAGTTAAGTAAGCGCCACTTGCGACAAGCAGGGTTAACCGCTAACCCGGAGTTAACTGTCAAATTCCACATGTAATAATCCCTAACTCCGGGTTAATTGGCCAACCCCGGTTTTTGCAAGTGGTCCTAAGACACAAATAACAAGCTACGAGTACTTTCCTAACTAGAAGTCCAATCAACTGCTGTTTGTGAAATGTCAAAACGATTTTTTGCCAAAATCTTTGGGAGTTAGGTACTCATTGCAAAATCAGTATGTATTTTAATGAAACCAGTTACTTTATCTACTAGGGCGTCTGCCGCGAAAGCAGGAGGTCGCTGGTTCGATCCCAGCCCTGCTCACCGGGGACCTTGGTCACTTTTTCTTTAGTATATGACATCTCTTTCAATTTATAATTTACTAGCTTTTACCCGCGGCTTCGCCCGCGTACTAAACGTAATTTTCAACCGTCTACAAATAAGGAGGTTCTTAGTTGGGCCCGTATATTTGTATGTACCTAACATATGTATGTTTGTCCGCTATTATCTTGCGGTTGGCTGAAAGGATTTAAATGGAATGGATGGTTGTTGCAAAAGTGATCAAACTGAAAAATTCAAGTTGGCGACTGTTTCTCAATTTTGACCTCTGATTTGTTATAAAGAACCTCTCGAACCCTTTATATGTGCCTACCGAGCTTTATCACGAACTTAACTCTATAAATTCAAGATGGTGGCCGTTGATGGTGGCGTTGGTGGTTCGTTAGAAAGAACCTTTCGGATCCTCGGATATCGATTTTCACCACGATCAGATCATAACTGAAGAAATTCTAGACGATGGCCGTTTTTCTCAGTTTTAACTTCAGATTATTCATAAAGAGAACCTCTCGGAAATCGATTTTAACACGATCGGATCAAAATCGAAATAATTCAAGATGGCGGCCGGATCTCGCAGTTTTTACTACAGATTCATTACTGAGGAATCTCTCGGATCCCCAAATACCGATTATTATCAAGGTCGGATTAAAACTCAATAAATTCAAGATGGAGCCCCTTTGCGCAATTCTGATCAAGGACCTATTTTAGATTTAAGGTAGGCAGAGGTAGGTCGTTAGGTAAGTTACACTTACTGTATATATTTCTCATGTTGACTTTTTCACCCCATTTCGTACTCCTATTTACTCATTTCTCGTTAGGAATACTCCTGTGAATAAAAAAGTCTAATAAATCTTGTTTCCCGATATACAATCAAATCCCACTTCACCCCTTTAGGAGGAGAATTCAAAAAAATCCTAGCTATTTCCCGCAGCTTCGCCCGCGTACAAAATAAATGTTCAACCGTAACGTAATTTCAAAATCAAGTTGGCGGCTTTGATTTGTTATAAAGAACCTCTTGAACCCTTTGATATATACCAACCGAGTACATATTACGATCAATGTTGACTTCTGATTCCTTAGAAAGAACCTTTCGGATTCTCAGATATTGATTTCCATCACGATCAGATCATAACTGACGAAATTTCAGATGGCGGCCTTTTCTCGCAGTTTTGGCTCCAGATTCATTGTAAAGAACCTCTCGGATCTTCTTTCTTATCTCAATTAGAAGGTGAATTCTGAAAAATTCTGAATCATTGTACCGTCATTTCTCCCCCTTTGGAGGTGAATTTTGAAAACTCCTTTGTCTGTGCACCCCTACGCCTTATAAGGAACCTAAGTGTTAAGTTTGGAATCTATAGAACCAGAAATAAACAACAAAACGACACCCATATTTATATTTTTAGAGTTCGACCCCCTCGCGCCCCAACAGGGATGGTATTTCACAATCGCCACGTTAGATTTGAAAATCGTCGTTGTTTTTGTAATCAGCGACCCGATAAACCAGAAAACGATACCCATGTTGTTGTTTTTACTTTTTCACCCCTTTTTACCCTTATATGGGTTGAATTCTCAAAAAACCTGAAACACATGCTACCTCATTTATCTTTATAATACTCCTGTAAAGTTTCAAATGGAATAGGCCAACTAATCTTGTTTCCCCATAAAAACTTTGGACTTCCAAATCACCCCCTTAGGGGGTTGAATTTTGAAAAATCCTTTCTTAGTGCACCTCTAGACTTTATAAGGAACCTACGTTTCAAATTTGGTATCTCTAGGACCAGCGGTTTGGGCTGTGCGTTGATATGTCAGTCAGTCAGTTAGTCATTCAGTCAGTCAGTTTCTTTTTTATATATTATATAGATAAAAACACATTTTTTGTATTTTGATGAGAAACCTTTACACATAAAATAAAGTCTCTAGCTAAACAGAAAACCTTCCGCCATACAAACTTTCAACACCCTTTTCACCCTTATAAGGGTCGAATTTTCAAAATCGCTGAAATTACTTTTTGTAAACTCTAATGAGGATTCTTTTCACAAAGTTTGTAGTCTATAACTAAAAGGGAAACGCTTCCGCCATACAAACTTTCAACACACTTTTCACCCCTTTTGGGGTGGATTTTTCCAAAACGCTAAAATTACTTTTTTTGTATTTTAATAACAAACCTCTACACCAACTTTTGAGTCTCCATCTAAAAAAAAAAACGTTCTTCTATACAAACTTTCAACCCCGATTTAACCCCCTTAGAAGATGATTTTTTCAAAATCCTTTCTTATTCGTTACCTTCGTTAAACACCTAACGTAATGTGAAAATTTCAGGATCATACGTTTAGTAGTTTCGGCTGTGCGTTGATCAGTGAGTCAGTCAGTCAGGACTTTTCCTTTTATATGTATAGATTAGGGAAGTTTGAAGAAAAATTATAAGTTACTAGTAACTTTGTGACCATGACCACGAAGACCATGTTTGGATCATGTACCTAAAGTAATTTAGTAGTACGTTTTTGAAGACTGGTTATGTAGAATATTCTTTGTAGTAGGTAAAATTCATAGGAATTCTACTTCTCTTCTACTTCTTTCTATTCTACTAAAAGATAGTACCTAAATTCCTAATTTTGTAGCATTCCATTCTGCGATAGCAATCGTATATGGCTCGTCTTTTGCAAAAAAACTTATTGCAATCAGCCGGCGGTGGTAATTGGTAATACATGAAGATTTGCATTTTACTTTGTCTCGAAACCCTCTCGTAGCAGATTCCGTTTACAGTCCCGTGGCACTTAGATGTCTCAGATGCCGCTGCTCAGACCATTTACAAGTCAATAAATCTCGGAGAAATTAGCTGTCTTAATATCTGAAAAACGTGTAAAGTGGAACCTATTCAACTTGTTTCTTAGTCTTTGATTTTGATGATGCATAACAAGTAGCCGTGGCAAGATTGTAGAGAAAGTGAACCTGCTTCTCGATTTAAAAGTAAATGAATTGACTTGATCATGAGGTGTAAACGAATAATGACTTTAGTTGAGTAAGTTAAGCATTGAATGTTTTGAATTTTCTATACGGGGATATCCGGTTGATACTCAAGACGGCTAGGATGTCACTAGAATTGTTTTTTGTTTGCTAAACGTTGTTAAGTGTGTATAATATTGATAGCTTAATTGTGCAGTGAACTAACGAAGAAGCGTGAAGCCAAGAATAAATCCTGAAACGCGTTTAACCATTTTCTTATATTATACTGATATTTTGATATACTTACTTGACATTGGCATTATTGTTCAACTCTCGGACCATTATTTAAAAGAAGATGTTCAGTACGACCATAAATTTACATTAATAACCAAACTTAATTTTTTCACATAGGTATTTATTGTTAACATTGTAGAGGTAAAAACACAATACCTAATTAAAAACCTCATCTCTATATTTACAAGTCATTATTGAGGTGTCAAGGGCTGATGCTTTCGAAATTACCACTATATGCACATACTATACGTGGATATTTTATTCTGAACGGGATATTGGCTGACATTTACCTGTCGGCGACCTTTTAGTTATGACAAAGAGTGTTATGCGCTACTAGGGTTTCTGCTCGAGATTTCTCGAACTCGAGACAACTCGAGAATTTTGGTTTCATTCGAGACGAGAAAAAAATGTCCATGACTCGAGAATTCTCGAGTCATGCGCGGTGTGCACGCGCTTTTTCGCTCCGTACAACTAGACTTAAGAAAATTAACTTGAGAATAATAAACACAGAACTTTTATTATTTTATTTTTATAATACTTCTTCATTACAGTAGGCCCAGTAGGGTAAGTTGGTTCTGTGTTAAAGTCGTGACAAGGGCTTCTAATCACAATTTTTTGAATTCAAGACAACTAGCTACACTTTTTAGCTACATTTTAGAAGAGATAAAAATTACCGCAAGTCAAGAAGTATCAAGTCTTCTGATGGACCGAACATCAAAGTTAATTTCGGACGTGACAGCCTAAATGCTCAACTCGTGGTTCTACATCAAAACGACTTTTCCAGCTGTCTATTTATCAATTTTTCTTAAAAAAATTATACTTATTATGGTTGAACTACCCCGAAATGTCAACTATTCAAGACTCGGATGAAGTCAGCGGTGACGATAATAATTCTATCAGAAATTGGAATCTGAAACTGCAAACAAAGTGCAATATTTACAGAATATTATATATTTTTATAACAAATATGATATCTGTTAAAAGTTCAGAAATTGCCCACTGAAAAACATCTTACTAAAGCATGTAGGTAGCTAAGAGAAGATTCTGTTGATGCTGAAAGAAGCTACACTGAAACTCATTCCGTATTTCTTCCTTTTATATTTTATTTATTCTGAGACAATCGACTTAACAATCTTCCAGTCCTGTAATTTACTTGATCCTCGTGTTAAATCATAATAATGTACAGAATCCCAAGCTGGTGATACGGGAAAGCTTCCTCACTATTGAAATTAGGAACCTTTTGATTTGAATAGCTACGTGTAAGAACCTAGAGAAGTATCGCTTTACCTGGCGAGAATGAGAGGATTTTCAAACTTTATTCAATGGCTTATATTAATTCGATGGAGGCAGTTTTTGGCTGTGCTGGACATCGGGTATGTCATGAGTAAGGAATACATGAAATAGATACTCCGTTTTAAAGGATAACTGTCTTAAGTCTTTATAAAATGCTTAATTCAAACCTCATCGCCAATTCATAGTTATAAAACAGTTATATATATAAGGAAAAGATATAAAAAGATGTCGTTATAGGTTGGTTTATTTTAAGAGGTTTGCCTTTAAAAGGGTAACAATATTTTAACAATGAATACTTACCTGGTGGTGGTACCTATCCGAAAAACATTAAAATTACTATCCTCCAAAAAAAGACTCGAGACTCGAGAAGACTCGAGAAATTGGGCTCGAGATTTCTCGAAACTCGAGAATACAAATGGGCCGAGAAATCAGAAACCCTATGCGCTACCCTCCCCTTCGACATCAACGGCTGCTATTAAATTTGCTAGCATGGCCAACAAAGTAGTCCCTTTATTTCGGGCGCCATCGAAATTAAGTTACGTATCGGACATATCACAAATAGATTTAGTACACGCATGACTGATGGAACGCCGACACTAACGACACAATGATGTGACGCGACCCTGTAGCGCAATTTTTTATCGCAAGAACAAATTAGTGTTGTACGGGAGAACATCGATAAAACTTCCAGGATACTTGCCGTATTTACTTGGTCGATAAAACTATGATTTACTTTCCAGCTTATATGTCAAATATAAATTTTGTACAAACGTTACCGCCACATGTAAACGCCACATGTAAGTAGGTACGCAATTGAGCTTAGCAATTGCAAATCTGATTTTATATTCCGATAAGACTGGTAAGTTTATTATTTCACGATTATCTAGGAAGTATAGTTTAATTAGCTAAGCCAAAGCATGTTTTGTATACTTGCGTAAATACGGTAAAACTTTACTTCATCCACAATTGCATGTGTGCTATCGTCTAGGTGCGATTATTATTTGATTGAAGCATACCTATCTTAGGCAAGACATATTATTTACAAGTATGTAAGAAGAAACTCACAGATTAACACAAATAACATACGAACATGTTATATGGTTATTTTAAAAGTTCTTACGTAATCAAATATCGAGTAGGATCGCAACACTTCACGGAATAGGATCATTAATCCATGCAGACGCGTCGCAGTAGGCGAAATTAGGTAAAAAATTGAATATTAAGCACTCCCCATTAGAGGGCCGTGCAAGATGGATGGCTACCCTTGCCGGGATACATTTGAATATGACAGGTGAGCAATGTGCAGCCTCGCACTTGACTCTGACTGGCTGTCATTTGTTTCGGGGACGGAAAAATCACTTTTTTTGTATATGGGAGCAGGACACTGTTTTATGGAAGTACCAAGTAATAAAAAACACATAAAGTTAACTTTAACATACAGTTAACATATTTAATTTCTGTATGCTAGTACCAAAATCAGATGATGTTACTATCTACATGATCAAATGATATCTACAAATTATGGTCAATCGAACATCAGATGGTTTGAATGGCTTCAATATCACGATTAACTTTTTTTACGCTTTAGGAAAAAGCTTATACTTTTTACACCAATTCAACGGTGCTGATTTACGAGTAAGCTCGTATTGTCATCTACCATACGGAATTTCAGAGTTCCATTACGATTGGATCTACACAAGCAAGGGTTGTATACTATCCATAATTCAGTCTCCAGGGAGTCTGGCAATCAGAGGCAACACTCGCGGCTCGTTCCAAAACCATTACGGGTAAATTAAGGCGGATTCCACACTCGTATGCAAATTCAGGTGCTATGACACCTTGGGTGACGCCTCGCCAAATAAAATTCCTCTGAGAATATTCTCGAGGCATAAATTCTTGTAAAGGTTCGTGAAGATTGTAGCCAAAGATTTGGGGCGATGTTTTGTTGGGGTTTAGTTATTTATTTACCTGTCGTATTATAAATCTTGTGGACCTGTTCTAAATATATTGTAATTTATCTGAGTACTTCATTCAACAATGTTTTCCAGAAAATTTCTTTAAATTAATAATGTGACAGAGGACAGAGTCGACAAAGAAAACATTGAAAACGGTCAGATCGATAATTAAAAGTGATTTTTAGCATACAAAGTTTATTTGTTTGGCATGAAAATTATATAGATGCATATTTGCCTACCAAAACAAACTCGTATTCTTTATGACAAATATATATTAGGTACCTAGTAGGCATGTATATGCTTAAACACCACATGGTTCAAACATTATCTTCCTAGTTAAAATAAGAGTTAAGTATGGGTTAGCACATTGTTAATGGTGAATTCTCAATATAACTTGAGAGTCTTGAGACTCTACTTGCGGATTAAGAAGTATTTTCTCACGGTAGATGTTGCTAAGCGCCCTTAGGCGCATACGAGGGATATGGTGGAGAAAGTCGGGATCATGAGTGTGGTCTCGGTAGCTCTGTTGGAAGAGCGACGATATGGTTGGTTACCCAGAGTAGCAGGTTCGCGCCCGCCCGACATCATGAACTTTTTCCACTTTTCCTTTTTTCCTGACAAATTTGGTATCATTCGCAGATGTTTATGCTTAAAAAATAATAGTTAATTTATTTTGTATAAAAAACGAAACAAATTTTTGTTTCAAATTTGATAAAAAGCGATATGTCAGGCAGCTCAATTAACGTACAAAGCAACGTATCGAATCTAACGGAAATAAAATAAACAGGTGTAAAGTATAACTATTTTATTGAATGACTTTTCTTTTGATTTTATAGCGATCCAGTACGGAATCAATTTGTATGTTTGATCATAATGATCATAGATAATTCATGTTTTATTGAGTACATAATCAATTTGCCAGGCTGTAAGTCCATAATTATACTTAGGTATTTTTCGACCTTAGAGAACCTAGGCCACTTTAGAACCATGTCAAAATGACAAGCAGTATATACAATCTTATTTACCTATAGCGTTTCAATTGGTTGACTATACCCATATTATAATTAACATACGACATTTAAAACTGATATGGTTGTACCAAACGAGTTTCGTATGTATTGACGTATTTTAGTAATTCAAAAGTGAAAACTATGGTCAAGTGTGATTCTGACTTATCTTTATTCCTGAGTCCAACTGACTTTTAAGCGAGTTATATTAGCGATCGTTATGCTACGTAATATAGTCAATATTTTGTACTACGACGACAGCTTTTGAGATGCAGCTCGCTGTACAAACGATAATAGGCAGACGGGTACCTATAAATTTCATGGTAATAATTTCATGGTAAAATAAAAAAAAAACAGAAAAAACAAAAGAAAAATAAGTATTATACATATAACCATATGCGCCATGAAAAAAACCGTAAGCAATTAATACTAAAATACCAATTAGTGTAGCTTGCGTCCATCAACGCAGGGGATGGAGCCGCAATCAATCAAGGGCCGTCGGCGACCCAAAACGGAGGCTAACCCGCCCACATGCATAATGTATGAGCCTTCACACGACTCTTAACCGCTGAGATATCAAATTCAACGCCACTGAATATGAGCGGGTAAAGCCATTGTGTACTTCAAATTGCTTAATTATTTCATCTCTATAATAAACAATCCTTTTACTGGTATTTTTGTAGCTTTTAACATGTATCCAATTAGAAACCGTGTGCTTTGATTAAACTAGTAAAAACCAGGCCGAGACCGGGCTCGGTGTATGCCATCACACAATAACACGATACGGTGTCGTTTCGTGGCACGACGCCGCAACGTGTTACGTTGCGACGTCGTGTCGAGAAAATCTACGAAACGGCGTCGTGAGAAATCACTTCAGGAGGAAATACAGTGCCCTCAAAAGTGATAGAAATAAATTTTATGATAAGTACTTAAAGTTTTCGATACGTTTATTTTTACGACACTGCGTCGTGCCGTAAATCGTACAACGACTAAGTACTTATGTACCTACTATCGCGTTCAAAATCGTATGGGCAGTTTATGAAGAAAAGACAAAACAAAACAAAAATATTATATACCTAACCATATGCGCCACAAAAAAACCCTAAGCAATTAATACTAAAATACCAATTAGTGTAGCTTGCCCATGCACTTTTGAACGCGTGTGTACAGTCACGGTCAAAAGTGTATGGAGAATTTATTAATTGTACATGCATTTTTGAATGCGTTTGTACATCGTGCATTGTGTTGTACGTTTCTACGACGCGACCCGTAGGTTTTTACGACATGAAGTCGTGTCGTAGCTTTCCACGACACGACGTCACAACGTAACAGGTTGTGGCACCGTACCACGACACGACGCTGTATCGTGTATAGTCCATTTTTAGGGTTCCGTACCAAAATGGTAAAAAAGGAACCTTTATGTTGCGACTCAGCCTGTCTGTCTGTCACATCGTTAAATATCTCGAGAACTATTTAAGCTACTAATTTGAAATTTGGAATAGTTAAGTTATACTTAAACAAAGTTGACGCAGACATGTTGAAAGAAGATTTATCATATATTTTAATTTATTTTCAATAAAAAATGCCCGATAAAAGAGGGGGAAAAAATGAAAAGTTTAGTTACTGGGTCATGTTGAGTATCATTTGAAAGAGCGAGATTTGCACATTCTAAAACAATTTTTAATTTGTTTTTACAATGAAAAATTTCTGATTTAAAACGAAATTCTAAAAAAATACCCTCCCCTTTATCTCCGAACATTATGCAGAAAAAAAAATGTTTTTTTACACAACGTTAACATTATCCTAAACATTACAGGAAAAATAGAAAATTGACCCTAACTTCTTAATTTTATTTAATAAAAAAAAAAACTTTTCGTAACAAAAATTTAAATTTACCCAACTTAGATTTTTTTTCTTTAAATTTATGTGTAAGCATGCTGAAAATACTGTCTTATAACTAAAGTTAAAAAAGTTGATTTAAGTAAAAAAAATATATTAAGGAAAAACAAATTCGCATACTAACTCCATGCCGTACAAAAAACGACTGACCCAATCTGTCGATACATGTCGCTGACGTCAAATTTCTACTTCTAGGTGTAGTTTCATTCAAAATAAAGTTAAAGTATACGGAACCCTGGGTGCGCGAGTCCGACTCGCACTTGGCCGGTTTTTTAACTGAGTTCGTATACCTACTAACAATGGCATTATATTAATACCATTGTGTTATAACTGTGTGTTGGCCGTTAGTTTCTGCACCGTCCCGACCCGGCCTCGGCTTGGTCTAGTGTGGGTCATCCTTTACTCTAACTACGAAAACAGATTAAAATGTAAAAAGTAGAGCACAATGTAAGGGAACCGGTGTTTTCCCGAATGAGGAGTTATCTAAACAGCAGCAGCGTTATTGGATGAGGCACGCATGGTTGCGCCAGGGCCAGCGGGGCCCGTAGATACGCGGCTTATAATAAAACAATATTAATTATCAGACGACGCTCCAGTGCATCCTTTGTTCCGCTCAGTCTGTGCGGCTAGGGTTACCGATTTTGGAAGTTTACTTAAACATATAAATAACGTATTTGGTAAAATAGTATCTTCATGACAAAAAAAACTCGCTTCGACTCCTAAAGTAAAAAATCGGCCAACGGACCGGGCCATGCTTAGTGTAGGGTTCCGTAGTTTACCGTCCGTCACAATAGGCGAACTTAAAAAGGGTATAATAGATACCATCCTCATAACGATCTGTAACCATGGCAACGTGTTTTACCTTAACGAGGCAACTCATAAAAAAGAAAATTTACAATAAAATGTTCATGTACTAATTGCGTGATTCCAAACTGGCGACCCTGGTCGGCAGCAGCAAGTCGTTTAATAACAGAGGAATGCGTGCATTAAACCCGCCGTTTCGCAGCACCAAGTTTAAATAATAATAATATTGGATTTCTATAAACGCTTCAAAGAAAATGCCTTTCGTTATGAAATACTTATTCTGAGGAAGCCTCAGCTACAGGGCGGAAAATCATTTCAATCCTAAAATGACGATCACTTACAAATGGGCGTGTTTTACACCATCAACAGTTTCATGTCAAAAATGACAATTTAAAACTACTATTCATTGGTTTACACCACATATAAATGATAGGTACCTTTGCATCGTATTATCAGAACTAAGGGTCATATTTACGTTTATTGGAACATTGCTCGAAGTCGTTATATTAAATCACAGAGCAATGAGAGCAATATATATATGCTGGTTTCTTCCGAATTTACATAGAAACGATTGTTAAATCATATTACATCTTTGTTTCTCTAATGTAACGCATACTGTGAACTGTATATTTTAGCTACATTCAAAAACTTAAGTAGTGTACTTACGTACGTTTTTGAAGGTAGCTAAAAAGTTGTTAGAAGAATGACCTACCTACAACATAAAAAAAACATACGAAGAAAAAAAGTCTGTAATTGGAGAAACGATGATAATTTGTATTTTTTATTTGCGCCAAAACGATAAATAGAATTTCAATCAAACTCTATTTTGTTCCCCTAAAATTGTCGAAGTGGGCGGAGTCAAATCTATTCGTTAATAAATTTAAATTTATTCGCTATCGCCGCGCGTTAACGCATTTAAAAAGCGATTAGAACTTATATTGACACAATATGAACTTTTTGCCTCCTTCCCCGGCTGTAATCAAAAACGAGATTATTCAATTTGCGAAGTAATTGAGATACAAAGGCGGCGAATTTATTACTTTGCTGTCATTCAATAGGTAGCTTTTTACAGAATGTCTGACGGTAATAAAGGTTATACTTACAAAATAAAAATGCTTGCTCTGTGGAAAAGCGTTATTTACAATGAAAATTAAGATTAAATTTACATTGTTGCTTTTATAGCGTAGGTTCACAGCGTCTGCTATGGTAAGGTATTCATGAAAGCAAATGTTTCGTCCCAAGGGGCGCGCTGCGGAGCGGGAAGCGAGTGCAGCGCGCGGCCCAACTTATGATAATTACATTTAGAATAATCTTCCTGAAGCCACATATACAGCCACAAGGTAATTTAGTGGAACGCTTTAACAAACTAAACGGACATTCTAATATAATAATTTCCAGGATCAGAACAGAAATTAGCTAAGAACCTTTTTTAAAGAATTTTTAAAATACCTCTTTCTACAATAACTATTTTGCAATTAAATTATATCAACATTTTTATAAAGCTACTTTATTTGCAAATGCGTAAAATCAAATGCAAAAATATGTATCGACAAAATCGTCTTATAAATAGTGGTACTACGCTCTTATTACACAGGAACAATATGCTATGGGATATATTTGTAAGTAAGTTGAATACTCCCAAATTATAACACTCGACTGTAGCTTGTTTTGACACCTCAACTAATAAAGGATGACTCACACTAGGACGGGACGGGGCGGGACGGGACGATCTGTCAATTTCTATAGAAAGAATCACGTGATAGCTCGGAGCCCTCGGATGTCACGTGACGTTTTCTATAGAAACTGACAGATCGTCTCGTCCCGTTCCTTTCTAATGCGAGTCATCCTTAAATGGGCAGCTGAAATGTTTATTAAATTGTATTGTCGCTATAACAAACGGCCCATACAAGGAACGTCTCGTTGTTTTAACAACTCTACATCCTAGTCGTTCCCTCTTCATACAAATTTCAAAAGCAACTACATAGAGAAGGTACATAGTAAAAAATTGTGTGCTGGTACAAAAGCCTTCTCGCACATGCCTGATTTTCATTTCATCTTTTTCATGTCAACAAACAATTTTGGGATTTGAAGAAAACCTATTGAACATTTTCGGTTAGTATTTTCGTCAATTGCTTGAAGCGTATTATAAATGGCAAGGCAATATCAGAGCGCATATAACCATTGTATAACGGTCCAAGCCACAAACTTGCAAACACGTCACTTACAAAAGCTTAGTAGTAAGGTTATGCCCTCAGGGACTGGCGGGCGTTTAGTACGGCTGTCAGTCAATTTGACGCCCGGGCTGACCGCCCTTGCGCCTGCAGCGAACACCTCCTCAATGACCACTGGGGAAGTGCGAGGTTTTGACACCGAGCTCTTGGATTAAGTTAATAGCGAAACGCGGTTGTGAGTAAATTCTCCATGTCGGACTTTAAGAAACGTCATGTTTGAAATAGGTGACAAAACTAATGAGGATTATAATCGTTAGATAGTGCCACAGAAATAAATTGTATGGTGCAGCCGATTGTGGTAAACAAAGTCTTTGGGTAGAAAAGTGTTTGGTAGCTACGGTTTATAGGTGAATGAGGAATCAAAAATCGTTAGAGGAACATTAATCTTTATATTATTGCTATTGATATAAAAAATCTGTTTGTTAGATAATATTAAATCCAAGCTTATAATATTAAATCAAAGATTTTCAGTAGGTGCGCAACTAATTTTTTTTACCGACATTAGTTATGCCAATAAATGCCTATCGACCTCGCTCGAAGCATTTGACTTAAATGCTGAACTTGAGAAATCTCTAAGGGAAAGCGTGAAGCATGGTTCAAAACTATGTGTAGAAGTGAACTACGAAGCTGCTAATTAAACTTGGCTTACTCGCGTTATAACCCTTTTGGTCAACAACGGGGCATTGTTCCGACAAATGTTCACATTCTTGGAACTTTCATTAAGTCTTTTCCATAGTATCATTGCAATAAGTATCCATACGTGTGTTGACAAGTTTTATGGGTAAAACTTACGGTGAACAAGAACAAGGTCACCAAGGTACTTTTTTCACTTACGCGGATTTCTGCACAACTGACTACGAGTATGTATTTTAATGTAGTTCTCCAGGAAAACTAAAAAAATGTCGAAACGTTAAAAGTATTGCGATTATTGCTATGAAAAAAGCCTTATGTTTTAGTTAAATATTTCTCTTAATTGGCTTAAGCTAGTGGAGCTCAACCAACAACTCTCACTAACAACAACTAGGTAAGGAACAGGAAACAGGTAGGAACAGGTAGGTAGGTATTCATGATTAGATAAGTTTTTTAAGTGGTGCAGCCTTTTAACCTGCTTTTTAACCCGATTTCCTAAGTTATCAGCCGCATAATATGCAAAATTAATGTTTAGTTTCGCGAATAACCGCTGCCTACAAAATTAATCAGCCCCGGGTGATTATGCAAATGTACTCGAATCGGCGGATTTACCTCATTCAAATTAGGATTAGCGCTGACTGGTGAACTACGTTCTATTTGTAATTTAGGGAGAATGCTTTAATTCGCGACTACGCGCGCTAATGCTAATAGACCGTGTAACTCCCCCCCTTAAATGTTCTTTAAAAACTAAATTCCCCTTAACATTAACTTAAACTAACTTAATTAATTGGCCTTGTGATTCGTCTAGATTAGTGGACCCTAGGTTGTGACGCAGATAACCTTAATTCTTTAAAGTGTGACAAGCTATGTTTCTGATTCCAAAACTTATTTATATTAACTATTATTAGAATACCTAACCATTAGTGAATGCATATATTTATTTATTTGATTAAGCCATTGAGAAATATTAATTAGTGAGAATGATTAATACAATTTAGAGATTGATTTCTTTTGATAACAATTTATTTGAAAGATGGTATTATTTGGCAAACTTAGTAGTATATGAGATAGATAATGATGATGACGGTAAATAGAAGTATATAATATATTTATTACCATTGATTTAAAGGATGTTTAACAAGGTTATTTAAACAGATTTAGCAAGATATTAGTGATATAATAATTTTCTTAGACAATTGAATATTTTGGTGGATAAAATAGATAAATATAATCTTTAACGTTAATCGATATGGTAATCAAGTATTAATATTGAACCTTTACTAAATTGAGAGAAGGTTAGAGATTTTAAGGTGAGTATTCTTAATATGGAATTTACAAACTTATGATTTTCATATGTCAAAAGGGTAGTATTTTTAGTATATGTGATTAATATATATTATGTACATAAATATAATTTATTAAAAGGTAATACTCTGCCACCCCTATTAGTCTCTCGATTATGGAGAAAGAGCTTTATTACTGGGCTAATCCCGAAACGTCCTATTCACTGAAAATTTGTCTTTAATACCTAACAGATACCACTCTGGCTTCAGCTACTAAGCTCTTTCTCCACTGGATGCAGTCTGAGAGATCCTATCTAAACCCATCAGTTTATTATATATTATTCTTTTATCAATGGGGCTTCCTACAGTCCTGCCTATTCCTACGAGTTGTAAGACTCTGCGAAAGGCTTTAGTAACGTTTCACAACCTATGTCACTGCCTGTGATAGATAAAGAAACGTTAAGTATCTATCATGTGATCCTACCTACTTTTGTTTTCTTATAGAACGAAACATACGACCCATTACCCAATTCTGTAAGTTTAATGCGTTATTTCTGAGTTTGTTAATGTAAATACGAAGTGCCTTAATTCAATTGCAAACAATCAACCTTTCAAAGTTTAATAGCTAAGTTCCGAGCATTTTTCTACTCATAACTTAAACAAAAGAGGATTCTGAACATCTTTTTGCTCATATCTCAGGAACTGCTCTTGCCTGTCCTGAGCCCTATGAACTTCACTATTCTTTTATTCTAGAACAGCTTGTTCAAAACGTGATTATATGTAATAATAATTGTACAACCTTGTTGCAATATCAAACACCTCGTTGCTACACCATTAACTCAGGAATTAAAATAATGATTGTTCTAACAATAAATGGTTGAAAATACTATAAGTTAGGCATTTTGATTTAGCAATCGTAAAACCGTTAATTATAATATTCCTTTTTATTTTATATTTAATCCCATTTTATAAGTACTTTGTTACAATTAAAGTGCGAATGATTTTAGAGCCTAAAAATAAGTACTGAAATGATCCTATTGATATTTCTTCCTAAAAGCTGTAATTTATGTCCATCAATGTTTATATTTGGATGGAAAATGAAGCACTAATTTCATGATTCTAGAAGAGAGTAATATCAAACCGAGTTTTAAACCTTTCTAAAGATAACATTGATCTGCTCTGCTTTGTCAATGATTTCTTCACAGTAAAATTCTTAACTGATCCCCACCTAGATTCTAAAATCTCCCCCTAACGGTGTGTGCGAAGTTACTCTAACATCCCCTTCCCTAATTTACAGCAAAACTGCACAAGTCATACTTACCAGCGACTTGTGACATTTACTTTAATCGTGTTCCCTAAGTAAAAGAACGTTCAGTCCGCGAAAACTGATGGTTTCAACCTATCGGCGTTATGTATCAGCCCCCTCAACCACGGCCGCAGCCGGAAGTGGTTAATAGGCCAGTTCTACCGTTAATACAGGACTGAGGATAGGTTTTAGGAAATATATAAATAAGGACCTATACTTCAGGCATCGCATGGGTTCCGTGAGTCCTGATCTCAGGATGGTTTGACTAAGAAACCCCCACTTTCGCCATGAAACAAACTGAAGCACAGGGGGAAATTCACCGGCCAATATAAAGGCTATATCGGTGCCAGACACCCCAAATCTGGTCAACTTGGACTCAAGAATGTTTTCTTAACACAGCAAGTGAAAACAAACTTGTGGCGTACTTTGCGAACAGTGATTCTGGTTTTATAGATAATAAAAGTTTCTTAATAACAAATTACGTAACAAACTTCCCCTTAATAAACTGAAAACTTCTTGGTCACCTTGATCCAAGTTCAAAACTACGAAAAGGACCTCTCCGTAAAGTTAAACAAAGACCATATTCCAAAACCTAACTCAACAATTATATTGCTAAGTCTAGCCCAGAACTTCGGTGCACCAGGAAATACCTCTTAATAATATAAATGAAACGCTTGTAGTAAGAATCAAAGTCCGGCGTAACGCATAGAAATTAATCTTGCATTTCGCCTACAGAGACTCATTCTACAAGGAAATACCCCTTAATTTATAAATCAAATGCCTGTAGTAAAGATTCTCTAAAGGAGTCAAAGTCCGGCGTAACGCATAGAAATTAATCTTGCATTCGCTTACAGTGACTTATCCTACAAGTCCAAAGTCGCAGGGATTTCTCCTAGCAAAGTTGAACCAGAGAAAATATTTAGAGAAACTTTACTTACCAGAGCTCTTTCTTACGTTACGACCAGTCTCACTGAGTGTCCCAGAATGAATGAATGCGCCGGGCCCGGACCCGGCCTATTTATACCATCTCCGCTGACCGCGGCATCCGATCGAGTTTTGCTCCATTTCATACGATTTTGGGGTTTTTGTACTGAATTTGGGGTTTTTCATAGTAAAATGACCATTTCTATACATTAGCGCTAAATCTTCATAATAAATTGGAATCTCCGTGTTGCATGCGACAATGCTGCAAGAAATCCAAGAAAACTCCTGACGCTACTACTAGGCTATCATAGCCCTCAAGGAGGTCTATATTAAACTGGCATTTTTCCAAAATCACTCTTAATGCTTAAGCAAGAAGGTTTATATTTACATGCCAAGCATACTCTAATAATCGATCCGCCCAACGTGATCCAAGTGTCTGACTAGGTTGTATTCAAAATGTATCCATGGTATGTTTTTATTAAGACTCATATTCCCGTGTCTAATATTATTTATAATAATTTTTATGCTTGTTTATTGTCTCAGCCAATGAGTGAAAATTTTACGCAATCGCAACGCCTTTTTTTAGTCGGCCATTTTGTTATCTTATGTAATGAATCTTTTATGTACGACGAAACTCCGCGTCATCGGACATCTCTTTCTATCCCATTAATATACCTCGCAAAAATGAGACACAAATATTTTTCATCCGTTGCCTAGATGTAGTTGTTTAGACAGAGACATTACCAGGAGATTAGAAGTATTTAGGAGCCAAAATATATTTCGTTCAGCGATTCTTACAACATGATTTTAAGGATCTACAAATATATGGATGATTTAAAATATGATTTAAATTTTCCTTTTTAACTAATGTTACAATTATTGGCATGTTTTACTTATTTAAATGTGAAATACAAATATAATGTAAGGATTTTTTCGTAAAACTTGGTTTCTAAATTAACTTCTTTCGCATGACAGCTACTTATTACTAAACGAAACGTTTCTGAAGCTATGAAGTGTCAAAACAATGTTTACACTAATGTTTGTCTATAATAAGTTTATTTCTTATTATTTCGATGGCTAAATTGAATAATGAATATAGTAAATGGAACCATAAATGTGACAAAGTGAATTCAAGTGAACCCAAAGTGTATTTATTGGAATATGACGTGAAATCGTGACAAACACAACGCCGGATTTTGTCAGGTTATTATTATGTTTATTTTGCTTTCTTTTGTATTTTGAATGGATCTCGCAGCCGAATTATGGGTAGGATACCTGTACCGTCACAACCGCCCCCAATCGTAAGTTTTTTTAATGATGCACGGCTGTGATTCATGAAAAACACTTCGATTTACTAACTTAGACGCGTTGATAAAATCGCTTTCTATTATGGTTGTAAGAAAAAAAATCTAGATCCGTCGGCAGTTTTCCCCCCTTAAATGCGTGATGAGTATTCCAATAATAAATGACCGTGAATGCTGCAGCATGGAAATGGACCCATCAGAATTAAGACAGTGAAACCTGAAAGCTTTTTCCCCAGAAACCAAGCTTTGTCAGAGATACTGGGTTGTGAGGCCAGCAGACCCTAATAGTCCAAATTTGTTCTTTCACCCTGGATACATCAAGCTTACTTCTGCCTCACCCAATGATCCATAGTCAAACATTGTACTTGACACTAGTGAAACCACAAAAATTTCCCAAACAAAGCGAAGAGACCTTTAATTTTTATTGGTACGAAGCGTTCATTTCTCAGCCCCACTGCCAAAAATTCGAACCACATCTCTCTACCCCATCATTCCCAGCCATATGTTACTGGTGCATGTCTCGTACATGGAATAAGACCACTCGACCCTTAAGCTTGCCTTCATTTTTTTTTTGTTGAATAGCAAACTCAAAGTTTCACACACATAAACACCAAAATCGTGGTTAATACAACCAAATTGGTTGATAAATTGTCATAAGTAAAATGATTAATTAAAATACTGTATACAGTACGTCGTTATTACTTTTATTAAACTGTGTCTCAAAATAAGACATCAAAATATAACGTAGGGTCCTCGCCACTTTGACGATCACGGCCCTCAACAAATGTGTTATATCGAATGTATCTTAACCAAGACAAGGTGTGTGGAGTTTCGATATAGTTTTCATACCTTGTGTAGTATTGCTCTGCAAAATCTACCCTTGTTAAATGGGTCTAATCTTATATAAAGATTACTAACCTACGTGATAAGACGTTGCAGAACAATTGTCCCCAACCACCCCATTTCTTGTCTCCGCGCAAATACCGACTGAACTAGTCCGATCACAGTCTAGCCTTTGTCTCTCTGTATCGATCCTTTTTCTCATAATGCATCCATCATCTTCACTGATCACATTTTCATTCATCATCTCATTTCCGACAATAGCATACATCTTCTCTAATCACTTTCACTCAAATCATCATTCATTCCTCCTCTTTTACGCTTTCGCTTCGACCCATACAGCCAGCCAAAGACATGATATGTAATCAGTGTAAAACTCACTGAAAACTAATATACTGAGAATTAAAATTTCAAATTATTCACTATATTTAGGCAAAGTGCCTTTAAAATTGACCGAACGTACGCAATACCTGAAGTAGGTACTAGGTACTCACAACTTCTAAAAATTGAATCAATTGAAAAAATATTGAACTCAATTTTAACCGAACCGCATTTACCGTAAACGTCTGATTTACCGTAAATAAATATATGAATGAGTACGTACTCATAGAGAAAATTTTAACATCTGTTATTATTTGTAACTATTTATTATTCTCGAATGCGAACACACGTTCCACCTCGTCAACTCACTAACCTTATCTTTAATTACAAAATTAAAATCTTATTTCATTAAACCGTCTCATTAAATCATTGAACCAACATACAAACATACCCACACATAAGTATATCAACATACTAGTGTACAACTCTCGAAATCTAGACCGTTTCAGTATTCTTGAAAACCTACTCGTGCTCGCTCTTTTGTTCAATAATATCATATGAAGTAATGTATAATACCCATTTGTATTGAATTCAAAGTACATACGACGTAACTAAAATATTTGTTCGCATAAGAAAAATCTATTATTACTATTAACCCGAAATTACATTAATAAAACGATTTTGCCGTCTTAACTCGTCTTAGTTTGTCCCCGTAAAACCCTGTAATTTTTGAAGTAGGTACTTAAAACTCTTAAGGTACATATTTTATTACCGAAAATATGTTGATTGAAACAAATGGTTTTATATAATTTTAATTAATATAGTTCGAAATAATTTGACTCGTTAACTACACTCCTGTGCGAATAACTATAAGTATGTACATGTTATACTCCGTTATATAAAATGTAATTAAACCTTTAAGTGTAACTAACCTATTTAACCGATTTATAGTGCCGGGCCGATTCCATACGTATCGGAAAATCAAGTTTTATTCGAAGCCCTAAACTCGCAATAATAATATTATGTTGTATAAAAATATACCACGACGGTACGTATACCTATTGCTTCTATATTATGTACGTATGCATAACCACCGAACAAACTATAATATTACGCCAATAAACGCATTTGCATTGCATATGAATATAATCTACGCTAATTGCTTCTCGCTTCATTACCAAACCTTCACTTCTTAACCGATCAGTCTTCGTTTAATTATAACGCCTGCCGAAACTAGTGAAAATGTTACGCATTGCGTAAGTAACCGCAACGAAAACATACGAGGTTCAAGTACAACGCACAACGCGTAATTCCACGAAGGAAATAAATGCTCCACTCAATAATTACCGATATCTCGGATTCGATGCCAACTCAATCAAACTTCCATCGGCCGACCTAAGCAATCTGAGAAAAATCTTAACACCGCGTTCTACGTTTATTTTGCGCATGTTACAGCAACTTCTACCATGAAATTGGGTAAGCGTCGTAACTATTCTTATATGCATAACTATTTATTTATAAAGAAAATTACAATTACAATGATAATTAAAAAATCTAAGCATAACAAAAAACTAGGCTTCGTAATTTTCATTCTAAAGGAGAAATAATTTCCGATTAGCGTTTTCATCGATATTGAGGACTACTTGCGCCATCTAGTTTTTCGGAGACTAACTTATGCCGCCCGCACGCACGAACGCACACGCTGCCGCAAAATGCCTTAATATAATTTTGAAATCATTACGCAAAATTGCCAAAATGCATTACGCCAAATAAGCACTCAAATGTAAAAAGCAACACACGCAACGCAATATGCCTACCTAAGTATCTCAAGTGCTTGAGAAACGATTTACCGTAAGTTATAAAACGCGTAAAAATAATGAATGTTTAAGCAGTGCCGAAAATCCTCCTCTTGGGCAAGCCGGATCTGGCTCGTCTTCAAGTTGATAAGGAAAAATGCACTACGTTAATCTTTGTAAGGAAAGCCTGCACACGTCACGTTCCACGAACGTCCTGCTAATAAAATTGAAATTTACTAAACCACCATCCACACAGTTATGTATTTAAGACAAGAAGTTAATTATATGTTTGTCAAAATAGTACAAATAAAATCGGAAAACATTATAGCTATATATGTATACCCAAAGTTGCTGTCAGTCTAGGGTTCCTCACAATGTTCAATCTGTTGATTTAAATAATGATATAAGTTAAAAAAAACTTTAAACCTTTGTAAAAAGTATATAAAATTAAAATTTGGAAGTCCTGAAAACATATAACACATTAAAAAAAACCCAAAAGTATTACTTAGGTACTGCCAGGATTTGAACCCAGTCACATAGACATCACTTAATACAACATTACGTTGATCAACTTAGCCGTATCAACTTAATCAATTGAAGGGAATTTAGCTATCTAAAGGAACCTATCTTTATTTCTCTTCATTTAGTATTTTCGCGATAGAGAATGTAAACGTTTTATATTTCACACTAAACTTAAGAAATCACTCAAAATTGTGAGATTGTTTTAAAACCGTGCCCCTAGAATAAAATTGACATATAGAAAATTTAACATGTACCTAAAATATTCGTTATAAAAACCCCGTCCAATCGTGATTTAATTTCAATCAATAAAAATAACTTGCATGCTAATAATATTGTGTACATACCCTGCACCATACTGGAATCTTGATCTGCTGATATGGAAACACACTCGCAACCCATTATTTATCGAAAACCTATCCAGTATATTGTTTATTATTTAATAAACGCTACTACATTCGTGTTATTTGTATTTTACATCAGAACTTGATGATTTTCTTTTCTTCGCTGATTTCCAAAATAAACCACGTTTGCTGCCCTATCTGCCACCAGCTGTCTTCATCTTGTACTGCCGTTTGTTTCGCTCGTAATGATGATTAGAAGTCTATCGAAACCATGATTGATCTATCTTCGAAGAGCCCAGCCACGAAGCCATGTTTCATCTGCTTTTCTTGCTTCCACCAACTTTTCCTTTGTTGTCAACTGTTCCGACATATTTATTCCAAACAGAATCTTCCACGACCACACACTAAGTACACAATCAAGCGCTTCACTGCTTCCACACTTTAAATCACTTCACTATCTGTTATTACACTTTACACTAAAGACTTTCTCTCTTTTCGTAATAAAATAAAATCACACGCGAACCAAATAAGTAAAATAAGTTATTTCAACTTGATTCACCCGACAACTGAACAAAACAAACTCCACTGTCACTTGTCATTGGTTTCAGTATTGCCAGTTTTAAAATTGCACCACGTTCGAACTTTACCAAACGATGGAGCTGTTAAACGAAACATAATTATTTTAAACCCATTCATTCGTCACGTATTATTTTAGTTTAAAATATATATCAAGGAGAATATAAGTTTTTATGCAATATCACATATAAAAATAGTGAATTTTATTCATTTTGTACATAAACATTTCGATGAGTCGCGATGCCGGAACGTTTAAAAGAATGGCTCAAACGATATATTTTATTTGACAATACGGGACCTTGTCAAATCTGTCATTTACCCAACAAAAATGGCTGCCATTTTTTCTTCCTGCGCAAGATCAACTATTTGAATTATTTAACATGGCACGTTTCTTATCGCGATTGAAGAGGAAAAGTACATATTTTAGTCGGTGCATAAGTTAAGATACTTTTAAAGTGCCTAACTCAGTTCTATTGTACTAAAACAATTAATTATATTGGCCAACAACTTGTTTCATCGTTCAACAAACTTCATTGATGATCAATCAGTTGAAATTTATGGAAGATTCACAGTGTTCCTTATTAAACCGTGCTCCGAAGAGAAATTGTTACTACCGAATGAAACCAAATAATCAAATCGAGTGGTTTAAAGTACTTAACCCATCTTAAAGCCGAAAGCACAACTCAGGTAAGTCAATTTATTATTTACTAAATAACCCGCTCGTTTCATCAGTATGTTTTACCACGAATCAGCCCTAGAGAGAATAATTGCTATCATTGAAAGCTAATCATCAGTTAAATTTCTGTAAAGTTTAGATGTTTGATACTGAGATATAATTTATTACCATATTAAAATACCAAAAGTTTTTTATACTTCATGGTTTTCATGATATCTACCTAGTAAGTACCTCTCATTTTAATCAATTATGTCTATATTTTTCAGCTATGACAACAATATCTGTTATCCTAACCAAACATATCTGGAAAACCCACCGCAAGAACCAATTGTTATTGAAGTGAAATCTGTATCATTTTTTTTCATACTAAGAGGATACCTGATTCTACCTGACAATAACATACAAAACACACGTAAGTAGTACCAATCTTCTATTTAAACCTAGTTTTAAACTTAGCCATACTAAATTCAAGTGTTTGAAAATTGTTATCGCTCTCCAGTTCCGACAACACAAATTTTTATTTTATTCTTATTTTTTCGCAATAACTTGTCATTGTTGATTAAGAGATTATTATAAAAGATGCTTAAAGACATATTACCGTTACCAAAGCTTACATATTTTAATATTTTCTATTTTCAGGAGACGATCCTGATACCAGATCACAGACATTAAGAATTTCCTACAACATATGTATGAGTGCTACTATTCAGGACAGGTAATTTATTTATTTATTTGTTAGATATTAGACAAGTTATAACAAGTACCAGTTATTACAAGATTCTAGTGTTTGAAAATGCCATCTCCGTAACTTGAGCTTCTGCTAACCCTGATAAGACAAATCATAGTCTAATTTATTGATTTCTAATTTTACTGAATTACCTAACTTCAGTCTAGTCTAATAAACTCCCAACTTACTATAGCATATCAGATAAAACATAGATTCTCAAACTTGTAAGGAAAACTTTATTATGAACTTGATTATTGTACTTGATGAAATTTTGATTTTCTACCACTAACAGGTTCTAAAATCGTCAACTATGTTGAAAATGGACGTTGTGTCCACTTCGTGTGAACCAATACTGCCTTTGCAGATAATAAATTGCACAAAAATTATCACTTCCCATCAAAATGTTCATCAAATATCGAATTTGAAACTGATTCCTATGCCCTAAATGTTTTAACTGTAATTCTACATGAATAAACTTGCCCTATTGTAAATAATCTATGAATGTAATTAATATTTATTATATATTTAATGTGGTTCTATCTCATTTCAGCCTGCTGAGTCATACTGCTGAATTTACTGTCTAGACCAATCTGTTGAGCCTCCTAATTGAGAAACACATCCTCTGTGATGGCCGTTCCACGCACAGTCAGATCATGACAAGAGAATAATAGCATATGCATTATGAAACTGCACAGAAGGTACTTGGGTTTGCTATATTTACCTTACATGTATTTACTGACTATGTAAGGGCCCGCAAAACGTATTTGCTTATCCTAAATAGTAAGATATGTATTAAGATCAACGACATTGAATTTCATAGACTCACCATGACCGCTCAAAATGTGTCCGGAACAAATCGTGCTTAAATTTGTTCTAAGCACAATTGAGCTATCAGTAGCGCGTCAACCGTCCTGCCGTCAACATGCCGAAGTGCTCCGTTAAAAAGTGCAAAAATAACACATTAAATACGCTTAAAAAGGATGGCATATCGTATTTCCAATAAGTAATATCTTACAGTTTAATAATGCATTAGGTTTTTAGTCAAAATTGCTTTGTAACTTACTAAAATCTTTTTTTTTCTAACATAAGTAAAATAAATTTCTTGATTTGGTCTTACGCAGTTGGCCCTTTCCCTCACGCTACGCGCTACGCGAGACGGACAGCGACAAAAGATGTAAAAGGCAGAACATAGTTGAAATTTAATGAATAGAGTCGCCGGTTTATTAATTTTTTAAACAACATTATATTATTAGAGGCGTTTAGATTTTAATAATGTCAGACTAATTACTAAATACACCGATTGCGACAGTTAAATTATCCAAGTTTATAGATAAAAACAAACAACCTGGCAATAGCTATCGTTAGTATCGTTACATCCTTATTATAAATAATAAAAAAGATTTTTATTTGCAGTTCCTCTTAACCATCCCTGATCTTTATCATTAGGTCCACTCCACCAAAATGATGGTTTACGTAAGAAAATGCCCAAGTTACTTATAGAAATTGTCAAAACAAAACACATGTTCCGTTAAAATTTGACGAGTTCCTTAATTCCCCTTTAAAAGGCGATTTTCGGGATAAAAACTATCCTATATCCTTTCTCAGGTGTCAAACTATCTCCATATCATTTCAGCAAAATCAGTCCAGCGGTATTAACGCGAAGAGGTAACAGAGAGTTACTTTTGCATTTATAATATTAGTATGGATATGGATGATTTTTATGACATAACAGAATTTAATAATGAGGAATCTTAATTTTGACAAAGCAAATTTTAGGTATAAGTATTTGACATGAAAAAATGTTCATTTTAATTTTAATTTTATTTTATTTTATTAATAAATAATTGTATTGTATTTTATTGATTAATTTAAATGAAATTTGGAATTTTTATAAATTGTACCAATATGTTAATTATTTTTGAAAATTGTTAATTAATCTTATTTTATTTTCTTTTGACGTGTATTGTATGGGTGCATTTACGAAATAAATGAATATGAATATGATATGGAACTATGGATAGTCACCTAGTAAGTACCTACTCGCCAAGACAATCAAACAAGCCTAAACTCGATAGGGTTTAGGTTTTTATTACATATTTCTTGGCCATCTTCAAGCTCCATCAGCAGATCAGCTTCATATCATAATGAATATTATGATATTGTATTCTGACGTGATATACCTACATTTGCATATAAAATTTCAGCTCAGCTATTAAAGGTATTTGCTTCTAAATGGAGTTGCAATAGCCAAGTTGTCTGGGTTATTCCACCCGAACAAACATATATACATGCATGCATAGTGCATTCATATATACCTACATGAACACTCACACACATACATAGTTACATACCTAGCTACATGCACACTTACATACAAACATGCACAAATACATATATACATACATATAAACATACATACATACAAACAAACATACAGACAAACAAACATACAGACAAACATACTACATGGTTACATAATTTATTTGTAAGATAAATAAAAGTTTGTAAAAAAAAAATAGTCACGACTCCACGGTGTCTCTGTGCCGATGCGAAAAACTTTACTATGATTCTTGCAGTACAAACCGAATTGAACGTTATAGTGATTCGTATACGGTGCGGAACGTAACAAAGAATCGACGGGTAATAAATTTTTTACGACTTGCGCGATGTTCGAATTTCGTAACATCATAACCGCCAATTGCACGCATTTGAAATAAAACATTAAGCTCGACGATTTAAAGTTGTTATTTAAGAAACAAGAAGTAGGCTTGACTATGTGTTCAAGTTTTAACTTTTCAACTAGACGCACACATTCGTAACGTAGCCGTTGGACACTTTTACGGGTAGAATTTGTACGTCGTGCTGTTTCTATCTAATCCTAATTCTATGATTAAGATACATGTATGTCTGATAACTTATGCACATATCATTGCAATAAGAGTGGTGATCTCTGTTTGACAGGCATATATACTTGAAGTGGTATATCATTTAGTTCACTGAGCACTTCTACTTAACCTTAGCTTGGCATTTAACATTTAAAAGGTACTTCAAGTAATTACTCTCTGCACAGTAATGTATCGTAAACGTATTGTATAAGAATATTTGTAATACCGATGTTCGCCCCCATTTGTTTAGTACCGACTGCAGTAAACAAATTTTCTGACTATCAGAGTATTAAGAGAGAGACATTCGCATTATAATTATTGAAAATGCGCCCCCTGTTCGTTTAGCCTCAAAAAATCCTAACAATCATCATCATATCTGTTAAAATAAGAAAATAGAACGCTTCTAAGTTGTATTGTGTATTGGTTTAAAGAATAAACACTAGCCGTCAAGAGAAGGCGTCACTGTTTATGCATCATTCTCCCATGCAACTACAGATCTCTTGCAAAAGTTTAATTGGATTTTACACGCCCCCCAGATACTCATACTATATTGCACTCATAAACTTAGCTATATCGTTAAGTATTTAAGGATATTCATACATGAAAAGTCGAACCTGTATACCTACTCTTACTGCAACTTATCTACATACTGATATTAACTGTATATAGTTTCTCAAACTAGGTTTCCAGATTTTCTACCATATATTGGACTTAACAGCATACTAATCGATAAACCTGTGTTTAATTTCAGACGCGGCTCTCCTAGCAGATGTCAATACAAGAAAATATTCAGGAGGGACCGATATTCAAACATGAAAAGCGAACCATGACGAAACCACTTTCTGTGCAAATGTATTTCCAAGATCTATTCTAGTCTAGATATAAATTTCATTGTCAAGTAACTAGATTGATTTTTAAACTGGTTGAAAAATAAATAATTGTCCTATTGGAGTTTTATTCAAAAACTATATATATGTATGTAATTATGTGTTTAAGAATCAGAAACAAGCCCGCTGACACCCTCCTTTTTCACGTACAACAAAATGTGACACGAAGGCCACTCTAAAACTAAATACAATAAATTTTGTTTTAATAGTCAAATGATATACTTTAAATTATGACATTGCTATTCAAATTCTATTCCGCTTTTTATTCCAACTTTTGATCATGTCTCATTGTGTACCGTTAAGGCTACTCTAAGATAAGTAAGATTATATTTAAAATGGAAACACAATCCTGGTCTACGGCTTCTCAAAATGTAACTCCCCCCCTTAAAACTACTTTATAAACTAAATTCCCCTTAACATTAACTTAAACTAACTTAATTAATTGGCCTTGTGATTCGTCTAGATTAGTGGACCCTAGGTTGTGACGCAGATAACCTTAATTCTTTAAAGTGTGACAAGCTATGTTTCTGATTCCAAAACTTATTTATATTAACTATTATTAGAATACCTAACCATTAGTGAATGCATATATTTATTTATTTGATTAAGCCATTGAGAAATATTAATTAGTGAGAATGATTAATACAATTTAGAGATTGATTTCTTTTGATAACAATTTATTTGAAAGATGGTATTATTTGGCAAACTTAGTAGTATATGAGATAGATAATGATGATGACGGTAAATAGAAGTATATAATATATTTATTACCATTGATTTAAAGGATGTTTAACAAGGTTATTTAAACAGATTTAGCAAGATATTAGTGATATAATAATTTTCTTAGACAATTGAATATTTTGGTGGATAAAATAGATAAATATAATCTTTAACGTTAATCGATATGGTAATCAAGTATTAATATTGAACCTTTACTAAATTGAGAGAAGGTTAGAGATTTTAAGGTGAGTATTCTTAATATGGAATTTACAAACTTATGATTTTCATATGTCAAAAGGGTAGTATTTTTAGTATATGTGATTAATATATATTATGTACATAAATATAATTTATTAAAAGGTAATACTCTGCCACCCCTATTAGTCTCTCGATTATGGAGAAAGAGCTTTATTACTGGGCTAATCCCGAAACGTCCTATTCACTGAAAATTTGTCTTTAATACCTAACAGATACCACTCTGGCTTCAGCTACTAAGCTCTTTCTCCACTGGATGCAGTCTGAGAGATCCTATCTAAACCCATCAGTTTATTATATATTATTCTTTTATCAATGGGGCTTCCTACAGTCCTGCCTATTCCTACGAGTTGTAAGACTCTGCGAAAGGCTTTAGTAACGTTTCACAACCTATGTCACTGCCTGTGATAGATAAAGAAACGTTAAGTATCTATCATGTGATCCTACCTACTTTTGTTTTCTTATAGAACGAAACATACGACCCATTACCCAATTCTGTAAGTTTAATGCGTTATTTCTGAGTTTGTTAATGTAAATACGAAGTGCCTTAATTCAATTGCAAACAATCAACCTTTCAAAGTTTAACCCTTTGACCGCCGTTGTCACCTATACAAGACAACGATAGTACGATACACTAACGCCGTCGTCTTGTATACAAGACAAAGTTTCAACCGCTTACTAAATGGTAAAATAATAGAATTTAAAAATTATTTTGTACTCGTGTCAACTTGTTGACCCTTTGTTTTTTCATACATTTACTTTTTAAGCAGGTATATGAATCCATTGTTTCATAATAAAGGATTTAAAAAATATGCTTATAATTTCTACATTTTTCCGTGTCACTGTCGCCGTTGACATGTATAAAAGACAGCTAGGGATGGGAAAGTTCAATTGATGTGCAAGTTTTTAAAATGAATATGTTTTCACGAATCTGGTTTTATTTAAGCGTTCAAACATTTAATTGCCAATTATTGTCATTGTTGGTAACTACTCGTAGTAACTAGGTATATGTAGAAAAAAAAAGGCATAATAATGGATAAAGTTTAGGCAGCTTCTTCAGTAAATTGTCCATTGCGGTTTATTTGCCGAATAAATTATTGACCGCAGTGACAGCGGAGGTCTACATTTTAACTCGATATATATATATATATATATATATAACCGATATATACAGTATGTATCACAACGAAGAGCAAACCTTAAAACTGGTTGACGGGGAACTCGAGTACAATGTAATGACGTGCATTTCACGTGCCTAAATACATGTTTTATGGCATAAAATTACTAAATGAATTACTCGAAGACCATATTTTTGCAGTCGGTTAATGGTTTTTGTAACATCCTATAGGGTTTGTTTACGTTTTTGATTTTTGACAGTGCATGCGTATTGCGTACTGTTGATATGTAGCTAGGGGCAACTAATTAACATTAACGTTGTTATGTCAATACACATGCGCTTTGAGTTCTGTTTATAAGTAACCTAGGTAATTATTTTAATAATGGCTGTAGTCATAGGCAACGCGCAAGCGCTTTGTTAACTATTTGTTTGTAACTAGGTAAAAATCCAAACTTCAACAAGGTTTGACGCCTGTCTGTCAGTTGGTAATTTAAGAAATGTCATTTATAAGATTGTAAACAAATAATACAGGGGAGGTGCAACACAATAATAATAAATGTATATTTTTATACCTCACGTAAAACCTGTCGTATTTTTGATGAATTAGGTAAGTACCATGCTCATATTTATGATCTAAACATTAACGGGTTTCTTGTTTTGCCTTTCATTCTGATACATACTGTATATATATATATATATTATTAAATCCACCTGTTAGTTTTCTCCGAAAACCCTCCGGTAAGTATGTAAATTTATCGAGACACGATGCGCGTCCCTAATCTTATGGTTTATAAAGTTTACGTACCGACAAGCGCTTATGCCGATGACTCAGACGCTATTATTACTTAACTCGCGCGTAAACAGTATTTGTCAGTCGGAACTAAAGACGTGCCCTGCGCGCCGTTGACATGTATAGAAGACTACTCGTACAGACTAGTGCGGTGATATTACTTCATGATTCGATAATGTTTAGTTGTTGTTTTTCATGATAAAGTCCTTTATTTTCAACATTTTCTTGTATAGTAAATCTGTTTAGTTTAGAAATTTTGAGAGAAATCTAAGTTTGGAAATAAAAAAAGGCAAATTGAGAAGAATTCCACCTTTAATTATGAATATCGATATCACTATTTGCAATCCCTAAACTTTTTATTAGTTGTTTACTTAAAATTTGCTCTGGCGTGTGAGTGAGCGTCTTGGCGAACAGGGTCCGGCGGCCAAAAGGTTAATAGCTAAGTTCCGAGCATTTTTCTACTCATAACTTAAACAAAAGAGGATTCTGAACATCTTTTTGCTCATATCTCAGGAACTGCTCTTGCCTGTCCTGAGCCCTATGAACTTCACTATTCTTTTATTCTAGAACAGCTTGTTCAAAACGTGATTATATGTAATAATAATTGTACAACCTTGTTGCAATATCAAACACCTCGTTGCTACACCATTAACTCAGGAATTAAAATAATGATTGTTCTAACAATAAATGGTTGAAAATACTATAAGTTAGGCATTTTGATTTAGCAATCGTAAAACCGTTAATTATAATATTCCTTTTTATTTTATATTTAATCCCATTTTATAAGTATTTTGTTACAATTAAAGTGCGAATGATTTTAGAGCCTAAAAATAAGTACTGAAATGATCCTATTGATATTTCTTCCTAAAAGCTGTAATTTATGTCCATCAATGTTTATATTTGGATGGAAAATGAAGCACTAATTTCATGATTCTAGAAGAGAGTAATATCAAACCGAGTTTTAAACCTTTCTAAAGATAACATTGATCTGCTCTGCTTTGTCAATGATTTCTTCACAGTAAAATTCTTAACTGATCCCCACCTAGATTCTAAAATCTCCCCCTAACGGTGTGTGCGAAGTTACTCTAACATCCCCTTCCCTAATTTACAGCAAAACTGCACAAGTCATACTTACCAGCGACTTGTGACATTTACTTTAATCGTGTTCCCTAAGTAAAAGAACGTTCAGTCCGCGAAAACTGATGGTTTCAACCTATCGGCGTTATGTATCAGCCCCCTCAACCACGGCCGCAGCCGGAAGTGGTTAATAGGCCAGTTCTACCGTTAATACAGGACTGAGGATAGGTTTTAGGAAATATATAAATAAGGACCTATACTTCAGGCATCGCATGGGTTCCGTGAGTCCTGATCTCAGGATGGTTTGACTAAGAAACCCCCACTTTCGCCATGAAACAAACTGAAGCACAGGGGGAAATTCACCGGCCAATATAAAGGCTATATCGGTGCCAGACACCCCAAATCTGGTCAACTTGGACTCAAGAATGTTTTCTTAACACAGCAAGTGAAAACAAACTTGTGGCGTACTTTGCGAACAGTGATTCTGGTTTTATAGATAATAAAAGTTTCTTAACCCTTTGACCGCCGTTGTCACCTATACAAGACAACGATAGTACGATACACTAACGCCGTCGTCTTGTATACAAGACAAAGTTTCAACCGCTTACTAAATGGTAAAATAATAGAATTTAAAAATTATTTTGTACTCGTGTCAACTTGTTGACCCTTTGTTTTTTCATACATTTACTTTTTAAGCAGGTATATGGATCCATTGTTTCATAATAAAGGATTTAAAAAATATGCTTATAATTTCTACATTTTTCCGTGTCACTGTCGCCGTTGGCATGTATAAAAGACAGCTAGGGATGGGAAAGTTCAATTGATGTGCAAGTTTTTAAAATGAATATGTTTTCACGAATCTGGTTTTATTTAAGCGTTCAAACATTTAATTGCCAATTATTGTCATTGTTGGTAACTACTCGTAGTAAGTAGGTATATGTAGAAAAAAAAAGGCATAATAATGGATAAAGTTTAGGCAGCTTCTTCAGTAAATTGTCCATTGCGGTTTATTTGCCGAATAAATTATTGACCGCAGTGACAGAGGAGGTCTACATTTTAACTCGATATATATATATATATATATATATATATATATATATATATATATATATATATATATAACCGATATATACAGTATGTATCACAACGAAGAGCAAACCTTAAAACTGGTTGACGGGGAACTCGAGTACAATGTAATGACGTGCATTTCACGTGCCTAAATACATGTTTTATGGCATAAAATTACTAAATGAATTACTCGAAGACCATATTTTTGCAGTCGGTTAATGGTTTTTGTAACATCCTATAGGGTTTGTTTACGTTTTTGATTTTTGACAGTGCATGCGTATTGCGTACTGTTGATATGTAGCTAGGGGCAACTAATTAACATTAACGTTGTTATGTCAATACACATGCGCTTTGAGTTCTGTTTATAAGTAACCTAGGTAATTATTTTAATAATGGCTGTAGTCATAGGCAACGCGCAAGCGCTTTGTTAACTATTTGTTTGTAACTAGGTAAAAATCCAAACTTCAACAAGGTTTGACGCCTGTCTGTCAGTTGGTAATTTAAGAAATGTCATTTATAAGATTGTAAACAAATAATACAGGGGAGGTGCAACACAATAATAATAAATGTATATTTTTATACCTCACGTAAAACCTGTCGTATTTTTGATGAATTAGGTAAGTACCATGCTCATATTTATGATCTAAACATTAACGGGTTTCTTGTTTTGCCTTTCATTCTGATACATACTGTATATATATATATATTATTAAATCCACCTGTTAGTTTTCTCCGAAAACCCTCCGGTAAGTATGTAAATTTATCGAGACACGATGCGCGTCCCTAATCTTATGGTTTATAAAGTTTACGTACCGACAAGCGCTTATGCCGTTGACTCAGACGCTATTATTACTTAACTCGCGCGTAAACAGTATTTGTCAGTCGGAACTAAAGACGTGCCCTGCGCGCCGTTGACATGTATAGAAGACTACTCGTACAGACTAGTGCGGTGATATTACTTCATGATTCGATAATGTTTAGTTGTTGTTTTTCATGATAAAGTCCTTTATTTTCAACATTTTCTTGTATAGTAAATCTGTTTAGTTTAGAAATTTTGAGAGAAATCTAAGTTTGAAAATAAAAAAAGGCAAATTGAGAAGAATTCCACCTTTAATTATGAATATCGATATCACTATTTGCAATCCCTAAACTTTTTATTAGTTGTTTACTTAAAATTTGCTCTGGCGTGTGAGTGAGCGTCTTGGCGAACAGGGTCCGGCGGCCAAAAGGTTAATAACAAATTACGTAACAAACTTCCCCTTAATAAACTGAAAACTTCTTGGTCACCTTGATCCAAGTTCAAAACTACGAAAAGGACCTCTCCGTAAAGTTAAACAAAGACCATATTCCAAAACCTAACTCAACAATTATATTGCTAAGTCTAGCCCAGAACTTCGGTGCACCAGGAAATACCTCTTAATAATATAAATGAAACGCTTGTAGTAAGAATCAAAGTCCGGCGTAACGCATAGAAATTAATCTTGCATTTCGCCTACAGAGACTCATTCTACAAGGAAATACCCCTTAATTTATAAATCAAATGCCTGTAGTAAAGATTCTCTAAAGGAGTCAAAGTCCGGCGTAACGCATAGAAATTAATCTTGCATTCGCTTACAGTGACTTATCCTACAAGTCCAAAGTCGCAGGGATTTCTCCTAGCAAAGTTGAACCAGAGAAAATATTTAGAGAAACTTTACTTACCAGAGCTCTTTCTTACGTTACGACCAGTCTCACTGAGTGTCCCAGAATGAATGAATGCGCCGGGCCCGGACCCGGCCTATTTATACCATCTCCGCTGACCGCGGCATCCGATCGAGTTTTGCTCCATTTCATACGATTTTGGGGTTTTTGTACTGAATTTGGGGTTTTTCATAGTAAAATGACCATTTCTATACATTAGCGCTAAATCTTCATAATAAATTGGAATCTCCGTGTTGCATGCGACAATGCTGCAAGAAATCCAAGAAAACTCCTGACGCTACTACTAGGCTATCATAGCCCTCAAGGAGGTCTATATTAAACTGGCATTTTTCCAAAATCACTCTTAATGCTTAAGCAAGAAGGTTTATATTTACATGCCAAGCATACTCTAATAATCGATCCGCCCAACGTGATCCAAGTGTCTGACTAGGTTGTATTCAAAATGTATCCATGGTATGTTTTTATTAAGACTCATATTCCCGTGTCTAATATTATTTATAATAATTTTTATGCTTGTTTATTGTCTCAGCCAATGAGTGAAAATTTTACGCAATCGCAACGCCTTTTTTTAGTCGGCCATTTTGTTATCTTATGTAATGAATCTTTTATGTACGACGAAACTCCGCGTCATCGGACATCTCTTTCTATCCCATTAATATACCTCGCAAAAATGAGACACAAATATTTTTCATCCGTTGCCTAGATGTAGTTGTTTAGACAGAGACATTACCAGGAGATTAGAAGTATTTAGGAGCCAAAATATATTTCGTTCAGCGATTCTTACAACATGATTTTAAGGATCTACAAATATATGGATGATTTAAAATATGATTTAAATTTTCCTTTTTAACTAATGTTACAATTATTGGCATGTTTTACTTATTTAAATGTGAAATACAAATATAATGTAAGGATTTTTTCGTAAAACTTGGTTTCTAAATTAACTTCTTTCGCATGACAGCTACTTATTACTAAACGAAACGTTTCTGAAGCTATGAAGTGTCAAAACAATGTTTACACTAATGTTTGTCTATAATAAGTTTATTTCTTATTATTTCGATGGCTAAATTGAATAATGAATATAGTAAATGGAACCATAAATGTGACAAAGTGAATTCAAGTGAACCCAAAGTGTATTTATTGGAATATGACGTGAAATCGTGACAAACACAACGCCGGATTTTGTCAGGTTATTATTATGTTTATTTTGCTTTCTTTTGTATTTTGAATGGATCTCGCAGCCGAATTATGGGTAGGATACCTGTACCGTCACAACCGCTTGCGACTGGGCTTGATATTTACACTAAGCTAAGTAACTTTTCGTGTAAAGAGCTAGCAAACACATATTACGAGCAACCTACGCTGCACTGTCTGAACAAGATGTAACTAATGAGTGCAGATATTTATGTAAAATGTACAATAAATAGATTATGTTGAGCATTTCTAAATATTTTAGAGTTACCATACATTTAAGTTTATGTTTATAACATTCTCAAAATTAATAACTATTTCTTTAAATTTCTACCTACCTACATTTGGACATCTCAGAAAGCTAGCCACACACCATTGCGTTGATTTTAACCCCCGAAAAGGAGTGTTGTTTAACATATATATCTGCGTGCTCCCAAACGTACAACGTCTATTTCACCAATCTAAAGTCCGTTGTTCTTAGGTATGTTTGTTGGACTTAAAAACCGTTATCTTCAAGATGTTAAAATTTTAAAAAATCATCTCCGATTGATACCGGCTACGCGATTTCAATTAATATCAAAGCTAAACCTTTTACTTTCTAAGATGCGTAATGTTTTCCTTTATTAGGTGTCGAGCAAGGGATGGAGTTCATACAAATGTGGATCCCTCGTCGTGGTCTGGAGCAGCGGTCAAGGATGTACAGACCGATTGTCGTTCGTCTTGGCCGTAACTAATAACTGTTGGTGCATAGGTATTGTTTGTTCCACATTATTAATTTCGACGAAATTTGATACAGTCAACCAATTGAAACCCTAGGCCACCCTAGAACCATGTCAAAATGACAAGCAGTAACAGATATCTTACAATCTGATTCATATAGCGTCACAGTGACATAGTCCTAATTACTGTGGCCTAGGGTTCCAACTATTGGTTGACTGTATATTGGGGGTTTTTGAGGGCTAAAAATGGGAGTGTTGATGTATTTCCCCAGCTTCGCTCGGTCGCCCAGCTACATAAAAATATGCAAGAGAACCCACTGACGGGTAACCTGTTCTGTTCCGGTCTTATGTAAAGAATAATTGGATGATCTCGGAGCGATGTCTGCGGCGAGCTCGGGCAGTTACTAATTAGAATGGAAAGGTGCTTCCTTGGAAACCACTTATTAATTAACTGAAATTCGGTACGTAGGTTGGGTTACGTCTCGTGTTTTGTGTTAACGAATTTCAGATATATTTAAGTAAGTACATACGATTTCGTAGTTCCGTAATGTTAAATTTATATCAGTGACTACTTATTAATTTTCCCATTTTCGTCTCCCAGCTTTTTTAAAACATCTCAACATTTTTCTTTTATTTTATTTGTAATATCTGCCTTCACTGCGATCCTTTGATGCCTTGTATTGAGTTTCAATTAACACAAAACACCTTTAGTCATTTTAATTTCAAAAGCTTGAAGTATAGAAGAAAATGTTTTAATTGTGTTGAACCCTATACCTAACTTCTACGAGAATCTAATACGATTATTCATAGATGGGATGGGATACAAAAATACAATTTATTATAAAACTACGAAGCCCGACTTACCGCTAAAAGTGTCCGAGCGAGCTCATAAAGGATATCAGAAACGACCCTTTATGCATTGATCTAATACAATCGACGCTCAATGTGCAACAAAATTGCACCGATAGGTTGACGACGCCATCAGACTGCAGCCAACCAATCCCAGTCGATAAAAAAGTAAATAAAAACACTTCTGATTCGTCGAGGATTTGCTTTTATATTGAATTTGAAACCTTTTTGATGTTAGTGTTATGTTTATACCGGCGCGATGAATATTCTCAGTGGGTAAATGCTAGTAAATTTAATCGTAAATTGAAATTTATGTGAAGGGTTTGAGATCTTTTAGTGATAAACTGCTTGTTTTAACTTATCAATATTACCAAGGAACATTGTTATCTTTAAAAAGTTATACTGTGTATAGTATGTATAGTAGAAGTAGGTACATACTTAATCAACCAGTAATGGAAAGATTCAAATTGTACAAAAAATATCTAATTTTAGTTTTGTTTATAACCTAATGCAAATTCCATGAAATGCAAAATGAGGTCAACGCCATGTGATAATAATAATACCTACTTATAGTCAGAATTGTAGGTACCTACTTGTTTCTTGCTATAGTAGCAAAACCGATTCATACTTTTCGAGTTTTTCGGATCTTGTGTACGAAATGTTATTTAATATTTTCTACTTCGTTATTCAGGTACTTGTTGGTGAAGAATATCTTCGCAAGAAAACTTGTATCCGCAAACATTAACACATCCATAAAGACATTCAAAGGTGTCAGTGAAGTATCCAAGTACTGCTGTAAAGGGATCTATGTATAAGTAGATCAGCGATAACATCCTGAAATTAATAAAAAAATGCTTTTATACAATCAAAAAGAGGAATTGAATACAAAATCTAAAGTCTGATAGGGTTCGAAAATACGAATGCTAACTACTCAAACAGCGGCGCTCAAACAAGGCATTTTGATTCGATATTAACCCTATCCAAACATCCAGCACATTCCACACGTCACGGCTCACAGTTGCAACCTTTACGGGTCCTGCAGCCGCGACCAATTCCAGCGCTCGCCAAAGAGTCATGGCATGCCGCCAGGAGCCGCATTCCAACTTTAAAATCTTTTACATGTTTGAATATCGATATGACATTACCCGTTGTGCATCACACTCGTACTTGTACAAGTTGTACACTCAAGCGCGAGATGCATGCGAAATTAGCGAACGATATCAAATCAAGTCGAGTTTTTTTACATTTTAACGCCAGCGCAGTAACTGCGTAATCCTCGACCCCTAAACTCGCGTTTTAATATGACATACCCGTAAAACGAATAGCACAGAGTAATCTGGATGGAATTGTTTTTGAATAAATTAGCAATCCTGTTACCTTTTATAGACAGGAAGGATAACTGCGGCTCCACTTGTGTGTTGATGCCTTGGTAGCTTGGAAGAAATTGTACGACGTTTATGGGCCATTCCACCAGCGTACACAATTCATGTTTTTGTATAATAGAGATTTTCGTCGATGTTTTATCATCTGAACATTTTTGACAACTGTCACAAAAAAAGAAACGTCGCTGATACCGAAAAAAAAACGCGCTTTCAAAATGAATGAATGTACTCGTAGATAGACAGTTACCGCTCCTTAGGTATAAGATTATCGCCAATATAAAACTGGCCTCACGGTTACGGAAGCGGTTTTAATCTCTTTTTCATGTATAAATAAAACTATCACTTAGTTGAGCTTGAAAAAAAATTCTTTTACATTTATCAGTTCAGGCTGCATTGGTCTGTAATTCTGTATATATATATAATACGTCTATTTTATGAGTACCTATATAAAAAAAAGTTGAATGTGTATACTCGCGGACTTTAATTGATGAGCCACGATGGAACTCTGTCATAGTAAAGTAACGCCATGCTACAAACAAATTACAATAATTTTGACATTGATATTTTGCGATAAGGTTCCATTGTGGCACGTCAATTAAAGTCCGCTAGTGTCTATTACCATCTATTCGGAAAATCAGCTCCCTTATGCTATGTTATTGACGATGCAATGACTGAACATTTTTTAAATTGCTTTAATAAATCTCGGCCAGATTGTACGTACAACAAAATATTATAGCCACTTGTAAGAAATCTGGAAAATGAAGTGAGTAATCGGGTTAGGCGGACGCGGGTAACTTTTCTTCAGTGCAAGTCCTCGAGGCGAGTAGGGGCAAACGGGCTGAACGAGAGCCCTTTGTTAATTACGGGACGGCGTAAACACCCGCGACTGGCAACTGACACAGGCGACCAGTAGGCAATTCGCCATGTTTATTTTATTAACGCGGCTAGCCACTGAAAATACATGTTTTAAGCCTATTGGTGCTAGCTAGATATACTATTCTTGTTGCGATTATGTCCCTTTCAAGTTTCATTACAATAATTATACTCACTTTTAACATTTTAACGGCCTCCTAAATAGCCTAGTCGTTAGTGACCCCGCCTACGAAGCAGGAGATCCCGGGTTCGAATCCTGGTCAGGGCATATATTTGTCTGTTTATCACGAATATTTGTTCCTGAGTTATGGATGTTTTCTATGTATTTAGGTATGTATATGTATGTATCTATTATATATATCGTCAACAAGCCTTATTGAGCTTACCTTGGGTCACCCGTCGATTTCTGTAAAATTGTCAATCGATATTAATATATTAATTAATTATTTGTTATTCTTTTCTCGTTCTTGACACTTACATTATTTGGCTTTACGATACTATTAAAGATATACGTATATCCATGACGAACGTTTGTATGTTGAAACGAGCATGACATTTTTGCGGCTCGTGTGGAGGAGTATTGATCAATGCTGCTGGTCTACTGTAGAGATTTACCAAGTTCGCAGCAAGCCTTTGCCTCTTGAATCCTTAATCGTGGCCCTACGACGTCACCGTCGATCTCCCGTCGTCTAATTACGAGAAAAACGTTTGAATTATCTTTTATTTTCACTAATTAGATGTTCACGAGCCCCCGCGTGCTTAAAGGCGTCAATAGACGGGCAATTTTGCGAGTGTCGCGACTCCAATGAAAGGATTTTTAGACTTTGAGTTATTTATTTAATTCCGTGTAAGATTTTTGTTTCTAATTAGTAATTTCTGTCAAGTGGTATTTGCGGTAGAATTTAAGACTTTTAAGCTGATTTTAAGGTACTTATTTTGTTACCAAGTACATGTATGCATAGTATATAATAGAACTTATTTTAACTTATGTCATTTATGTACAGTTGCCATCAGATATATCGAAGTGACCAAGTCAAGGTGCTTATATCTGAACAAGCACTCTACCGCCTTAACAATAGAGGCGTGCTCAGATATTTGTTAGCACCTTGGCCTCTCTGATATATCCGATGGCGCCTGTATTGAAAGGATAATTTGTTTTACAGTATTTAAGTAACTGCGTTACTTGCACACTTCAACAAAAACCCGACAAAATGTAGATAGAACATTGCTCGCGTTCCACTATAAAAACAGTAGGTACACAATAAAAACAGAAAATGCCGAGAATTCGCTCAGCATTACCTGGCAGTTTTATAAGTTTGTTGGCAACGAACCGCTTTCCAATGGATGACCATTCCACTCCGTAGGACTGGACCGAGCTATTTTTAAATATTCCATGTGCGGTCAAGCATAAAATCTACAAAGTAAATGTATTACCTATCTTTTATTGGTCGGGTTGGGGTCGCAGATAGTGAGTTTTACGTCCTTTTTATCAATAACATAAATTCATCACGTACAGAGCATAAATAAATGAGAGTTATGTTATTGCTCTCTCCATTGAAATTATTTCGGTATGTTTATGGCCAGTTTGCGACGAGAGTGCCATTTTCTTTAGACGTTATTAAAAAGAGTATTAATGATTATATATGGAAAGCGGTACTTACATGAAGGCAGTTTTAGATAAGTAGGTATAAGTAGGCAGCTGGAGTAATTAGGTACTTTAAGAAGCTTTTATTTCACTAAATATTTCTTATGAGAAATTATAGTAAAATTGTATTAATATAATATTTTAATCATAACTTAAGAGATTCTAAGAGCTGTTGAACCTTATTGAATTATGTTCTTAAGATTCAAGTGCACTTAATGTATAGGTATTAATATGATTAGCAAAATAATTATGTTTTTTTTAATACTACAACTACCTAATTAATGATATACTTGTACATCTACTTAATTTTTTAAGTACTTACCTAAGAAATCTCGAGGATCATATATTGTTCATAATTTCAAAATATTTACGATAAAGCAAAAAGCCCTCCTCACAAACAATCCGCTGTCACAAAATAAATACTCAATTACGCCGCTTACGTTAATTAGCTGGTTCAAAGGTTTAAGGTGCTTAAATGTCCTCACTGGAATATCCTTCAAGAAAACCCTTTTTCTCAGATGTCAAGCCTCTCGTGTCAATCGCAGCGAGGGCGACAACTAATTGAAATAAATATTTGTGCTTCGAATTTTCTTTCGCGAGCTCGGATACTTGTGTTTGCTCTCAAGTAGATTGCGTATATTATGTCTGCAGGATTAAATTGTTTTAGGATATAAAATTACGAGTTTAAAGTGGCTTGTTCAAAGTGTATAAATAATTTAGTTTTATTAATTAAATATACATTGAAAAATAATTGTTGTCGGTGGAACTCGTTGAGATTTTACTACGAGTAGGATGAAACACATTGAAATATTCGTCGGCTTGAGTACGCGTAGCTTACAAACAAACGAAATGGTAGTTCCTACATTTTGGTCTTCCTTATTTGAATGAGTAATTGACCCACAGCCACAGAATTACCGATTGTGCCATTTAGGTTTCCAGTCCTTCCGAGATCGAATATTTTTACAACGTTTTTGACGTTTGTTTATTTCTGAAAAAGTATCTTATGATCGGCGACAAGGTTCTCTATAATAACAACTGCCAATTCATTTTTATTACTAGATACCCGACAAAATTCTATCAGCTTTATCCAAACCAATGGCAATTGTATGTAGCTAATGTGATGGCAATTGAAAATGCATTGCAGAAAATCGTGCAATAAGTATGCATGACGTCCCCGCCGGTGGTGGAGTCTGGAGTCTGGACCGCTTTACTATCATTATTGCGTTCATTTCTATTTCTAATAATTGTAAACCTATACAACCGCGGCGAATGAGATTGTATTTGACTCTTATAACTGCTGCAACTTGATGATACGAATTGCATTTGAGTTTTGAGGGTTATTTAAGTTTAATTTTTACATTGTACTCACGCGTTCAAAAGTGCATGGGCAATTTATGAATGAATTCATTCCTTTCTCACTTGTGTAATATGCACTATTTAGGGTTCCGTAGCCAAAATGGCTAAAACAGAACCCTTATAGTTTCGTCCAGTCCGTCTGTCCGTCCGTCCGTATATCACAGCGCTTTTACTCAGTAACTATAAAGCATATGGTATTGATATAACAGTTACAGATGTATTTGGGAGCCGCTAACTAGTTTTACGCGCCCAATACATGTCACTGAATGTCAAAAACACTTAAAGGTTTCTTAAACTAAAATAGTATTAGTCTAATATTTTCGGAAATAATACTTCAAATAATAGCTTTGAACGTCTGAAAAAATGTGTTCCTCACAACTTTTGAACGGGAGGTCCAAAAAAAAAAAAATCAGGAACATAGGATTATAAAACGAACTTAACACGAAAATTACTTTGAACAAATTTATACAGGCCGTTTTATTTGAGTTTATGCTAAAAAGACTATTTATTACAAAAGGACGTAAGTGCCTTGTTATTTTGAAGGGTATACCCTCGTTTTGTCGAACAACTTTTTGCCTAATTTCAGTTCGCCTAAAAACGTTTAATTATCGTTTCGTCGATTGCCATTTTGACTAATTATCGATTTGCCGAAAAAAGATATACCAAACATAGGGGAACCAATAACCAATAGATGATACTAATCAACAAATTAGATATCACCGCTTGAAAAAAAAACATTTAAGCAAGGTTAGGTTATAATGTATAAGTATGTTCCCAGAGTCGACCTATTGGGTCGCCAATTATTAGGGGTGGCAGAATTTTTTTTTTACATTAGACCAAAAACTTTTTATACCAATTGAATATTAGACAAAACAATATTAGGTAAACTGAAATTAGGTATAATGATAGTTAGACGAAACGGGCGTTCGACATAATGATTTTAGGCAAAACGAAATTCGATGTAATGAAAATTTGACGAAACGAATAAGTATACCAAGTGATATTAGGCAAACTGAAATTAGGCGAACTGAAATTAGGCAAAAAGTTCGTCGACAAAACGAAGGTAAACCCCGACACGCACATGGCCGGTTTTTTTACTTTTATCTTCTCATTACCTTTAAGGGATCATTGACTGCCAAGAGTCATTAGGGCGCTTATGCTCTTTTTGAATTAAGAAAGAATTAATAGAATCTAAAGTTTAGATGAAAAATTTAGTGTTTACAAATTTTTCGGCATATAAAATATTTAACCCTCCACAAAAAAATGTTTTGTATGAAATGCCGAACATATATTTTTTTAAAGAGGTCCTAATAACGTGGTATAATTTTTGTCAGACCTTTCCTTTCACGTTATATTTTAGGCCGAGAACTTATCAGACGACCTGGTAATATAAGTAAGTATAGGAGTAGGTATATAGGGTAGGTCTAGCAGTTTGTTTAGTTTGGTTAGGTTTAGTACCTAGTTGGGGTTTGATCTGTGTGAGATTGTCCCCAAATATTTATTTATGTATTTTATCTATAGATATGTAGTTCACGGTATCAAATAAGGACGTGAGCAAACAAAATCCACCTCAGGATACATAAATATGTAGGGGCACCCTTGTCCTAAAATTAGTTTCATTTTCCCAAAGAAAAAATATCCAGACAATGTGGCCACTATAGGCAGTAGAGGTCTGCACAAGTGTGCGATACGAGCGCAGTTTACGATTATTTGAGTGGGCGCGGACAGTAACGTCCTAATTTATAACGTTAATACAGCATGATTGCGGGCTGTACATTACGGTACAGCATGTGAGAACGTGACAATGGTTTGTCTAGTCCCAATGACATTGTATGTTTATACAAACCTTATTGACTTCATTTGGATTTGAGGGCCTCTGTTACTATACGATTTGTACCGAGTAATCTCTTAGTCATCAAGTTCTAATTGACAAATCCATGTGTGATCATTCTGTTCTAGTTTACAAAGAAAAATATATTAATGTATATAAAAAAGTTGTCCGGCATGCAAAAAGACTGGCGGTTCAGGATGAAATAAGTAATGCAAATGGATCTGCTAAAGGCATATGGAATGTTGTGAACAGGCATAGGAATAAATCAACTCATTTAAAACAGAAAAAACTAATTTTAAAAATTGACAATAAAATCATAAAGGCACCTCAAGACGTTGCTAACATATTATCTAGTCATTTTGATCATAGTAAAACGTCGACTACGGGTAATTTGTCCTCTGCGAGCCACTGTCTAGAGGATTACAATAAAATTCACTATAATGACATAACTTGGTGGTGGGTTTCACCATTTGAGGTAGAAAAAACCGTAATGTCGATGCCAAATAAAAAATCCTATGGTTGTGATGAGATGCCTATTACAATTTTCAAACAGTCTATCGATTTACTTGCCGAACCCCTAGCTAATTTTTTTAACCAGTGCTATGAACAAAGTACCTTTCCGGATCAGTTAAAATTAGCCAAGGTAGTGCCGGTGTTTAAAAAAGGTCATAAAAATGACCCAAATAACTATAGACCCATATCACTTCTCCCTGTATTGTCAAAAATTTTTGAAAAACTTATTAAAACTCGTCTTCTTAAGCATCTTAAAGATAACAACATAGTAAACCCCAGACAATTTGGATTTCAGAAAAATATTGGTACAATAGATGCAATAAATTACTTGATTGATGACATCATTTCGAAAACTAACAGTAAAAAGAGAGTTGCTGGCTTATTTCTAGATTTGAGTTCTGCCTTTGACACCGTGGACCATGAGATACTACTAAAAAAACTACATTTTTATGGAATCAGAGGCAAAACTTTCACCCTACTGCGCAATTATCTGCAAAACCGTTACCAATACGTAGATATCAAAGATATGTATGATGACTGAAAAATCATTTAAGTCTGACGTGGTAAAAGTTGGCAGAGGTGTTCCGCAGGGGTCAATTTTAGGCCCTTTGCTATTTATCATATTCACCAATGATATTATAAATTATGTCTCTAATATGGTACCAAATTGTAATATAATCATGTTTGCTGATGACACAAATGCAATTATTCATGCAGATAATATAGTAGAACTTAATGAAATAGTAAATTTTGCTTTATCCACCTTCCATCAATGGTTTACTTTTAATAATCTTTGCTTGAACACTAATAAGACCCAGATAATGTTGTTCAAACAAAACTCCAAGAAAACTGATGGCCTTAATGTAATTATGAACGGATCTCCCATAGACATAGTTGATAATGTTAAGTTCCTTGGCTTGCATCTTGACTCAAAACTAAACTGGGTACAGGAGATGGAGGCTATTGAGAACGTAGTAAACTCGGCATGCTACGCCTTGAGAAGCCTCAGAGACGAAACTAGTATAGATCATCTAAAAATAGTATATTATTCTCTTATTGAATCTAAATTTAGGTATAGTATTATGTTCTGGGGTAACAGTTTCAAATATAATGTGAACAGAGCTCTCATCGCTCAAAAAAGGGCTATAAAAATTATGTTCCGAATTCCACCATGGGCTTCTTGTAGGGAATATTTTCTTAAGCTAGGCATTCTTACAGTGCCTTGCTTATACATGCATATACTGCTCACAGAACTTATAAAACATAAGCATAGATTTGAAACGGATAAAGAAGAAGAGCTGCGTTTACTCACACGAAAAAAAAATCTAAAAATTAATTTTCGCCCAACTTCAAAAATAGAGGAGCATTGCGTGAGACATCAGGCTGTGAAGTTATTTAACCGACTTCCTCTGGAATTAAAATCTATTACAGTGTATACTTTATTTAAGCTAAAATTAAAACGCTTTTTACTAAGAGGTTGCTTCTATAGCCTAGACGAGGTGTTTGAGCCTGATTTAATTTAAGTAGTTCTTGCTTGTATTATAAAAAAAAAAAATGTGATATTAAATAGCTTTGACATTCCTTTTCTTTGATCTCATTAAAAATAAATTGTAAAATGTATCTATGTAATGTTGTTGTGTAAATTCAGATTTTATGTGTAAGTATAGTTGTAATGAGATATTGTTGTTTTAACTATGTATAATTAAGTATGTAATGTTTAGGTAATATTCAAACACAATCTTGTATTGTTCATGAATAAAAATACTATGACTATGACTATGACTTAATTTTTTTTGTTATAGTGTGGGCTCGTGTGGAATATTTTATCAAATACTTGGTTATTTTCTTCGAATTACATACAAAACATCCCATATTTAGAAATGCTCCTAATAAAACATTCTTTGGATACTAAGATGGACGTGTAAAATATTTTTTTTAATAAATTTTTATATATGACAAACATTCCAAGCCATTGAAAAAATAAGTAGGTATAAAATATACGAATTTTAACAAAACTTGAAATCCTTCTGTTACGAAGTAAGAAATAAAATAATAGCGCAGTCATGTACAAGTTGCTTCTAGCCTTTGTTGAAAGATAACCTTTTACTGTCATCAAAGAGTTTGTACTCACAAACAAAACGAGACAAGAAAATATACTTCAAGTGGATACACTGAAACTGCTAGAAACAGAAAATAAATACTATGGAAATAAACAGACAACTTAGGAATGCGTATTTAAAAGCGTTTGAAAGTAAATCTTAACGACTTAGTTCTTTTGTTTTTGACTGAATTACTTACATTCTTTGTGTTATTAAGAACTCCATTAATCTTTAAAATACGAAATATTCTTGTTTCTGCACTGAAGAAAAAAGGATATTTAATTTGAAAACTGAAATCTTTAAATTAGTTAGTGCGGTTAATATAATTGAAGTGAAATTAAATGAACTATTGATGTAGCAAAAATACAAACGTAGTACAAATTAACAACAAAAAAACTTGAATAAGGATAAAACTATGTATATATAGTTAAGTAGATACTTAACTACGTATATTATCTTTAATCTTCATGTTATAGATATGTATACCTTTTCTTGCATTGGCGGTAAAAAATCGCTTCGCTAAAACTATCTGTTAAGCTGCAGACAGCCGAACTAGCAATAAAGGGAATGAGTTGCAAAAGCCTCGTTTCGAATTAAAATTTGTAGCAATCAGGAGTCGCGGGGGATGGCTCGGCAATTGCTATGGTTATTTGATTGTTTGCTACCCGTAGCTATAATAAGGAGATAAGGACAGTAAAGACATGTCGTCTATAGCCAGCGGCGTAAAGTTGCCAAATTAGCATTCTTTTGGTAGATAACAAAATATATTTTTTGAGACAGGGTTTGATATAAGGCATAATAAACACCTAAAAATCGAAGTTTTATTGCTTTCGCCTAGCACAAAATCGAATCGTTTTAAATACAATCGTCATTATAAGAAAGGTCCTTTCAAGGAAAGGAAAGGAAAGGAACGAAAGGTTCTTTAGTAAGGTTGTCTGGAAGAGATCGCTTTTTAGCGATAAGACCGCCTGTTGTTTACCTCTGCTTTTGTGTATGATGTATATTTTTCTGTTGTAATATTTTATGAGGTGTGCAATAAAGAGTTATTGTATTGTATATAAAGTGGTTAGGGCATCTGCCGCAAAAGCAATTAAGAGGTCGCTGGTTTAATCCCAGCCCTGCTCACCGGAGGCATTGGTCACTTTTTTGTAGTATATGACATATTTTTCAATTTATAATCATTTTATAGTTCAGGTACCATATTTTTTAACAAAAGAAGTCATAGCGTTCGTACCATTGACTTATTGAAAGAAACAGACACACAAAGCAGAACAAAAACGTCAAAAAATGTGGGTCACAATCAGTGAACGGAAATAAACATGGAAGAATTCCTTCATACAAATCGTCAACATAAACCTGGCTATAAATCTGATATACGCATGTCCACTACACTGCCAATCAAATTATCAGTCGGTTTTCTATTATAAAATATCATAAAACATAATTGGTCAACGTCAATATTCTTTGTTGTGATTGGCACTAGCGCTGACACTTGAATGTTGCGAGAATAATAGTGACATTGGAAACGCACTGTCTGTAGACAGATTGATGCAATAAAGAACAATTTTTACATGCAATATTTTTCTTGTGATAAGTTTAAATAAAATTTAAAGTAGAAAATCACTATTAATTTTATTGTTCTGTTGATGTGTTCGCCGCACGATTATTTATGTAGGTAACTTAACATGTACGAGTATGGAATAATTGTAGGGTTCGATATTGTTAACGCAACCATGATATAAATATCATGTTCGTAACTATCCGTATGGGCAGTCCGCTCCCTACATTTATTGTTATATTGTAGGTACGGCATAAGTGGGAAGAACCCATCTGAAAAATTCGTCAAGGAGGACAGCGTGGTAATTAGCACTAGCTAGTGTGGATCAGAAACGCCTTATGCCAGTTATGCCCTGCACCACTACCCTCTCCTATCGACTACTGACCATCTATTAAGCATTTAATTTGATCTGAACATAAGGAGCCTGTTAGTCGATACCAAGTACATACATAAATGTTTGATTTGGTTTATTCAATCATCAATATTAAGTAGCGCCCTTAATAAGGGATTTATATTTTCTAATAAACTCTCCATTTTTGTTCAATATATACCAGCATTGTGCAAAGTGGAGGAGAGGAAGTAGGAATGCGGAAACTGGTAATTTGTGGAAGAAGATTTTTGTTTAATCTCTCAATGTTCTATTTTCAACTTAGTCTTGCTGATTCCCCAACTTTGTTAGTCTGTGTCATATAGTCTTATTTTGCGTGATCAACTAAAAGGAAATGGTAGCGGTTTAATTCTGTTTAGGTGGCGATGCCAACTACTACTACTAACAAGTAGATATATCTGTCTGGTATGACAAGCCAATCCCGCAGTACAATTTTTTTATTTTATTTATGGCGTCCCTTTTTTCGGTACGAAAAAAAGGCATAGAATATTTGAAGATAATATATTTAAAGGCGTAACACACAGTTTTCTGTCCATAAGTTTCAAGTAATTTGATAACAATAGTGACGAAGGTTGTCGTCGATGGAGTATCTCAGTTGAATTTTCCGCATCCACCTGATTAGGAACACCAAAACGATGTCCACAGCTTGGACACGAGATCTAAAAAGTAAAAATACAATGTAATACAATACAATACAATACAATACTCTTTATTGCACACCTCACACAGATGAAATACAGTTACAAGAGAAAATAATAATACAGAACAGTAACAGTAAGGGGTAACAACAGGCGGTCTTATCGCTAAAGAGCGATCTCTTCCAGACAACCTTTGGGTAGTGGAGTACAGATCAAATGAAAAAATGTATTAGGTGGCACAGAGATTAACAAAAGCACACAAACAACACACACAATAAATATACATACCAAAATAATAATACGATAAAACATACATATTACATACATACATACATAAACATACATACATAATAAATACATACGTAAACATACATACATAATATATATATATATACATAACGATGAGTGAAGAAGAGAAACGACAGTGTCAAAGAAGAAAAGCTAAGGAAGAGACAGATAGTATTCCTTGAGTTTCAACTTAAAGGGACTTATAGTTTGAGCACGTCTTACGTCAAGGGGAAGAGAGTTCCACAGTTTAACAGCCTGGAGAGTAAACGAAGAATTAAAAAACTTAGTAGAAGAAGAAGGAACGGATAGTAGTAAGTTATGAGAGCATCTGACAGAATTTAAGTAAGTAAAATGTTCTTTGAGATAGCGGGGAGTTGCAGGGTTAAAAAGTATAGAGTAAAGGAGAGAGAGTATATGAGAGTTACGACGATGACGGATAGGAAGCCACTTGAGTTGAGAACGAAAACTGGAAACATGGTCATATTTGCGTAACCCATATATGAACCGGATGCAAACATTTTGAAGACGCTCAAGCTTGTTAAGTTGCTCCACAGAGAGATCGGGATAGGAGACATCGACATAATCAAGAATGGGAAGAAGTAAAGTTTGAGCAAGCGCAATTTTAGTAGCAATAGGCAGAAAGTTACGGAGCCGTCTGAGAGACCCTACAGCGGCAAACACCTTCCTGCTCACCTCACTCACTTGCGGTACCCAGGACAAACATTGATCCATAATAAGGCCAAGATTCTTGACGCGGTTTGAGAAAGGAATTTGAATGTCGTCAAAAACTATTTTAGGGAGATTTCCGAAATCGACTTTAGAAATAAGTTTGTTGCTGCCAATTATGATGACTTGAGTTTTGAGTGGATTAACTTTAAGGCCATAATAGCGACTCCAATTTAAAATCTGCAACAAGTCATCATTCGTTCTATCAATGACAGATGGAAGGTCACTTAATGCGCCCTGAGAATATATTTGGAGGTCATCAGCATACATGTGATAAAAAGAAGAAATATTAAGAGTAATTGTATTTATAAATATGGAAAACAATAGCGGGGACAGCACACCACCCTGCGGAACGCCGGCTAGCGTGCTGCACCAAGAAGAATTAGAGGTGCCCACCATTATTCTTTGCCGACGATCAACCAAGTAGCTGCCGAACCAGTCCACCACTTCAGGAGCAATGTTCAGAGAGCGTAGGAAGGCTAGTAAAATTTCAAAATCGACATTATTAAATGCATTACTAAAATCTAAAAGTGTAAGAACCGTGAGTTGCCTGTTATCCATACCCAATCTGATGTCATCAGTTACTTTAATTAAAGCCGTAGATGTACTGTGACCAGGACGAAAACCAGACTGGTACAGATTAAAAAGGTCGTTTTTATTTAAGAAAGAAGTTAACTGCTGATGCACTCGCCGCTCGAGGACCTTAGATAAGAACGGGAGAATAGATATAGGACGATAATCAGAAAAAGAACACGGGTTTGATTTTTTGGGTAAAGGAATAATATTAGCATTCTTCCATACACTAGGAAACATACTGGATGATATGGAATAGTTAAGAATACTCGTAATAATTGGGAGAAGAAAGTCAAGGAGAGGAAGGATCATTTTGCGGCTAATGCAATCAACACCGACGGCGTTAGAAGTGATATTTAAAATGCTCTTCTTGACATCATCCTCAGTGAACTGGCTAAATGTAAAAGGAGAGAAACAAGACGTCGGCAGAGAAGAAAGGTAATTTAAAGTATTAACTTTAATAGAGTCACTAAATCCTGCAGATGAGGAAAAGTGTTGATTCAGCTGATCGAGATTAATGTTATTTACGTTATCAGATAACGTCCGCGATTTCCCAACTCCAAGAGATTTAAGAAAACTCCAGACCTTGACTGGATCTCCATTTTCTACCGAACTATGTATATGGCGCCGCTGAGCATCACGACACACAGTGCTGCAACGATTTCGTAGAGAATGATATCTGGACTTATTTTTATCCGAACTTGTACCTAGACTTCGCCTGATTCTTCTTTTCAATGAGAGCCTTAATTTCTGCAGTAAGCCAAGGAGCAGGGAGATGCTTGACCTTTATAGCACGGATAGGAGCATGAGCATCAAAAAGCTGAATGAGGAAGGAGTTGAAGAGTGATACCTGCTCATCTACAGAATCAGATTGATAGATAGCACTCCAATCTATCTTTGACGCGTCATCCCGGAGCTTGTCTACATCCAACCTGCTAAAATTGCGCTGCAAAAGAATTTTTGATTTCGATTTAGGAGGGCGAATTTTGTATGATAAATACAGCAGATCATGGTATGAAAAGGCATCAGCCGAGTGCTGGCCAAATTTTGCAACAAGAGAAGGGGAAGAGACTATAGCTAAATCTAGTAAAGAAGGGGCACAATTAGGGAAACGATGTGTCGGATCTGATGGAAGAATAGATAAATTACACGCCTCCACTAATGACCTAAGACGCATCGACCGATTATCGTCTTTAATAAGACACGTGTTAAGGTCGCCCATAACAATATGGTGATTGAAGCAAGGCATAAGGTCTTCGAGAAGCTTCTCGAGAGAAGCGAAGTAATTAACATGAAGAGAAGGAGAGTAAAAAACGCCAAATAAAAGTTTAGTATGGGATAAAGAAACGTCGAGAAAAATATACTCAGCAGTAGGGCTGCCATCCGTCCGGGTTTCCCCGGATTTGTCCTAGTTTGGAGCCCGTCCGGGGAACGTCCGGCCCGGATTTTTAAAAGCGTCCGGGGTAAACCCGGACATTTTTGGGTTCAGGTCAATTCCTAGCAAAAGCATATATTTTTTAAATTAAAAATTGATTTCTTTAGTGTCCGGGGAGAGACCGCGAGTTGAATGAAACGTCCGGGTTTTCTAACTTCTTTGTCCGGTTTCGGCAATGCACGAGATGGCAGCCCTACTCAGCAGTAATATGACATAAGTAAAATTACATTTCCAATTCGAATAATTTACCTTAAATTGACGGAAAAATCAAGTACCAAACACGTTAAAACGGATTGATCGGATTAAAAATAATAAAATATGTTTCATTTTAATGAATTATTATTGCGGTACCAGAAAACATTATAATGAAGTATCAGTTAAAGGATTTCGTTGAAATTTAACAGCTGAGATATCCTTACAAAATATATAACTACGGTAAGTACGTGTATTTAAATAACTGACCATTCGACGTTTCTGAGGAGTTTGATTTTCTGCATAGTCATTTTCTTTATTACTTATTTTGAGCGGCAGGGTTGATGATCTATCTGGCTGCCTCATTCCCTGTTTAGTAATTGATAGCGACGTTTCACTTGAAAATACCATCTGAAAAAATTCAAATTCATCAAACGAATTTACTAACAAATATTGTTTTCATACACCCGTATTTAAACCAAAGTATATCTACAGTACAAATCGGTATAACGGTTCTAGCAAGCTGCGTGAAGCCTTTTTTAGACAAATAGAAATCTTCAGCTTTGAAGTGTATGGAACAGACTCTAGATGCCTTGGTAGGCATCCAATCTGTTTCATGCCTCTCCGGTTGGACAGCCTCTATCTATCGTTGACGACGGTTAGGATACTGTGGGACTCTGATTACAAAGGAAAACGTAGGTATCAACGTAGGTAGAACATCAGGAAATATCAAAAATGATTAATATGAATTTGAAATAATTAGATTTGTATAGCACCATTCCGTATAAGGTAAATCCAAGTTTGTCAGTTAGAGTTTATCATTATAATACATAAAATTATGATCGCACAAGTTAAGAAAATAGTCTAGTTCATTTAGCATAACATCATCCCTATATAGAAAATGTCATCATATATTTTTTTAGTTTTCGCTGAATTTATCTGTTTACTTACCTGTGAAATGTGATTCCACTAGTCTTGAAATGATCAGTATAGTTTCTGCACCACTTCACCACACATGAAGGCATTTTTCATTGTAAAATACGTTGTTCTGATAACTAGTTTTAGGCATCTGTCACTCACTGACATCACGGTCAAACAGAAATCGCGCCCGGTACCAATCATAAGGACCGCCTACCGAGGTACCAATGTCCGTGGTGCCATAATATAGCAGACATAATGCTTCCATGCTTTATCTGCGTTCACTGGATAAAACCAACTGCTGCACTTTTATGGCGTCATTTTTTTTCGGCTGATAAGGTATCCAGTTATTTTATCCTATATCCATGGTTCGTACTAATAAAGTAACGCATACACCTACTGCAAACACGATGGACTGCGGCTAAGGAGCCTGATCATGGATGGACCCCTTCCGCATCACTAGTGCTAAGACTAAGAGCCATAGCCTCTCTACACCTTGGAACTGCTGACCCCTAATTACCTTGCCTCATTTGTCATGTTTGTCGGTAGGTAGGTTTGGGTGTCTGCCATAAGAGGGTTACGTATGTTTTTCGAGCGTATGTAGGTATATATTGATAGCGAGGGCCGGCACTCTCACACCCGTAGAAACTCTTTCCGTGCACACATTATTTTTTCGTCCAGCACTCTGTACATGATGCGGAGTACCATTTCTAATCGAGTCGAACATAATCATCTGGTACGGGCCAGATGGTATACCTACTATGAGTACCTACATATTACCTCCTTCGCCGAAAAAAAGCGTATATATGTCAATTTCTTTGTCACACCCTACAGCCTACATCGCTCGATAGACGTTTGAGGCGTCATTAGATTGCCGTCATGGCCGGTGACTGGTGAGTCATCATGATTCACGTAATGTTACTCAGCGTACTATTTTATTGATCGTATTTTCACTTATTCAGTACCAGCTACGATGACTCACTACGGGGGCTTCAATGATTCAAAGTACTGAAATAGACTGTTATGAAATATAACATAAAGCTCAAAAAGCACAAGTATGTACTTACCTATGTATTATTATTTAAGTTTAAGTTGCCTAATACCTATCCACACTTTGTAACACTACACTATTTAAATCTATATTTTTATTTTTTTCATTAGGTTATACGTTACGTATCCACATTAGTATATATATAAATATATATATATATATATATATATATATATTTATATATATTACGCTATGTATTAACCAGTCAAACTATGTAAACAGTTTTGTGTATTAATATTAATAAATAATAATAATAAAAAATGTCCGGGTGTTAAAAATAAGTAGGTACTATTAGGAATATTAGGATATGAATAAAATCTACAATTTAATAAGCTCCATAAAGTTTCATAGACGTAGACGTAATATTTAACGACTTACTTATATCTTATTTTACTATTTGTTAATATATTTGTTTATCTACATTTTTGAAATGTTTCGATGCCGTGAACCCGGCAAATAGTTTTCCGAAGCGATGGATGCCGGATCTTGAACAATGCGTCTGAAATCTTACCCAACTGCCTGACATGCCGACTGTTCAATCCCTCGGTCTCCTATTGCGAAAGTTTTCTTCATCGTCTTTGTTGAGCATACTTATTGCTAAGTATCCTTAGATGTTTTATTAAGCCTTCATCTTGTAATAGGTAATAATTGAGTGTAAGAGCTTAATGAATATCTAACTCAATTTCTATTTTCAATGAGTATGGATGTTAAAAAGAGACCAATATCGAAATTGTACCTAACGTTTTGGATTATAATAAAAGGTGTTCCCGTTCAACTATATCCCGGGGTAGGTAGATCACATCAATAGAATAGAGTGTATTACCTAATTACATTATAAGCAGTAATAAAATGTTTGTTTGCAGTTTTTCTGTACAGTTTGGTCGATCTTTAAATCTTATTTTGTCGTGTGTCACTTAGGCATAATACCTGCATAATACAAATAAAGATTTGCATCCACAATTATTCAACAACATCCGGAGGTATTCGTGTGTTCCTAGTTTCAAAGATGTGAAATAATGTTTTCTATAGGTACTTAACCTAAAATAGAAAAAGAAGAATCGGGCGGACAAAAGAAAACTAAAAGTAGGTACTTAAAGGTTAACCATTTTAGTGCTTTCTTTAATTGACAGTAATATGTGATGTCTAAACTTTTTTTAGATCATTTTTTTATTACGCTGGCTCTTTGTTCTCAGGACACCTAATATTTACACTTCTGTTTTTAGCGCGGTGTCTCGTTCAATTGCCTTTCCAAATGTACGTGGAAAACTAAGCGAACTGAACCTGACAACGTTCATAACAATGTGTTTGATGTCAGTTATTGGCTATATTAAATAAACAATTGATACCAATGGAAACTAAATTTTATGGTAGAAGACAACAACATTATATATATCATAGAACATAGAGTAACATAGAAGTCACAAACAGGTTGTCGATTATTTTAGTAGGTTTGCCTCGTACATTTAAGACTAGTGTTAGATAACTACATTTTATTTTATTAGCACCGTAACAGACATGAATGCAAGAAGACTCAAAGATTGCAGGTTATAAGAATAGCTTAGAACAACTTTAATATTGGAATTAATTTTGTTTGGAATATTCATGTCTACAATGAAGTTGCCTGTAATGTAAAGCAATTCACCGGCGCTTATCTTGGCTGTGGAGAAATATATTAACTTATTATAAGAAAGAAAAACCTATTAAATCCTTTTTAAAATAATCATTATTGCAATGTTTTATTAATGCTCTTAGCGCTACTTGTACCTCCCGGGGTTAACCGACGAACCCGAAGTTAAGCGTTAAAAAAAGTGTGAAATTTGATATCTAACTCTCGGTTAGTTTGCTAACATCTCTTCATACGCAATATTGAATTGTTCTATAAAAAACATTAACGTGAGAATACGTTTAAATCATAACCAGCGATCGTAAATTTTGTAGCATTTTCGGTGCAGCATTGTTGCGTTAATAGCATCTGCCCTATTCTAGCTGGGATAGCTAAATAGAGTTAAGCCCAGTAATATACTATTTTATTATACTGCACCGAAATTTACAATCACTGATCATAACAAAAGAAAAATATTCACAAACTGATTGCATTCAATGTCTGGTGTACGATATTAACATTTTGGGTATTCGTCTTTCCAATAAATATAAAACCTAGCCTAGCCTAGCCTGCAAACTATCTTTCCACCTTAATTTTCTTTTCAAATTTCAAGTCACGTCACTTGATCGTTTCACATCAAGTAGAATGGTCGTCCATTAGGCAAACGTTAATCTTTAAATTTCCGTTGCAATAGTGATGGGTGATTTTTATGAATAAAATTCTGAAATATAAAATATTGAAGACACTGGTTCAACGCCAGCGCTGGACACTAAAGGCTTAGATTTCCTTTCAGGGTATGGAATCTATATTAACTAATCATTTACCCAGTAATCTTACTATTTACTCTAAAGAACACAAACAAAGAATATTATTCGGTTTAAAGAAACTTTTATTGTCTAAATAAATTACAGAAATGTCACTTATAAGACAACTTATAAATAGTTAACTTATCTAAAATCATTACCTACTTTTATAAATTTACTAATTAATCACATGCTTTAGCAAATCAAATGAGACAAAATATGATTTTTTGCAGGTGTAAGTCATACTTCTCCCAAAAACCAAAGGGTTAAATTGAATTGTCTATCTATGAATAGGCTTTTTGCTCCCAACTTGGTTGAAAGGGAAAAAGCTTATGACGCTATGTTATCCGCAAAGTGCATTGAAGCCCTTCTGCGGCTTATCCATATAAAATAGGTATAAGTACAAAGGCAAAATATAAAAGATTACGTTATGTCAATACAACTATAACATCAAACACCGACCAAGTGCGAATCGGACCCGCGCACGAATGGTACAGTCAACTACAAAGATATGAATACAGCCAAAGTGCCAAAAATATGTAGACAGGACATTATTTCCTAAACACTAAGGTCGTGTATACATATTTTTGGCACTTTGGCTGTATTCGTATCTTTGTAACTAGTTTACTCTACCATTATTTTTAAAACGGCAAATAATCACGTTTGTTGTATGGGAGCCCCCTTAAATATTATTTTATTCTGCTTTTAAGTAAGTATTTGTTGTTATGATACATGTTTTGGTTCTTGAGATACAGCCTGGTGACAGACGGACGGACAGATGGACGGCGGAGCCTTAGTAATAGGGTCCCGTTTTACCCTTTGGGTACGGAACCCTAAAAATCAAGTTCATATCGATTATTTCAGCAATGGTAGATGTACTTTGTTCGTGACTGCGCGAGCGAAAAGCTATCAAATTAAAACGAGTACTACGAATTATATTCATTTTTTTCCCGCGGTATTATTTTGTGGCTCGTCCAGACTTTCCGAGAATTAAATTACGGCCGAGTATTTCCATCACTCTTCAGCACTTTAATGTTGTTCTACTCGTACTTTGTGCTTTTTAAATATTTATATGAAATGAATGTTCATCACAACAAGAAACACTTTTAGCTAAGCACGAGTCCTTAGCTTTCTATTTTTAAAATAAGGAATCATATTCTGGCAATGGAAACTGTAGAAATGTCTTTCCTATTTTACCTTGCCACATTTATTATAGTAATAATATCACTTTGCTGAATATCAACTATAAATTAAACATCACACGATGTTTCTAAACAGTTAATATAACAAAGTTTATGAAAGATATTTACAACCTGTAACAGACGTTGTTCTTCGCTCACAACACAGTACCTACTAGTACCAACATCTGCTCCCTCACAAAGCTTGTCTTATTGCTGGCTACTTTGTGCACTTTGCGGATACCTTGAAACGTGGACATTGTAAAGAAAAGCTGGGGAAAATATTGTTTGAGTTTCTTGAACGCTTTTAAAGTTGTTAGACATGTAATTTACGAAAAAAGTGACTGACTTTTTCTTTAACATTGGAATAAAGAGTTAAATTGTGGGTACTTTTTTTGTATGTAATTATAAGTGTTTTCTAGTAATAAAATAAAATAATATAAATATTGTGGGACAATCTTACTCAAATCGTTCTAGTCCCACGGTAAGCTCAATAAAGCTTGTCGCTTGTGTTTACTACGCGACGATATTTATGTACCTAGGTATATAAGAGATAGAGACTATTCTGCGGCATCGAAAAACACGAAGTTATCACGGCGTTAGTATGTGTTTTTCATGACGTTCTGAAAATAATTGATGTTGACCTACAATTATTAGGGAAATCATAGAAAAAAAAATTTAATGTATGGTTAAAAAATTGTTAAGTTATTTATTAGATTGTATGTTACTAATAACATACAATCTAGAGATATATATAAATATGCCTATATCTAAATACAGGCATATTTATTCGATTAACTCCTTCAAACAACACAGAGAGGGAAGTCGGCATACGCACTGTTTCGCCTTTGCCGACGTACAAGCCCAGATGGGCATACGCGAGTCTTTGTTGTGACTAAGTCCGTACACAGATATAGATCGAAGTGCGCAAGATTTGTTAGTGTAGTTGTATCATTTTCTATGTGATACTGTCGTCATTACGTCATCTGTGTGCTAGTTTCCCCCCCGCAAAAAGTGACAGAAAAATAATAAATTTTGATTAAGAATAGCTCTATAGCAGAAAATTTAATTTATAGAAACGAACTTACAAAGTTTAATTCACTGTGCGAATATAGAATTAATAATTTTATTTTGTGCACTTCAAATTACTAGTTAGCCACAGGCGTCGCAAAGTTATTCCAAACTTTTGTATAGCCGGTACGTGTTAGAATTTTAAATTTAATCTTTTAAATTCCACCTTTAAAAATAAAGCAAAAGTGAGGTACGAAACGAAACACTTCGCGGTATTCTTATGACAGTTTAACTCGAAAAAATTCGTGGTACAAAAATTACGACAAGTTTGGGGAATTAACCGCACGGAATGGCTTTCGGCGTGTGTTTGGAAAAAGGAGCGAAAGTGGCAAGTGTCACGAACAGCATTTGGCATTCAGCCACCAGTGGTATTGATGCGGCAGACGGGAGCTACTTATTTATTCATAAACGTTCAAAAACTTGTCAGTGCTTCCCGGCGGGGGCCGCGCCGCTCGCAGCCGCACACGCTCCCGCCGAGCACTAGGTATCCCGTATTAGTGCACTCCCTGTTTATTTTATTCTCCAAACATATTCGGCTGCATCGCCGCCAGACACTCCGAACTCGAGCTCTTTTTGCGAATAATCAGAAAAGACGTCAGGTGGCTCGTTTTGCGTTGCGTTTTATTTTCGGCTATACCATGTACGGACGTAAATTGTTACCCGTATATAAAGTGATGTTCGGCGGTCTCGTGTTACGTAGCGTTTATGAAAACCTAATCTGCTTTATGTTTGGGTGTACGTTTCAATAACAATAGCTTGTTTGTGATTTATGACGTTTTACACGAAAGTGGGATTGTTGGTGGAAATATTGTTCATGAAATCTGGTCGCGTACGGTCGGTTACGGGATTACAAGCTCGTGGCCGGTCAAGCGGCGCTCTTACTGGTATTAAGTTGGTTTATATAAAATTAATAACTGTTTCGTGACTAAGACCAGTTTGGGAGAGGGAGGGTTTTATGTTCTCGTTATCCGCGTCCGCTAATCGGTCGAGTGGCCGTCGTTAATGGGATAAAGGATATCCGTAACGCCATCAAGCTGTTGAAAGCAATCCGATAGATAGTGTTCGAAGAGCACTAAGTAATATCGATAAGTTATAATAAGTATAGTGTTCGTTATAGTTAGTTTGATATCAATCATCATCCGGGGAACACTCTCAAAATTCAGTCTATAGATTTACTGAAATGATAGTATAACGCATAAACAGTGATAAGTTTATTACATTATATCTAGGTGCTCGCAAGATTATACCACATTATACATACTCGTACACTACAAATGTAGGTACTTGTAATTCTACAAAAAAATGTTTCCCTATGTACGACTGATCAGCTCCTGAAAACAATGTACTGAAAGAAGAATTATGAAGCAATAAGTACATTTTCATCAGGCTGGCTGAAGTCACGGCGGGCGCCTCTATATGTTATCTCGAGTCTAGACAACGCTAGAATCGTGACTTTCTCTCCAACTACGTCCCATGGTGATTATGACGATTAAAAATAGATTTATCAATTTTTATTCCTAAACCTTATACCTTCCCTTCCCCCCGTACGAATTTTAGTCCGTATCCGTATTAATTTATTAAGTACGTAATAAACTTTTATTTATTTAGTGAGTCACTAAGAATTCCAAATGAAGAAAAAACAAAACAACTGCTTCTGGTGATTTTTAGCAGAAATAACAAAAGAACTTTGGCTGTAAGAGCGGGCCTAAAGCTTATTTATCGAGCTGTTGTTAAAAGTTTTCATCACGAAGACAGAATGAAGTCACTGAAAGAAGCGCTATAGTATTGCCTTTGATTTTTACTCGTAGATATATCAGATTCAGAATCAGAATCAGAACATTTATTTGTTTAAACATAGGTATTAACAATACAGGTGGTAAATTTAGGTTTTTGATCACTATGTTTTACCCACAAAATGCGGGTGCACAAATTTAATACTTACGTAACTAACATGCTGCATGCATACAATATAGTATTTGTATATTGAAAATCTATAAGCACTGGTTACAAATTATTATAATATTTGCTGATCTGCAGCATTATTCTAAGCCATTACCAAAAAATCACTCCTAATTCAAGTATTAATCTTGCCGTAATTATGCAAGCATTTTAGGTACCGATATATTTCCCGTGAAATCAAATTCTTCCCGATTTACATTTAATAGGTATCTGGCAATAGTACTCCTTTAGCTTCTCACCTCAGGGACTGCGATATTATTGCATTTCGCTCGGGAGTGCCAGACGCCGCGATCCACCGTCTCTTATAAATGGTGATAACATATTGACAAATAGGTGGAGATGAAACAAGAATCGTGCATATGGATACTTATGGAGATATTGTCAAGATTTTTGTAGGAAACATGAGGAGCTCTTGGGATTACCAGGTCGAATGCCATATAAATACCACAGTCTGACTTGTGGTATTTATATCATAAATATGTTATATTTTGACGTTTGGAGGCCTTTACACATCCAAATCCTATTAGTATTATTTTTTGACGATGGGGACCTTTTACATCTCCAGTCTTTATTTTGACACTTGGGGAGCCTTTACATCTCCAAATTTTATTCGTATTTTATTTTGACGTGGGGGGACCTTTTACATCTCCCAAACTTAATTTATTTTTAACTATAGAGACTATACATGTCTTGCCATATACACATTTATTTTAATATTGTTTACCCAGGTTTTGGCTGTTGTATTATCAATATTTAGATTATACTTTTACTCCTTACTATATATTGTAAATGTTTGTACATGCAAATGCTTTACTGTAATGCTTAATTGCTTATTGACTTGTAAAAGCGCCCTTGAGGCCTACTTGCAGAATAAATTTTTGAATTTTGAATCCACCTGAATAAAGCCAGCCAATTAGTGTAGCTCAATAAAAAATTGCTTCAGATTCTAATAAATTTTAGTTTCCACAAATATTTCATCTGTTTATTAAAATAATGTGCATATGAAATGCACAGTTGAATTAATAAACCCAACTAAACTTGCATATTCGATCATTTAATGGGACCATAGTTGGGGAGTTTCACTGTATTCATTTGCTGCATGCGAAATATATTGATCTTACTCGTCGGCTTATGTGGGACTACAATTATTTTAAGAACCTTAATTACCTATGGTTTATCTGTTGAGACTCGTATAGATATGTATTCAAGAAAAGTGTCTCAGTTTCCCCGAGAGCGTGCCGTTCAATTTCCGCATCAAAAGCAGGAGCTGAAATTCCATGTAACATAATATTCTCGTCAATGTTGGAAATATAATGCTTTCTCGTGCTCTCGTGGGGATATTCAGAGTTAAGTTTTGAGCAAAAGGTACAATTATATTATGGTACTTTTTAACAATACTTCATGGAATAGATATATTTAGTTATAAGTTATAGGTATCACATAGTTATTACTATTACTTATATCAGTTAAGGTATATACAGTTTAAGTTTAGTTTTAAAACACAACATTACTTCTTTATGATTTCGTTAGCCCGCGACTTTCTTCGACGTGTTTTTTAAAATCCGTTTGGGTTTGAATTGAGATAATTTATATTACAGCGATGAACAATATTACGCAGATTATCTAATGTAAAAAAAAGTCTTCCACATTCACTACTTTCGACTCTTCGTTGAAAGCAAGTCAGTCAGGACCAGCGACTTCACGAATTTAGTTCTTCAAGTTTATAATAATAATTTTAGCCTATACACATTCCACTGATCACAACTACCCTTGGAATTTGCGGTTGCTAAATAACCTGTAACCACTTACTCTCTATAACAACTTTGTGTCTTCTACGATTTCTTCTATTTCGTCCTGTCTCTTTTCCTTTAAGATGTATTCGTTCTACGCTTGGCCGTTGCACTGGCCACTAGTAGGGAAAGGTCCCTATCTCAAATAGCTTAAGTCTGTCAAATAAGAAATATGAAAACGTTGTCCTTTAAATGTTTACATAGTCTACTTCCTTGTATGCACTTCTCCCACCACACCAAGTACTTAGCACATAGTTTTCAGGCCTTTATAAACGCAGGCCTTTTCACCGCTCCCAGCTTCTTATATGTATTATTTATACTCGTATCACACTGCATAGTGCACATGCTCGGATCGGGCCCCGTTCACACGTGACAGCCGATACGGCCGCCGGAACTGCTGGAGCGGGCCGATTGATATTGGAAATGATACGCGAAATTACGTGCGAATTTAGTTCGCTACTTCTGAAGATAGTGCTGAAAACTATTTCGAGCCGAATAATTCGATAAGTATTTTAATAATACAGGTACCCTGTAAAATTTTTTGTTGGCATCAATATACATAAATTGACATCTGCTTAAATACTGTTAACGGTATTTTTAATGTCAGACTTGTATTGCTTTGAGATGTGATTGGTTTGTCTGTCCATCATGATAGAGGAACTTGAGGCAATATAGACATCTTAAGAAAATGTTTGCCTGATAACTTGAGAATTCAATAATTAGTATGATATTGATATTACTTCATTCATTCATTACAAGAAGTACCTACTCTTTCAAAATAATAAATACTATGTAGGTATATACTTAGCCGAATGTGTTGAACCTTGGATTTACAGAGGCATGAACGGAAGATAAATTAAATATCTGTTTAGAGTATACTTAAGTATAAGATAATTAATACCAGTATTTTCAAACTAATATTTTTATAATTTAACTAATATTTTTACGAGAAATTTTAATGTCAATATTTCATGTCACACTAATAGCTCCACTCCGTTAAATTTTGGCGGAAAGAAACCAAGATATCGAAAAAGTATTGAATCCATTAAGCTGCGGTTATAATTTTTGCTTTTGCGGTTATAATGTCACATAGGCATTTCGAACACAACAACAATACACACTGGACGTACTTGTATCGTACGAGTACCTGCCCTTTTCCATCTACCAGTAGGCGAAAATGTTAGGCGGTAGGTACAATTGTCTACCTAGGCCGGGCACTCACGGGCGTAATCTCGCGTCATGCGTCGGATATTGTGTTTGCTCCGGGCGGGCGGGCGCCATTGTGTGGCCGCACGGACGCTAATATCCCGTTGGGTGCAGCTGCATTGCAGGCGGTATATGCTTTATTAAATAATTGATAATATAGCTTATTAAATAAAATTTAAATGTTGTCCAAAACAATGATGACTCAAATAGTCCAGTCGGCTCGGTGAGTTTAATCGTAATTGAATATAAAATGGTAGACTTTATTAGGGCAACTAATTTAGCATATCAAAATATAAACCTTAGCAATATTGAATCCTTGCTATTATTCCTGATTTATAACCTAGTACATAGTATTTGTGTTGTATAACTTTCCGTTTAACTGAATAGTTATGCATAGCCAATGATTTTCTGCGGAAACATTGTAAAGTGGTACCCAACAGTTCAAACACATTTACTCGTAACAATGTTTTACTTAAGAGCTAACCACAAATAGCGATTGCCCATTTAAAACCGCGTGATTCGTTTTTCTTAAAACAGGCAATTACAGGTTAGAGGGGTCTAACCTCCAACTAAACTATGGACCAGGTGTTTGTTACTGATATAAAATGTATTGCAGTTTTTATGTTTTATTTGTACCGTAAGACTCTCTCTCTACTTTTAACCATGAGCTATAATACAATTCAAAGAACATTGCGTTATCAGAACATTTTGTACGTACAAATAAAAAATAATATTTCCACTATCTCTAGGAAAATAAACATCGTTAGTAAGAGGTAATTTAGGAAAAAAGTCATATCACAACGGGAGCGAAGTGCTCCGAAAGTGTATAAATAATTTTTATCGTAGACGGCGCCCGCCGTCCCCTGCCTCCCCTATATAGATATTGTTTTACTAAATTGTAAATGCAGACATGTTTTAAAAAAGTCCGTACGATATTTGCTTGTTTCGGATGAAAATATTCAGTCTACTTGGTTTTTAAATAGCAATGTAGGAAAAAACTGGTACGTTTTTGTATAGTAATGTTCAAGTTATCTATAGGTACTTAAACACATTTATACATTGCGACAGAAAAAGGTAGAAATTAAAAACCGACAAAGTGCGTGCCGGACCACGCATAATGAGGGTTCCGTACCATCACACTATGAAAAAAATGTTTAAGCAAAAAGGCGTAAGTACTTAAGATCGTCGTATATCCTATCCTATCTTCCTGAATTTTTTCACATTTTTTGCTGTTCCGAAGTTAGAGGGGGGACACTTTTTCAGACTATGAGAGCGATTATTTCTGAAAATATTCAATTAATCGAATATTTGCTCAAGAAACCTTAATGTTATTTCTGAAGACCTATCAGATGATGTGCCACAAGTAGATATTAAGCAAAAAAATTTTTGATTTTTTTCACAACTTATGTGCAAAACTAATTAGCGGCACACAAAATACACCTCTAGTTGTAATATCATTACAATATGCTATATAGGTAGGTACTGAGTAAAACCGGTGTGACATACGGACGGACGGACGGACAGACGGACTGGGCGAAACTATAAGGGTTCCGTTTTTGCCATTCTGGCTACGGAACTCTAAAAAGTGGCAACATCGTAGTGTCATCCCTTTCAAATCAATACATTGCTAAATGTGCTTATTAAGATGTCAGTTGACTAATGCAGTCCAGAATATTATTCATTAAAATTTTTATTGAAGTCCAAAACTTAAAACGTTTTTTAATAACACAACTCTTATTTTCTTTTTTATGAAAAAGTAAAAAAAAATCGGATGTAAAATGTAAAGTTACTTGAAAATGATCCGTATTGGTATGTATTCAGAGGTTAGAAAGTAAGGTGAAAGGGTTAGTGTGGGAGTTTTAAAATAATTAGCGCAAGCGGATGGTGGCGAGACAGCTGACAGGCCCACCTGCGGCCGGTGGCGGGGCTGTGAAAAATGTTTCCGAAAAGGAAGGTATTGATTTGTTTTTTTAGGGTATATTTTAGTGTAAGTACCTTCATCATACAGTTTAAAACAAGTTCGAGAATACACCATTTATTTTTAGAACCATGGCACTTAATAATTTGTAACAATAAAAAAAAGACAATAAGTACCTACATAAACATATCATATCATACAAAATTGGCGGTTAGACACAAACTCATAACGCTGAAAAACATTTATCAAATCCCAGGAAAAGCCAAGCCCTTAAACCCAGACCCTAATGACGCTACAACTTGGTTATAAAAGATATGGTTTCGTAACCCGTGTGCTTACCATGAGTTCTACATAACCGTAGTGGATAGCGACTGCGCGGTTCGATAGTATGTTTCGATGTCCGTCTCGTTCCTACCATTACACTGGCATGGAGGAGCGAGATGGGCGTACCTCCGAACGCCGGAGTCGCTATCGAATACGGCCACGTACAACTCAAGATGCAAGCAAGATACAAACATTATCTAATCGCGCAGTCGCTAGTAAGCACACAGCTTCGTAAGCAGGGACATCTAGCTTCCCTGAGTCACTAGTTCACCAGTGTCACTACCAACGTACCGACTAGGCTACAGAGGCCGTAACTTAGGTACTTATTATCGTTTTACTTAAAATGATAAAGACGAATTCCACTGTGATCTTCAACATTTAAACGGGAAAGATGACCTAGTGGTATTTGAGCGTTTTCCAAAAAAGTCCCAGAAAACCTAACTCTTCCAGATCTGCTTGAGCTCAGAATCACGAGCTGATACCATCCTTATAATTAAAAAAAAGTTCATACAAACGTCAAAACTAGGTAAGTAATTGAAAGGTAACTTTTGGGTAATTTTTTATTATCAGGATCGAATCAGCTTGGGGTTCTGACTCGAATGAGCCCAAGCAAGGTCAGATCTGAACAACACAAGTTTTCGGGATTTTGTTTGGAAATAGCTCATTTACGGACCACGTTTCTGTTAAAATAAATTTCACCGTTTATTTATTATTTATTTAATAAAAACAATTGAAATATACTTACTGTTGAAAATGTGGATATATAACAATGAATAAAAAATAAAATAAAAATACATATTTCAATATTGTTACAAAGTGTGGATAGGTATTACGCAACTGGAAGGTATCTAGTAGTGCTCCTGGCAGGGCTCGGAACCGGTTTAAAAAATAGCGGTTTATACCGGTTTATTTCGGTTTTACTCCGAACTTTCTCCAAGAACGCAAACGTTTTAAGAACATAATAAAAACCTGGATTTAACCGGTTTATCCGAAAAGCAACTTGACGGTCTAAACGCGACGTTGCCAGATTTCGTGTTCAAGTCGCAAGACGTACGAACGGATGGTTCCTTTAACAATTTTAGTTTTATGATTTTGCATACATGTATCTAGAGACGGGTCAAAAAATATAGGCAAACCAGTGAGCTGGTATTTATAGGTGACAGCCAACAGTGTCAATAATTTATTTAAAAGAAATCAAAATATAAGTTCATACAGGGTGTATTTTCTTTTCGGGCCAATGGGGTCAACTAACAGATCCCGAAATGTTACACGAAAATGATCTTCAGACCTTTCCTCGATTTTAAATTAATGTTAGTGGCCTTTACAGAATAAAAACATATATACAGGTTACGAGAAAAAGGTAATTTGTTACAAACATTTATTTGTGCTAATTGATTCAATTCCTATCCAGAATAAAAAGTTTGTATGAGACATGGAACCAAAAAAAAACTTTTTTTCTAAATGCATTTTCATATTTTCCTATTAGTCCTAACAACAGGCAGGATGCCGTTCAAATGTAATACAAACATAATTATCAGTCCCATACGGATGAAATTCATAATAAGAAAATTATCTTTTTTTACATTTTGGTTTAAGTATAGATGAAATAAAACACATTCTTTTTAGTCCAAATTTGGCACTTTCACACCCCACATTACGTGATGACGCACCAACTAAAATTAAAATTTTAGCACCATCTTGTATAAATTTTTCATTGATAATAATATTATAAGAATATAATAATAATAGATGGTAGATGTGGAAAGCTAAGTGGCGAGTTGGCTATGTGTCAGTGACACCTCTTTACCTTCATCCCTGATACTCGTACCGGTGTTGCCCCCTTGAGCCATCCTAGATGTCACCTTTTGTGGGAGCCCCTCTTATGTGGGCGAGTCACCGTCTGCCGTAAATCAAATTGCTTACCTTTTTCTTAGACAGACGCCCGATTTTATTTTCCATAACCCAGTATTTAGTGCACCACTTTCACCTAATAGTCCAGTATATTTTGGACTCCATTAAATCTCAATAGTACATACACCCTGGCGGGTGCTGCCTCTGCGTGCGTCCCATGGTTCGGGCAAGTGCAACATCCGCTCGGTGTACCCCTTACATTTCATTACATTGTCCCCTTTCGACATGATCTTGCGTGTTGGTTTTAGCTCCGCGTAAGCCTCCCAAATGTCCGGAACACCATTGTTCCGTGATGGGAAAGACATGCCTAACATAAGTCTTTATTTTCCAAATAATACATTTTACAAAATTACTTATTTCTGTTTTTTTGCTACCCGTTATTGAGCAAAGGCCTACTCCATCGTGCTCCATAAACACCTATCAGCCGCCATTCTTGTCCAGGTAGAGCCTGCATACAGCACAATGTCTTAATTCCACTTTCGTTGAGGACGGCCCTGCGGCCGTTTCTCTACGCGTCGCCACTAGTGGAGTACGCTTTCGCTCCATCTGCTCGAGTAACATCATCAAATCATCATTGATAGTATGTAAATTAAAATATGCGATAGATTCTCTCTAATTGTGTCTAGAGTAACCTCGTTTGTAACTATTCCAAATATAACATCGGTAGCTTAAGTAGTTCTCGAGACGTTTTTTAATGATGTGACAGACATACTGAGTCACTCCATAATAAAAAGGAACCCCCTTTTTATCATTTAGGTACGGAACCCTAAAAATGAAAGTATACTAATTAAGAGGTATAAATGTATGTAATTATTTGTTTTTATCAATTTTAAAATCACTTACAGGTACAAATATAAATAAAGCAATTACGTGGCATCCTAGGAACTATGCCTCAAGCGGAGGATTTATGGCATCTTATCTATACATATTTTAAATTGTTTTTTTTGTTATTATCATATTTTTGTGGAATTAAACTTGTTTGTTGTTGTTGTATTAGTTGCTTAAAAGAAACTATGCAATTAGTTGAATGCCAAAAATACGCGGAAATACTCGCGCGTGGCAGATTTTGATGTACAGATCGCGCAACATTTCCTAAAAAATAAATAATAATCTATTGCGCTCCAGTAAGTCAAGATAACGTTTGGTTTGTCGGAACTTTGTAACCCTGCTACTCCTTAAAGTTTCACTGATATTGCCAGATTTTACATGAACACCTTTTAACAAGTAAGTAGGTAACTTATTCCACTATTATTTAATATGACAGATTAAAATATTTTTCTTATACCATTTTTTATCATGATGCCCTGGTCGCGCGAATCTATATTCGGGGGAGGTACTTAACAAGGTATTCCCCATATGTTAGACTGCCGCGTCGGTGATTGAATATATAAATAAAACTTCAGTCTTTCTCCATAGTAAATGTAAGGAAAAAGTTGTTTTAAATATGGGCCTAGTACCACTAGGCTTGTGCTAATTAAAACGATTAGTATGAAAAAAAAATCTATGAAAATAAAAAAATATTCCTATAGAAACTATTGTGTGGGCTTCGATTTATAGCCGGATTTTTTTTCCATACTTATTTTCTTTTGATCTCAGGCAGGAGTGGAATACATCGCCATTAAAAAAATACTGTCTAGAAATTACCTTACATTCTCTTACCATGTAGGTTTTTATTCTAGAATCTGTAAACGCCTATCTCCATTCGGTGTAAATCGAAAAGGAAGGGAAGGTCTAAAAATATAGTTTTTTTGTAGCAGCACAGGATCTGGTAGGTGCCCTCACTGACCCATAAAAAATTCACTCTGTATAAATTACTTACATTTTTTTAAACCGCAATAGTGTATAATTTGCAAACCTGGAGTAAACTGTTAATACATAATTTGTGATTATTTTGGAATATTATAGTCGTACCTACTAAAAAGTAAAAATAGTGTGGGAAATACTGAATTTATATTATTTATAATATTATTTCTTCAATATTTGATATTATTATTTCTTTGAATATATTTAGTTCGCGGCAGAAGAAAACACGCTTAAAAATGATTAAATATGCGAAACGACGTGCTTTTTAAACTTTGCTAACTGGACTGTAACTTGTTTATCCTGCGTCGCTAAAACCGGTTTTTATTGTTCTAAGCCGGTTAAACGAACAAGAACTTTATTAAAATATTACTCTAAAAACCGGTTTAAAAATAACGGTTTCACGAACGTAACCGAAATATAAAGGTTTTGCGCCAAGTACATGATACCGGTTTGAAAAATTAACCGGTATCCGAGCCTTGGCTCCTGGTCGTGACCGTGTTTCGTGAACCCGTAGCCGAATCTCCGTTGCTGTGTTACTCGGCAACGTAGATCCGCTCCGTTTGCTCCGTGTGATTCGGCTACGTGTAATTAAGATACGTAGCTACGTGTACACGGAGATACGTATCTTATTTATACGTAGATCGGATCCAGTCGTGACCGTGACGTTAAGTGTAGATTTTATGCGTGTTATTAAACCCCCGAATGTAATGCAATAATTAAAATTTTGCATTTTAAATAAAAATTTAAGAGATCAAAAATAATTAGATGCAAATATTATGTTGGAGGCAAAAATAATAGACCAGTACAAATTGTAAAAGATGTGTATTCAAAGAAGCCGAGCGGAGCCGAAGCCGAGATTCGCGGGAACGTAGCCGAATCCAGAAACGGATACGTATCTTTGACGTGACCGTGTAGTACGGGATCTTAGCACCGCCGGTGCTAAGGCTACGTAGCTACGGTTCCGCGTGTAACACGTATATCACAAGCCCTATCTAGATACTGTCGTGGTAATATTGGAACAAGGCTCTTTTGAATCTTTTTTTGTTATTCTGTGTTCTAATAGCCAAAGGCGTTAAGTTTCGATGAGCCTATCCCCATAGTAAGCAATTACTATGGGGACAGCATACTTACCTACAGCTACAGATCTAGTGTTATGTTTATGGCACATTTGTGATAAGTTAGAATAAACATCGCCGCTAAATACTATGTTATACTAAGAGCGTACTCCCACCTTAAAGGCCGGCAACGCACTTGCGACACCTCTGGTGTTGCGGGTGTCCATGGACGACGTTAATCGCTTACCATCAGGCGATTCGTTTGCTCGTTTGCCCCCTATAGCATAAAAAAAAAAATTAAAATAATTATACGTGCCACTGGCGAGGCGGCGGTAAAACTTCGTATTCATAAATAAAATTTCCCAATGGAGGAATCGGAGGGAAAGCACTGTCAAAGTTGTTATATAGTACCTACCGGTAATTGACGTTACTAACGAGGGCGATAAGAACATTTCTTTACTGACATTCTTCGGGATTTCAATTCAATTCAGCATTTAAAATAAACAATTGGAAAAGTTGCGTTTTTATAAAAATGTTGACATAATCTACGTCTGACATGTACACACGCGTTCAGAATTGCATGGGCAGTTTATGAATGAATTCATTCATAAATTGTCCATGCAATTCTGAACGCTATACTACGTAATCTACGTATTTGAACGGTGTAGGTTCAGGGGTCAGTATAGTACCTTGTGTCTCTGCAGTTGTTCTTACTCTAACGTAAGAAAAAATATGACAGTAAAATTATACTTGTTTAGTGTGAGTTACATAAATCTTGTCTTCTTTTAGTAGCCATTTGGTTCATTTTAGTAGCAATAAATCATCAATCTCTTATTAAGAGCTGGCTACGGAAATAGGTTTGCAATCAGTAGAGCGACAATTCGTCATCAATTTTTAATTCATCCGGGTGCCTGGGAGCTGTTCAGCAGTGGGTGTGATAGTTGCTCTTTGTTTGTCGTCATCTAGCGGGGTGACCTGAGTCTGTATTTTTGCACACACGATTTTGAAGGTTCACTTTAATGAAAAAGTATAGGCCCAGACCTCTATAAAAGAGACGTCCTGTTTAAACGGGGCACTTATCACTGTAGCTTGGACGTCACCTGGACTACTTTTCCCCCAATTAAAAAGCCTAGAAATGTTATACTCGAATTAAATAGGTACATAATTAGCTATTATTATATCACTTCAAACTCAGAGTGATAGTGTGGCACACTATTTAACTGGAGGGGTTTCGTGGCTCTACAAATTGCATACCTATTTCCGTAGCTAGCTCTCGGTCTATTAGTATTTATTGAAAATTATACAAATTATACAACCTACATAGATTGCAGATTAAATATAAGAACCATTAAATTACTAATTTCCAATACACTTGAAGCTTTATTTTCTTCATCCACTTTCCCGAAACAAAAGACGATCCCTTGCAACATTCTATGGTTACAAAAAATCTAAAAGAAATACGATAAGAGGCATCAAATTATAATTTAACAAAGCTACGTACCTTCTTTTGTGGCACATTACAATGAAAACTGCTCAGGGAGGCTAATCATTTATTAATGTCAATGGGCTATCCCTGAGCTGTGTTTTCTTCCGCAAATTGGTTATTGTTGGAATAAACTTCTTTTATTACAACATTGTTAGTAAAATGAGCAGGTAGATCTTTTTTCCAATTTCACCCCACTCTGTATAATAAAGGCGGAGTTTACGGACTAATCTGAGATTTTTATGAATGCTTTTCAACATCAATCTGACGTTTTCGTGTTGTGTAATATAATACGAAGAAAATTTTGTGAATGTATACATGTGTGTATGTATAAAATGCTTATGAAAATTGATATTAGCATGTATGTATATACACGGTGCCCGTGAGCATTGCGAAAGATTTTAACAGCGTATTCCTGAGGCTAAAAGAAACAAAGAATGTCAAATGAGTTTTGGTATTGGTGTCTATTAGGAGGAGGAGTCCCGAAGGTACTATTGTTACGTTGTGGCTGCAGCAAGGAAACGTACGATGAAACAGCCACGTGAAGTTCTCAAGGAATTTGACGTTTCTCGTGACAATTACCACCAGATCTGCCCATTAATGTATGGAAAATTTGTCTGGCGGATGACCCGTGTACATACGCACTATGGAGATCCGAGAGATTGCCCGAACGTAGGTATATGGCCTGTTTTCCACAGTGTAGGTACTACAATTTCATTCGTTTTCGAATGTCACCTGTAAATTGTTTAATTTTTCATAGAAGTAGATAAAATAAAATCATTCTAAGTCAATGAGCCCAAGGTCAGAACACTGGATTTCAAAACAGTACATACCAGTACCAGTAGTAGAAGTAGTAGTAGTAGTAGGTACCTACCTACTATTATTGCAGTTTTCATTAGATTTACAAATCATTCTGATGCGATAACGTAAAGAAGTAGAGACTTCCAGGCCTCAATGTTGTATCTTAGGTATAATATAATATCGTAAAAATCTTTTCTTCACATATGTGTGAAGCTATTTGCACAAAGACATCGTCTAGACTCGTGTAGAATAACCTGGCGAATTGTACACCCACTAATAAACCTTAAACGTAGCACATAAAACTAATAGCCAACGTCACTCTGTCGTAAACCGTGTTATTAACGAAGAAGAGACAGTTCGGTGCCATTGTTGCACGTCATACGTCGATGGACCTACCTGTAAAGATGTCTAGGTCGGCTAGGTTAGGTAGTTTAGGTCGGCCTTTGTGTTAGGTATTGACATGATATCTTCAGTTATTTTAATTTAGTATCAATAACTAACACATCAGTGGCGGGGCGTTCAAAAAACTTTATTCCTACCAGCTTCCAAAAAGCAGGCCAAATCAGCTCCAGCTTGCCCAAAGAACATTCTGACGCTCCGCCATTGGTAAAAATAAAAACTTTACCTGAGACAGAAATTAACCAAGGTACAAGTAATTTAACCCGCTACAAATGATGTCATATATTTTGTAAAAACAAAAACATTTATTTATTTTAAAAAACAGTTTACAGCATAAAAGTAAAAATCAAAGCACTGCAACCATCAAATAAAAAACCATGATTGTCCTTTAAAAAAACTATACTCGTATTTCAATGAATAATGCTTTTTCAATAATGCGTTTGCTCAATATTAAAGATCCGTTATTTTTAAACACCAAATCTTTCGAACCTATGAAAGATTTATTTTGAAATTTTTATTAAAGTTGTAAGCGTTGAATTTGAAAACTTATGCAGTCCCATGGAAACAGACAGTGAGTGGAGCTTTCACGAGACCACTGATGTATCGTCGAGTCCTTAATGCATCACTCCAACTTTAATTTCGGACGTTTTATTTACCACATTCGTCGTTCATGAGTTTATCACACTTTTTATTAGTTTATATTGCATTGCATTTTACAGCTATTTTAACTTTGTTTACGGCCTAGCCTTTTGCTTAAATCTTTTTCTCGTCTTAGGGTAAAAGTAACATTCTGCATGTTGCGTCGTTGCCGATATGTCAAGTTCCAAGTTTAATCATAATCAAGTCTATTTATCAGGGGTCCGGCCGCATACGACGTGACGCAACGCGAATTTCTACGTCATAACCTCGACGCAACGCAACACAAACGCAGCCCTCGCTAACGGAATGCAGGGCCGTAACATATTTTAAGCTAGGTCCACACTTGTATATTTTTGCCGTATCGCATCTCCTCCGTCGCGTAGCAACGACGCGTATCATGAACGTTAGTCTGGACGCCCAAAAGGGCAAATATTTCCGTACACCCTAACGATCATTTTGAAACGGGAGTTTTTCGTAAACAGTATGGATTTTTTCATTTTAAAGACTTTTTTCGGGATAGCTTTTAATAAGAAAAAAATATAGTCTACAAGGAACACCTCTGATGATTTTAGTAAGCCAGATATTAACGATTTAAAAAATGGTACCACATAAATATCGACCACGCCATACAAATTTAAAAATCTTTGCTTGCATGTAACCTACTTTAATTTGTACTCTAATTATTGTTATTGTTTTATACTCTTAAAATAATGCAAACTATGAACCTAAATTAGTAGTTTTTTTTTAGTTGAATCGGTATTTATATACTACGTTCGACATTTGTATTCTACATATTTATGTTAGAATACTTAGCTTTTTATTTCAATCGTACTTATATCAATAAATAAGCGTCCATACTAGTGTCGTAGTTACCGTGCCAAAACTCATCGGTAAATGGCTTACTAGTTTTACTAGACTAGCACTAGACTAGACTAACAAGTAAAAAGCTTATTTTTGGAGGTATTGTTGACACATAATGAAAATAGTGGCGCGCGGGGCGGTTACAAAATAGTACCTACATTACGATACAAGTGCGGAAAGTAGGAAATTTGCAATGAGTGGCGATAAATTAAATCGGCACATTTTTTAGTAGTCTATTATGCAGTAGCATATAAGTGTATAATCAAAATATATACCTACATAGTAACATTCTTTTTCAATGTACTTATTTTGAATTATAGCCCCATACAGCAATAGTATATGTCCCATACAGCAAAAAATTATAATTTGAAAATTTACCCATATACTGCAGCCGCGACTCGCGAAATATCAGCCTGACAAATTAGCGGCACCAATATCATTTTTCAAAAGCTTGACTTCGTTCCTCGCTAGAAAGACACAAAATATCCACGGTGTGCACGCCGAAACATTACAGGGCTACGGGTTACGGCGTAGCATTACGATTATACCTTGTCATGTCGATGATTACCCCTAGAGTCTAGACAGCTCCTTCTAATTTCTATCAGTTGAATAGCTTTTTTTTTCATCTTGAATGTTTAATTTATAAATAAACTAATGGGCGAAACTTCTTAGAAATGTCTAAGTTCCTACAAACATTTTAAGTGACAATTGCGGTACATAAAAATAAATGTTTTATTATTCATAGTTATCGTTATTCGACGCCACAGGTATAACAATATAATTATTTTACAGAACTTTCGCGCGTCGTTTATTTGTCGCGTCAAAAACTGTGTAGTATCTGTAAGTAGGATTAGTATCTGTGAGTAGGTGTACATTGCTATTACTTTGTATTACTGTGACCCACAGGGGGAGTTGGGCGATAAACTGCTCGTTCCGGCGATCGGTGGCGATTCTCGTTGATCCCCGGATTTTCAGGTTACTTTGTAATAGTTACCTTTGGACGTTATTAATGACAGGCTCATGGCTGATCCAAGTTATCTTGACTTGGTTATGTACGGTATGCAGCAGAAGTTTATACCTACATATTGAAATACTTCATTCTAGCCTTTGTTTAACTAATTAGATTTAAGGGTTTGACTGGAGGTTAAATTCTTTATTAAAATTCGTTCCTGCTGATTCATTGTTTTATTTATTTTATGGTACCTACCAAGGCATTTTTTTTTAAATTATTTTATTATCTACTCGTATGTACCTATATGCTTTAATACTTGAGTTCACTATTTTCAGGATATGCCTACCTCGTAGAGGCAACGAATGCATTAGCCCCAACCAAAATTCTGTTCAGACGGTCAAAACCAGAGAAAACTCAGAATCAATGAAAAAAAGCACCCATGATCACCAAAACACATTTTTAGGGAGAATATGTATAGGTATTATCGACTTTTTCGTCGAATACTACTCGTATTTACTTTGTGTGAAACGGAGGCGGATATATTTCTCTAACAGTTATTTACAACCGATATTTGAATTATGTTATTGACGTAAAACCGAGATAAAATTACTTGTAAACTCGTAAGGCAGACGCAGGCATGTAGGTATTAGTGGTATTCATAGGTTGGGTAATATTACATCGATTACCTAAAAGTGAAACGAAAACAAATGCAATGTTCTAGAAATGTAAATTAAAATGTGTGTTATGTGACTTATGGGTCTGGATATGCAGTTGCCAAATCTAGGTAGTTAGATTGTTTTCAATTTATCGTCTTTTGCTAGTTTACATGTATATGATTTTCAGCGCATCCTCCGTTTAGTGCAAGTGCATTAAAACGCTGCCAGATGGCGCGACGCGCTAATGACGCAGACGGCGCGATACTAAATAATTTTTACGACGCGGCCCTAGACGCCGCAGCCTGAAATGTTTCGCACATACTTGTAGTATTTATGATTTAGCGCTAAACTTTATTGTATATGTCTAAAGCTAATTTGATACTCGTAACGATAATTGACATTCGAGCGCTAAGAAATCAAAACGTATGCTTAATATTGGTAAGTGATTTATTTAAACGTGGGTATCTGCAATCATTAATTTTATGTGACAGTCTTCACCATTATTGATGCATTGATTGACCCACGTTTTAATCCAGCACTTATATTTCTGAAATGACAATTCTTGATGGTTTCTGAAAACAGTTTTACACTAAGGCCCACTTGCACCACCCAGAGTGAGGCGCTATCGCTAGCCCGGAGTTTAACTTTCGTTTTAAGTATTTAATTTTATATTACAGAGCTACGAGTACCAGTAACGAGTAACAAAACCTTTAACCTGAATATGAACCATCTCAGCGAGGTAGAACTGTAATTAAGTAACTACATCAAAAACCGTTTTTGGCAATTTGGATACACTTAGATCAGTGGTGGGAAAACTTTCTTCATGGTGAGCCCCAAAGTTTAAGAAATCCCTCCACTGACTTAGATTGTTAAAATGACACCCGCAGAATACCCTCCTAGGCCGAAAACCTGTATTTTATATAGGATCATAATAACAGTGAAGTGTAGGTATATATTTACTATCCGTGGCAAAAACAATCTAGTTGAAAAAATATCAGTAGTTTAAAAAACACTTTGGAATTATAATTTTGATTTTCTAAACGTAAATCAACGTCCTCGTGGCTTGAAGCTAATAGCCAGATGGTCTTAGAACTTTAGCTTATAGCTAAGTTCAGCACGACATACTTAACCGTCATAAAACGGGTATAAAGCGAAGAACAGCTGCGTGGTGTGTTGTAGCTCCTACGTGATCTACTTTAACGATAATTACGACTTTCGTGAGATTGGATCAAAATAAAAAAGGGACAGACAAAAATGTGTACTCGCTTTACTACTGCCCCAAGTCAAGTACTTTCTTAGCAGAAAATTGTATTTAATGGTAATCAAAAAAAAATTGAAATAATATTTAAGAACTAGGTAATTAAGTACCTCCAAGCCTAGTGGGTAAACCCTGCATAGGAAAGTATGAAAGTTGTAGATAAGGATTAGCCAAATACTTTTTGGTTGCGACCCCTTTTGTGCTGACCAAACTTAATTTGCGCTCTACTTCAGACCAGCAGTTTCACGCGTCTTGAATTGTCATCACCCTAGTTTGAAAATCTATGGATTGAGAAACTCTAAATTAAAGGCGCCAAGAATTGGTCCCTAAAATTTAGTGGTCTAACGGTTGATTAGCCCCGTCACATTAGCTCCGTGAAACGTTTCATGAGTGATCGAGCTTCATTTTACGAGTCGTTATAAAAGCCGAGGTGGCGCAATAAAAGCGATCATCTTGTCATTCCTGACAAATTGGACGGCAGAACAGAACGCTTTTCTAGACGTTTTTAATGGAAAAGTTTTCGTAGCTCAGTAGTTTGGAATGGATTAGTTGGTTTAAAGATTTTTCACCTGATCACCTGATGCTACTGCCTGACTTTATTTTTAATTTAGCTTATTTGAAGTGCTAAGGTGAAATGTAAGAAAAACAAACCCGCAGTCATGTAGAGTAGCTAATTCATGGTTTTGTTATCGGCAAATAGAATGATTAAACAAGAATTTCGATAAAAAAATATGGTAAACACTAAACATCTACTTACTAAATAAAACTATATTAGGAACATTCTCAAACTTTTCTATATTACTTTATGCTGTAAAAATAAAGTTTACGCCAAGTGAGCGAGTAGGTATTCATTGATGGTGTACCTAGAACATCTTATTGGCAAAGTTTAATGATGATACGAAACTTGGTGTATCACCACTAAACTTCAATGAAAGCTAACTTTTATGAATCACAACTTCTTCAGTAGATACACTAATTGGCTCGCTTTTTATTTATGTAATACGATTTGTAATAAATATAGATATAAACTGACAGAAATATTATGTTACTTTAAGTAAATCCCAAGTAAGTAGTGACCACGCTTGTATTTAATAAATAGGGTAAGAAGCAGCGAATTGTATGGAGGTATGTATATATTTCGCCTGCCTTAAGGGAAGAGTCACACTAGAACGGGACGGGACAATCCGTCCCGTCCCGTGTCTGTGAAAACGTCACGTGACATCCGAGGGCTCCGAGTTATCACGAGATTATTTTTAAAGAAATTGACAGATCGTCCCATCCCGTAACAGTCCTTGAGTCATCCTTTAAGCGGTATGTTATATTTTGAACATTATTATAAAACCGCAAGTGGTGTTAAAGGTTTTAGCTTCTGTTGTTTAGTTGCCTATTCGTGTACGACACGTGTTTCTGTCAATGTAAACCATATTCAAATTTAAAGCTACACATTAGAACTTGAAAGAGAAGTCTTACTACATAATAAAAACCGGCCAAGAGCATGTCGGGCCATGCTCAGTGCAGGGTTCCGTAGTTTACAGTCCGTCACAATAGGCAACCTTGCTCAATATGCTTATAATAATTAACAATTCGATGATTTAACAGCGCGAAGTAGACCACAGTGCCATCTCTTGGGCAATTGGGTTACTAATTTATACAAACTAGACGGGTTATGTAGGTACTTATGTATGTTGGGATTTCGGGGGTAACTTTTGATCGCGTGAATCGATTTGAATCATTATTTTCTTATTAAAAGGAAGACGGGGTGCGGGGTGGGGTTACGTGCGGGGTGATAAATTAAGTACTCAAGATAAAAAAAATGCATATACGGTTAAATTACAAACATAATTCTGAAATTATTTTGTAAAAATTTTCAAAACCGTTCAACTAATCAAGTTCAAAATAATTTTCCAATCAAGTTCTTATTCAGTTCTACTTTTGTAATTTTTTTGTAGTTCAAAAGTTAGAGGGGGAGACACATTTTTTTAAACTTCTGGAGCGATTATTTCCGAAAATATTAACTTTATCAAAAACTGTTTTTAGAAAACCCTCATTATTTTACAAATACCTATCCAATGATATGCCACACTCTAGGGTTGAAACGAAAAAAAAAACACCCCCCACTTTACATGTATGGGAGGTATTTAAAATAAAACCTGTTCAAATGCTTCATAATGATGCTCCTGATCGTCACTTGGTCTATTGCAATTGGTTAGTGAATAATTACAATGACGTAAGATCTATTTTATGGACCGATGAATCAAATGTTTCAAACTGCGGCATTTACAATACAAAAAATTGCATTATTGGGCGATAGAAAATCCCCGAGAAACTACTCAAGTTAGAGGTCAAATACGATTCTCAACTAATGTGTGGTGTGGTATTCTTGGTAACAGGATTATTGGGCTTTATTTTTATGGCGGTACATTGACTGGACAAGTTCCAAACGAAGAACGAAGGAAGAAGTTTTTCAAAATTTTTCAACAAGGTGGAGCACGAGAATGGCGTTTCATCGAGCAACTGATGTGAAAAAAATTGTACTTCATTTTTATTTAAAAATAAATGGTAAATTAATTATTTTGTAAACGGTAGTCTTATTTTTTTTTACAATGTATTCGTGCAAATAACGAATCTCAAGCATTATTATCTCTTACGACATCTTCATTCTTCATTCTTTGAGGCTGCAAGCCGTCGTACTAAATGTATTGGGGCGTTTTAACTTAGTATTTTTAATAGAATACTTTTATTAAAAAAAGTTATTAATGTAATTTTGCTCATTGGGTAACGCACTTTCGATATCAGTTGGAAGTTTTCTGATATCTGTTTTATTTACTGAATTATCGCCTGGCATCCTGCAGTGAACTACTTAAAAAACAAAAAAATACATTAATCAAAACATTTATTACAACAATAATAAATTATTTGTTCGTGCTTTACAATTGTATTTAAAACTATAGCCAACAGAAAACTAAGAGAGGATTTCCCACAGCATCAGCATTGCCAGAGACACGTAAGAAAACCAACAAGTAATTACGTATATCGCTAGTTTAATTCCTCTAATAAAAGCGCAATTAACGAAATAATATCTTGTAGTAGGTTCTATAGCAGCCATTAGCCGACGTCGGCAGAAACAACAATAAGACGCTGTAATGGTCGCAATAAGAACATATCCGCAACTGCTATTACTGCAAATTCCAGTACCAGCCACAGTTGTCAACTGCACACCTCGAGTGGCCCGCCCTAGGAGCCAATACATATAAATGTTGTTACCTAACTGTCAATGTTTGTTTTACAGGAGATTGGTGAGTTTGATTTTTAAGCAGAAATTTTGATCGATGTACCATATGGTATCGTACGCAGACGTTTCTGCCTCGGGCGAAACCACTTTTTTTTTCTCTTTTCCTTGATTTACATAATGACAATACATAATTGAATCAAATAAAGATTGGGTAACAGTCTTTTAACCTATTTAATTTTGTCACGTGTAGGCAGCGCTTCTTCGTTGCATCTTACCTTTACAGTAAGGGAGACAATATTTATACAAAACTGACTATTAATAAGAATGCCATCGTGGTCTATAGTGTTCACTAATCACATTAGGAGAAGTGGCATGAAGGAGCTAGCTTTTAAAAGAGCCACTTCCATAATTTCACAAATTTTAGAGTAACATTTTGTATGAATCAAATGTTTGTGGGTGACAAGAAATATTGTTACTTAAACAATTAATCCTCTTACAATCTTAACCTTAACATTTGTTGGTAAGATAAATACTAAAATACCAATTTGTAAGTTTTATGAACAAGTCATTTACATCAATAAAAATAACTAGATTAGGTACATTTTAGATTTCCTTTAACCGATTAGAAGCAAAAAATCATAAGTATGTTATTTCAATGGAACATGAATCATGACTAGCCTTGAACCTGTCAGTTGTGAATGATAATCACAGACATGTTGTTATTATGTACCTACATGGTTATTATGGCCATAGCTACATAAATAACCTACTAATGAGAGGTGAAGTTCCATCTTCTATTTTATATTTCTCAAATATTCATTACAATATGTATAAGTAGGCACAAAACATTGTATTTCTGGCGCTATAATTTAACTGTCTATTTTTTTATCAAACTATTTTCACTAATAAAGTATGTACCTAACTAACTAGCCCCCCCCCCCCACAACAAAAATATTTTCCTTTCCTCCTTCCTTTGAACCATAGAGGCTTTAATTAAGTTTAGTCCATAGTTAGGTGGTTTTACGGTGTCCAATAAAGTTAATTAAGTACCTACTCAAAATTTTACTTTATAACTCACAGAACCCTCCTGATTTTCACTAGAGACGATCATTATTAACAATACCTCATTAAACTCATGAAACCTATACTTGAATTAGCAGCTACCATGTAATCTAATATTTACGCGTCATAGCAATCCATTGTTTATTGTGTTGTCTTATACTTCTTATAGTCGATGACTAGGTATAATGCAAATACAACTCTATTCCAAGCGAGCAAAATTTGATTTAAATTAGAATGCACCTTTTTATTGATGTTTTAAAGTTGTGCTATTATTATAATGATTGTATACCTATGTTAATAAATGCTAGTATAGTCTTTGATTTGCCACAACCCGTTCGTTTGGGCTGTCGTGCTAATCGTAAATTATTCGGTATAATGACTACCCTGGAGCGTCTACGAAGTTTTTATCGGTCTTCATACGTGAGAATAGAACATTATGATTGAAGTTATCAAGTTTAATAACAATGTTCGGAGGCCCATTAAGGAAGTCACTCCTGCGGTTAAAGCACGGTTTTGATGACGTGTTGGCGAACAATATTCATTTAAGTTTGAATTTTGGTTAAGTTTTTGCTCAATGGTAAAGGCAGTGAAAGAAAATTGTAGATTTCACGATTTCATTTCACGAGAGACAGAAAATGTATGTCCCTTAACTATGTACGGAATTAGCATTTTTCAATGATAATTTCATTCTATACATTTTACGATAAACACAAAATAGTACCTAATCAAAGCCACCGCATAGTATAGTCGGGTTTAGGAGGGATAGGAACTGAGTGAGATGGCACAGTTGCTGGAGTTGACAAAATATAACAATAAGTTGATTTGCCAAGAGAATAATGTATTTTCTATTCTAAAAATACCAAGTCACCCCTCTACGGTCCCTCTTCTAACCACTCATGGCCCAACTAATTACCCTCCAAATTCCTAAAATTGAATTTAATGGAACTTCCTAACAATGTAAACAAAAGGCGTCACATGTTTTGTCATTGCTTCTCCTTGTATTTTCACACTATCTCAGCAAACACCACTGAAACCATTCACTACTGAAACGGTCGTGTTATCATAAAAAACATAAGATAAATAAGTTATTCTTGAAGATTTCATCAAAACTAAAATGTTAGGTTATTATGATCAATATGGCGGTTTATTAGTAATTTAAGAACTACGGCGCAATAAAAACAGTTTATTAGAAGAAAAAAACAAGTCTATTGAGATCCGATTAACCAATAACCATCTAGAACTATTAGTTGCACATCAAACAGCGAGCCCGACTGCATTCAATTGGATGAAGCAGCTTGTTTGTAAAGAACTAATTCGGTCTGGACACAGCCTAGATAAGAAAGTAAGATATCTTGTCTAAAAACTCACGCTTTTCAGCCTGCTAATATTTATGTACCCAATCGAATTGAGCTTTATCGAAAAAGTTAGGTACTTATTCTATTATATTAGAAAATTTGATTACCCGCGCGTACATATTGTATGAAAATATAGGTTTGTAAGTTTTATCTACATTATCGCGTAGTATCGCGTTTTTAAACTACATTCCCACAACTAAATTTAACGGCCTCCTAGCTTAGTTGGTCACTACCACAAATCCACAAACCCTGCATACAAAGCAGGAGATCCCGGGTTCGAAACTTGTGTGTTTATCACGAATATTTATTCCTGAGTTATGGATGTTTTCTATGTATTTTTAAGTAGGTATTTATATGTATATATCTATAATATATATATATATCGTTGTATAGGACCCATAATACAAGCCTTATTGAGCTTACTCTGGGACCAGGTCGATTATCCCAAATTATTGATTATTTATTTATTTAAAATGGCATTTATCAAACTCAAAACAAATCTGCAACACATTACCTTGTTGTTTTAATTGTAACATACCCTACTTCCAATAGATTTAATGTGAACTGTGGTCTCGAGCGGCCATTAGAATGATTGCCGTCACTGGTTGATGCCGGCTCGAGTTAGCAGACCTCTTAACGGATTGAATTTTTGTACGACTCACCGGCTACTACGTACGTATGTCTGAATTTTTATTCGCTTTGAAAACTTTACACGTGTACTAAAATCATCTTTGAAAATCAAGATTTTCAGTTTAAAATTTGCTTTATACAATAAAATTGAGAGGTGCAATCTCTCAGGTTTTATTTAACTTACTCGTAACGGTAATTGGAGATTTACTCGTACTTTGAATTTGTTGCAGAAATATATCAATTCTAAATACATTTCGTGTACCGATGTAAAGTAAAAAAAGTAGTAAAGTATAAGAAAAATATCTAAGGAATTAAGGATGACTCACACCAATCCGATCCGATCCGATTCGGGACGATCTGTCAGTTTCTATAGACGTCACGTGACCTCTGAGGGCTCTGAGCTATCACGTGATTATTTCTATAGAAACTAACAGATCGTCCCGGATCGGATCCGATTGGTGTGAGTCATAACTCATAATTTAGTAACTAATTCAATTCTAAACATCTTCCATAAATGAAACTGAGTAAACCTATATTAACGTTTTATAATATTTTTATGCAAGCAACGGCTCTCTTATTGGTTTTCCAAATGAATATCATTGAGAAATGAGATTAGAAGCGCAAAACGCGACGCATTTAGCGCTGTAACAATGCAATTTCAATTTCTAAGTGCTTTGACTTTAAAGTTCCGAATGAAAAAATATAGCTGTTTTTCTGTAATGGAGTATACACATTTATTGGCCATTGATCGAAGCGGAAGATATAGTTAGGTACCATATACGGCATATACCACAGAGGTACTTAGGTACTTGTGGCTATTTTGACTAGTAGGTACTATTGAAAAAATAAAACTGTTACTTGATTTCATACAAAAAAAAACGCAAGCAACCTTGTAAAGCAGTATTTTAAATTAATCGGACTTTGTTAATTGACTTTTATTTGACACTTTGCGCCACTTGCGCCAACCAAGGTTAGTTTAGCTAACCTGGAGTTAATTGTCAAACAGTATTGCTGGAATGTTGTAAAGGGTTCCATCCAGTCCTCTAATACAATTCCTGCCAATACAATTCTTCTTAATCACGCGATACAATATTGATTTAATAATATTCACTCACTTTGCCTCTTCTGATGCAAAGGAATCTTTTTGAGAAAAATAAATGTTGTAGATAGACAATATCAGTAATTTGGTCTAGATATTCACGAATTTCATTTCAGCGATGATGCCGTGTAGCAACGTTTACATTTGCGAAGGGAGCAGTCGCCAACATTTGGTCCCCGAGCGCAAAAGAGGTGTTTACATGCATTTTACACCGGCGCACCCTTATCAAGTCGCTACATTTGCTCGCGGGCGTCGTCAACCTTTCCAAAATATTTACTTCGCGGACTCTTTATACCCGAGTTTAACTGCAGGTGAAAATTGAAAAAGTTTACGTTACAACCTTTTTTAACGTCGCGAAACGGAATTCGGACATTTAATTTGTTTAGTGAACGGCTGTTTGAATAAAGTAGCGAGGAAAGTGAGATGTTAACACGCACATAAAATATTAGAACTTACCGAAGGGTACGAGTATCGTTATTTGCTGTAGGTACCTACTTATATATCTGCTTATAAAGATGAACACCAAATAGCCACAAATACCTAATACTTTGTTTTTTTAACGCTAGGCTAGTAATACCCTTTTTAACAAACGCAATGCTAGGTTCTGACAGAGAAGAACAAACAATTAATATTTATACTTAAGTTAACAGAGGTTTGATGAGCGTTTATGAATAACGGCATTACTGTATTGCATTAAATTTCATGTTTGATTAATTCATTCCTGCGGAACGAGGAATCGACAATTCGACATAAACCGATCTGGTTTAACAATACTGTCATATACAATTTTATGTAATTGTCATTTATAACTCAATAAAAAAAAATAGTTTGGTTAGTGTTTTCACAGAGCCACAGAATAATGAATTTAAATGTAACATTCGCAATACGTTAATACTGTGGATGTCATAAAAATTAGCTGCTTACTCGTTTATGATTCTTCCTAGCGTTTTCCGGCTTAAGCCACGGCTCATGAAGGGAGCCTCGGGTCCGCTTTGGCAACTTATCCCAAGAATTGACGTAGGCACTAGTTTAACGAAAGCGACTACTGCCATCTGATTAGTCCGGTTTCCTCACGATGTTTTCCTTCACCTAAAAGCGATTGGTAAATAACAAATGATGTATATTTCGAACACGTAAGTTCCGAAAAACTCATTGGTACGAGCCGCCAGGATTTGAAACCGCGACCTTCGGATTGAAGACTTCTGGGCCACCAAAGCTCTATTCATTTATATGTTTATCGTTATAAAACAATCTCTCTTATTTTGAAAAAGTAGGAAAGTTTGTTAGTTTTCTTTATTTACAATATCTTTACCTCTACGTCTACTTACACCTGCCTTACCTATTCTCTCGACAATTATTAAAACAGCAATACTTAAATATACAATAAACTTAAGACATATCTATAATTTCCCAACATCATTTGTCGCAGAAATACAATAGTTATCATATAGAAATATCGTTAAAACGGCACTTAGGAGTCGAGTGCATGTGCCCGATTACGAGCGAGATGGCGAGAGATAATGTACCATTACGGTCGGGTGGCCAAGTCTCAGCACAAGCTGAGATCATTGAGAACTTGCTTCTGTATTTCTTTTTTATATTTACACAAAGAGTACATATATCTAGAAATTTCTTAGCAAGTCTAATGCCGCAGTGAGTATGTGTTTTAAGCGGGACAGTATGAGTAGTTAAAATTGTTAAAGTCCATTAATAACAGTTTTAAGGATGACTCACACTAGAACAGGACGGGACGGGGCGGGATGGGACGATCTGTCAATTTCTATAAAAATAATCACGTGATAGCTCGGGGCACTCGGAGGTCACGTGACGTTTTTCGTGGCCCGTTCTGGCGTGAGTCATCCTTTACCTGGTGAACTTTTCAGTTTGAACCGGTAATACAAAAGTCATAAATGACTCAATTTTAGCTCCACCGTACAAGCTTGCACATTTTCATAGAGCCTGGCGTACCGCGTTTGTCAGCTAAGTACCCACTAGATGCGCCTCGGGTAAATACTTATTTAAGATGTTAGTGATTTTTCAGTAACAATATTTAGATAGTGTCAGGACAGTTGTTAGCGTAGCGAATAGAGTGGTAACCCTACGCTGGCGATTCCCGGGGCGGAGTCGCAGACGCACGGGCAGACGCGCCTCGTAAAAGTGAAATATTATAACCGCGTCCGCTGAATCCCAACAATCGGCTTTTCAAACCTAACGTATGGACTTTATCGGGACGTGTAGATATGGTAATTTATAAACGGTTTGCAGTTTTATCGCACGTAAACCAAAAGTTGTTCGTGTCTTACCGTATTTTTTAAACCCCGACGGAAAGATGTTTCACATGCGTTCTCTGTCTGTATGCAGTATTCTAGCTCCTAAACTAAAGATCGGAACCTATATATAAATAACTGTTATTTTAGCGGCATATACTATAACTTTGTTTAAATTGAAACAACGTATTGAAAATGGAGCTATCGGTTTTATATTCTTTGCGGGTAAAAAAGTCAGCCGTATGTCGACCTCTGTCTGAAATTTTGGTTGACGCGACAAAGAGCTCTTCATTGAGCGGGGAAGAGCTCACACCTGTAAGAGTCGAGAGTTCTTTCGTGGAAACACACAGCCTAAGCGGGCGGCTTTAGAGCTTTTAGAGGACCGAAATGACGCTCACGCAAGATATATCGTTAGATACGTAGTAGGTTTATATAAAGCATGGAGTCGTCATCAACAATCATGCAGCGGTCCTTAAAAATCATCTTTTGCAACAGAAAAACATATTTTGATCTGTAGTGATCAATTGGAACCGTAGTAAAGGTTCATTTCGATGCCGAATTTAAAGTATCGTGAGACATATTAATATTATAATAAACTTACGGATAACACTCACATATTTTTAGTCACTGTGCGCGACATGTTTCGGACATCCTATGATGCCATTCATTTCGAATCATTCAGTATAACAATTACGTGATGTACTGTTGCGTCCTCTCCACCCCTCAAACGTAGCAATACCTATACTTTGTGAGGTCCAAGAACCGCATTTTGACACGTGTCAACGCCCAAAGAACGTAAACGCGAAATTATACATAAAATCTTATTAGGTATAATATTAGGAATCTTAAGGTAATATTGCAATTAGAGTATATAATAAGTTGACCAAAGATTTAAAAGACTGTGATGACATTAAGCAATTTGAAAGAAAATTAAAAGATTATTTTATAAATAGACCTTATTATTGTATTGATGAATATTTTGCTGATGCGTTAAATTAGTTTGATTATTATTTCTAACATATCTGATTTGAATTTTTGTATAATATATATATTAAAACATATTGTTAAATGTGGTAAATTTGTAAATATTAAAGCAAATAAAAAATAATTTGAATTTGAATTTGAATTTATGTAAATATTAAGCAATATTTCAGACCTTTTTAACAAAACTTAACCGTCTTTACATTTATTTAAATAGTAGTTATTTAAAGATAACAAATTCATTACTCACACTGTTACAAATTATGTCATATTTATTTTCTAAAGCAGTGTTGTGACCTAGTCTGCCGTCTCGATTCATATGACATTTCCGTAAGTCGATAAAAATCGATTATAAAATTTAAAAAAAGATATCTTTAAAACGCTAAACAAAATTAACATGAAATGGAACACGATGTGAAAAAAAGGGAAATTAATAATATAAACCAACAAACCATGCATATAGTTACCTACTTAATATAATTTTAAGTTCGAATATGAGCCAAATCGGACCAGATGTAGCCGAGATACAGGGGTCGCGAGTTCACGTCGGGGTGAACCACTAGTTTATAATAGGTACTCAAACTATTGTCATGAATTGAAATACAGGAATTAGAAAGTTATAATCATAGATGGCTTTGAAACGAATTGAATTCGCCTCATACTTCGTTCATTCTGATGTTGCCCATACCGTTTCTATTGATACCTTCCCCAAAATGTTGTCCCGTTGAATTAAAACGGCTATAATTGCTTTCTTCCGCATCCAAGACGCTATTGTGATGCGCATTTCTTTCAAGCAAATTAATTAGGAATTGCCTAACGACAAAATAAACGTAATTAAAACTTCGGGAATTAACTTTCGCCTGATTTCTTTTTTAATTTAAGCTGACTGGGCTAATTCTGTGCGCCACGGGGGTCGGACACACCCCTCGCCCTTTGTCATACCAAGGAAAAAGGATTTTAAGAGATTTACGAAAGGTTAGAGGCTAAGATAGCTTTTATTGATATAAATATTTTATTTTTGAAAACACTTTTCAAAGGTTTCTTTTTTTAAGGCTCTTAGTTTCATTCTCGCTAAGTAAGTACTGTAATTAGGTATGTTTTACATACAAATAATATTACTGCAACTTTTTGTTGCTTGTTCGTTTCAAGAAAGTGCGTGTACGTGTAGGTACTGTTATGTTTATATTTTTAGCTACTCATTAACAAATATTTTAGTACATTACGATACAAGGGAGAAAAAGAGGAAATTCGCAACGAGTGGCGATAAATTAAAACACGACCGTAGGGAGTGTTTTAAATACGGTCGTGTTTTAAATCGACGCGAGTTGCGAATTACCTCTTGGCACGTGTATCGTACAACGTTTTACAGTACATCCCTTGGCCCTTTGAATATTCGACGCAGGCACGTACTTAAAGTGCTCATTATCGCCCTAGGGCGGTAAAGTAGCACCATGTGTACTGTAATAGTTATTTATTATACAAGGGGGCAAAGTTGTTGTTTAACTCTCGGGCTTAAATTGAGACCCAAGCAAGCGAAAGATTCCAAAATTGAGCCACCAGCGTAGCGAGTGGTTCAATAACTGGAATCTTGAGCTTTACGAGGGTCTCAAGGCACGAGAGTTGAACAAGCTTTGCCGCCGAGTGTAATACAACATTTTTCCCCTCACTATCGCGAGGAAAATAACTACTACATACGATTACAAATCTTATTCACATGAAAGTTATCTTGAAAAAATCATTCCAAATTCAATTTCATAATTTGTCATAGAGTACGCTCCTGGTACTTAGATATTGCCAACAGCTTACCAAGTGCGCGATAAGACTCGACCAATTTAAGGTGTGACCTCCAATTGCGCATATTTACTATGGTCATATAGGACTGACTTATACTGACGGGTGGTAAGTGGTAGGAATTAGAGCAAGGTCAAATACTTTTCCGCACATGTGGATAAAAGGCGTTTTTCCACGCTAGTTTTAAAGGACAAAACAGCGCTTTCCAAGTTTGTGAGGGAAAAAATAAAATACTTACCAAGTTTATATTTGTACCTACCTACTGATCGTATCTTATTTATTTTCGTTTGGAAACAATTGGTAGTTTAGGATTGTTTAGGAAATGGTTTTATGAGCTCCTAGTTCTACATAAAGTTGATAAAGTCAGTATCAAATGTGAAAAACGTGCATTGATGCTTGACTGCTGTTGAAAATACCGTTGGCGGTTCGTAACGTAGGTAAATACATGGGGAGCTACAACGGGAAACCTCCTCGAGTGCCAGGGCTCTTCTCATTCCTCTTGGGAAGGGTTCCTGGACGGTGCTCCCTGGGGGCAACGGTAAGCGATCCCTTGAAGGACTCCGAGGATTTCTTACTGGTGCTGCAAATATCCTGTCAGGGGGGGGGGTTGGGGGGTTCCGCACAGGAACATCCCTCTCATTGAGGGAGAGAACTTCCGAGTGTTGGCTAGAGAGAATGCCGCTGTCCTGTATAAAACTGCGGTCCCGTACCCTGTCTAGGCAGAGGGCCTATGATGACGGACCGGGGGTTGCCACTGCTGGCCGGTGCCGGCGTGGTGGCTGCGAGGATGACCACCTCTATAAAAAATCGCGAAGGCAACCTGAGGGGGTGGAACCCGGGGTTTTTCCATCTCGCTCCCGGCGTGGAGGTTGTCATGAGGGACCAGCGTGTGGTGTCGCCCTGCACGCTACCTTCGGGCGGGGGAGCTTCGGCTCCAGGGGCTTCGGCTCTAAAGAGGGGACAGCCTCGGCTGTCGCAGCAGGCGGTGTTCGCGGTCGCATGCCTAGGCTATCCCGTGTTCACCGTCACCAACGCTGTAAGATGGGCATACCGTGGATGGTTTAGTGGGTAGTGCGGGCCCGGGCCTGCGAGTCCCACATACCCGTCCTAGTTCCCCGGCTAGGCGGGATGCCAAATACATTCCTCCACGTTAAAAAAAAAAGGTAAGCAATACATATTTTCATAGTTTCCTAGACACCTTGAAGGCAAGAGTAAATTAACATAGCATTTGAAATATCATGCAGCCAACTAGAACTTAGGATAACTGGATAAGGAATATGTTTTTCCCGATCTATAAAACAAGAACCCCAACAATCTATTAACTAACCACCCATCGAAAATAAGAAACACTGTAAAAGTTTACAGGCAAGGTCTTTCACCTGAGTCTATTTTACACTGTCCAGTGACTTTACGACTCATTACTTTCGCTGACCAGGCGACGTGACGATCAAAGTTACCGTCCGCTACAAAATACAGACGTGTCGCACATAAAAAGTATACGACGCATTTAAAGTATGGGTTCCGTGCATAAGCCTGTCGAGGCGCTAATGGGGATGGATGAGGGTTCCGCGAGACGTTGCTTACACTAATAAGACCGTAAGTTCCAGGCTTCGGTCGATCGTAAGTTTTGGGTTTCGGATACGCTGATTTACAATAATGTTTCAATGTTTGGTTGATTAAAGATTTTGTATTTAAAAAAACTGAGTTCCTATTCAATGAGTTTTGTATGTGATGTATTTGTTTTTCAACTACTTACCATTCGAATACGTATATGCTGAAGGGTGAAATCAAGTAAATTGAAGACAGTGTAAACGAAAAACTATTTACCGGTATTCAAAGTAGGAGGGGATTTATATAGTGTTGTTGTGAATGTTGCTTAGAAGTACAAATCTTCTAAGAACAATGCTCCTACTCCATATACTAACTAACGCAGTGTCCAAACTGAATGTAGAAGCTTGACTATCTTACTATATGTATTTTACTTAGGTCTAGGTACCTATATATGTACTGATATAACGTTACAATTACTATTAAGAAAGGATCTGCAAAATTCCACCTCTACCTAACGTATTAAAAGGAAACAATTAGGTACGTAGTGTAAGATACTTTTATTACGGAACCTTGAAATATTATAGACAAATGTATATGAGGGTTGATCAGTAGCATGCGTCAGGAGATTACCAAACGATGGACCCCAGTTTTATTGGTTGTTACGCGTCGTAAACACGGAGGTGCTGTGGCCAGCCGATAATGCTTCTTGTACCGTTTTGATCACTTCTCAATATACCTACTTTACTAAATGTATAAAGTTGCGATATTGCTAACAACTATGAAATCGAACAGCAATTCCAACAAACCTTATGAAAACTTCTCATCTGCCAAATAAAATAACATCCGATGCAGAATGTGAAGAATATATATATACTACAACTAGAAAAAGCCGTTACCGACACAATAGATAATTATGCGCCACTACATGAAAACCACAGAAGATATCAACTTGCAGAGGAAATTAATAAATTGATCGACGAAAGAAATAAGGCAAGGAGTAAAGCGTGGCGCTTACGTTTTAACCAAGACAGAATAGCTGACCTAAGAAATACGTAGAAAGAGAAATGGACACGATTGATAAATGATCCACACAATAGTAGAGTCCAGATGTGGCAAATCCAACGCACCCTGAACGCTCCAGTACACAGACTAGCCCACTTGAGGGCTGCATCAGCGAGAAAGAAACCATTAATGCCCTAGTCGATGCAGCAATCATCAAAGAAGTTTCAACCTCTAGATCCAACCTTCATTGAAGAAATCAGATTCGAATCGCCTGGTCCGGATAAAATCAAAGCCGATGCCCTCAAACTCGGAGGCGACCCATTTCTCTCTCTCTCTCTCTCTCTCTTTCTTGCTGTCATTCAGACCTGCATACTTCCCATATTGGATTATGATGTGGTACAACTGCTATCACGCTTTAGTAAGAGCAACTTATTGAAAATTGAACGTCAATATCGAATGGCTCTAAAGACTGCCGGACAATTCCCAAGGCGCCTAGAAAGCTTAATACTCTGGGATATGCTCGACTGGGATCCATGGCACCTTCGTGCACAAAACCTAGAAGAAGATATATATGCTCCGCCGATTCCGCGAAATGCACATGGAAGATCTAAACACTCCAGGTGACGTCTACATTAGATACGGATAGCACAACCCGCTACTAACTAACACTAGATTAGTTGACATAAGCTATGTGTCAATAAAAGATAGGAGTCGATTGCTAAGCAAGCGAACAACCACTCCACGTCCCCATAGATTATAATTAGTTGTAAATAGGATAAGTCAATATTAAACAACACCTTAAATTTATATAAATTTACTCTGTAGGTATACACTCTAACAAAACAACAGCGCACACTACTTGATATTTATACAGATCTTTCAGACACACAGTAGATCTTAAGTAGCTGACCCATCCACAGGCCGAACACACAACCTAGACAAATGTATATAATGCTGGACATAATGTAACATATAAACTAGAGAAATAAACATATAATTTAAACTTTCGTGAGACATACTGATATTAAATTGCAACGGTTAACACTCTCGTATTTTTATCACAATATAGGCGTGACATGTTTCGTCTGCGTCGGGCAGACATCGTCGGACAGACAGAGTGGTGTTATCACCTTCGCGGTTAGGCGCCTATTGTGATAAAAATACGTGAGTGTTAACCGTTGCAATTTAATAGAAATAAACATGTTCTGATTCTGATTCCGCTTCTGTATAAAATGGTATTAAAACGAAATTATTCAACATAAATAATCCAAATACTTTCTTCGGTTACCGGGATTAGTATTCTCGAATCTAGAGAATATACGCGATAAATCAGTTTTAAAGAGTTTAATTTCTGTAGATACCTACTCAAATTTAATGCCATATCAATCAGGCGTTACATAGGCAAAAAATAATCAAAAAAGGTTAATGTAATAATAGAACCAACCTAATACTCGTAAGCTTAAATAGTTAGGTAGGTATGTTAAGATTACAATTAAACCTAAGACTGGGATCAGTTGAATTCAGTTCCCTAGTTGGATTTGGGCGCAGGACCGCTAAAAATTCGTTTTTATCCAACAGCATTGCTTTTCGTTAGAAATGTTGGGGTTAAATTGAGCGTAACATTTTTTCAAGACAGTTGCTCAAAAAGTGCCCTTTTTTGGCTGTTTTGCGTGCGCAAAGTTTGTTTTTGCGAACTAGTGCTTTTTACTTTTCCAATCTTTTTAAATTTAGTTGTGTTCCAATTCATGACTGCTTACCGAAGAGTATTATTGTTCGTTAACTTTACCGAGCCGTAATAAAACTAAATACCTACTATTTACGCAATAATATTAAAGATATTGGTATTTCAAATTTCAATAATTACTTCTTCATCATAGTAATGATCACTCATTAAAAATATTAACAATGAAAAGGAAAACAGTTCTTATAAATCTGTGTGTATTGAAACGGAACAGAGCCTACGAAACGTCAGTCAAAGTAGAGGCGTTTTTAAATCAGGTAAACATGTTCGAAGGGCCTCTAAGCCATGACGATACGATTTGTCACTATGCGATTTATTATTTTGTTTATGAGAAATAATTATTATGAGATTGAAAATGAGAAAGTAAAGGAGATAAGATAAACATTTTGAAGAAGTTCTTAATATATCAACTGTACAATTACAATTGTGTCACGGAAATAATAAAAAAACTTTAAATTCGTTCTTATGTATTTTAATTTTTTTCGCATCTGTATTGAAAAACGTCGTTCGATTCACGTGCGGATATGTCATTTTTCACTTGTCCCGAGTATTGATAGATACCTCAAGATACCTCGAGACTCGTGAAGTAATGACATACTTTCCGCACTAACATCGAAATGTACTAAATTATTACAGTACACATGGTGCTACATTACCGAACTAGTGCGATAATGAGCACTTTATGTGCCTGCGTCAAAAAATCAAAGAGTACAGAGTAGGTAATAGGTAATTCGTAACTCGTGTCCATTTAAAATACTCCCTTCGGTCGTGTATTATTCTACCGCCACTCATTGCGAATTTTCTCCTATTCGCACTTGTATCGTAATATACTATTACAATGCATGTGCTCGGAAAGTATGGTTTTTAATGGATCGAAATCGTATGAAAAGTAGTAGGTACTTTTCCCGACTAGTGCTTTTTACTTTTCAGTTTTTTTTAATGTTTAACTCCGCTATCAGCCTTTACAAAGAGTATTTACTACGCGAGAATAGTTTAAAATCAACAAATAATTTAGATTTCCAGCCATATGTATTTATAATATTTATATTCGTCATGTCATTATTTAGATTTTATAAATAATGATTTTAAATAATCACTAATATGTTTGGCTGAATGTAAATAATGCGTGTGCGTTATTGCGATGTGTCGTGGCTGCCTTTTTAACACGCGCAGTAAGCACTAAAAAGGCACAATGGATATCGAGTTGCGGAAAAGGCCCAGAGAAACTAACTAACTATAGTTAGTTAGTACCTAGTAGGTAGAATAGGTATACGTAAAGCGCGCATATATGTAAGAAATAAAAGCCAGCTATTTAAAAATTTGTCGTCATTTCCAGTCTTGATTTAGGCAAGTAATTGAAAAAATGTCGAGTTGAAGTGACGAAATGTGTGTGTATGTCCAGAAAATGTTAGACAAGAAGCGCAAGAAGCTAACACGAGCCTTCTACCGCCTCAGTCAAATTAAAAGTACTTATATTAATACGTATAATAACTTTTTTGGCTGGAATAAAAATAAGCTCGTTTCCAGAAAATGTCTTTCACGAATACCACGGTATTTCAACGAATTAGCAAGGAAATTTAAGCCAAGTGGACTTTGTACTCCATGGCCTCCATGCTAAGGAGTAGAAGGTAGTTACAATAAAATGTAATAATAAAAACACAATAAATAAAACACCTACTTTCCGCACTTGTTGCATAAATAGCAATTTTTCAACATATTGGGGAAAGTATTCTCACCTAAGTATTGTTGAGGACACGAGAAATGCATATACCCATTGGCATTAAGCACACGCATCGAACGCAATAAAATGTTTTATGTACCCTGTAAGTCCAGATAAAAACACCCCTGATGCCCGGTGGCTAGTTTATCGCCCCCATTTTACGATTGTCAAATTTTCTATAAACTATGGCGATGGCTGTAATATTTCTAAGCCTGTTATAAAAGAGTATGTCACGTGGAAATGTCTCCATAAAATAAGATGGCTGTTTGAGGTGTATCAATTTTTACGCAACGCAGAGCATGATTATTGTGTCTACCTACTTTATACGTAAGAATAAATATAACCCTTGTTATAAAAAATAACAAATCGAGTTTTTTTCCCTCTCATTTTGTGAGTTATTGGGAAGTGGGGAATTTCAGTTTCCAAGTATATTTTAGGGGTGGTATACCCAAAGGTTAAAACGTGACCCATTACTAAGACTCCGCTGTTCGTCCGTCCGTCCGTCCGCCTGTCACCACGCCTGTATCTCATCTACCTTTGATAGTTAATCAGTTGACATTTTTACAAGTTATGTATTTCTGTTGCCACATTAATAGGTACTAAAAACAGAATAAAATAAGTATTAAAGGGGGGCTCCCATACAACAAACGTGATTTTTTTTGCTCGTTTTTGCTCGATATTGATAACAGCAACCGGTAGACGCTCGAAATATTCACAGAATATTAAGTTATATAGGTAGGTACCTATTCACTTTAAAAATAAATAGTTAAATTAAATGAAATTAAAATCGTGCGCGAGTGCGACTCGTACTTGGCCTGTTTTTTTATCTTTTATATACAGGATGAAATAGAAACGATTGTTCGAATTCTACATAATGAATAAATAAGTCATACTGAACAACTTTACTATGGGGCCAATGTAAAATAGCGAAAAAAATGTTTTCTCTCCCATACAAATCGGCGGCAGCCAAATTTTTTTTGGCTATGTCGGCATTGGCCCCAGAATAAAAGGTTGTTCAGGATGGCTAGCTTATACAGTTTATTCATTCACTATGTAGTGTTTGAACGGTGTTTCACCCTGTATATATTCTGTACTACTACCTACTTAATATAGTATTTTAGTTTAGTAGGTATGTAGGTACATATGTATGCGTGCTGTAATCTGACCTCTATTTGAATAGGTAGACCTTATATATGCTAAAACGTACTATTATTTATTCTGTGCTAAAACTGTAAAACGCAAACTGTAAGCGCTATGTGAACGCGACCTTCAATATAACGAGAACTTCGCACTGATATTGATATTTTGCCTATCATTATAATAACTACGAGTATATCTAACAAAACAAGTAAGTAGCTTACATTACTTAATACGGACAGTTTAGATGCCTCCTCACCTCGCAGTACTTGCCTATCACACGCGTATCAACCCGTTCCGTTATCTAAATTAGCAACAGAGGGATTAGTCAGGGCAGGGTTCTGTAAAGGGTTCTGTAACTCGTTGAAATTCGGCCGCTAATCCAGACGAGATACAATGCGACTATTCTGTCGTTCGTTACTCGTTACCATTACGCTGCGTGGTTCCACTTTGTACCGGTTAATATAGAACCTGATGGTTCTTTTGTGGAATTACATTTGCATGTCATAATTTCAATAGTTCGCATCAATATTATTCAGTCGAACCACTAATCATATTTTTTAAGGATTGAAAAACAGTAGGTATTAGTAGATTACATACCAAGGCCGTTTTAGTGGGAAATGTATCGGATCCCATGTAATTGTCGGCCGAGGCGAAGCCGAGGCCGACGAACATGTGATCCGAGGCTTTCCCATCTAACGGCTGAGGTTTGTATACTATTTTTCTGTCCGACGGAGCCGGCAGGTGGCAATTTAGTTTTGCGTAAAGTGGCGCTTACCGGCCGGAGGACTGAAATAAATATTTTTGGTATTAAATCCAAATACTATATCAAATTCATCAGTAACATATAGGTACCTAAATAGTAAGTACCTACCATTTTCAACCGACTTCAATATTTCTAAAGGAGGAGGTTCTCAATTCGTCTGAATTTTTTTTTTAATGGATGTTACCTCAGAACTCCGTCATTACTGAACCGATTTGAATTTTTTTTTTGGTTTCTTAAAGTAGATGATTCCAGGTTGGTCCCGTTTTTTTCAAAATCTATTTCTGATGATGGGATCCATGAGGAACTGAGGGAACTCCTCAAATTTGAAAGGCACATGCATGCTGATTTCTTAAGAAACTTGAGCATTTCTTTACGAAAATCATGAATTTGGTGGAGTGGATCTGATAATGAAGACCAGGGATGGCAAAGTGGAACTGCTTGGTAATTCCCAGGACTATCATCCGATTTAAAAAAATATTTTTTTGTCTGAAAATAGACGGTTCCAGATTTGTTCCGTTTTTTTTCAAAATCAATTTCTGATGATGGGATCCATGAGGAACTGAGGGAACTCCTCAAATTTGAAAGGCACATGCATGATGATTTGGGTAGTTTCTTAAGACACTCGAGCATTTCTTTACGAACATCATCAATTTGGTGGAGTGGACCTGATAATGAAGACCAGTGATGGCAAAGTGGAACTGCTTGGTAATTCCCAGGACTATCATCCGATTAAAAAAAAAAATTCTGAAAATAGATGGTTCCAGATTAGTTCCGTTTCTTTCAAAATCAATTTCTGATGATGGGATCCATGAGGAACTGAGGGAACTCCTCAAATTTGAAAGGCATATGCATGATGATTTGGGTAGTTTCTTAAGAAACTCGAGCATTTCTTTACGAACATCTCCAATTTGGTGGAGTGAACCTGATGATGAAGACCAGGGATGGCAAAGTGGAACTGTTTGGTAATTCCCAGCTCTATCATCCGATTTGAGACATTCATCTTTTCTTTGTAAGGAAATACCTTCAAGATAGTCCTATTTGATTATAGTTCTATTTTGATGATGGAATTCGTGAGGGATTGAGAGAACTCCTCAAATTTTAACGGCACATGCATTCTGATTTGAGGGTTTCCTTAAGTAACTAAAACATTGTTTTGGGGGAGCCAACATTTTGATGAAGTGGACCTGATGATGAAGACCAGGGATGGCAAAGTGGAACTGGTCGATAAACCTAGAACCTTATTATCCTAGTTGTGACATTCATGTTTTTGGTTTGATTTCTATTCTGATGATGGGGTTCTTGAAGAATTCAGAGAACTCCTCAAATTTGAACGGCACATCATCATCATTGTGATTAGAGGGTGTTCATAATTAGCTTACGCATTTTCTTACTGTGGCCATCATTTTGCTGGAGTGGACCTGATGTTGATAATCAGGGATGGCATAATAAAACTGCTCGATAATTTACAGTCTGTCATCCAATTTAACACATTGTTATTTTGTTTGTTTTAAAGGTCTACAAGGGAGTTCCGTTTGATTATACTTCACATGTAATGATGGAAGCCCTGGGACATTAAGAAAGCTCCTCAATTTTCGATCGTACACCAATCCAATACGTGCGGTGTATTGGATATTTGTGAAGTAAACTGGCTAACTCAAACAAATTCAAAATTTCACTTTTACCGGGAACCAAATGAAGTCGGTTTTTTTTTCTTAAAAATTATATTGTATCTGTGTAAAGTACGTATTGGACCTACCTACGTAGTACGAGTATCTACCTAAATAGTACGTGACGTCTGTACGTGAATATATAGAAGATACATTTTAATATTAACAATACATAGGTATGTTAGTTAAGTTAGTCAATTAGAATTAGATGTAATAATCAACCTAGATTTATAAGTAGGTACCTACTGCCTTGCTATACCCATGCAGGGCTCATGTTTTTAACATCACGCAACAATGTAATGTAACAACGCCTATTGTAGGTAGAACATGAATGCAAATAAACAACTTGAAACTACGTGTAGGCTGTAGCATCACACTCTACCAAATGTTAGTCGACCAACCGATACAATTACAAAAACGCAACCTTTTCCGGCGAAATATGGTCTGCTTATCGATAACCGGCTAAAATTTCATCGGTAGATCATAATAAGATCTCGCCTTATATACATCAATAAGAAATCAGACATAAAGAAATCTGTTGGCGGCCTCTATCAGGAACAAGTCACACTAAGGCATTTGCCACTAAAATGGTTCAATATTTATTGACCCTTAATGCCGCTCGGCTTAGTTAATGCGTATATACTCGTACTTGCATTAAGAAGATGAACAGCTTCCGATAACCCCGGCCAGCAGAGCCATAGCTATGCATCACGGTATATATAATAATAATAATAATATGTAATGTAATATAATATCCCTCACTCTCAAACTCAAACACACACACACACACACACACACACACACACACACACACACACACACACATACACACACACACACACACACACACACGCGCGCGCGCGCGAATTTTGAATTTTGTATTTCGATACGATAATTAGAATAAGTAAATCTTGTATATGAAATAAGTATATATTACTCGCCTTATATGCATGTATAAGCAGATAATTATAATAATAAAAATTGTAAACTTTGAATTAAACGTTATACATTGGTTTATAACCCACTAAATTTACTGAAGAGCGGAGCCTTCTGACACAAGTAAAATTATTACTTAAAAGAAGACTTCTGTTTTTGTTTCTAGTAATGTGTTAATGTGTAACCAATAAATAATTTTTCATTTTCATTTTCATTTTCATATATATGAGTAGGTAGGCACGAGTTACTTGTATTTATACTCGTACCTATGTACGCAGTAGGTAAGTATATTTGTTCGATAAAACTAGTATTCTAGTTAGTAGAAAAGTACAATAGCTTTGATTGCCTGTCAAGCGAATTCGGGAAAATTGACATCTAGGTATCACTGTCAAAATAGAGAATTAAATTGTGTCGCGTCACTAGATACCTACTGAATTTCCTTTTTTCGTGTACACAAAAAGGCTCCAAATGCACTATTATCATATTTGCTATTATTACCAATGGGCTGGTTAGAGTGGTTAGAAGTTCCTTCAGCTGAAAATAGCAGTGCCGCGTCTTGAACAAGTTATGTTGCTTATACTACATTAGTAGGCGTTTATAGTACCTAGTTCGCTTATATGTGATTGTATATAATGAAAGGCGTCAAAACTCGAGTGTGGGTTTATGAAACGAGGCGGCAGCCGAGTTTCATGATAACATCCCATGAGTTTGTTAATGCCTAATTCTTTACAATTAAGTACGTACCTACACTGCTTTACACACAATTCTCCCCGTCAATCAAAAAGTTACTTGTGCAAACTACCGACATACAAAAACAAAAAAATATTAAAAACAAAAACAAAGGTTGGTCTACAATGCCCAGAGTACTGGAAACTTCTTTATATGGCCTAACCCGCCCCCCGTTAAAATTTTCTATAAGTTCAAGGAAATAATGGAAGTGATAAAAGAACCTATATGTTTAAACAAGAGAGGGTTTTGATAGAATTCCTGAAATGGATAAATATTTGCCAAATATGTATGGCTTTTAAAACAGATCACATATAATAAGTTCTTAGGTAGTTAATCTTTTAGCAAAACGGATTTCAATGAAATTTGGTGGGTAGTTAGAGTTCCTTATTCTCTTCAAGGTATGTCCCACATTTTTTTCCACTGAGTTACGAAATCGTATGGAATTTTCGTAACTCAGTGGGAAATTTAGTACAAAATTTTTGTCGCACATTGCGATTTTATATCTATCTAGCGTAGAATAAGGAACTCTACCCACCCACCAAATTTTATTGAAATCCGACGCGAAATAAAAATATGCCCTACCAATTTATACAAACTAGACGGGTAAAAGTTACCCCCGGAAACCCAACATACATAATGTTGGGTTTTCGGGGGTAACTTTTGATCGCGGGAATCGATTTGAATCATTATTTTCTTATTAGAAGGAAGATACGTGTTGGATGATAAATTAAGTACTCAAGATAAAAGAAGTGTTTGCATATACTTACAGTTAAATTACAAACTTAATTCAGAAATTATTTTGTACAATTTTTCAAAAATCGTTCACCCAATCAAGTTCAAATAAATTTTTCAAGAAAGTTTTTATTAAGTTCTACTTTTGTAATTTTTTTCATATTTTTTTAACTTTATAGTTCAAAAGTTAGAGGGGGACACATTTTTTTAAACTTCTCGAGCGATTATTTTCGAAAATATTAGCTTTATCAAAAACTATTCTTAGTAAACTCTCATTATTTTACAAATACCTATCCAATGATACGTGTATGGGAGGTACTCTAAAAAATAAATTATAACCACTTTTTATTTTACCACTTTGTTGGCGTGACCGATATTACATATTCGTACAAAATTACAGCTTTCTAGTACTTACAGTCACTGAGATTATCCACGGACGGACGGACGGACGGACAGACAGACAGACAGACAGAGCGAAACTATAAGGGTTCCTAGTTGACTACGGAACCCTAAAAAGGAACTAACTAAATAATATTTACTAGAAAAAGATCTCGTAGGAGGTATATGCGCAAAAGCTACTTAGATATTGAAAAAAGATCTCATTTACGTTGTCTGTTATATTTTTGATTTCAATCGATGCCGAATCGATATAATTAACATTTATTTTCGAAATATATACAGTAAGTGCAACTTACCTAACTACCTACCTTAAATCTTAAGTAGGTCCTTGAGGTATTGTACCTAGGATGCTGGCGGCATTTCCTCGTTGTATCGCAATGCTGATAGGTACGTTGTGCGAGGAAGCCACCAGCTCTTCGGTCACCAGTAACATCAACCAGACGTTTCGCGATTTCTACGAAAAACTTGCGTGCGCTGGGACCCCATAGACCAAGAGTTTCGACCCCGAATGGTACAAAAAGGTACTCTCTGCCCAGGCTCTTATATTTATTACGTTTTAAAATTTCGGCGCCTCTCCGCCCGCTTTTACATTAGTTCTTTGGAGATGGGACGGTGCCAGCGTGTCTACACAGGTAGCATCCCACACTAGCATCCGTCCCAAACTCCAAGGAACCAAGGACACCCCATCAGGTTTCTTGCCATCATCCCTGAAAATGCCAGTCGGCTCAAGGAGAGCAGGCACGTTGATGGTGGCAAGAGACCGACGGATTATGTCATTAAGAGACGCATGTCTCGAAAAACGGCCTGCACTTTTTTTACAACACAATCCATGGTGTCCCAGTCCGTCCACGTCTGTGCCACAAGGACATGAGTGTGGCGCACACACCGAAACCCCCAGTTATTTTTGATTGAATTTAGTACAACTACAGAAATTTTATTACTAATACTACTGTACAGGGTAGTAATCAGTCATTTCTCGTAATCAGTTTTATTAAACAGTGCGGCATATCGTTTTGGAGTGCCCGCTTACAAAGCATGATGGCCCAGTGGAAGACTTTAAAAACGTAACGAGTGAAGCTGCAATGTACTTGGCTAAATGTAAATTTAGAATATAATGTACCTACTTACTAGTATAAGAACAGTTTTGTATATATGCCTTACGATAAATAAATAAATTAGTAATCAGTCATACTTTGTTACTACTAGGTATGACTGATTGTTATATAACTAGTTATAATAATTCATATTAATTACGAAACTGGTAAATAGATATTGATTACGAACTGAAAGAGTGATTTGATTACTAATTAATATTTAATTATTAGTCAAGTAAGCATAACTTTACAGGAAATATTGTTGATTTGTGCAATTTAAACTTTTTGACAATTATTTGTTACTTAACCTTTTTTATTATAGTTTACAAAATTGTATATGTGTGTATTTGTATGATTATACACTTTGGAAAGAAAAATATGGATATTGTACTGTGGACAATAAATGAATACTTATTAAACAGTTCATTTTATTTTAATGACCCACTAAGGGGGTGGTGATTTGGCAGATACACATTATAGGTCAACAGGCGATAACTGGGTGTCGGTAAGTGGCAACTGTCGATGACTGGGTGTTGTCTACTGGAGATTCGGTGTCGACGATTGGAGATTTATATACTTTTTCCTTTTTTGGGAATTGTTTCTAGTCCGTGTATAGTTAATAAAAATAATAAGTAGGTACCTACTTACCTCCTATTCCTATCTCAAGAATATACCTTTAGTACCATACTCAATCGTTACTTTTGGTTTAAATATGACTAAATGACCTTAAATTTTATAAAGAAGCCCACTATCTCCTTAAAGTGTCGATCATTGGTGCCACTACGTTACCTGACTTCGAAAATTGTTTTCAAAATTATTCCAATGTACTTTTCTAAAAATTACCCAGTACATGTACCTATGTATAGTTTTCATATTAACTGTTAATTGCTTAGAATTTTTTATTATGGAAGCGTATATGGACGTAAATTGAAAAATAGAAAAAGTTTTGTATAAAATCGTTTCATAAGTAAGTAATTAAGTTTTTCAATCTCGTACCTTACTTAGGCCAGCAGCGGCATTCCTTCAAATCAGTAGGTAAAAGCGCCGTTGTAAAGACATATTGTATATATATGTAATATGGGTATAAAGAGATGAAATGAAATTAAGTCATATTTTTGAAGTTTTTTTTATTGTATTTTTAAAAAGATTTTATGGTTTATCGTAGGTATAGTGTCATTTGAATCATTATTTTTATTGCTAATAATAGCATTCCAATTCGAATAATGTGTAGTAGGCGAATACGTATAGCATAACTTAAATATGGTAAATAAGTAAATAACGCGGCTGTCAAGCATGGTGAAGTGCTAGAGACAGCACTGCCGCTGATGCTACCGGTATCGTCTACTGCGCACAGAACAATTAGTATGAGACAGAAAGTAGGGACTATCAGGTTATAAATTGTGCATTAACTAAAATAGTTAAATTATTACAAATTAATCTAAGTTTAAACTTAAGTTATAAGCTGCTAAACATTATTTGTATTATTTTACCCATTGTGGCACACAAGTAGGTTGTATGGAAATATTAAAGATTTATTTGAACTATTAAGATTTACGTAAACTACAACATTTTCCGCCCTTAGCCAGCTCTGAAGGTCTTGTAGCTGGGCGAACAGGCACCGAAACCCGCAGTGCGGGCCTCGGTAGCCAAGAGCGCCCGCGTTCACACGACCGCGCCCCGCAGGCGGGTGTTCTCTAAAATAATTTCCATTGAATAACAGTCAAACAAAATTGGACTAAACAACAAGGAATTTGTACTTTGGGAAATGTGATATACAGAGAATCGACTAGGTCCTCATCAAATGAATATTGAATACTTAATAAACATTGTATCCATAATATATAATATAAGCAATATAAAACGTAACATAATCGGAAATACTAGACAATAATATAATTCTGCTAAATAACTGAAATAATTCAGGGTGCTTACCAGAGTTGTAATGGATCAAATCGACTTAGACGTTCTATAGAGTAGACGAGTTGGAAACCAATGAAATCGACTAGACACGGCATTCACATAACTATCTGGAGATCGTAAATAGGCAAACGGTCCACTACAAAACTGACAACACATAATTCTCTAACAATATTATTAATAATAAGACAAATTGAATAGAATACAACTTCGCTAAGGTTTGTACCGAAAATGTATCTAGCGTCGTTTTAAAATGATATGCTTGCGAACAACACTTAGGTTAGGATCACTGCAGGCGCGGACCTGCTCTCCGAACTTTGTAACGTGTATTAGGTACATGTCGCGTTTTTTACTCAATTTGGTTACAAGTAACGAATTAGAGCAATATGGCAGTTTTAGTGTTTTTGTCCAACAGCTAGTACCCTTCGCGAACTAAAACTTATCGTGCTCCTTCTGTCCCAGCGCATAGACAGTGCCCACTACACATTCTGTTATGAATCAGTGTTGGCCGCTTGTTCGGTAGTCGGTTATCGATATCATATTAATAATAAATGTCACAACATCAAGCCAGTATAAAAACACTAAGCCTACTAAAATTACTACCTGCGAAAACTCTTTTAAAGAGTAAACTTACAAACTAGATTCGTAAAGTAACACAAAGCCCGTGGGCGCAATATCAGGATCCGTATAAAATATAACATGTTTTTTTTTTCATCTTCCACAGTTTTATTACAATTTTCTGAAACAAACTTACAATCTACTCATGCTTTACCAACATTACAAAATAGACAATACAACGCTCACTATCGTTACAAATTAATAGCTTTTCATATTTTCGAATTACAAAATGGAACTTTTCCTCTTATTTTCTGAAATTTCTTACTTCTATCTTTTTGTGCCAATTCCTTAAGCATCGACTCAAAATGTACAAAAATAATACGTTGAGACGTATCAAAGTTTATATAAATATTAATTTCAATGGTATATTTTTAGTGAATATTTTAAAGCGACTCTTACAAGTAATTCAAGCACTTACAATTACTTAAAATTAAAAATTGGCGTTTTCCTTCTGAGCTTCTTTCTTTCCCTGATAACAAGACCTTAACCATATTTCATTAAATTGTAAGTAAACGAGGAGATCTGCGTAGAAAAAACACATCCGACATTACCACACTCAATATTAGTAATGATTAATGTGTGTAGACAACTAGTGTACCTACACAAGAAATGAAGGGGTAAGATTATTCATTCTCACAAACATACAATACTATAAACGACAAGAAACTTTTATAATAATGAGATGCTTTGGCTCTATTAATACGACACCGTTTTAGCGCACTTGCAACCATCGAGTGGTGCAGGTCCGTCGAAACGGTTGCCAGATTGCACGACCTTTAAAAAGTCACAGGAATACTTAGTATTTTGCGATTAGCCTCCTTTGGGAGACTAATTTAATGCGATGACTCGCAGAACTGTGGACATTACTTTTACAAAGCATCTGATCAGTAATAAAACGCACATACAGTAAAAAACTTACTTCCTAACTATTATAACGACTTCGCGGTCGTTACAAAGATCAAGAAGTAGCCTTGGAGCTGTGAGCTGCGCGGGCGCGGCTGACCACCCATCGTCCCAGGCTGCTTCTCGAACCAGAGGGACGCGCGGTCGGATTACACAATATCGTACCTATTATCGCCGTGATACACGTACTGCGAGCCCATGTCTCGCATAGTCTTACAAAAATACTACATCTACATTTTCAGTAAAAAAACGTATATTATTTGACGCTTATTTTACGAATTATACATATTAATAGAAAAATGTTACCACTAAATTATTCGTTACCGTTACGAAAGTACAAAAGTTTTCAGTTATTACAAATTATGACACTCATACCCTGATGCACCCCGCGCAATACGTAGTAAAAATGTTAATCTAATTGCCACGCAATAACTTAATTATTATCTTTAGCCAATTCGTAAGATTATCACCAATTAAATCTTCATTACAAAATTCACATTTTTGAAGATCAATCTGAGTTTACCGCTAAAATTTATGAAAGTGTTTCGACTGCCTCGATTTTTAGAAGACTGCTTTAAGAGCCAAAAATTTCGAATTGTCTGTGGGTATCTACCGACGGTAATATCACTTCAGCACTCATATCGCATTTTTAAGTTCGATTATAACTGCTGATGATGATTGTTTCAGTCTATTATAAATCTATTATCGGTCGGCGATGAACAGTCTGTTTACTAAACTATATGTTATAATCACATTTGTAACTGGTCCATCGAAACTTCGAAATGCGATCTAGTGTGACGTCTGACGAGTTATATCTACACTACGTAAATACGAAAGTTAATTATGAACGACTACATTAGTGTAGAAAACATCGAGTATCAAAATATAATTAACACGTTTGATTTGCATCTTTCACTAACCAATAACAGCCGTATACAAAAGTCAGCCAATGGGTAAGACGAATTTGAGCGTCGAATGGTTGCCGGGTATCTATCTGGTCTGAATGTCACATTGACGACATGCTGTGGGCCATACCTACTGACCCACACTAACGGCTTCCTTGGTTCTGTCTACGAATTTACCACGATTCAAAGATAATGGATTCTTGCATCTAATCTATTGTATGTATAAAATATATATCTTTCACGGAGGATATTGAAAATATTAATTTTCATTAAATGCTTCAGTTAAGAAATGTTTATATAATTTGGCAATCGATATCCCAGCTGATACATATTCAACAGTACGTCTTATACGTCACGAAATATCACAAGACAAGCAAAGATAGTTTCTTAACTTGCACTCGATAAAATGGCCGACCTACGCCATGGATTCGTAAAACTACATTACTTATATCACGGAAAGATTTTAAGTTAGTTAACATATTTTATCTAAACGTAAATGCTGCGCGAACGCAGCACCTATGACCAGAACGTACACGATTTACTAACAACTCGCTTGGCACGAGGATGCATTAGCAATAAGAAGTACAATGTAAGAATTATGACGATGACTAAAATAATGTTAAATGTGACCACATACACTCATCCCAGTCGCACGTTCATCGTAAAGAAAACCCTAAGAGCTAAACAATAACTACGAGGAAATGAGGTTAGATTAAACCTAGGAAGCGAGACAGTATATCAACGAATATTATGCCGATGACGATTCCTACTTACAGTGCCCATCTACTACCTATATATAATAATGTACTTGTATGATAATATTAGTGATAAAGTAATCAAAAATTAATACACGATATAGCTTTTATAATAAGTAACAATTTTCGCTCCTAAATTTCAACCAACGAAAACAAAATTTTTATATAAAAATGAATGTAACTGTAGACGCTTTTGCGATGGAAACAATTGCGGTTTTCATTAGGATTCACAGCAACTATTTCGTAAACATTATCTAGTCCAGAGTTATCTTTAATATGTATTTACTTTATAAAATTTGCAAAAGTAACAAATTGTTTCTTTGTACTTTTAAGCAATTCACTAAATTACACCACATTTAATTTAACATGAAGAAATTTAAATGTCGTGTCTAAATAAAATTGTCATTAGGTACAAAATTTAACAAATATGTGCAAATAAACTAGGAAAAATTGCAACGTCGTGTAATTAAATATATTAAAACTGAACAAGTAACTAAGTGACTAAAATGTGAATAATCAAACACTTTCGATTATGTACCTCTCATTGTACGGTGGGTTTCTACTGCGTCTGGGTACACGACACAACCTTCAATAGTTATTTAAATCGATTGGGATCTACTGAATTACTTTTAAGAACCGTTTTACAAATAATATCAACATAATGAAGAACATTTTATTAACTAAAAAAACTAAAGTGTCTTGACAAACCAGAATATTACTAATTAATTAATGCGAATTGTAAAGAATGCTATGATTGTTTAAAAAAAATTGTAACAATTACTTTGGATCAAGAAGGTCCTGTGTTTAATGATAGGTTAATTGTAATTGAGACTCAAACAACTATACTCTCTACAACATAAAATACAATAAACGTGCTTCGACAAGAAAAAATTTTTGGCTGTTTCAGCTATGTTTCAAACGCATTAAACATAGCAAAAAAATTAGAATAATAATGGCTTAAAACTCTTTACCTCTGCAATTGGTGCTTATTTGGCTTGTCAAGACGCATGTAATATTTTCAAACATTAATTTAAATAAAAAAGATCATATCTTATATGATATAAAATGGATTTGAACATTCGATTACGGTTTTTGGTGTTGTACTCTATAACAGAAAGTACAGACATATCTATATTTATTTTAAACTATGGGATATTCAATACTTTATTAAAAATGAATTTTAATTTGTGTTACACTGATACAAGTATAATTTTACTATTATAGTATCTAGAGAGGTAATGACAAAGATTTTAAATATCTATTAAATAAACATCCTTGCTTACGGAGGACTATGATATATTAACGGATCTCATGATTCCAAAATAGCATATTCTGAATTTGTACCGGAAAGGGATCTAGCCGACGCGGCGCAGGCGCAGGCCTGGACTCGCGCGGCGAGCTCTGATTATTCTTCTACGTAGATGGCTCTGTATTGACTATTAGAGAATATGATATTATACTTTATGTCGCCCTCACCAGAGCGCGCTGTAATGACACCTCACTTTTCACATTTGTACATGGCCACCATCAGATGATCTGGTATCATTTTTAATATTTTCCTAAATATACCAACAACAGCTCGTTTTTTTTACTTTAATTTTTCAAATATTATATGGATACGATATTATATTAACACGCATTAAGTAAATGCACATTAAACTTTTAAATATAATTCTATATACGAACGAGCAAACTTCGATAAAATTAAAATTGTATAACATATGAAACGTCATTACAGCGCCGCTGCGGTTGCTAAAATAATTAGGGATCTTTGATATTGTTGAAATTATGTACTATCGATTTACGGCTAAACTAGGTTATGCAATAGTACAATGTATTTTATTAAACACTTTCGATAAGCTTCTGCGAGTAGTACACGAAACGGTGTTATTTACATTATTAATACACCGTCCTATGATAAAGTACTTTTTCAGTTAGATATAATATATATTCTTAGAGTAGATAACTTTAAAGCGGAGGACACTAATCTTAAAATATTAGGAGGTACTACAACCACACCAGGCGACCTGGCAACTATGGTCCATAGATAGATGTGATTCGATATTAAGTAATTTAAGAAGTAATTTGTAGGTATTGCCAATAAATCTGGGGATGGTCGTTACATTAAGCACTGGGCTAGCGATGGCGCGGCGGCCGAGGCTGGCTCGGCAGCAGTGACGCGGCGGACCTAGTTGCAGCAGCTCGCCCCCACTCAAACCGTGCCGGATGAAGATGACGCTCATGAGGTGCAGTGATGCGGATGATGGCGTGACAACGCGCGTGGCGATGATGACTGATGCTACTTACTACGCAACAAGAACCCCGAACTAATTACTTTAATGAACAGCGATTAGTTTAGTTAAAATGTAAATGGCAGTTACGATAAAGGATGTTATGCAAAATTTTTACCTATAAAAGTGTCAAGTCTTTTTTAGAATTATTGCCTAACATGTAGCGAACGAACGAGTTCGCAGATATCACGTTGACCCAGAGAGCGTGCTCCACTCTGGCCCGAGGAGTCGTGGACCCGTGCGGGCCCCGCAGCGCCGGCGCAGAGTGCAGCACACGGTGCGAGCCCCTACGCCTACTGATCCGCACCACTTGTTATCCTAAACACGCACTAGTACTACGTTTTATCACTTGTAATCAATCACTTTGCGAGTAATAAGTATCAAAGTATAAAAACCTTACCTAAAATATTAACTTTAAACAGTTACTGAGTAAATGTGCACATCACTTATACGCTTAGTCAATTTTAAAGCGCTATTCACTTACAAATTAAATAGACATTCATGATAATTATAAGAAAACCCTTAACCTAACGGAAATAAAATGAAAAATGTTTACATTTTCAACATGAAATAAATAAAATGGTGTCTTCCTATTAATTTAAGTCAGTGAAAAAAGAATGCTCGATGATGAGCAGATTGCTCACACGTCAACAATTTGGATTGTATGAAATGCAATGTATGTTGTGATATGGCACTAGCGCGACACACGTCTCACTGGTACAGAGGTGTTCAAGTTGACGCGGGCCCTCCGCTCAGTTCCGAGCCTAAACAAAAAATCAACTCAATATAACAGTGTTACGATACATAACCTTACAGGTACATATATAATAATTATAATAGATATAGACAAGCTAATCATATTATTGGTGACACAGCAATGACTTATAGTTAAAATCCCCTATCATATTGGTTAAAGTAATGTGAAAAGTGCAAGAAATGAAAAATGATTCAAGTCCGTAACCTAACATGGCATCTTAATGAAGTCCTACAAAGAGCCATTTTGGTGGGAGGAAATAAAAGATCGCAATAAACCTACAAAAATAATTATTGTATAACACTTAAGTTAGGTTTAAAATTTTGCTAAAATAAAACATAACTAATAAACTAAATTGAACTAAATAACACACCACTCGATCGCCCTATCAGATAGGGTCGTTATCACTGTCATAGAAGAAGGTAATCAATAATTTAAACTCACACTTTAACTCCTTTAAAAGGAAATAAATCCAATTCAAGTTTAAAAAATTAAATCGAAGAGAAACAAAAAATGCAATTTCTGGTGCCGCTGCTCATTGTTTTCGATAAAAATCAACATCTAATCAACAAAGTGCACAATAAAATAAAAATAAAATCAATAGTATGATCTAAACCGACATATAAAATTATTTCCAATAATACCAACTTAATTTAAAAGAAATTATTCCTAGCGTCTGTCATTAGACGCGTTATGATAAGTCTGTGAGGATTACACCGTAACACGAAAGAGTTCTACAGACACAAGAGGAGTTACGCGATCTGGTTCAAGTAGTCGATAAAGTCGCTCGAGAAGAGTTGGAGTTGCGTCGGGTCGGCGAGCGGCGTGCGGCGAGGCGCGCCGCAGCCGCCGAGCGACGGCCGCTCCATGGGCGCCGGCGGCGCAGGCTTGGGGCGCAGCGCGGCCAGGTAGCGGTCGGCCAGCGTCTCGCCGAAGCTCATAGCGAGGGTCTCGGGACTGAGCCCGAGCAGGGACAGCGACTCGGTGATGCTGGCCAGCGTGGGCGTGGCCAACTTGGTGGCGGGCTCCTCGGGCATATCGATCTCGGGCGGGCGCGTGGCCATGCTCGTGTTGACGACGGGGCGCAGAGCGGGCGGCGAGGCACGTCGCGGCGGCGAAGGCGCCAGGCTCCAGCCTTCAGTGGGGGTGCCGGGTGAGTGGCCCGGCACCGCCGACTGTTATGGCCACTGCTGGAATACCGGATACGCCCGTTTGGTGAAGCAGTAGGTCAGCGGCTTGACGAAGTGCGTGTCGAGGACGCGGCAGTGCGGGCATGTCACCGGGTGAGAGTAGTCGGAGTAGTTCAGCCGTTGCTGTGGATGCAGGAGCGGCTTGTAGCAACTGTTGCACTGTAGGAAACACATGTTGATTAGCATTATAACACCTCTTAAATCTAATTATACCGACAGTGGAAATTTCAACTGTCGTAATTTCGTAAAGGACACGTTACGACATTCGAAAATGTCCACAGACTGAAAACCTTGCACATTATTTTTGACAGTTATGTAGGAAAAATCTATTTAGAATTTTTATTGAGTACAAGATCTTTCATCTCATATTTGCGTACCTACCTAATGAAAATATCAACATAGAAATTACCTTCAATCTCTCAGCGCAGCAAGGGGTCGCCATGAAGATGTCGTAGGAATACATGGTCCCGAGCACCAGCGACGCGCCCTCCCACTTCTGGCCGCAGAACCGGCAGCAGATGGTGCGCTCCGGGTCGTAGCGCTCCAGGCAGCCCATGCACACGCATGTTAGGTATTGCGTGCGCCCTTCCACTTTCACCTGGCGACAATTACATTTAAAATTTATTAGTAACATCAAACTAACGAAGCATTTATGCAACATAAATGCTTAGAGCAGGTAATATTTGTTTTTTGTTTATTTAATATATTTCAAAACAAGCGGATCTTCATTGTTAGTGAGACTCCTTAGTGAGTTAGTGAAAATCCTTTTTGGCGATATTAGTACAGGTCGCTATTTAAGAGTTTAATTCTGAATAATAAACTTATAAAGTGCTCGTAAACCTGAACGTTTAATGCACGTATACTAAATCTGCTGTCAAGCAAACATAGTGTCCCTGAGCCCGTGTTCGTCTCTAATTTCATAAGCAAACATCGCCGTCGAGAAGTTACTTCGGCGTACTCCGACATATGAGTTGCTACAGACGTTATGTTATTCCTATACTTAAATAAACTCTGCGGGATCTTATTTAAGTTTCTGAACTCCACACAACAAACACGCGAGTTAGTAAAAGTTCGTATCTTCCGTGCCGTGTGACAAATAAGTATATCAAGACAAGTGACTGCTTAGAGACCCCCACGGTAAACAATGGAACGAAGCTGCTATTTGTTTTATGCTTGTTGAAACCCGAGTAAACGATTTAAATTAAAACGCTCCGTGTTCAAAAGCATAAGCTTAGCAAATATCGTTCTTAATTCGTTGCACTTTGCAGTACAAGTCATTACAAATGTATGCAATGTCACTACGGTTTGTTATGTCGTTTTAGTATTGTATTGGTATTGGTTGAACGTTGGCAATAAATCTCGGTTTTGCGAGTTCCGTTGAAATAAGTCACGTTCTGCATACTAATATTATTTACATTCCAAGTAAGTGGCGATTACAGATGCGCTAGTGTAGAGATAAATCTTATCATTTTGTCATGAAAACGTACATATTAGACAAGGCATAAAACACGTTCTTGTGTTCTTGAACAGTAATATTAATTATTAATGATATTTGTTGATTCAGATAACCGCATTAAGTACTTGTGTACCTATCAAATTGGATAAGCTTCATGACTTAAAGAAATGCACTTATTGTCATTTATTACAGTAAAATCGCAAAGATAGTAACTATAGTAATAGTTTCAATATTAAATTAATATCTTAACATCTTAATTTTAGTTGTCAGTTCCACGGGGCTTTGCTCTACGACGTCACCCGCACCGCACAACACAAGTAGTCGTTCGCGACGGCGCTGTTGTTGTGCTAAATACACGCGCACACATCAAGCGCGGCTCCGTGGGCAGGATGAACATGAACTAGTACATACCTCGACAGCGCCGCTGGTGTGCTGTTTGGGGCTGAGGAAGAAGGTGCCGTCGACGAGCGGGTAGCGATCGAACACGTGCAGTGTCTCCTCGCAAAGCGCGCACGTCACGCGCGGCTTGTGCTGCCCTGCTAACGTGGACAGGATGAACAGCCGCGTGTCGTCGTTGCCGTGGTTGCCCTCATCTTCGATCTGCGACAATACAAAATTCCTGTTAAAATGAAATCCTGAAGTTTAAGAACGGGAAAGAAACTAAGCCCAGCTTTATCTCCAATTCCTGTTTGTCATCAAGATTAGCTATTGATATTTGATTTTCTTTCAGCCTGTATAAACAATCTTTGGCACAATTTCAAAGTTGAAATTCAGACTTCATAAATGCGATGAATATGAATGCATACAGATATAGGTACCCACCCATTGCATGTCAAATCCGATTGAGGGTCTGAGATATTTCAAAAACAAGATAAGTTTAAAATAACATACGAGTAAGAGAACGAGAAAGTACGTGTTCAGACGTTTGAACAAGAAAACAAGGGCCAACCCCATCGCTTCTAGCACAGACGTTCACGTTATTGTAAAATCCCGTTCGCAATTTCAATATTTCATATCCCCACATTTACATATTACGATTAATGCATCCACCCACGACACTTACCGCAGCAACTCTCCCTTCGTAATAACGCAAGTAAATGACTGCATAAAGTTGAATAATGAAAGGCTGAAAGGCAATTACGCTGAATTCGGAGTCGAAGTCAAACAAAGGCTCGCGAGCGAGATCGATTGTGCGCGGATTCGTTCACGTACGACCAATTTGTGAGAGCGGATAATAATGAAAGTTTAACGAGTTGCTGCTTCAGACCACGCCGACGTATGACTTGATTAAACATATTATAAACTGCCGAAGCGTGCGCGGAACGCAACGCTCGATCAAACACGCGTTTTCATTTTCAGCGCTGTTTCTGTAAACCCTTTTGTTAGGAGTTCGGTGTTTTGTTGGAAGTCGACGGGAACCAGCCAAACATTTCAATGTTGCATCGCCGCTAAAGCCGATCGGCGGCGATGAATGCAGCAGGGCGCATCATCCTTAGAACTTGCGCATTCTATTAGTCAGCATGTATTGATGTTAAACATTCCTATTATTCTATTATTAGAGGGCGACGTGACACCAGGAACACATAAACGTACCCGGCGGGAGCGTTGACCTACGCAAACAAACTCAGTATGATTTGCAGTGCAGTACAGTGCAGTTTGCCAAGAGACGAGGCGGGGGCGGGCCATCCGGACACCGCCGCGATATCTTACTTCCCAACTCCGACGCGAACGTTTCGTTTACGACAACATTTTATGTCATTCCGTAAATTTGTTGCCGGGTGTTAATGCGTCCTTCCATTTGTGTACTGTAATTCAGACACCTGCCGTCAATTTCGAGTGATAAATAACTGGGCGCGAGGTCTGCTCGCTTGTGATTGATTCATTCCACCGAGCAGCTGGCGACTTGACATATGCTTTAGATATTGTGTGATTGATAACATGAAAAAGCAATAAAGCGATTTTGTTAAATGCACCTAAAAAGAGGAGTGCGGGCGCGAGCTAATGAAATGTCTATGAATTACAGAGTTAATTAAACCGGCGCAAAACGGCGCTAGAGACGTCGCCTTAGGACTAATGAGTGACAATTAAATTGTTAAGTGTCGCGCTCACGAAAGTTTAGTGAGGTTGCAGGGCGCGGCCGACGAACCCGGAGCGCTGCAAACTTACACAATTTACTTTTGTACTGTAAGATTGATGAGCACTCCGACGGAGACTATTTATTTACTCAATCCGATCACGCTTTGTCTCGCAATCGTCGCCTTTACAGCCCGCCATGAGTCGACGAGGCAGTAAACCGATGCATAAAACTTGTGACGACTCAAAGCGTTACATTGTAATGGCGCGGTGCCTGCTCAGTAACGGAGTAATAAATATATGAAAGGTACAGAATGCTATTTGGTCTGCAAGCTATAGAGCCAGAAGGCGGGCTTGGCTATTTAAGCCGAGTAGACGATCGTAGCTTCCTCTAATTACGCCGACTTTGCGTAGAGTGGAGAAACTTGGCAGTCGGTTAGCTCTCAATAGTGCCGAAAGTGCCGAAACCTTCCCGCTTAGAAGTCCTCAACAGTACTTCCGTATTAAGTATTTAGTTTCCACGCGAGTAAATGTTTAATTAAAGCGTTTAAATTCTAGTAATATAACGTTGCGAAAAGTTGGGACCGACTTACAAATTAAATCGCAGTTCTGATATTTGTTTCGACGTTCAAATAGAGCGGTAACAGAAGATACGAGTCGGTTAAATGAGGAGCCGAGAGCAATGAGTGCACTTCAAACACTCGACGTCCTACAGCAGAATAATATACACACATTAAAAGTTTCCGAATTGAAGGTGACGTAATTAATAAGAGCTGCATGGGACGCCGCTCTCTCGAGGAGGAGGCATACTTAATACTAGTATCTACGTACTTACAGCTAATAATTTATTATTTAATCTATTTTTTTCAAGTGGTTGTTTTTATAGTACTACCAATGCCGTGTTTGCGTTTGTATCTATACATCATATACTTAGAAATTAATATGTCCAGAATAAATGTAAACCCTTGTAAGTTAACATTGGCCAGCGTTCAGCGTGATGACTCAAACAGCACATAATTTCTGTGCCTTTTGTTCGTGTTTTCTCTTATGTTAAGTTATAACAACCAGTTGAAGTTATTTACATTATCGCCAACGTCGTTTCTCATCTTATTGTTCTTGTTTTACTAAGTAAAATGTTTGCAAACGAGCTTTTAATAAAACCAGCAGACACCGGCGACCTAAAGGTTCAGTAACGACAATAAATCTGGATTGTTCTCAGGGGTGGCTTATTTTTAATTAGCCAAATGAAACTTTTCCTATTATATTCCACCGTCGCCGGCACTCGGCAGTAAGTAGCTTGTACAGATAAAAATTAAAAAGCAAAACGGAGCGCAAGGGAGGGCGCTGGCAGGCCGAGCAAAAATGAGAAACCTCACCGCAATCCAATTAGACGCTCTCAGATACCCAATACAATGTCTCTCCAAAATAAATCCAATAATTTACATCAATTCATATTAGAAATAAGTTTCTATGGATGTCGTCTCACTTCACTTGGTGTGTTCATTGGCTAGTTTGTCACTCCAGTGTCGACTTTGTATGCAAAATGCAAGTAACTTGTTGTTGGGTGTTTGAAAACTTTTACCGAGCTTGTTTCTCCTTTATCTTTATAAAACATCGTATAAAATACGGATTTAATGTCACTGAATTTATCTACAAACTTTGTAGTTATCGTGCAGATCAAAGCATTAAAGAAAGCAAGCAACGGATGTTTCAGCGTTAAGACTTTCTTTATGAAGGTATTGCGATGGCAAACTATGTTTTTAAGGAACTTATATTATCAATTTGTGTACAGGCTTAATTTAACTTAGATTGCTTGTAAGATAACGAACGAAGTTCCACGTGTAACTTGCTTGTGTTAACTTTGCTCATTTTATTCATTTTACTAAATTTCCGAGTACCTACCTGGATAAGAAGTTGCGCGTGGAGCGGCATTGTCACTTCGATATTACCAATAACGTTAAGCTGACAGATACACAGCCAATTTTTCAACGGCGCCGTCTCAAACAATAAGTCTGCAGGCGTATTTGCGGAGCTCGATACATTTGCCCTGCTGGCTGTGGCAGACATTGCGTTCCGCTCCGCCTATTATTGCATTGTCTAAGACTCTTGTTAATACGTAAAGCTACTAGGAACCTGCCGTAGGTAATATCAACTTGTAAACTGAAATACACAAAAGCACTTATTGAACATTTACGAAAATATTAAAAGAAACCACATTTGCATTTAAAAATAAAATTAAAATACGACTATAGAGAAGCCCTATTTGCACCTTGGCATAAAATAGACCAGTTCATTTAAACCATGTATAATACACAAAACAATGGCAGTAGGTACTGGTTCTATTTTCTATAGACAATAATGACGTTTTATAATTATCGTTCTTATTCTGCAATAAACGTGTCTGCGTCTCATCAGCGTCTGTCTGTCAAAGGGTCTTGTCAGTTTTATGTAAATCTCGCGCATTTATTGCTCTCGCAACTTTGTAGCCGATACTCGAGGTAGCTCGGCGAAATAAAAGCTAACAATTTGTTAATCCGCACAAAAGCTTCATAAAACGACAACATTACACAAGTGCAATCAAATACCTCTGTCGCGCCGAGCGCTATGTATGTTCAGAAAACGTGTATGGTATTTGGGAAATTAAAGGTGCGAGGTGTTTCAAAAATTTGACGTCTCCATTTCTCCATAAATATTTTCGCGCGTGAATTAGCCGTCGTTCCCAGCATTCTATAGCGCTGCATATTAAACAGTAGAAGTGTTTGTCAGTTTTTAGATATATTTTACTCGTAACTATATAACTTAACAAGTATCTAATGAGAAGCATGGTTGAATTTAGGTAATAAATGTACAACGGTCGTTTGAGGTCAAGTTCCGAGGCACTAACGCTCATTACTTTATCGCTTACTGTCTCGTAGAATATGAAATGGAAAGGAGATCGTGTCTCATCACGACGGGAATAAAGTAAAATTTAAATTCAAATGGGTGTTAAAAATGCTCGATTGCAAACCAAGTGGGTGTGCGGACGCTTTGATGCGATTTTGATGAGGTCCCGCCCGATACTAACCGCCTGACGGGGAAGATTTTTTATTAAAAATGGTCCTTGACAATACCACGATGTTTTCACGATAAATGAGATGTCATAAATCCGTCAAAACAAATTGATTGCCGGCGACTCGATATCTGCGAAATTCTGTTCTGCAGTTTGACGGAAAAGAACGTCGGCAATTCCATTGAAAGTATTTGTAGTGGAACAGTGCAGACGAGACGAGACGGTACTGTAGGTACCTAATACGGTACATGGGAAACTACTTATCCTAACTTCGTTTTATCGTTAGCTGGATTGTTATGTCAGTTAGTGCCCATTCAACTGGCGTCATTAACGCCACCTAGATAATGCGTCGGCGTGTTCTACGACCGGCTCTTTTACAAAAGAGTCATCACTCATGTAAGTAATAGGATGGTTGGGTTGTGACTTGTGAGTTAACTTAGCACTTTAATTCTGCAAATTATACAACATCATAAACACTGTAGTCAGAATGCGATTTAGGCGTGTTCTTCATTTTTTATACGTAATATATTTATAAGCCAAGATAGTACATTTCAAAACACACACCGGTTTAGCAAATGAAGCGTGGTTATAGAATGAGCACATAATACAATCAACGTATGCCTGGGAATGCGTTTAAATGATGATTAGCGAAGCGCAAACATAATTAATACTCACTAGCGCTCAGTCAGAGACATTCTAATAGATGCCAGCCGAACTCATCTAATCTGGGCATGCATTCAGAAAGGAATATTCGTACCTATGGGAAACACCAATTATACTTTACTTTTTGTAGGAGGTACTTACCTAATTAGTGCGTCGCGTTCACACATATGCAGCGTAACGCGTAACCTATACGTAATATTAATAAGTAAACAGAAAGTGAGGGTCGAGTAACCGTCGATTTTAGTCATTGAACGCTTGTAAGTATGGACATTTTGGAAATAATTTATAATAGCTGTTTTTTAGCGCGAGTCTATTATTATGTAGGTAGGCAACAAAATCCACCAAAATATCGTTACATGCTAATTGTCACAAATATGGACACACATGTTACAAACGTTTTACTTGTAAGATAATAATAATAATAAATAAATCAATTAATAAATAAATATTATGGGACAATCTTACACAAATCGACCTAGTCCCACGGTAAGCTCAATAAGGCTTGTGTTATGGGTACTAGGCGACGATATATATAATAGACAGATACATATAAATACTTAAATACATAGAAAACATCCATAACTCAAGAGCAAATATTCATGATAAATACACAAATAAATGCCCTGACCAGGATTCGAACCCGGGACCTCCTGCTTCGTAGGCAGGGTCACTACCAACTAGGCTAGGAGGCCGTTAAGATTTTTATGTATACCTAAGTATGTTTTTAGTCGTTTAAAATGGGTCTGGATCGGTTTGTACTAGTGTCCGACCGAAACACAATTTTTAGCCGAAACCGAAACCGAATATTCGGTTTTATTTTGATTTCGGCCGAAACCGAAATTTTTGAACACGTATCCAAATATTCAAAATTACTGTACAAATCGTAAGGAAAAGGTTATTGCAAGGTTTTCTTATATGAGAACAGTTCCTTTTTTTACTAAACAAAATAAAAACGTTTATTTATAATGAAAATAGATATAATTAGAGGTAAATTATGAAATTTTAAATCCTGTTGGGTTTCAAATTTTTATGATTGTAAATTAAGGTAGATTTTTCTTAATAATAAAGATGAAGGTACTTGCGCGCGCTCCATCCTTCCCAAATCTCCCGTCCTTTACCAACACGCACAATATCGTATCGCCGTCTCGCGATACGGACTTGTATGGGACGCCATATTGGCTAACCAGTTCCAAAATTGAGTGCAAGCCATGCACATCGTCTCTTAAGACTTTAATTCGAAAAAGCATTTAAAAATGAACATTGTGAGTTTGCAACACATATATTTAATGCGCGCGCGTTAGTGCCCGGGAAAGCAGTGAAATTTAGTGAGAGGACTGTCAACGCCTGGCCAGGACGAGAGTGTATGTGGTTTTCGCCATTCCAGCCGCTATTGAGCTGATGTGAAGGTTAGTGCGTGTTGCTCCCTTTTTCCTATATTTATCCTGCTTTCTTTCAGAGTGACGCGAGGCGAGTGCCCAATCTTAATTATCTTCCTTTAAACACAGTCCATTATTTTAATAGTTATCCGAAGCCTTGAAGGTGCTCTCCTTATGATTTCCGCTTTTAATGAGTTGTAGGCTTCCCCAAACCCAATAAAATCAAATCATTGACTCCAGCATTGAATTAAATATAACTATAAAAAAAAACATTTAAAATGTTTATTCATAGATATTAACGAAATCAAACATCAGAACAATGTTATCGAATTCAAACTTAACAAGTTATTTTTTATTTACGAACAGAAAAAAAACTTACTAAAATTCGATTTAATTATTGCTTTTAGAGTATTAACTTTTCTTTTCTGTTTACCAACCCTAGCATAACTATGACTAACGTACAATTTTAACTTTTCTGTTAATAAGTAGGTATTACTTGGTAAGAGTAGGTCTTCAATTAATTGTGGCAAATAAATAAGTTAAGTTATTTACTTGTTATCTAAAATAACATACCTACTACATATGTACGGGATAGTAATAGGGTTAATAAGGTACTTATTCTTTTTCTCTGCAGTTATCAAGACTACACTAATTCGCGGCATAGGTATTATATTATTCAAAACAAACAACCTATTCTTATCACGTTTAAACTAAATTCACAATCCTAATATCAAACGTATTGTTCATTAATCACAGCATAAAATGCAGTAACAGATTCTAAAAAGTAAATAATAATTTAATAAATAAACAACATTAACCATATTTTGTCGCACGCCACGTGGTTTACGAACAAACGTCACAAACTGCATGCATATTGCATACTACTGTCGCTGGTCCCAGCTGGGCCGGCCGCCAATGCATTACGTATACCTACCCGGCCGAGCGCGCCCGAATCAAGCAGAGCACTCCCGATGCGAGAGCCGCGAGAGGCCGCGAAGTAATTTCTGGCCGAAACCGAAACTTCGGCCGAAATCACTTTTTTGGCCGAAATTGGCCGAAACCGAAACTTCGGTCGGACACTAGTTTGTACCTATTTCTAACATTTGTTTCTAGCGAAATAACACATCTATTATACGTGCCGTACATTTTGTTCGGTTCTGCTTTTAACAGATAATCAGCTCTTTTCTATTCTCCATGACCCGCATTCTCCCACATACCTCAAGTCTTTATTTCATTATTACGGCGTCTCGTGATCGTCAACTTCGTTCTTCTGGAAATTTGTCCCTTTCCATCCCTGTCCACCACACTGGTTTTATGTCAAACTCCTTCTCTGTTACAGCGGCGCGCCTGTGGAACACCCTTCCCCTTAATGTCAAGGAATCACCTAGCAAATGTGCCTTTAAAAGGTCTGTCCGTGCTCTTATTGCTAGCAGATTGAAAGTTTAGAGTTTATTTTCGATGAATCTCGTATTTATCTATATATATGTATGTATGTATTTATGTATCTATATATACCTAAATGTATTTATGTTTATATAATGTATTTACTGTATATGTAATTAATATTTATAGATTGACTTGTTCTTACTATTTCGGTTTTGACTATTAGTAGCACCGCCCACAAATTTTCTGTTTTGCCTTAAGGTTGACTGGTAGAGAATGCCTTCTGGCATTAAGTCCGCCTTTTGTACGTTAAGGTTATCTTTTGTGCAATAAAGGTTAAATAAATAAATAAATAATCGAGGCGGGATACCCACCAGATGGTCAGACGCGATTTTAGAAGTCACAAATGACATGAGTCATTGGAATTGGATTGGATTGGAATGATCCAAGGATCCCTAAGGAAGGCACAGCCCAGCCTGGAGTGTACTTAAACGAATGTTGGTCACAATACTCAGTCATGAAGTTGCGACGTAGAAGAAGAGATAATGTTATCCGGGGCACAATTGGAAACGGGTAAAATTCCACGCGCCTCGAACACCTGTGAATCTATTTCGCCATAACATAAACATCATTGTTGAGCTCTGCAGTTTGGAGTTTTGGAGTGATTCCTCGCCGTGTCTAACCACGTGCGCCGGGGCAGCTGATTCAACAGCAACACGGCTGATAAGAGATAAGATATTTCAGGACATCTTTTGACTTTGTTGTTTTTTATATTCATGTAGGTAATTGTAAGGGGAATAAAATTTTAGGGCAAAATACCAGTTTGTAGAGTTGAAATATGAAAAAAGTTAAGTAAAGTTATTTCATGTCAGTACAGCACTTGCGGGAAATGATCCGCAGTGATCTCCAAGATACAACATTAATTTATAGCTCAATCAATCAATCAGCCTATTGCAGTCCACTGCTGGACGTAGGCCTCCCCAAGGGTGCGCCACAAAGTACGGTCATTCGTGCGTGACCCTCATCCAACCACTACCAGCTACCTTTCTCAAGTCATCGGTCCACCTGGCAGGAGGGCGTCCCACACCACGTTTGCCGAGGCGTGACCATTCGTTAACCCTTTTGCTCCAACGCTCATCGGTTCTGCGACAGGCGTTGCCGGCCCACTGCCACTACAGCTTGCACATCTATGGACAATGTCCATTACTTTGGTATTGTGCCGGATAGTCTCGTTCCGGACTCTGTCTCTTAACGAGATACCCAGCATTGCTCTTTCCATTGCACGCTGAGTGACATGTAGTTGGTGAGGCAGCCCGACCGTCATGTTCCACGTCTCGGCTCCGTATGTCATCACAGGCAGGACGCACTGGTTGAACACCCTGCTTTTTAGGCACTGCGGTAGTGGCGACGAGAAGATATGACGCAGCTTCCCGAACGCTGCCCAGCCAGCTGCACTCGCCTAGAGATTTCTCGCTTAAAGTTGTCTCTACCTAGCTGCAAGGTTTGCCCTAGGTAGACATATTCTTGGACAACTTCAAGCGTCTCGCCACTGATCGATATCGGCTCCGGAATTATCCGTTCATTGAACATGACCTTGGTCTTGTCCAAGTTCATCCGGAGACCAACCGAAATGTATAACTACATGAATGATATCAATAATTAATTTACATTCATAGGATTGGATCATCGAGAAAGCAACAAGTTAACCGTCCCGGAAACTGGCCATTGGCGTAGATTCAACCTGCCATTACGGTCGTAGGTTAATGAAGACAGTTTAGAGCAAATTTCTCCTCCGCGATTGCACTATCAGCGACAGAGAGTAAACCATTTGCCATCCGCCGATAACCTTGCCTACCGTGTCAGTTATCGGTGTTTTGCAAAGTTGCTATCAATGTAACTAGCGACAGTAATGTGGCAAGATAGAACGAGAACACGATAAATAACTGGTTAATTGCTATATGCTGCCGTTAAACAATGGAAGATAATTGTTGAGTAAATAAAGTTTAGTAAAAAAACAAATCATTGCTATTTTTACATCGGATATCTACGAGTAATAAATGGGTGTGTTAGGTTAGGTACGGATGGAATTTGTTATCTGAATTTATTTTATTCGCAACGCGAACGATAGGAAGGTGAAAACGTGAAAAACAACCATTGAACCTGGGAATGTCGAGAGTGCAAGAAGTGGATTTCGAGCACCGAGGAGAAGAATGTCCTACGTGACATAAAGTTAGTAGCATCGTGCGTCGTTATTCGTTCGATAAAGTGATTTATTTCAAGTCGCGGTGGAGCGAATGCATTAAAGATGCGCGCGTCACGTCTACGTATGCAATTTCGCTTCCCGTTCTACACTTAAAGGTGGCTTTAGTACTTAGGTATATTTTTGGTTACACTACTATTTTCAGCACTTTGTTATTTTTTGGTTGCCCTGTAGCATTTCCTGCCACCGATGCGATTTTACTGCTAACTTAGATAATGTCGCAAGGAGTAAGTTATAGTTTAAACTTAATAAACTTTTACTTAAACTTTGTTTTATAATACAAATGAATGTACTTAATTGAATCCAATGAACAATAAAACTTCATTTAGTATCTGATACGGTTTACCCTTCTCAATAAATACCTACAATAAATCAAGGTATATTACCAGTTCATAATTATTTATTAAGTACCGATACTGTTTATATAAATAGGTTTCACAAAGATTTGTAAACCTACGATCTGAAATACCCAACATATTTGCTTTAGTTAATTAATGGTCAAATGGAATGGAACGGTCACGATGTAAGGGTTCGCTAATACACTCGAGAGCAAAAGTTTCCGGTCACTAGGATTGAATCTTGAATACTATACAACTAGTGTATTAAAGTAAATTGATTCTTTTAGAGAATTTGACTGTCCTTATTTATATGTTTTAAAAAAAATTATTGACGTGAAGCAGGTATGGCATGAAAAAAAAAACAAAGAACAAAATGATAGGATTTTTTACTACTTAGAATTTATAAGTTCCGCTACTGTCTTTGCTTTTGTTTTTGTCCTGTCATACAATCTATCATAGATAAGGTAAGAAGGTACATAATGTACCTTCTTACCTATAAGAAGTGTCGCAAATATTCACTTTATTCAACTAAACTTCACTATAGGTATTTATTTTCTTTAATTAATATTTTATTAAAAGGACGCCGTTTTTACTATATCGTTAAATTAAATAAACTATCAGCAGTACGTAGGTACTTTAAAGGGTAGGTATTTAATGTATTTTATTTATAGGAGTAATAATAAATTGTCTATAAAGTTCAATTTGTTTTAATACCGAGATCTATTCGATTCAAAGCTATTAAAAAAATGTTACTTGTTAGTGACCTGAAACTTTTGTTCTCGAGTGTAGGTATTTATCTCAGGCGTGGAGACAATTTAATTTAGTTCCCTATTAATGGTTCTAGGGTAAAAGTATTTTCGCTTGGACCTATTGCGGACTGGGTTTGGTCAACTTCCACCAGATACGTGTATTTCCTCAGCCGTAATCGAAGATTTGATATTATAGAGACTTCGCGTTATTCTGATTCGAATGCCCTGGCGCATTCTATAGAAGACGTGAATTTATTAGACCTGTCAGGCTTCTTTAGTGGAGCCAAACGATCATATGTACATGTCAGCAGCCTATTCTAACGATCTTGTGTAAAATGATATGCCATGCAATCCTGTCAGTCCAATGGTGGAGATTTCAAATGAAATTTATTATCATAAACCGCTAGAATTCACTTTACAAATTGCATATCTCTAGGGTCTGTGTACGGTGTAGGATATGAAACCATACCTGGTGAAGTAGAATTTATTGAGGTAGATAAAGCCAAGTCCCGGTCTATTTTTAGCATAATAACCATACAAAAGACGATTCTCATGGTCCGTCGTCAGACAGGAGAGCTGGAGTTGTACGCGGACTGCCCAGCAAATTGGCGGAGCTACAATACTTATCTAATGTACGCTCGCTCCGAGCAATCAGCTTTATGATAAACATCACAGTTCACCACTTAAATTGCCCTGGCCTCTAACTTGGTACCTTGTTAGACACCCAGCCAGTATAATTTAATAAAAATGCATTATTGAAACGCGTGCCAAAAAAAATCGGTTATGGTTATATTCCGATTTAGAATGCGGCAAGCAGCGTTACGACAACGGATATCAGGCGATGCCACTGTCAATATCCTTGATAAATTGAGTTGCTGTCACGATTGCGACGGTCAACTCCGTGACTTATTATTTTATGTAGGAAATAACAGTGAATTTTCGCTGCAGAAAGTAACTCTCGATAGCGGCACCGTAGAATAGATTGGTTTGATGATTATGAGGATGTTTGAACTATATTTAAAACAAAAAGTAACGTAAAAACTGTAGTCAAACTTAGTGCTTAAAATATCAAAAAGTATAATCTAGTCGTTAGTAAATAAAAACAGCGTCGATGAGAGCCCGTATTTTGCTTTATAGATTAGATACCTATTTAAAATTTTGTTTGTAAATAAAAAGTTTAGATAAAGCCGAGCGCATGCAGGTAAACAAAGTTAAGATACGGCAAGCCGCGATAAGCGAGGGTATATGTGTACGTATCTTACGCGTATGTGTAGGTATGTATGTACATATGTATTTTATCGGGGTCGCAGAGGCTAACGGCCGAGCCAAGGCGAACTTATCGCTGCAACTAATAAAACATGTCATTCTACTCACGATAGTTACATAACACGCCTAAGGGCCTCTTCCAAATGTTTGCTTCGCATATTAAACTAACTCAGAGGAGGTATATTAAGAATAAATAATAATTATATTTATTTTGATATACCGATGGACATGTAATGTAGGTACCTATCGACAGTTCACGTATAAACAAACGACAGGCATTTTTTTTGTTTATAATTAACGTACTTATAGGTACGGAAGGTAATGAATATGTTATGTAGCTACATAGGTATGTCACAAATAGCAAATACTAATTAGACTATATTATGTATACCTATCTAGTAAATGATTAGGTATATTAATTGAACTCAGACCTTTCTACGAATTTGTTTTTTTTAGAACAGCAAAAAGTTATCTGATTATTAAGCCAGATGTGTCTCATCTCATAGTTTAACACCATTTCCTTAAGATATTCTCTTCCTGCATTAATAATATCGTCATTTATTACGACGACATTGGCCCGGCCAGTCTTGGCAGCGAGCGGTATTCGTATCACAAACAGGAATGTTGTTGTTGGGGTAGGCAGTGGACGGCGCAACATCTAACGCTGTATACCTACTATACATACAGCGTTAGATGTTGCGCTTTCGTATAGGTCAAGCTTCATCAGGGGCGTAACAAGAGGTATCGGCGCCCGGGGCAAACACCAAATTTGCGCCCCCCCCAAATATATAATTCTTTTTTTTCTTTCCTCTCCTCTACCCGAAGAGAGGAAAGAGAATAAGGTATTTTATCGAATCGAATGCCATGCCATAACCTCGCGCTGGCGTAAAGCGGCGCGCGCTTACGTACTGTGTAATAATTCCCGTTGGAACCTAACCAGTTTAACGTGACCTCGAGGTGTTTAACAAATACTACGAGGGCGACACTGAAACTTTTTAGAACTGGCTACTTGTATTGTAAGCGATATATTAAAAATAGTAGATTGTACATCAAGGGCATAAAGTGACCCATTTTAGACGAGGCCATTTATTGGTCCGAGTGTAACGAGGACCAATATAGTAGTCGAGGATAAAATGGGTACTTATGCCCGAGACATAAACTCTGCTTTTCACTTCGATTGTAAAGAAAATATTAGGTTTTATATCACTTTAAATCGTTGAAAATGTAACATCCATACTCTTGCGCTTGGGTTCTCCCCGCCGCGCGCCGCCTGCGGGCGTGGGGAGACGAGAAGCCGTAACCCGAATTTAACGCAAGAAAATTTTCTTGCAATGATTTTCTACGGGACGGCCTTGTACGGCGACTACTGAAGATAACATCAGTGTTGTGCGACGTATGATAGACGCCGACAAAAGAGCTAGTGACCTATCAGCAGATTCGGACAAGCTTAGACATTGGTATGAGTCAAGTTCACAAAATCCTTCATGAACATTTAGGGATCAGGAAGTTTTGTGCCCGGTGGATACCTCATAATTTGACAGAGGCCCAAAAACTCCATAGTGTACATTGGTGCCGAGAAATGGTTCAAAGATTTAACGGAGGTGACTCAAATGCTGTGTTCGACATACTAACGGGTGACGAAAGCTGGATTTACTGTTATGATCCTGAAACTAAAAGACAGTCTGCTGAGTGGGTGTTTCCTTTCGAGGAGTTGCCAACTAAAGTGAAGAGAGGTCGAAGCGTGGGAAAAAAGATGGTAGCCTCGTTCTTCGGAAGGACAGGTCATTACGCATTAATTTGTTTAGAGGATCGGAAAACAGTTACTGCAGAATGGTACACTAAGAATTGTTTGCCACTTGTCTTGGAAAAAGTTCAGGAAAAAGGCCTCGCAGTAGGATCCTCCTTCACCACGACAACGCGGCGCCTCGTCGTACACCGCCAAGCAAACAATCGAGTATTTGGCGACGTCAGACGTGGAGTTACTGGGTCACCCGCCATATAGCCCTGACCTCGCACCCCCCTGCGACTTTTATTAATTCCCAAAAATAAAATAAAAACTTCCAGGAAAACGTTTCATGGACGCCGAAGAAGCAGTGGCTGCGTATCAAAAGGCCGTTGAAGAGACCCCTAAGGAAGAGTGGACGAAGTGCTTTTCTCAGTTGTTTCATCGGATGCATCGTATTGATGTGAAGGGACACTATTTTGAAAAGATATAATAAAAGTAATAACTTGCTAGATTGTTCAGTTTTTGATTTTCTAAGAACTTTCAGTGTCGCCCTCGAATGCACAACTGTATACTGGTTTTCTTGAGCCTCCGCTCCGTTAGCCATTGATTGGTAAGCGATTGAGATAAAATTCATTCGCTGTCTTCATCGGCGGGAATTTTAAATGTTTGAATTTTTTTTGCCCGTTTTGGCGCCCCCCTCTGGGCAGCGCCCGGGGCACGTGCCCCCCTTGCCCCCACCTTGTTACGCTACTGAGCTTCATCATGGGAACAGTCTCCCATATCACTTATTAGTTTATTTATTTAGTCTAAAATGTGTTTGTTCGATAGGTACTTACATCATTTTTGGTTTACCGAATACGTCATACTTTGCTTTATTGCCTCTTTAAGTGCATATGGTTCTGACAATGAAGTGTTGGTAATCGTGATGTTTCTTGTGAATATCAAGGCCTAGAAAGGTGAGAATAATACCTAACCTACTTAGATTTAATAGATGCCTACTATTAAAACGGACTAAATAAACCGTTACGTTTCGTTCGATATTTATGCAACTGAAGTGGATAAATATAAATAACAAATAATAACAATTGAAACAAGACCAACACTTGCAGTCTGTTACACAAGGAAGCAATTGACAAATGGGTGCCAACTTCATTATCGTTCTAAAAAAACAAGATTAATTGATCATTGACCGTTTTCTAAGGCCCTTATCAATTTTTCATCGCTTATCAGTAAATTACGTAGAGGGTACACCCTTAATAGAATAGAAAAACATTTTGAAGACTTGGACCACTATGTGATTTAATATTCCCCAGGCGGCATCACTCGTGAGTGAGGGCACCTCTAGTGTCAAAAGCTTGGTTTTGTATGTAGTGAAACAAAAACAAGTATCTTATTTTAGCTTTCCAGTAAACTGGGGGTCAATTTATAATTAGTAGCCCGCAATCGTAAAAACATACGCATATAAAAAAGTTACCACGCAACACCAGCTGCTCTAGGGGCCTAGAGGAAAAATGAACTTGTGGAATTATTTATAGGAAAAATATGCATTATCTAACATATAGAATCTATGCAGTGCAGCGGTAATCGAATGCGCGCAGCTTAGCTTAGGTTTGTTGCCAAAGTATTTATTGCAGTGCATTAACCTGCTGCTGATAACAAAATTAAAGCAACTATTTACTTACATGACTGTATTGATGGCTTTGAACAATCATATCAGGCATTGCCCCTGCACTGCATTGTCGCTATCCTACTCCCTATCTAGACTTGACTAGAACTAGCCTTATCTTAAAATTTTTACAAATACTTGCCTTTTTTGTCTTGAAGTACTCAAGTAATTTCCTTCGTTTATCAACTCTTAATCAAGTATCCTGGGGCCTATTGCATAATAAAATACAAGCTATAGCTATATTTAGTATTAGTAATTTTGGTTTTAACTTGTACTTTTCCGTTGCATAATAAGATACAAGGGACAGAATATAGGTACAAGTAATAAGTAATATTGGTTTATATACCCACATGTCATTAGCCCTCAATAATGCGTTCGAAAATCGCATATAAAGGCCCCCATAATAATAAACTTTTTTGTTACAACAAATTTCTTATCTGTGAAAATGTAATAATAGCTAAATTATACTATCGTTTTCGATAATATTATTTTTGTTCAAATTTCGAACACATCTGACACAAGAAAGTTTGATTTGACCTCTATTCTAATATCAGTCGATATGACGTTTAGTTTGAAACGAATTGTCAATTGCATACAATGACGCACGCAAGTCGCACGTTATTTTGATATTGAACGATATGAAAATTGGCGCCAACTCTAGTTTGTCTCTGAATTTAAAAAATATAAATGTCAAAACTTGAATGTCAGAAAAGTTTTAATTCCTGAAAGTCGCAATGGCGGTCGATATATATGCGCTTTGAATGCACCATGGAGAGTCATGATATGTGTGTATATAAAGCAGTGTATGTAATTGTAAATAATTAGGCATTAAAACACTCGTGTGATGTTATTATAAAACTCGGCTGACGCCTCGTTTCATAAACCCACCCTCGAGTTTTAATGCCTTTCATTATATACAATCACATAAACTACTATTTTCTACTTCCAGCACTTCTATCTGTCAATTAGATGACTGACAGCGATACGAGTATTTAAAAAGTATACATTATAACGGTGTCTATGGTATTCCATAAGAACACTGCTCCTATGGATTTTCATACAATATATGAGCACTGTTGTTGTTTTATTTTCCTATAGTGGGCACAACGTCTTCCCTATTCTGCCACGTTTCTAAATTTTGCTTTTTACGCTATTTTAGCTGTCGCAGAAAAACTAGGGTATGCAACAGCTCATAACCCTTATTATATCACTGTTGCATAAACTACTATATTTTACTTGTAACTTATTGATTTTTACAATTATAAAGCATGAATTAAATCAGTTATTAAACATAATAAATGTTTTGATTCATGTTTTTAAGTAGTCACACTACTATATATAAATTATAAATTGAAAGAGATGTCATATACTACAGAAAAAGTGACCAATGTCCCGGTGAGCAGGGCTGCCGCGAAAGCAGGAGGTCGCTGGTTCGATCCCAGCCCTGCTCACCGGGGACCTTGGTCACTTTTTCTGTAGTATATGACATCTCTTTCAATTTATAATTTATTGATTTTTGTTGCATAATAAAATAAAAGTAGTTAAGTACAAGTGGTAAAATATTAGCCCTGCTAACTAATACTATAGGTAGGTGAATTTGATTAGTTTTTGTTGCAAAATGAGTTGAAATAATAAATTATTTTTCTAACTTGTATTTATTACTAAGGACCACAGTAATTTTAAATTACAAGTAGTGTAGTGGTTTATTAATAGTCGAAAAATGTTAAAATTGCAGCATTCCTCGGATAATGATGATGATCAATATTTACCAACATACCTACATACTCGTATTCACGCTTGTATTCCATTGGGGTAGGCAGAGACTACAGAACGCCAAATATTATTACGATCTTTAGTATACTAACATTTTTCGCTTTGCTTACATACATATTTTGAGCGTACCTACACGCTCGTTAATATTTAATATTACGATATGGGTAATTACTTTTGCTCCCATTTTTGTTAATTTCTTTGTTACGAGTATTCTAACTCATTTACTAAGAACCATTTGTTCCGCCTGTTCATATTCCGAAAAAGTTTAACAATGATATTACCATTGCCAGCGATTATTTTTAAAGTTCATAGATTTGAACAGGTTTGACTCAAATCAGCCGAAGGTTTCATGTAATTTTCTATGTTTTACTAATTATATTAACACCCTTATTATAAGTTAGTTTAAATTTATTATGCAACAAAAATTATGTAAAAAATCATAAATTTTAGGAAAGTAACTAGTATTATTCTCTAAAGTAACTAGTATAGGCCCCTGATGTGAGTTTGTATTTATTACAGATTCAAATATTATAAATCTAACAACCACGTAGCGCATTTTGTTTTTTGCGTGACTAACTCCTGTAATACAATTAATTCATAAACCTTAATAAGGCAGGTTAACCATTGGCTGAAATGTGTTTGCACGACAAAATAAAATTCTAAACACAAGTAAAGCTTTGGGCAAAGCAAGTCCAAAGCTTTACTTTACTTGTGTGAAATCGGCGAGCCTTACACGGCCAACATAGGTTTAGAGTAGCCGACCTTCGAATTACGGAGCTGTTAGACCGTTCTATTCCCATAGTAATGAATCTATTATTACTTGAATATGCAAATTAATACAACAAATTTAGCCGTAAAGGAGTTAGGGTCTAGTTTTAAGGTGCGCTCAGCGGATTAAGCTAACAATTAATTTATAGTGGATGTCGTGGGATCGAGGCGTGTGCTAGGATGATGTATATCTGCGTTTCCTTCGCTCGCTCTTAATCCGGAGCATTAACCGGTGGTGCGACTTAAGATTTATGGCCCAGCCCGCCATCGTTACATTGCTGTGCTGTCCTTACAACGAGCATTTATTTTACTACTCAACTAATCGCAAACGGTTATTAACTATTGTACACACACTAGAAAAAACTGAGAGAATTCAAATTCCAATTTGTAAACTAAAGATGCTAATACTATTTGCATTTACAATCGGTACCTACCTAATAGAAGCATTAAATTTTAAAAAGAGCTCTTCAATGTAATTCAGACCTAAACGAGATCTGACTGTAACAAGATTAAAGCATGTTTAAAATTTCATCCGCCGGTGTTGGCACAGTAGTTGAGAACTCGCAGTATTTAAGGAGGCAGTTCTCGTTTTACTCGCGGCCGACGACTCCTGAGGGGTGTTATAGGATTTCGCGCATTTGTTGGAAGAGAAAAAACGAAGAAAAGCGGAGTAAAACCTGACTACGTCTCGAGCTTAACCCTGGCCGAAAGAGCGGAGATATCCGGAGATCCCTCGAAGATAGCGTCGTTTCCCACTGTATTTATTTGTCTTACAACTCTTACAAGCTTTCCAGCGAAGTATGAAGTGTCGTTCGGTTTGAGTCGAATTATCCGAAACGTTTATTTCAACTGCGACAAAAACTGTGTGTATTGACACGTACTGCCGGTTGTAATTTGTTACTCTACTATGTTCACATTGATCTCGATAATGGCTAAGGTCTATGACCTATAAGTAATTCATGGCATGGGCGAGTGCGGTATGGTGGGCAGCTCGATATGGCAGGTGCGTTATGTAACCTGCGCGGGCGCATTTAACAATCATGGGTTACAAAACCTCGTATCTGGCTCTATTGTTAAATAGTAAATACAACTGAGAGAGGGTAAAATAAAGTTCAAATTTCAAACTGTACCTTGTGATAAGTTATGGCTAATGCAGTGAACCAATCAAAAGCCGCAGCGATTCCTATGCTGCCAACATTGACTCGTTACTATTCACGATCCGAGCCATTATGCTACCAAAACGGTTCATGCCAGTGGATAATTACGGAGAAACAGATAAGTAATGGGTAAACATATTTTTTATTTTAGTAGGCACATAAGTGCAAATGTTAATTTATACACTTACGAACTTTTTTATTCACGAATCAATACGCCTGGGGCAGTTATGCAAAGCTGTGCTACGCAGCAAGTATCACTGTTTTTTTCGCTTTGGGTTTTTTTTTTCAGTTAGTGTGTACACGCGCGTTCAAAAGTGCATGGGCAATTTATGTATGAATTCATTCACAAACTGCCCATGCAATTATGAACGCTTTAGTACCCCCTAATTGACCTACGTCTCGAAGTACGATGAAGACTAATGTAGTAGGTGTGCTCTCTACTATGTTTCGTGTAGTTTGAACTTATGATTTAAAAGTTATCGTTTGCAAGTATTACAAGACCAATGTGCTTACCACTAATCTGGCAGGAGAGATACGGATATACTCTCGAATGCGCTGTCGCTATCGAATACAATTACGTACAACGCATCGTAAGCACACTAGTTATACATTATTGAAAGCGATGTTGTCCAGTAGGAAATTTGTTGCAAAACATGAGTATTGAATACCCAGTGATAGGCATTATTAACCGTATTACCAGCAAATCAAAAGGTCAGATGCAAAGGGCGAAAATTGCAGCACATCTATAACAGGGGCCGCGCTGTCTAAACACTATTCTAAAGCCAGACAAATTTATAATGATATAGCCCATTACCTCGCCGGCTGTCATAACAGTAACCCTAGATATAGCCGTAACCGTAGCCCGAAGAGGAGTTCAAAAGCGCACAATTTAAAACATAAATTAGATCGTGCAGTGTCTAAATACAGGAGGACACCGGGAGGCAGCCGACTACCGGGTGGTTAGGGACGATGAATAACGAAGCGAGAAGGACGGTGTATCGGTGGTGGCGGGCCCGCGAGCGAGACGAATGGTGGGTGCAGCAAGCACTGCACACAGACATCGATCGATTAGCGAGTAGTCGCTACCGGCCCGCCGCCGCCGCGACCTGACACAGCCAATATATCGACCTTTGCTATTCTATTTTTAATTGTCTAATTATGTATGTATCTAAGCATGAATTAGTCATCAGTGAGATTCAACCGAACTCTATATACGGCTTAGTGTATTGTCCTTTATAGGACCGATGATGCTTTCAGCGCCGAGCGGGCGCAGGTGGCAGCGACTGTGAATGCTGATCACGTCGCCTCGGCCGGTTATCACTTATTTAACTTGAAGGTGCCGTGATTCCATAGAAATGCGTCGCAGCAGACGTCGCGCGCATTTTTTATTTATAAAATTTCCTATCGCAATAGCCGAGGTAATGGAATAATTTCGATGGAGCTGATCAGTATTCAGCAAAAATTCCCTAGTCCTCAGATTTGCACGTCTGATCGGCGGGGCTATCCGTTCCACAGATTAGAGTTTGATTGAATTTATGATTAAAACATTATTTGCATTGCCGTGATAGGAAAGGAAAATGGAGGTCTGGTTTTACCCTTCATTCATTTGTCTTGTAGGTTTTTGAAAGAAATAAGCATGCATTCGAATGTTTTCAATATAAATTAGCTGAGAATTACCCATATACATTTCAGAATCAGAGACGCATCATTGAGTTCATTTGAGAACAATGAAGTCTGAGGCAGCGAGTTTATAGGACAAAAGACATTTTCCAAACCATTAGAGACATCTGGCTAAATCCTTCAGCCTCGCTGATATTATATGGAGGTATCAAGATTGAAATGTTTCGACAGTCTATTGGAAAGGCTAAGATAAGCTTACTCAATGCGTGTAAACATACATGTGTTATCGTGCAAGTTTATCGGTGCCACAGTCAGGTTTGAAAGTGTATATATACTAGATAGACAAGGCGGTACGCGCAAGCGTACCTACCTACAGGAAATGCAGGTAAGTGCTGTAACTTGTCGTTGGTACAGGAAACGCGTAAAAATAGAACCGAAGATAATTCTCAAGAAACACACATACTACTCGCAAGAACTATTTTTCATCCGAGATGGTTCAGTTTAATGAGTTCTGTATAATTTTAGTACAGCATGCGGAAAACAGCACCTTTGGCGATAAACCGAGCCGTGGCCTAAGATAAGGAATTTAATAAGACTTGTTTAATAATATACCTACTGTTTACGTATGTACTTATTGAAAACATTTGTGCTGTAGAATCGGTATTTAAATAAACCGCATATATCACTATTGAAAAACTGTTAAAACATGCGTACTTTTATCACAATAGGCGTAACATGTTTCGACTGTCATCGTCGGACAGTGATATTAACACATCCGCGGCTCAGACAGCACTGAGGCTGTTATTACGTTTTTTTTTTCAATATTTATGTCAGTATGTCTCACGATAGTTTAAATTGTACGTATATAGCACTATAGCAATTCAGAGATCAAGTTGCATTGATACTTTTTATTCGACTACGGTAAAATAAAACTACTGTGATTTAGTTTCATCAACTTCGCTCATGCACTGTGACAATAACTGCGCGTACATTTTTTCAACAAAATTAACTAATTATAGGATCCAAGCGAAGTGAGTTTATTATGTCTAGAACTTGGATGAGTATTGTCCTAAGAGCGAACAAAGCCTCCGTCGAGGCGACAATGTGCTTAGTTTCCAGATTAGAGCAATCCCGACACCTAAACACGGATTTTAGATAACATTCAAACTCCGACCGCACTGAATATAAATGAGAGTTTAGACCGTCTTAGATCCCTCCTGCATAATTACTAGACTTACATACGCGCAGCGATATTAAGCGCCGATTAATTACTTTAATGCGCAATCTTAAACAAGTGAACATGCCATTGCATTTAAATGTTTACTTGCAATTGCAACTTTTTTTATTGAATTTAACGGCGAGGTACTTTAATACTCGCTTAAATGCCAGCGCAAGACTAGATTATAATAACAACATTTGTAGTCAAGAGAATACCATTACAAGTGGGATTTTTCTGAATCACCGTCCCTATTGATATTAACATTTTCTTAGATCATAAGGCGTAAGTCATTTGTGAGTGATACGAGGCGGGGGAAACGAGGGATTGCGTGCGGCCCGGCACGCACCCCAGCTGTTTTCCTCCATTACGATTTCAATGTCAAGAACGATCAATACAGACCCGGGGATGTAAAATTTCGGCAGTTCTCGGGGAGTTCCGGGAGCTACGAGCGGGGCACACTAACCTACCGTAATGTGCGTGTCTTACCGATCAATAGACGCCGCGAAAGGTGCTGGTAGAATTTATAAATAGTCGTGAACTTCACCTCGCGGCCCGGATCGGAGAAAGTCTGGAGAGGTCATTAGTTTGGGCTCGATCACTGGTTTTACGGAGTCGGAATTTCCGGGCGACGATAGGGCTTTTTCTTCCTACGGTCTCACTATATGGGATCCGAACCGTGTTTGGTAGACCCTAGTAAAAATAATTTTAGGCCACACCTGGCCATAAAGTGCCTTTTTCCGCACGCTACGCTTACGGAGAAAAAGCCGATTTCTGCCCAAGTGTTGGCATAAAATGTTGTACCTAACACGTGAGGTAATAAATAAAGCCTTTGATCGCATATTTACGTCCCTCGCTTGCAGCTCGGGTCGCAAACATCTGCGATCTCGGCCTTTCTTTGTTTTACCGCACTAGTTAGGTAATGTACTATTATGCTACACCTGGCCATAAAGTGCCTTTTTCCGCACGCTACGCGTACGGAAAAAGCCGATTTCTGCCCAAGTGTAGGCATAACATGATGTACCTAACACGTGAGGTAATAAATATAGCCCTTGGTCGCATATTTACGTCCCTCGCTTGCAGCTCGGGTCGCAAACATCTGCGATCTCGGCCTTTCTTTGTTTTACCGCGCGGTAATGTACTATATTGTGGTAGGGTATTCTCATTGTTTGTTTAAATATAAGTATATTTTATTGTTTAATCATGTACACATACATACCTACGACTACACTTATTAGTGTCTGTAATGTCCGCCTTGATGTACTATCTATTTATGAATGAATCCATTCATAAACTGGCCATGCAATTTTAAACGCGTGTGTACATATTTATAAGATGTGGAACTAATGCAATGTAAGTACAGATAATAAATAGCATGACACCTAATAAGAGTTTGTGCGTTGTGGCATTCTAAATGAATAATCACCAGCTCCACGAGCTGTGATCTTGCTCACAATGAGCGTCTCTTTATTTAAATGAATGCACAAACCCCGACGGAGAAAGTTTGAATATCCCAATAAAACGTGACAATCGGCAGCTGATGTGCATATTTCACTAAGTTTTCATGTAAATCGCTCTCCGCTGGGTACGTTGGCGCTAAGAAACTGTTTCTAAAAGTAAGAGATTGGGAAAACAACTGCGGTGAATTCTTTTACCTAGACTGTAAAAGCACTTGAAAAGCCAATATCCCCGCGCTTTATACCTCATCAGCATGGATATCGCGCTTGCACTTCAACTACGAGTAGAAACATTCAATATTCAATCTCCAACTTTTTTTGCAAGAAATCAGCCAACCGCTCAGTCTCTACTTTTCTCAATGTTTGTGTTCGCTGCAGAAAGGTAAGCAGCTTAGGACTCAAAGCACACGTCGTTAAAGTTTTATTTTATGTAGAAGTAACGTAACTAAACTAGTTGTTTCTCAGTTATTTACAAGTGCTCGAAGGGGTTTGTATTTTTTAAATGTTTTTCTCAAAATCACTGAATTAATTAATGTAGTTGATGCTGCAAATTGATGAGATAAGTGTAGGATGAAGCCCGTTCGCAATTAGAGTGAGTAAAGGGAGGCGAGCGGTAATATTAGAGGACGAAAACGAGCGCTTCATTACGGGGAATGATGGCAATAACAATACGGCTAATGGTCCGCTTGCGACCGTCTCTCCGGTTCACAATTCCCGCTTCTCCTCAAAAATATTCTCTCCAAACTTAAAATAAACCCGGACAGTGATTGGTCTATTATGTTGATGTTAAGTTTTGCTATTTTAATGCGAAGTATTATAATTGTTTTATTCATAACAATGTTAGAATGATTGTAGCATAATTTTTATCTTGTATCCTTATTGCGTAAGAAATATTCAAGTTTATCTTAATTAAAAATTGCACAAACAAGTCCATGGAACAGGTTTCAATTAAAAGGTTCATGGCGATAATTCTTCACAAACACAAATCACAGACAGCAATAGTCTAGCTAGTTCTATCATAATTAACATAATGTCGACAATTTTGCAGGATCCAGTAGGTACCTAAAGACAATTAAGACGCACTTGGCTGAGTAATGCCTTGATAACAATGCTTTTTAATAACGCCATTATTTCTTTACTGTCGTAAACGAACTTGTGCGAGTTTGTGCTGTGAATGGTGACTGTGACTAATAATCAGTAGGTAACGTATACCTCCAGCTATAATACTTATGCTTTTTTATTCAATAATAGGTAATGTAGATATAAGTGTTATCACAAGCCGGCCAACGTGAGGATAGGTCACGTAAGCAGAGCGTTCATTGTTGACGTTGGACTAGCCATAACCTGCGCCGGTAGGAGGCCTTTATTTTTATAACTTCAAATGGTAATAAATGTGATACTAGTCACGCGCATTTCAAGTCTAAGATGTAGGTACTATTATATATAACGAAGAAATATGCATTATTTATTTCTTATGAAACCAGAAGAAAGAAGCGCAGTGATGATAGGTATTTAATTGTCTCCCAATATCCCCTGTATAAGGTTTTTGAGCGACGACATGGGCTTTTAAATTCTAAATTTCAGATAGGTTGCTTAGCAAGTGTCGTTGTGTGCGTGACTAGACAGACTAGCAAGTCTTGCAACTAATGCGACCAGCCGACTATCAGGTACACTATTATAATCTGCCAGTGCAATAAAGTGCCAGCCACACCTCGCAATTAGGGTCTCGATTATGTGAATCGCCTCGTACTTACCTACTATAATTAAAGCAACGCCAATCGAACCGCATAAGGCAACCCACGAGATAAACACATGCGATCTTATTAGTTAGTGGTTTATATTCTGGAGCGACCGCCGCTACGAGCATGGCATTCCGATTCACGCTCAAGCAGCAAGTACAATAGACGTAACAAATTGCAATACGGCGGCATTAGTCGTTATTAGGATTCTGTGCTGTGGAGATTTGCAAGCGTTGGCTGCAGCGACGCGCATTGTAAGTGGGTTATGCGCGGGCGCCGACCCCTCGCCCGACTTCAGGGTTAACGCCGGCCTAGGGTTACCACGTTTCAGGAATTCTGATACGCTTCTGGATAAGAAATTTAATATGTTATGATTTTCATTTGATAGTGTGTTTCAGTTTTGCATTACCTAGCTTATGAGACAAAAGACCTTTTCGTGACTTAATGATTTTAATTAAGTAAGTACGAGTAACAAATTATTAACTGTAAATTGATTATTTAAGCTTTACCGAGTGCTTTAAAAATCACCCCGCACTTTTTACTCGTTGTTTTGCCTTGGCAAATATATTACGTCAGAATTTAAATGGATTATTATATTAAATTGAATGGTTATATTAAACTATATAAGGCACTTATTTATTGTATATAACTAAGCCCTATTAATAATAATTTTATAAGTTTATCTAGCGGTAGCCACCCACCGCCGCTATTAGTTTAATATCAATGTTCTCTAAAATTGCATCTATCTCGATAATAGTAAACTTGGAGAGTTCATTGACCGCTCTAGTTCTAGTTGTTGTATGCAGTAACAAAGTAGTGAATATGCCTAGACCTACCCATTGCACATTTATCTAAAATCGTAGTTATTGGAAGTGTAATAATCTTAATTTAATTGACAACATTGGCCTGTATTTGAATTTAAATTTAGGAATGGAATGCTGATTATTTTTGCCAAGAGGTAAGTTTAATAATTATTATTTATGTAATAACCCAATAACATTCTCATATAACTAGGGTTAACTAGCAGTTGACTAAAATAAATCCTAAATTTTGTAGGAAATTAGGTGCAGAATTGTTGCGTTAAAAGCTTCTGTATGCGCTATTCTAGCTGTGATAGCTACGAGTAATTAGAGTTAATAAATAACAAAAATATGTACCTTATTTTATCATCTCCATAGATTATTTTAAAGAAATTCCTTTATTTCTACTATACTGCATCGTAATTTCTACAAAATTTACGATCACTAATTATAAGTATCATCAACAGAGCACGGACCTCTTTAGTGTGACAACCTTACATATAGAGGAGCCTTTGGCTTTGATTCTCATAGAAATCGACCGTGTCAGGTAATTTTGACATGTTATTGTCAAAACTGCCATACGTGCTATTCATAGGGTTGTGATATGGGTCGATATTGTATATCGATAGATTAGGAGCAGTTATTAACATTTCACTAAAAATTACATGAAATAAAGTTTTAAATAGAAAACTCCCGTGAGTATTAGACATATTAATATACTTAGACCGGGTTACAACGGGCTGTCGCGCGCAGTGTGCGCAGAGCAATCGCGGCTAGCGCTTCTCACTCATGATTATGGGGCGCGGACCGTCCCGAAACATGTCGAGGTATCTTCGACTTTATAGACGTGAGTAACCCGGTCTAAGTATATTAATATGAAATAAAGTTATGCAAATAATTTTATTTCTTCCCTTATTTTGACCTCTGTTTCAAAATCAGACACTCAAATGACTTCATTGTTATTTCATTTTATTACTGCGTTATGGTTTAAGTTTTTTAATTTTGTGAAAAAAAAATTAAAAGTTTTTTACTTATTCCATTGAAGACATTATGCTCAATCAGAAAAAAAAAATTTTGACTAAGTTTTAGAAGCAATAAGGTCGAAAACAGGATAGATATTTGAAGCTCCCTGAGCAAAAAATGGTAAACAGCTGTTCAAAAATAGTGGGTTTTTAAAAAACTAATTACACTCATTCCATCTTTTGTTTTTCGTATCAAAACGTGTAAAAATATTATGGCAACTATGAAAAATCATATCAAAAAGTTGAGCTAAATCGACCGAATTTATATAACGGAGTCATAAAGGCCTCCGCTAGCTGACGCGGATTACCCGGAATGGACACGCATCTAATTAGATATTGTATGAACGGGTGCTAACTGACGCGGGCGCGTACGACTGATTTTAATAGCGAACGGGAGCCGCGAGCGTACACGCTACAGCGGAGTCTCTAAAACATGTAGGTACTTAAGCCCGTAAAATGGGCGTCATTACAATGTATTCGAGTTCCCGTCAACCAATTTTAAGGTTTGCTCTTCGTTCTGATACACACTGTATATATTTTTTTAGTATTTCAATAATATTTAAATAAAAATTCATATTACTATTTTAGTAAGGCATATGACATACACTATCGATAACAAATGCAGCGTCGTGTCTCTTCCCTATTTCTCTTGCCCATACTAATTTTATATTGAATTAATTACATATTATTTACTTACCTGTGATACGAAACGTTTGAATTTTGTTTATTTACAAATTTGCTTTGGTTGCGGCACCCGATTATTGAGCAATGTGGCATTTTTGAAGTATTTTTATTTAATTATTACTCCATGACGGCCCAAGGGGTACTGACTGCTACTGACTGTCACACATGTGCGCCGAGCGCATAAGCGACACACGAGTTTTGGCTCTCAAGCCGTCTCTCTATAGGCGCGACGCCCTACGACTTTCAATCTCTTTGGAAACATCCAAATACAAATCTTAAACATTTAACAAACAAACCAATTATTTCAACAAACTACATAGGAGTACCACCTACCTACATTATCTCGACTGTCAAATAAGGATTTTATGATACATATGTAGGTATCTAACAATCAGTAAGAAAGTTGTTTAGAACTAAGAATGTACGAGTATATTATTAGCTGGCACCGTAGATGTGTATAGACATAAAATAAAAGGGACGCTGCGAGCAGTGCTAGTATTTCATACTTAATTCAATCTGGTTGCGCTGGCGCACAGGGCGTGGGCGCGAAGCGACGCGCGTGGGCTGACACCTCGCATTATGCGGTGCATCTACACAATAATAAACCTACATCATAATTAACTTTCCATAATAACATAAGCAAGTTTATACATTTCGTTCCTGGCTACTAAAGTTACGGTAAACTATCCACTTTCTCAAGTCGTAATAGTTGCAAATTTCGGTCGTAACAATCGAGCCAGGAGTTTTATGATAGTTTACCCATAAAAGTTTGTTGTCGTTATTGTGAGAGCTCTATAATCCTACGGTAACGACGAAACTAAGAGCATGTGATACGCAAACAAGCGTTTATCAAGATCGAATTGAACGCGCTTACGATACGGCTACGCAAAAACCTGCTCCGGAGTCACTTCCTTATAAGGCGATACTGTCCTGCAAGTGGATACTTGCGATAACATTATAAAAAGTTGATCGAAGGCACACGAAATGGTTTTGCAAGTTTGCTGGATAAAGTTCGCACGGCGGTTTGCCTTTATATGGACGATGTGGATACTTGGACAGTGTCGAAATCTAGACATATGCCGTAGAAAATACGCAAGTCCGAGTCGTCATGTCGTCATACTGCCGATACTACATTCGTAAATTCCATGTGATTTAAGGGTTCCATTTTGAAGAGCAATTATTTATCATACATCTTCGTAATGGAGTAATTACCTTCATCGGCTTGTTACGAAACGTACGCGCCTGGTCTCGCGGTAAGAAGTTATGCGTAGCACTGCCATTCTGCAACTTTTTGCGGGGAAGGAAAGTTGCAATGTAAGACCTATCAGCCATCCAGCCCTATTGTATCTATTAAACAGCTACTTTCTCGTTCCATGCCGTTTATGGTCCGTTGAGAAAACTCAGATGTTGCAGTATAAGTACATACATTTTGAACTGACGGAACAACATCATCGTACTAAGAGACTTTATAAACTTCAAAGATGTACGAGTATCATATGGGAATGGGTTTTAAAAATCCGTTTAATTTTAATTTACATTAAAAATTTAGCCGACTTACATATAGCTAATAAAATACCTATTTAACGTAAGTTACAATATGGCTTGCTTTTACAAGTACCCTGACACAGTAGTCTTTTGTCATTCAATAAACAAGAAAGTATCACTAACTTGACAAGTGCAAGAGATAGGCATGGATGGATAGGCATAAAAAAACTGAAACCTCCACACATTGTTTCACGGTAGATAAGGAACTTACTCATAAGTAAATGATAAGATATGATATTACAAACAATGTAATCTATACACCGGACGAAAGTGTCTGCTTGAATTGGAAGAAATATTTTTCATTAATAAATACATTATTGTACTTGAGCCAGCAAATCAAGGAGGCCTCTTTGCTTTAAAAAGAAAAACCAAGTGTTAATCCACATTGGTAAACCTTGAGCGCGGTGTCGGGTTTCAAGTTGTGGGATTCAGTTACCCACTGTAGTACGTCGGCCGCGCGCGCCTCATCTCGGGCTGCGAGTTGCGTGCCCTCCCAGTGACGCAGTTCGCTCTCGTCTCTACCTTTAAATGCAGACGAATTAAGTGGCAGACAATGAAAGCGAGGCGGGAGTTTGCCTGCCACTTTTCTGCCTGTCAAAAGTTTACTATGAGTTTGCATAGCTTAGCTTCCTTCGCTTGTGGGCAGTTATAGATACTTTAATTATGTTTGGTTAGGTACTTTTAGCGCTAAGCTAACTGTTAATGTAAATAATATATAATTTGGTTTCAAGCACGGAAAATATGGGCTGTTTAGTTTATATTATACAATGGTTAAATGAGGTAAGTCACGCTTGTGATGTATATGTATAGGAGAAAATTTTAAGGAACCAAACCTTTATAACATTAATTCACTGCAATAACACTATTAGACAGAAAATATACCCTTTTCACGATAAAACAGGTAAGCACTCGGGCAGTCCTACGAAGTTCCTACAAAAAAACGTAGTTTCGGGTTGCGACGAGCCGCAAACGTAACCTTCAAACATTTTACGAGGCGGTCGGGCCTGTTCCTGATCCGAACTGAAACCTGCATGCCGTATGTCTGCGATGTGAAAATTGCAAACCTGATAAATTCATAAGCCCGGCTTAAAGTTTTACGGGCTCCGGCGCCGACCGGTCCTCACAATCAATATGCTGGTAGACAGGGGGCCACCATAAATAGAAGTATAGTGGTCCCCGTTTAATGATGCTGCTCCGCGGACGCTCCACTGTTATCAATCAAGCAAGCGGCTCGCTATCGTTTCACTGGTTATTAGAATCCAGTATCAGCACGAAGTCGTCGAGAGATATTTTCTTAGGAGCGAAACTGTAACTATCGAGATTTTATTGCTCCTTAAAGCGACCACTACGGCCACATATTAGTTTCTAGAAATCGTAACATCTCGCAGACTTGTTCGACCGCGCCGAGATAGTCCATTTAAAAGGTTGAAACATATTGGAGTAATATGTGGGCTGAGAATTATGAAGTTTCCCCTAGTGAAGTGGAAACGGGGTGTAGTCACGCGACGCGGAGCGAAACGAGACGGCTACAAGACAATACTGCTGGTGTTATTTACGCGGTAGATAAGTGAAGAAAATGTTTGAAATAATCTCGCGTGCACGATCAGATCCACCGGTACAATGGCGGCGTGCGCGACACGAATCACTGCCGCTGGAAGTCGTTAAAATGCAACCTAAATTAAAGCAAAATACCAGAACGAACAATAAATTAAAGTAGACAAGCCCAGAAAGACTAGTTTACTGCCGATCATAATCGCCTTATGGAGGAGCGTAGACATGTAATTAATGGAAATTGGCCCGATATAACAGAATGTAAAATAATTATGACAGTCTATAATGGTGGCATTTAAGCGATGCTGGCTGTTTTAGCGCCATACAATTATCATTGCATCTCGAAGAAGTTCACGCATAAGTACAATAAATAAGTACCCTTTCAAACTGTCAAATTCATTCTGAATTTATTACGCTCCATAGGTAAAGTAATGTAATAGCAAATTACTAAGTAGTTATCACTGATTTCGTGCAAGATATCGCTCCACTTGAGGCTGCAGAGCTCATCTATATCTATAACAATTTGTACCTCCTTGAGGGCAAGCTGACGTTGTAGTCTACGGAACAAATTGTAAACTGGGAACAATTATTTAATCGTCGCCACGGTAAAAATAAGTACATCAACAAGCGTTGGGCTGCAATAAATAACAAATAAACGCTCGGTATTTATAGAATCGGCTCGCCGGGCGGGGGAACGACCGTCGCTTGACACACAACTGGCTCAAGGCCTGTGGAGATTAGATACCAGCACAGCATAACAAATACAACTACATGGCGATTGACTGCAAAATACTATTTACGGTGAATAAAAACCACTCAGCTCTCATAAAAAAAAATCTTGTCTAAACAACGTAGCGGCGGCAATATTACAGAGAAACTGCATGCATTTATTCGGCAGGAGCCGCCTCCCCGCGCATTCCCTGACAACGCTTTATCGCGAAAAGTGTCAGCCTCTGTTTTTATGGCGCCGACAACAAAAGCAAACTTTCACCTCTGCAAACCTTTTTCAACAATGAGAATATTTTTATTCTCGCACACCTCTGACCAGAACGACTGGAAAAAGAAACATTTTAACAATCTACATTACCTAAATATCCATTTAATGCCTCATTTTTTAAACTAAGCTATACAAACTCCTTGCTCAAACTCCACCTTAGTGTTTAGTCACTTTATCTCAACAATTGTACGAGTAAAGTCAATTGCATTTAGCATTACATTGTTACAAAGTATCGGAGTCTTTATGTAATGGCTATTCTTGAATCCTACCTTTATCTGATACGAGTTGACTTTGTGCTTCGGCAGAAGGTTGAAGGTGGAGAAGTCGAGCCTCCTGGAGAAAATCCCGTTTGCACCAGCGCCAGCTCTGAAATAACGATCGATTCATTATAGCTTATATATTTCAGTCGTTACCAGACTAGACTATTTTGGGGTGGGGCTGACATCCACAAGGCGGGTCAAAGCTTCTGTTCGGGGATATATAACGGTTTGAAAATGTCAGCCACTGGCGTGAACAATTAATTTAACTGTCAAAAGCGCTTATTTTAATATATATTCATGAAAATGCCTTACTACAGTTAGATATATACTTAAATTATTTCCTACGAAATGACGAATCACAACAATCAATAATGAGTTATAGGGGTTAAACATATATTTTAATTCACGTCTATAATCCTGTGGACATCGTCAAAGTTATAGGGTTTAAATCGTTTTTAGGGTTCCGTAGTCAACCATGTCTGTCCGTCCGTTTGCGGCTTAGCTCAGTGACAGTTAGTACCTACTAGAAAGCTGTAATTTGGTATGAATATACGCATCAATTACGCCTACAAGGTGGTAAGATAATAAGTCGAAAAACTTTTATTTTTAGGGTAGGTACCTCCCATACACGTAAAGTGGGGGGTGCTTTTTTTCATTTCAACTTTCAACCCTTAAGTGTGAAGTGGGAGGTATCGTTGGAAAGATAGGTATTGGAAAAAGAATAGCGGTTTGTAAGAAACATTTGATAAAAGGGCGGTTCTCGGTTAAAAGGGCCTTTTTATTGTTATGAGCACGGTATATACTTATTAAATGCCTTTTTAAGCCTATTGTGACGGACGGTAAACTACGGAACCATACTACAGACAAAACCAGCCAAGAGCATGTCGGGCCATGCTCAGTGGCCAATTTTATCTGTATAACTGGCATATCCTCTAGTATGAAATATATTAAAAACAATAACTTTTAGTACACAAAAGATGGAAAAAAGCGTTAGTGGCCCAGCGGTAAGGCGTGCGACTTTCAATCCGCCAATCCGAAGGTCGCGGGTTCAAATACTTCAAATCCTGCCAGCTCATACCATAACCAATCTACGAATGAGTTTTTCGGAACTTATGTACGAAATATCATTTGAAAACATCGTGAGTCAGTCACTAATCCCAATAAGGCTTAAACTAGGCCTCTGGGTTGAAAGGTCAGATGGCAGTCGCTTTCGTAAAAACTAGCGCCTACGCCAAATCCTGGGATTAGTTAACAAAGCGGACCCCAGGCTCCCTGTGCCGTGGCATAAACCGGGAAAACACTAAGAAGAAGAAGAAGAGAGCCAATGTAGACAGAAGCCGTTGACTAGGTATTATCAACAAGTGTGCTTACCATGCGTTGTACGTGAATATAATAATACCACATTGAAACAGTTTATAATCACTTAATTAAATTACTCTGTTTTGCAGCCGGCACGCAGGCTTGCAGTGTTTGCGTCTAGCGTGGAACTTAGCTTTATAACTGACAGATCGCCCCGAATCGAATCGGATTGGTGTCACTCATCCTTAACGTGCAACTTAGATTAACTTATCATAATCGATATCAAAATTTAACTAACTGTCATGAACTGTACAGACGTTTCGTTCGATGTTTTTTACTACTCGTGAGTGGTATTAAATTACCTACTCTCGTAATCAATGTATGTAATTAATTACTTTACTACTTTACTTTACTACTTAATTTAGGTGGTTTTAGAAATGTTTTAACATCAGTAGGTACACTGCTTAAAAACTTCGGTGGAATTAAGGTGGTTTCGTAAATAATCGTTATAGGTAAACATTTATCTCTTTTATGTGGGTTCAAGCAAAGGTACGAACACCTAAAAAATCCTACTAATATTATAAACGCGAAAGTTTGTAAGTATGGATGTTTGTTACTCTTTCACGTAAATACTACCGAAAGGATTTTAATGCAACTTTACAATAATATTGCTTATACATCAGCATAAGACATAGGCTACACTGTAGAAAGATATTGCAAGAACGAAGTCGCGCGCACAAATATAATTTACATTATGCATAGCGTAGGTAAAGCAGCCAACTGAAATAATTTACCGTATGTCTGCAGTGCGATAATGCAACACGATTAACCGGTTAATTAGTGAACTACTGGGTTACAACGGTTAACGGTTACTTAACCTTAGGGTTAAATAAAGTTTTAATCACACTAAATGTCAGATAACTGAAACAATTAAATTAACGCTTAATAATTTGATTGCATGAAATTATCGCGAATCGCGTACATGGCCTACCGTATATCGGATATTTCATTATCTGTGTTATTTATCGCTCTAATATGCATAGAGAGGCTGATAACGAAACTTAAATTTTCGATGTTCGCGGAGGGCCGTTTGATTAACCAAAATAACTCAATATCAAAGTGATCCATTTACCTCCTTTAAAAAATACAGGATTTATTGCAAATGGTGAAGAGACTATGCATAAAGGGGTTCTGAAAAACGAATGGAGCTATTAATTTAAATTTCTTATCGATATATCATTTTCCTGGGATTACTCTGGAATAACTGCACATTTTCATTTTGAATCATATAGGTAGGTATTTGAATCTGTACACTATTTATTACTCGTATATAAGTCAGTCATTATTTGAAATAAATTAACTCACCTGCCTACTTCAAATAAAACCATTTTCAAAACTTCCATAATAGTTTTTTAGGCTTTAAACGACTAAATCGGTGTGAAAAAACTCCGCATACTTACGTAATAGGTAATTCACGTACCTAATAACTTTTGCACAAAAACTTAATCAGAGTAAACAGAAATCTAAATCACCAAGTTTTTTTTGCCACGGCGCCGTGCAAAACAGAAATAAACGCCAAGGTCTAAAAACACGAGTTGTTTTTCATTGCCAAGGCCACAGATAGCCGGTATCTGCGGGACGTGTCAACATCGCATTGTGTTTACATGCAGGCGCAGATAAAAACACGCCAAGTGCGAGTCGGACGAGCGTTTCAGTGATCCGTACCACTTCTGTCAAATCGGGTTTCTTCACTGCACTATGTCTTGCACTTACAAAGTTTCTACTGTACGTAGATAAAAGTATAAAGTTTTGTATTTATCTGAGTGTTCCTGTTACATTGTTTTTGAGTACCTATATCTGCATCACATGAGAACAATTAAAATACAGTAACAAGTCTAGAAACTTTAGATATTCAAGTTGGATGTTCTATTTTCGGGAGCTACACGTAGGTACGACTCAGCCATGGCTTTATCATCCGTTCTACTAGTTATGACCTTGTAGCAGTTTTATTGCAGACGTCCTTTGCATAACGTGCATACCTATACATACCTACATAAATGTCTAAATTTTCTCAGCAAACGTTAATTCTACAATCATACGCCTTATATCAGTTGACCATATTATAGTTTTCGTATGTTACGTTAGCGAGCTCGTGGAATAACTGGATGGCATAGGTACAGTGCGACAGAGAAGGTAGAAATTAAAAAGTGGCAACATCGTGGTGTCGTCCTTTTCACATCAATATATGTAAGAAAACGGCACGACACTACGATGTTGCCACTTTTTAATTCCTACCTCTTTCTGTAGCACTGTAGGTTGGTTCTCAGAAGATCAAACGCACTGCCGCCACTGCCGAATTGTTGTACCACTAGGACCATTGACTCGTTCTGTGTTAGCGACTGTTTCGCATCTTAAAACTTCATTAACCAAGACTGCTTATGCGTTAAACGGCTAAAGTAAATGAACTCGGCATTTTTCTTTCCTGTTTTGCGAATTCAATAAGTACATGCACATGTGGCAATGGCACAAAAACGAGACATAGCGTGATGCGTAACTGTCAGTGCCTCAACTTACTAACAAGTACTAACAACATGGCGGCGGAAGTGCGTCGTTCTACCAGACAGGTGACCTTGGGCTTTGTTTTCGTAAAAAACGATGACTAACGTAGTCGCCCTAGTTACCTACTCGTAACGCGATCTTAATCGTTGTTATTTAATCGTATGCTAGTTAGTCACGAATTGCTACGGTCATGTTTCGCTAGGTTTAGTTTAGGTACACTATAACACATATATATACACATAGCCGATTGAAATGAAGTGTACACCTGCACTAGGTACAGTCGAGTTCATAAATATCTGCCCAGCTGAATGCATAATATGATTAATATGTAAACACTTACACCTTATTGTACAATCTTAGTTCCTAAGGGTGTACAGATATTTAGATATGCTCATATATTTGTGAACTCGACTGTAAGTTTTGTTTGCTGCACTTATAAATACAATACCTAAACAAATTATATAATACATAAGTAATATATAAAAAACCAGAAGCCAAACAATTGTACACAATAACAGATATGTTTTGACATTTTAATTAGCTTTATTTCGTTTTTTTCCGCGTTTATTTTTGTGACACACAATGTCATCGTCTCATTAATTCCAGTTGACAGTTAACTCCTCGCGTGACAACCTTTGCAACTGAATTTGTCAAAGGATACACTTGTTTTAGACACTGGGAGCGTTAAATTTTAAATTTATTTGCAAAAAGATTGCAACATGCCGATCACGGCCTTGAATAAAAATAACAATGTTTTTGACGACGCGATTTTATATATCAAGTATGCCACGTCCGCAGTGCCGCCGAAAAATACCGGTACCGGAGAGGAGACGAATCCCTTACAGGCCGACAACTGAAGCATTCAAGTGCCTAGTGTGCCTACCTATGTTACCTATAAATAACATGTAAACAATTTTTTTAAAGAAATGGTTTCGGCATGGATAATTATTACTTTTATAAAAAATAAGGCATAACTGAAGAATAAAAAATTAATTAGATAAATAGACACTTAACGCTATTGCGTCTATCATTTAAGAATCCCACAAATATAATATTAAATATAGCAAAAACAAAAAACACCATGTAAATTAACTACAGCCGCTTATGTATTTTTTTTTATGAAGTAAGACTCGGTTGTGCTTTTGGCTCGGGTCATTCGGTCGCGAACCACGCTACCAAAGCGACCATAGATTAGATGACATGCGCGGGCGCGCCTCGCCAGGTCTGTTTACTTAGGACTACCATAGCTACCTACGTACACACTCATAAAAGACGCGACCAAATTACTCAATTTTATTACGGCCGTCTTTCGAGCGCTAAAAGCTGCATGCATCAGTTTACACGGCTGCTCCAAGACTGTTTGTAGATCCAAAACATTTACATTCGGCAAATATGCTTAACGATACACGAGGACGACCGGTCTGATCCGTACCTAGGCATTATGAAAACAAAACCTTCGAATAAGAAAAAAAAACTAAGGTCAACTCAAGGAAGTTAAATAACATATTTTTTTAAGAATGTATTAAATAATAATGCGCTTGGCCTCAAAGTTATTTGCAATTTCATTAATCTGACGAATAATTTTTATAAAGTAGCTCACATAAACATTGTCATAAACTTCTACGAATCATTCGTGATTACGATGAGTTTCCCAGAAAACAAGATGCTGCGTCGCTATAAAATCGCCAAGTACTAAAAATAATGCACACGTCTATTGTGATTTGAAAGTAGACACCTCAGTGGGAGTTAGCAACCGGTTCCAGACTTTCTCATTCATGAGCCGACCCACGCCACGCAACCGGGCCGGATGGCGAACCCGATCTATTGAAACTAATTTCACCCTTTAACATAAGTACAGGCTGCACTTTGATTTGCCCCTACCGCATGCGATAGCCAAGGATGGGTTGCGCTCGTTCTAATGGACGTGTTTTAGTGGATGTGCCTGGCTGACTACGATTACCTACACAACTTTCGACTGATCGACTCGGTGCCCTTTGAGGAAGGAGTTGATGATGTAGAATCTACATCATCAACTTCATTTCATCTACACTGTAGATGCTACTTGAGTTTATTTTGCCGAACATTACACCAAAGATTGCTAATAATAGTGATCATTTATATGACTTGACACATAATAAGCAGAGTTTCTAGGCACCTATATACGAACTCTTCAACCGACATTTTTACAAACAACACGAGTAACACGACGCGGTGTTTTGATGTTATGTGTATTTGAATAATTCAACCTGTTTTAAATAAATCCCATTACATCTTCTGCTACTAGCTATATTTTAAAGCGTGGGCGTTACTCGCTTTTGTCCATATTGTCAAATCATTTACAAACATCGCATGCTGAACAACATAATACTATGTTAACACATACATATACTCGTAGTACCTTTAATTATTACCAGGACGCAATAACATCGCACTAAAATGTAAATTGTAAAAAGAGATCGTAATCATGCTTCACAGCTGTTGAACGTTAAGCGTAATGAGTTTTATGGATGTTTAAAACAATTGGTACGATATCATTAACAGGGTCAGAACAAACGAATGACATAAATTAACAATTTTTGGCGCGCAAATTACATGATCATAAATTACTGTTCAAATATTCTACTGTGGCTTTTGAAACAAAAACAAGTAATTCTTTGGACACATTTATTGGAATTAAGATAATAATTGGTGGATTTATAGTTGTGTAGTGTATTTGTGTACAGTGTAATGGTGCGTACCATTGAATAGTGAGGAATGTGATGATAATAATAAGCAAAGCGTTGTAAGTTGTAAACAAAGCTGACCTTGGCCTCGCACGGGCACAATGGGCCTCACTAAATTCTATTGCACAACACCGCTCGGTTATTTCGCTCACGATTTTGCCCAAAAAGCGCACGTTTTTTGCCTGCGGAATTAAGTATCGTTATTAGGAAAACAAAAACGTGTTCGGCGTTATGATAAACAATATTGTTAATCACCATTGATGATCTCGTAAAGCGGTAAATGCCTCTACATACATACCTATAATTTCTAACAGTCAAGTATTTTATTAAATAGAGCTAATTTTAATTGTCCTTCCTCAAAACTGAATACCAAACTGGTTTATAATCTATCTCGGAAAAAATGGAAGAATTCCAATAGGAATTGTTATAAGTAACCCTTCAACCATAAACAATGTTTGGTATACATTCCGCAGCTGCTTTGGGCTTAATTAATCGAGTCGGTTAGAATTGATCTCCGCTTTGTATTCATCAGAAATTCGGTTACCAAATATATCTACGCCGTATATAATTCAGTCGGAATGTATTTACTTATGTATGTTCTCCGTTACCCACCAATGGTGAAGAAAAATAATTTACATTCTTTTTTAGTGTGGTGTAGCCGAGCAGCATACTTAATGGTACACACCTAGAATGGGATAGGGTTACATTTTATAGAAACACAAAAATGTATACGTAGGTAGGTACTACACCTAGTAGGTATGTATGTATACAAAAAGTATCAGTGTGCTTACCACAAACTTCTTAGAATAAAATGAAAAGTGGAAAAATTCACGACAAATTTTTCATTCTTTCTAAGAAATTTGGGATCGTTCGCAACCGCTTCTGCTTAAAAATAATTGCTTACTACAATTTTACGGTAGTATACTGTTATAAGTACTATACTCGCTAGTGTCTAAGTCAACTTACTGTCAGTACATCTTGCTAGTAGTAGTTGTACCTTTAGTAAGCAGGTGGTAGCGAGACGCAATTGTAGCACCTATCACCTGTCTATATCGCTCGAAAATTATTGTTCTTTGTTCTTACCATGAGTTGCACGTGGCCGTATTCTATAGCGACTGCGGCGCTCAATAGTGTGTCCGTCGCGCTCCTACCACTCTGGCAGGGAGACGGACATATCCCCGAACGCGGCAGTCGCTATCGAATACAGTTGCGTGCAACTCATGGTAAGCAAAGCACACTGCGCGACTAAATTTTCTCGTTCGTGTAGTAAAACTACACAGTAGTGTAATTCCAATAGTACCCACCTAAGTACTTAGAAAGGTACCTAAAAAAGGATGGAAGCGACGGGTAATAAAAATAATTAGGCAATTAGTTGAATTGAGCGGGGGCGCGGCGATCGGACCTCATTGTATGTAAAGCCAGACTCGATCAGCCGTGACTACTTACTATTTATTTCTGGCCAGATATTCCCATCGATTTCCAACATCTCGCCTCGGGCAAACATGTGTACCTATTTAACCCACTTGTTACTATCGGTCGTTTAAAAGGACACCATACATTTAAAATTCTCACGAAGAATGAGGGTACTTATAACATGTTTGTTGATACGCATTCGATACCTTTCGAGTGTTGGAAGTGGACATCTAATTAATTTTACGTGCTCAAAACAGTGTTTTATTTTTAAATATTGTTATATTTGGACAAATTATTCATGGAAACTTCAAGGTACGTAGTATTTGAAAAATATATAAATACTTTATTTTTAAAAATAAGTATATTTCTAAGATGTACCTTAGCTTTTGAGTAAAAGTGATATTATTCTTAGAATATATTTACAAATCATATTTTTTATTGATTATTGTTGGCGTCCTTTTAAAAGGCCAATAGGGAAATGTACTACTATGGTAATGTTCTATTCTAGGAGGCGAAAAAAGACTTGGTCTCGGCCTTTGTCATTAAATGAAATAATTGATGTGCTTGAGGAGGATGACCAGGAAATACCAGATTCTATCGTTATTTTGCCTCCCGAAAACTGTAACGCTGACGTCACCGATGAGGTTTCAGGGGATGAAAATCATAGCTACGGGCTCAGGGGGAAGTTTGTTTTAGATCGGAGGACGATTTTAGTGATGATGACGATAACGTACCCCTTATCCAGTTGTCTAAACGGAGATGTGTGACACCAGAATCATCAGGTCAGTTAGGCCAGACATTTGAGACAGATGCAAGGACCATTACAATATCGAAAAGTAAGACATAAATGGATTGAACAAGATATTCAGCCCGAGTTTGCTTCATGGAAAAACATGCAAACAACAATACTATTTTGAACTGATCTTTGGAGATAAAATAATCAACATGCTTGTACACTACACCAATTTGTATGCAGCTCTGAAAAACGCAAACCAAATCTTGTCCTTACCACAGACGAAATGCGTTGTTTCATTGGTATATTACTTTACAGTGGGTATGTGATAGTACCTAGAAGGTATATGTACTGGCAAAATATTTCACATTGCGGTATGCCTATAGTATACAACGCCATGTCTAGGGATCGATTTACGTATATTATGTCAAATTTGCATTGCTGCGACAATTCAAACATACGATCAGATGACAAGTTTAAAAATAATGGGGGCGACTATGATCTTCTTCATTTTCGCCGATACCTATGTTGCGACATCTCTTCTTAAGAGCTATAAAAAAAAATGTGGAATGGAAAGATACGCGTACCTCCCAAAAGTATCGAGATTGTGCACGTTTGGATGGGAAAAATCATATGACAAAATACAAAGATACTCAAAGCAGATGTATGAAGTGCCACAAAAAAGCTAATTTCATATGTACAAAATGTAATGTAACCTTACATCCCAAGAATTGTTTTGAACAATATCATATTGCTGAATAAATGGTATAAGTGCACCTCCTTAATTATTTTATTTCAATTTAAGTGAATGTATAAGTATCGTACATTCAAGGTAGTATATGTTACTATCGTCCTTTTAAAAGAACACCATTTTCCTGGATTTCCATGAGAGTACGATTTTTTTAAATATTTTTCCCATGTAATGTATATTTTTTACTGTACTTACAAAGAAATTTATCAAAATCAAAGGTGTTTAGTGTGTTCAGTAACAAGTGGGTTAAGTGATCTGATCAGCTTCCGAGATTACAGTTACACTGGTCATAATTGCTATTATTATCTTATTTACTATAGTTATATTAGAGTTTCACTCGTGGACTGAGTGTAACATTTTTTTATCTAATAAAATCAAAAGCTTAGGTGTACCTAGGTATTTATACCGCTTTAGAAACGGTTTGATTTGCTCTTTGCCAAAATAATTTTATGTGTTGTTAAAAGAACCACTGCGGTTTAACTTATAGAGGTAGGTATATGTAACAAACCATACCATAGTGAAACAGCATTTCGTAATAAATATTTCTTACGTTTATTAACAAAAACCTAATTGGATTGCGCGAAAAATAGGTAGGTGCCTATAGTGAACATTATCCATTGACAAACATTTTGTTCGTAGTATAAAATGAACTTGCTCCAGTTGGTACAGTAGAGTTCATAAATATATGTGCAGCTGAATGCATAATATGTAAATGAAGCATTGGAAATGCTTATATATTTATGAACTCTACTGTACCTACCTTTTTAATTAGCTGCGACGTTCCAGAGAACGTTAAGTTTATAGAGCGAGTTGGAATTATCTTGGTAGGCGGTCTGTTTATTAGGTATAAGCCGTGTGCGTCCATTTATGTAATGCAGCATACAATTTAAAATTCTATCGCGATATCCTTGCGACGATGAGATAACCGGTTTACTATATATAACGGATGGATGTAGACACACATTGTTACGGACAACCGGAAAGATCGCGAAACATGATAATCCCATCAAAACCATCACATGTAAAAAGACACAAGTCTCACTGCAAAAATGGTTTGGGATGTAATGTAAACAAGTCGGTTATTTTAGTCAGTCGGGGAGTGTCCACAGAACTCGACTTCCCCCGACTTGCCTATTTTTATTTAAACTCTGTGTTCCTTTACGATTTGAAAATAGGTAAGTCGGTGTAAGTCGAGTTCTATGGACACTCCTCGGAGTCGGTCGGTACTGATACTGTTTTAACATTACATCTCAAAACATTATGCAGTGAGACTTGTGGGCTTTTTTTTGTAGGCATTCTTTTTTATGCGTGCATCTCATATAATTATACTTAGGTACATCGTAATGTGTTGAACCAACCTGTATAATATCATAAGTAACTTTATAGTCCTATTATCTATATGATGATTCCCAAAAATCCTCGTAACTATGTTTATTGAAATTAAACACTTTAGAACGTATTAATCGCGCTTATTAACACCATGACCCTACGTTTCGAGCCCTTTATAGCACTCGTTTTCATAAGGTTAAGATGATGACAGAGCGTTCTAAAGTGTTTAATTTCAATGAACAACCATCGCGGAAACCGAAGACAATACCTACTGTTTTTCAAAATTTTTGTGTCTTCTATTTCTATCACTTGGGAAGTCACTTAGCTGCAAACTAAACTACTCGAGTTGAAAATTTAGAGCTTCTAGGCCTGTACGTGTGTCATATTGATGATTATCTGTGGACACACGCCATATTGGTCAGACATGTACAAGAAGAATAAATAGTTTTTGTAAAATATTAAATATCTTTTATTAAATAAAAGCCCTGAGCATTTGCATACCATCAGATATGCAACATGGTGTCAGGTGTTGAAAATATTTAGGAAGATTTGATTATAAACCTTTGTGGATACTGTAAAGACAAAATGCCGGACGAACCGGTAGGTATTAGTACAAATTTGGGACTGCAACCTCCTAAAGCAGGCAAGATTGAAGATGCAGAGGCTTGGAGGAAATATAAGCAGCTATTCAATTTTTATATAAAGGCCACGGACCTGGACAAAGAGTCAGATGAAAAAAAGATTGCCATATTTCATACGTGCGCGGGAGAAGACATATTGGAAATTTACAATGGTATGAGCAGCAGTTCTACATTAAAATGGGAGGTACTGATTACTAAGTATGACGAACATTTTACTAACAAAACAAACACAGTGGTAAACAGTTACAAATTTTATAACCTAAGACAACATGAAGATGAACCAGTTGAAAGGTTTGTGTTAAGGTTAAAAAGTGCTGCCAAAATATGTAATTTTAAAGAAGAGGATAGAATGGTGAGGGATATGTTAGTAATAGGAGTACGAGAAAGCAGCATAAAAGAAAGATTGTTAAGGGAAAGAGACCTATGCTTAGATACAGCTGTGGAACTATGTAAGGCTGCCGAGTATAGCAAGAAGAATGTTAAAGAACTAGAAGATAAAGTTCAAGCGATGGATATGGTAAAAGAAAAATCACGCTTTAAGAAGGAAGTGAAAGAACACTATAGTTGCAGTAAGTGTGGAAAACGGCATGAACCCAGAAAATGCCCGGCATATGGAAGAAAGTGCACAGTCTGCAACATATATAATCATTATGCTGTAATGTGTAGGTACAGAAAAAAGGACGAGAAACAAAGGACACAGCAAAGATACACTAAAAAAGTAAATGGAGTCCAAGAAGTTACAAATGACTGTGACAGTAGTTCAGAAGAGTTTGTGGTGGATTCTGTAAGTAGTGATAATAGATTACAATGGTATGAAGTTATAAATGTTGAAGGGGTAGATATAAAATTCAAACTGGACTCTGGGGCTGAATGTAGTACTTTACCACTCAGGTTGTTTGAAAGCCTGAAGTTAGACAAAAGTATACTTAGTGAACCAACAGTGTTGGTTGTTTATAATGAAGAAGAGTTAAAAACTGTAGGAAGCGCTAATTTAAACTGTAATGTTAGAGGGCAAAAGGGAACTGCTAGATTTTGTGTAGTAGACAGGCCAGTTAAACCAGTGCTAGGCTTGCCAGACTGTGTTAAATTCAATTTAATTAAAAGAGTAGATGCTTTATTCGTAAAAGAAAAATGTAAATTTGTACAATTAAATCAAGAGGTGTTCACTGGACTAGGCAATATAGGCACATATGTGATAAAGTTAAAAGAAAACTCAGAGCCAGTAGTTAAGCCTATTAGAAGGGTACCACAGACTATTAAGGAAAAACTTATCCTAAAGAATTAAATAAAGCCATCTTAAGAGAAAACTATCAAATTCCTTCTCCTGAAGAAATATATAATTCACTTGCAGGTAAACAGGTCTTTACTGTATTAGATCTGAAAGATGGGTTTTTTCAAGTAAGTTTGGAGGACAAAGAAAAGCTCTGCACCTTCGGGACCCCCTTCGGAAGGTATTTTTTCAAGCGCATGCCATTTGGTATTTCATCAGCTCCGGAAGTAATGCAAAAAATTAATACAAAAATATTCAGTGATATACAAGGGGTAAGTGTGTATTATGACGATATCATTATTGCAGGGGACAGTCTAGAAGACCATGACAAAATATTAACTGAAGTCATAGAAAGAGCTAAAAAGTGTAATGTTAAGTTTAATCCAAACAAGGTTCAGTATAGAAGTGATTTTGTTAAATATGTGGGACTGTTAGTGTCAAAATCAGGAATTAAACCTGATCCCGAACATGTTAAAGCCATTGTGGACTTGAAAGAACCTACAAATGTTAAAGAACTTCAAAAGTTCCTAGGTATGTGTAATTATTTAAGTAAGTTTATACCGCAATATTCCAAATGTACTGAAAAGTTGAGGGATTTGTTGAAAAAAGATGTGTTGTGGGACTGGGGTATAGCTCAAAAACAAGCGTTTGAGGAAATAAAAAGTAAAATTAGTAGAGCTCCAACTTTAGACATTTAAAAAAAAGATGGTTTAATAACATTACAAACTGACAGTTCCAAAAGTGGAATGGGAGCCTGTCTTTTACAAAATGGCAAACCAATATCATTTTACTCTAGATGTTACACAGATTGTCAACAAAGATGGGCGCCTATAGAAAAAGAACTCTTTGCAGTCTGTCTAGCTATGGAAAAGTATCATCAGTTTGTGTATGGACGCAAAATTGTAGTTGAAACAGACCACAAACCGTTAGTGGCGATAGTAAATAAAGATATAAACAAAATCTCAGCCAGACTGCAAAGAATGGTTCTTAAACTGTTAAAATATGAATTTGATATTAAGTACATACCAGGACCGCAAATGTATATTGCTGACTATCTGTCTAGGCATTATAATTCAACAAATGGGCAAGTTGAGCCTTCACTTAAAGAGTTAGTTCATAGTGTGGAAGTAGAAAAAGTATATGGGTTAGAAAAAGACTTACAAATATCAGATAGTAAATTAAAAGAACTGCAAAATGAGACTTGCAAAGATGGTAATTTGCAGCAGATAAAAATGTGGTATAACTCTGAATGGCCAAATAATGATAGAAACATATATGGTAAAGAATTAAAAAAGCTGTACAAGTTAAGAAATGAGTTACTGGTAACAGACAATATTGTTTACTTTGGAAATATGGTGCTTGTTCCCAAATCTTTAAGAAAAGAAATGCTAAATATAGTACACTCCGGGCATGCAGGAGTAGTAAAATGTAAAAAAAAGAGCTAGAAAAGTTATGTATTGGCCAGGAATGTCAAGAGATATAGAGGAGCATGTATTAGCATGTAGAGTATGTGAGAAATATAGAATGTCCAACTGCAAACAGCCCATTATATCTCATGAGATTCCAGATCTTCCCTTTAGCAAAATAGGTATGGATGTAGGACATTATGCGGGTGAAGATTTTTTAGTTGTTGTAGATTACTTTTCAAAATGGATTGAGGTGGCAAAATTGAGTAACAAATCGGCTAGCAATATCATAGTTCAATTATTAAAAATTTTTAGTACACATGGAATTCCTAAACAAATAGTCACTGACAATATGCCTTTTGGTAGTTATGAGTTCAAACAATTTGCAAAAGATCAGGGCATTGAGTTAATAACATCCAGTCCGCATTATGCACAATCAAATGGGTTGGCAGAGAAAGCTGTTGGTATTGTCAAAAACCTAATGAAAAAATGTAATGAAAGTGATGCTAATTTCGACTTGGCAATGTTGCACTATAGAACCACTCCAGTAGCTAGTTTAGACTATTGCCCTTCAGAGTTATTGATGAGTAGATTGTTAAAGACAAATTTGCCTTGTTCAAAAGAGGTTTTGAAACCTAAGTTATGTGAAAATGTTAAAGAGCAAATTTTAATTAATAATGAAAAGTCTAGGGCCAATTATAATAAAACTTCAAAATTTAAGAAATCCTTTAACAATGGGGAAGAGGTAATTGTTCAAGATGTAAATAAAAGTAAACGTTGGTATTCTGGTAAAATAGTGGAAAAAGCTAATGCACCTAGATCTTTCATTGTTAAAAATGAAAAAGGTAATTTAGTTAGGAGAAATGAAAAACATATAAGACCTAGTAAGAATAAGTTTATTGTTAAAAATGATTATTTGTTGGACTCATCAGATGTGGGTCAAGCGGTGCATGAGAGGGGTAGTCACAACAGTCAGGCTGCATCGGGGGCTACTTTCCTGGTAACTGCATCTCCACCACAGGAGCCACTGGTACAACCTGCTAGGCAGGAGCCATTAACAATAGATAGGCCAGTGGTTACAAGGACAGGTAGGTTGGTAAGAAAACCTGCCTATTTAAGAGATTTTGTATAAGGGGGGGATGTGTCATATTGATGATTATCTGTGGACACACGCCATATTGGTCAGACATGTACAAGAAGAATAAATAGTTTTTGTAAAATATTAAATATCTTTTATTAAATAAAAGCCCTGAGCATTTGCATACCATCAGATATGCAACAGTACGTATGTACCTTAGAATTTAGATTATTGATGATCGGTGAGGACTGTGCGAGTCCGTGAGTGGGTGACAAAAGTAAGGAACGTTGACGTTCGATAGTTCTTACACTACAAGTTCAAATTGTTTTTGAGAATATTTCTAAGTCATGTCATGGCCAGCATATCACTGGAAATTTAGGGTTTTGAAAACAGATATCTAACCACCTACTCTGACAAAAATGTACCTACTAGACTTATCAGGATTGTCAAGTACCAATAGAATAGCTTCGTTTTGTTTATATCTATTGTAGGTATATATCTATATTCTATAGCTATGAAAAAAATCTCTTGATTTCCGTTAATATTTTTTGCCCGAATGCCGAAGGATTGATTTTTGAGCGTATGTAATGTAGGTAAGGTATGGTATGACCATTTTTTCACGCCCTTCAGCCTTCATCACTTGTTACCAACGTTAGAGTCTAGAGTAAGTAAGTATTAATGTTTAAATTATTAAAAATCAAAATGACGGACTATTAAGCCAAATAGCGTAATCAGGTTTTCACATATTTTTAAATCAACTTGTTGGATTCATACATGGGACTAATATAATTATACTATCTACCTAGTACGTATTTGTCATTCGACGCATATTATATCCGACGACTGCATGTGATCATTTTATAATATATCTGAATGGATTAAAACAAACAAATAAGTAGCAATATGCAATACATGCATCACTGATCACTATCATTTGCCACCCACTCACTTATTGCCCACGTTTACAGCCAATCGCATCTTTATAACGCCACTAAGTAGGTATAACTCACATGACGGCAATGTTTACATATTTGATGTCGTTTCAATGACAGAAAAAACATAACTGTCACTTATTGAAATAGAATATTTGTGCTTTACTAACTAATTAACAATAAACCTATAAAAATATACCGTTCCCCTGTAGTTGAAAACCCACCATCGGCTAGACAGAAAAACGGAAAGTCGCAAAAATAAACAAATGTTAAGAGTATGCAAAATCGGTATTTAATATTGTATGGCTTATTCAAAAACAGTCTCTCACAACGCCTGTAAGAGACGGTCTGATCAAAAGTCAATACGATTAGACATCAATGTTTAATCAATCGCATGCGTGTCCAATTTTGAACTTATGACGGAACAATAAGTTGAAATTTATAGGTAACAAACACATAATAAGCACTACACCTATAGAAATCTAATGCAACCGTAATGTCCGTAATACAGCTTCTATTTTATCCAACTAAATGTCACTGAGGGAGTGTGCGCGGAGCCGGGTCAGCTCGTGATCGCAACATTGTTGGAATCCATTAGGTAGGTACATTCTGAGCTTCTGTCTTAATGCTGGAGTTGGGTTTCATAAGGAAACGCTGAAATTAATTTCATTAAGTCTAAGTGTAGGTACTTTGAGGTAGTTCGTTCTGATGGTTTAAGTAGTAGAAAATGAGGTAAATCATCATCATTGCTCCTTCTTTTTTTGCGACGGCGTGCTAAGGACACTAACTTTACTTTCTGTGCAGTGACTTACAAAAAAACAATTGATACAATTTTGTATAATTATACTATATAGCATACATTTTAATTATTCGCAAGAAATTCTTACAATAATGATAACGAAAAATAAATAAACTAAAATGATAAAATACATATTAAGTACGTAAAATTTTAATACAGTAAGTGCTAATTCATGTTATCTACTGAATAAACTAAGCCTTTTTTTATAATTTATGTATCGACGCGACAAATGCCAGTAGTTCGACCACTCACGATATTGACATAATTCATTGATAGTGAACTATTTATTAATTTTTAATGTCAATACAAAAGATTATATTCAAATAGTGGTTAATGATCGGAATTGATAGGTACCTACTTATGATCGTTCACAATCACCCATTGTTGTTGGTTTAAGGTATCGCGCAGCGGTTGCCAGTATTTTATTTATCGTGATATTTAAGGTTACATATTTGATCAGCCGCAAACGAAGGTCTCCGTTTCGGCTTGGGCAAAAATGTGTTCTATGTCCGGTCCGGTTGTTCTTCTCTAGTGTGCTTAACACGAGTTTGAAATCTACTGCGGAAATCTATGCACTTGTAGGTGGAAGCGGGATGCAACTGTAGATAACGTGTCGAAATCAATCAGACAGCAACTCATGGTTAGAGTAGAGGTAGCATTTCTAAACCGATCCTCGTCAAATTATGTGAACAGGTTCTAGTTTTGTAGATTTTTTGGCTTTTCGTTTTTGAAATATGTTTGAAATAGTGAAAATTGGCACAAATTACTTAAAACGCCCCACAGGTCTAAGGCGGTTAAGACCATAATTATGCTGGTGTACATCTCACAGACCCACTAGTATATCATCAATGTATGTGACATTATGACCCTTTAAATATAATAACTAGGCACTCATTGAAGTAATCTGAATAACAACAATAAGGATTCTGACAGAAGAGGCCGAAAATAAGACAACCAACAATACTGTTTGCTTATCAGAATGAGTAATGTTAGACATGTAATAATATATGAGCACTTGTCCGCGCATGTGTAGGAAGGTATTATGTAACCTAACAGATAAATAAAAGCTGTATCTAGCTAGAGGCTTGTCTAGGCGTAATCGTAATATGTGCGATTGAATGCTACTCGATAAACAACTCGTTGAGTAATGAACTATTATTAGACACCGGTCCTGAATTAAATGCAAAGCTGTTTTTAATACACACGCAGTTTACCTATTTGATAATAATAGCTCGTTGACCATGAGTTAGTGTAATAAAATCAACTGAAGCGCTCAATGCAGTTGCTTTGGGACGATAAAATATATCGCGTCATTCTTCTCTTACTAATTAGAGCGTATCTTAGGTTTCTTCTAAGTAATCACGATGAGAATAATACAAAAAATACACTTATACTTAGTATAAAACTTTGTCGTTCGGGTTATAAATCTTTGATAAGTTTTATATTTTTAACACGCACTAATACGTCATATTGTTTACAATGCAACTATTTATTTACTTATACCAAAGTTCAGTTACAAATGTAGGTACGAGTAACCAATCCAATCTTGCACAGTGTTCAGGGTTCAGCCATGAAACGTTTTATGTCGTATTGCGACTATTGCGTCTCGGACTGCGCGTGAGTGCATCCGTTGGTCACGTAATGCATTGTTCACAACTTTGTATTTATTGAGTATGGTTAGTGCCACAGTTTATTGCATTTTAACAACAGATTATTTATGACATAACGAAAGCCAACGTTTTTTTAAATTACTGCGCATTTCAGAGGCAGATCTCAGACGTAGCTTGTTTTAAAATTATGTGCTGTTTATTGGTTAGCTGCAATATAACAGTCCTCAACAATGACATAAACAGTGCTCAGTGCCCAGTAATATGTATATAGAAAAGGGTAACATGTTATGTACCTACTTTCATACTATGGCTTTGATGGGTGAAGCATGTGGCAAATGCGGTACGTGAGGAATTAAAAAAAAACTAATAAGCATCTATCTTTGTTTTTGGTATTTATACATGTAGGTCCTTACCTAGTGTACGCAATACTGTGAGATGCGCTACTTAGTATTAGTCAGTAGACAGTCAACACGACGATAAATTAGCTACAACGTTACAAACAGCTTTGCGATAAGTCAGCGGCAGATAGCGTCGCATCGCACGACTCACTCCATATATCCTCAATGGTAACTGAAGTTGGCTCGTCTAAATCGATCCAAACAATACATAGACAATTAGACAACATAAACCCTACTAGCATTTATAAAAATCAAATCAACACACATTTAATACTCTCGTGAAGTATTGCCTGTGTGTTGATTTGATTTTTATTGTGTGTGTGTGTGTGTGTGTGTATGTTCAGATTTTCGTTATGAATTTTGTGGTATTCGTGTGACGCGAAGATTAATTTAAAGGTTTTATTACGATGAAACATTTCCCTCAAGTCAAAAGTCAGACAGAGCTCGTAAAGCAAGCTCCTGTTGATGAAATATTGCTCGCCATACAAGCCCCTCGAGCGCTCTGCGAGCCTCGTACACAGCGCGATTTAAACTACGCTTTAATAACGAAAACCGAGTTATTAACGAAGACCCTTTACTTGAAATTTACTTCACAGACACTTTAGTCCTGTTTCTTTACAGTTAGTGTAACCATCGGATTGGCCTTTATTATAGGCACAATGAACGCGATAGGTGTTGGAGCTCGTTGAACTACTGAACTTTGCTTACCGTTGTCGATGTCAGTTGCCACACTGTTGCCATTACAGTAGGGTTGCCATACGTCCCGGTACGCCGGGACATGTCCCGGTTTGGAGCATGATGTCCCGGCGTCCCGGCCGATAAGCAAATTGTCCCGGTTTAAAAATCATAATAGTTATTTACAGTTTCTTGTCGCGTGCGAGCAGAACTTTGAACAGACATCGATTTATATATTTAACTGTAGGATCCCTGTCGTTGGCATCATTTTGATACATAAAATATTTGTTCGCTCCTTTTTTGTGATTCGTTATTTTGACTAAGATTGTAGGTGTTCTGCAACATTTTTCATTCCTTGTTTAATTTTCATTCAGCGTGTTTGGTGGCCGGGCGTTGACACTGTTAATTTAAATAAAAATTTACAAACCAACCGATTAAGATTCCAAACTAACCAAAGGAACCCTTATGGTGTGACTTAGTCTCGAGAACTACTAAAGCTGCCGATTTGAATTTGAATAGTTATAAACAAGGTTAAATCAGACACATTGTCAGAGGGTTTATTATATATTTCAACGTATTTTCAATGTAAAATGCCCGATAAAAGAGGGAACAAAAATTAAAAATTTAGGGGCATCATATCATTTCATGTGGGGTATCATTTGAAAGGGTTTGATTTGCAAATTCTAAAAAATTTTTTTACAGTAATTTTATTTACTAACGGTAATGTAAAAATAAATACCATCCCCCATATCTAGGAAGTTTACGAAGGAAAACAATATGTTTTTTTTACACAACGTTAACATTATGATAAAGTGTAACAGTAAAGTATAATATTATCCCTATCTCCATTCATATTTTTTAAATAAAAAAATCTTTTACGGACTTTTGAATTTTAACCGCCTTAGATTGTTTTTTTATTTTTATTTATATGAATTCATGGTGTCCAAAAAACGATTTAAGTACGTGATAAAAAAAAATTACAAAAACAAACTCGCATACTAACTATGCCAAAAAAAAGGAGTGATACATGGGACTGACGTCAAATTTCTACTTCGAGTTGCAGTTGCAACTAAAAATTTTCACGGAACCCTCAGTGCGCGAGTCCGACTCGAACTTGGCCGGTTTTTTATTAAATGTCCCGGTCTGAGTCCTCACGTTTATGGCAACCCTACATTACAGTCATAAATGGCATTCATCGTAAGCTATTAATTATCATATGCATTTGGTGCAAATTTTACATATGACTCAAGCTTGCATGCGTATAAGGAATACGTAATAATAGGAAATGCATTACCGATTACGATCTGTTATCGATGCATTTTGGTGTTTAATTTTTAGTTTAGTTAAATGTAACGGAAGCAATGAGATAGCCTTTTCAGTCTGCGATATGGCAGCGCGGGAACGTCGCGCATGTTATATTTAGCACGGACGAACATAAAGCTTCGTTTACAAATTTAATTGCATCGGCGATCGCCCGCCGCGGACGCAAATAGACTCTCAACGCGCCCCTGAACCTACCCGAACTTTCTCCCGCCATCGCCATCTCAGTGCGCAGACGACGAGAAAATATTTGTAAGTTTGTTTTTAAACGGGTTGTTAAGCTAAGAGTCGGCTGTATCGGACGGAGTGCATTTCAGCGTGAGTAATGCTCTCGCCGGTCGGCCGCGGCGAGATCGAGAGAGCCGTTTTAAAGGCCAGGCTACTTTCTCACTCTTTTGATTCGCATAGGCTGGGTTTTAATAGAAACGGTCGCAATATAGAGTTATTAAATTGCTAGCAAAATTGATAAATATTTGTTTATTGGTCAAGTAGACTTCAAAATACATTCAAAGCTGACACATACATTATTATAACGATGGCCTGCCCCGTCTGGCGAACGCTGAACGCAGAACTTCCAAGAGTCATTTTGAGAATTAATGGCTAAATTATGCATAGTCCGGTCGGAATTGTCGCCGGTCCGCCGCTCGACTGCTTAATGAACTTAACTGAATCGCCAGCCAAGTACGTACGTGGCCAGACGATAAAATACAATCCCATAATATCTTTATTGGGGACCAGTTGAAACCGACCGATGCCTATAGGTACGTGTTAACACAAATTAAAATGAACGAAAACCCTTTGAGTCCGGATTTTATTTTTTCTAACTCATAAGATAATATATTTAAGTGTTGAACGAACGTGCTCAGCACGCCTACCACGAACATCGAAAATTGGCATTGACGGCAAAACCTCTTTGTCGCTTCAATATGCAAGTGTGACAGAGATGGAGATACAAATCCGCAATCGTTCGATTTTCGTGGTATAGATAGGCCCAGTTCTTTAACGACATGTTTTGGTGGGCGCATTGTTTGCGATTGATCATTTGAGTCATTTGACGAACGCGCAAAAGCAGACATCGCGTGAAACTGCACAGAGGGGAGCGTATGGCTGTATGCAATGAGGGGCCTGCGTGCCCACACGCGTAACCGTACACAATGCACACGTAAATACATCTTCGGCCAACTCCACTATGCATAATCACGCAGATTTGCAAGTAAAATGACGCGACACGGCACTTTTTAAGCTTTGCAAATGTAAAAACACTGCATTGTTTCGACGAGCGAAGGTGGCCGACTCCGCGGCGACGACGGGTCCCCTTATTGTGGTCCAAAAAATTAATACAAGGTCGCTTCACAATGACTACGTGACAAGACGGTTTATTAGTAGGGTTTTCGGGAACGTGTTGTGTAGAAGGTACGGAAGAATATTCGGGTGCAATTTATGCAGACATGCGCCGCTGCACCGATCACGCCCTAAAAACGGAGCTAACGAGCCGTAGCAAGATGCCGACGACCACAGCTATGGGAAAGGAAACCTCCGTTTCAAACTCGTCCATACTCTAGACAATAGTGAACACCAACCAATTACTTCAAATGTTTAGAATACTAAAGATCACCTCGTCAGTCGAGGCGTTTAGTGAATTCACAAAGTTGCTGAAAGGTTTGGAGAAAGGTTACCACTTAACGAAAACTGATAAAATTAAATCGCACTTGCATTGGAAAATTCGTTCTTAAATATTCGTGGTGCAAGCAATTTTGCACGTCGTCTTCGAGCTTTGTAGAAAAGATAAACGCCGAATAAGATGGGATCAACACATAAAACTAAGGCAGGGCTAGCCGTAGTCGGCAATAATGATTTGTCGATCTGGGTCGGAGTAAGCGTGTCCTGGGCGAGTAAGCAGTGATCAAACTAGATAATTATGTTTTCGTTACTGTACTGCAATTCTAAGTTTACAATGACTACGAATCTCTAATTTTACTTTTACTCTAAGAATAGTTCTAATTTTACTTCCATTGGATGAAGGTGGGCAGGTAATGAACCTACACAGTCGTAAGTTCTAAGGCAATACCGAACAAATTAATTGAACGGACTTCCAGTTATGATACCCTTTAGAGGCCTCCCCTAGTTTCATGTCGGCCTAGTCGCGCTTCACCGCCGGCTGAGTCAGCCCGAGTCGCGCCTCGGTCTTAAGGAGAGGCTACGTTCTACAAATCTACATCACACACTTCAATTCCTTCTCCAAGCAAAAATTCTCAAGACAAAAAATTATGCAGTAATAAATAGAAAAGATTTTTATTTCTACACGTACCTATATGTATTTACTTGTAAGAGGTAAGTTGAAATGCTGATAGCTAATATTGTTTCATTTCCAAGGTATCAAAAGCGGTCAGCAGGAAGTTGATAAGCAATTTTTACCGCGATATAGAGAGTAGTTTTACTGGAACTTAACATACGACGCTAATACTTAATGAGCTCTAAGATCAGACGTCTGTAGCAGTTTCTTAAACCGTAATGAAAGGGATGAAATTAAGTAAAACTTTATGTGAAAAGATTCTTTCGTTTAGTAAAAGGAAAGCTTTGAATGAGTTTAATTAAGACTTAAGGGTGGAATACAAGTGCAAGATAGCGTTGTATTATAATTGGGAGAAACTTAAATTAACTGAAGTGCAATAAAGACAGCCCGTAGCACCAGTATCTGAGGCATCGTTCCAAATTAATAGCAACTGGTAGACTAAATGTAAAATAGAAATGGATTTGTATGAAATACAATGACGGATAACTCCAAACAATGTTTGTTATTTCAATGAACTTTTTTTTTTATTGAAATAACATGAAAATATACATACATGTACCATACAACAATGTTACGCCAAACTGCGGGGCAGTTTGTTGGCGATGAGGCAGTTTGTTGGCGATGAACTAAATATGACAACCTTGTTAATTCTTCGCACTTTACCTATACACACATTACACAGACGAACACAAAAGACGATAACATGACGTAAGTGTTTTTACATCTCCCGGTTAATTATGTGTATCTCGGTATGTTCGGTTTGTTATCACTTAACACATGCGCCTTAAGAGAACATAATACCGCCTTGTACCGTGGGCTCGTCTCAAGGCCGATTCGAACGTGATCTGACAGCTTTTTGTCTTGAAAAAAAAAACTCGCGAACAACCTAACAGCTTCCTGCAATAACCATTATTATACGTATATAACATAAAGTTTATTTTTCTTTTAGCCCATTGTGAAGAAACTCATAAAGATGCCTCGCCTGATACTCGTATCTGCAAGACACGCCCTCCTATTACGCGTAGACGTTTTTCTACTTAATTAATGGTTTTACAAATGGATTGCACGTTTTCCTAATTTCGTTACAGATAGTAAAACACAATAAGAATATTCGATTGAGTTTGTTCCTAGACAGAGAGGCGTAGGTCGGCAAATAAATGATGATCCAGAGGTTCTCTTAATTAATTTAGATTCAGTTGTTAAAACAATAAAGATCATTTAGCGTAGGCTGTAACAGAATACTTTGATGACTGTATAAAGCGAAACGGCAAGTGACTTAAATTTTGGCTGACAGGCATCGAGCATGCATCAGGTTACCGTACGATTTGCGCCTGCGTGTATTTTTAAAGCAGCCTATGGACATTGGAGACATCCTGTGGTGGTCATTAGCAGACGAATAAAGCGGTTTTGCAGGTTCTTTTGTAAATTCATACAGGATCGCCTAATGTGTCTGAGTACACACGGCGTAAGGCGCGGCAGCCAGCGTGGAATGCAAATAGCCTTATTTTCAAATTGTAATTTCCTTCACAAAGTTTCTAGAATTATATTGCGGAGAACTTATATTAAAAACGAAATTTTACATTTCTTTTCACATGGAGCGCATTTTTACAGTGACTTTTATAACGTTGAAACTTCTTTAATTCGAAATTCAGAATAAGATTACAGATGATGCGACTAGAAAGAAAACCTACTACTATTTATAAACCCATTCTCATTTAAGAATGACACACACTAGCACGGGACGGGACGGGAAAATCTGTCAATTTCTATAGAAAGAATCACGTGATAGCTTGGAGCCCTCGGATGTCAAGTGACGCTTTCTATAAAAATTGACAGATGTTCCCGTCCCGCCCCGTCCCGTCCCGTTCTATTTTGAGTCATCCTTTAAGCTAGCTTATTACCTATTATTGTTGTATAATATTACGTGGAACGGGTTTACATTCGATTTAAAAAACTTGGTTTTTATATATTGCTGTTCTTAACAATACCCGTTTTACCGCTTTCGTATTCGAACACAACGAATTATTGCTTTTTTTTGTAGCTCGTTTTACAATGAGGCGGGTAAAATTTCGAGTATTTTTTTAATTACGCAAACATAACTCTTTGGAATAACATTGCGATAAATTTTATTCGTTGTAATTATTATAATACAATGTAGGAGGAAGGATTAAAGAAGCTTGCTATGTAGGTATAATTATTAAAACGTTCCATATCAAGTGGAATCCTTGAGTTTATTTTTCGAGGCATCTTTATAGGTCAAGTCAACGGAGTGAATAAGTTCGGACGTCACGTCGCGCGTCGCCCACGGTTCAATCAAGACTTGTACAGTATAAAATGCTTAACCTACGACACCTACGCCACGGCGTCGGTATTGGCGACATTTACACCATATTGTTAGGATGAATAAATATTTGAGCAGGTAAACCTCAAAAATCCATAATGCAGCCAAATTATATAGGTATTATCAATTTATCACTATAGGTACCCAGTGGGGTAAAGATATAATGCTTATTTTCCGCACTAGTGCGGGAATGGATTTTTATAATACTTTTCCGCACACCTGCGCCGCCGTCGTCGGCGCCGGCAGCCGCTCGACCCGGTGTAGTACTCGTATAGGTGTACTGTACTACACTACCGCTAGTAATTATTGTATATCCTCGCACAATGCATAGTTAACTTAACACGTATTCAAATGTAGGCTTTTTAACTGGTCGGAAAAAAGCCTACTTTCCAAACTTGTATCTTAAAGCTATAATTTATTTTGTTATGACAGAAAATGCAAGATAATTTCTAACGTAAGCCCGTCCTTGATAAGACGTTTAAGGGGCTGACAACACCTAATTCATGTATTTAAAAAATAAGATATTTTAGAATAAATGGTCGTTTTAATACTGCAATAAAAATATATGATCGGGTATCCCAGTGGTTACCTAGGGCTAGGGCGTCAGCCACGAAAGCAGAAAGTCTAGTATAAATTTTTACATGTCATATTTCACGTTTACTTCTCGACCGCGTTAGCGAATCGAGAGGTCAAAAAATGAAAGTAGCCGGATGATTTATATAAACGGCAAACATAATTTGAACTCCCTATACGCTAACGCGATCGAGAAGTAAATGTCAAATACATCAAGTAAACATTTATACTAGGCCTTCAGGAGACCTCCAGCGACCGCTGGTTCGATTCCATCAAGCCCTGCTCACCGGAGCCTTGTTTACTTTTTTTCTGTAGTATATGACATCTCTTTCAATTTATAATTAATATATAGTAGTGTGACTACTAAAAAAACAAAAATACATGAATAAAAACATTTATTACCAATAATAAATGATTTGATTCGTGCTATACAATTGAAAAATACTTATATGATTCATCATATTTCAAAGAAAATAGACGAGCCGATTTTTAAGTTCGGATGTAACGTAACGTAAAGAAATCGACTCGATAGAAAATAATTGTCTTAAAACTGCACATATGCCAGAAAAAAAAGAGAGCCCGCAAAAAATTATAAGGTTATACCTAGTAGCCTCAAAATAAACCGCGTGATCAGATAATTGCTGTTTACCACAAAACTATAATTTATGTATATAAAAGCTTTTACCAGACTTAAGAACTAGTTTTTACTTAACTATTTAAATAAGAATCATTTCAATAATCACAATGGTTTCGACGTTCTAGCCAAAAAAGTAAAAACCATGTAACCATATAAAAAAGAGGCTTATGTTTGAAAAACAAAAGAAGAGCGACTTTTGTTACTAATTGTGTTTTCGTCTTTAACAGTTTAAAGACTTTTAAGGAAATATGTTGAAGTTTTATTTATATGAATATCACATAAGTAGGTGTCATCAATATTGAGATCTACTGAATGATAACAACTTGGCAGTTGTAGCCTCGCAAATTGTCCACGGTTTTGTTTATTTTAATAGTTTTCCTTCCAAAACCAGGCCGGCCGGTGATAGTGCGATCTCGTTTACTCCGATACAAATAGACAGTGTGCGATGATTTGGCTGTTGTCAGCCCCTTAAACCACAGTGCACGAATTGCACGATACTATCTAAATCTCTTTATCCAGGCTTTTTATCATGTTTGTGTTTTTGTGCCGATGGTTTATTAATAGAATATTAATGTACATACTTACAGCTGTAAATATGCGATAGCGATACATAATGTAACGACTTTACTTGTTTTGTAAATAATATGTCTGTGTATGTACCTACCTTAATAATACCTACAGATAGTTTTATCGCTAATTCTATAATACCTAAACTTACGGCGTCGGTATGTCTGTCTGTTACGAGGCTGCAACTCATTTTATGAAAATAGATAGCTGGAATATAGGTATCGGGAAGCGACAGGATGATGAGGATATACAAAACTGGGGTAGGATCCTTAAAAATTACTATTTCTACTCTTTTGTCCTAAAATAACCTAAAATACACAATTGTCAATTGTACATAAATTAATATTTTGGGACATTATCAAACAGATCGATCTAGTCCCAAACTAAGCAAAGCTTGTATTATGGGTAGGTAACTAGGTACTAGGCGACGATAAACTTACTTCTATAGATAAATACACAACTAAGGAACAAATATCCGTGATAACACACAAATAATGCCGTTACCAGGATGCGAACCCGGGCCCTCCAGCTTCTTAGGGTCACTAACGACAAAAAAGGTCCGGCTACCGGGTAAAAGGTCCGTTAAATAGGTAGTAGGTACTTACAGGTAAATACATAGGTATAGGTAGGTACAGTGTTTTTATTTTTGCTAACTCAACTTCACTATTGTGAAGATAATATATTGTGTAGGTATTACCTATTGTATGAATGTCAACGCGTTTTGAATAGACTTAAATTATAAAAGTAGGGAGTTATATAATTACAGCTACGTAAGCTAACCTAAGCATTTATGTCTGCTTTTCACATGGTAGGTACCTATATAAAGAAACCGCAACAATTTGGCCAGTGGGGCTGCAATTTCGGGAACCGACGGGAAACGGAAACCAGCTGTGCACTCGGGCGTGGTTAATGCACCAAATTGCATTTTTACGGCTCCACCAATTTCGGTGTCTGTTTTCATGTTACCACTGTTGCGCGGCGGTCACCGTGGGATTCGCAATTTTTTCGGCTCACAGGCAGTTGCCGGCCATACCATATACCTACGTTCGGGCGACGGGCATATCCGCCAGTTCTGCCAATAAATAAATGGGAACTTTGTCTGGCGGATGCTCTGCGGACATACCCACTATACCGACGGATTGCCCGAACGTATATAGCCGGCAATTGGGTAGGAACCTAAACATTATTAGGCTAGATATTGCAAGATGAATGCATTCTATCTTTTTAAAACGAGAAGATGCAACAAATTTTGAAACTTATATAAACATGTTTTTGTTTTTAAATGGATTTAGCAAGACAAGCCAATTTTAAACGCTCATCAAAAATCTACGTAAAAAATATAATTTTTTTATTTTATAAATTTAAATTATAATTATTATTTTCTTTATGAATTAAAAGTCAGTCGTTCGTTATCATTAAGAGGCCAGAGGCGACAACGCAATCATTTGTCACTTAGTTAAAGTAGGTAACACTCCGCTTGCAACTGCCGCCCTGTTGCTGTTACGACTTCGCGTCTGCAGCTGAAAACGTGTGATAGCACCTGTCAATTTCGTTGACAACTTACTGAGCTTGAGTTGCTGTCGTTGCCACATTGCTGTCGCGATTCAAATTTTAACTCCGTCATTCAATTTGTCAAGGAAATCGGCAGGTCCGATCGCACGATTTCCACTGCAGCTGAAACAGCAATGCTGCCCCAATAGCGGAATGTTACCCAGGCCATATACACACATTTACACAATGTTTTTATCATTTGGGTAAAGACCGTATCGTAAATTATGGGAACAACTTTACTTGGCCATTTATTGTTTGTAGGTATTTTATTTTTATTTAAAAATTACATGTAAACACATGAACTAAAAATTACATGTAACAATTAGTGCTTTATTAAGGTACACATTTCATCGTGAGTTCTATTCCATGTAAAGCATATGGTTAAGACAAAATTGACTCAATAGTCCCGAGTAACAACAACAAGCATGGACAAATCCTACAAAAAAAAATATGGTATGCGAACAAAGCGATAATATAGGAAAAAAATCGTATTATGCAAACCGCAACGACACATGATTTGTAAAGCGAAACATCTGGTCATAGTCTAATCATATTATTTTTGCTAAATATAAGAATCTGAATCTGTGTTATGGTGGCCATTTAGAGAATATGGCATGTTACTAACGCACCTCTGACTTTAATATCGAATATATTTATTATCCAGCGTTTCTGTCGCCCTGCTCTAGCGACGGTTCGACGCCATGAATGTCTGTTAGGCTTTGGTTTTCGGCTAATTCTTTTATCTGCGTCCCTCATCCTTCTTGCCTCTTGCATCAAAAGTTGACAGGAATCCAAAAGGTTACTCAAAAACTCGTTTTTTTTTCCATAAATATAAAATTTATTTTGTGGATGTAATCACAAAGAGGACTCTTAGATAATATGTTTTGGCAGAATATCAACATTTTGTTTCTTTAAATCGGACCAAGGAGTCATTTGAATAGTCTCAAATTGAGATCGATACGCTTGTCCAAGATACTTTTGTTAATGATATTGAAAGCACTATAAAGTCCCAAAAAAAAAATACATGTAAAACCGCTTTCTATCAGATATCATTTGTAATATCCCTCAGATTATTCCCTAAGAACAAAGTAATACATACTTATGTAAACAGTGACACCAAGTTTTATCTGTTTCCATAATTAACGATACCTACGTTCCTTAACATGGAGTCTTGATATGTCCGAGACGGAGTTCGTATACCTACGTATTACCTAGCGTCCTAGCCCTTACGAGATTCCGGGATGATTCAAATATTTCAAATTTCAAATATATAGCCGAACGGACGGAATGAGTTTAGTTTATATGGTCAAGTCAAATCCCACAGTAGACTATGAATTTGAAAATATAGACGCGATCACTCAGAAAATGTTAACTTTAACTGAAAAAATACATTTGACAATTTAAGCAATATCTGTCATGTCATACTATTATGTTGTAAATACTTATTTGAATCTTATCGGAACGCGTCAATTCATTAACAACCTGCCGGGCAGATGGGTTAATTTTGTTTTGTTGTGCGTTGTGCCGGCGAAATGCCGGTAGAACTAAAAACCAGTTATTATTATTGGTCTAAGGCTGATAGATTCTTTGAAAACATCGCTTTAAAGGTTAGACAAAAGTGACACAACACAACCACAACACTACGCTTGTTAAATAAACTAGTAACAAATAATGTATAATAAATCGACAAAAATATAAAATACATGATTGGTTGCTCACCTGATTCTATCAGAAACGATTTCCACCTTGGAGTTCCTCTTGGCTGGCGTGAGCGCGTGCTGCGGCTGGTGCGTGGGGCTGCTGGAGGGCTCTGACGGCGCCGAAGGCGGCGAGCAGGAGCCCGAGCTGGACAGGCTGAAGGCTCGCACGCGGCCGTCGCCTGCCGCCGGCGTGCGCCCCGGCCGCGTACGTCGTCGACGCTTCTTTTCCTCGTCGGCCCGCGCCACCGTCGCTGGAGGCGCCCAGTCCAAGTCCTTCTTCAAGTGCCCTCGTCCGCAGCGGCACCCGCAAGCTTTAAATGTCAAATCGTAACCCTTCTTTGTCCATAAATTCTGTTGACGCTGTCTCTCAGACCAGGATCGGGCCCGCCCGCAGGACTTCAAGTAAGCCAGCACCCCGACTTCCCACTGCTCGAAGCAGGCTCTGTGCATATACCGGCCGGCGGCGCACGTGTCATTGTTGCATAGCACGCGTACCGCGTCCTCAAAACGCACGGGATCTCTGGGACGTAAGCATTCGCCGGGGACGCAGCACCCTCGGGTGTCGTTATCTTCGAGCGCGCCGGCGGCGCCCTGCCGACGCGGAGCCATAGCCTAACGAAATCGAACGTGCGGAGCGCGTCAAAAACACATGCTTGTCGGAGCGCGCGCGGCCGACTAATAGTCGCAAGTGAACGAAAGCGAAATTTCAAGAGCGCAGCGCGTCGCCGCGCCGCCGCGTTCTCTGCACAGGGCTGACCTTGCGGCGCGCGGGGCGCGGGACGCGGGCGGGTGCAGCGGGGCGGGGCGTCGCTGCCGGGGTGGGGAAAGTGCTGCACATTTCACTTTCGCGCAAACACGGCGAGGTAGGCGAGGCGGCCGTTGCAACCACCAACCCAACAACGGAGATGCTGGGGTGGACGCTAACTTAACACCTAGCCTTAAAGTGTAGGTATAGCAAACGGGAGTAAACAAAATGCCTCAACCAGAAAATAAATTTTCTCTTATACCTATTTTTGTCTAATTAACAATTTTAAAATTTAAATAAATTACAACAGTTATCCTTTTACCTACTCTAACTAACCTTATTAGTGATTATGTTTCTAGAATAGGGTAGGTGAAGGTCCTACGAACCATTAATTGATTATAAATTGAAAGAGATGTCATATACCTACTACAGAAAAAGTGACCAAGGTTCCCGGTGAGCAGGGCTGGGATCGAACCTCCTGCTTTCGCGGCACACGCCCTAACCACTGGGATACCCGATCACGGCAACCAGAGTCCGAAATTTCCTAAGTACTTATTGCAATCCTTTCTTATTTTAAAACGCTTAAGGTGCGTTCACGCCATCTTACGGCTTAGACATATAGATCATTAGGCGGCTGTAGTATATGACATCTCTTTCGATTTATAATTTATATATAGTAGTGTGATTACTTAGAAACATGAATCAAAACATTTATTATGTTTAACAAATGATTTTATTCATGCTTTACAATTGTACATAAATTGATTGATTGTTTTACAACTACAACCGCCCAATTTTAGGAAAAAAAGCCTGAGCTTAACAAATTTGATTAACTTTAATTTTAGCGCAAAATGGGACCAGGAAACATTATAGTCTAAATCTTATAAAAATAATAATATCTAGGTATGAAAAAAAAACAAAAGCAAAAGTAAAGTTTTTAACGTGTGCAACCTAACGTGCACTCAACTCAACCTATACACTTAACGTAATTTCCTTCATTGTCCTTTTTTTAGGGTTCCGGTTGGTTATCTCCCGGAGTAGGTATCCTCCATAGGTATGTATCGCGTCCTCTTCAACTGGCATACGATTGTGTCCATCGTCATCGTGGTAGAATTCTTTTATGATGTTGGTAATTATTTTTAAAATATTGGTCATATTTATAATAAGCTTCCGTCCGAAATAAAGGATGCCATCTCGGATCTCATTTATATAAATAAACTGAAACGTTTCCTCATTTCTAAAGCGTTCTATTCGGTAAACGAATTTTAAGAGGTGTACGTATATTTACTCGTTTATTTAAGTATTTAATTTGCCCCACGTATTGGAAATTGGAACTCGACAATTTGCCAATATTTAACCATAGTAATGTTTTAATTATTTTAGTTAAATTTGACATGCCAATGTACAGTCAACCAATTGGAACCCTAGGCCACTCTAGAAGTTCTAGAACCATGTCAAAATGACAAGCAGTAAGAGATTTCTTAATTCTTACAATCTGATTTATAGCGCCGCTATGTCATAGTCCTACAGTGGCCTAGGGTTCCATTTGGTGGACTGTACGGTCGGCTTCATAAATATATATGCACCTGTATTCGATTTTGAACCTTCATCCCTTGTAATAAGTTCCGAAGTGTATAGATATTTATAGACGTGACTGTATATGTAAACATGAACGACAATAAAAAATATGAAAATGAATATGAATACCCCCAATCATTCTTGAACAGTAGTGCGTTCTATATGAATGCTGAGCGGTAGCCTCTTCAGTTGGGGGCAGGTGAGCAAGACTACTATGCCTTTAGCAGCGGAACGAACTTTTAATTAGTCACTAACTAGTTTTGGCAAATACCCATAGCTTTTTATTATCTTGCAAAAACTAAAAAAGTTCAAAAATTTTGGAGTTTTTCAAGTAAGTATACATGTTATCGTGCAAAAGCTAAAAAAATGATCGAAAATTTTGGAGTTTTTCAAGTACTACTAAAACTCTTTTTTGCTTGCTAAATGTGGTAAACATACCAAAAAGGGAGCTTTACTTTGCGTAGGTACTTATTTTAAATTTTATTCTACGGTATTATAAGAACTGTGGAGTGAGGCATTGTCTTTTTACATGTAATGTTTTTGATGGAATATGTTATATGGAATGTTTGTAAACATACAAATTCAATAATTTGTATGTTTACAAATACCTGTGACATTTAATTTAATTACTTATTAAATGTATGTTAGAAAGTGCTGAAATATGTGACTCCAAATGTAGCCTATTATCCCCTCACCACAAAAACTAATCGATTGACTTTTTTTTTATCGAAATCGGTGCAGTAGTTTCGATTACCCTTCAAGTAGGCTTCGCCATAGTCCGGCTAAAAAAATGTATCGCATAAAGTTTAGTTAGTAATTATTAAGGGGCTACCCGGCATATTTCACTGTTTTTAAAGTGAATAAATAGGCTTTGTTCAGCTCCAAGCACAACGCTTGAAAAAGATATATAATGTAGCTAGGTATTTGGTCTACAATTGGTTCTACTAAATTGTCGAAAAACATAATACATCAAGAGAAAAAAAATAACCGTAAACCCTTTTTTCTACCTTAAATCTGTATCTACTCCCTTATCATGCGTCGTAAGTACAAGAAACTAAGACTAGTAGTATATATTTATGTTTACTTTAAACGCATCTACTGATTTTTGGATAGGTTTTGTACTTTTCGAGAAAAAGCTATTACACGCATTTTTCCGAAAACGCCCGGCTCGAGATGCCTGCGCGGGCGACGGGGGCCAGTCGTGTAAGATGGCACTAGTAGTTTATAGGGTTGCGTCCTAGTACAAGCAGCTCTTCCTAGGTGACGACTTATGCTTATTGACGTATTGTATAACCGGTGAGGAAAGGAAGCGGGAGAGAAAGAAAGCTCAAATCGCCGAGGTCATTGGGATAGGGGACGCCCTTAATTTAAATTAGCAAAATTTTCATTTAGCATACCCTATGCCGAATGATAGGGGATTGGGGAGTAAGGGGAGAACGTAACTAATGTCTCATCCGACCCAATTGTCAACCTCACCTGCCCGCGCCGGACGGCGACGGAGTGGCGCATACCGCTCCGTGGTGCTCCCTGCTAGACAACGGACGAGGCTCTGGCGACCGAGCAAGTGGCGATATAACCATACACCTTACCCGTACAACGGGTCAGAAGAGGCTACAGCGACCTTGGGGTTTAAATCACTCCTAAAATGCTTATGTAGAAGGACGTGGGAACCCACCACAATTAACTCCCAAGAAAGTCATGGACAGAGGAACACATGTAGGTAGTAGATTTGACGGATGATCCGGCTGATCCGCCAATCGGTACCCGGGCCGGACAAAGAAAGAGATGACATCAATATATCTGAGAAGACTGCTGCGTATACCATGGACGGTACACCGCACCAACGTGTCAATCTTAGCCCAACTTAAGATCCGAACTAGACTGTCCACGACTTGTCTTCGCAGAGTTCTGGAATTCTTTGGTCACATTGCCAGGAAAGATAGTGATAACCTTGAAAAACTAATGGTCACTGGTAAAGTTGAAGGCAAGCGACTGAGAGGCAGGAGCCCGATACGATGGACAGACCAGATTCGCACAACCCTCGGCACTACTATGCACGATGCTCTGCACTCGGCTACTGACAGGAACAGATGGCGGTGCATCATCCGGGAGAGGTTGTTCCAGGTCAATGGAAATTACCACGACCCTCAGCAATGAGGAAACCGACGCAAGGAGGGATGCCGAATGATAATTTTGCTACCAGGGTACGTTAGGTTAGGTTAGTAGTTAGTAGGTAGGTATGCCAAATAAATATGCGAAAAGTTTATAAGAAACGTTGTATGCCATTTGATGATTTGGTTTGGGAAGTGATAATTTGCCGTAGGTACTATTTTCGGCGATATATTAGTAAACATTTGCGGACGAGTTGAAAGAGTGCGGGTTAGCCGCGAGTGCGAAGCGACTTCGCCGGGAGTTAGCCGTAGATTATAGTATGGCGACTGTAGGACTGTGAGGTGGGATCGTAGCCAAATCCAGGACCCTTCCACAACTTCACGTGATTTAACCTACTAATCTGGACTGGAATACTCCAGGTACTAATTCTGCGCTCCAAAGAGGTCGGTTGAACCGAGTCCAACCGATTGAGGTTCGCAGAACTACGCGACGAAGTCGCCTTATTTATAAGGGCCTATCCGCGAAGAACTATCAATATACCATAAGTCAGTCGGTATTAAAGTGGTCGTATCGCATGTTTGCACAAATACTTCTATCTCAGTTGACTTGACAAGCAAAACTCATTAGCAAATCACTCAAACGAGTAGGACCTAGCCTATAGCTCTTGAAAACCTCGTTCTGAATTAATAATAAGGCTTTAACAGCTTTACTGTGAGTGCTTCAGTGTTTATTACTATGTTAACTGACGATATTATACCATTAACTTAGTTACGTAATATATTAACGGTTGACAATGACACCAAATACTACAGTTTAAATCAATAAGTAAGACGAGAACTGCCAGAGTTGCAATTGCATTCACATATCAATCCAACTGAACAATAAAATACGATATTTATGCCAGACGTCGTAGTATACGAATAGGTAAATCTGACGTCTAGGTAATTGATTCATTAAATAACTAAACACACGTATCATGCCTTTTACGGTTTGATTTGGCAACTATAGGGCAACTTCACTAGGTGCCTTCTTTATACTTTATGCATGGACATTGAAAAGATAAGGACGTAGTTTCGCAAAGACAAAACTGAAAGGTTTAAAACCAATGACTGCTCGCGCTCGCTCATGAGTCGTGACTCATCATGCAGGCACAATTTTACTTCACGGGTTATCCACAAGTTCTTTTACGACGCCCATTTGACATTCATACAAACATCATTGAATGCATTTACGCACTCACCTTGAACACGAATACTTTAAATAGGTATTAGGACGTTGTTCTTTTGTGATCATTATGCGCACTCCCCTCGTAATAGTAATCAGGCGCTTTGTGAGAGTGAATCGGGTTTAGGCGATTCTTTGCGCACGTGTTCATGGGAATTCCGAGCTCTTGAGGGGCGAGTACAGTTGGAATTAATAATATTCTTATAGGCCCGGCAACTTTTTTATAAGTTAACACACGCAAAATCGCGCCTCGTGGTGTCGCGTCCAGATCCAGAAGCCTTACGATGACGTCTTAACGCGATTCAAAAGACGCGAAACAGGTCGGCCAATGTAGTGTAAGTAGTACGTTTTATTTTTCTAAAAAAGTGCCGAGTATCTAAAAAAAATTATGACAGGCTCATATGTTTTATTTTTGATACCACTTTAAAAAATTATTAAGGGGACAGTGTAGGCCCAGCAATGTCCTTTAAGACATAGGTTAAATGAGAACATTATCTACATACAATCAAAATCGGCGCAGCTTTGAAAGGGAATGCTAAAAAGCGTTTCAAATTTAAAAATTTGATAGGAACCTGGAAATTTTCATCAGAATCTTGTAATTTTTTTAGTACCTACCTATGCATTTATTTGTACTCCAATAAGATTTAGCCCGTGGACAAATAAAAAAGCAAATAAATAAGAAGTCATTGTTATATTGAAAATTGTTAAACACATGTGAGGTATAAAAGTTGCCACTGCCCCTGCCGCTGCAGCCTCCCGAGTGTCTTGCTCGCGCTTGCTGGTGAGAGCGAGATGCAGCTGTACATACATATTACGAGACGTAAACGAGACATCGTTTACTACAGCATCTGGTGGTAAGCAACGAGTTTTTCGGTACTTATGTGTGAGATATCATTTGATATTTAAGTACCACTCGCTTTTCGGTGAAGGAAAACATCGTGAACAAACCGGACTAATCCCAATAAGTCCTAAACTAGGCCTCTGGGTTGGAAGGTAAGATGGTCGCTTTTGTAAAACTAGAACTACTACTACTACTAGATTAGTTGCTAAAGCGAATCCCGGACTCCCCGAGCCGTGGTATAAGTCGGGGAAAAGGCTAGAAAGAAGTAGATACGTATTATACTTAGTTAATGACAAATATTAACTTACTAACTTACATATGTAATTATTGTTTTTGAGTTAGGTACTTACTATTAAATTACTACCACCTGTAAGTACATCTGACGGGATACGAATACGTTATTTTATTGTTTTTAAATGGTAGGTACGACAAAGAATATACCTAAATACATAATTAAAATGTATGTTAACATAAGTTATATTTATACCGATATTGTATTTTTGTTAGCCTTTTTTGAAATAAGTACTCACTAAATAAACATACTTTTAGCAATACTTTTGTAGTTATCTTTTTGTGCATCACACGCTAACTACTAGAGGATCCCCCCCTGAATCACAGAATAAATAATTATAAAATAATTATAGCTTAGATAAATGCCCTATAAGCAAAACGACGAATAGCTGTATATTTTTATATTTATGTTACTTTTACATTTATGTTAGAAGATGGTACCTTTATCATATCTTTGCGAATTAAGAATAACACAGTAGGTAAGTAATACAGGCTTGATCAGTTGTAAAACAGCCTCTTTAAAAAAATGTCATAGGTAAAATACCTACTTACTCATAAATATCATATATTTAAGTAATTTATAAAATATAGAGGACATGTAATATTTCATAATTTTCTTTGTCCGATAGTACTCTTTAATCGCCACACCAGAACAAAGCCAAAAACCGGTCCAAGGGCCTCAGGGAAGAGGGAACGTGTGACCCAGTTTCTTCGGCGGACCTTAGCCAGGTGACTGCAGTAGGGGGCCCTATAACACGTGCAAACCAGCCGAATTACGATCCAACGACCAGATTCAAAAAGACATAAGTGTAGCCGACAACCCTGTTTAATTAACCTTTTCGAAGTTACACTGCACGCTGTACCAATTAAATTGTGCGGTCGAGCTACTTGCCAATATAAATCAGTTGGAGCTTTATTCATAACGTCGTAAAGAACAAAATTAAAAGAGGTTTGCTTGATGAAGTGAACTGATAAGTTAGCGAAGGAACTGCGTTTCAGTCAAACAAATATCAAAGCAATAATATCTTTTGTAAGTTTCTGGAGTCCGCACATCTGTGTGACCTACATGAATACCCATTGAAGTATAGAGAATAATGATGCGTTAAAATTGTACATAATAAATTCGATCAGGTTATATTGTGCGAAAAAATATAAGCTGGTAAACAAAGGGACTGCGTCACCAGTTGTGGTTTACTTAAATAACGTTGATAGTATTGTGTTAATGCCAACTTCAAACATTATTTTATTTTATTTCCTTTTAATAGTATCTAGGTAGCTAGGTACTATTAAAAGGAAATAAAATAACATCAAAACACGTAGCTGTTTTTGTTATGATTCGCAAGCATATGTGGATAGACTATGGTATCCATTATAGTAGTTTATGTGGCTGTACATAATGAAGGGTATTACAACACAAGTGTTTTAATGCCTAACTATGGATAGTTGCATACACTACTTTATTTACACACATATAAGTGCTCTAAGATCGGTTCAGGAACCGTGGGGAAATGACCTACATGCGTTTACTAGTGCTACTTGTAAAATATCTATAGATTATAGATACTTCTACGAGATGGTACTGGTATTGGCACCTAATTAAATAAGTACCATAAAATTAGGAATGCAAAAAGTACTAGCTCAAATCGTGATGTGTGTTTATACTTATTTTTGTTTTAAATGCACGTATAAGGCTTATCCAAAGTCCAATGTTTAACAAAAGCTTCTTACGCGTATTGGTAACTTAGCACTTAGTCCCCTCCGTTGATGCGTAGCGAAGCGCGTAGGATTGTAGCATTTGTAGCCGAGACCCTTAAGAAGTTGTCAGGCAGACTTACCTCGTGATACCAAGACACGCTTCAGTGGAACGCATCACATATGCATTATCACCTACGTGTTATTTTACAACTGGGTTTTTATTTAGCTACATTACATCGTTTACATACATATTAGGTCGGGGAGAAAGCCTTTTCGTATTTTCTGTTAAAAAAACGCAGTAATACCTACTAATTAACAAATAAGAATTAGTCAAATCAAACGGCGGAACTCATAATTATCAGCTTAAAAGTCGACGGAGGACCGTGACTGGAAAGTTCAACTGGAGCCGAGCATTCGCACTGCGATTGGTCTCAGGAAGCCGGACATCATAGACGAAAATGATGGTGTGGGTGTTATTGTGGATAATGTGGATGCGCAGGTGGTTTCGGGTCGGCCTGAACTTAACAATACTCATTTTGAGAAATGTAGAAAATACGGAGAGCATACTGAGTTAGTTGAGAAGGTCGCAAGCTTACGAGAGTTGCACGTGAACTGGACACGATTTAATCAAATATATTTTACATTTACGTTTATAAATCAAAAATTTTGTAGAATTTGCAAATCAAGCCCTTTTATAAATGATATACTTACCACATGAGCCAGTAACTAAACTTTTAATTTTTGTCCCCTCTTTTATCGGGCATTTTTCATTGGAAGTAAATTAAAATGTCTGGGTTAACCTTATTTATACCTATTCCAAATTTCAAATCGCTAGCTTAAATATTTCTAGAGATATTTAACGTCGTGACAGACAGACAGCCTGACTCTGACTCGCACCTAAGGGTTTCTTTTTCTACCATTTTGATAAGAAACCCTAATTACAGGAAACATTTTTTTTTCTTATTTATTACTTTTGTGAATAGATAATCTTATGATATTATTTGACGACCGGGTTAGCGTAGTTGGTAGTGACCCTGCCTGCTAAGCCGATGGTCCTGGGTTCGAATCCCGGTAAGGGCATTTATTTGTGTGATGAACACAGATATTTGTTCCTGAGTCATAAATGTTTTCTATGTATTTGTATATTATATATATCGTTGTCTGAGTACCCGTAACACACGCCTTCTTGAGTTTACTGCGGGAGCGGGACTATGTCAATTTGTGTAAGAATGTCCTATAATATTTATAATATTTATTTACCCAGAGGGCTGGGTCCTATCTAGCACAGCGGATCAGCATTGCCATACAACGTGGCAATGCTGCCAGCATTCTGGGCACGCTTCAGCTAGGCAGCGATTTGGGGCAATTTTTTTATTTATAGGTAGTTTATTTTTATTTTTAAGTTTAGTACCTACCTATATCTCGGGAACTAGTCAACAATATTAACCATTTTAGGAACCAGTTTTATTATATTTTAACGGGATATGAAAAAAAACTTTTTTTTTTACCTTATAATAATATTATGGTGTTGTATACGATATTCCCGCGCGCATAGTCGGGATTAATTGAAACTCTTATGTACCGCTGCGACCAGACAAAGATGCCACAATTACCTACAACAAACGAGTCCATATCATTGTATACTGTAGGTGTAACGAGCGCTTGTGAAACTTTACATACATACATACATACACACAGCCCCCATTTCCTTTACGTCGAGCGGATGCAATGTGTCGTACAAAAAACATTTTGGTCAAGTACAACATGACTCGCGCTTTAAGTGATAGGGTTCTGTTCGTATGTAGAAGATTCTGCAATACAATACAATAAAACTGGCAGCAAACAAAGGAAGAGCCCACCTGGTGAACGCTATTCAACAAGCCACTTGTACCAACATAGTGTGTTTTTTTTAGACCTGGTAACGGCATACGTACCTGATATACACATTTGTGCGTTCAGTGTGGTGATGATCTGCTTCTTTGTGGGAAAGAGAGATTTTTGTTCCTGAATTATTGTGGTTTCTTCTATGTTTGTATTTATCGATATGCCTAAATATTATGTATATGTAACTACAGCACAGGTTATGTTGAGATTGTCTTAAATATTTATTAATATGTTTACATACGAGTAGTCAAATGAACGCCAAGTTTAATTTCAAGACACTGAATTTTTCTAAATCCTTACTTAGGTACTACTTAAGTTAAAAGCCAATGTATGGTAAATAATTTTAGATTAGTATTTACTTTGAACAATTCTCAAATACTTTAATTATGTATAATGTACTTTGAAAGAAGATTTAGCTTGCGTAACTAGGTATTTATTTGGAATTATGCCACTCTCTTGTCACTATTTTTGAGAATTGTTTTTCGGAAACCTTTCAATAAGTAACTAAAATGAATATTCGTTATCGTATGGGCTTTTTTCAATTACTTCATTGTCATAAAAATCACGCAATGAACACATATAGGACGCGAACATGATACGTCATTCGACACTAACGTAAAATACCTAAACAGGAATAACTAGCTAGGTATTTGGTTTCTAACAAAAACTCCCCGTACCCTAAAAGTTTTTATTTGACCCACATCTAAGGCATAATTGTCGAGTTATAAATTACTTAATTATCACTTTTATAGGTCAGTGCATACAAGCAGGTGCATCCATGCACGCACCTGCTAACGGAGGGTTGTTCAAGGTCTGCAGAAATACCGCGTTTTTGCTGCGCAAGAGCGCTTTGTTTTGCGTCGAGCTTATGTAGCTTGAAATGAGGAAGAGGGGTAATGTGACTTGTTTAACTATTTGTGTTCTTGTAGTACATGCTTTACGTTAGGTTGCGGTGGAAGTTCCATGAATAGTGCAGGTAGTCGTCACACATAACCAGTAAATAAATAAAGTATTAGTTTAGTAGTTAAAACAATCCCAATAACGAACTTAGCATCGAAATGAAAATAATGAAGTTAATGAAAACTTAAAAAAAAATGTTTTTTACTCCAAAATATGACAAAATGGCAGGTTATTGGTTAAAATTGGTGCAGCGCACTATCCCATGCAATAGTAGATTGTATTACAAGGGAGCAAAATACTATATTGTATGGAGGGTGAGAGATTGAATCCTGAGCGATGCGAAAGATTTCAGAATAGAATCCCGAGCGTAGCGAGGGATTCTAACGTGGAATCTTGAGCAAAGCGAGGGATTCAAAGTATGTCACCCGAGGTATCAATAATTTTGCTACCGCGTAATACACTCTACTTTTCACTTCTCCTATTAAATTAACATAAATTAAAACGAGATAGGCATGTTAACATTAAATTTTAATTAGATAAGTAAAAAACAAATCAAAAATAAAATAGGTGCTAAAAGTTTACTATGAAAGTTGTGCATTTTTGCTTAGATTTTTTTTATGGGCGGTGAAATTAATCTTGATTTTCTATTAAGTATCTTCTTCGGTCTGGTTGTTTATTTTCCGTTTGATTTTTCTAGTCTAGGTAGTTAGTGTTTAATAATTTCAATCCTCGATATGCAGTGACTCCGAAAATTATCACTTCCTGCAAAAGACGTTTCTTATTAAAGGCCTGTGCCGATACCTGTGTGCTTACCATGAGTAGTAAGTAAGCGGAGGCGTTAGAGACTGAGCGTTTCTAAAGTATGTCCGTCTTGCCCCTCCCACTACTCTGGCAGGAGCGAGACGGACATACTTTAGAAACGCTCAGTCTCTAACGCCTCCGACTACTTACAACACATGGTAAGCACCTACACAGAAAAGCAGAAAGAAAAACATTGATTTATATTGGAGTTTAAGTACTAAGTAGGTATGTATACTTACTTTTATGGCGAAAAATATGCTAATATATGAAATAAACGATTTCACTCATTTAGCTGTTTTTCATGTACAAAAGTTTTCATAGGCTGTTAGTTATTTTAATCCTTATTTTTGCCGGGAGCAGGTTACTGATGACATGCAGTGATGACTTGTTGCTGCACTGGAGCTAATATTTCATTACTGCTAATTGATGAATTAATTTTCTGTTAACCTTATTCGTGAAATTAAGACCGAATAAATGAAAAAAGATCAAAGTTGTTTGTACTTCGTCTTGTACGTTTTAGTGGAATAATATTTTTTTTATTTAAAAAAACACATGTTTGCCGCCGTTTTCACTTTGTCTATGGTACATTTATTTTTCTTAAAACCGGTATTAGACGATGCGTTTCGTCGGGCCCGATCATGTATATCGGGCTGGATACTAGTAGTACAGAAAGGGAATTTTGGGAACCGAAAGAAGGTTTCGAAGGGACAATAGTACGCGACAGATCGGACCCGACTAATTCGAGCCGTCTAATAACCGCTTTAACGCGCTCCAAAAACATTATGTTTTTATTTTCGGTCATCGGTAATGTTTATTCCGTGCATTGCTACCAACTTACAAAATTGATAACAGGGAGCAAAATTCAATTTTGTTCCCTGTAAGTAGGGCAGAAATGAAAGATTAAACCAAACTTCTTGAAAGGGAACGAAATGCAGTTTTGATACCTACAAACGGGCTACAAAACACTTGTTTTCCGATAGGAGAAGTGAAAAATCATTTGATCGATGGCCGCGCGGGCGCAGCGCAGCTTATTGTTCGAGACGAAAACAAGCCGTGGTGCCTACAGGCATCCTGTGGAACCGGTGGACCTTGATCTCACAAAGGGACCCTCTCCGATATGCCGGCGGGCTAACCTTGAGTTATTTTTAAACCACGCTTGCATTCGAACCAGCCAAACAGCTCTTCCGAGTATTACATAATGCGAAATTATAGTGCGCCTTTTTGCTCCCCGTCCGTGAAAAGCGTGTGGCCCTGTCATTTTGGTTTTATGGCCTTTGTTTTGGCTCGCACATATTTTATTCCTTCTCTGAATCGTAAAAGGAAGAGGCAATGAAGGGTTAGCCGTTTTTGTATAGTTTGAGTACGTTATTTATGATGCGGAATAATGACGGTTCGCGCGTTACGCGACACAGCTGCGAAAATGTTTGTACTTCCAGGTTGCGTTGTTCTCGTGTTTTGTCACTTCAGTCCGTTAAAAGACGCACCTCCACTACTGAATCGCTATGGTAGCTATGTGTAGTTTGTTTACTATTGTATAGCTTACCTCAAACTACACAGGATAAGCTCTGTTCCAGCTGAGCGGCACTATACCTTTGTTACGAGAACTCGACGCTATTATCACGCTAGCTCGCCTGCATCCCCTCTTTTATTATGTTGTTTGTTCAGTGAAAGAAATTGGAAACCTTAATAAAAAGATGCTTTAGAAATACCTCGAGACCTGTTTAACTCGTTTCGTTCCATTTGACGCCTCATCTTGTTCTTATTATAAGTTTATTTACGAAAAACTGTTATCGTTTTATTTTTTCATTTCATTAATAAATTTAAATTTAGTTAACAAAGGCCACGCTTCGCTTGTTTTTTAGCGAGACAGGTAGTTTAATAGATTAAATAAATTAACATCGAAATGGTTCTTAATACTTTGTAATCAAGCTATTTAATATGTAGAATTTGTCTACACTTTGTTGAATAAAGGATGACTCACACTAGAACGGGACGGGACGGGGCGGGACGGGAAAGTCTGTCAATTTCTATAGAAAGCGTCACGTGATATCCGAGGGCTCCGAGCTATCACGTGTGAGTCATCCTTAAGTAGGTGTAAGTATCAGGTTTGTGTATGCATTTCGACTAAGCTTATAGATAGGTACATTCCTAAGTACTTACTTTAGTGCAAAAGCCTAACCTTCCTGCATGCGACATTATTTAATTGTTGATGTCATTGTTTACTTATCTATTAGTGCGCCAGACTTCAAATTCGCATTCGAACATAAAATTTAAAGTATATTACACGGACGCCCATTAAATATGACTAATGGGCCAAATATAGGTAATTTAATAGGCGTCCATAAAACTAGGTAGGTTTAAATGTTATATCTTTTTTATTCAAATAAAAAAGACATAACATTTATGTATTTTCAAAATATATACAGTAAGAGTAACTTACCTAGGTAAGTTACCTACCCATCTCTACCTACCGAAGAGCTGGTGGCTTCCTCGCACAACGTATCAGCATTGCGATACAACGTGGAAATTCCGCCAGCATCCTACGTACAATGCCTCAAGGACCTATTTTAGATTTAAGGTATTGAAATTGATACACTAGTACACTACCTACATATAAAAGGGTTTGAAAGATACGATTCCTTATTATTGTATTTATTTATATCGTTACTTTGACACGGTTCCAACTTAGAACCCCAAGCTCGATATATTTATTACATTACATTAAAGCTCGCACCAGTCGAAGGAGAGATGCATTCGAGATGTGGTGTTGGCGCAGAAATCAGACTGCTCCGGATCTCATTGACTGAACGCCGCACAAATGCGTCTATCCTCGATGAGCTTGGTATTAAGACGAGACTCTCTACCATTTGCACCCAACGCATGCTTAGTTTCTTCGACCACCTGAGCAAAGCTGGTCCAGAGAGTATGGAAAAGATTATACTCACAGGAAGAATGGCAAGGAGGAGGAAGAGTGGCCGTATGGCTACGCGTTGGGTTAACAGAATAACATCGGCGACCAAAGCAACAAAACCGGTCGGCTTGGAGAGCATTGGTGAAAAATGTTCCAGCTCGTCACGTCCCTCAGGCAGGAGAATACGAGATACGACAAAGAAGAAGAAGTATTATTTTTTCGAAATAATTTACATTTAGCTAGATAAATTTAGTATACTGAACGGGTGTTAGCAGCCGAGAACTGGGCCAAAGACATTTGTGTTAAACCGTGGCGGCAGAACTTTCGTGCCAAGAGTGGTCAGCAAACGTCGACGTGATAAATCCGTTTCAGTTTATTATCAGAATGTGCGAGGACTACGTTCTAAAACTGATTTGTTCTACAATAATTTGCTTGCCAGTCCATCGGACATCATAGCGCTAACGGAGACATTTTTAACTAGTTCCGTCTTCGACGCCGAGTTGTTCCCGCCCGGTTACACCGTGCTCCGTAAGGATCGCTGCGGCGACGTGGGGTGGGGAGGAGTGCTGCTTGCGGTCCGCGGCTGTTACGCTGTCGAGGTGGTCACTGATGTGGACGGGTTTACGAGCGACATGGAGTTGATAATAGCTATTGTTAAATGGAAGGATTTGATTAAATTCGTTTGTTGTGTAGTATATTTACCACCTAATATTAATGATAGTCTTTATGTTCAAGTTTTAAACTGTTTGGAAAATGCTATTTGTAAATTTTCTAATTTAAACTTTTTAATTTTCGGTGATTTTAATTTAAATTCTTGCAGTGCTAATGTTAAAACCCAATTTGATTTGTTTCTTGATTTTACCAAAATTTACCAATATAACAATATATGTAATGCGAACGGAGGTATCTTGGACCTAGTATTGAGTGGTTTAAGTTCTGAGCGAGTGGCGGTGTTGAGTGACGTCTGCGCGCTGGTGCCACCCGACGCCTATCATCCCCCTCTATTGGCCACATTCGAGCTCCCGCGTGGTGAAGACCCAGTTGAGCGGCAGTCGAGTCCTAATCCCCTGCTTGATGTGGAATGGAATTTCGGAAAAGCCGATATCGGTGCACTCTATAAAGCGATCGCCAATATTGATTGGAGCGAAGTATGTAAGGAGCAACAGGTTGATTTAGCTTGTAATGTTTTTTACAACAAGTTAAACGCATGCATATCAAATTTTGTCCCTACAAAAAAGCAATGGATTAATAACAGTAAGTACTGTTATCCAAAGTGGTACACTAAGGAAATAATACAGAATATTCGTAATAATTTTTTTCACTTTAAAAAGCATAAAGAAACTGGTTCTGTATTTAATCGTGAGTTCTTTAGATTTTATAGAGGACGAGCAAAATTTTTAATAGAAAAGGCGTATGCACAGTATAAGGAAAACGTTCAACGGGATATCATTAGCGATCCCAGGAAATTCTGGGACCACGTCAAGAGTAAGCGGAATGATCGACGTCAATCTAACGTATATACCTATCGGAACGTTACAGTGACGGGGCAACACGCAGCTGATGCTTTCGCAAGTTATTTCAGCAGCGTGTTCCAACCAGAGCAACCAAAGTTGGACCCGATCGATGCTGCGCGTAAGAGTATGAGGGACGCAACATGTGTTTCTGTTGATAGTGTCGGCGTTGCGGACCTGCGTCGAGCAGCGCGCAGGCTGAAACCTCGCTCTTCGGCTGGGCCTGATGCAGTTCCTCCATTTCTCGCAAAGGACTGTATATCGGTACTAGAAGTTCCGCTCTTGTACATCTTCAACCTTTCCCTGCAAGCCGAAACCTACCCTTCATGTTGGAAGAGATCTAGGGTGACTCCCGTGCCTAAAAGTGGAGGTTCTGGATCAGATGTTACGGAATACAGACCAATCGCTGTGCTATCAGTTTTCGGAAAGTTATTTGAGACAATCCTTGACTGTCAAATAACTCAGCAGATTTCCGCTCAGCTGGATGACAGCCAGCATGGGTTCCGTAAAGGTCGCTCTATTACAACCAATCTAAGCGACTTTGTGGACTATGTTACGATGGCAATGGATTGTCGGCGTCAAGTGGACGCAGCGTACTTTGATTTTCGAAAGGCGTTTGATGTAGTTGACAACGATATCCTCCTTGAAAAATTTGCTATAATGGGATTCACGCCCAAATTATTATTCTTCTTTGCAAATTACCTAAGCAATCGTAGCCAGTTCGTCCGGCTGGCAGGCTATGATTCTCAGCCTTATTTTACCCGTTCTGGGGTAAGCCAAGGTAGCACGCTTGGTCCCACACAATTTCTAATTATGATTAACGATTTGCCGAAGGTCATTAGTGCTGCCAAATGCTTATTGTTTGCAGACGATTTAAAACTATTTCTTGATGTTAAGGACGCTTCTGACTGCAAACGACTGCAGGGCGATATTAATGCTGTAGTTGCTTGGAGTGAAAGGAATCGACTTCACTTTAATACATCAAAGTGTAAGGTGATGACTTTTACTCGGGCAAGGCAACCTATTGCGCAATTGTATCACCTGAATAATGTCGAGCTGGAAAGAGTCTGTAGTATGCGGGACCTCGGACTAATTATGGATGCTCAACTCGACTTTCGAGAGCACATAACTGTAACTTGTAAAACTGCGTGCAAAACTTTAGGCTTTATCATCCGAATAGCTGCCCAATTTACAAGTCCTAGGCCTGCATTGCTGCTTTACTTTGCCTATGTTCGGAGTCGGTTGGAGTTTGGAGCCACTGTATGGGATCCGCATGAGGAGAAGTACACTCTCATGCTTGAAAGGGTACAACGCAAATTTGCCAGATTTGCTTATAAAAAAAATTATGGATATTATCCCTATCTATTTCCCTCCCGCTTTGTCCTGGGTATGGTTGGTCTCGACACTCTGGAACTCAGACGCAAGAAGTTCCTTATAGCGCATCTGCATTCCATTTTCCATGGTGCTGTCAACAATCCCAATGTTCTGGGCCGAGTGGGGTTATCGGTTCCTTTGCCGAGTTTCTGTCCAGTCGGGGAGGGTTCAGGTACGGGTGGCGCACGGCCCGCGCGCAAGCGTAGGCGCCTGCTGGTCGGCCCTGTGACGCGTACTGTACGAGCTGCAAATGCACCCACTGCTCGGGTTATTAATTTATTAAATAACCTGCTGATACAGGTCCCGGATGCCGACCTTTTTGCTGATCCGCTAGGGAAGTTTCTAAAAATTATCATGCCTGCTCTGGATTCTGCCTAGCTGGAGTAAAAAAAAAAACGTATTATTTTAATTTAATTTTTATGTATTAGCTTTTTTATTGAAACCCATTGTATTGTAAACCCATTTTGTTGGAGTTGCATGTTATTTTAATTAGAGATTAATGTGACATTTTTTTTTAGCCTATTTAATTATTTTTTGTAATCTTTATGAATCAATCGTTATCTTATATAATATAATAGTTTGTCGTATAAGCGCTTTGGTGTAATACTGTAAGCTTATATGTGACGAAATAAATAAATATAATAATAAAACGTAAGAAAAATGCCCAAAGTTTAACAGATATAATTATTTGGGTATGAATAACAGTAAATTACGTACCGAGGCTTGCAAAGTAAGAAATGTCTCGGATCTGACGTAATTGTTGGCCGAAGCTAATCTGAGGTTGACAAACATGTGATCTGATCCGATCGCTTTCATATATTTACCGGCCAAGGTCTGTATAATATATTTCATGAGGTCCTACATACCTCATGAAATATATTATACAGACCTAAGTATATATATACTAAATAATAATATATACCTATTTATCAAAACTTTTTTTTTGCAATAGCAACTGTCTAAGGATTGCAATTTATATTCGTTATTTCCCGGGATCGGAAATTCGGCTGCTTTTATAGGTTCAGTAAATAATAATATAAATAAATAAGTAATAAAACTGCAAAATATAATTTATTGTTTTTTTTTAAGTCTTAGTGGCAGACTGTCATAATGAACCAAAATGTCATAATGGCTATAATAAAAGCGATGTCGCTGTGTCACAAATCTATGTGGAATATGCCTTCAATTTTGTATGCAATTCCATTACAGTTCTCTCGAGTTGCTCTACCGGCAACGTGATACTTTGAAGCCTATTACCACAGCGTAGGGATGTATTTCCATGCAGTGAGGTAACTTCATACACGGCCAGCGGCTCGGCTCGGTGGTCGTGCTGAGGCTCAGGATTGTCAAAAACTATGCGAAAGATATTACAGTCTGATTGGCAAACTAATTTCCATTTTACACCCCTTAAAATTCCCCGCGCGCCCCCATCGATGACCCAGAGATCGGCGGAGTTCACCCACTGTATAGAATTTAATACATCCTTACGCTGTGCTATTACCGAACGAACGAACGATTACTACAACGAACGCAATGACGACATTTCATTGCATGTTTGAGAAATGTACTATATAACGTCTATAACACTTAAAAGGGTGGAACAAAAAAAACCGTGGTGAATCGTTTAAGAACGTAATAGGTAGCTATCGTGTTTGGATTATGGAATATTAAGAGATACTCTTTCCAAAAATAAAAACATTTCTTTGGTTAACTAAATTGTGACAAAATTAAATTGAGTCCGCCTCCATACCATATTACTCAACACCAACACGATGTACGAGTACTGTACTGAGGCCGAACTTTAGGTATAAAAGCGTCCGAATTTTCGGTCCCTGGTTATTTCATTATTAACGATTTTCAATTTTTCACTTTCATATCGTGACCAGCCTCTAAACTCGAGCATTCCTTTACAATAACTATCAATGTGGTAAAGTAAACTGGAAGGACTTAGCATGGTTGCCATTTTATCGATTATCACGCCATACGTCACTATCGCAGTTATCGCACTTACATACTTGTTAGAACGTGACAACCATGGTGATAGTCGATAAAAACCCGACCATAATAGACTAGCTGATGATTAAAACCAGGGATGGCATAGAGAAACGGCGTGGTAATTCCCATATCTCTCTTACCCGAATTGTGATATTCATCTTTTGTTTGTAAGAAATACCTTCAAGGGTTTAGTCCCATTTGATTATAATTATATTACGGTGATGGAATTCATAAGGAATCGGGGGAACTCCTCAAATTTTAACGGTACATCCATTATGATTTGAGGCTAAATCCTTAAGCAACTTAAACATTTTTTTATTGGATCCATCGTTTGGTGGAGTGGACCTGTCGATGAATACTAGGGATAGCATAGATAAACTGCCTGGTAATTTCCAGCTTTATCATCTGATTTGAGACATTCTTATTTTGTTTGTGAGGAGGTACCTCTTAGACAGCCCCATTTGATTTCACTTCAGATCTAATGATGGAATCCATGATACATTAAGAAACCAAAGGTACACGTATGGTGATTTGGATATTTATGAAGTAAACTGGTTAACTCAATCCAACTCAAACTTTAACTTTTACCGGGAATGCTAAACAGTAAGTACTTAAATTATTATTTTCTATAGTACCTATTTGACTTAAGAAACCAATATTGGTTGATTTCGGGTATTAAAAGTGTACGACGGCTACGTATTTTCAATAAAAAAAATATATTCTTATTGTTTTATTTTGAACTCTGAAAACGACCTTGTATAACGTCATTACGAGTATGTACAACATACTCGTGGAACCTAACTTCATGTTGAATCTTATACGAGTGAAGTTCGTTACGTAACCTCTTCTGTGACATTGACGGACAACGAATAACGGAACAATTTATACGTCAATGACAATTTGACTTTGACAAATGTTGTTTTCCTGCATAGTGACGTCATACTACAGATAGTCTATGGACTACCATGGCTGACATCATTTTCGCCGGATTCCGTAAAAGTAAACTTTAAAAATAATTTTTGCAGTTTTCCAGGGCATAATTAAATACGGTTAATTTTTTTTCTCTTAATTGGTCATTAATTAATAGGTAGGTATTTAAGACCAACTTCAAAAAAGGGTCAAATAGCCTATTGCAGTCAGTTTTTTTTCTTAAAAAATATTTAGGTATCGAAAACTGGTTTGTCAAGAATGTCAAGATGGATCTTAGACAGTTTTTAATTTACTTCAAATCAAATCGTCACCTACTTACTTACCTACTTCAAACATGCTTTACGCATAGATCTTGTAGATACTTGTTGGAAACTGGCGGAGAAACTTATAGCCATTTGCGATCCGTGGAGGTACGTACCAAATGACCAATACTTCTCAAAAGTAATATACCTAATACCCAATTACGTCCAACTTAGAAGTCACAACGGCGAGAAGAAAAAGCATGCCACCAATCCACACCAATGGTCACGTCAGTTCTTACAGTTTACAAGGAGAATAATATGTTGTACTTATTTAAATACGCATGTTAATAGGTGCTTAATAATATTTCAAAGTTTTCTCAAGTGAGATGTCACTTAGTATCTCATTACTCCGATAAAACTCATAATACCAAACCTACCTACTACCTACTTAAATACTCATAGATTTTGTAAACTTTACACAAAAACCGCAGGGCCACTAACCTTTTTAGACGAGGAATTTTAGATCCATTCCGAATTGCCAATTAAGCCAGCCTTATTCAACCGAGGCGAGTTATGCTTTGAATCCCGACTATGTTTCCATATCGTGTTTGTATCGATAAATATACGAATGTTTTTCTTCTGGGCACGTTTCTCGGAACGGTGCTTCTAAAGTTTCAACGCCCTCAGCTTACGCAACGGCAAAAACAATGTAGCAGACTGTTGACCTGACCTTAATCAGTTTCATGGAAACTGTCGAGACATTTCAAATTATTATCACTTAGGTATTAATAAGTTTTTTGTTATGTTAACAAGCTGGTTACATGAATAGAACAATTTCGGACAAGTAGCTACTGTCGCTAGTGTTGTTATGTTACTTATACACAAATCTGTCGACACACAAAGCGACTAAGTACAAGCTTTAATTTCAAAAATAGATACTTAGGTAGGTTTTTGTAATTGTATTTTTGAACTGCAGTCGTAACACAAAAATGCGCTGCAGATATCGACCAGTACCTGTCATTGTCTATTTCGATCAGTTTAAAGGTGTCTATCTCGAGCACGAGATAATGGCGCGACACTTGTTCTATTAGAGCTACAAGGGCCTTACCATAAAGTCTTAACGCGATTCAGTTAAGGACCTAAACTGAGTCGCTGCCATACAACTGAGCACAGTTAAGAACCTAAACTGAATCGCATTAAAGGTATATAAATTATAAATTGAAATGTCATATACTACAGAAAAAAATACCAAGGCCCCCAGTACCCAGGGCTGGGATCGAACCAGTGACCTCCAATTGTACAGTATGGTAAGCCTAGCAAATCTTATAGCGGGACGGTGATTGCTGTCAAATGTCTTTAAAATCATCAGTTATATAGTTTAATTGATTGTGTATTATATTGTCTTCTTGCAAAAGCAGTACTTACATGGGGCAGCGAACTTAAAAAACATGGAAGACTAATAAGCTCTAAATAATGACCCCACAAAACGCACGCCACGCGAGGCGGGGCTTACACAGGCACGCCAGCGTGCCGTTTAGTATACAAATGGCCGTCAGCGATGTGGTCAGTTTGACAGATAGCGTAAAATTTAATAATATATAATAAAAATGCCCTGTTGCGCTGTGAAATGGTGTCGAAGTCGCACGGATAAACACCACAAAAAAGATGGCATTACTTTTCATCTGTAAGTAGTTATTTTACATATTATTTTAAATTTCTTTGATCCGGGATAATTTCATATGGGGATGGTGTTATGCCAACTTTTGGACAACCATTGAAATTATAATACAGGGATATATTTTTTATTATAATTAAATTAGTTACAATCCCGACGTATCAAACAAGTGAAATAAATAGTGTATCAGTGTAATCAGAATTTATATTTTTATGATTAAATATTAACATAGGTATTTTTCCAGATTTCCGACCAACCCTTAAATAAGGGAAATGTGGACCAATGCCGTTAGATTAGAAAGGCATGATCGAACATGGCAACCGACCAAATCCACAAATATTTGTTCTATGCATTTCGACGAGGACGATATGTACTTGACACATAAAGGATTAACAAATTTAAAAAAGGGTTCAATCCCAATTTGTACGGTATGTTTAAAAAAAAACTTATTATACAACAATACGAAATACCTCAATGGCTCAGCTAGGGCTTTAAATAACCGGACTCCAAGTTTAAGATTTAGGTGTAGATAGTGTAGTGAAAGTCTTAGATAATTTTATAATATCCATTTTAGAAACATGTGAAAATGTTAATGGCAAGAATTTTTTCATACTTTTTTTAGAATGAAATATTTGCGTACCTAATCATAGTTATTATTTCCTTTGGTTTACGCGTTTATTTACATTCATATATTGATTATGTCAATTGAATTATGCTGTTCAAAGCTTAACATATTTAACGACAGCAAGGGGCATTACCATATTCCTAAAATACGTATCTAAGGGTTCTTATAATTGCCTGTAACTTCATGGACAAACAAAATCTCTTGTTTTATCTGATATATTTATGTGACTAAACACCCACCCATGAATTTAAGAGTACGTTTGACCATATACCAGGTTATGAGTATGAGTATGAAAATGAGATCGCGAATAATTAGCACGGTTGCGGTATTATGGACGTTACAATATTATTCATATTAATTACATATATTAATAATCAGTGATCGGTTTTTTGGATTCGACACGGGGTGAACGACCTCAATCATTATGTTAGAATGGATATGCCCCGGGAATCCGGGCTTTATGTTGTTAGAAAGGGCAAAAAAATACAATGTGTTTATTTTATTTATTACACTGTAAAACATCTAAGTAGCTGATAGACACGCGTACTTACTCTCCGTTCTTTCATCTAAATCGAACAAAAGAGCACAAGTGTTTACACTGACAGCTCATTTGCTGCCTCCAAAGCGACACATTTTGTACCGTTTGGATGAAAGTTCGGCAAGTAAGGATTGCATTAATAAATAAGTATTAGCTGTATATTTATACTATAATATCGAGGGGTAAGCGGTCAAACCCGATAAGTTGAGATAATTTTTAATTAAAATAACAACGTTGCGTAAATTGCACATAGTTCGAATTTCAAAAACCGGTTTGCTCGACTTACCGGATTTGACCGCTCAGCCCTCGATAATAGGTCACAGATTATCGTATACGTGCCAATACATAGATCTTATACTCAAAGGCAATCCAATAAATAACTACAACGTTACGTACGTTAATATATAAGATTTTAAGCTAACATGGTCATTTACACTATAATTACTATTTAAAACGAGATATTTACCATGTACATTTGTTTTCATGAGCTCCCGATATTTAGTGACACCGCGCAAATTAAACGAACCCGTAAGCGGGTAGATCGCTACGGGGTGTGGGTAGACCACAAATAAAATAAAAACTCGCAGCAAATCAGTTACACCGTGAACATGGCACTTGTAAATGTGCCGAAATATCGGGAGCTCATGAAAACAAATGTACATGGTAAATATCTCGTTTTAAATAGTAATTATTACGTACGTTAAGTTCGCACGCTGTGATTTTTGGTTCAATTTTCATTTCATCGACTTGTTTCATGGACTCTGAGAGTATCTTTTACGACAAATATGGCTTACTCTAATTGAACTTTTGATTCGCGTATGATTGAAATATTCTCGGGGAGTAAAAAAGTCCTCAGAAATAATCTAAATTGTTTTATTTTTGAACGATTTGTTCGGTATCGCGGGAAACTGTCGTATCTATATTAACTTTTCTACTTGATATCCCGCGAGGGAGAATCCAAAAAACCGATCACTGTTAATAATCCTACAGCAAACCAACGAGATCAAAAAAGTAAGTTATCTTTAGAATTCGCGTTAGACCCATTTGTTAATTATGTTTAAATATGTGTTCAAATCGCGAAAGTTTTAAATGTTATAAGTTATCTTTGTTTATTGAAAATTTGATTAAAATTTATCACAACAAAAATATATCATGTTAAACTTGCTCTTTATTGCATTACACCGTCTACTAACAATACGTTTCCAATGTCACAGTTGTTGTGTCATCTATAAACTATAAGTGTCAGCGCTCAGACCAATCCCACCGCACCATATTGACGTTGACCAATGATATTTTGGGATATTTGAGTTATTAAAACCGACTAAATTTTGACGAGTTTGATTGGCAGCGTAGCGTGCATGCGCATATCGAGTGTTTACCCCGTTTTATGTTGACAATTTGTTTGAAGCTCCTCTTCCATGTTTTATAAGTTCGCTGACATGGGGTGTGGTGATGATATTAGACGTCATGGTAAGGCCCCAGGTACCTGCTAAGAATTGAGTTACCATCGTTGCTGCATTAAGTCCCAATTGAAATAACTTATATTAGTTAATTCCGCCACTCGTGTCAAGAGACATTGCTCGTCTCCCGCTGCAGCGCCTGCAGCAAAAGCGGCTTTAAACATCTAGAATGTAACCAGAATCTCGCCTATTAAAACATGGTACAAATCTAGTTCAAAAACGAATAATAAGTGTATAACCGGCCAGGAGCATGTCGGGCCATGCTCAGTGTAGGGTTCCGTAGTTTACCGTCCGTCACAACAGGCAACCTTAAAAAATGTTATAATAGATACCATGATCAATATGCTTATAATAATTAACAATTCGATGATACTTTCGATCACACCCGTCCCGACCCCATCAACTCCGGAAAAATCTTAACAACGCAAAGTAGACCACGGTACAGCGCCATCTCTCGGGAAATTGGGTTACTAATCTATACAAACTAGACGGGTTATGTATGTTGGGTTTTCGGAGGTAACTTTTGATCGCGTGAATCGATTTGAATCATTCTTTTTTTATTAAAAGGAAGATACGTGCGGAATGATAAATTAAGTACTAAAAAAAAAAGTTTTCATATTCCGTTAAATTACAAACTTAATTCAGAAATTAATTTGTAAAATTTTTCAAAAACCCGTTAACCAATCAAGTTTAAAATAATTTTCCAATAAAGTTCTTATTGAGTTCTACTTTTGTAATTTTTTTCATATTTTTTGAACGCATAGTTCAAAATAGGGATGTTACGGAGGTGGTTTTATCGGAACCGAAGCCGAAACCGGAGGTTTTAAATTTGTTTTGACGAAACCGAAAGCTAATCCGAAACCGAAAGCGAACCCAAAAGCGAAACCGAAACCGAAACCGAACCCGAAACTGAACCCGAAACCGGAGCCGGAGGTGAAGGTGGAACTTAGCACAACGCGAGTGAGTCTGTCGAGTAGTCTGGTCTGGAAAATATTGCAAACACAATTGTCAATTTTGATTCAGTTTCCCTGAGAAGTGGACTTCGTTCCCATTGGATCTTGTGTAACTCGAGGCGAAATTTCTGCCTTACTTTTAGTAGAAGTATTAGACAACCCTGTGTTCACCCTGCACCTGCAGAGGTCGAATAATCGTCGTAAAACACGTGGGGTGATTCCCGGGGAGACAAATCAAAACCTGTTTGTACGCCTTGGCCGCCGCCGCCGCTGGCTTTCGGCTCCGTTAAAACCTCCGCTTAAAATTAGACGAAACCGAAGCCGGAGCCGGAGGTGTTCGCTTGAAATTAGACGAAACCGAAGCCGAAGCCGGAGGTGTGAATTCAGCCGAATGTTTCGGTATATCGGAGCCGAAGCCGAACCTCCGTAACATCCCTGGTTCAAAAGTTAGAGGGGGCACACATTTTTTTAAACTTCTGGAGCGATTATATCCGAAAATATTAATTTTATCAAAAACTGTTTTTAGAAAACCATAATTATTTTTCTAATACCTATCCAATGATATGTCACACACTAGGGTTGAAATGAAAAAATAAAAATCACTCTGTATGGGAGGTACCGTAAAAAAAAATTTTAACCACTTTTTATTTGACCACTTTGTTGGGGTGACCGATATACATATTTGTACAAAATTACAGCTTTCTAGTACTTACTGTCACTGAGATTATCCGCGGACAGACAGACAGACAAAGCAAAACTAAAAGGGTTCCTAGTTGACTACGGAACCCTAAAAAGGTACTTACATCAACATTATGTTAAAAGAGGTATCTCTTTATACAAGCCGTCTCGTCAATCGTAATCAAAAGCGAATTCAAAATAATTAATATTATTTTTACTCTCCTCCGTAGATGTTATTGTCACAATTTGTTCTGATTTCAGTAGGCCCACATAGCACGACACGACCAAGGCACGAAGCATGAAACTAGTAGGTAGTTTCAAACTTTATGTTAAACTATAACATTTATTTTCGAAATATATACAGTAAGTGTAACTTACCTAACTACCTACCTCTACAGGTCCTTGAAGAATTGTACCTAGGATGCTGGCGGTATTTCCTCGTTGTATCGCAATGCTGATACGTTGTGCGAGGAAGCCACCAGCTCTTCGGTCACCATCACCAGTGACAACGAGACGTTTCGCGATTTCTACGAAAAACTTGCTGGCGCTGGGACCCAATGGACCAAGAGTTTCGACCCCGAATGGTACAAAAAGGTACTCTCTGCCCAGGCTCTTATAAAACTGAATTGGTCTAGCCAACTATAATCATAGAGTCAAACCACGTTATCTCTTTCAAGAACTTAAGTGTAATTTTTAACATCAAACTTCAATGAAATTATGATGTTACTTAACAAATTCAGTCTTTGCTATCAAAATCTAGGAAACTAACCATAGACAGACTCTACCTATTTAAAAATATGTTTTTACCTACTTACTTTATTGCGCAGTACATGTTCGTAATCAATCTGCATAATTTTAAATAACATAATAAGTAGGGTAGGTTGTCCACTGTTGAAACAAACGGATAAGTACAGTGAAACTTTGCGATATCTGCCTAATGTCAGAGCCTGCCCTGACACAGATACAGGGGAGGCATTGATGCTCCCTGACCTTGTCCTTACAAGGTCCATCCCTCTCAGGGACCACCAATACCGTACAAACGACTGACCCAATCTGTCGATACATATGGCTGACGTCAAATTTCTACTTCTAGGTGTAGTTGCAAAATAAAGTTTATACGGAACCCTCGGTGCGCGAGTCCGACTCGCCCTTAGCCGGTTTTTTTTATCTCAATCGCCTCTCTCACTATCTGGGGATATAGTGTCGTTCAGTGACCGTTCGAACGTTCGTTATATTAAGGTAAATTAACTACATTCGCGATAGACCCGTTCTATGCTCATAATAATGTGTATAAAACGCGAAAGCTTAAAGTGTTATATACACCATTTTAAATCATGAATTAAATCATTTATTATTTATAATAAATGTTTTGATTCATGTTTTTAAGTAGTCACACTACTATGTATAAATTAAAAATCACCGGGGCCTTGGTCACTTTTTCTGTGGTATATGACATCTCTTTCAATTTATAGTGTTATATATATTAAATCATTCTGTATGTCGCTAATCGTTCGAAATGAACTAACTAAATCCTATCATAATTGGCTCCTTTCCTTTCTATTTAATTGATTGAAAAATATATAAGTACTAGCTTTTACCCGCGGCTTCGCACGCGCAGATTTCGTACTTCTAACAGCATTTTGAACCGACTTCAAAAAAGGAGGAGGTTGTAGGTATGTACGTGTATGTTACGCGATAATTCCGCCAGTTATAAATCGATTTTGATGATTCTCTTTCTTAGGTAGATTCAGAGTTAGCCAAAATAAATTAAAATTTTTAACTAAGAATATTTTGGACTTTGTTTAGGAAATCAACTGAAAATAGTAGAAATGGGAAATGAAAAACTTAAACAAAAAAAAAACAATAACACCTTCAAAAATTACACGCACTTATTTAGGTAGGTATTTATATTTAAATATGCCCTATGCACTTTTTAAAGGTGGTAAGTATTATTTTTTTGTAAAAAAACTCAGCGTAGTACTTCGTTGTACTCGTACACAACGTTTACAGTTTTACCTTGAGGTCATAAGATGACTAAAGTGCGTGGTGAGCTTACTCTCGAGCAGGCCACGTAAAGTTGTCCCTGCGAGAAGCAGTCTCCCCGAAGATAAAATCCTGCCGTTTTCAGTGACTGCATGGCCTTGAGATTTTTTTATTGTCATCGCGAAACAGACCTTAAGGGGGAACTGCAGCCTTTTAAATTCAAACGGGTATTCGGAAGGTATGAGTGGTATCCGTGGAATATATACCGATTCTCCGCGACTCCGCGAGCGCAACCAGTAATAATGATAGCCTCCACCAAGTTCTTATGCAAGAGTTTAACCTGCAACCTTGTACCGTTGCACAATTTGGGCGGATTAAGGTTTCGTAGCAAAATTACTGGAGCACCCACTTTCAGAACCAGAACATGTGAAGGGAGGCCAGGTGGACTAAGGGAATTTAAAAAATCCATAGGGTAATTTGTTGCGTCGTCCGTATTTACCACAGACTCCACAGATTTGTATGCGTGTTCTGCACCTTCGAACGATTTTAATAACATATTATTGATTGTTGATACCTGATCGTTCTTAGGTGCGAGAATCGCGCGCTCACATAACCACTCCACTGACTTACTGAGTAGGTTGCGGACATCTGGGTAAATCCGGGCTATAAGATCTTCGACGGTTTGTAAAACTAAGGCAAGATTGGGTGGAAAATCAATCCTACCCTCGATTTCTGGATACTTTCGATTGCCAATTTGAAGGAGAAGATTGGATTTTATTTGAGGTGGAGTTTAACGCTTTGAGTTCGTATGCCCGAGTTCCTCTCGGCACTACGGGTAGCGTTTGACGGAAGTCTCCGGCAAACAATACAGTGACGCCACCCATCATATCTTCGCACCCTCTGATGTATTTTAGAGTTCTATCTAGTGCTTTGAAACCTTCTTTATGCGCCATAGTACTTTCATCCCAAACTATGAGCTCGCAATCGCGCAACACCTGTGCCACGTTACTTTGCTTAGAAATATTGCACAATGGAGTTTGGACACGAATTGAGTTTAAAGGCAGCTTGAACGCGCTGTGAGCTAAGTAAAAAGTAATGCCGCTGCGATTCCCGATGACGCGACTGCCAATGCGATGGCATGATTACTCCTCACTTTTGCAAGCAGTAGGTTAATGAGAAAGGTCTTTCCAGTGCCACCAGGAGCATCTAAGAAAAATATTTGACCAGTACCTTTATCAATGTTCTCCAGAATTAACTGGCAAACGTCTTGCTGTTCAGCTGTCAGCAACTCCTCATTATATGTAACACTACCTCTCTAGAACGTTAATATACCTCTAAATTTTCAACCCCCATTTAATTCCCTCCCAATTTGGTACGACATAGTCCACGATCTCTTCCTAAATCTTCCTATCCACATTTATGGTGTACGATATTGAACGAAATGTTAAACACTCTTTTGCCCCCAAAATGATAAAAACACCTTTTTTTTGTATTTTGATGACGATGAGAAACCTTTTCACATAAAATAAAGTCTCTAGCTAAACAGAAAACCTTCCGCCATACAAACTTTCAACACCCTTTTCACCCTTATAAGGGTCGAATTTTCGAAATCGCTGAAATTACTATTTGTAAACTCTAATGTGGATTCTTTTCACAAAGTTTGTAGTCTATAACTAAAAGGGAAACGCTTCCGCCATACAAACTTTTAACACACTTTTCACCCCTTTTGGGGTTGATTTTTCCAAAACGCTAAAATTACTTTTTTTGTATTTCAATAACAAACCTCTACACCAACTTTTGAGTCTCTATCTAAAAAAAAAAACTTCCTTCCATACAAACTTTCAACCCCGATTTAACCCCCTTAGAAGATGATTTTTTCAAAACCCTTTTTTATTCGTTACCTTCGTTAAACACCTAACGTAATGTGAAAATTTCAGGATCATACGTTTAGTAGTTTCGGCTGTGCGTTGATCAGTGAGTCAGTCAGTCAGTCAGGACTTTTCCTTTTATATGTATAGATAGATAATGCCTCTATTATATGTATAACATTGTTTCAATGTTGATTAACCCTGTTTCATGGTAGATTGTAATTCTTTCACCTGTTTGACTAAAAAACTTATGTGTTTCATTGACAACATGCATTAACGACACGATCACACGATTGAATAAAACTCATTTTTTGGTAAAATGCATAAAAATAGAAGCTGTTAAGGATAAGTAGAAAATAAGAACGCCATACCATTGCCAACAAACACCAGAGACAGGAAGGTTTGAACTTTTAGTGCACCATTGATGAACAACTTGCCCTACTCACATTTACATACTTACATATTGTAAACACAAATTAAATGCCATAAAAGTTCGGCGTTCCTTTTATCTTTAGACATCAATGAATTTAAATTAAACTATGAATCATTCTTTTACTAATTATCTGACACGTTTATAGGAATGAAATGATTACTTATGTGGCAACGGGTCAACATACCTATTTGGCAATCCGGAGTTAGTTGAATCAGTTGTTTCGGTACCTGTACAATAAGGTGCATGACTCTCTCAAATTAGACAAACCGGCAGGCATCGAGTTAAATGGGTACCCCGCTACTTCTTCCAACCTACAGAAATAAAATAATATTCGGTAGGAATAATGAGAATGGATGGTATCTTTGTCTCTTTATTATGGTATCGTTTTTATGTTCTCACGCTGTATGGGCCACATGTTTTTCATTGCGTATTTTTTTCCTTAATGAGATCTTACGACATCACATGCCTATAAATTAGAGCAATTTTTGAGTCCACTCGTGTTGGCAATAAAACAGGATTTGTTTACTTTTTTACATTATCAAAATTATTTTTACAGTTTTATGTTACTGGCGCTCTTGTAATGTTAATGATGGGCGTAGGGAGGATGTTGGACATTTTACAAATAATGAACGTGTGTATAAATTTAGAATTAAATTATCGCTTCTGTCAAGAAATCAGAAATAAGTAAACATTTATTTATATTAATAACGAAAAGTAAATAAATGTAATAAAATCCAAATTACGAGTACCTACACTTAGTTCAAATAACTTAAATTGAAATACATAGTTATAAAGTACAAAGCTCAGCTATAAAAAGTTGGATTAAAAGGAGCAGGAACAATAAACTGCTGTAATTTAAAATTAGCCATATAAAAATACAAATAAACATTTCTACTCTCCCACCCTGCGAAATTGAAAAGCCCGGCACTAAATTCACGTTGACGCAATAAAAAGGGAAGTGATTAAAAAGGAATAACGTTTTTTTATTGAAATACTTTTGATGCACCGCTCATAATCACGGTGGAGAAAAAATATGACGTCGGTAAAGTTATAATGTGTAACGTCGTAAAGTTCGCATTTGAATAGAAACGTTACATATCAAAAATTGTCGGTGATCCGTGTTTTACGAGGGCGTCGTAAATGTGTACTTATCGCGGGATGAAGGGCCCCTCCATCCTGTGCTTAGAACCTACGGTTAGGGCCGTACAACACGCACTCACTCCGTAGGTCCACTGGCCAAAGGGCAATATATAGTGTGACAAGTGTTAGAATATTTGTGATAGAAACTTTCTTCGTAGAATTACCTAAGATAAGGATAAAGCTGCGTCATTGATAACTTTTTTAACTGACGTACGTGACATCTGCTAAAGTGTGTTTTACTGTTGGAGAATTAACTGAATTGACAGCGGGGCTCGTCTGTAATTTTGTGAATATCGCCTTCTTCTTCTTCAAATTTAAGAGCTGTGCTCTTGTCGATTGAGCAATCTCCAATTCATCCGGTCCTCTGCCAACTCCTTAACCTAAATATGGAACCCTAAGAAAGTAAACATTTTTCTTTTTTTGTGAAAAAAAAAAGAAATGGCAACATTGGAAGAATACATAAGGCTGGAGCAGGAAACAGTGCTTGACCGACGGTACGCGCTGATCGTCGGTCGTGATCAAGCGTTTAGTGTTGACACTTGACAAAAACCACTGGTCAAGCTGGTGCTTCAGGGTTTCGGTTTAAAGATATTTTATTTCTCATTTAAAACATATCACTTACATGAGAAACTTATTTTAAGTGTTTACAACGTGTGTCTTAACTGTTTAATACATGTACAAAACAAATGGGTTCTTATAGGAAGTTGCACTTATAAGGTATCTTAGAAAAATAACATATAAATAAGTAAAACAAAGTAAAAGTAAGTAAGTGTGAGGCAGCGATAATCAAGGACCAATGCACAAGGTTTTTTTTTTTTGCTTAATTCAAGTTTCGAATCCGCCAACTGTGGGTAGGTACCTAATCATTTAATGCATGTTATTTTACGACAGTAAGTCGTGACAGAAATGTATTTTTTGAATAGTTTATTATTTTCACGTTCCTAACTACGACCAGATTAATATTAGGGTTTAATAGCAACTACTTACGTAGATCCTCTGAGTACAGGGAAGCAGCCTACTGCCTATAATCTAACCACCCTTTGAGACTTACAAAAAAGTCCAGTGATGATATATGACAATTTATACTAACCAAGTAGGTTTATTTTCTAAACTAAACAAAAAATTCTTGAAAGAGTCATAAATATTAAATTAACCATTCCCTCAAGTTACCCGATGCCTATTGATGTACATAATAAGGTTTACTTATGTTGAACTTAACTAAAGAAAATACAGGTGGAGTTACAATACGATCCCCTGAGTGTTCCCTCTTTTCGCTGTTATAATAAGAAAAAAAATCACATCGCCTTTCTTTGGTGAATTACTTTGAAACGAATAAATAAATGAAGGATCAGAGGATTGAATTAGAGGAGTCGCAGTCTAATAAAGAAATCTGTTCATTCATAAAAGTTGTAAGGGTGAACTAGGAGGAAGTCGCTTGGAAATCTGACATATAGATAACTAATACGCAGAGGGGCTAGTCAGGAGCTTTTAGTTACAAGTGACTAATGGCTTTTCAATTCGTTTACTATATAATTGTCTGGAAGTAAATTAGAAAAAAGTAAACTAAAAGTACCGAATTTTGTTACATCTGATCGAAAATGCACCTACATACAACGTAAAAAAAATTGAATTTTAATCTTTTTTTTCACTTGCGTCGTGCTCAGGCCGCCCGCCTCGGGGTCATTGACCTTATCAGCTGTTGTAGTATCGTTCGGTTCTTTTTTTACAGCCTGTATAAGAGTCGAGTTAATAAATATATAAGGATTACCAAGGTTTCAAAAATATCAGGTACACGCTTAGAATATTGAAAATAAGGTGTAGCTGTTTACATATTATGCATTCAGTTCAGTTGCACAGATATTAAGAATTCGAATGTACACAGTAGTACACATATCTAATCTATACATATAAAAGGAAAAGTCCTGACTGACTGACTCACTGATCAACGCACAGCCGAAACTACTAAACGTATGATCCTGAAATTTTCACATTACGTTAGGTGTTTAACGAAGGTAACGAATAAGAAAGGGTTTTGAAAAAATCATCTTCTAAGGAGGTTAAATCGGGGTTGAAAGTTTGTATGGAAGAAAGGTTTTTTTTTTAGATAGAGACTCAAAAGTTGGTGTAGAGGTTTGTTATTAAAATACAAAAAAAGTAATTTTAGCGTTTTGGAAAAATCAACCCCAAAAGGGGTGAAAAGTGTGTTAAAAGTTTGTATGGCGGAAGCGTTTCCCTTTTAGTTATAGACTACAAACTTTGTGAAAAGAATCCTCATTAGAGTTTACAAAAAGTAATTTCAGCGATTTCGAAAATTCGACCCTTATAAGGGTGAAAAGAGTGTTGAAAGTTTGTATGGCGCAAGGTTTTCTGTTTAGCTAGAGACTTTATTTTATGTGTAAAGGTTTCTCATCACAATACAAAAAAGATGTTTTTATCTATATATATAAAAAAAAACTGACTGACTGAATGACTAACTGACTGACTGACATATCAACGCACAGCCCAAACCGCTGGTCCTAGAGATACCAAATTTGAAACGTAGGTTCCTTATAAAGTCTAGAGGTGCACTAAGAAAGGATTTTTCAAAATTCAACCCCCTAAGGGGGTGATTTGGAAGTCCAAAGTTTTTATGGGGAAACAAGATTAGTTGGCCTATTCCATTTGAAACTTTACAGGAGTATTTATAAAGATAAATGAGGTAGCACGTGTTTCAGGTTTTTTGAGAATTCAACCCATATAAGGGGAAAAAGGGGTGAAAAAGTAAAAAAAACAACATGGGTATCGTTTTCTGGTTTATCGGGTCGCTGATTACAAAAACAACGACGATTTTAAAATCTAACGTGGCGATTGTGAAATACCATCTTCCCTGTTGGGGCGCGAGGGGGGTCGAACTCTAAAAATATAAATATGGGTGTCGTTTTGTTGTTTATTTCTGGTTCTATAGATTCCAAACTTAACACCTAAGTGTTAAGTTAGGGTTCCTTAAGTTAAGGTTCTTAAGTTAGGTTCCTTATAAGGCCTGGGTGCACAAACAAAGGAGTTTTCAAAATTCACCTCCAAAGGGGGAGAAATGACGGTACAAACTATGTATGGGGAAACATGATTAGTTAAACTATTTTATTCAAAACTACACAAGAGTATTTCTAAAGATAAATGAGTAAAGACGTGTATTTGATTTTTTGAGAAATAAACCCCTAAGAGGGCAAAAAGGGGTAACAAAGTCAAAAAACATCATGATTATCGTTATTATGGTTTATCGGGTCGCTGAAATAAAAATCAACAACCATTTTGAAATCCAATGAGGTGAACGTATGATACACTATCTTCCCGATGGTGAATCATACATATGTTGGGGTGCGATGGGGTTGAAATCTCAAAACATCAACGTGAGTGTCGTTTTGTTGTTTATTTCTGTTTCTAAAATTTCAAATTTGGCATGGCACGTAGGTTTCTTATTAAGGTGTAGGGGTGCATTAAGATAGGATTTTTCAGAATTCACCTTCTAATTGAGATAAGAAAGAAGATCCGAGAGGTTCTTTACAATGAATCTGGAGCCAAAACTGCGAGAAAAGGCCGCCATCTGAAATTTCGTCAGTTATGATCTGATCGTGATGGAAATCAATATCTGAGAATCTGAAAGGTTCTTTCTAAGGAATCAGAAGTCAACATTGATCGTAATATGTACTCGGTTGGTACATATCAAAGAGTTCAAGAGGTTCTTTATAACGAATCAAAGCCGCCAACTTGATTTTGAAATTACGTTACGGTTGAACATTTATTTTGTACGCGGGCGAAGCTGCGGGAAATAGCTAGGATTTTTTAGAATTCTCCTCCTAAAGGGGTGAAGTGGGATTTGATTGTTTTTTTTTTAATGCTATAGGGGGCAAACGAGCAAACGAATCGCCTGATGGTAAGCGATTAACGTCGTCCATGGACACCCGCAACACCAGAGGTGTCGCAAGCGCGTTGCCGGCCTTTACGGTGGGAGTACGCTCTTTTCTTGAAGGTTTGAAGGTCGTATCGGTCCGGAAACACCGCTGGCGACAGTTCGTTCCACAGTTTAGCTGTGCGAGGCAGGAAGTTTCGGGAAAAGCGCACAGTTGAGGACTGCCAACTATCTAAATGGTGAGAGTGGAAATATTGTCGCGTAGGGCGATGGCGGAAAGAAGCGGCAGGGATTAATCCGAACAATTCCTCGGAACACTCCCCATAATACATGCGATAGAAAATGCAGAGTGAGGCCACATCTCTACGCAGCGCCAAGGGATCAAGCCGATCAGAAATACGTTGGCAGTTGACAATTCGAGCTGCTCTCCGTTGGATGCGGTCTAGAGGAAGAAGCTGGTACTTAGGTACCCCTGCCCAAAGATGAGAGCAGTATTCCATATGCGGGTGAACCTGCGCCTTATAAAGCTGTAGGCGATGGGCCGGCGTGAAATACTGCCTCGATCTATTGAGCACACCGAGCTTCTTCGAGGCCAATTTGGCCTTACCCTCTAGGTGGCCGCGGAACTGGACTTCACTCGAGATGTCAACGCCAAGGATTCCAATACTGGCTGTGGCAGATAGGGGAGTGCTCTCAAAACGAGGTGACGCGACAAACGGAAGTTTTTTCGCGGTGAACGCGGAAACCTGTGTCTTTGTATATCGGGAAACAAGATTTATTAGACTATGTATTAGTTTGAAGCCAGGCGGTGCATTGAATTGGACGATAAGCGCGACGAGCTGAAGGCCAGACCACTTGCGGCCATTAATTATAATTATATCGGAGGGGTGCTAACTTGCAGCGAGTGTGGGCGCACATTTACTGCTAAGATTGGCTACGTCAGTCACCAGAGAGCACACCAGCGACGCTCTCAACAGTAAAAGAATGGTCACTGTGGCCGAACACGGCTGGGGGATGATGATGATGACCTCTGCCTACCTTAAATCTAAAATAGGTCTTTGATCAGAATTGCGAAAAGGGGCTCCATCTTGAATTTATTGAGTTTTAATCCAACCTTGATAATAATCGGTATTTGGGGATCCGAGAGATTCCTCAGTAATGATCTGTAGTAAAAACTGCGAGATCCGGCCGCCATCTTGAATTATTTCGATTTTGATCCGATCGTGTTAAAATCGATTTCCAAGAGGTTCTCTTTATGAATAATCTGAAGTTAAACCTGAGAAAAACGGCCATCGTCTAGAATTTCTTCAGTTATGTGATCGTGATGAAAATTGATATCCGAGGATCCGAAAGGTTCTTTCTAACGAACCACCAATGCCACCATCAATGGCCACCATCTTGAATTTATAGAGTTAAGTTCGTGATAAAGCTCGGTAGGCATATATAAAGGGTCGAGAGGTTCTTTATAACAAATCAAAGGTCAAAATTGAGAAACAGCCGCCAACTTGAATTTTTCAGTTTGATCACTTTTGCGACAACCATCCATTCCATTTAAATCCGTTCAGCCAACCGCAAGATAATAGCGGACAAACATACATATGTAGGTACATACAAATATACGGGCCCAACTAAGAACCTCCTTATTTGTAGACGGTTTAAAATTACGTTTAGTACGCGGGCGAAGCCGCGGGTAAAAGCTAGTAAATATATAAAAGAAGAAGCTGACTGACTGACTGACTGACATATCAACGCACAGCCCAAACGGCTGGTCCTATAGACTTCAAATTTGGCACGTAGGTTCCTTTTATGGTGTAGACGAGCACTAAGGAAGGATTTTTCAAAATTCACCTCCTAAGGGGTTGAAACGGGGTCCAAAGTTTGTATGGGGAAACAAGATTAGTTAGCCTATTTTATCTGAAACTTCACAGGAGTATTCTTTAAAGTAAATGAGTGAACACGTGTTTCAGGTTTTTTGAAAATGTAACCCCTGAAAGGGGTAAAAGGGGTGCAAAAGTGAAAAAATCAACATGGGTATCGTTTATATGGTTTTTCGGGTCGCTGATCACGAAAAAAGCAACGATTTGAAGATCCAATGTGGCGAATGTGGAATACCATCTCCCCTGTTGGTATGCGATGGGGTTGAAATGCCAAAATATCAATATGAGTGTCATTTTTACGTAAATTTCTGGTTCTAAAGAATTATCCGAAACTTCACCGGAGTATTCTTTAAAGTAAATGAGTAAACACGTGTTTCAAGTTTCTTGAGAACTTAACCCCTGAAAGGGGTAAAAGGGGTGCAAAAGTGAAAAAATCAACATGGGTATCGTTTATATGGTTTTTCGGGTCGCTGATCACGAAAAAAGCAACGATTTGAAGATTTAATGTGGCGAATGTGGAATACCATCTCCGCTGTTGGTTTGCGATGGGTTTGAAATGTCAACATATAAATTTGAGTGTCGTTTTTTATTAAAAGAAAAGAAAAGAAAATAAATTAAATTAAATTAAAAGAAAAGTAAATAAAATAAAATAAAATAAAATAAAATTAGATAAAATTAAGTAAATTCAAATAAAATAAACAACGAAAATAATATTACTGTGCTATTCCGCCAAACGTGCTAGTCTATTAGTGCCCACCCGTTATACCTACTTGCGTATTTTTTGTAAGTAAGTTTTTTGTAAGTGATTCACTTGTCGGACGCCAGTACGACAAGATCTCCTGTGTCTCCTGAAGATGCCTCGTAGAGAGGCGAAACACGTGTCGAGTCGTTTTGTGTTATTGGTGGTGGTGTGTTGTATCTATTTGCGTATTTAAAAAAATACGCAAGTAGGTATAACGGGTTGGCACTAATAAACTAGCACGTTTGGCGGAATAGCAAAGTAATATTATTTTCGTTGTTAATATGGAATTCCGCAAAGTAACGCCTGATTCAATAAATAAAATAAAATAAAATAAAATAAAATAAAATAAAATAAAATAAAATAAAATTAAATAAGATTAAAAATATTAAATTAAATAAGATTAAAAATATTAAATTAAATAAGATTAAAAATATTAAATAAAATTAAGATAAATGAGTTAAGATGTATTTCAGGCTTTTTGAGAAATTAATCCCCAAGAGGGGGAAAAGGGGTAATATGGTTAAAAAACAACATAGGTATCGTTTTTCTGCTTTATTGGGTCGCTGATTTCGAAAACAATAACAATTTCAACATCCAACGAAGCGGACGTGAGATACCATCTTCTCTGATGGGGTGCGATGGGGTTCGATGGGGTTGAAATCTTAAAATATCAATATTGGTGTCGTTTTTAGGTTTATTTCTGGTTCTAGAGATTCCAAATTTGGTAGGTAGGTTTCTTTTAAGGTGAAGGGGTGCACAAAGATAGGATTTTTCTAAGTAGGGGTATAATGATGGTCCAAAGTTTGTAAAGGGGACACAAGAATAGTTACAACTATTTTATTTGATATGGGTGTCGTTATCGGGTCGCTGATTTCGAAAACAACAACGATTTTCAAATCCAACAACGATTTTCAAATCCAACTTAGCGCACGTGAAATAAATAAATAAAACTCCTTTTTTGTATGCCGATTGAAAATTACGTTTAGTACGCGGGCGAAGCCGCGGGTTAAAGCTAGTTTTAGATAAAATCAAAGATAAATTATTAAGCTGTTATTTATTCAGTTTTAAAAAGTGATTTTATTTAAGTATATTATTTATTATACATTTTCGGCATTTTTCTCGCAGTTCACAACTTTTCAAATTGCTCAGAATATGATATGATACCTACCCCTACATGTGCTGTTGTATTTAATCATATAGTAAAAATATGCTTTGTGAACCTCAAGTGGGTTCAGATTGTCAGTCAGGGCACGAAAAATTACGTAATTTTGCAAAGTGAAAGTGTATAAACTGGTGGTTTCTCTGTGCAGAGTGAATCATCTGTGGTTTTACGTATCTGTGTCATCCACGACAATGGCGGCAGGTATTGGCGGGAAGAGGATCAGATTTCTTTTTGATGTGATGTCGAATTATTTGACATTAAAGTATTTCTCCAATAGCTTGGGAACATGAAATTATTGTTACCTACGTTTGAAATGTGTGTTGTTATTAAATATTTCGCATAAAAAATTGTACCTGAAAACGAAAAACTGTCCTTTCGTTCAGATTTCGGGTGTTGATGTATGTAAGTTACTATATAAGTTGTTAATGATGAAATATGATTGTTTTTAATAAAATGAACCATTTTGTATCGTGTCAAAAATATTAATTGAGAAATGAACAATATAAATTACGGACAACGTGGTAAGTTTTACTAAGAACGATCACAAATTATGAAAATTTAATAGAGTAGGTAGTGGGTTTTATTTCTCTTTGCTATACTTACAAAAAAGTGTTATTTTTTTACGATTTTCATTTTCTAATTAAACTATAAAGTAGCAAAGTATAAGACCGAAACTATAACCCTTAAACTCCCTCTCAGCCACGCTCACCCTCAGTCTTAAAATTGTGTATTTTATGTAACTTTATGCTTTGAAGCTCCGCAAGAATTATGTTTTCGCCTCACCACTCACCCTTGTTTTACGTTTACGATTTTTTCATTGCACCCACTTTATGGGTATCGGTGATGGTCTCTGACTTGCACCCTTAGGGGAAAAATGACTTATGCCCCCCTAGCGCCTACTGTCGCTTATGCCATGATTACAGTAGAATTACGAATGTGACCACAGATGGGAGGTACTATTTAATCAGTACTTTGACATCTTTAGTATTAGGTTGCGAACAGATCTGTCCATCAGGTCAGGGGATGTGTCCAGAACCAAATCTGTTAGCCGGAGATCTGTCCGATACCCGCTATATTTTACGGATTTGTCCACGTCCTGTGGCTATAAGTAATTAAGTACCTTATCTAAGGTAAATTTATTTGTAAGTACACACTGGTCGCTGAGCAGTAAGGTTTGCAATCCTGTTGAGACTGAGATTTAGACCTCAACCTCACCCTCAACCTCAACTGATGACTTTCTCAAGATTGATGTACGAAATGTCTTTGGCTTTTCGGTGAATAATAACTTTGTGAGGAAATTCAAGGGTGTTTATGAAAAGGGGTAAGATAATTGGCTAATAATTATCAGACAATAACGGTGACAACTTTCATTGCAATGCTCGTTAAATTAGCGCCAGTTAGAATGCTGATGATGATTAAGTGGGCAGTGAGTACTGAGTACTGCTTGTATTACGTCTATTGCGGTGCCTGTGGCTAAGCGAGTCGCGTGTTAGACAGCAATTAAAATGGCGTGATTGGTGCCCGAACATGAGTCATGTGTCACGTGGTGGGAAGTGTGTTCCTCTGGATATGTAAGATGCTTTAGCTCGCTCTACCATGGCAAAAAGGTCATATAATATGAATACTGAGATGAACATCTGTAGGTATTCGTCTTTTCATTAGCTTGCCACTCTTGCCAGCAATGGTCTTCATGAGAATGTTTATGGCTGAGACTTGACTGAGTAGGTATCTAATAGTATTGTCGAGGACGAAGGTTTTATATGATTTATTCTTGTTTATGGTTTTGAAATATCTATTTAGATTTTTTGTTATATGTGAGCTCCTGACATTTCGATATTTATTTGTGGAAAGAACCCGTGTTCTTTAGTTAAAATATCAATAAAATGGTCGGTTGGTTTGTTTTTGTGTTCTTAAAACCAGTCTTGAGCTATCGAATCCTTCGCTGCAGTCTTAGCTGAAAGCATTATAATAGAAATTGTGATTGGTATGGTACGTAGGTATACGATGTCGGTGTACTCACCGACCGACTGGTAAGTAATATCAATTAAAGGACGACTCACACTAGAACGGGCCTGGACGTGACCGGGCCGGGCCGGGCCGATCTGTCAGTTTCTATAGAAAACGTCACGTGACTTTCGAGGGCTTCGAGCTCTACATTTTTATAGAAATTGACTGATCGTCCCATCCCGCCCCGTCCCGTCCTGTTCTAGTGCGAGATATCCTTAAATAGCGTGAATCTTTTTATGTAATAATAATTTATATGCGATTGTGTTTAGGAAGCTAATGTCATAAATATTCGTTGAGAAATTAGCCTTATAAGCAAGCGATAAAATATTTATTATACGTAACCTGTAATTTAATAAGTAATAACGTCAGTATTAGCACCATGAACACTAGAATTTTAATGCACAGAGCCGAAGCTGTTTAAGGTTTATAGCTAATGTACATTTTGGATACTTCACCCGTTTTTTTACTCACACACCAGGTAATGTATGTCTAAGTTACTTGATTCTAATAGAACCTCACCTCATAACAGAGTAATTAAGGTACAAACATACATAGCTTTGGGTAAAAATGTCACCACTCCATACCTTCCGCTCGGTATCAAATCGTACATGCACAATTGCACATAAATATATGCGTCGCATCTGCGTTCATGAGTAATTTTAAGTCGTCTTATTTCTTTACACATCTGACTGCCATTGGAATTACGGATTTCAGTGCCCATTCGTCTTATACGCCGGTTAAATTTGTGTGAGATGTGACTTTTTAATCTTAAGGCACGCATTATGTGCCCAAGTTTATTCCTGAAAGCACTTCATTTAACCTTGCAGTTGAGCATGATTGTATGCAATGTTATTTTAAAAGTATCGAAACCGACTTCGTTTTCTTGGGAAACTTGTGTCATCGTTGTTGTTATTTTGTGGTTTACGTATGTACTTAGATGACTAGGGTTATCCAATCCACTACGGCTTGTTTAGGCTATTGTACCTAAATGCCCATACCTTACATAAATAGGGTTGACATAATTAATAAATGATCATGGCTGCGGATGCTGTGATATAATGCTGACGGCCTTCGAATTTTCGAATTTTGAAATTCGTATCCTGGTCGGGACATTTATTTGTGAGAATATTTGATTATTTGCCCCGCTAGTTTTAAAGGATAAAATAGCGCTTTCCTAGCTAGTGAGGTGAAAAATGTATTAATAAGACTTATCTTTTTGCACTTGATTATGAATAGCTTGGCTGTTAATTTAAAATCCCTAGCGGATAAACCGTCGATGATCCACTTCAAATGACGTGGGTATAGGAACTGAAACAGGCGCGCGGAAAATCATATGAAACACACTTGAATATGAAGTACGTCATTCATACGTACGTGCTTATAAACGACAAGTGTGACCCCAGGCACCTCCATGCAGTGCATGCTTGTTAATTGTGTCAACACAGCACACTCGCAGGCCCTAAGTGCCTTGGCATTTGTGCAATAAAAAAAAGATTCGTTTACTCTTGCAGAAGCAGTCTTGCAAAATCAATTGGCCTGGAAAAATGAAATATTGTTTACTGTTTATACGAAACGGGTTTTGTCGATACAAACCTTACTGAGTCCATATAAAAACTGACTGATTGGCTCAGGAGATACATTACATTTAATATGATTTTATGTTTTTTGACCGAGCGGGCGAAACGAGCGAAGCGTCTCTGCTTCAGCTTGGGCAAAAATGCTTTTGTTTGTCTGTCCATTTGTTCTCTCTACAGGGCACATTTATCCACCAACTCTTTTTTTGAGACAATAAAACTTTTTTGAGGGTTAAGTTTTTGGAAATTTACAAATGGAATGGAATTTGGTATAAAGGTCCTAATCGCCTTTGACGTATATGGCGCTTAGGGCGATTAAGAGCTCATTGTGATAATTAAACAATAAAGGTAGTATTTCTTATTTTTACATATTTGACCGAGCGAACGACGCGTCTCCGTTTCAGCTTATGCAAACATGATTTCGTCTGTCCGGCTGTCTGTCAATTTGTTCTCGTCTATAGGGGCCTTACCATGACGTCTTAACGCGATACAGTTTAGTATCAGTTTAGGCTCAGTCAGTTGTATCCATGCGACTCAGTTTAGGTCGTCAACTGAATCGCGTTAAGACGTTATGGTAGGGACCCAGGTCGCACTAATCAAGCAATTTTTGTGACATGTAATAAGCACGTTTATTCAGTAAGTACATTTTTTTGTCTATTCAGTTTTTGGAAATTTTCAAAATGGCGGGATATTCCTTATATTTCTGATGATGGGACCCGTGAGTAATTAAGAAAATTTCTTTAATTTGAAAGGCACATTCATGGTTATTTGGGTGTTTTCTAGAAACTCGAGCATTTCTTTACGAAAACTAAGTATCTATTTGATAAAGTCGACCTGATAATGAAGACCAGGGATGGCATAGAGGAACTGCTTGATAATTTCCAGCTCTATTATCCGATTTGAGACATTCGTCTTTTGTTTGTAAGGAAATACTTTCAATCAGGGATGTTACGGAGGAAGGTTTACCGGAGCCGGAGTTGTGAAATTTTGATTTAACGGAGCCAGAGTCGGAGTCGGATCCTGAGTTTCTAACGGAGACGGAGGCGGAGTCGGAGCCGAGTGGGTACAAGATTTGGTACACGAAGGTAAATGCGTTAAGGGCAAGCCTAACCGAAGTAATAAAACAATAAAATACAATCAAAATAAGAAATCTCTTTTTATTTCTGAGATAATTAAGAAACTAATTGTTGATGTTTTGTTTTGAACACAAATTCGTACATAATTATATAGGCATGTATAAAATATTTTTAAGGCCGCAATGAATCGCAATAACCCAGATACGGTTTTGACAAACATCAAATTATAATAGCCTGATTTTCTCAAATTATGTTCGGATAGGATATGTATAGATAATATATGCACCAATCCTACAAACTCTTTTTCCGGAAGTAGGTAAATAGTAAATAAATAAAACTTACCTATATCGTAATTGTTTGTGAACATGACGACATATTTGTCTGCAAAATGCACGGCACGGGTGATATAAATATATGGTTTTTCGCTAGAAACAAATGATAATAGGTAGAAACTGGTCCTGACCCATTTTAATCGACTAAAAAAACAAACATACCTACATAAGTCTTTGTGTGACCCCTTTTCTAGAATAAAGCCTCTTGTTTTACCTTACCGTGCGTAAGCGAAGGTCTCCTTTTGAGATTAGTCAAAAATGCTTTCGTATGTCCGGTTACCCTCGACAGGTCGTATTTCTCTACCAATTCTCGTGAAAGTTGTGTGAGAAGGTTTTATAGCTTTGTAGGATCTTTTTGTCGTTAAATATTTTAGAAAATATTTGAAATCATAGAAATTGACATAGTATTAAGTGCCGCACAGGCTTATATCGCTTAAAACCAAATGGTCGCGAGGCCTACAGCTTACAGAGCCACTGGTTTATAATATGGTCAAAAATGCCGTACTGTAGGGTCAAAATTGGCTTTCCGCTCTCTATGTCTACCTACTGTGATCCCAAAGTACTTTCTATTTCGATATTGGCATAGTGGTGAAGCTTTTCAAAAACCAGGACCAGGAGATAGTCTAGTACCTACCTAGTTATCGTATAGAAAGGAACTTTGTGTAAGTATGTCATACACAAGCAGTAGATAATTATTGATGTTCCTTGCTGTAGAAAATGTGGTCAAAGGATCATTATGTGAGTCATTGCTTTTCTAGGTCTGTGGATAATTATCATTCCGCGAAAAGATCACAATATCCTTATATTTACTTATTTTTGGTAAATCACTCATACCTACGACTTCTAAATGAAACGTTGGATTTATCACTTGTCGCCGACGACGCCGACTACATAAATGAGTTTTTTTAAATATAGCGCCTTATGTCACCGGGTTGTTCTAAATTAAAACAAATTGTAAATCTTGTCGCGCTACAGACGACGCGCAATTGGTACCACCTTCTACATAGTATACAGAAAATAACAGTTCTCATACGCAGCTTTGCCGTGAAACACATATCTCGTAATGGGCATAATACTCGTATACGTACCAATTTTGATAAATATTAAATATCAGGTTTCGGGGTTGGTAGCTTTGGGGCCTGGGGATTAGAGGACGAGTTATTTTCCCCCTTAAATAGCATTAGAGTCTCTAGCAGCAAAAAACAACTTAGCTCATATAATTGTATCTAAAATAGCTATTTGTAGATACAATTATAACTATAAGAACAATTTCCTATTAATATACTTTTAGGTACCTATTGCATTTTGAACGGAAACAGACGTTTTAATAACTTTAAAGTCACTATACCGATATCCGTTCCCACGCATAATTTGTATTTACTGTTTTAAGAGATCTCAATTAAGAAACGCTAAAATTGTAATTAATGTTTGCAGTACAATATTTTAAAATACAGTTTCTGTATACCGTGCCCCCAACGGGGCATATTCCTGCGCCTGACACTGCTGTAGGGTACATCTTTGTTAAAGACATCACATCTTGCAATTACGCTCAAAATATAAATCCCGCACCCCGTCGCCATCAATTAACATTGAACTTGTTAAAATCGGTAGTCAACAGACGAAAATAAACTTCAGCGTTATTTTGATTTTAACTGTACATATGTGCACAAGGAGGTGTACAAGTTATAACAAAAGTATTGGTGACCCGTTTAAAGGTGTACTTAATACGTAAGCATCGGGATCTAATTACGAAAAAAAATATTAGCGCGAAATAAAAACAAATGTAAGTATGTGGCAGGGGCCGGTTCTCGAAAGTTTGTAACTTGTAAAACAAGTGGAAGTATCTGTTTTACTTACTTCTTTTATGAGACAAGGACTCCCGCTTGTAATATAAGCTACAAGCTTTCGAGAAATAGACCCCAGGTAGTCCTTATAGGCTAACTGTTGCATCCGATATTTTTGTCACACCCCGTATTTATCTCCATAGTTAGATGTTTTCACCAGATTTACCTACACCTAATTTGTAAGGCATGTTGTGATATAAAAAAACCGAGCCCTTTACATCAATGGCACCTTTGACAGGATTCTTAAAAACGAGTTTCACTAGCTACGGTCATTGTGAAGTGCTGGTAAAACACTTAAATAGCATACGAACTAATAGGTTCTGAAGCTCTGCGGTGAACTCAATGGGCTATTTGATAAAAGCGTGTTAATGTGAGCGGTTCAATAGTTACGCCACTAAACACTAACAGAGCTGCCATTGTATTCCTTTATTGCTTAGGAACCTGGAAAGGACCAGAACTGTTAACCATCCTGAATTCCTGATGTAGCACTTTCCGGCTTTATTTTTATGGTTCTGTATCACAAAAGGAAATTAACGGACTCCTTGTAGGATCACTCGTGCATTTATCCGTTTATCACAGTCGATTTCATTAAAAATTACTGGACCGATGAGTCGACATTTAGGGCACACATGTACCTAAGTTAGTATCTATTTATATGACTAAGCATGGAACACGTATGGGTGGCCTGGTTTTACTCCATTGCTTTGAACAGTACCCCATATGTTATAATATAAGTATTTAGTGTATTATGAGATTTAAAGGTGAGGAATCTAAAGGTATTTTAATTAGATGCGTTTTATTTACAAAGCTCGTTGTAATTTCTTTTAACGGAGCCGACCCTTGTTTGTCTCTCACGAAAGGATATTTATCAGCAACATAAACAAACAGACGCAGTAGTGAATCCATTTCGTCATTCAACACATCGTTCTCGTATCGCCGGCATTCGAACGAATCGAGCTCTGACGCAACAGCTTCTGGCGGACAAAGAAACGACCGAAAAATAATATTTTCTCAGTTTGGGATTACACGACACGCCTGTCATGATCCGAGATTTACACCGTATCTGTCAGCCGGAGACAAAGGGGCCTTGTGCCAGGGCGCTGATGTCATACCCCAGGAGTGAACTACTTCTCTAATTAATAGACCGACTTTTATGACCCTCCGCGGTAATTTCTAGGATCAGTTTTCAAAGAAAAATAAGAAATACGACAGCAAACTTTATGGCCCGTTCTTTATGTGAAACCGAAGTATAAATTACGGCAAGCTTTAACCTTTGTTAGCGTCAAAATAAACTCTAGGCGAAATTTAGTTCAAAGGCACTCAAAGAGAAGTAGACCGCCTTTCTATTGAAGCTTAGTTGTTTTTTCTGTTCTCGTCATGTCCGAGTTCAAATTAGCCATCCGTTGTTTGTGTAAGTGTAATAAATTTGGTTTAGTTTCTTTATTTTACTCGCGGTCTGAAACTCTGCTAGTTTCTTCGCAAATTTTTGCAACAAACATGAGCGTGTTTTAAAGGTTACATTATAAATAGTAATATATCATCGGACTAGACAACCGGTCGCGGGTTCAGTATCTCTAGGATCTACAAGTCGAGATCGTGCTCGAAAATCCTATGTCACCGTTTTGGCTCATATCTGATGGCGCTGACAAAATCGTGGCTAACGGATTACGTGTTACGGCGACAAGCTACTCGTATTTTATTCACTAAATTGAAAATAAGATTATAATCACGGTATTGCTTTACATACTGCTAACCAGAATTTTGTAGATAAATAAACTCAAGGGTGAGTAACTGAATAAATAATATAAATATCTACCCTTTTGTTGACTATAGGAAACGCTACTTGTAAAATCTTGTTGTTTTGACTTCTGAGCTGGCTTGCAACTTTTGTTTTTTGTTTTTATTTACCACGACAGTGGTACACTAAAAAGATAGGCTATCCGGCTAATAAGAAGGAGCCACCTCCAGGGGTGCTTTTGTGATGGTTACATTAAAAAAAAATGTAAACTCCGTTTCTGAAGAAACCCATACGTAGATACTGTAGTCCCTAGTAAAAACCCCGGCAGATTAAAATTCGAAGATTCATAATTTTGGCACTTAAGTTAATTTTTTTAGATTTGCTAAACATTTCTAACACAGCGCCACTAAGAAGTTTTGCGTTGTCTCAGTAGAGACGCAGCTCTCGCAATCTGATTAATAATCAACGCAGTAGTGTCAAGTCTGGTACCTAGTCGTACTTTTCAATGCCTTCATTAAGAAAGAAAAACTACAGGACGGTTCTTATATAACTAGTTACCTACATAAACATTGGTCTTACTTTTGCCAAAACAAATATACCGTCCGAACCACTTTCTAAACGATATTGTTATAATGTACCTAGGTAGCTACTTGTTATTACTTTAAGTTTTTTTATTTAAATACTTAGTACAAAGTGGAAGATATTACTTTGCTTTAGCTGGAAGGATTTAAATAGCAGTGGCTCTGAATGATTCAAAGGGATTCAGTATCCGTCCGTCCGTCTGTATGTATGTAACAAACTAAAAACGGTTTTATTGAGTAACTATAAAGCATATGGTAATTAATGATATTACAGCTAGAGGTGTATTTTGTATGTCGCTACATAGTTTGAACAAATTTGGTCAAGCCATTTTCGAGTTATGCCAAAAAACTATTTATTACAAAAATACGTAAATGCCTTGATATTCTAAAGGCATTTACACCTTTTTTCTTGCATAGTTTTTTCATCGTATGACGGTACGGAACCCTCAATTATGCGTGGTTCGACACGTACTTGATCGGGTTTTACATGTTCTTTCGTATAGTATAGATAAATAGGTAACACCTGATTTCGTTACGATTGTGATTAGGTATTTTAAATCTCAGATGTTCAAGTCATATTTTATTCTCAGTCTTACGCCTCAACCTCTGAAAAGTTAACGGTCCAATATTAAGGAACTAAAATCCATTTAAGGGTGGTTGAGGGAAAATAAATCAGAGACGCCGCCCGTCCGTTCGTCGAACTCTGGAGTTGGGAACAATCGGAGCGAAGATGTAAATTAAATCGAGTGGCTGGAGGCCGGGGCGGCGGGAATCGCACGGGCCTAGACTAACCAGCTCAGAGGTACCACCTCCCCGTGAAATAAATAGGAACAGTTTTACTTTGACTGTAAGTATACGATATTTGAACGGTCAATTCAATTGGTGGTCGCAGAATTGGTCCTAACCCATATGCCCAGTGCGTCGAAACCCACTGGAAAAGAACTCTAAGTACCCTATTAATCCCATGCAAGGTTCAGCTCAAAAACATGCTAAACTCAGGGATATGTCTGTTGATATGGCAAATATGTTCTATCGTTAAGGAAAGATTTCGAGAGTCGCAATGTTTCGGCTGTCAAAAACTAAGTAACTGTGACTGCCGCAGGTCGTAGGCAAGCAAAGACGAAAGAAGGTATAAAAATTCAAAAAACAAAAAGTCTGCAAGTAGGCCTCAGTAGTAGTAAATAAGGCAGTTTTCGGGTCAATAAGCATTACATTAAAGCGTTTAAGCGTAATTACGTTTAAGTATGTACGTATAGTGAGCAGAGAAGTAAGTAATATTTGATTTATATGATACGTTTTTCCGTAAATTGATTTTTGTGATATAAATGAGTAAAGAACTTTACCTAGCCAATCCACTTCATGTATTTTATACTAGGATTTATTGCGTACTAAAAGTTACATACAAAAACTTAATAAACTAAAACTTAACTAAAAAGACTTAAATAAGCTAAAAGTTAAATTAATTACAAAACTAAACAAAAAGCTACCCTACGAAGAAATAAAATAAAAATTATCTTAATTAGAAAATATATAAAACTATACTTAACTCTAAATCTAAGGATGGCCCCTGTGGCGTAGTGCTGAGGACGCTGGCAGCGTTTCCTCGATGAATCGCAATATTCGCAATGCTTATTAAAAAAAACTTCATGTATTATAAAATAAGAGATTTCAAAGTGAAACTTCTGTTTTTTTTAGTCAGTGTTATCTGCAGAGCGGCTCTCTTAACATCTTCCAACGAGTTCTTTTTACTTTTTTAACAAGTTTTGTAGCTCGAACGTTTGTCACCCCGAGTGGACTGAAAATCTTCAGTTACCAACTCTAAGCTTCGTGTTCGTTGTGTCCGGGAAAATGTGTTGGTACTTTTTGTAAAACTTTTGAAAGATAGTTGTATCTAAGTACTTCATAATTACCTACTACAATCGAATTTAATGGTACTTACAAAGAAAACAAACTCGCCTTGTCCTATCTTTCTTCTGCCTTTGCAATTATCGTAGTTTATGAATGAATTCATTAATAAATTGCCCATGTACTTTTGACCGCGTGTGTAGTTGTGTACCTACACTACCTATATAAAATGGCACGGCGAATTAAAAAAATGCGCCTCAAAAGGCACTCTTAGAACCACCAAAGGTATAGACAAATATAATATATATACTCGTATATTTCACTTCTCCTATCGGAAAACAAGTGTTTTGTAGCCCGTTTGTAGGTATCAAAACTGCATTTCGTTCCCTTTCAAGAAGTTTTGTTTAATCTTTCATTTCTGCTACAGGGAACAAAATTTAATTTTGCTCCCTGTTATCAATTTTGTAAGTTGGTAGCAATGCACGGAATAAACATTACCGGTGACCGAAAATAAAAACATAATGTTTTTAGAGCGCGTTAAAGCGGTTGTTAGACGGCTCGAATTAGTCGGGTCCGATCGGTCGCGTACTATTTATTGTCCCTTGGAAACCTTCTTTAGGTTCTCAAAATTCCCTTTCTGTACTAATAGTATCCAGCCCGATATACTTGATCGTGCCCGACGAAACGCATCGTCTAATACCGGTTTTATGAAAAATCAATTTACCATAGACAAATTGAAAACGGCGGGAAACATGTTTTTTTTTAATAAAAAAATATTATTCCTCTAAAACGTACAAGACGAAGTACAAATAACTTTGATCTTTTTTCATTTATTCGGTCTTAATTTCACGAATAAGGTTAACAGAAAATTAATTTATCAATTAGCAGTGATGAAATATTAGCTCCAGTGCAGCAACAAGTCATCACTGTCATCAGTAACCTGCTCCCGGCAAAAATAAGGATTAAAATAACTAACAGCCTATCAAAACTTTTGTACATGAAAAACAGCTAAATGAGTGAAATCGTTTATTTCATACATATTAGCATAGTTCTTGCCATAAAAGTAAGTACATATACATACCTACTAAGTCCTTAAACTCCAATATAAATCAATGTTTTTCTTTCTGCTTTTCTATGTGTAGGTACAGTGTGCTTACCATGTGTTGTAAGTAGTCGGAGGCGTTAGAGACTGAGCGTTTCTAAAGTATGTCCGTCTCGCTCCTGCCAGAGTAGTGGGAGGAGCAAGTCGGACATACTTTAGAAACGCTTAGTCTCTAACGCCTCCGCTTACTTACTACTCATGGTAATGGTAAGCACATAGGTATCGGCACAGGCCTTTAATAAGAAACGTCTTTTGCAGGAAGTGATAATTTTCGGAGTCACTACATGGTGCATATCGAGGATTGAAATCATTAAATACTATCGTAGACTTGGAAAATCAAACTGAAAATAAACAACCAGACTGAAGAAGTAGATACTTAATCGAAAATCAAGATTAATTTCACCGCCCATAAAGAAAATCTAAGCAAAAATGCACAACTTTCATAGTAAACTTTTAGCACCTATTTTATTTTTGATTTGTTTTTTACTTATCTAATTAAAATTTAATGTTAACATGCCTATCTCGTTTTAATTTATGTTAATTTAATAGGAGAAGTGAAAAGTAGAGTGTATTACGCGGTAGCAAAATTATTGATACCTCGGGTGACATAGTTTGAATCCCTCGCTTTGCATACAATATAGTATTTTGCTCCCTAGTAATACAATCTACTATATAGTTTTTTCTAACATAGGTATTTATTGTTTCCTCAAATCGCGATCACACGAAAGTGCCCTTTGTCGCAATAGGTAACGATCGCTTGTTTGATTTCATTATGCCTTTAATATGAACCGAAAACATTTGAACGTTTTAATCCCATTGTTTTACAATTTCACAACAAAAATGAAACTGTATAATGAAATTTAACTTGAAAATAGCACAGATACAATTTAAAGTTTGTGTTGTTTAATGCTTTGTGGTTAAACGTGTGTCAATGTCAGCATAATTAAATTAAACTTTGATGAGCCTTCAAACTATCTACGAGTAAAGTTATGAATCGCTTGCCGCTAGGGAATATTTGGTAAGTAGAAGCGTTGTTGTAGCTTACTAACGGGTTAGGTTAGGTTAGTTTTGAAACGCTGATATTTCATCGTTGATTAAAAATTATTTAAGTAGTCATTTTTCACTCCTGTGGAGGTTTTATACAGAAACTATATTGTCTATTTATTTTGATGTCTAGTTTTTTGATACATTTTGTTTATTTTAGTTGTCAATATATTTTGCTCTGAAACGGTCAGCTTTTTTCCTTTATTAGATCTAACCGCAGCTTAGCTATCGAAGTAATCCTATACAGCTAAATTCGACTTCGTCGGCAGAATTGGTGAGAAGCTCGTGGGCTATCCCTCTGGGAGTCGTGCCTTCTGGTCGCTCGCCAAAGCTGCCGAGGGAAATTTTTGTCGGTCGTCCTTACCACCACTGCGAAATGCTGATGGTGATCTGGTCCACAGTGCAAAGGAGAAAGCTGATCTCTTGGGCAATCTCTTTGCCTCGAACTCGACCATGGACGATGATGGCAGCACCGCACCGCCTACCGTCCCGCGGTGCGGTTTCTCCATGCCCGGTATTATATTCAGGCAAACTGATGTCCGGCGGGAGCTGCTGTCATTAGACGTCCACAAGTCGAGCGGGCCAGACGGCATACCAGCAGTGGTGCTCAAGCGGTGTGCTCCCGAGTTGTGTCCAGTGCTCACGCGCCTTTTCGCGCTCTCATATCACAAACGGCAGGTGCCGTCTTCGTGGAAGACCGCTCTTGTGCACCCTGTGCCTAAAAAGGGTGACAGATCAGACCCGTCGAATTACAGGCCAATCGCTATAACCTCCCTTCTCTCCAAGGTGATGGAGCGCATAATCAACGCAAAGCTCCTGGGATACCTAGAGGATCACGATCTGATCAGTGACCGACAGTATGGCTTTCGCCATGGTCGCTCCACTGGTGATCTTCTAGTGTATCTCACCCACCGCTGGGCTTCAGCTATTGAGAGTCAAGGTGAGGCATTGGCAGTCAGCCTGGATATAGCGAAGGCGTTCGATCGGGTTTGGCATGGGGGTCTTCTATCGAAGTTACCATGCGAATGGATTGCCAGCTTTTTGTCCGGCAGATGCATACGAGCCGTTGTCGACGGAAGTTGCTCCGATAGCATGGACATAAATGCTGGTGTCCCACAAGGCTCTGTGCTATCCCCAACGCTGTTTTTGCTGCATATCAACGACATGTTGTCCATTGGCGATATTCATTGTTATGCGGACGACAGTACTGGGGATGCCTATTACACAGGCCGTGCTAACATCCCTCGTCCCGTTGTGTTAGAGAGTCGTGAAAAGCTTGTGTCAGACATCGAGAGTGCTCTCTCTGATATCTCACTGTGGGGCCAGGAAAATCTTGTCCGATTTAACCCCACTAAGACACAAGTTTGCGCGTTCACCGCTAAAAAAACCCCATTTACTGTGGTCCCACAATTCCAAGACACAGTCCTTACCATGTCAGAGAGTATTGGGATCCTGGGTGTTGACATTTCCAGTGACGTCCAATTCCGTAGCTACCTGGAAGGGAAGGCCAAGCTGGCATCCAAAAAGCTCGGTGTGCTCAATAGAGCTAAGCAGTACTTCTCTCCGGGGCAAAGACTGTTATTATACAAGTCTCAAGTCAGGCCCCATATGGAGTATTGCTGCCATCTTTGGGCGGGAGCACCTGGATACCAGCTGGGCCCCTTTGACTCGATCCAAAGACGTGCTGTCCGAATTGTCAACGATCCCAAACTCACGAGCGATATCGAACCCTTAAGTCTAAGGAGAAACTTCGCCTCCTTATGTGTGTTCTATCGCTTGTACAATGGATTGTGCTCTGAGGAATTGTTTGATATGATGCCAACGGCTGCATTCTACCACCGCACCGCTCGCCGTCGGCAGGGTGTTCACCCGCATACCCTGGAGCCTAAATGGTCTCGTACCGTGCGGTTTAAGAGGAACTTCCTCCCGCGGACGCTCCGGCTGTGGAATGAGCTCCCTGCCACTGTTTTCCCAAAGGACTACAATATGGGGTTCTTCAAAAAAGGAGTGTTAAAGTTTTTAAAGGGTCGGCAACGCGCATGTAACACCCCTGGAGTTGCAGGCGTCCATAGGCTACGGTGACCGCTTACCATCAGGCGGGCCGTATGCTTGTTTGTCACCGTCGTAGTATAAAAAAAAAAAAAACAACTCCACTAAACTTGAAATAAAGGAATTGCCGTTTCATGTATGGAGCCCTGTACTCTAATGAAAATTGTTGTCCACTGATGAAATATTTTGCAAATCATTGGTCATTAACTGCACATCACCTATCACTAAATATTTTGAAAATCGTACTCGGAATACTACGTAGAAAATTTAGTTTTAAATCGTGATTTTTAGGTTCGTTTTTAAATAAAATAATCACTTTTTGGTAAGTACATCTGATCCAAAGAGACTTAGGGCACACGGATGCTCATGCCATTGTATACCATATAATTAAGTCAATGAATTACTTATATAAGTACTAGGATGTAAAAAAATATGGACTTAGACCAATTTGACGTATTCAATTAGGCATTTATGAAACTAGAAGCTAAATTGACTTAAAACAATCTGCTCACTTTGTACTGTTCAAAGACGTCTGTTATTGTAATAAGTGCGAGTAATACCTATAATCGCATGTAGTGTCTCAACTGAATTGACAGTTTTATTACCGACGCATGACCGGCCTCTATTGGTAATATACATATATCATATTGTCGCGCATGTGGTTTGACATTAAATAAATAAAGTTTTTTTATGTAGCCTGTAATGTGTCCCTCTGCTGGGCAAAGGCCTCCCCCCTAGAGCTCCAAACTGCTCGGTTCAAGGCAAGGCAAAGTATTTTAACCAATGAAAAGTTTTTTGAACAATAGTAATAGTTTTCGTCAATGGACGCTATTGGCACCTATGGTACCAAAGCTCGGCAATCTCCTTTGACTATGAATGGGATTAAGGTGACTAACGCCAAAGGCAGCTGTAGTGTAAGTTATAATTAAAACCATTATGAGAAATTATAGTGCCAATTTTCTCGCTCTGTTAATGTTATTGTTTAATTTTAGTCGTAAATAAGAGTTAGGCTTGTCATTGCCAGTGTATACTGTGAATATAAGTAGTATATACCTATTACCTATGCACCTATACATAAACTGAACATAACAATACCTATAATACAAACTTTCGTGAGACATATTGATATTAAATTGCAACGATTAACACTCACGTATTTTTATCACAATAGGCGGACTGGGGCAGTGATGTCCTAGCCGCGAAGGTGATAACACCACTCTGTCTGTCCGACGAGGTCTGCCCGACGCAGACGAAACATGTCACGCCTATTGTGATAAAAATACGTGAGTGTTAACCGTTGCAATTTAATATAACAATACCTAATTTGTACCTACAAAAAGCCAGCATAGTTGGAAACTAATAGTTGCTAAAGGTTGCATTGCATATAATTTATTTAGGCACACTTTCATCACTCCCGGTTAGCCGCGAATCCGGAATTAAGCTGTCAAATATACATACGTCCGAGTATATCGTCTGTTATAGAAAAGACGCTTAACTCCAGGTCATGTGTCTAACCTCAGGTGGTGCAAGTGGCCCTTAGCAACGAACAGTTTCATTTAATTTTATTCTAATCGACCCTCATAGTCAGGCTAAAGACTCCGACTCGTATTTTAGTACCAGCGTTAAATTTTGACAGCAGTTTGAAATTCACATTTTATCTTCAGGCTGATATGCACCTATAAATAACGTTATTAGCTTTTTCTCAACCCACACTTTCCTATCAATAGATACTGGTAAAATTACCATGAAATCTCTTTTAACCAGCCTCCAGCACCAGACAAGTACTAAAACCCGGGATTTGAGAATTTACTTCCCAAGCATAAAATGTGCCGTACCGAACACGCGATCGGCGGGCAAGATGCGCCAGCCCATTTGGGAAAATTGGCTGCCAACTACAACGTTACCTGGGGCGTGTTGGAAAATGGTCTACATCTCTAAAGGTCTGCATTCACTACGTTTTTTCTAACTGGGAACGTGCAATGTACGTTCGTTGCACAGATTTAAATTTAGGTACTAAACCATATATTTTGCAAAAAAAATCGGGCAAGTGCAAGTAGATTAAACATTTATTTTCAAAATATATACAGTAAGTGTAACTTACCTAACTACCTACCTCTACCTATTTACCTTAAATCTAAAGTAGGTCCTTGAGGCATTGTACCTAGGATGCTGGCGGCATTTCCTCGTTGTATCGCAATGCTGATACGTTGTGCGAGGAAGCCACCAGCTCTTCGGTCACCAGTTACATCAACCAGACGTTTCGCGATTTCTACGAAAAATTTGCGTGCGCTGGGACCCCATGGACCAAGTGCAAGTTGGACATAATACTGGTGATACGGAACGCACAGCGTCAATCTTCCGGTTTGCGGATTTTACCTTGTATTTGTGCTCAAGATCTAGCTTTTTGTCAAATTGTCGTGATTCTAGGTCAACGCGAGGTACCCTATACATTTTGATTCCCTTTGCAAATGTATGGGAATGGGTTTACCTGGAGCCTCTATGAGGGTTATTTTTACAGCTTAAAGTGACCGCAGATTTCAGTGTATGGTATTAATTTTAACTTATTATAGTTATTTCTATGCGTTCTTCAGATAAAACGGAACGGTAAAAAGCATATTTACATCATCAACTGGACTTTAAACAAACTTCCGTACTTACCTTATTTAGCTTGGATATTTTAGATATTAAGAGAATCGATGCCCAGCTAATGAATCTGAACAAATAAGCAAAGTTGTGTTTTAATTCGACTGCTGAATGGCAAACACTTAACCTTTCGTTAAAATGCCGTTCATGCCCTGAATCTGACATTTTGAATAATTCGAACTAAATTCGATTGTTCGGTGGCCATTCTAAATATTCAAACTCTGTGACTTTTGCCAAAGAACAATATCATTTGCAATGGCAATGGTAATAAGGTAATTCAAAAAGATAAACAATCTACTCGTTTGAATGTTTCTTGATTATAGCTTCATTGATTGAGTATCGTATTACTGATTTATGTAACTTGTCAGATAGAGTTACCTGGTTCATATCATTGGTATTTCCACCATAAATATCATTGATTGAACGCCTACGTATGTTCGCAAATTTAATGTGAATATTCCATGGTATTGAGCTATCCTCAACACTCAATAGTCAATCCTGCTGTTTGACCGCCGATTACCCACTTGTATAAAGTAAGTTCTTTCTGAAAACCTTTAATACGTTAGAAATCAATCTCATAAGTTATTTTATATGTGATAGGAGACTGACGTAGACAGTAACCAATACACAATATAATATTTATAATCTACACACTCAAGAGTCGTGTGAAGTACTAATAATAACTTCAGACGACCCCGAGTGTGTAGATTATAAACACCACTATTGTGCCCGCAGCCTTAACTCTGGTGTCTAGAGAAAGTTTATACATGGGAAGCATTACTGAAATTAGAGGCGTATTACATCGAAGCGCTGTTTGCTTAGGATATTATGCTCGTTTAGTGGAAATAGCGTACGATGTACGGTAGACGATAGTTAAATATGTCCAGAAATTGTATGTAAGTAATATACACGGTAATACTCCTCCTAATAACTATGTATGTATTGTAATATACGTATATCGTCGACTGTAGCTTCAATTAGGGTAAGGGACGTGTAAAGAGGACTGTTGTGATGTTAAATAAAGTTTTTCTTTGTCGAAAGCCCTGTTCAATACTTGAAAGACTTAGTTTTAATAAAAAACTAAATAAATATTATTAACCAGTCATATTTTCTGATTTGCCTCGTGTCTCACTAACAACCTGTCCTCTTTTGCATAAACCTACTTAAATCATATAGAGGAGGTACATAAATAAGGAATTCACAATTAAAGGGACACTTTGCGGCTACCTCTAATAACTCCATCATAAACTGACAGAGGATAACCTCTTTTGTTGTCTGTCAAACGTCCGTGCGTCGTGCAAACTTACTTAAACAAGGCTTGAATAATGTATCATTTACCGTGATTACCATATAATAGATAATAACGATTAGCTATGATTGAACGAGGTCTGTATGAACAAGTCGTAAAAACATACAGCTCGAGTACAAGTAAGGTGCGAATTGCAAAACTGCAGTCTAATATAGACGACTATTGGCACAAGTGCAATCAACAAACTCAAATATTCGGTCGCGTCCATATGAGGAATCAATTGTTCCCTTACTGAGTATAGGTATCTCACACAGCTACGTACAAAGTAAATGCTTACACGACTTATTGTCAAATATCAAACGCCCATTACACAAACAAATGCCCTTACTGGGATTGAACCCGGGGTCATCAGCTTCGAAGTCAGGGTCAATATCGACTAGGCTAAGCGCGGTCATCAACCGTTTGATTTCGTCCTAGGTAATTAATATATTAATCGTCTACAGAGGGTCGTGTTACATAAGTCATAAACGCGGTGTAATAACTACTAACTTACTAAGAGGCTTTATACTTAGTCGTAATAAAGGTAATTACAAGACGCTATTAAATGATAGAAAAGTCCTCATTCTCGCCGCATATTGCTTCGCTCGGTTTCGATGAATGCTGGTTATCGGCCACACTGAAAGAACCTTTAATCTACGTAATTGCAGTGGGCCGCACCTACCAATATGCAGTTGTCAAAACCCAGTATGAATCCTATCACAAGGCCATTAGAGCTAAATTCAACTGATAATTTTTCTATGAACATCTAATCGGCGGAGCTTTTCTTTTCTAAAGTATAACGACGCCTGTGGTTTGCTTATAGCAGTGTAGCAAAACGCCGATTTCGCTAAGTGACATTGACTGCTTTTAAGCAGTTTGTAAAGCTTTCATTTTTGTTACTAACTTATAACATGACTTATGATTTTTTAGGAGTTACGTAAGTTAGGCTGTAAGCAGTACAATTATTGGCCCTTTAAGGTGAACCTCGAGTTTCAACATTTTCCCTTCCGAAATAAGGTGCTAAATAATAAAACTTTTGATGTCAAGTTATCCCTAGGAATGTTGAGAATTTGAATAAATCACAACCATAAATATATTTTTCTCAAACATGATCGAAAATGTATGCATTTATGTCACGAAATGAAGACATGAAGTTTCTTGTTTACGGCTCCCCCATTTACTTCTTGGCCGGCGGCCGTGAAGTAATGTATGGCGTAACTATGAACGAAACATTCTACCACAAACTCGTCCTGCAATCTCTTACTTCACGGCCTCTGCAGTAATGTACTATACAACCAATTGTGAACTATAATGAAAAACCAAAAAATGGGACGAAAGTATAATCATTGGCCCCTAAGGGTACATATCAGCCAATCACTATACCTGTTTATTATTATTGACGATAGTGATGTGCCGAGCAGCTATTTTGAAGATCTGTTTGTTCAATTATTGGCATAGGTAAAAGTACAATGATTGGCATGGCCAATGACAATAATGTATAATCATTGGCCCTACCAAGATTTAGTTACTGCTATTTTAGACGAAGTATTATTATTAGCACAGGGGCCAATCAACTAGTCGTTCATATAAGCCATAGGTACTAATCATAGACGGCCTATTTTTAGGTCATCTTGAGTCGTTTTTCACGAATTACGGCTTATAACGCTAATAAAAACTATATAACTAATATAAAGGAACACAAATATTATATTTTGAATAACAATAAAAAGGGTAAATAACAGTTTAAAAGTACTCAATTCTTATCATTTTCATATGAAAACACGGCTATAGCATCGATCGTTGCAAAACATTTTTTTTACATGTGTTCTGCTGGAAAACTATCAATTACACTGTATCGTGTTGTTAACAAAGAAAAATACATAGTACATTACCTAACTAGTGCGGTAAAACAAAGAAAGGCCGAGATCGTAAATATGCGATCAAGGGCTTTATTTATTACCTCACGTGTTAGGTACATCATTTTATGGCTACACTTGGGCAGAAATCGGCTTTTTCCCTGCGCGTAGCGTCAGGAAGAATTTTGCCACTGGCTGTTATCAACTATTTGATGCTTAGGTACCATTGGAACCCTAGGCCGCTGTAGGACTATGTCATAGTGACGCTATAAATCAGATTGTAAGAAATCTCTTACTGCTTGTTATTGACATGGTTCTAGGACAAGCCTAGGGTTTTAATTGGTTGACTGTACCTTCCATCTAACTTCAATGTTAAAAATAAAATTAAAATTGCATAATAATTGTAACATCACAGCATCATAACAAAACAAAGGAAATCCCAATCTGTTTATATTTAGGGCGTGACCCGTTGACTCACATCTTAGGGGAGGCTGTGACGTCACCGGGATGACATCATCCCTGCCTTTGAACGCGTTTGCTACGACGCATAACGTAGGCGCTCTGAGGGCTTATTAACGTGTACCATAAACAAATATTTTCCTCCGTCACACTTGTGATTTTGTACTCAAGTGCGAGAGTGAGAGATAAAAATTCGTTCGCGGCTTGCAATGGGCCTATGGTTGACAGTCAGCAAAAAAGTTACATACCTATGCGACTGCTAATCTCGGGGGCAGTGCAGAACAGTTAATCTGCAACTAGTTCTACGGAAAAAAAGATAAATTAAATAGTAGTTTATTGGAATTACAGTTTATTAAATATTCTAGTGGATTAATAACTGTTAATCAGTACCTATATGTACTTCTACAAATACCCTAATTGCACACGCTTATCGTGCGACTTTCTTATTTTATTTTCTTTAGAGTTAATCGTACTACATATTATCTACATATAATACTATTACTTATGTTAGATAGCTACGAAACATGATAAGCGGATAAAAATATGCTAAGCTATCTTAGGACATAATGAAAACCTATTATTATCAAAATTGAGCACACCCGGGGCGCAAATAATAGTTCCGCGCGAATGATCCAAGGATTTTAAAATCACATAACAATATCATAAATGTTTATTGTTCACAGCCAACAAGCTCAAAACAGTCCAACCAAACATTAATATCTTGTCCTGATCCTCCAGTTAAGCGGAATTAAATTAACTACTATTGCAACTGTTACGACTTACGGCTTTGGTGCTTTTGGTGTTTGTTATTGCTAGTTGTAAAGCAATTTTGTGATATAGGTAGGTACCTACCTAACGTACACGATTGGGGGTGATTAGAGTTAAAGATGAGAACCGACCTCAGCTGGGGCTTCTGGCGTTATGCTTTTAATTTTATAGGGCGAGTCATACAAAGGCAATGAAGCATAAAGTCAACCAACACAGTAATACCCTTTATAAACGGCGTTCTAAACGTAAATGTCGTCGTTTAATGCGATAACAATGCGTACACAAAATAGCCGTAGCTAAAGGCCGGTTTACACTTTGATTAGTTTCTACTTCCGTTTAGTAACACGGACTCGCACTAATCACTGCGTATAAGAGTTATCGTAAGTATTTAATTTAGAAGCATGGATACCGATTATAATTACAAATTTACAAACAACTAGCTGATACCCGCGACTTCGTGCGCGGATATGTTTTTTTTTAGCTTATAAGCTGAGAAGAAATCCCCTTAACGTGCCAGTGAAGGTTGCATCTAAATCCATTCAGCTGTTTCCACGTGATGCTCGAAAAAATTAAACAGGCAGACAGACAAAAAGACAAAAATTCTAAAAATCATTGAAATGGGTTGTGTTATCAATTATAAGACATCCTTACTCATTTTTTTTCATATATCTTCAATATATTGATTTTTGATTTTACTCTGCTTTATTACATGTAAAGATGGATAGATAGAAAGTAATTACCTATTGATTGAGAGTTCTTCATGTAGGTATATATAAATAGGCTGGGAAGTAGGTAATGTTACTCGTATACTAAGAATATTACCTACATGGTAGGTACCGATAGGAAATACAATCGTGTTTTAGGTAGGTCAGAAGAAATTTTGTGTAGAACCTGCTTATAGGGAAGGTCCTAATATTCTCTATTTTTAAAGCATACTTAAGGCAGCAAAGCAAAACCAGAGCAAAAGAAGAGGAAAAACTGTCATACACTGAACACTTCGTGTAAGTATGTGAGTGTTCTAACGTAGGTAGATAGGACATTACCTTCCCTTAAAAAACATTAGCTAAGCGCACCTTTAGTCGTTACTCAGCATTAATGCACATTAGATCTTCAGCAGCGATAAACGGTACCAATTCAGGGAAGAGTAAAATAAACCCACCCCCGTCCCGAACCAATTCTCTTATGGATGCCGCCCAAGTATATAAAGTGTATTTTTAAAATGGATTTTTGAGTGCCCGAAACTTTGATGGGCAAATCAAAGTGTTCGAATTTACTGGCGCGTCAAAGGAAGGGTGGGTTTTACATTCTTTTTACTTTTATAGTTAGTGCAGATAAAATGGATCTGAATTCGTGTTTATACGGCGGCTAAGTACGTCGCTCGGGATGTGGAAGTCGTAAAACGCCTTACGATTGTAAGGTGGCAACGAGCCGCTTTGTTTGGTTTCGCGTCTTTGCAATGGCTCTTTACTTAATGCTGACTAGCTGGTCTCAGAATAAAGAGTTGAACTCAGAAGAAACGGCAAGGTGGTAAAATGTCATTGACAGAAATAATATTTTTCTCAAACATGCAATGAAATGTTGTTATAACGTTCGTTATAATAGGCTTCAAAGTACCACGTTACAGGCGGGGCAACTGGAGAGACACGTAATGAAATTTCATACAAAATTGAAGGCCTAGGCCGGGAAGTAATATTTTTTAAATTTTATTCCACATAAATGTGTGACACAGCAACATGGTTTTTAGCCATTATAACAGTTTCATTACTATGGTTCATGATGACATTCTGCCAGTTATGCCAGTACGCCTATTAAAAAAAACAATAAATTATATATTCGAATATATAAAGTTGATACTAAATCGATATGGACATAAACATAACAAATAACACATTATAAATTTAAACATTGGCGGTAAAAGTGTCTACTTAAACCGTGCCGTTTTGTTTAATGATAATATTCTGCCACAGTGCCTATTAAAAATAAAAATAAGTAATGATATTTTGAAGCTTTATTCATATAAAATGGACATCGACATGAACATAAGTAACAACACGTTATTGCAAATTTACTCACACAAATTTAGGTATATTCCAAATATTAAAATAAATTTAAACGTAAAAGCGTCTACTCAAACCGTGTGTGGAAAAACGCCTATGTAGTTTTTTAATAATTTTGGAGGTTAAGTTAAATAACTTTGATTCTTTTAATCTATTTCAATGGTTTTATTGTTCATTGTTATTTATTATAATAATGTTGTCGTCGAGTTTTGAAGCAGAAATGACTATTCATTGAGCCCCACCAGAATTAAGTGCGAAATGCGAAAGTAAAATTGAATGGGCTCTAAATTAATTGATGGCGCAAATGACAAACGAGATGTCGGAAGGCATATGGCTACCCAAAATGCATGCGTGTTTAGTTAATATTACGATAACTGTTTAGACTAAATTGGTTTCTTGTTTAAGTGAGAACTGTGTCTGTCTATCTAAGGATAAGTAGGAATTACAAAAATTTGTAAAGAGGTTATAATTTTCATTGTCACAGAATAACAAGTGCTGTTCGTGTTTGGTACATTTTACATTGCGACATATTTATACATCATTAAATATTTATGGATCATCTGTTTTATCGTTATAGACTAAATTCATGTTGGAATCACCACGAACTAAATAGCAATATTTGTGTTCGATATATTAATTCGTCAAGTCAACTTTTAGTTTTTCTAGAAATAAAACTATCATATTTTTGGAGATTTTTTTATTTATTTCATTGCATGTTTGAGAAAAGCACTATACATGCCTTGCCGTGAAAAGGGCTTTAACGGCTTCGTATGGTTACCCGGCCTCGCTAACGCTCGGCTCGTGTATATACATACTCACCCGTTAAGCCCTTCTTTCCCGGCGTCTGCAGTAATGTACTATTCCTTGAAACATTTCACGTTCTGACTTGTTGAAACGCATCGAAAAAACAAAATATTTAGAGCTAACATTCAATGTTCAAATTCCGAACAAAATCCCTACAACTGTTTCCAATAAAACTCGTACCTACTAAATTGGATTTTATATCGATACAGGTTAGAATCAATAAGTTTCAATATCTAAGCATATATCTTAAGGCTTTACTGCAGGCTATCTGTCTGCCGAATCGCTCTGCGGAATGGCCTTATTAATTCCCTTTTATGTCTAGGGGCACATACGGTCGCTGTATAAGCTATTTACGTCTCTTGCAGGGTTAGCTTTCTTTATGCCACTATAAACTACTGCCTTAAATGTAATATCTTGCTTTAATTGTCGCCTAACACCTGATGTTAAATAATTGTATGCGTATTGTTTAAGGCGAGAAATTGGGGTGTTCTTACACTTCTTACTAAAAAGAATTTTATAAAGCATTAGTTACTTAACCCAGAGTTATGCATTGTATAACAAATGCTTTAATAGTTGTAGGTAAACGTGTTTTGATATGACATGCATCGGACATTCAATAACATGGGAATACTTAGGTATTCCCATGTTATTTTATCAGATGTTATACGAGTAGAACCATATAAAAATATGTGCTACTTACTCAAATTGTCAAGAGAAGAAAATAAAGATGTATCTATTTAAGTATTTACATAGAGAAGTATAATACGAGTATTCATTGGCTCTATAATTTTATTCCAAATAAAGTGAGTTGATAACTTGATATTCCTAATTGGATTTGATATTTTCGTACTTAGGTATAAAGAGAAATAAAGTTAGGACGCCGCCTCATTAGATACCGCCGGGAATGGCAATTATTTCGGAACGAGATTTCTGATGAATCGCACGCCATTACAGTTTGGCGAAGTGTATCGATAAATTGCATTGAAATGTTGATTTCAAAATAATTAAGTACATTGGTTTTTGATTTGATTTACAAATGTTTAAAATCACATATACCTATAGGTAGGGCTGCCATCCGTCCGGGTTTCCCCGGATTTGTCCTAGTTTGGAGCCCGTCCGGGGAGCGTCCGGCCCGGATTTTTAGAACTGTCCGGTGTAAACCCGGACATTTTTGGGTTCAGGTCAATCCCCAGCAACAACAAAATTTTTAAATTAAAAATTGATTTCTTTAGTATCCGGGGAGAGACCGCGATTTTAATGAAACGTCCGGGTTTTTAAACTTTTTTGTCAGGTTTCGGCAATGTACGAGATGGCAGCCCTACCTATAGGTGATTCTTGGTAGACTAAAACTCAACCACAATGAAGAGGCATATTTAATTTTAAATACGAGTATGAGTAATATCCTTACCTATAGGTATTATACACATAGGTATCTAAAATTAAATATTGTTAAGTGGTGTCTCCGCGAAGAACTTGGGACTTCTTGGCTTTATACCTAAAGTAAGGACCTAAAATGTCGACCCCTAACGGTACAAAATGGTATTCTGTGCCCAGCCTCTTATATTTATTACGTTGTCAAATTTCGGCGCTTTCAGCCACCCCGCCCGCTCTTAAAATAGTTCTTTGACGGTGGAACGGTGCCAGTGTGTCTACGCAGGTGGCATCCCACACCAGCATCTGACCCAAACTCCAAGGAACCAAGGATACCCCGTCGGGTTTCTTGCCATCATCCCTGATAAGTTAACGTCAGTTTGCTCAAGGAGAGCAAGGACGTTGATGGTGAGAAGAGATCGACTGATTATGTAAACTAAAAATATTGGTAGAAACTGGCTAGTTATTATAATTTTTCAGTGTAGCTACCTAATTGAGAAATTGCACATGAAAGCAAATCAAAGTAAATTCACCGCAAATTTGTCGAAAGCTAATTTAGCTGTTAAGGTTTAGACAGCGTGGGCATCATAACCGGCCCATCGGCGCAATCTAGTTAGTCGGGTTTGTGCCGACCAGACTATGTGTCTTCAGCGAATACAAACTTACTACTCATCAAAACAAGATTCATTCTGTTGAAGGCGAACAACACATTTTGACGGAATTTGCACGGAATGATAACGATAGACAATTATTGCTTACTACACTCGATTTAAATAGACTACATTTACTTATGTAGGTGCATTTCAAAGTATTTTAGCTGTAAGTACCGACCTCAGAAAAGGGTAATAAGTTGTTTCTATCCGTATTAGAGTTTTTGAAGAGGCACAATACCGTACAATCCTGCCCCATAATTAGACTTGTACTAACAATAGAATAAGTTACAATGGGGCTGGCATATAGTACAAGAAGATTAGATAACTTCCATTAAGTAATTCCAAGCAAGCTGGATATCATTTTATTTTGGTTTTAGGTAATACCTTCATTAGAACACTTTAAGTTTTCGCATTTTGTACCTTCATTAGGTCTTAAAGACGTGTAAACCCAGTTTGCACAATTCCAGGAGTAGAACTTGACTTTTGAGAGCCTTTGGCCATTTTCAGTTTTTTTTGGCCATTTTCAGTTTTTTACGCCTAGCTCGAAAATGGTAGGTCGGATAGAAAAGCCATGCAGTCAAGCGTATCTTAAACTTTAATTTTGCCTGAGTGGTAGCCAAAATAAAATGAAACCGCGCCCCTCTTTAATAGTATTTCAGAGCGATTATTTTAGAAAATATTCGACTGAACAAATTCTCGTTCAAAAAACTTCAAAGCTATTGTAAAATATCTATGAGATGATATTTAAGTACATATATGCAAATAAAAAAAACTACCTAGTTACATGTATGGGGATGCCCCCAATATATTTTTTTTTTGCAATAAGTATGCAAAAGTGAGTAGCGGTACACAAAACACACCTCTAGATGTAATATCATTAACATGTGCTTTATAGTAACTGAGTAAAACCGCTGTGACATAGTAACTTTAACGATCCTCTCAGCTGGGGCTGGAAATCCGTATGCCACAGCGGTTTTACTTACCCGCTATATCGCGGAATAGCAAAGCAATATTATCGACTTAACTGATATCAACTCAAAGTACTAGGTAGGTGGTACTAGGTAAGGTAGGTAGGTAGGTATGTTTCAATAAATCACGTTATAATTCACCTTATAATTTTGTTCACAAAATTATAAGGCCCTGCGGTCGGTGTAGACCCAGTAGTTAAAGCTGACGGTAAATAATGATTCCTATTTCCCTTACTTCCAAAAGGCCGACGCAAACTTAAGTGAAAATTTGCTCGGAAATGTTCGGTAAAGTTTTATTTATCGAAGTTAAGCTGAAGGAGCGCACGACATCGACGGACTTTTTTATTGATGACGTCTGCAAAAATCTTGCGGGCTAATTGAATGAAGCGGTGTTTATTTTGGTTTTTATTAAATGTCGCCTTAAAACATTCGAAATTATTTTATATTTATTTATAGGTTTTTAAATATTATAAACTAGCGTCCTCTTGCAACTTCGTTCCCCAACTCCATTTTACTTCACAACTTCGAGTGAAAGGGGCATCCCCGAACGAGTCAGATGCCGCCATTTTTTTTGTATAAAAGTTGCATTACGTGTTTTTGCTTGTACATTAAGTAAATGTTAAATTATATTTACTATTCTAAGGGAAAGGGGTCGCGTGCAAAATGCGTTTGTAGTGTAAATAAATATTTGTTACGTAGTAAGTACACACTCACAGTTTTATAGACCGTCACGATTACTTACTCATAACAAGGATATACTTGGCGGCATAATGCTTGACGAACTTTATTATTATGATAAATGCCGCAAATTTATAAAAACGTGGAAATAAACCATAAAGAGCGTAACAACTTAATCAAATCGTACCTAATGGTCGTACGAAGCTCCAAACTCCGATTGCCGTTTCCGCACAAGCATTTGTAACCATTATTACAGCCATTATCTATTCTAATTTCAGTCTATTCGGTCTTCTCTCTTACCCATTTATTTACCTCGAAACATGGCCTCCTGATTGAGGAACCGGGCCCGCAATCATTAACATCGTTGCACAAATAACGTGCTCGGTCCACGCGTGATTTACCGCCTGTTCGATATGCCGACGACACCCATTTGTATCAATACACGCACTCAAAAGCTTTTAACGTAAGTATTCAGGGACTACTAAATATTGGGTTCGGGTTTGGCATCGGAAACCATATGCCAATATGATAATTCAATATGAATGTAATTGTGGAACATTCGCATTCGTGTAGCCGCGTATGGGCGTATGGGCGACTGCAAGCAATGCAAGCATCCGACGTGCTTCGACAGGTAACATGTTGGCGTGTCAAACGTTTAGGAAAGCCATAGTAGTAGGTGTAAGAAAGCCATTGAAAAATATTGCAAATAACTTATAATCGCTGCAGAGGCCGAAAATGGTATCCCTACCATTTCCGGCCTCTGCAGCGGCTACCACGCCCGTACTGAAACTAATGAAGTATAATATAGACCAGGTGCAGTTTAAAAGTAGTGTTGAAATTATATGTCTACATATTATCTGCTTTGCCCGGAGGTTGACTGGTAGAGAATGCTTCATAGCATTCAGTCTGCCTTTTGTACAATTGTAATTTTCTTTTTGTGCAATAAAGATTAAAATAAATAAATATGTCGGTGGGTAAACTGGGTAAACGAACATGGTGATCTTATTAGGGCCACTGGCACCACCCGGGGTTAGCTAACTAATCCGGAGGCGTTTTTCAGTAGGGAATTTTCTGGCTGCATGACTCCGGGTTAGTTCGTTCCGTATCGTATATACTTATAAGGAAAAAGTTTTGTAACGGAACAGGCCGTCCAATCAAACTTTTTTTTTTAATTTTACCTAATCAGAATACAACACTAATTGCGCTCTTATAATACTAATATCGACTGGTTTTGTTACAATTTGTATGTTTTCTAGTGGATATGGGGTGATAAGAAGGCTCCACTATCGTCTAATTATGATAAAATGTGAGGTCATCGTTTCACGATGTTATAATTCGCCATCCGTCTGTCCTCATCTCACAGTAATTAATAACTGGAATTCGATGCATAATGAAAGCGGTAGCCACGATTCACCGTGCCAACGTCTTTGTGGAATGACGCATAAATGTAGTGTATTAGAATATTTTTAAGAAGAAAATATTAAGCAAAGCGGACGGCAACGAAAGGTTTAACAAATACTTTTGCTTTTTTTTTTACTTAAACTCGCGAAACGTCTGGTTGATGTTACTGGTGACCGAAGAGCTGGTGGCTTCCTCGCACAACGTATCAGCATTGCGATACAACGAGGAAATGCCGCCAGCATCCTAGGTACAATTCCTCAAGGACCTACTTTAGATTTAAGGTAGGTAGAGGTAGGCAGTTAGGTAAGTTACACTTACTGTATATATTTCGAAAATAAATGTTTTCTTTTGCTTGGCCGAAAATATATAAAAAATCCCTCGTTGTAGTACAGTAGCAATGCATCAAGCAGACGCGAGCAAACATCGACGCCACTGCACTGACCCCTCGTAATAAAATATCAAGACGCCATCGATAACAAATCTGACACCTTCCTTGCTCGGGTTATAAAGATGTTTCAATATTTTACGATACATTCCGTTTTCTGTACATAGAAACTAAGCGACGGTGCGAAATGTTAAATACTTATGCATACATTCCTCATTGGCCGAAAATATTAAAAATCCCTCGTTCAAGCACAGTAGCAATGCATCAAGCAAATGCGAGCAAACACCGACGTCACTGCGCTGGCCGCTCGTAAATAATATCAAGACGCCATCGATAACAAGTCTGACACCTTCGGTTGCTCGGGTGAGAAAGATATTTCAGTATTTTATTTTTTACGACACGTATGATTTTCTGTTTTAACCGTGACGTAAAATTTGATTGATTGTGCAGATTGTAATTTAGAGTTATGCATAGGTAAGTATAGACTTATTATTTACCGTTTTATTTTTCTCTGTGTTTTTGTGCAATAAAGTGTTTAACTATTATTACTACTACTACTATTACTTATTCCACATATTGTTCTTGCGCAAAAGTTATTCTGACTACTAGGTACCTACTTGCTAAGTCCTTGATGACATCACAAATATCTCGTCTAAGACAAATAAATGAATTTATTTACCTAGAAACTCATTTGCGCCCATACGTTGTAATTTTATGTTGAGTTGAGAAAGTATTGCTCAATTAAAGCTTCTCATATTATAAGTTGAGTGTTTGTTTGAGAAAACACGAATGAAGAACAATGTGTTACCTATACATAACGTAAAGAACAAGTTTTGGCAATTTTAGCTCAAGAATGTTCGTCAATTGCTCGCCTGAGTTGAATATAATCATAGTACCTACTGCTGCCGACTCAGTCCATGAGTCTATCCACTGAGTCGGCAGCTACGGATTACGATTATATTCAATGCATATGAGGATTAGACGATATAGTCCCTATGACGGAATTATCCGCATTGACCCTAGTATTGTCACTAGGTTACTTTTAAAAACAAACGAAAATAACAAAAACAAACATACTTATTTCAACCCTAAAAACAAAATAAAAATAAATTACATTTCGAACAAAGCCTACACGAAGCGACATCAAACTACGAGCTAAGGTCCAAAAGGTGAGGTAGTTGAGTATCCTCAGGTTTTAGCTTCAATAAGGTAGGTACCTACCTACCTAAGGTAAAAACGAAAATGTGTTGTGTACAATAAGATCCATTGTGGTAAGTAGGGTTAACCAGGTAACCCGGAGTAAGTTGACAAATTCCATACTAAAAACGTTTAACTCCGGGTTAGTCGGCTAACCCTGGTGTGGTTGGTGCAAGTGACGCTAACTATTGCAATATTTTTGAACCTTTTTGAACCTTGCACCTGATCAGAATATTTCATACATAAGGCGACTTGCACCAACCGTTAGCCAGCTAACCCGAAGTTAGCTTTTAAATTCCATACTAAAAACGCATATTCATATTCATATTCATATTCATATTCATTTATTCGTATTAATCATACATTGTCGACTTACGGCTATTATTATATACAATGTTTATGTCCAATTTTATTACAATAAAATCTAAATAAATCCACATATTTCCGGGTTAGTGTAAGTGACCCTAACTATTGCAACATTTGGCGGCATTTGAACATAGGGCGGCTTGCACAACCGTTAGCCATCTAATCCGGTAGATTCGGAGTCAAGCGTTTATAAAACATGAAATTTGACAGTTAAATAACTGCGGGTTAGTCGGCTAGGGATCGGAACCGGTTATTTTGTAATCTCTTAATAGCGAAATATTTTTTAATATTTTATGCTCGTTGTATAGGCCTCAATCTTTTATTTAGGTAACAACGTTGTATTATTAGATTGCCCCGTTAATAATGATTTAATAAGCCAAAGAACGAAAAAGAACGAAATAATTCTGTTCTTTTTGTATGGAGAAAATACTGGGCTAAGTCTGGTAGGCGCAATAAAAAATTGCCAGCTAACTCCGGGTTCGTTGGCTAACCCTAAGCAAGTGATCCCTTAGAGTGATGCACCTTACCGTACAGACATTATAAGCTAATAAATATCTATCACAACTCATCGTGTTACGACATAAAAATATAGCACTACGTTTTCGTCGTGTATACTTGTAGTAGTTTAGGTACGTTGTAGTCTCGTCGGAATTATTTACGTAAGCTTTTGAGACAGCAGAAGAGGCCACAACCTCTCCAATGCCGCCGATCGCCAATTTATCATGGATTCTCTGGAGTCCGCCCGTTTGGGGGACTATCCTGTATGTTTAGGATAAAGCTAGTAAAAATATTACAAATCAAAATGATACGTTACACAAATATGAGTTCGTATTTTGCATTGCGATTCTGTTTGGTTGGACTTATGTATATAGTTAAGTTCATTTATTTCACGAAGAAAATTATATATACAATTTAGTGGTCGTAGGTAGGTATATGTATCAGTTAAATGTAAATTAAGATAAACTAAACTAAACTTAAGACTTATATTACTTAAGTAGGTATATAAGTTGCACCGACGAATGAGTATTACTTTGCTTTAGACTGGCCCGACACTATACCGAAGACATCCCGGACATCAGCCTGTACGAGATTAGTATGGCTCTTAAACAGCTCAAAAACAACAAGGCGTCTAACTTCTGAAGGCGTGGTAAACCGGTCGACCGGTTTACCACCCGCCTTCAGAAGTTCGGCTGTAATTCCGGTCCTTACGGCCCTTCAGAAGTTGTTCAATTCCGTCTTACTAGAAGGGAAAACGCCAAAGGCATAGAGCGGAGGTGTGGTGGTACTGTTCTTCAAAAAAGGCGACAACGCCTTACTGAAAAACTACCGACCCATCTCACTTCTGAGCCATGTCTATAAGCTGTTTTCAAGAGTCATTACGAATCGTCTCGCACGCAGGCTTGATGACTTCCAGCCTCCCGAACAAGCCGGTTTCCGAAGAGGCTTTAGTACCGTAGACCACATTCATACGCTTCGTCAGGTTATACAGAAGACCGAGGAGTATAATCTGCCCCTCTGTTTAGCGTTTGTGGACTACGAGAAAGCCTTTGATTCGATCGAAACCTGGGCGGTACTACAATCTCTCCAACGGTGCCAAGTAGACTACCGCTATATCGAAGTGTTGAAGTGTTTGTACGAGAGCGCCACTATGTCAGTCCGACTCCAAGACCAGAACTCGAAGCCTATTCCGCTGCAGCGGGGAGTCAGGCAGGGAGATGTCATCTCTCCTAAGCTGTTTACCGCTGCACTGGAGGACGTTTTCAAGACTCTGGACTGGAGAAGGCTAGGCATCAATGTAAACGGCGAGTACCTCACTCACCTTCGATTTGCTGACGATATAGTAGTCTTGGCTGAGACCATGGAGGATTTAAGTACGATGCTTGTTAGCCTCAGTAGAGCCTCCGGGCGAGTTGGTCTTAAGATGAACATGGATAAGACGAATATCCATGTAGCACCAACTCCAGTGACAATCGGAGACTTTACACTCGAAGTTGTAGACGATTATATATACCTTGGACAAACTGTCCAGTTAGGTAGGTCCAATTTCGAGAAAGAGGTTAATCGTCGAATCCGACTCGGTTGGGCAGCGTTCGGGAAACTGCGACACATCTTTTCGTCCAATATTCCGCAGTGCCTGAAGACGAAAGTCTTCGATCAGTGTGTGTTGCCAGTGATGACATACGGTACTGAAACGTGGTCGCTTACAATGGGCCTCATAAGAAGGCTCAAAGTCACCCAAAGGGCGATGGAGAGAGCTATGCTAGGAGTCTCTCTGCGAGATCGTATCAGAAATGAGACCATCCGCAGCAGAACCAAAGTAACCGATATAGCTCTCCGAATCGCTAAACTTAAGTGGCAGTGGGCGGGGCACATTGCACGTAGAACCGATGGCCGTTGGGGCGGAAAGGTTCTCGAGTGGCGACCGCGTACCGGAAGGCGCAGCGTGGGTAGGCCCCCCGCAAGGTGGACTGATGACCTGGTGAAGGTCGCAGGAGTCCGCTGGATGCGGGTGGCGCAGGACCGGTCATTGTGGAAATCTTTGGGGGAGGCCTATGTCCAGCAGTGGACGTCTTTCGGCTGAAATGATGAAACTATTACACAGTGAAAAACAAGGAAAACCATACATTTAATATAACAATTAATTTCAATATACATATTTATAATTTCTTAGTAATACAAATTAATTGCACATTAAGTATAAAACAATATTATACGTAAATAAATAAAATAAAAACACCATATTTTATTATACTTAAAGGTTTGCATGTTCTCATATCATATCTGCCGAGATCGCTCACTAAATGATCCAATTGGAAGATCAGCGCTGGCCATCGCAAACCACTGAGATGGAACCATTTTCGTTGCAATTGTGCAATTCAATTTGAAAGCACGAATCAAATCATTGATTATTTAAAATTAATGTATAATGTACATTTTTCTGTTGGTAATATAATGACATCTCTTTCAATTTATCAATGATTGTGCTATTGTTTTGTAGGTATTACACTTGTTTGTAGTGCTTTGAGTATTAAACCAGACGAAGTATTAGCAATTGACAACTCCTCTACCGAATGCATATGACAATCAATCATACTTATTGTATGGACTAACGTTTATCTGACATAGCAATTCGTACGTTACAGAAAATTTACGTAACGTTAAAGAAAATGAAGGCATTACCAGTCCGGATAATATAATATTTAAGTAGTCAAAGTTATGGTGTCAATTGTCATGAATTATAAAAGGACAACAAGGTGTAATAAGGTCAACATCCCGGCAATTAATCCAGAGTTATGCGTCTTTTAGTAGTTTTAGTAGTCTTAATGCGATTCAGTTTAGGTTCAGTTTAATAATAATAATATTCTTTATTGCTCACCAATAATGATAAATATACATACAAAGAAAACTGTTGTACAAGATAAAAAAATAATTGGCACACAACAGGCGGTCTTATCGCTAAGAAGCGATCTCTTCCAGACAACCTTTGGGTGGTGGAGAAATGGAAATGGAGTTTAGTCAACTGAATCGTGTTAAGACATCATAGTAAAGGCCCAGGATAGTAGGTAATACTCTTTTGAGGTGAACTTTTCGCTTCGAGCCATAATGCCTCAAACAATGATCTTATAGTTTTTATAGTTGGCTAACCATACTTGGCTTGGCGCAAGTGGCCCTTATATGTTAAAATAATAAATTAAAATCAACGAGTGACATTTGTCGCACACTACGAAAATAACACCCAGACCTTTCGGTCTCTGTCCAGGCGTTCGATTGAATACGTGCTTCAGTTACTTCACAACGATTTGAAGCCGAATTTACAGACTTAGTTCGTGTAAAATGTTAAAAATAATAAAATATATGTAGACGGAATACGTAAATGTGCTGGTTCAATGTGTATTTAGCCCTAATTTAATTCACTATTTGTATTATAGATGTTAATGGTCTGAAAATTTAAACTGAAAAAACATTTATTTCCGAAATATATACAGCAAGTGTAACTGAACTAACGACCTACCTCTACCTACCTTAAATCTAAAATAGGTCCTTGAGGCATTGTACCTAGGATGCTGGCGGCATTTCCTCGTTGTATCGCAATGCTGATACGTTATGCGAGGAAGCCACCAAATTTAAACTCATATTGTCCTACTTCCACATTTAGATTGTAACTGTATAGGTAATTTATTTAGGTTTCATGGGTTATTTAGAGCGGAAAATAGAAACAGTACGAGCTTCGACAACCGGTAAACTGGTTCTATAGGTTCTGATGCAATACAAGATTACTTACGTTGGTACCTACGCGTTGTAAAATGTACAAACTATTTAATGTTAAGGCAATAAACATATTCAGCTTATGGAGACTTTCACACTGAATCGAGATCCTTACATGGCTTCAGTGTGCGAACAGAACATCGCTAGAAACATGCAATAATATGTGTGTTTACCATAAGTTCTACATAACCATCTTGTTTGTATCTCGCTTCCAACAGTTAAGAACGAGTGAGATGCAAATACTATCAGATCGCGCAATCGCTGTCAAGTACGGTTACAGAACTCATGGTAATCACAAAGGCTGCGTCGCACACACACCGGTGCTGCATCAGCAAGATAACTGCATAACACAGTCTAGATCCAGATTTATTTTACTCTTAATTTTTCTCAAGTAATACCGAACAGATAATAGGGTTTGCAATCATCAAGCCCAAGTTATATTTATCGCGAAGTAACGACTGTATAATCAAATGTACTGGAGATGGGGGCCGAATGCAATTAGCGACGCGACATGAAAGTTAATGTCGTTAATCGTTAAGCGAATTGTGAGGAAATTGCGCCCCACTTGACGACAAATTGGTTGATTGGGCACTGGGTCGATTGGTGGACGTTTATTGTGTCATCCGATTTAAGATTTGGGAAGCTGCATTTTGTTTTTGCTCGGTGTCGTAACTATATTCGTACAGACAGCAAAAAGGAGCGTTGGTGGCCCATTGGTAAGAGCGTGCGACTTTCAATTCGTAGGTCGGTGGTCAAACCCCAGCTCGTACTTATAAGTTCTTAAAAACTTATGTATGAAATAATAATTTGATATTTACCAAACGATTTTCGGTGAAGAAAACGTTGTGAGGTAGGTAACCAGACTAACCTCAACAAGTCTTAGTTTACCCTCTGGGTTGGAAGATCAGATAGCATTCGCTTTCGTATTAAAAACTAGAGTCTATGCTAAATCTTGGGAATAGCAACCAAAGTGTACCCCTTGGATCCCTGAGCCATGGCAAAAGCCGGGAAAACGTTAGGATGAAGAAGACACAAACAAAATCAATAGAAAAAATCGAATTAGGTACTCAATAAATGTTAGTTTGTTTAGCCTAATAGACCCCAAAATATCAAGATCATTAATTCATCATTTGCTTGTTATGAAAAAGAGTATAGTGAGTCAACACATTATTGTAGATAATGGGTTATGACCCATGAACCCATGTAGAAACCATGGGTTCTATATGATGGGTCAAATCGATGGACTCTTTGCAATGTTTGCATAAAATCAAGTTTGAGCCCGAACTGTGGAAAACGTTTGTTATCCTCATAGGGTACTTAAATCTGAATAATTAGAGATGACGCATACGTATATTACGTATGTATCTGGCCGCCGACACCGTCCTCGGAATATTATAAGGATAAAAGGTCGCAGACAGGTGATGAGGATCTATAATATCAATTTTGTAGGTCTTGATTAGAAGTGAATCTAAATATATACACACTAGATTTATGCCTGCTTGTCATTTCATATTTAGTAGTCGCTTGTCGGTGAGGGAAAACATTGAGATGAGAGTGGACTAATCACAATACAGATCTGGGGCCTATTTCTCAAAAGCTTGTAGCTTGTATTACAAGCGAAAGCCTCTGTCTAATAAGATAAGTTGAACAGAGACTTTAGCTTGTTTTACACGTTACAAGCTGATAGTTTTGTGAAATACGCGCGACAGTATATTCGTCCTTCTGTGAGCTTCAATTTAATTTGGAACTATGAATAATTAATAAAGTTGGTTGGTAGCTGACGTCAAAAAAAAAAGAACTTTTGTGGGCACTCCTTGTGAATAAACGTACTTACCTACAAAAACTTTTAAAGAAAACATCAAAATGTCGAAAAGGGATAATAATAACTCTCGAGTTAAAAAAATTAAATTAAAATTACCGGATATTATTTTTTCTTTGGCAATTCTCAATGGCTTTAGAAATCTAAATAAATGTATTTTTTGTAGCGTTTGTATTCGTAGTCCAATATAAAAGAAGTTTAGAAAAAAAGCTTAATTTAAAGCTTATTTATTGTACGTATTATATTGTACCCATATGGATTTTTTTGCACAGTAGCTACTTTTGAAGGCACTGTTATACCTTCTTTATTTTCATGTCTTCTTATTACATCAGATTTTATTAAATAAAATTGTAACTAGTTGGACTTTATTTCGGGTTCCTTTCAGATACCTATATGTAATAATAATTTTATTTTATTATATAAGTACTAAGCCTTAAGCGACACAAATTACTTTCTCTGATTTAACCCATATGACAAATCGAACTTTAAATATAACAATTCAAGCTTTAATCATAATTCCATGCCGAGTATCCACATAAAAAAAATATTTTGCACTCTAGAGTTTTTTAATAAGAGCGTCGGTAGGAAAAACAAGATAATAATTATGATCCGATGCTATACTTAAATGTGCTCAAGACAACGTCAGCGACCAGTGTGGCGAGGCGCTGCCAACTTACTTGCCGCGCTCTGCTGTGGCTCACTCACTTAACTTAACAAAACAAACGAATACTTTTAGTGAAACATAGTTTTAGTTAAAAAAAATGAAGTTCCAAATAGTGTGTTTTGCCTTGCTATGGAATTACGCACGTAAGTTGAACAATAGCGTATTAAATAACTCGTATAAAGATACGATTTAGGATTCACAACCGGTTTTGTTTTAAGTTGTGTTGTCTTTGTGTTTTTACATGATGTAAGTGTATATAGGTAAGTCTTTTGACTTTGAAATTTAGTTTAAGGTTGTTTCAAGCTTTTTTATTCCTTGGAAATGTGAGAAGTGGCTGAGTAGTATTAAACAAATACATGCTTAATGTATTCATATGACAGTATCGTTATTTTTATAATATACGATTATAGAGGTAAAGATGGGAATAATAAATGCCTGGGAAAAAGAGAGAGTGCATGAGAGAGACAGATAGGTACATCCTTGTGTAATACCCAGTATACGGATTCATATCCCAAGAATGAATTATGATTAACTGTATTGAGCAAAGCGTAAATAAATAAGAAGGCAAAGTGCAATATGAAGCGATAAGAAATCAGTGTTTAGAGGTTATCAATTCAATTAAACACATAGACATATTCGTTGATTTCCTGGTGGTAACGAGTGCTATGAAAGCAAAATAGTCGGACGCTGTCTTAATTTTTCGTATAAACATGATACGCTTAAAGGCTGTTCAATTCAAATCTATACTTAAATAAACTTGTTATATTTAGACGATCCAGCTGTTGGTGACAATTGCAAGTGTTAAGTGAAAAAGTCATGCAGCGGAAATTTAAAAAGTTACCTCAATCTGAAGTGATCAGAAATGTGGTTCTACATTTTATGTAGGTAGGAATTACCTACTTATTACTGCTTATTGTAAGTAGTTTCCACCTACGGTTTGTAAATAATATTGTTTTGCTGAGTATTTAAGGATAGATATCGCAAATGTCGTATAGTATTAGTACATCTACTTTAACTGGTGAACTAATTCGAGATGCGGTTATTAAAAATGCATTGATATTGATTTGTGAACAAGATGAAATACATTCAAAAGATTTTCCGACTCTTTCTTTTGTAATTTTTTTAGTAATTTAAATATAGATTCAAAGTTGATCGCAAAATGCAGACCCAGTACTTAGTGCAAACCTGATTCCCATAAATGCTATCACGTTAGATGCAATCGTTTGCCATGAAACTGGTCTCCGTAATCACATGCCTCGAGCAAGACCGGTACAGTTTTGAGGTAAACTTTGTATTGATACAAATATCTTGATGGCATCGCGTAAATAACGTATTTTATTGAAATCGATATCTTAAGGTCTTTGAAACAATCATTCAATTGGCGCCTTCTGCACTAACGACTTAGTGCATTGCTGTTAATACATATTAGTTACCCAAAACAGTATTTTTAACGTGTGTGACTTGTCTGTGGCATCGTATTAGCTCCCGAACAGACGAACCGGTATAATTAAGTCCTTAGCTTTTAGATTTGTAAAGCTATTGGGTAATTAGGTATGATGGACATATATACGCAGCTGACTCAGGGTCATAGCCGACATTGAACCTACACTCCCTAAATTTTGGTTATACCTACCAATAGCTTTAGTAAAAATATTCAATTCCACTGTTGCCTGGGTTATACGAATTTAAAATGTATCTTGTTTACATTTAGGCCCGGCTTGTCGCACACCATTAGGAGAACAAAGCGAATGCGTGACTCTGTACCAATGCAAGCCCCTGCTATCTGCATTCGAGCAACGACCTCTGCCCGGGAACGTGGTCAGCTTCCTGAGGCAGTCCTCATGTGGATTCGACGGTTATGACCCCAAGGTATGCTGCGGGCCTTTGCCCTCGCAGCAGGAGCAGCCATCTCAACCGACGGTAAGGCCATCTTATATTTTTTGTCGCACACTTTTAATAATTTTAAATATTAAACATACTATCCTACTTATTCAAACTACTAACGGCTACTTGCACCACCCGGGGTTTGCACATAACCAGAGAGACATCTTAACTCCGGGTTAGCAGCTGACCCTAGGTGTTGCAAGTGGGCCTTGGAACCACTTGCCCAAATTAGGCGTTTTTTTTGGTATGGTATTTGACGGCTAACTCCGGGTAGTGTAAGTGGACCTTATTTATTTAATCTTTATTGCACAAATCAAAAACTTACCGTACAAAAGGCGGACTTAATGCCATAGGGCATTCTCTACCAGTCAACGTTACCTTATCTTACCTTAGTATCTCTCCTTTGAAATGTGTCGCTTAAAAAAAATGGAAATGATTCCCTAAGGTATTATAGATTTGAAGATTAATGACGCCATAATACCTCAAGAATTATTATTTCACATCTAAAAATTATTTAAGTTGCCACTTACAATAGGTACTTAGATCTTAGATGTACAAGCATTGAATATTATTCGAGCTGCAAAAGTGGGAGAGCGAGTGCCGCACCATGTACGGAACGCGGATGCATAATATGCAAGAGGGGATTCCCTGCAATTTCTCGGATCTCCTGCCCACACTTCTTATAGGTATAGTTACGCAATCTTTTATTTAATTTTATGTAATTTAATTAATTTATATCCATGTTATAGCAAAGACCTAGACCAACGCGTCCGCCGAGTGTTAACGGCCAGGTAGCTCCAGTAGAGGGCGAAGATTCATCTCCTTCTCCTAGTGGCGAGTGCGGCGTTGACACCAACGGAGACCGAATATATGGCGGACAGTTCACCGACCTCGATGAGTTCCCATGGATGGCTTTGCTGGGGTACAGGACTCGTAAGTATTCAATGATTGAGAAAAAATATCTTAAATAGCAATCGCACTCATAAATAAGAAACCTGTCCAATTCTATTCACAGATTATTTATATTAATTATATAACTACTATTGATCTTTTATATATATACTTGTAGATCAATTATATACAGAATGAAATAATTTACGTGATACGAAATTATATATTCAGAATCTACTCACGATTGTTAAAAACTTTTTCTATGGGACCAACTTCGAAAAAGACAACACTAATGTGACATACAAATTGTGTCGAATTTACGGACACTTTGTATGGAGATGTAGATTTTGTGTTGTCGTTTTCGAAGTTGGTCCCTATAGAAAAAGTTGTTGGCAATCATGAGTAGATTAAGAATATATAATTTTGTATCACGTAATGGCCGCTCCACACAATTGGCCATGATGGGCCACGCAGAGGAGGATAAGGAACGCAGTTATGAGTAAGAGGGGTTACGCAATACTGCCACCCCGTTCTACTGTATAGCTACGCCCATGCTGGCCCATTGTGTGGAGCGGCCAAAGTGTAAATATCCAGTTTTCAAGGCCTAAATAAACGTTCGCAGAAAATCATTGCTAGTGAATAAAAAAGGCGTTATTCGTGACTTGTCGAGTATTTACAATGGCAAAAGCGCGTCACATGCGTTGTTTTCCATACGTTTTATTCAAAAATAAATTTAAGAAAACGATGTACGTTTTGATATAGGTATAACGGATTAACAATGCTATATAAAGTAATATAGGTTTGAAGGTTACTCATTGTGCCTTGTGAACAGATAATTAATCGAAATAACGTTCGTTCAAGGGTGAGATAATTCCAGACAACGTTATGTTATCTAAAACGTTATTTTTATCGCTGTTGACCTTTTCGTTGCGTATTGAATAATTGATGTTACTATTACTTATAACAAATTAATATTCTAAAATTGAAACTTAAGGCAGTTGCCTAATAATGTCTATAGTATAGTTAATATATTTTTCTACAATTATATGTAATTTAGTACGCTTGATAACTAAATTAGTATTGACAGGGAAACAATGTAAAAACTCTAATTTGTACTGTAAATTACAAGCTACCGTAAATTTAAAATATGCAGCTGTATTTCCATGGGGTCCCAGCGCACGCATGTTTTTTGTAGAAATCGTGAAACGTCTGGTTGATGTAACTGGTGACCGAAAAGCTGGTGGCTTCTCGCACAACGTATCAGTATTGCGATATAGCGAAAAGATGCCGCTAGCATCCTATGTACAATGCCTCAAGGGCCTATTTTAGATTGAAGGTTGCTTGTAACTTCTGTATATAAATAAAATAAATAAATAAATATTATGGGACAATCTTACACAAATCGACCTAGTCCCACGGTAAGCTCAATAAGGCCTGTGTTGTGGGTACTAGGCGACGATATATATAATAGACAGATACATATAAATACTTAAATACATAGAAAACATCCATAACTCAGGAACAACTATTCGTGATAAACACACAAATAAATGCCCTGACCAGGATTCGAACCCGGGACCTCCTGCTTCGTAGGCAGGGTCACTACCAACTAGGCTAGGAGGCCGATATTTTGTTAGTTATATTTGTTTCGAAATTAATAAAATTTTTATTTATATTTAGTTCATGTCCGGGCGCCACTTTAAATTCATGATATGTATTTCAGCCAACAAATCTATAACGTATCAATGCGGCGGAGTCCTGATAAACCACCGATACGTATTGACCGCGGCACATTGCGTCACTGGCGCCATCAATCGTGAAGTGGGCACGCTGTAAGTCCAATTTCTTTTTTTAGCACATTGTCGTGTTGACCGACTTCAGTTTCTACGCTCTTGCTTTATCTTCTTTATTCAAAACATTTAAATTTCTTTCAATTTTTTTTTTACTATTGTTCGTTTAAATGAGTTGTTTAAAACTTTTGGCGAGGGCGTTAAGCCGATTTCATGCATTCAGCATACAACTAAGCAGCTGTTCCATAGAAAGCCCATAGAAAGTGAGCTGTTAACGATACAGACGAGCGTCGGGCATATTTTCGTAAAAATACAAGAATATTAAATATCTTCTCGTTTTGTTTGGGTTATTTTAAGTAATTTAGACGTAATGTAAACATAGATATGGAGAATGATAATATTGATGATACGTGGGGGACTACCTACCTACCTATTTTATTATATTGTTGTTTGCTTCGATTGGTATGTAGGCCCACGACACCCAAGCACGACAAACCCTGCCATCGTGAAAATAATTATGAAGTTAGTAGGTAGGTATTGGCACTATTTTAAACGGCTCGATCAATCTAAGAGCGATCTTTTTAAAGTGCCACCGTGCGGCTTGGCGAGTACGACACGCAGAGCGACGTGGACTGCGTGGACAACTCGTGTGCCGACCCGCCGCAGGAGATCGAGGTGCAGGCCGGCCTGCCGCACCCCGGCTACCACGACAAGAACAAGAACAGGGTGGACGACATCGCTCTGGTTCGGATGGCTCAACGGGCTAGATATACTTGTAAGTGTCGACACTGAGTATGTTAGACTATTTGAAGTGCCGTCGTTCTTGGCCAATGCGACACGTAAAGGAGCATTCCACAAATTTTAATGAAGATTGTAAGTTTTGGAGTTTCTTTCTTTGCGGCATAGGCGTAAAAAAATACTCAGAAAACTAATTATCGACTTAAAACGTAGAAAATAATTCTTTAACTAACTTAAAAAAAGCGTATGTACGGGACAGCCCCGTGGAATGCTCCTAAAACGACGTGGACGTCGTCCGCAAGAGATTGAGTTGCACCCCGGTTACCACGACAAAAATAGGGCTGACGACATAGCTCTGGTTCGGCTATATTTTTCTTGCCGATTTCAATTTTGGTTACCTACGTAGGTACAGTCAAGTGTAAAAATATGGTGGTGCACATCTTCCTCAAAAATATGTCCGATAGCACCTTATGTTATGCCGGTGTAATAAGAGCGTATTACCATATTTATGAGTCGATTATGTCAAACCATATTTTTGCACTTGACTGTACATACAATTCAAAACTATATCAAAAGTCATGTATGTATAAATAAATAAATATTATAGGACAATCTTACACAAATCGACCTAGTCCCACGGTAAGCTCAATAAGGTTTGTGTTGTGGGTACTGGGTGACGATATATATAATAGACAGATACATATAAATACTTAAATACATAGATAACATCCATAACTCAGGAACAAATATTCGTGATAAATACACAAATAAATGCCCTGACCAGGATTCGAACCCGGGACCTCCTGCTTCGTAGGCAGGGTCACTACCAACTAGGCCAGGAGGCCGTTAAGACTTGTGATGTATGTATGTTTGTTTATGTATCACAATAGCGACAGAAAAGTAACAACTGACAGTAGATAGTTATCAACTTTTTTATCAGTAAATAGGCAAGTACTATTTAATTTAACACGCTACTAGTTTAAATTCACGACATATATTTAGTATGTCAAAGGTTAAATTATTAGTGATTTATTTTGGACGAATTATTTATTCCTAGATTTCCTAGTAATCAAAGCTTATCTAAAGAATTAAGCCCCGTTTTAGTAAATTTATAATGTGTGAAAATCGTGAAAGTTTAAATAAGTGTTATCTAAAGAAACCAGAAATTTAAAATAGCGTGAACTTTATTTCAAAGGCATAAAGAAATCATAGGCCACTCCTTAAGTCAATATACTAAGTACTAATAAGATGGCAATCTTGGTTTTGGTGCAGAAAGTTATTATATAACGTATTGTTTATTGTTCAGACTACGTGCAGCCGATCTGCCTGCCGGACGGCCGCGCGCGCCTTGCGGTGGGCAATGACGTCTACGTAGCTGGCTGGGGGAAAACCTTAAGCGGTATGTTCACTATTGATTTTACTTCGGACGATTCCAAGAAATAATCGGTGGGCTATGTGAGTTATTGTAAAACGAGTTACTATTTTTAACTAAGGGGCGAATAATAATCCTATTCATTATATTGGCCACATCTAATATACGTCAGCGGGGCTAAGATGCCAAGCTGATATCCTGATAATTGATGGATAAGACGATAGTTTGTCGGCACGTTCTGACAATTTCTCAGTTTATCAACTTACTTATAGCACTATCCTATGACATTCGTGGATAACCATCTTAGGCCCGCAGTTATGAATAAGTAGGTAGGTATAAGATTTAAAAAAAATTGGTTTAAGTTATATTATACCCATATCCAGAACGTTATTGTAATTTTTGAATCTACCCAAGTATACGGTATGTACGTGTGTGTAAAATTTGTTCGCTCTCTTTGACATTTCAATTGTTGCTATCGCAATTATCAATAAATACCTACAAATACATTTTTGAGCCTCTTGGAGTTCAGTGACCCATATGACAAAAAACTTACATTATTTTGTTAGTCAGTAATTGATAAAATTATACAATATTTCAGGACGCAATAGCCCAATCAAGCTTAAGCTCAAGCTACCCATTTTCGAAAAGAACAACTGTATCCAGAAGTACCGTACATTGGGAGCCGAGCTGGGCGACAAGCAGATCTGCGCTGGCGGGGTGTTCTCCGAGGACGCATGCAGAGGGGACTCCGGAGGCCCCCTTATGAGAGCCAAGAGCAAGGGCGTCTTTGAGACCGTGGCCGTAGTGTCCTTCGGCTATGGCTGCGGCAGGGACGGCTGGCCCGGAGTCTACACTTCTGTGGCAAGTTACATAGACTGGATTCGTTCTACGCTGCGAGATTCTAATGTTTAGAAATACAATGCAAATATATAGGTAGACATATGCATATTATATGTAAAACTACAAAATAAAGACTCAGTTTGAAATGAACTGTATCCTATGTGCGTAGCCAAGATGCGAATCGCTAACGCTCAGTCGCGAACAAAACGCAACTGTCATTGTCACACTAAAGGATGACTCACACTAGCACGGGACGGGGCGGGACGGGAAAATCTCTCAATTTCTATAGAAAGAATCACGTGATAGCTCGGAGCCCTCGGATGTCACGTGACGCTTTCTATAGAAATTATTAACTGATTTTCCCGTCCCACCTCGTCCCGTCCCGTTCTAGTGTGAGTCATCCTTAATACGGTACTGATATAGAGAGATAACTACGATATGCTACTGAGCGTGAACGAATGGCATCTTGGCTACGCACGCTGAACTGATTGTACGAACTGTGTTACTAATACCTACTGTATTTTAATGTCTGATATTAATCTCAAATTTGTGATGACGGCAGTGATAACTAAAATATGTGACTAATTAGGAAATTATTATAATGGAATAATAAATATATTATATTTATAATAAATGTTTATGTAATAAACAAGTTATTACCGAAATTATAACAATGTATTTACCGTTATTTGTGCAGGCTAAAATACAGCTTAAATATACCAGATTTAAACATTTTTTCTACCGTAATAAGTAGTAGTAGTAAGCACTTTATTGTATACACGAAATATGTAGATCACAAAACAACTGACAAGAATGGAAGTACAAAGGCGAACTTATCCTTGTTGTAGGTCTTGGTAGTCAACATTTTTTTTATCAGATTTTGTCAACGACAGTCTAAACTTTTAGTTCATTTCGCATAATATGTACCGACTGACCGGAGTCAGGAGTATTGACCAATACTCCAATAACGGTGTAACAGATTGTGTTTAGCAATCTGGAAATTAACAATCAGAAAGGGTGACTCACACTAGAACGGGACGGGACGGGGCGGGACGGGACGGGACGAACTGTCAACTTCTATAGAAATAATCACGTCCGAGCTCGGAGCCCTCGGAGGTCACGTGACGTTTTCTAGAAACTTGACGAATCGTTCCAGTCCGGTCACGTCCTTGCCCGTCATCCTTAATTGTAGCTATATCTGAATCTGAATTGACTCCGGTAGTTCGGAGAAGTAGTGCATTCAATTAAACATGTAACTGAAGGGATAAAACATTTCTTTTCAAAATATATACAGTAAGTGTAACTTACTGTATGCTTACCTAGCTACCTAACTCTACCTACCTTAAATCTAAAATAGGTCCTTGAGGCATTGTACCTGGGATGCTAGCGGCATTTTCTTGTTGTATCGGAATGCTGATACGTTGTGCGAGGAAGCCACCAGCCCTTCTAGACTGAGATAGAAATTCAGAATTCCTTCTATTTTTCATGGTGAGAAGCAAAAGATGTAACAAGTTGCTAAGAGATCTTTTCCGGGGTTTTGCACATCGCTGAATCCGAAAATTGCTATTAGCACTTCGAATTATCAATCGTTTCCTCAAATTCAAGATGGCTGCCAAAAAAAAAACATGAAAAATGCATACCATGTGGGGTATCAAATGAAAGTGCGTCTTGAGTAGATTACAAATATATAACATGTTACCATATCAGCACTCACTGGTCAAGCATTTTTTTTTTAAACAATGAAAATAATGAAGTTTTGGAGTTGATTTTGCATTGCCGTAAATTAAAAACGACTAAATGAATTTCTCTAAAATCTTTTATTAATTACTTGGGATGTCCTCATAATTAACACGAATAAAAATTTCACCAGAAATATTTAAAAAATAACAGATTCTCAACCAAGCCACTATTGGAAACCTCGAGGGTTTATTTAATAGATGGCGGAAATTATTTTAATAGATTAAAAACGTTAATCACCTATGTGTAAGATACAAGGTATCTTGAGTTTAGCAAATCGAGCTATCGAGCAAAATTCAATCCAAGAAAGGGCACACACGTGCCAACTCACATGAATGCATCCCAAAAGTCATCAAGTATTCCCACTTCGGTGAAACAAAGAAATTCAATTAAATGTAACGTATCATTTGCATATAGGTGTCACTGGCAATCAAATTAAGTGGGGCGCTCACAATGCTATGCGCACAATTTAATCATTAACCCTCTCGATGCGTCGTCGCCCTGCAAGCCTTATATTTTGATGAGGCACAATTTGAAAACGGTCAATTGCACACAAGTCATTTGACTTGTTATTTTAACTTTTACAGCAAGTTACCGAATAAGGCACTGATCAAACGCAAAATGTATAAACGAAGCAAATGCCTACACGTGTAATGTCGCGGTTCAACTGCCACTTGATATATACAAATAATACTTGATTTGTTCTTGTAGACGTGGTTAATCAAAGTCAGATTCAACTTTACCTTACAAAGCTTTTACAGTAAACACACCGTTCCCCTGTGTTTTCGTCTAGATCCCGCTGAGTTATTGCTAGCGAAGCAGAGATGAAGCATTATATTTCCCGCGTGCATGAACGCTTAAGAAATCCGAGTGAAAATTATTTATATCTCCGCTATAGAGAATTAAGTCTAGCATATAATTTATGAGGAAACATCGATTGTGAGGAAAAATGACTACGGGAGATTGGATACAATATCAAGCGGAGTCGGTGAGATTTTTTGAAATACATATTACCTACCAACAGAGAACTTTAAAGGGTGTGGTGTGGGTATTATTTCATCAAAAAATAAATAAATAGAATACTTACTTGTTTTGCCAGAGGTTTTTAAATTCAAACTTGGATTTGAACCTGTAACTTTTGACATTTGATTATTGTATAATATTACAAAAAAGGTTACGGAATAGCCTTATTATCTATAGGTAATCCTATAGGTAAACATTGTTTTCATACTACTTGGACCATGTATGGTTTTGAATCAGTACATCCGCCACCTAAGTTGTTACGTAAAAACAAGCTATACTCGTAAATCATGAATGCGAGTATATTCATTTTCTCCGGGAGATAACAAATACGCGAAGGGGAAACTCCAATCGGAATCTAAAAATTACGACAGTTTAAAAGTAGGTGTCATTTACATAAAACTACTATATCGGAAATGATAAACAGTCCCGTTCGCCCCATTTGTTTGTTCATATGAAATTGATAGATAAAATTCGCGCGTAAAATAGTTTTTTAGCAATTTACATATTCAGAATATTCTGATTCAGTTGGAGGCTAAGTTTTACTTAAGTTTCTAAAGATGTTTTCAGTGTTATTTTGATGGCGCCCCTTCGAAACAGATCAAAGCATTCGTGTCAAATTTATATATTCATCACTATGTAGTTGTCACTATTGGTTATGAATGAAACATGGTACCTATAACTAGTTGAAGTTCAGGGATCTCTATTCTCTAGTAATGATTATGTTTTTTATGTAGGCAGGACTGGCACGCAATATTGTTGTCGGCTTGTGTTGTGCCACATGACATGCAAACATATTACTCGCTGCGATCGCCTAACAATATCACAATCTCTGATCAAAAACACAATCCACGTGGCTTATTGATGATTATCACGCATATATAAAAGGTTTAAAATACAATGGTAAAATGAGCCGACAACTCCTGCACCATTCTGGATCGTTCGTTCATCGTCAAATAATGAAGTGCGAGTACATTGGCTTGAAAGCGTTATATCTCCTCTTAAAGTTACTCGGAACTGCTCAAGGAGATGTAAGTATTGCAAAAATACATATTTCAAATATTAACTAAGTAGTTTAAGTTGTAAATGGTGTCCACTCGTCGCGATACCTGCAAAAAGATAATTTCGAAAAAGAAGGAACTAAAAAAGTTAAGAAAAAAAAAATGGGCTCAAATAAATTAATAAACGTTTATTTTCGTTTTACTTTCTGTTGATGCTTTCGGTTTACCTAATCTCATTTGACCTAGAGTGAAGTAATTTCAGGCCAATTAAAAACTATAGATGTTTTCAAGGCTGTATATGTATATGTATAGCCTATGAATGCGTATACATGTTTGACTGTTGATTTACTCAAATCCACAGATTATTGATACATTATCGAAGGGGACAAGCAGAAACGCAAAAGTAGGTATTCGTTTGTTAAAAGATATGATTGTTGAAGCAATCTTTACTTTTACAATTGCTCCTTATTCTTTAAAACTAGATTTTGACTTTCTTTCTCCTTTTACAATGGCTTATTTGACATGTAACGTTCTTTTCATCCAGGCTGGCCCAAAGTGAGTTGGAGACTAGCTCAATACTTCTCGTAACTTCGCCCAGCAGTGGGACGTATGCAGGTTTTAATGGTGGTGGTTCTTTTAACAGCAAGGTGGTTTCTACACTTTGGTGTTATTTGCAGGAATGTTACCGTGCAGAATTTTCAGAAGATGTCTGGGCCTGTCCTGATTTTGATAATACAGTTTTGAATTGCGACCCCCTGGAGCTTGCTTTGGTAGAAGGGGATGATTCAGAGATAGGATTGCAAGGAAATATGAGAGTTGACGAAGAAATAGACGATGGAACAATGGTATAGTAACAAACACTTGCAAAAGGCATACGAATATTTGTAATTACTAAAGGACCATGTGCAAATTGACCCTAAACAGAACAGAGCTGAGAGTTATCTTATTTGATAGGTATTTTTTTTACTTATTTTCTTTATATAGACACCAAGTTGAATTCCATTGCAGAACTGACATATTTTGACTTTTGTCAGTCAATAATTGGTACATAAATTCACCCGAGTGGTATGCGTAACGCATCCCCCTCTGACAAAAAAAAAGGCTGTGTGGATCCGCCATCATCGCCGAGCGGTTGTGAATATTTTTATTTACATAATACGCACGTTTTAATACGAATATCTCAGATCTGCAATAGAATTCAACTTGTTGCCCATATAACGAAATGGAGCAGACTATAATACCGGTTTATAGATATAAGTCTCATCTCTGTTGGTTTTGGGGCCAGCCTCCTTTATTGTACTTTATCACCTACAATGTTTACCTAAACCAGTCTGTCTCCGCGACTTTGCTCGCGCAGAAGTCATTTAAAACTAATTGTCTTATGGCTGTGAAAATGGGGTTGAACGCTTTTAAATAACGCTTTGTTGTATTATATATTTGCATTGTATTGTACTATTTGTAGATGAACATAGAAGTATGGAAAATCATGGATGTTGGTTTCGAATACCTGTACCATACTCAGGGTGACATATGTGGCAGCTTAAAAGATGAAAATACGCCATGGTATCCTCTGATTGACGCAATGAACATCAAAGAATGCCCCATAGCCGTGGTAATTACTATATTGACTACTGTATTTAAAACGTAATACGTTTATACGTATTTAAAATGCTGAATTTCTCATGGATTTGTTCTATTCCTCCGCTTATAATTTTTAATTTGAGATCTGTCGATCAAAGTAATATCACATCGCATTATTTTCTCTACGTAGCTCATGAGTATTATCTTTGTAACGAAACAATTTAGTAAATTTTAACAATAACGTATAATAATGGTGTACAGTACTCCGATACTATTCTGCATTTATTTTTTTAGCTGCGGGCCTAAGATGGTTATCCACGAATGTCATAAGATAATGCTATAAGTTGATAAACTGACAAGTTGCACGGATAGCGCGACGGTGGCAGCTGCCAAAGAAAAACATTTGACATTTGATTTGATTGAAGAAGAAAGACATTTGACAGAACTGTTTAAAATTATCAGAAATTGTCAGAACGTGCCGACAAACTATCGTCTTATCCAGCAATTATCAGGATATCAGCTTGGCATCTTAGCCCCGCTGGAACATGTAATATTCTACTAATTCCGTGCAAAAAACGCATGTTAGTATTACTCGTTGGCTAACGTGTTATAATTTAGTAGAATCATTAATCAATTCTACTCTTGTATTGTGCGATTAAATAAGATCTTACAGTAAACAATAAATTTTGTTTAAGGTCATAGCTATTGCTTTTAGTTTTGGCCGATTAACAAGTGTATTTTCAAAATGTATATTCTTATTTATTAACATATTTTTAGGTAACTTTAACAGGTTCCTAGCCCAGTTGGTTGTGGCCTTGTCTACGAAGCAGGTGGTCCCGGGTTCGAATCCTGGTCAGTGCATTTATTTGTGAGTTTAGGAGAATATTTTATTTGTTCCTGAGTTATGGATGGTTCCTGTGTATTTATGTTAAGTAGATTATCTCATAATGTTTTTATTTAATGGTTTATTTATTTATTTATTATAACCACGTCACCTATTTTAACTCAATTTTTTTTGTTTCAGAAAACTTATGAAGTTAAAGATATGGTCATCAGATTGGGCAACATCAAGGATATGTTGAGCCATGAGATGTGTGGTAATTATAAAGTACAAATGTCTATGTCGAAAGAACTAGACAAAAAAATTGCGTGTCATGAACTAGGGATTTCAGTACTTGAATACAGTTGCAATAGCACTGAAGATTAGGAGTAGGTATGAAACAGAACCATACTTCCCACTTTTATAATAAAATATGCTTGAAAATAAATAAAATAAATTATTTTTTAAATAAGCATGGAACTATTTATTTTCTTCTTCTCGGTTTCTCTGAGCGTCCAGGTTTCCGCCGCATAGAGAAAAATGGGAAATATGAGGGATCTGACGAGCCGGATTTTGGTGGCTTTTGTTATATTGCGATTTCTCCAAACCCTCTTCATTTTGTCCATGGCAGACCAAGTTATCGCCATTCGCCGTTTGATCTCCCCCACACAACCCCCATTGTTGGTGATTAGTGCTCCTAGATATATGTATGAATGCACTATTCCACAATCTGCAATATGTGTGACCTCGGGCAAATTGTTGTTGGCACGATCTACTACCATAATTTTAGTCTTACTGCGGTTGATTTTAAGACCAAATTCCGAGCTGACGCTTGGTTGGACGGACTTGGTGGACGCAAATTTAGTTAATTTACCTTAATATACCGACCTTTCGACACAGTTTCATGTGTCATGTTCACTTGCTTGCTTTACTGATATAAGCATATACGTACAGATTTGTCCGGCAGATGCACCTTAGATCGGATCCGCCATTTGACCACACACGGACGGGCTCAGCAGTTAGCATCTAGACTTAACTATGAACACACAGATCCGGCTAGTATTGGCGGACATGCCTGTCAATGTATGGCGCTAATTAGATACTGATATATGTCTGCTGGATACCTGCCCGTGGACTGCCCACATTTAGCCACACGTACAGTATTATCCGTCAAATGTATCTATCTGCCAGACATCCGGTGGGCATAAATCCGTCAATCTGTGGCGATATAAAGCCTCTGTTATGTCTGCGGGTTGTCCGACCTCTGCCCATGCTCAAAACCAACAGATCCGATTCCAGATCTACTTATATACTACGTATTAACAAACTATTGCATTAATGTCAAACCATTTTTAGATTGACGTTTTAAGGATTTCGTATCCAAGTCGTTTGTGACTGTAATGCACTTCGGTCATTTAGATCTCCGGTCCAATCATTTTGTTGTAGCCTAGTTGGTAGTGACTTTCCGTTTGAAACGTAAGATCCTAGGTTAAAATCTCTGTAAAGCCTGTTTATTTTGTTTATATCAGTTTTTTTATTTTATTTTACTGTACGTACAATAAAAAAATCTTATTATTACATATCGACAAGGTTTGATAATCTTATTAAAAACATAATACGTAGTGCCATTTTCAAATAGAAAACTCCCACGTAAATTAGACATATTAATTGCATAGGTATGGTTCATAAACTTTTAGGGAGATTATACTATTAGTAGAGACATATGAATATCTATATGTTAGTAACCTTTCCCATCGCGGAACAACGGCGTTTATTTGTAGGTAATTAGTTTATTCGTTAGTTCATTCGTTAAAAACAAACAAATAATCTAGATCTGGAGAAATAAAGGGTCCATTGATCACTTCGTTCGTTCGCTTTTAGCTGCGTCTTTATCACACGAATAAGAAAGTGCCAGAGTGCGATGTACACATTTACCAACGTTCAATGTTCGCGGTAGTAGCCTGGATCTGCTATCCGAGCCTCGGAATACATATAATTGAGAAATAAGTAACATACCTATATTCATCTCTTTTTGACGCTTTTTTATTTGGTAAAGAAATAAAGGCACGTCTGCCGTATGCACCCGGAGAGGTGGGCCAAGCTGGCTACGGAATGGGACCCACGGGACTACGCAACCGGCGTAGGCCGAGGAAGAGGCAGACCGAAGAGAAGATGGCGAGACGATCTGGAGGCATTCTGCGCAGATTGGTGGGAAACTGCTAAGAATAGGACCGAATGGAAGAGACGAGGGGAGGCCTTTGCCCAGCAGTGGGACACTTAATAGGCTACAAAAAAAAAAAAAAAAAAAAAAAAAAAAAAAAAAAAAAAAAAAAAAAAAAAAAAAAAAAAAATTAAGGACGGGTATATCTTTGACAGGAAATTTTGACTACTTACTATGAAAGTACCGAAAAATATTTAAAATTGTTTTTTAACTTAAATATTATAAAGAAATACATATAAAGGGTTAATAAGATAATATTATGTGGTAAGGTAAATTTATCTTAGGTATTCTAGAATTGTATTGTCGGTACAACTAGCCAAGTCAAATCTTTAATTTCACATATATGTTTTTGGTGGAATTAGATTTTCTTTGTCGAACGTTAAACCAGTGGATGACTATCGACCGATGTTGATAGTCATTTAATATCGCTATTGGCGATAGCTAGGTATCAGGGTCTGAGGATGGTCCATCATGAAACTGTTTGAATCATAAATAGTTGATTGCATTAATTAAGATTAGGTCTATAAAGTATTAAGATCTGTCTATGCTAAGTTTCCTAGATTTTGATAGCATTGACTGTGGAAGTCTCATCACGATTCCCGCTACTTTCTATTCAATTCTCATTCACATACGGGTTTAATGTCAAAATACTTAATATGGTCATACTTATAGTTATTTGACGCATATATTTATATACTAGCTTTTACCCGCGGCTTCGCCCGCGTACTAAACGTAATTTTAAACCGTCTACAAATAAGGAGGTTCTTAGTTGGGCCCGTATATTTGTATGTACCTACATATGTATGTTTGTCCGCTATTATCTTGCGGTTGGCTGAACGGATTTAAATGGAATGGATGGTTGTCGCAAAAGTGATCAAACTGAAAAATTCAAGTTGGCGGCTGTTTCTCAATTTTGACCTTTGATTTGTTATAAAGAACCTCTCGACCCTTTATATATGCCTACCGAGCTTTATCACGAACTTAACTCTATAAATTCAAGATGGTGGCCATTGATGGTGGCATTGGTGGTTCGTTAGAAAGAACCTTTCGGTTCCTCGGATATCAATTTTCATCACGATCACATAACTGAAGAAATTCTAGACGATGGCCGTTTTTCTCAGGTTTAACTTCAGATTATTCATAAAGAGAACCTCTTGGAAATCGATTTTAACACGATCGGATCAAAATCGAAATAATTCAAGATGGCGGCCGGATCTCGCAGTTTTTACTACAGATCATTACTGAGGAATCTCTCGGATCCCCAAATACCGATTATTATCAAGGTTGGATTAAAACTCAATAAATTCAAGATGGAGCCCCTTTTCGCAATTCTGATCAAGGACCTATTTTAGATTTAAGGTAGGCAGAGGTAGGTCGTTAGGTAAGTTACACTTACTGTATATATTTCCCATGTTGACTTTTTCACCCCATTTCGTACTCCTATTTACTCATTTCTCGTTAAGAATACTCCTGTGAATAACATAGTCTAATAAATCTTGTTTCCCGATATACAAAGACACAGGTTTCCGCGTTCACCGCGAAAAAACTTCCGTTTGTCGCGTCACCTCGTTTTGAGAGCACTCCCCTATCTGCCACAGCCAGTATTGGAATCCTTGGCGTTGACATCTCGAGTGAAGTCCAGTTCCGCGGCCACCTAGAGGGTAAGGCCAAATTGGCCTCGAAGAAGCTCGGTGTGCTCAATAGATCGAGGCAGTATTTCACGCCGGCCCATCGCCTACAGCTTTATAAGGCGCAGGTTCGCCCGCATATGGAATACTGCTCTCATCTTTGGGCAGGGGTACCTAAGTACCAGCTTCTTCCTCTAGACCGCATCCAACGGAGAGCAGCTCGAATTGTCAACTGCCAACGTATTTCTGATCGGCTTGATCCCTTGGCGCTGCGTAGAGATTTGGCCTCACTCTGCATTTTCTATCGCATGTATTATGGGGAGTGTTCCGAGGAATTGTTCGGATTAATCCCTGCCGCTTCTTTCCGCCATCGCCCTACGCGACAATATTTCCACTCTCACCATTTAGATAGTTGGCAGTCCTCAACTGTGCGCTTTTCCCGAAACTTCCTGCCTCGCACAGCTAAACTGTGGAACGAACTGTCGCCAGCGGTGTTTCCGGACCGATACGACCTTCAAACCTTCAAGAAAAGAGCGTACTCCCACCGTAAAGGCCGGCAACGCGCTTGCGACACCTCTGGTGTTGCGGGTGTCCATGGACGACGTTAATCGCTTACCATCAGGCGATTCGTTTGCTCGTTTGCCCCCTATAGCATTAAAAAAAAAACAATCAAATCCCACTTCACCCCTTTAGGAGGAGAATTCTAAAAAATCCTAGCTATTTCCCGCAGCTTCGCCCGCGTACAAAATAAATGTTCAACCGTAACGTAATTTCAAAATCAAGTTGGCGGCTTTGATTCGTTATAAAGAACCTCTTGAACTCTTTGATATGTACCAGCCGAGTACATATTACGATCAATGTTGACTTCTGATTCCTTAGAAAGAACCTTTCAGATTCTCAGATATTGATTTCCATCACGATCAGATCATAACTGACGAAATTTCAGATGGCGGCCTTTTCTCGCAGTTTTGGCTCCAGATTCATTGTAAAGAACCTCTCGGATCTTCTTTCTTATCTCAATTAGAAGGTGAATTCTGAAAAATCCTATCTTAATGCACCCCTACACCTTAATAAGAAACCTACGTGCCATGCCAAATTTGAAATTTTAGAAACAGAAATAAACAACAAAACGACACTCACGTTGATATTTTGAGATTTCAACCCCATCGCACCCCAACATATGTATGATTCACCATCGGGAAGATAGTGTATCATACGTTCACCTCATTGGATTTCAAAATGGTTGTTGATTTTTATTTCAGCGACCCGATAAACCATAATAACGATAATCATGATGTTTTTTGACTTTGTTACCCCTTTTTGCCCTCTTAGGGGTTTATTTCTCAAAAAATCAAATACACGTCTTTACTCATTTATCTTTAGAAATACTCTTGTGTAGTTTTGAATAAAATAGTTTAACTAATCATGTTTCCCCATACATAGTTTGTACCGTCATTTCTCCCCCTTTGGAGGTGAATTTTGAAAACTCCTTTGTTTGTGCACCCAGGCCTTATAAGGAACCTAACTTAAGAACCTTAACTTAAGGAACCCTAACTTAACACTTAGGTGTTAAGTTTGGAATCTATAGAACCAGAAATAAACAACAAAACGACACCCATATTTATATTTTTAGAGTTCGACCCCCCTCGCGCCCCAACAGGGAAGATGGTATTTCACAATCGCCACGTTAGATTTTAAAATCGTCGTTGTTTTTGTAATCAGCGACCCGATAAACCAGAAAACGATACCCATGTTGTTTTTTTTACTTTTTCACCCCTTTTTCCCCTTATATGGGTTGAATTTTCAAAAAACCTGAAACACGTGCTACCTCATTTATCTTTATAAATACTCCTGTAAAGTTTCAAATGGAATAGGCCAACTAATCTTGTTTCCCCATAAAAACTTTGGACTTCCAAATCACCCCCTTAGGGGGTTGAATTTTGAAAAATCCTTTCTTAGTGCACCTCTAGACTTTATAAGGAACCTACGTTTCAAATTTGGTATCTCTAGGACCAGCGGTTTGGGCTGTGCGTTGATATGTCAGTCAGTCAGTCAGTCAGTTAGTCATTCAGTCAGTCAGTTTTTTTTTTATATATATAGATAAAAACATCTTTTTTGTATTGTGATGAGAAACCTTTACACATAAAATAAAGTCTCTAGCTAAACAGAAAACCTTCCGCCATACAAACTTTCAACACTCTTTTCACCCTTATAAGGGTCGAATTTTCGAAATCGCTGAAATTACTTTTTGTAAACTCTAATGAGGATTCTTTTCACAAAGTTTGTAGTCTATAACTAAAAGGGAAACGCTTCCGCCATACAAACTTTTAACACACTTTTCACCCCTTTTGGGGTTGATTTTTCCAAAACGCTAAAATAACTTTTTTTGTATTTTAATAACAAACCTCTACACCAACTTTTGAGTCTCTATCTAAAAAAAAAACCTTTCTTCCATACAAACTTTCAACCCCGATTTAACCCCCTTAGAAGATGATTTTTTCAAAACCCTTTCTTATTCGTTACCTTCGTTAAACACCTAACGTAATGTGAAAATTTCAGGATCATACGTTTAGTAGTTTCGGCTGTGCGTTGATCAGTGAGTCAGTCAGTCAGGACTTTTCCTTTTATATGTATAGATTTTTAAATCAGATAATAACGCGTTATACCACGTAGACGATCGAGACGCGGTTGTAAAGCGGCCTGGTGTGCGGCTCGGAAGACACAAACCTTTGATAGCTATGAATTATTCAAGGTGAGCTGAAACTCAGAGTTAAGCAAGTTTTGGAGCTTATCTACATATATAATATGCAGCTGAAGACTTTAATGGTTCTTAGCTGCTTTTAGGGACTATTTTTTTCACAATTTAAATTACACAAACAAACAGAACTCTGTATAATAGTTTTAATCTTCAACAGTCCTTATACTTCGCAAAATATTTCTTTGCTAAGTATCTTTCTCTCTCCGTTATGGCTTCGCTAGTTACTTAAAGAGGTCTTTAGCCCTTAGTTAAAAGCTATGTTCAAGTACTAGCCTCGTGCAAGCCCGGCATTAGTCATTGCACAAAACAGTGCTCGTGACGTCTGCCATGGGCTCTCCGCATAAAGGAAGTACTTTAATTTGCGGAGGATTCGCTCGAGAGATTTATTTCAGACTTGCTTACTTTGCTGGCTCTTGTTTCTGGACGGTTTGTTAGGAACCCGGTAGGTAATAATTGTAGTGAGATTAGAGACGTTAGACTTTAAACAGCGCCGTTAACACGTGGGATTTCAGTTTTTACTTGCTTTCCTCTACAATGCAGGAAAACGCTCTGGCTACTTATCTCGTAGCGAACTGCGAAAAGTGTGAAGTGTTGTTTGGTGCGAATGATACCAAATTTCTTAGAAAGGAGAAGTTGAAAAATTCATAACCTTGGGCGCGTGCATTCCAAAGTCGAGAGTTTGAGTCTCACCCGAGGCCATGAGATTTTCTTTAAAAAAAATAGAGGTCTTCGAAGTGGAAATAGTAATCAAATACCACTGCTTTGCAAGGCAAAAACAAAGTTCGCATCTCAGATCTCACTAATTATTAACTACTCACTTTTTGCCTACGATTTGTCAGTGATTTTTCGGCTGTAACTTTTCAATCCTAAATAGAACATGTGCGCGGTGCCGGCAAACCCGTGGTTCCTTCCGGCTTTCAGTTTACACGCCAAACCCTCTTTACGTACATAGGTAAGGTACCTACTGTCGGTACTTCGAACGCTCGAGTTTCCGCGAGTGTGACATGGAAAATTTTGTATATTACAATAATAGGTAAGTACCACATAATATTGTAACCATTATTCAAATAATATTTTTTTGCAATAAACATGGGATTTATCTATAGATGGTACATTAGGTATAATTACAGAAGCTCTACATGTTTAACCGCACAACAACAAAAATAGGTACATATAGCAATAAATCTAGGTAAACTGCCATTTCGAATACCAGTAGTGGTGTACTTGAGTCTTAATTCACTAACTTGTACAATTATAATTATTTATAATATCCAATTCCATTGTTGTCATATAGATAATATTTTTTTTGTTTTTAAATTTGTTTGTTTTCAATTTAATGCTAAGGTAAATACCACGATTGTAATAATGTGCCTATAGTCAAAGAGGTATATGTATAGTACCAGTAAAGAAGAACCAACAAACTATTTGGCAAATTGAGAAAGCGTGTCCGGCTCTCGAGTTAAGTTTGACGAAAAAGGGAAAATCAAAGCGACACTCGACTACTCTTCAGCGCTCTTGGGGCGCACTGCGACAGACGAACTTGTCATTTACAGTGGCCCGCGCCGCGACAGCTAGTTTCCGTTTCGAGTAAACTACAAAATAACATTAAGTTTCTTAGTTAAGTATTTCGACATCTACGTCTTAGTAGACGTAGATGTCGAAATTCTTCTCTTTGCAAATCCTTCTTGGAAGTATTTGAGAGCTCGTTTACATTTCATGTTTAAACTCAGCATCAGTATGTTTAAAAATAGAAAATCTATAGGTAAATATGTTTTCACATTTTGATACCCCTACTTTTAATTTCATATAACGAATTATTCCTACAGTAAAATTGGTATTACGTCGACGGCGAAATAATTTTTTTATACGATTCCAGATGACCTTGGTTCTAGTTAGTCGTTAATTATATACTTGGTACCTATATTTAATGTAATTTGGTAACTATCGTTGTCGGAAAATGGACAGTAAGTGGATGATGTGTTCATAAGTGAGTAGGTACTTAGAAGGTATGTAAGTCTATATTTAAGCACCATTATCTATTAAAGTTAAATTATCGAGTCTCCTGGCACGTGTCTAACAGTAAACAAAAATCTGATGAAACATCTCAAAAAGGTCGCGTGAAGTGGTCAAAAAAAGCCGCACGCACATCAAAAACCGTGATAACTAGCGTAAGGGAGTCTTCGAGTGCCCTCGAGCAGTTCCAATAATGTCGGAGCAATAAAGTTGTCAGATCTGAATCGTCAGCTAACGACGCACTTTCCATTTGGAAATTCGAGTAAACACAGAGGTGCGACGCGACGTTCACGAGTTCAAAGATAATTACGCTCCTGTGCTCCTGGGCTGTTTGCTTTAAAGTGGCAAAAAAAGGTAGATTTCAGCAAAAGATAAAGTTTATACAATAGAAAAAACAATGTAGTTTTTCCTAATGTTTAACAGTCACATCGATTTCTATTGTGGTTATCTTTCTCTGTCTCTTTGTTTTGAGTAATTTAAATTTGTAAGTATAACATACCGTCATAAGTAATTAAACAAAAAGCATTTCCCCATTTGTCCAAGCGAAACTAAATTTAAACGTGGACTATAAACCGACCGGTTTTATGTAGCCAACAATGAATACAGGACCCCATAGCAAACGGATATTTAGGAAAAAAGTTAATGGTGCTTAAAGCTTGGACACAGTCCTGTAATTACGAATTAAAAAGTTCGCCCGCAGGACGCCGGTTTTTTCTCATTTATTTGAATGTGAAGAAGATAATATTGCACCCCAAATCTCTATACCTCGTCAAAGTAACAACGTCACTATTACATAAAAAATAAGGTTGTTAATCCTGTCCCAGAGTACCTATATAATTACTCCAAACGCTATCTCCTCATGCAGGATATGTTTTTACCCTGTTTCTATTCGTAAATGCGACAGAAAATTAACTTTTACGATATAGGTACGTATTTTTGCAAGGGTTTTGAATGTTAAACCAAATTGGTTTACTTTCATTACTTTGAGTACTTTTGCTGTGGTACGAGGTATGAGGAGTCGTATTTGTACTTTTCTAATTGATAATATTTATAGCTTATAGCCATGATATTAATATAAAGCGTACATTAAAATATATATTATATAATGTTGAAATGCTTTTATTTAATTAAATTACTATTAATTAAATGTTGAACTAGGTATTGGGTTTTAATTTATGCATCGATTCTAGTAAAATATTTTAATTCAACCTTTTTGTTTAGTTTAGTCAGATGAATTTGTTACTACAAAATACAGCGTGTATTTTAAATATTACCTCAAATTTTAACCAGACGTAGGCGTTAGTGCTATGAACCGATATTGCAATGAGAACTTACTTTTTATAATTATTTTTTTCCTTATAAACATACCTGGGATAACTCGGGGCATCTATACGAAAGTGATGTAGCTAAATATTTAATCCCCAAAAATATCGATGCTACTGTCAAGATCTAAATGTTATTCGACATAAATAAATATTACTTATTTTCTCCACATCTTAAAATAAAAAAGATAAACAAATTAAAGCGTGTTATTTAAGATAGGTACGAATGGTGCTGACAGTAAATTGTCATTTGGATTGAAATAACGTCCGCGTAATTTTACTATCTTAAGAGGCTTGATATCAGATATGATATCTAACCTATTGATAGCTATCGAGAATGTTCAGAGAGCACATATATGTATAAATTTAATTATATCGACATATTTTTTATCGATATCAAATCTCTAGAACTTCCCAGAGTTATCCCAGGTACGAGTATGCTTATATTATAAAATAATTCAGCACGCACTTTATCGCTACTTTGTTTTACTGGCGTGACGTCACAACTGTCACTTTTAACTGCTGTTAAATAAGTGTACGCAATACATTGCTGCTCGAAAACATTTCAAAAATTTATTACGCTGTAGTGGTTGTGATAGCTATTGGTGTGGACTGTATATAAATGAGATGGTATATTGATGGAAACACTTATTTAGAACAGTTATTTATTATTAAATCACAATCACAAATATAACCAATGTTCTCGGTACGGTTGACAAAGGCAGACTGCAGACACATGTCAAATTCAAATGTATATTAAAATACATATAAAAAAGGCCACAACCCAGCCAGTCGCCAACAGGTTGTGACAAACTTAAAATTACCTTATCGGTTCATAGTACCTATACTAAAACCTATGTTTGGTCACGGTTTGAGGTAATATTAAAAACACAAGTCGTATAACAAGAATTCATTCTAATTTAATTATCAACTATAGTAAACTGTACCGATTTCTACATATCTAACTCACATTTATTTTGAAAGCAAATATTGTCTCATATGTATTTCATTGTTCGTCGTTATTACCATAGTAAAAATTCCAACAGTAAAGCAATGCCGCATGTGGTTATATAAAAATCCGAATTACAATGCGTAATAAAACGTCTTATTGTGAGAATCCAGATTAGAGAGGGTTCAGATTATTGTTAGGGAATTATTTTGTTTTACGACAGGAAAATAATAAGCATCATGTTTATGAGGCGCAATAAAAATGCGGATAGCTCATGCTTGAGCTTCCATACAGTTAGTATTAGTAGCATGGTGTGTAACAATTTATTTATATTGTTGATGTTATATCTTTTATGGTAAATGCTACTTAATATACGATCCAATAAATTATTTAAGTCTACCAGGATTCAGTGCCATGTCAAAAATATTGCAAAATTGTTCCGCTGTACAAAATCAAAAGGTATTCTTAAACTTAATTAGGAGACATTAGGCCACTAGAAGAATTTTGAGATGCTCGAAATCTATAAATGGAATTCACTCTTATCATATATTTTTAAATAGCATTTTTGAGTATAAATTAAACACCTATATTTTTTTTTATAGGTAATGATGTTTAATTAAAATTAAAAAAATATGAATATAATTATTTTGTTACTATGGGAATTAACGCAAGATTTTTTTGTATGCAAAAGTGATAATCCACGTTGTTAAGGCTTCCTCACTTTTAAGATGGCGATTAAAATTATATTACACCCTGGCGATAACATATGAGATTATTAGGTATTCTCGCACAAACATTTCACAGGCAGGTCACACATATTTGTAACTACTACATTTAGCAATTGGTCGCTTCAAAGGTCCTAATCGAGGTCACTTATACCCCTTTTGAAGTCACAAAATCGTCTGAAAGTCATTGTGCTACATAAATAAAATTGTCCGTTTGCTGATTATAATCATTGCCTACGAAGTTATTTAGTAAAAAAAATAAAAGTCGTTAAATGGCTGTAACATTGGTATTTATATAATTAAACAAAATTGGCTATTAGTGTTCTACTTCTAATGAAATAAGCTTTTAAAAAACATTATAATACACGTGCATTCCATGTATAGATTTCGAGCACTCATTCTTTTCCCAGTGACCCACGTAGGCTGTACGTAACGTAACGACCTAACGAGTAACGACCCAATATTTTTACGATTATTATTACCAAAAATTATCATATCATTCTACTTGGTAATTCTGGCAAAACAAAGGGTTATTGGTCGGAAGATCAATGGTTGCCGTGGGCTGAATGTATTTACGGCCTACTGCACTGTAAATTCCACGATATCGCGTATCGCCGGCGGGTTCGCTCGCAACCAACACATGAGACAGTTTTATTTCAGTAAGACCCCTGAAATGAAACGAGTAGGTTGATAAATGTGTGTAGGTGATAAGACAATTTACGACTACTTAACAATTACAACCAATTTAAACTAAAGTAGAGGTTCTACTTTATCTAATTATAATTATAATTCAAGGTCAAACGCTTTTTTTCGTTCTGTGCCAAAAGTTCCTGAAACATTATTTACTATATTAAACAGTGGGGGTTATTAAGCACCTAGGTAAGTATAAGAAATCTGAACAGGATAAAACAACGACAGGCTATGTAATTATTCCCATGTTGTCACATTTGCTGTAGCCTCCATAATAGAACAATATAATTTAATTTATATCCCCACATATTATTAACCCTCAATAATGCGTTTGTATATAAAGCAGTGTATGTAATTGTAAATACATACCACTTTAATTACATACAATCACATAAACTACTATTATAATGAATTATGGATAACACTCACGTATTTTTAGTCTCTACGCGTGAAATGTTTCGGAGACCATTACCAAGCATGTGTAAAAATATTACTATACGATAGTTTAAATTTGACAGTTGAACGTGCATTATTTTAAAAGAAACTCATATTTATAAGTATTGGAAATATTTTACTAGGCCTTGTAATTCAGGCGCAGTGAAGTAGAACATACCTAATCGTATTATTTTACTGTTATGCATCATTTTACTGTGATCGGTTTTTGCTCACTGAACAGGCATTGCCATTATTTTCTTGAAATATTTTTATTTAATGAAGTCGTATAGTCTTTTGGTTAATAATTACGTTGTTGCCTTTGTGAATTATGAATTGTAAAAGGATTTGAGTCAAGCAAATGACTGTGTGGTCACGAGAGCAATACGACGGTACAGGCAGGTACCTACTCAAATAATCTTTTATTATGTTTTATTTTGTCTTTTATTATTAACTAAATAACAATATCGCTAAATATTTAAATTGTTATTAACGTTCGAGCTATTGGTGAAATTTTTACATATTCGCTAACAAATGTGTTTTCATATCTCATGTTCTGAAAATGGGTCGTTGTTAACCTATGAAGCGGGTGGAAAATCCAATTGCATTTTTTTCTTATGTTTTGCTAATTACAATTGAAAATCGGTTTAAAATGAATGGATGCAGCGATGCATATATTATTTCCATTCTGATAATTATTTCCCAAATCTATAAATGACAACCGTAAATCATTTTTATAAAATAAAAGGTTCGTCGAACCTCTCATACACATATGATATATATACAAGGACGTTTAGCTATATTTAGCTATATATCTAAATGTATCTTTCCTCGTATTTGAAGGCATATTTCAGTTTCGGACTATCGGCGCTCTTACTAGGTTCGATCGAGCGAGCGATCCAAAATACTTCAACTGAAATGGGTGGCTTTCTTCATTTGGTTAACAATCTACTCTTCTTCTACTTCATAGCGCTTTTCCGGCTTATATCACGGCTCATGTAGGGAGCCTGGGGTCCACTTTGGCAACTAATCCCAAGATTTGACATAGGCACTAGTTTTATGAAAGAGGCTGCCACCTGACCTCCAACCCAGAGGGTAAACTATGTCTTATTGGCCTTTGTCCGGTTTCCTCACGATGTTTTCCGTCACCGAAAAGCGATTGGTAAATTCCAAATGATATTTCGTACGTAAGTTCCGAAACAATCATTGGTGCGAACAGGCCCGTGACCTTCGTAATAAAAGTCGCAAGCTCTTACCGCTGGGCCACCAACGCTCGTGGTTAACAATCTACTATTCTTCGTGCATTGGGTGTAATTGCAAAATTGCAAGAGTGTCTAGAATCGCCACAAACATTATTAACATTTTCTTCCAAGCAAGAAGAAACTGAATGAAATCCGAGTTCTTTAATGAAGACAAGTGAAATATTATTCAGAAAAGAGCGAGCACAAACAGTACCCGAACTCGCAGAACGTAATTAATTTGAAAAATGTGCAGACGAAACAAAGGTCGAAATGCCGTAGGAATGCTGGACAAAGTACCAATGCTGGTTGTTAAGATTGCAGCAATGTTTCACTAATTGTTAGTAAGACGACTCCCTACCGTTCCCCTTTGTTAACTAAATTAAATTAATCGCTGGGAAATATTTAAATAGAAACTTGTGGAAGATTCTCGCGCGGGCAATCGGCAGCAGCCTTAGCGCTCGCTTTGTCTAGACCGGGAGTCTTTGGCGCACTTTGTGTGCTTACTTGCATAATTAGAAACGGATTTCTATATCAACGTATCCAATCAAGACGTAGGTACTGAAGAAGCTAGACTTTGGACGGCGAGAAATTGCTTTGCGAGAAATCTGAGAGCTGTTAACTAAAAAAGGTACTTACATGAAGAAAGTTGTGTTCTATAATTTATTTATTTTCTTAAAATATTATTATTATTTTAAACTTTATTGCACGTAAAAAAAGTGTACAAAAGGTGGACTTAATGCCTTTGGGCATTCTCTACCAGTCAACCATAGGGCCAAACAGAAATAATTAAGGTGGGTGGTAAAATATTGATGTTATGTTCCTTATAGGTAATTCGTGAATGATGGCGTTTCAGGTGCGTCTAGGGCAAGAGATTCTTAATGGAATTTCATACAAATGTTAAAGGTCTAGGCCGGAAAAGTCCTCTTCTTTAATTTCCATTCCACATTTTGTGGCATCACAAAACTGATCACGCCATTCTGCAAAAATGTATTTTCTTTTAAAACTGAGTTAAAATATAGCTAAATATTAATACACACACGTGAGTTTTAGTTTTTGTCTTGCGTTTACTTATAATTTTCCTTAAAAAAAAAACCTGCCGTATATACGTATTCGGCCTGCAAGTCCTTCCCGGCCTCTGCAGTAATGTACTATTTTATTATCATGTTCTGGAAGTAGGTCATTTGGACTTATTGGATGTCTATGAAGTGGGTTGAAATTGACGCATTCCATCCCTAGAGCTGAAGAAAGGTATAGTCCCTGTCCAAATACTAAATAATATTGTCTGGGAGAATAGCGAATTGTAGTGTTATTCTTAATACTATAATTACTATTTAAAACGAGATATTTACCATGTACATTTGTTTTCATGAGCTCCCGATATATTGTACATGGTAAATATCTCGTTTTAAATAGTAATTATAGTGTAAATGACCATGTTAGCTTAAAATCTTATATTATTCTTAATAGTTATTGAAATTTATTTTATCAATTAGGTTCGAATAATAAATCAATTAAGTAACAGTATTGTAATAAACATAGAATGGGCTATCGCGAATTTAGTTCGACACAGTTTCTTGTCAGCTTGACAACGACTCGGGGTGACCTGAAACTATGTCGAAACGTCGGTATATTCAGGTAAATTAACTAAATTCGCGATAGGCCCGTTCTATATTTATAATAATGTGTAGTACACGAACGTGTAAAGTGTAATATAAATATTCTTTTGGTTTTAATGACAAAAAAGTCTAGGTTCTTAATGACGATGAAGACAGGGAAATGCATCTTTTCCCCGATGCTTGGGCCAGTGTGATTAACACGATTTGCTGTAGTAAGCGTTGTAGTGTCGATATGTAGTTTACGTATCGTTATCTACACTTGCATTTCGCTCCCATCAGTAAGTGCGAGCAAGATGCACTGACAGTGAGTTGACGTAGACGCTAGCGAGTATAGATTACTATGGTAAATTTCAAACACGTGGTAAGCAATATCTACGAGTATTTCGGCCGCATTTTGGATCCATTTGTGCTTGTTTTTTATCTAAGGTCCGCCACTTAAGGTTCGTTTCTAAATGAACCTTTATGTTAATAGAGCCTTATCGGTAAGAGATTAAGTAGTACCTTTTACTAAAAACGATAAAAAATTAGGTATTTAATTTTGTCTTTTATTTACATGTAGATACTGTACAAGAACAAAAAACAGCAGTGAGCTTGTAAGTATACCTAGTATTATAACGTCTAGAAAGACGCAGTATCCAAAAACTATAAAATTGGCACTAGTAGCATGGCATTGAAACGTACCGCTCTAATACCTCCGTCTTAGTGCTGGCACTAAAGCAATATATCTCCACGGAATAGGTATGTTGCTAGCTACCGTTTGTGTTTTACGATGGAGGCAAACAATTTGTATTCGGCGCTGGTCCTGGCTGTAAAAGTTCGGATTGCGACTGTCTGATTCCGTCCAGGTGGACAATCTGATAAGCAGACGGCGGCTATTGCTGAACCTTGGATATATTTGTTTCGTAGGTATTCGACTTTTTTCTTACAGATAATAGTCCTCTACAGTAAATCTCTTAGGTTTGCAAACTTTAAAAAGGGCTAGTTTCCCCTCTGGGTTAGGTTAGAAAGTCTGATCGCAATTGCTTTGGCAAACTAGCTCCTACGCAAAATATTTGGATTAGGTTGCCAAAGCGGACCCCAAGCTCAATGAGCCGCTAAACTCTAGTAAGGTGAAGATATCTTTCGTTTCGTTTGCGCCATAAATCCATAATATTGACCACCTCATTTTAAGTCTACTGATTCAAGAATGGCTCCCCAGGTCCGAGGTCTGGTTATGCCCAATCAGATGGTTGTTTGTTTGCGGCTAGCACTTACAAATTCTCCAGGGATGTACACTTTAAACTCACCCACAATGTATGAGTATTTTAGTCTTTGCAACTTTTAATTTAAACATGTTAACAAAATATTGTGTATTTCCATAGTAAACTGGTATAAATTAAATCTATTAATATCTGGTACTATTTAATACAGTTACAGTTAAGGTCTATACTTACATACTAGGTTTTAGTATAGTTGTAGTCTATTATACGTACATACATCGATATTTCTTGGAAATATTGTAATATTGAGAATACTTTTATTATTTGTTATATTTTAGTTGGTTGTGATACAAGTGTGCTATGATGGTCATTATACAGTAGGCAGTATTATGCGCGCAAGCTGATAGCGAGTGCGCAATAAGGAAGCCGATGTGTATAATGACTAAGCACACGTGTTTCATAGGACGTTTTTCAACACATTTGTGAGGCAATGTGACAACAATGTGAGGAAAAATAAAAATAGCTACTAGGTATATAATGGTTTAATGGTCGCTCTCGTCGTAACTCTCACATTCTGTCCCTTTTGTATTCGGTTATTTTCAACCCTGCAACTCCCCGCTATCTTAAGGTGCGGTTCAGCTATCTCCGTTCAGATAGGTCCTCCCGAAATTTGCTGCTTTCTGTCCCATCATCCTCTTCGAAGTTTTACATCGGTTCTTTCACTTTTCAAGCGGTTCGGCTTTGGAACTCTTTGCCTCTTGACGTAAGGTGCGCTCAATCCTCGACCTCATTTAAAAAGCTCCTTAAACAACACTACTTATCTCGTCTGTAACACTTTTGTCTGCTTCCTCCTTATTTGGTTGGCACTGTATATATTTATTTATATGTATATATTTATATCTATGTATATGTTTGTATGTTTATTTATTTTTTATTTTATTTAGTTTGCTACTATAATGGATGAGCTATTTCCACTTCTATGTCTATTTTTTGCAACGCCTACAGATTTTTTTTTTAATTAGTTTTTGCTACCTAAAGGTTGTCTGGAAGAGATCGCTTTTTAGCGATAAGACCGCCTGTTTTTTGCCTCTTCTTTTGTTCGCTGTATTCTCTGTATTTGCTTCATATGAGGTGTGCAATAAAGAGTATTTGTATTGTATTGTATTGTTTATTAGGAAATGTAGTTTAATTTGCTGCCTTTTTTATTTAATATATGGACCATGTTTAACCGCACATAAATATAGAACCATATATTTTGTTTTTTTTTTGTATGTCGCAAGTACGCTTGAAGTATCTAGTGGTGGTTAAATTTTTCCGTGGTCAGTTTAATGTTAGTACTTAAGCAAATTAAAAAAAGTTAGGTCAGCGGACAATAATGTTTTGTTCATACTTACGCCATAAATTTAGGGACCCATGAAAAAGAAACTTATATTATAAAACACCATTTTTAATAATTTCAGCTTAATTTTTAAGTTACTTAATATATCATAATTAAACACGGCAGATAAAAAAAAGTAAAGTACTTGTACAAAATAAAACACCAACTGCAAAATTTATTTTGAGCTTCTTAATTAATAAAATCATTGGTAATTCATTGAAATTAAACACTTTAGAACGGATTAATCGCGTTCATGACCCTACGTTTCGAGCCCTTTACAGCACTCGTTTTCACAGGGTTAAGATGATGACCGAGAGAATGCGAATTATTCCCGTCAATCAACAAAGTTACTTGTGCAAACTACCTACATACAAAAATATAAATATAATTAAAAACAAAACAAAGGTTGGTCTACAATGCCCCGAGGGGTTATAAAGCTAGTGATACATTGCCTGAAGGCCATTCTATAATTAAAATTCAAAATTATAAAAACCCTGTGAGGATTAACATACGTACAAGTCGTACAACTTACGAACGCTTCCCTAACTGGCTTATAGGGCAGAAAGAAGCGACAAGAAAACTACTCCATTTTGCCTCTTTTATCCGTTTTCTATCTTTTCATACAAAGTCCACACTAAGTCTTCCAGTCCTGTGTCGTGCTTGATCCTTGATGAGATGTAATACAGGATCCCAAGCTGGTGGTACTGAAAAATCATCCATCATCATCATTGTAATTATCGACCCGTATAAGTCTGGTGTTTCATCTCTACAAGAGATTTTAAAAATCATAGAGAGTTGCATTGCTGGTCAACTTGACCGACACCAACCATCAGTTCAAGCTGGCTTCCGCCCTGCATTTTCCACCACCGATCTTCACACGCACAACCAGATCATTTAAAAATGTATTAATACTACTTATTCCTAGCTTTACGGTTAAAGAATCTTTATTTTCATAAGAATTACAAATTCACATACATGAGAACATCTTCAAACTAAAAAAATATATTTTGAGTCTAAAAAAATATTTTGAGTTGATATTTGAGCTTTTGTGAACTACATCGCAGCCTTTGACAGCATTACAATTTCCACGATAGTCACCGCACTAAGAAACAAGGCATTGATTCATAATATGCATAATATCAATAAGTATAATTAAAAACATATACGACAATAGAACAGCAGACACTAAAATCCAATCACCCGGTCCCTCGTTCAAAATACAGTGGCATCAAACAAGGGGACCCGTTGTCTCCGAGATTATTCACGAGCACCCTAGACGTTTTTAAGAGCCTGGCAGCTTCTTGGGAGGCAAGAGGATTTGTGGTCGGTGACAGACGGTTATTAAACCTCTGCATTGCTGACGACATCGTTCTCCTTGCATCTTCCACTGCAGAACCACAGCTAATATTTCAAGATCTAGGCAACAAAAGTTTTCAAGTTGGACTAAGGTGATGACCAATAGCACGAAACGTAGGGTCGAGGTAGGCAGGCAGGTGGACACTATGTTGACGAGTATATCTACTTTTGCTTGCTAGTCTCTTTTAGCAACTTGCAACACCAGGAAGTCAAATGTCGTGTCGATAACGCCTGTAAGAACCACTGGTCCATGAAATAGCTAATGAAGGGTAACCTTCCATTGTCACTAAAGCGAAAACTCGTCGACAAGTATATTCTGCCAGCCCTAATCTACGGTGCAAAGTTAGCGACCAACATGGTCGCTAACAGAGATTCAGAAGTCCAATTTGAAAGTTTGCTAGCGGGCTATGTAGAGCAGCATTTCAGGTATCACCAGAGAACCAATCGCATTTTGCATTCAAAAACCCGCATTGCTGACGTTGGCGAAAAAGCTGCTAGGCTCAAATGGAACTGGACAGGCATGTCTACCGCATGAATCCAGACAAGTGGGCAAGTTGGAAAAGTATTGTCACCAAGTGGATCCCGCAAAATAAGCATGGACGCATTTGTAAGAACTGGCCAGGGAAGCACAAAATCGGGAGCGGTGGAAATCAAGGGGGCACACAAAGAGGCGCTAAGAAAAAAAAAACAAGTCGGTAACAATTAAATGTAATGTTTTAAAGCGTAAAATTTAACATCAAAAATGTCGAAAATACCGGTATTTGAGAAATCCAATACCGGTATAAAATTATCGGAATATACGAGTAATCCGATGTTATCGAAATTTCGATATTATGGAAAACCGGTATCCATGCTCTAGTATGAGAAACTTAAAGCTCAGGGTTGTAATTGTATGACATCCTAACTTGGTTACCTAAGTATTTTCATGTTGACTTTAAATACACCAAGGTTGGAGAAAATGAAAGCAAGCATATATACCTATATCGGGAATGAGCAGGTACCAGTAGTTGTAAACAGAAATGTGTCCATAACGTGAAATAAATAAGTTATAAAAGTAATAGTTGCTGCAACAAAGTTGGTCGGGCACGCCGCTAATCCCGTAATAGTGGTCATAAAGCGCTCAGATTCAGTTTGACGGGGAATTAAAAGTTGGCGACGTTAAGGTAATTGGACTTTACGAGCCCTGCTAAGGTATTCCCATTGCTAATGCCAGCCCAGACGAGCCTTAACCTAGGGCGAGCCATTGTAATATGACCTTTAAATATACAAGTATAAATCCAAAAGTTTTAGGAACTCCCCTTAATAAAAAATGATAATGGAATAAAATATGGTACCTATTCAAACTAAACGCGTAATCAGAGTTTGGGGAGTTCACCGTCAATATAAACCTTTTCGACACCATGTGAAATACAAACGATTTTACTCCAACGCCACACAGCCTTAATAAACACTTTATGAGTGTTTATTAAGATCTATAATATTGTTCTGTGGTCTGTGACTGATTAATTCGTATTTGGCGTCGAATCAGCGGTGCCATTGTTATACGTCTTTGGTGTGGAAAAGATAAACTAAAACTCTGTTATTTCTTCTGTGAGCCTACGTGAGCCTCTGTTCCATAAACTCACACTTATACTGGTTTGTAAAGGCAGTCAGCGATTAGAATAATGAATATAGTGACTGGGGGTAAGCGTGCGAACTACCGGTAGTCAACATCGATTAGGACTATAACTTTTGTGTTCCCACGTTTTGTCAAATTACAATTTCGCGTATGGCTGTTAACTACTTCTGCAAAATTTTGGCTAAACATTCTATCGTATTAAACGTTTGTTAAATATTATATTTTGTCAGTGGTGAAATACATATCACATATGTATGTGTATCCTAACGAATAACTCTGTAAAGGGGTCAAAATTTAAATGGGGTCGATTTTGCAATTCTCCCTTACTTTTCCTCCATTTGATTTCCATCTTAAGTTGTTATTTCTGAATAAGAACATATAAAGACAAACCACTATACTATATACTTAAGGTAACTGAGAGTTTGATATCAATTCTATATTTATATTAATTATCGTGTCCATGTCTCTAAAGCAAGACACAAAATATCAAAATAATAAATATAGAAAACTCCCGTGAGTATTAGACATATTAATATACTTAGACCGGGTTACTCACGTCTATAAAGTCGAAGATAGCTCGACATGTTTCGGGGCGGTCTGAGCATATACGCAGTATGAAAAATCGGGATACTCGGGGTTCTGCCGTAACGGATCATTCGATGGATTCGGGTGCGCACTATATTAGATTCGATAAGGTAACCGGGCTGGCGAAGGAAAAGTTTTTCATTCCGCGGAAAATACGGGAGGCTATCGAGATCAGTCGTCACCCAAATTTCAATCGCGATGGTGGGTGGTCAGTACCCCCTGCTTGGAAAACGGTTTTGTGTGCTGCGCCGGTGCTTAGTGTGGACGATACCTTAGAGTGTGACGTAGTAAGTGTCGTGTGCAATAGTGCAGTTGACAATAGAAGTGGAAGAGACGGTAGTATCTCGCCTATACCGGTGCCGCATGCGCCTGCGCCGACCGCGCCCCCCACGCCGGTCTGCCGGCGTGCTCAACGGGCTGTCGCGCGCAGTGTGCGCAGAGCAATCGCGGCTAGCGCTTCTCACTCATGATTATGGGGCGCGGACCGTCCCGAAACATGTCGAGCTATCTTCGACTTTATAGACGTGAGTAACCCGGTCTAAGTATATTAGTATATTAATAATAAATATACTCTATGTATATGAAGGAGCCTTTTAAAATTGCAAGATCTAAGAGATCTTTTCACGCTTAATTAAACTCTAAGATAATTTTATCATAAGCTTATAAGCGAGACGTCCTCGGCGATATGTCATTCTTTAGAGCTTAGTAATATCTCCGTGCTTAGTAAATATACAAAGGCAATCAAGGTGTATCAAATAAAGGTAACTTAATGAGTTCTGACTAACATCTGAATCATTTAGTTTCGGGAAAGGTGTACAAGGCTGCATATGGTCCCCTATTCTTTTTAACGTTTATGGCGAGTATTTTATCAGGCGAACTTGCGAGGGATGGAAGGGTGGTGTCTCAATAGCTCGTACCAAAATAACTAACCTCCTTAATAGGATTAAAGGAATTAGTTTGGACTTGGGCCTTCAAGTACCGCACCGCTCAAACAGTCTTCAAATCACGGCACAGGGGGTCTGCCGTTGGAAATTGTCAGCGATTTTATTTACCTAGGCGCTAACATCTGCAACAGTGGATCCTCTGAAAAGGACGTCAGAAGGCGTATAGGAATGGCAATGGCCAAAAATTCAGCGACCCAATTGCACATAATATGGCGGGATCGAAACATCTCACGCAAAACCAAGGTGAAACTGGTGAACTCATTGGTGTTCTCCATCTTCAGTTATGGGGACCTTCAAGAGGTCGCAGTCCTATCCGATGGTCAGACCAAGTCCGCACATCACTAAACACCAAGCTTCACAATGCACTCCATGAGGCCAAAGACAGGCACAGGTGGCGTACTATGATAAGAGAGAAGTTGGTTTCAAACTAGGGGATGCATGACCCTCAGAATTGAGGAATACGACTTGAAGAGAGAGAGAGAATGAGTTCTGAAAAAAAAAAAAAAAAATACCAGCATAATAAAATCACCACCGTATTATTTTTCACGCTTTAAGGTAAACAGTAAAACTCAAACACCAACAAGAGTGGAGAGGTTTGACGGGACTTAGGCATTCAAAGCTTTTCATGCACGAGTTGGACTCGGGCTGGAGTAAAAAGCTCTGGAAACTTAGGAGGAGGCAGCTTCAAATTATTATAAGGGTATTTTCAGGTCACTATGGGGTCAGAGGGGTACTCGCCAGAATGGGACTCACAGATAACACTGAGGGTTGGCGAAGAATATGATACTATGAAGCACTTAATGTTACGCTCTCGTCAGACAAAGAATAAAGGACTTTGATACAGGATACCTGGAGCCAAAGGAATTCAGAGCACTACCCATGAGCTCCACCATCCGTCACATGGAGATGAACGAGCAAGATTTTAAGTAGTCCGGTACGGGGCAATTACACAAAAGATCCCAATGGGTCGAAGTGTATCCGTTAGGGCCTCCTGACATTACATAAGATAAGATAATATAAGGTAAACATACGAGTGCTCGGCACCGCTCTAACAGTTGCCATCTTAAAAGTTATGTCGCTAACAATAATAGTCCTAGCATACGAGACAAGAGACACCTATCTTTTTCTAACTGTTTGAATTAGACTATGATCTGTATTTCTCGAACGCGAGATACTGCCGCGACACTCTTGTGCTTGGGCTACAGAGGTATTAGAACGTCGACCATTTTCCTTATATGAGGTAGGTATGTATTTATTGCTTTGAAGAGCTGGTGGCTTCCTCGCACAACGTATCAACATTGCGATACAACGAGGAAATGCCGCCAGCATCCTAGGTACAATGCCTTAAGGACCTACTTTAGATTTAAGGTAGGTAGAGGTAGGTAAGTTACACTTACTGTATATATTTCGAAAATAAATGTTTCTTATTTATTGCTTTTCAGTGGGTACAATATATTCCAACCAAATATAACCACATAAACACCGTTTCATAGGAATTTGACAAGCGTTTATTTGTAGTAGTATCTATTTATGTAGTTTTTATTTGTATTTCAAAAATACATGTAGTTAAATCTAATGCTTAATTAATTTGGTTCTTAAAAGCTTATATTTTTCTAAATCTCTTAGCCCTGATCAGAATATTTTGATTTAGTATTTAACCCGATCCTTCAGTTTCATGAAGACAGTTTGCATAAGGAAATAAATACGTAGTATATGCATATAATGAAAGAGCATAAGGCACTGTAAACATGTATCCGAACAAAAGTTTGTCAAAGGTTTCTGATTGATAAGTGTGCTGCACGTATCTGAACTTAATCCGGTAGAAGGTTTTGTTGTATCATTTTGGCAATTTGGAAATGTGAACCTGGAGGGTTCCGTTTGAGATGATAGAATATAAGGAAAAAATGTAGAATACCAATATTTTAGTGCTTAATGGGATCAAATATGTAGAGGTTTCAAAAAATAACCCCAAGATATAATATTTTTGCTCATATTGCGCAATACTATTACCGACGCAATAGAATGAGACCCCGATTCCGTCCAGCCCAACTCGGGTACGCCCTATTCTTATAATCATCATCATTATCATCCCAGTAACACCATACCTACTGCTTATACTTACAAAATTCCCGAAAACTAGTAGGAAAATAAAAACTGAATAATCATAATCAGTTTAAATGAATTTAATTATAAATCACAATCATAAAAATACATCAAAACATACATAAGTTACTTAACCTAAAACATTTACTAATAAATAATCAAAATTATATTTCCAGCAGGAAGGATTATATTCAATTATTCATACAACTACTTACTAAACTTTTATACGCGAGCGAGAAAAAGTGGGTATTAAAGATTAACTTTGAGCACGAAGCTGGACAATACGGGGATATTTTGTACAAAAGCGAACCTTACCTTTTAGGCGCGGGACTTCAAAGAAACTAGGAAATTGGTTTGTCGTACGGCTTCGGCGGAACCCGAAAAATCTCCTATACTATAAGGTGGCATTACTCTTTTGAAAGCGTTCCGGTGTATTTTCGTTGAGCTAAAAAGTTTCGCAATAGCAGCCGGCTCAAGTTTAAACTCCGCGGAAAGGGGCTCCGGCGATCATCTGGCGAACACACAGCGTACTGTTACAGATCAATCATTTCACTTACTTCTTTTTAGTAATCCCAATATGTGTGCAATTATTCACATACAATATCTACACAATGTAGGTACTATCGCGTTCAAAATTGCATAGGCAGTTTATGAATGAATTCATTCATAAATTGCCCATGCACTTTTGAACGCGTGTGTACTACTATATAAAATTAAAAGTATAGTATTTCAATTGGGTTATGACACCCACCCATTATTAAACCAAACTATTGGCGATCTTACTTCGGCTATTCGACTTTGCGTGCTTTCCGCCCAGTCTACTTACTACCTACAGTTGCGCCCCATTCTAACCTACAATCATTTATTATTTAAGATGTGTGTGAAATCTCATTATGACTCGCATTATTTAAGGATACCTAATAATCATTTAGATATGTATGTATTAAGCATGGTACAAATTACCCGCGAGTAAAACGTTATAATTTATGAACACAATATATCATAAGTTAATCTTGTGTACGATTTTTTTCCTTACTCTGTGACAACGTCTAATAAAAGGCACGTTGGTGAAATATGTTGTCACTGCATAAACTTTATGACTTTAGTTTCGCTCAGTCGTCTAGAAATGCGAGAACTTTTTACCGACATGATGAAGCAGCTTACATTTTTGTCATATGTCACTGGCAGTGCTATAAAAAATAAACTGTTTATTGCAAACGCTAATATCAAGTACTGTCATTATTTCCAAATAAGTTATATACTTATGCTGACGAAAATGTTTAGTAATAATGTTTATATTATTATTTATATTTATAAATTACAAACAATTCAACTTATAATATAGAAAAGGCCCCTTAAATAAATCCCCCACCTGAGACATAGTCCTAGGACGCCAGCTTAGCCTCTGGGCAAAGAAAGAGCCTGCCCATGGTTATCCGAGAACAACTCAATTAAATGATCATTAGATTATTAAAGGAGAGTCCATTACCTAAAACTGTCCTATTAAATTTGGTATATTTTTAAACCCAAGTCAAATTTTTTTAATGAAAATCCTGGGCGTTTTTATTTTTTGTTGTACAAAAATCATTTTCGGAAATTTAAATTTTTTTAAATTGTTTTCTATTCAGAATCGCGAGATCTTTCAATCCTAGTAGGCGAAAAAACGTGTCCTAAATTTTCCATACAAATTTCAAACTTTCCATTGACGCTACCGCCATACTAAATGAAATTATGGTGGCGAAATGGAAAACAAATATTAGGACACTTTTTTTCTCTTACTAGGATTGAAAGAGCTCGCGATTCTGATTAGAAAACAATTAAAATTTCTTAAATTTTCCAAAAACGGTTTTTGTACAACAAAAAATAAAAACGCCCTCCTACGTAGGAAATGTTAGATCAATTTAAATAGTATTTTTGATGAAATTGAACAAATTATTTTTATATTTTATTCAGTTTATTCAGTCCTCTTCAGAAATGTACGTAAGCCAATACGGATTTTCCTGGTATTAAAATGAAGTTCCTATAGTTTGAAATAGTTTATTTAATGTCGAAATGACATATATTGCGAATAGAAACGGGCGGTCATGCGTTATTTTACTGTAAATTCACTTTCAGGAAAACCCACTGGCCGGGTCTTTAGCTTGACCAGGGTGGCATAGTGGTTATGGTGTTAGCCGCGTAAGCTGAAGACCCGGGTTCAATCCCCGGCTTGGCCTCCGATGGTGTTGTACTTTTTCTTTAGTTTATGACATCTATTTCAATTTAATTTTATAAATTGGATTTTATTTATGAACTGAATTATATTATAAATGTCATTATAGTAATAATGCAATATTCAACTCAGGATACGTTTTTGAAACATCTCTTTTTGATTTTTAATTGCAATTTTAAAATATTTACGTTAGTGCGCGAGCTTGACAAAAAACCAATAATCGAAGGGGTGGTATAAATTCGGTAAACAATAGTTTCATTTGAAAGAGCCCCAACTGAATAGCTTTCAGCTGCGACATTAAATAAAGCAATTACGAGAATTTATTTCCAATTTGGCGAGCAAATATTATCGAAACCAATTTCGATAGTGCGTTATATCGTTTGAGCGAGATAAAATCGAACAGGGCTATAATTTTTCGAGTTGCTATAATTTTTTCGATCCAACGTCGAATTTGAATATTCGGTTTACATTTGCAGTCTCGTTTGTCATCGTTACCGCCCATGGAAGTTACTCGCGGATATATTAGGTACTATTAATTTGAACTCACAAATTATTTTCTGTTTGTTGTTAGGACGTCTATTGCATTTAGCACGGAAAAAGAAAAACATTTAAGTAGTTTATTTCATTTCATTACAAAATCGATGTTTGTACCGACTGTTGTACCTATGTACTACTCACAGTAACTACTCCTAAAGTAGGTAAGTAAAGGTGACATTCAATACATTCGATTTTTTAAATCGGCAGATAGCATAATAAATCTTGAAGAGTGAAGAGTTTGTTAATATATAATATGATACAGAAAAAAACTTAACCTGCAATGAGATGCAAAATATTTAGTTTTGCTAAGTACCTATTTGACCTTTTAAAAATGTTCTTTATCACTATTAAAAATAAATTAAGTTCTACTTTTAAATACGTATTTCCTACTTCAACTGCATACTCAAATATTAAGTAGGTAATCTGAATATATTTCACAGCAAAATCAAATAAAATTTTGCCCCACATAATCCACGCAATCATTCGCATCTATGCGATTCCCAATTTCGCATCGATGGGAGTGATTTAAGTATTTCCCGTATCATTTGTTTCTACCGGCTGCGATACAGCATTTTTTATTTTGTTAAATTGCTTTCCTTTGTATCCTTACCCCTCTTCATATAAACACATGAGCTTTCTTACACAGATACGTTTTTAAGGATTGACGTTTATTTGTTTTCAATACAGTTGCTCAAAAAGTGCCCTTTTTTTGGCTGTTTTGCGTGCGCAAAGTTTGTTTTTGCGAACTAGTGCTTTTTACTTTTCCAATCTTTTTAAATTTAGTTGTGTTCCAATTCATGACTGCTTACCGAAGAGTATTATTGTTCGTTAACTTTACCGAGCCGTAATAAAACTAAATACCTACTATTAACGCAATAATATTAAATTATTATATTGATATTTCATATTTCAATAATTACTTCTTCATCATACTAATTTTCATTCATTAAAAAAATATTAACATTGAAAACAGTTCTTATAAATCTGTGTGTATGAAACGGAACAGAGCCGACGAAACGTCAGTCAAAGTAGAGGCGTTTTTCAATCAGGTAAACATGTTCGAAGGGCCTTTAAGACATGACGATACGATTTGTCACATGCAATTTATTATTTTGTTTATGAGAAATAATTATTATGCGATTGAAAATGAGAAAGTAAAGAAGATAAGATTAACATTTTGAAGATGTTCTTAATATATGTACTGTATTACAATCGTGTCACGGAAAAATTAAAAAACTTTCAATTCGTTCTTATGTATTTTAATTTTTTTCGCATCTGTATTGAAAAATGTCGTTCGATTCACGTGCGGATATGTCATTTTTCACTTGTCCCGAGTATTGCCACTCGCCGACGGCTCGTGGCAAGATACCTCGGGACTCGTGAAGTAATGACATACTTTCCGCACTAGCATCGAAATGTACTATTTTAGCTTACGGCGAAATTGCTCGTCTTAGAGTTTTATTTATTAAGTTTCATGCGTGGTTCTGAAAGAGTTTTGTGATTATGTTCGTATTGAGTTTTATTGCGGTCTTCTTTATTTCAAACATACAACAGAGCTGGTTCAGTTTAATGGAGTGTTTAATAAATAACCATATGACTACAAAAACGCGGGAAGATAATATAGTTATATATATTACTTTCCCGTTCCTTCCCATTTTTTTGTAAACTATTATAGCAATGGACTATGATATAGAAATTTCAGAAAATTTCAAAAAAGATAAGCTAGTAGCATAAACGCGGTGTTGTAAAGAAAAATGAAAAGCGGTTTACTGTATACTTTTTTAAATATGTTTTGCAGAACACAAAACCGTAGCAAATTCATCTATTTATTTATTTTCTTAATACAATCTAACAACTCAAGCTGCCAAATACAACACAAATTGCATGTTTCAATCAGTAAAATGGAAAGTAAAAACATGGAGTGCTGTCGTACAATTCAAACATTAATTCATTTATGATTGCGCACTCGCAAAGCCTTCATATCCTGCTCACAATCTCCTGTCACCAACCATGCAAAACATCGTTTATTACATGCTGACAATAAATAAATTAAATGACACAAAAAGTGCGCAGTGTGCGATTTTTCTGCCCTCGTTTCGGGCCTAATGCAATAATCAAAGGAATATGAGGGGAGTCAAATGTCTACATATGCGAGATACGATTAAAGACGCAGATTGAAGGAATCGTTACGCTAGGGGCGTGCTACATGGAGTGCCGTGGTTGTTTTTCTTACTAACTTCTGAATGGTCTAACAATTATAATTCTATTTTTCCTTCTAAAATCAGTTTCATGTCATATTATTAATACAAGTACATCAGTAAGATTACCCATACACGCTAGTCCATCTAGTCCATTAGTTGATAAAATATAATACAATAATCAATCTGTTTTAAAATAAAATGATTATTGAGTAATAATGACATTTAACAAGTAACCAAGGCCCCTAGTGAGCAGGGCTAGAATCGATCCAGAGACTTCCGGCCTTCGCGGCAGTGTGTATTAGTAGTGTGGCAAATTAAAAAACAAAAAAAAAACATGGATCAAAACATTTATTACAAATAATAAATGATTTGATTTGTGCTTTACAATTGTCTTATGAAAAGAAAAATAACAATGTTTACCAAAGATGACGATTATCCAAGAAAATGCCAAAAGAATGGGTGGCACCATAACGGAACGAATTTAAAAACTTGGCGAAAAACGAATGGAACGACCCAAGATGATACCAAATGATTTTGTCTCAAAATCCACGTAAACTTACCAAAACCTTATCCATCCCATGGTGTAACGTAATGACCGCAAATTTTGTTATGGTTTCGTTGACTTTAATGGAATGATAACAAGCGAGGGTAGCTGTATGTCGCCGCCTAAGCTCCGGCTCAAGAGCCGAGCACCGGCGAGCAGCTGTCACGCATGAGATAATCTTAGAGGGAAATCAAACATCGCACGATTGTATCGACGGGTTCCGTTGGGTTGATTTTTCGAGATTTCTTATTATTTTCTTTTCCACAAAAATATAGGGTGATTAGGTTACTATTTAACTGTAATATATACTTTTTAAGAAATAAATATAAATCGACTATAAACCTCTCTTTTCTAAGGTTCCTTATGAAAACACTCAGATTAACTCCGCAGTTTAAAATTGCTGAATTTCCTTGGTAAAAAAAAACAATACTTAACGATTCATAAAATAAACAGACAAAAAACAATATTCAAATTTCAGCCGAATTAATAAACTTATCTTGAAGTCGGTTAAAAATGGGTTTACAGTAAGGTATGCGTTGGATGGTAAAGTAAATAAAAAGTACCCATTAAATATTTCACAGGTCCATGTTAAGCTCTGAGCAAAGCGAAAGCGTCGATAACAACTCGCACCCTCGAGCCCCGACTACCAAGCTCACATGATAATGTGGAAAGTAATTTTATATTAAATCTTTGCCAAAACATAAAAGAGAGATTTCCGAGAGCGTCTTTCTTCCGCTCGGCGAGAGCGCAGCATAAATTAGTTTCCCCGGGAGATTGTTTGTGTTTGTTTAATTTTTTTCTATTTTTTTAAGGTTAACATTTATGAGTTTTTAGGTGGGACTGTTGTACGCCGTGCTATTGTTTGGTTACAAAACAATGTAAAAATGTAGTTGTTATTAAATTTTGTGTTGTTTCTCTGAAACTCGCGCGCGTGTATAACAAATATTAATAAATCCGGAAGCTTTCACAATTTCTTGTTTTTTCTCTCAACACACCTTCGAAATGCTTCAAAGTAATAGCCATCATACGTGCTTACACGTAGATATAAAAAATGTTGAGTTTTCATATGATTTCCGTAGATGGTCACTAATTAATTAAAGGCTTAGTTCGTACCATTATAGGCTTTATGCTAATAGACAAGTCTAATAACGATTATTTAAATTTCTTACCGCATATTAACTCACGACGTGGTTTTTTAATGTGAACTCTATATCGCAGAAATAAAGTTGAATTAACATCTATTTTACTAAGCAAGATGCGAGCTTGAAATGGTTAGCAGTATATGAGAGCCCTCAAAGGGGTAGCGTTGAATTTTGCAGGGCCACAAAGTGCAGCATAAAATGTTTTTGGAAGCGTTGTCTGTGTGTGGAAACCATCGGACATATGTTATCTATATATATAAAAGAGGTTGTCCTCATCTACGATCATCGCACAGCCGAAACGGCTACGACTAGAAACTTGAAATTTTTACCAAAGCTTCCTTTTAGTACATAGGCAAGAGATAAGAACGGATTTTTCGAAATTCCACCTCTAAGGGGGTGAAAAGGGGATTGAAAGTTTGTATGGAAATGGAATTTTTTTTGAGCTAGAGACTTGAAACTTTGTGCAAAGACTCTTTATTATAATTAAAGAAAAATATTTTTAATAGTTTTTGGAAATTCAACCTATAAGGGGGTAAAAAGGGGGCTGACAGTTTGTAAAGGAATGGAATTTTGTTTTGAGCTAGACACTTGAAACTTTGTTTTAAAACTCTGTATTACAATTAAAGAAAAATATTTTCATAGTTTTTGGAAATTCCACCTCTAAAGGGGTAAAAACGGGGTTGAAAAATTGTATAGGAATGGAATTTTGTTTTGAGCTAGAGACTTGAAACTTTGTATTAAGACTCCTTATTACAATTAAAGAAAAGTATTTTCATAGTTTTGGAAAATTCAACCCCTATAGGGGTAAAAAAGGGGTATAAAGATTGTATGAGAATGGAATTTATTTTTGAGCTAGAGACTTGAAACTTTGTGTAAGAACTCTGTATTATAATTGAAGAAAGACGTTATCATGGTTTTTGGAAATACCACCTGTAAAGGGGTAAAAAAGGGGTTGATAGTTTGTATAGGAATGGAATTTTGTTTTGAGCTAGAGACTCGAAACTTTGTGTTAAGACTCCTTATTATAATTACAGAAAAGTATTTTCATAGTTTTAGAAAATTCAACCCCTATGGGGGTAAAAAATGGGTAGAAAGGTTGTATGAGAATGGAATTTATTTTTGAGCTAGAGACTTGAAACTTTGTGTAAGAACTCTGTATTAAAATTGAAGAAAGCAGTTTTCATGGTTTTTGGAAATTCCACCTCTAAAGGGGTAAAAACGGGGTTGAAAATTTGTATAGGAATGGAATTTTGTTTTGAGCTAGAGACTTGAAACTTTGTGTTAAGACTCCTTATTATAATTAAAGAAAAACATTTTTAATAGTTTTGGAAAATTCAACATCTATGGGGGTAAAAAGGGGTAGAAAGATTGTATGAGAATGGAATTTATTTTTGAGCCAGAGACTTGAAACTTTGTGTAAGAACTCTGTATTACAATTGAAGAAAAAAGTTTTCATGGTTTTTGGAAATTCCACCTCTAAAGGGGTAATAAGGGGGTTGAAAGTATGTATAAGAATGGAATTTTGTTTTGAGCTAGAGACTGGAAACTTTGTGTTAAGACTCCTTATCATAATTAAAGAAAAGTGTTTTAATAGTTTTGGAAAATTCAACCCCTATGGGGGTAAAAAATGGGTAGAAGGATTGTATGAGAATGGAATTTATTTTTGAGCTAGAGACTTTAAACTTTGTGTAAGAACTCTGTATTACAATTGAAGAAAGCAGTTTTCATGGTTTTTGGAAATTCCACCTCTAAAGGGGTAAAAACGGGGGTTGAAAGTTTGTATTGGAATGGATTTTTTTTAGCTAGAGACTTGAAACTTTGTTTTAAAATTCTGTATTACAATTAAAGAAAAACGTTTTCATAGTTTTTGGAAATTCCACCTCTAAAGGGGTAAAAAGGCGGTTGAAAATTTGTATAGGCATGAAATTTTGTTTTGGAACTTTGTGTTAAGGCTCCTTATTACAATTAAAGAAAAAAAATCATAGTTTTGGAAAAATCAACCCGTAGGGGGTAAAAAAAGGTAGAAAGTTTGTATGAGAATGGAGTTTATTTGTGAGCTAGAGACTTGAAACTCTGTGTAAAGACTTTTAATTACAATTGAAGAAAACCGTTTTTATGGTTTTTGGAAATTTACCTCTAAAGGGGTAAAAAAGGGGTTGAAAGTTTGTATAAGAATAGAATTTTGTTTTGAGCTAGAGACTTGAAACTTTGTGTAAAAAATCCCTATTACAATTAAAGTAAAGTGTTTTCATAGTTTTCGGAAATTCAACCCTTATACCCTTACCCGTAAAGAAGAGGCAGAAAATTTGTATGAGAATGGAATTTATTTTTGAGCTAGAGACTTGAAACTTTTTGTAAAGACTCTTCTTTATGTGTTTGTAAGAATTCTTTTTTATGTTTTAGAAATTCTACTCCTAAAGGGGTAAAAACTAAAAAGGGGGTAGAAAGTTTGTTTGAGAATGGCTTCTTTTTAGCCAAAGTCTTGAAACTTTTTGAGCTACAGGCTTGAATGTTTTTGTAAAAACTTTTTATTTAAATCAAAGAAAAGTGTTTTCATAGTTTTGGAAAATTCTATTTCGAAAGCGGTAGAAAGGGGGTTGAATGTTTGTTTGAGAATGGTATTTTTTTGAGCTATAGACTTGAAACTTTGTGCAAAGACTGTTCATTATTAAAATATAAAAAAGTTGTTTGCTATGAGGATTAAAAGTTTGTATGGAAAAGGAGATTCTTTTTGAGCTAAAGGCTTGAAACTTTGTGAAAAGACTCTTTATTAGAACAAAAGAAAAGTGTTTTCATAGTTTTGGAAAATTCTACTTCTATGGGGGTAAAAACGGGTTTGAAAATTGTTAAAGCGGGGAAATAAAGATTTTTTTGAGCTAGAGACTTGCAACTTTATGCTTCGATTCCTTATTAAAATAAAATAAAACTGGTTTCATGGTTTTTTGGGAAATTCCACCCATAAAGAGGTGAAAAGAGTGTTGAAAGTTTCTATGGCGGAAAGTTTTCTTTTGTATCCATAGACTTCAACTCAACTTTGTTATTCAAGTATGTAGGCAATCATTTAAATGCTATTTAACCGGATGGTTGTCTGTAAGAGACATATACCTATGTTGCTTTTTAGCGATAATACCGCCTGTTGCCAACATGTACCTAATAAAAAACTTAAACGTTATCAGTAGTATTAATTACTTTTTGTGGAGTGCAATAAAAAATATTTGTATTATATATGTGTAGGTTATATCAAGTCACATTTTAAAAAGATAAAACAAGGTATGAAACTCTGTAGGAAGAACCCTATTATACGCGGACGAAGTCGCGGGCGGAAAGCTAGTGTATGTATATATGTTACCTTGATCCTTTTTTGTTCTAGGCAACAGTATATTGGGTAGTAAAATCCTTCAAAACATCTTCATCTTTTAAACATGTCGAGCTATTTTCGACTTTATAGACGTGAGTAACCCGGTCTAAGTATATTAATTAGTAAAATCCTTGTAAAATATACTCTTTAATTATAAGTTTCTCCAACAACTATCTATAGGTACTTAAAATGTAACATTTTATTACCTAGCGACTGCAGTTGCTTTACTATTCCGACGTTGCGGTGCCGACGAGAAATACGCAGAGGAACTTTCCTTCATAAATTGGGTGACGTGTCATTTCTCGCGACAATGTAGTAGACTGTCCACGTCGATGTCGTTAGTTTTCGAAATAAACCAGTAGCACTTAGTCTACTCACTGACTATAAAATCTGAGTTGTGAGTTATGGAAAAAGTTATAAATTGAAAGAGTTGTCTTGCTTTCCACCGCGAAATCATCGCGAAAGATCGCTGGTTCGATCCTAGAGTCCTGGGCACTGGGGGCCTTGGTCAGTTTTTCTATAGTAGGTATATGACATCTCTTTCAATTTATAAATTATACCAATATAGTAGTGTGACTACTTAAAACCATGGATCAAAAAAATATTATAAATAGTAAATTATTTAATTCATGCTTTACAATTGTACAGTATGGTGGCGCCATCTATTGCTTCTAGTTAAAAAAATAGTAAGTCTGAGCTGTAGCAATGCACAATGGCGGAACGCACCTGAAGCGTTTCAAAAACAAGAAAGGTTGGCATATACTTAAGAAATATCGGACTCTGGCCGCCGTGGTCGTGTGGTCTAGTGGTTAGGGCGTCTGCCGCAAAAGCAGGAGATCGCTGGTTTGATCCCAGCCCTGGGCACTGGGGGCCTTGGTAACTTTTTCTGTAGTATATGACATCTCTTTCAATTTATAATTTATATAAAGTAGTGTGACTACTTAAAAGCATGAATCAAAACATTTATTATAAATAGTAAATGATTTAATTAATGCTTTACAATTATACAGTATTGAAAATAAAACACATACCTAGGTACAGAGATGGGATATGGGTTGAAAAACCACGTTGTTTAAGAACTGTATAACTACGTATCGTATTACGCTGCAAACCTTTTATTTGGAATTCCAATACTATATTTTTTTTTTTTTGTTTCGATAGTGAAAACCGAACCGTTGTGTAACGAAGTGTCATATCGCCAGTGTGATTGTCAGTGCATTTGAGGTGCATGCGGCGTAGGGCGGCGGTGCTGGCGGCTGGCGCTAGTGATAAGCGAGGTCCGGATATGAAATAAGTACACACGTGTTCAAAATTGCATGGGCAATTTATGAATTAATTCATTCATAAACTGCCTATGCAATTTTTAACGCGATAGTAGGTATATTGGTTTCGCATTCACTGAAAACCGAACTGTGGGGTATCGAAGTTTCATATTGCCAGTGTGTTAGTCAGTGCATGCAGCGTAAGGCGCCGGTGTTGGCGGCAGATACAAGTGATAAGCGAGGTCTGGGTATGAAGTACATCGGTTTGACATTAAGTGAAAACCGAATCGTTGTGTAAAGAAGTGTCATATAATTCAAGGGTGTAATACAAAATTGACATTATTTATTATATAATACCAATTCGTTATTTTCTTACTTTGCTTGCTTTTGATTTATTTACTTTCGATAAGTATCGATATCGATGTATTCCTACTTTTTGTTTATTAAATCTAATAAACTAAACGTAGTAATAAAAAAAAATGCCAGTATACTTATAGTATTTTTTTTTATATCACGTGCGAATTCCAGCTGTAGCCAAATAAGTTGTTGAGAATATAGGTAGGTATGATGGATAGTTTAACGCTCTATACCCGACGTAGCTGTTGACATAGAAATAATAATGTATTGCTAATTTCAACAGGTATGTACTCGTACAGTCTTATAATTACCATAGAATTCCGCTGCCTCTTGTGCCAAGAGCGCGTGCGGGCGCGGGCGGCGGAGCGAACGTGCGAGTTAAATTGAGCACTCCACCCAGACTCTCATTTCCTCCATCTACCATTGTGCGCCATTCACAATACAAAACATTTTTTTACGAATTTCGACAAAAAGTGCTTTGAATTTTTCCAATCTTCGCTTCTGTTCAGACCGTATAAATTGTCTGTAAATTTTGTTAAGAAATTACGCCCATTAAAATATGTTGTAGGTCACAAGAAGGCCAAAGGTCTTCTTAGTTGAAGAAAATAACTGTATTTCATTTTATTCGATTAAAATGTAAAAAAAAAATGTTGTTTTTAATTCAGCATAGCTTCATCTTTCAAAATTATTTTGGTTGTAATATTTGAATTCACGTCGTCCAAAGCAATTTCAGTTGAATTGACTTTTGCTCCTTGAGATTATATATAGACTAAGTTTTTTTTTTACAGTTTATATTACCTTCTTTTAAGATAAGTACGTAAATAGACATATTTAATAAATACAAGCTACCAACCTTTTTTTACACGATAATCTAAATGTTTTCAACCGACTTCAATATTTCTAAAGGTTCTCAATTCGTCTGATTTTTTTATTTTTTATTTTTTAAATGTATGTTACCTCAGAACTCCGTCATTATTGAACCGATTTAAATTTTTTTTTGTTTTCTGAAAGTAGATGGTTCCAGATTGGTCCCGTTTTTTTTTTAAATCGATTTCTGATGATGGGATCCATGAGGAACTGAGGGAACTCCTCAATTTTCATGAAGTGGACCTGATGATGAAGACCAGGGATGGCAAAGTGGAACTGGTCGATAAACCTAGCTCTACTTATTATCCTAGTTGTGACATTCATCTTTTAGATTTGATTTATATTCTGATGCTGGAGTTCTTGAAGAATTCAGAAAACTCCTCAAATTTGAACGGCACGTTCATTGTGATTAGAAGGTGTTCATAATTAGCTTAGGCATTTTCTTACTGTGGCCATCATTTTGCTGGAGTGGACCTGATGTTGATAATCAGGGATGGCATAATGAAACTGCTCGATAAATTACAGTCTGTTATCCAATTTAACACATTGTTATTTTGTTTGTTTTAAAGGTCTACAAGGGAGTTCCGTTTGATTATACTTCACATGTAATGATGGAAGCCCTGGGGACATTAAGAAAGCTCTTCAATTTTCAATCTTACACGTGCGGTGTATTGGATATTTGTGAAGTAAACTGGCTAACTCAAACAAATTCAAAATTTCACTTTTACCGGGAACCAAATGAAGTCGGTTTTTTTTTCTTAAAAATTATTTCTTATTAAGAAATAACGTGAAAACCTTCTCACGGCAAAATAATAATGAATTTCTAAAGTATAATTAAGTCGCGACATTAAAGAGCAAGTTCTTAATTTTATTGCCTTGATAATTAGTAGAATGATAACTCTTTAGAAACAAGCATAACTCATTTGAAGTTCATAGAGATTTGTGTTGGAAATGGCCGCATTATACAAATTTATCGCCTTAAGAAGACCTTAACGGTCGCTACCTCCAGGGATTTATAATATCAGTCAGTAAAAACATACTGCTAAATCATTAATTTGCAGCTTATGGACTTAAGTGCTTATGAGATTATGTACCTGATTGTCATATTCATATACAATAATTCTTTTTGTAAGTTTTGTTTTGTCTATACAGAGTTCTTAATGCATTTATGATAACCTCAAAAACAAATAACCGAAGTGACAAAATAAGTATTGTATAGAAATGCATCGTTATAAGATACTCGTATTAAGATATGTGATTGTTTTTAGAAACAACTAAGTGGTACCTTTTACTAGAAACAAACACATATGTATAGAAACATTTATGTTTCGTTGTAACTAATGTGTTAACGTGATCTTTGTCTTATCTTGTTTACTGTTATGCCACTCAGATTATTCGGTTGATTGTGACAAGCCGACATCCGTCACGCTTCGGTGTTTTCCATTGTGTGCCAAGCTTGTACCTTCAGTCCACCAATTGGAGCCCTAGGCCGCTGTAGGACTATGTCATATTGACGCCATAAATCATATTGTAAGAAATCTCTTCTTGCTTGTCATTTGGACATGGTTATAGAGTGACCTAGGGTTCCAATTGGTTGACTGTACAATGTAGACTAAGAAGCAAACCATATTTTTTATTAGTATACTTGCTTAAGTACTTGACGTAAGTAAACCGTAAACTAGTCACCAGTATTTTGTACATTAAAACCTGAATATAGATTTAATTAACGCATTAATAGTTTTATGACATTTATCTTAATATGTTATTTTTAAGCAGAAACGTCTGCGAACGATACCAGATTTTAACCAGACACCAGATATTTAGATACCCCTCGTATGCACCTTAGGGGGCGCTAAGCAAAAGTACTTCTTAATGGGCGTGTATCAGAGTCGCGGGTTCTAGTCCCGCTCGAGGCAATGAATTTTTCCGCGTTTCCTTTCTCTAAACTGCCACTTTCCTGTAACCAAACATTACTTCAACATTACCTTATAAAACACTGTTAGATTTGATTACCTTATAGAACATTTTGTTAGATTGCCTGTAAGCAGCGAGAGGTAGCACAAACCTTGTTACACGGCTTCAGATGAGTTTTGCAATTGGATGATGTGATGTGACACCGTGCTACATCAGCCTTGAAAGTTCAATGACTTCTTGATACCTATACTGAGTTTGTATGGCGAGAACCGGGAATTCCCGGTTTCAGTACCGTATTTGTATAAAAAACCAGTACCGCGAGCACTCACTAGTAACGAATAAATTGAAATAAGTCCAAGTCAACATCAAAGTTAAAGAGACATAATCTGTTATCGGAGATTGTAGACTCGTGGTAAATGATACAAGAGGCTAAGTCGTTAGAAACTAGATACAACATGTTTCATTTTGGTATCGGTGTTTAAATCGCGACTGAAGAAGCGTAGACGCGCGGTGAATGGCAAGTGCAGGTGGCGCGGAATCTAATAAATCAACTCTTCGATCAGGGTTATCGACTCGTGTTGGGGTGACCAAGTATTTGTTAAGGTAGACTAAATTAAATAAAAAATAATGAATGTTTAGGCATGATCTTATATTAATCGAATAAATCAAGCTAAGCTTTTATTGTTGTAACTACTAGGCGACGATATAAATACATAAATTCATTATGTCTGTTACCTCTTCACGTTATAACTACTGAACGGATTAAGATAAAATTCGAGGTGGGCATAGTTTGACTTCCGTGGCTTGACGAAGGCGCGGGCTAAAACAAATAGATAATAAAGAAAACAAACTGTGATAAACACACAACAATTATCGAGTTTCGAGCCCGTGGCCTCTGGCTTCGTATGCAGGATTAGTAGAAAATTGACTAGAGAGATTTGTCACCATGTAGTCAATATGCAATAACAAAATTGTGTACCTAGTTAATATATTGTTATATTTTCAAAAACAAAAAAATGTTTACACACTTTTTTGGTTTCTGATGTGTCTATCGAAACCAAACGTTGATTAATCATAAATAGTATTGAACGATAATAATAAACTCTCGCATCCTCAGCTAGAAAATCCGAAGTTTTCATGAGCAAACTGAAACCTGCGAAACCTCTTATAATTAACCTGGCCTCTGTTTCACTACGCTGTCAATATCGGCGAAACGCAACGTCAACATGGTGAAACGGGGGCCTTTAGTTAAACAATCAGTATTTTAAGTATGGGTCGCCGAACTAAAATAAAATACCCTAAAAATACCTGAGAGAGTCCATGTAATGGATTGAAAGGACCTGCACATAAGTGGTAGCACATATCACACCAACCGAGGCCATTTAAAAAGACGTAGAAACGAATAAATAAGCTGTCAAAACTCGACAAAATATCCTTTTAGAAAAGTAATAGTGGGACACCCTACACTTATATGTGAACGGCTCCTAGGTTCGTAATTATATACTAGTCGATAAATAGAATTTCAATTTTGATTTCTGTTCAACATTCCCTGAGGTTCTTAATAGATGACTCCTAATGAAAATTGGTTAGACGCTTTTATTAAATAACTTCATAGATAGTGAAAGAACCTGTAGATATAATAATCTTAATAGAGTTGTTTTAATCAGGTATAATTTTACGTTTATGCTACCATTAAGAACCCTTTGAAACCCATAAATAAATAGAAAGCAGTGTCATGTGCCAAGTTGTTAAAGTGAAAGTACGCAAGGATAAATAAACATTTTCTACTTAATAACTATAACTTACAGGGGTGTGATTGCAGCGGGTTTATTTACATTATTTGTCCTCAAGTTTGCGATCCCGAACATAGTCTTGTCCATAGCTCGCTGAACGACTATGTGCTTCCATAATCCATTCAGCGCTGATCACGACACGGTGTCGTTTCGCCTCTACGAAGCATATTCGCTACATACTGGCAAAGTCATCTAATCAGCTACGGCGTAGCGCTTCGGACGACAGTCTTTAGGCATTGAGGTATTTACGTATAGTAGACGAGAAGAAATTTTAGCCAAGGTATAAGTAAAAGGTGTTTAAATTAATGGCATAAAAATGAGCTCCTATAAAAATGCATGTTCATTTCTGTAAAATGCATCGCATATACCATCATCAACACTGTTTACTGATTATTTGTAATATCTATTGCAACGGAATAAGGTCTAGCGATAGTCACTTTAAGTGACTATCTTAAATCATAAAGTTTTATTTCTCTTGACATCTTAAACAGGGGCCTTACCATGACGTCTTAACGTGATTTAATTTAGGTTCAGTTCAGGCTCAGTTGTATGGAAGTGACTCAGTTTAGGTCGTCAATTGAATCGCGTTAAGACGTCATGGTAAGGCCCCAGGGCTATTCTGGTCTATTTCTATAGAATCACTCGAAATTGTTTATTGTTTCTTCCGCGTATATTTATATTATTACACTAAATAATTCAAGTTTCGGCTATTCTACTACCTAACATTAAAATGACACTTTTTAATGCTCTTGAAGTGACCATAGATAGACTTGATTCTGTTGATACTAATACCTATCTACTACAATACCTAGTTACGACTAAGTTTTTCTCCTTCCTTCCAAATAATTTCCACATCAACCGAAACCAAATAGTTTATGATAAATCCTAATGCGCTTCCCCCGCTCACGCTATAACATTTGCATACTGCCGTTGAATCTCATGATTAACATTTTTATTAAACAAGGATTAGGTGTAATCCTTTTTTATTCGCCAATTAGAACGTTATCGCGGGCTGGCGGCCGTAAAGAGTTGAGACGCTATCGACTTGGTAATTAACAGAATTGCGACTATCTGCTAAATTAACGGTGTGATAATTTAACTTTCTGAATCATACCCTAATTTTGATGGTGAATGTCGGAAAAAGCTTATTCTAAAGATTCTTTCATTAGTAGAATTTCTAGGGAATTCAGTATTGAAACATTTTTTTTATACTAATCATGATTTCATATATAGCTTGTTCAACATGTTAAAACATAATTTTTAAGAAAAAAAAACCGACTTCATTTGGTTCCCGGTAAAAGTGAAATTAAGAATTTGTTTGAGTTAGCCAGTTTACTTCACAAATATCCAATACACCGCACGTGTACGATTGAAAATTGAGGAGCTTTCTTAATGTCCTAGGGCTTCCATCATTACATTTGAAGTATAATCAAACGGAACTCCCTTGTAGACCTTTAAACAAACAAAATAACAATGTGTTAAATTGGATGACAGACTGTAAATTAACGAGCATATTCATTATGCCATCCCTGATTATAAACATCAGGTCCACTCCAGCAAAATGATGGCCACAGTAAGAAAATGCCTAAGCTAATTATGAACACCCTCTAATCACAATTAACCTGCCGTTCAAATTTGAAGAGTTCTCTGAATTCTTCTAGAACTCCATCATCAGAATATAAATCAAATCAAAAAGATGAATGTCACAACTAGGATAATAAGTAGGTAGAGCTAGGTTTATTAACCAGTTCCACTTTGCGATCCCTGGTCTTCATCATCAGATCAAGTTCATCAAAATTTTGGCTCCGCCAAAACACTGTTTTAGTTACTTAAGGAAACCCTCAAATCAGAATGCATGTGCCGTTAAAATTTGAGGAGTTCTCTCAATCCCTCATGAAGCCCATCATCAAAATAGAACTATAATCAAATAGGACTATCTTGAAGGTATTTCTTTACAAAGAAAAGATGAATGTCTCAAATCGGATGATAGAGCTGGGAATTAACAAGCAGTTCCACTTTGCCATCCCTGGTCTTCATCATCAGGTCCACTCCACCAAATTGATGATGTTCGTAAAGAAATGCTCGAGTGTCTTAAGAAACTACCCAAATCATCATGCATGTGCCTTTCAAATTTGAGGAGTTCCCTCAGTTCCTCATGGATCCCATCATCAGAAATTGATTTTGAAAAAAACGGAACAAATCTGGAACCATCTATTTTCAGAAAAAAAAATATTTTTTAAAATCGGACGATAGTCCTGGGAATTACCAAGCAGTTCCACTTTGACATCCCTGGTCTTCATCATCAGGTCCACTCCACCAAATTGATGATTTTCGTAAAGAAATGCTCGAGTGTCTTAAGAAACTACCCAAATCATCATGCATGTGCCTTTCAAATTTGAGGAGTTCCCTCAGATCCTCATGGATCCCATCATCAGAAATTGATTTTGAAAAAAACGGGACAATTCTGAAACCATCTATATACAGACAAAAAAATATTTTTTAAAATCGGATCATAGTCCTGAGAATTACGAAGCAGTTCCACTTTGCCATCCCTGGTCTTCATCATCAGGTCCACTCCACCAAATTGATGATTTTCGTAAAGAAATGCTCGAGTTTCTTAAGAAATCACCCAAATCAGCATGCATGTGCCTTTCAAATTTGAGGAGTTCCCTCAGTTCCTCATGGATCCCATCATCAGAAATGGATTTTGAAAAAAACGGGACCAACCAGGAACCGTCTACTTTTAGAAAACAAAAAAAAAATTCAAATCGGTTCAGTAATGACGGAGTTATGAGTGAACATCCATTAAAAAAAAAAATAAAAAAAAAAATTCAGTCGAATTGAGAACCTCCTCCTTTTGAAATATTGAAGTCGGTTGAAAATGAATGAAAGGAAGGTCTAGCAGGTAAGTCTAGTGTTGTTAGTGAGCATCTTTTATTGTAGTAGGGGAGGCCAAGATGCTAAAATTTGTAGTAACTCGAGCGTCGTGGGGACCAATTGGAATTGAAAAAGATTTGATAGTAAAAACATAAATTTTTTTGTTGTAGGTAATTTTGTGACTCTGCTACTCTTTTACGCATCAGATTTTTAAATGGATACTTTTCAACAAATAACTAATAACAACAGTAGTCTTCAACAACGCGTAGGAGTATTTTTCACCATACTGTTTTTTTTCTACAAAATGTCCTGGATGCGCGTTTCTATATTAAGAGGAAGGTACCTAACCGGGTTTAAGGTATCTCCCTTATCTTAATATGCCGAGCCTGAGTTACTATACGAAACTCCCTCTTGATCAGTCAGTAGATTCTACTCCGCTATTATAACCTTGCTTTATTTTTTCAGGGTTTTTATCACGGTTTGCTAAGGGAGCTTGAATCCTGAAACCTCAAATTCCCAATCCAGAGAGGAAATTAGGACTTATTGGGGTAGATCTGTTTTCCTGACATTCAGTAGCTTTTCGGGTACAAGTTTCGAAGAAATCATAGAGTTGAACCCGGGAACTCCGGATTTAAATTCACAATCAACGCATTCAAAAAAATTTGTTAGGTGTAAAAATTTAAAACTCACAACCTCAAAGTTTATGTATACAGCGTGGGTATTGGATACGGGCGAATAATAAATCCAGCTATAGTATTCATATGAGTCGTATGGGATAATAATTTCGTTAAGTTGTGTTATTAATTAGGTGTAATGATTTTTCTAAGGTGCGACAGAGCTGCAATATATGTCGTCCAACTTTGTTTGACATGATAAATGACACTGACATGACACTCGTATGACGTTTAGATAGCTACGTTAATTTATGTGGATGCAATACATTACGTGCTGAACTTTTATGTATAAAAAAATAACATCTTAATTTCCTAAAGAAATTTATGTAAATAGGTTCCCTAGGTCCAATAGTAATCGTCATTAAAATATTCGCCGGTATCAAATATCCCCGCCGTATATAGACCCAAGATAAATAAAAAATCTTTATCTGATTCCAAATAAGCTTGCAAAATCGAGCTCTTTACATTTTGACGCGTCAGGTTCGCCAGACTGCATATTCCACATAAACTACGAGTATTTAAGTGCAGCTTTTAAAATTCGATGTTGTATTCCTTCTGAGTCTCAACTTGCATGTTTTATTCCCCGAGAAGTATTAAAGCTGCTTTAAGTAAATCGTAAAACATTCACTAGGAGTCCAATTCGTCGAAACTGGTAGTAAAGTGTGAGTTTTCCTCTGGAAATGGTCATAAACTATTGGAATACTGTATTGCTTGCAATAATTCGTTAAGAATACTTGAATGTAATATACTATAAAATTTGGAAAACTATAATTTTGACAATTACATCAGATATCTAACATAATTACATTACTAGCGCTTGGTAATAAAATATTGGTTATATAATTTATAAAACGAGTCATAAATATTATATTAAGAATGATTTCGTTTTGCATTTGATTTCGGTAATTCTCTGAAACTTAACAATCGGTTACTCGTACTTTCAGTAGCTTCTTGTACACCGCTTCAAGTCGCGCTGAGTTGAACAAAATTAAATGACAGAATTATTAGAAAGTGTTTGAATTCTAGTCAAACAGTGTAATTGTTATTGCTCATATATTTTTTAATACGAATGGGTAGTCGAAAAACGAACAAGTAAGACAAGAAAACGATCAGACTAGGTTTCATATCTCGTAAAACTCGGATACCGAATCTCGGTTTTAAGAAATGCTCCCTTTCTTTAATTTACATCTATTCGGGGTGAACATAAAAAGGTGAAACAAATCCACATTTTTTCCTTTCTATACGTACCTATCTAATACTTATATGACAACAACAATGCTATCTACGAGTGTCAGCCACGAAAATACAGCTCTTTACTAATGTGGTGCCCATAACTTAATCCTAATAGAGAACTCTTATTAAACACCTAATCCAGCTTATTTAGATACGTGATATATTTTCCTTATAAACAAAATAATACAGGGGCGATAAAAAATGTCAATTATTAGAAAAGTTGCGTACCTAAGGTAGATAAAATAAATGAAGGTATCATTAGGGAGGTCTTGGATTATAAAAGGGCTGCGCTCGGAGCGGCTCGTTGTCGTAATTTTTAAACCGCGGTTTTACGAGCTGCATACGTTACTTTTACTCGCTAGTGTTGTTTGTATTAAGACTTCTTAACGTCGATATTTCAGTGTATGGTTTATCATATTATGGTTTAAGAAATTTAATTCTTAAAAGATGAATCAAATCAATAACTGAAAAACAACAATTTAGCTTATAACTAATTAGGAAAGGGTAGCGCGCAAAAACGGCTAACCACTTAAAAGTATAAAGGCGCTTAGTAACAAGTGTAACAATAATAACACAATGCAACAATATAATGATGTGCGTTGAGGCTGGCTTAACCGAACTACTTGTGTGACCATTTGTTAGCTACAGGGTACGTCTAGGCGTGGGTTAACTCAACTCGACTAGTTAAGTGAGTTTAATTTTTATTTTTTACTATTACCTACAGTAGAATCCGGTTATAATGACGTCGAAGAGACCGACGACATTACGTCGTACTAACTGGAAGTCGTAGCTGTTCCATAAGAAGTAGATTTAAGTGTTTGGATCTGTGGTGTGGATCAAGTCATAGATATATTTAATTACATCTGCTTACAAATAAACATTTGTAAGCATGAATATGATTAAATTGATTTAAACTTGTTGCTACGTATAAAGTGTGCACAACAGAGATTTAAGAAGGCCTCCCGAGCCCCCGAACTTAATTGAAATACCTACTTGTGTCTAAAAATGTGTAAGCATTTTTTTTATTTACTCAAGTATTTTATTCGTTACTTAAGGCCTGGAGAAATTTCTTTAGCATATCACGTTCTTTTTTCACTTTCAATATTTTTTGTCGACAATCTGCTCCTCACTACCTGTGTCTGAAACCGAAATTTATTTAACAAAGCTCCCGCAAGTCGGATTATTGTAAATAAGTATTATTCCCGACACCCAAATTAATCCTCACTTTTTAACGAAATACGAAAAAGTTTCGAACTTTACAAAACCGCAAGGAAATATCGCTTTCGTTGCCTTATTATTTGTATCAATAGAATGTTGGAGATTTGCTTACACAAATAGACAGATGGCAACAAAATTTAAGGGGCCCACTTTAAAAAGGTGTGTTTGACTTCACTAATGAGATTGCTGTACTGAACAAAGAGTGTCCATAAATTTGGAGACTTTAACATATCGAGTAAGTTTTCGGGAGAAAAGTTTTATATGGCGTGACGGGAATATATAAGCTGAGGGTTCTGTTTAATGCTAACTTTGATCGCGAGATAAGGTAGTCTTCCTTAATATAGTTTTATATAAATATTTATTTAAATTAAGAGAAATGTTTTTCATTGAATAACACTTTTCCTGAAGTGAATTTAAAAAGGCTATTGCAGTATTTTTTATTATATCTTTGACATAAGGATAGGAAAACTGTAGATGTTCTTGTGTGACATGATACAGTTATTATGTAGGCTTACCTAACTAGTAAATTAAATTATAAAATGAAAACGATCGTAGATATTTTAAATATTTATGAAATATTTCATGTTGTATATTTTGGGCATATATAAATAATGTCAGTTTTCCCGGGGAACGCTAAAAACGTGCGAAACGAATGCGATGTCTAGTTAGGCTACTTTATTAAATCAACTCCACTTGAATGAAGTTGTTCGGTGTGTAAGTTTATTTTACGTATTTGAAAACTTTGCTTTTATTTCAAGAGCTATTTTTGCAAACTTTCATTGCTTGTTATTTGTTAAAATGTATTTACATATGTTTCGATGTTTTAGGAGTACGGCTGATATTTATTACACATGGAAAACATTATTTACTTTGCTTTTTTTATGTCTTTACCTTTTAAATTACTTATAAGTTTGGATGAAACTTGCGAATATTTTTATGTACCTAGCAAAAGTATTCACTTCTAACGATTTAACAATAATTTACGCATACACTTAAAGTGTGCGCTGTACACTTTTTAAATAGTTAGTTAGTTAGTTATCCTGGGCCTTTTTCCGCAAATCGACATCCAAAGTCCCTTTTTTGCGTGATTTTTAAATAGTACTCTTATAGACAATAATGATGGTACCTCTTCACTTCACTAAAAACTTTTAGATTATTTTAAGCAAAAGCAAATGTATTTCACTAATAAAGCAAAAAAAATATTCTGGCTTCCTATTTGGATAGCTTTTTGACAGCCCAGCGGCAAAAATCGGTCTTTGCTCTAAGGCTAGCAGAATTCTGAGTCCCATGCTGGGACCATAATTATTATGATATTTAAATGAGTTACTTTTTATGAATGAGGTGAACATAGATTTGTTGTTAATTACGATAAGTGTCATAGGCTATTTTACGCTATCAAACTTTCGTATCGACCACAACATATTGTCATTAATTTACCTCCATAAATCCTGCAACAACCTGCACAAAGACTCTTGCCACTCTCGTAATATATCGGTAAAAGTCATCCCATTAATTGTGTGCTGGTATAATTAGAATGCATCTACTAAATAATATATGTATTTTCAACATGAAACTTGACGACTCACCTCATCGAAGAGTATTTAAAAGTGATTAAGTCAAAACAATTTTACTGTCACTACGTGGCCACATCCGAAACGGGTATTAAATACTTGGCTATCATATTTTCGTATCGACCACAACTCGTTAAGTTACTCCACAAATCAACCTGCACTGAGCCTCTCGCCACTCTCGTTATATATCGGTAAAAGCTATTCTGTTAATTGAGTGCTGGAATAATTTGAATACATTGCGACCGATGGCGTTATTGCAACGGTTCGCGATAAATCAGCGGATTAGGAATGGAATGGGTAAATAGATACCGGCAATGAAGATAATACATGTTTCATTCTGCATACGGTTAGGGTGATAACACCAGGTCGATAAGGGTGAGTTAAACATTAAACACGGTCTTTACATAATATACATATGTAGCTACAGGTACTTTTTACTTTTAACATTACGGCCAGTTGACATCAGATCCAAACCTAGCTAGGTAAGCTGCTTATGTCAGCATTTTTGAATTAGTGCATGGATTTACTTTGTAAATCTAAAGAGTGAAAGTTTGGAGTAGGTTGTGTATACAATTATTATTGGTTGTGTAATACGACATTGTTATACCAGTGTGACTAGACGAGATGTATAAGTTCAAATATTTAATTAGGTACTATTTTTGCACACCACGATTGATAGTATTCACCACGATTGATAGAGTTCCTCTTAAAGAATGACTCACACCATTCCCATCCGATCCGGGACAATCTGTCAGTTTCTATAGAAATAATCACGTGATAGCTCCGAGGGCTCGGAGGTCACGTGAAGTTTTCTATAGAAACTGACAGATCGTCCCGGATCAGATCGGATCGGATGGTTGTGAGTCATCCTTAATCAAATTGGTGGATGTTCCATAAAGTCATACCTATAGTGAAAACGCCATTTTCGGGACAAGCATTTTGATAGTAAATAAAAATACTTTAGCTACGTAGCTAAGTATGATTTTATATTTTTTCATAACGTGGTCATCCTTTAGAGTACTTGATATGAGTATACAAAACTGACCCTTTATGGACAATCGACAGGGCAGTCCCTCGCGGCGGGGGCGCGCGGCAAAAAGTACTAAGTGCGAGTTAAATACCCTTTGTGACATCTCTCTGGACCAGCCCTCTCATTATTCAGTTGAAATTCGATTATTTTCCCATTTCACAAAATATCCATATCGTCCCGGCTTTCATTTTAATTGAGAATGGAGCTTTTTGGACGTCACAACGATCCCTGTTTAATTTATTTAGAATCGCATTGCAGCTACTTTGTCATGAGGCACTTGACATACAAACAATAAGTGCTTTATGTGAAGGGGAATGTGTTTTAGAATAAAAGATAAAAAAGTTTTTTTTACAAAGATGATGTTTTTTAATTATACTAAAATCAAGTTACTACAAACGTACTTCTAATGAAAGTAATGAAACTACATGTTTCCGTATGGTACCTACTATTGATAGGTACTATATATTTTAATGTAAGCTAGTTAGCTTTTTTTTATGATTATTTAATTATTATTTCAAAATACGAAACCATTATTCCGCAAAAATTAAATGACTAAACCACAGATCAAATATACTACTAAATTTACTGTCGTGTATTTTCGTGTAAGTTAATGACGTGGAAATCCTTCTCATAATGCATACCGGAAAATGCTTTAAAAACGCGTTTCACTGAATGTTATTACCGTCGACCACAACTCTTCCTTCCTTTTAATAAGGCCAGATGTACGTCAGAACAGACGTCAGTAATATCCTGTCCGAAAATGATTACTCGGCACGGCCAGTTAACCGGCGTTATGGCCGGCTTATTCCCCATTCCGGGGGTATTAGTCCACCAATTTCTGTAATTTATTAACAGTTTTGGTACCACCGGCCTTTGCTGGCTTCTTCTCGCTCGAGGCAGGAAAGAAATATAAGCAGTTAGCCCTCTGTGATCAAAGACCTTTCCGCCGGAGTGATCCCTAATATTTCACTCATAATTGGTTTATTCTAAGCTGCCCGCGTTTCCGTGTGTGGCCCTTTGATCCGCACTGTATTAAGTTGCGGCAGGAGATGTATGACGCGTATTATTTGTGAAGCCAAAGATTTACTTAATGCCATCATTCGTCCTATTCGAGTAAAAGGATTTTCTACCCATAATATTTTTAATACAAATTACGCCCAAGGGTAAAGTTTGTACGTAGATACGTAAAGGACACTAATGTTCCTTCATATAAGGGTATTTATATACATAATCTTGTGTCTATTTATGTACGCAATCGATTTGCCGTCTTCTGCATAAGTTTCATACTTCTCTGTGAATCGTAACTCATATTTGTCTCCAAGATAAATATAAGCTAATTGTCTCGGCATGTTATTCCGCTGGGATGATTTACGCATCTATTTCCTTCGAATAGCCAGTTGAGAGATTGTTTTTGCTTACTGGTCCCGCCCTTCGGACCGGAAGCTGTCTGCCCTTTGTCCGCCATTACCGGTCGCGAAAGTTACCGTCAAAACAGTATAAAACTTTACGTCCACATAAAATACATTCTCATTTATTTTATGCTAAAATATTCTCTCTCGAAATTCAGCTATAAAATTTTCATCTAAAACTGTTATTTTAGAGTGAAATATAAATCTTGGCTTCGCTAATAAATCATGGAACTTACAGTTTTAACGGCTTTCTAACAATGCGTCGGCACTAATCATGCAAAAATTTAAATTTTGTGATAACAAAGTAATTAAATTTATGAATGTGCTCTGTATCTATTAAAGTAATTCACTGTTTTGGTTACACAATTTGCGATATGATACCTATTATTAACATATGAAACATATGCGGAATTGTTCGGTAAATGCTGGCAATACAAATAACGTGACAATTACTTAAAATATAGTACATTTCGATGCTAGTGCGGAAAGTATGTCATTACTTCACGAGTCCCGAGGTATCTTGACACGAGCCGTAGGCGAGTGGCAATACTCGGGATGAGTGAAAAATGACATGTCCGCACGTGTATTGAACGACGTTTTTCAATACAGATGCGAAAAAAAATTAAATACATAAGAACGAATTTGAAAGTTTTTTATTACTTCCGTAACACTATTGTAACTAAACTATCAAGAACATCTTCAAAATATTTATCTTATCTTCTTTACTTACTTACTCATTTTCAATATCATAACCATTATTTCTCATTAACAAAATAATAAATCGCATGTGACAAATCGTATCGTCATGTCTTAGAGGCCCTTCGAACATGTTTACCTAATTGAAAAACGCCTCTACTTTGACTGACGTTTCGTAGGCTCTGTTCCGTTTCATACACACAGATTTATAAGAACTGTTTTCAATGTTAATATTTTTAATGAATGATCATTAGTATGATGAAGAAGTAACTATTGAAATATGAAATATCAATATCTTTAATATTATTGCGTTAATAGTAGGTATTTAGTTTTATTACGGCTCGGTAAAGCTAACGAACAATAATACTCTTTGGTAAGCAGTCATGAATTGGAACACAACTAAATTTAAAAAGATTGGAAAAGTAAAAAGCACTAGTTCGCAAAAACAAACTTTGCGCACGCAAAACAGCCAAAAAAAGGGCACTTTTTGAGCAACTGTATTGAAAAAGAATTTTAATAGTTAATTTTTCATAAATTAAACCATACCTCAAACGATAGCGTTGATGTGGTATGAACCCAAACTTATTTTTGTAAAAAGTCAAGCGGGAGCTGATTTGGCCGGTTTTTCTTTGATTCGTTAAGAAAAAGGTGCTGGATAGGCTCTCGCAAGCCAAGCCATCAGGAATCGAATTCTATGAACGCCTCGCCACTGGTAAATAATATTTTGATGCTACCTACCTTTTTCGCAATGAGGAAGCATCCTGATATGGATGGAAAATTTACTTACTATGCAATAAATAAAGTTTGTTTTATAATTAAGCACCTACGCACTTACGTCATATGGAAATTAATTTGACATGGTACTGAGGTGACACAATGCACAATGCAAAATTAAATATCGAATAGGCCTCCTGATTTCATCTCCATATAATATGTACTATCGCGTTAATAATTGCATGGGCAGTTTATGAATGAATTCATTCATCAATTGGCCTTGCAATTTTGATACATACAGTCAACCAATTAGAACTCTAGGCCGCTGTAGGACTATGTCATAGTGACGCTAAAAATCAGATTGTAGTTAAGAAGTCTCATACTGCTCGACGTTTTGACATAGTTCTAGAGTGGTCTAGGTTTCCAATTGGTTAACTGTACGTACTGTCAGGATTCCAATGATTCGTAATTTTTACGCTCGATGCTTTATCGCAAAGAGACCGGATAAAAAATATGGAAGTATGTATGTAACTCTTCCTCTCTGTAAACCCATAGGGTTTTGTATTTTTTCTACTTTCCGAAAGGGGCAGACTTCACGTAAGTGGAAAAAATATCTTAATATAAATGTGTTTTTTCATTGTTCATACATGTCTCTTCTGCGTGAGGTAGTCTCACTTAACAGTAGTTACCTTTTCCAATGAAAAGGTACATAACTTACAGTCTATCAAATTCACGAATTGTAACGTGTAGGGTACATGCTTAGTACCCAATAAAAACTCAAATTGTATTCCGTTACTAAAATACTAACGCGCCCAATACTAATTTATTTTACTTACCAAGCACACACTAAATTCTTAACTCCACAAAATTAAATTTAACAAAATCATATTCCATTGCAATCAATTTATGATCCAGTGTTAATAGCGTCTGCGTCAGACTTGCGATAATAGATTAATCCTGGGGCAGTTAGGATAGTTTTCATTAAGAGCTATTTCGCATTTTATCCCGGCTATTGTGAGCGCACGATTGGAAGCATTTGTGGAAAGCACGAGTATCCCCGCTCTTTGTAATGCCTTATTGCGCTGATTAATGTTGCGAAGGTTCACGAAGAGCTGCGGAGTTGATTATTTTGTAAAACTGGCTTTTCTAAGTTTGTTTTTATAACAAAAAGAAACTTTTTTCTCCTCCAGCACATCTATCTGTCAATTAGATGACTGACAGCGATATTAAAAAAGTATATGTACATGATAACGTTCTCTATGGTATTCCATTGTAAGAACACTGCTAAACGATGCTCCTATGGATTTTCATCTACCACATCTGCCACCATTCAACATTTCGCTTTTTTTGCTATTTTTGCTGTCGCAGTATAAAAACTATATAAAATAGCAAATACAAATCAATAGATAGTTAAATTTGTTAAGCCAAGTATAGCTTTTACCAGACTTTCGAGACATCTGTTTTCACGAAACTAGAAGAAAAATACTTCAAAAACCAACGATGCCTGTCACCAATTCCTGCGCCGCATGGCAAATGATATTAGCGAAATAGATTCCCATCACCTGGCTGGACCTCACTCCCTCTTAGATGTTTACATGCCGCGTAGGTAGTTTTTGAGATATTTCGACTGGCCAACTTACCCGCCTGCTCAACATGTTCCTCCCTACCTACTTACTATATCGCGGTAACAAAATACATCAATGTTTTGATTAAGAAAAAGTACTTAGATAAACACGTAAGTATTTGTTATTGTAAATGTTATTATAATGAATGACGAAGTATGTAATTATAATAAAATTGTCAATTGAAATTAAACACTTTAGAACGGATTAATCGCGTTTATTAACACCAAGATGATGACTGAGAGAATGAGAATTCTCCCCGTCAATCAACAAAGTTACTTGTGCAAACTAACTACATACAAAAATATCAAAATAATTAAAAACAAAACAAAGGTTGGTCTACAATGCCCAGATGCATCTTAACCCAGTGAAAACGAGTGCTGTAAAGGGCTCGAAACGTAGGGTCATGGTGTTAATAAACGCGATTAATCCGTTCTAAAGTGTTTAATTTCAATGAATAACAATCGCGGTAACAGAAGACAATATTAAAATTGTCAATTTCAAAGACTTTTACTTTTCTGGTTATTATAAAGTAAATTAATAATTCATATCACTAACGCCACATATTCAATATACCGAGTTCATTTGCCACTATTCGTTCCTCCATGCCGTATAGTTTGTATTAACGGAAATAATTACGCATCCCCTTAATTGGGGTAAAAACCCTTGTTTAAAGCGAACGAGATCTGCAGGGGACACCATTGTGCTGGACTCTAACTGACCGGCAAATCTGAAATTGCCCTGGAGATGGTAGAGGGTCCTGATTCGGTCCATTGTTGAGTTCCACGGTGATTTGTTGAAGAATTGTTGTTTAGCTATAGGAAAATTTAGCGGTATATATGGGAGGCTTAATTAAAGTTTCATTTTCTTCGGACAAGGTATATGCAATACATACAGTGTGGAAAGTTTTGATGGGCCTTGGAGGGAGAGTGCCTTAAATCTTTAAGTTAGCTTATTTGGCTTAAAGGAAACATTCCCTTATTTAAAAAAAAATGCATCCAACATTTTTTTCGCTTGTCTCATCCGGGAATCGAACCTGTTTTAATTTCACTAATTGTTAAATTCAATGACAAAGATAAAATTTCTCTAAGAAACATTAGGTCTTACATTTTTTTATTGATATAAATATAATTTAACTACCAGATAGGTTTGTCTCGATACCTCGTTCCGCAGTATTTTATTAATCAAACACGAAATAGTGCAACACAAAAATGAAGTTCTTCATAAACGCTCATCAGACCTCTGTTAACTTATACGTATTAATTGTTTGTACTTATCTGTCAGCTTAGCGTTTGTTAAAAAGGGTCAAAACATAGGTTAACGACTTAAGGTCTGTTAAGTTTCCACGAATAAGGCGGTACCTATCTCAATTATAACACATCTTACGTCTCATACGTATCATACGTATCTCGTTCAGGTTTAAAAAAAATCAGTGTGGAAAAAACATGTCCCGGAGGGAAAACGCCTTAAATGCTTAATTTAACTTATTTTACTAAAAAAAAACATTTTTTTAAAAGGAACATTAGTGGAAAAAAACAGGGGGGGCTTATTTGTTTTAATGTTAAGTTGGTTCGATTCCCGGGTGATACAAGCTAATAAAAAAAAAACTTTGCTAGCGGTTTTGTTTCTTTTTAAGTTAAGGGAATGTTTCCTTCCCTCCAGGTAGTTTCCCTCCAGGGCCCATCAAAACTTTCCACACTGTATACTCGCATCTGTGAAAAGCATGATTACCTTCAGAAATTACCTAACTGCCATTTTCGTTACAATAATGACAGAAATTGATTAAGCAATTTTGTTTACGTATTTGCTGATTTTACTGTAGTTATCTACACTATTAATAAATGTAACATTATTAATAATTTCTTGTTTGTACTCTAAAGGTGAACGCACTCAGGTAGCTAATTATTATGTTTTGCTATTCAATTAAATTAGTTGCTATTAGCCAATTATATTTGCTTTCACGCTCTTTAGTTTAAAGTCAGTTTTGATTAGGTCTAATATAATACAGTGATATTGATTCAGATAATCTAATATCATTGTTAAAAATAAAGTAATAAATACCTACAAGTAAGTATTGATAAAATGTATCTTTTTACGGAACTGTTTGCCTTTATCGTAATACATTTACAGTAAACAGTTATAAAAAGAGTGTTGTTTTGGATTGTTGTTTTCATGGTTGGATAAAATAAATAAAAAATGCAATATACAACGTGCTAAAACAAAACCGAGCGTAGCCGAGCTTTAATGATATCGTAATATTGTTTTTGTGTTTCAAATTGTTGACCGTGTGCCTAATACTTAACATTAAAGGTTGACCGTTGTAGTTTGTTAACCAACGCTCGAACAGAGTGTCGCCGCCGCTTGTGACCGGCACGACACGGTCTAATGCGAGTAATAACTTTACTAGACTAAGTACCTAAATCAATACCGCTGTCAAATTGAGCTCCATTAATTTGCCAACCTGACCCTGGCTTTTCCTCTTCTAATGAAATCAGCTTGCTAACTGTAACTTACACACTGCCAAGTCAAATTTGTCCGCGTAACAGGAGAAGCAAAACGTGAAGTGTGGACCCCATGCTTTCAAGTTAATTTGGGCTTAAAATCTCGCATAGATAAATGGAGCTGGCCAATAATTGTATTTGGTAAACAGCAGGACGACGCAGAGGTTCCATTAGGGTTCTGTAACAGGCTTGTTGGCGTAATTGCATTGTCTTTACGGGCACAAAGGTGAGTTTGCCTATAATTAATTTTGTCCGACATGTTAATATCGTTTCAAGTTTTCTTGGTGGCGTTGGGGTATAATATATTTTCGCTGTCAATAGCTTTGGCCATTTTGGTAAATTGTAAGGTGCTTTAAAATTGAAAGTAATATTAAAATTATTCTTTGTATCTCTCCAGTAGCCAAATCGATTACGAGAACAAGATATTTTTCTATTTGTGCAGCTTTAAAAAAAAAAAAAATTTAAACTGTTTATTGCATAAAAAAACAAACAACATCATCATTGGCCACAGCATCTTTTCAGATGATAGTTGCAGCGACTAGGGAGGTATTTTGAAGAGATCTACAGCCTGCATCGATTACGATGACTATAGAGACCGATGGCCGATCGACACTTCCTTCCGCACCGATCACAAACATGTCCCGATTCCTGAGGTGGTCCAGCAGCCCTGCGAATCCGCTTTTGTTTGAGGTGGTCAAACCAGAGCTCATCGTCAGAGCTCAGCCATACAATTACACTTAGTGTTAATCTTTACATTTTAAGATTATAAATGTTCTTATTATTTTATTTCTACCAATATCATCTTACTATTTCCAAATGAATAATGATAATGTCGGAGTTCACCGCACTCTTTAATTTAATTGACTTATCGCTTAATAACTCAGTATCACAGTCTGTAATTTAATAATATAAGTTAATTGCGTGAGTCTTGCTCTATCAATTAATATTTCTGAATATCATATCATATATAAAAAAAAAATATTATTTGAACTGTTTTTTATTGTGTTTACAAAACGGTATTCTTTATTTACACAAACCTATGATAGTTATAAAAATATAAATAACAAACATTTCAACACATAGGTATAGAAAAGACCCCGCAAATCCCCCGCCTGTGGCAGGGTTCCTAGGACCCTAGTCGAGTTGCTCCTCTGGTCTGTGGGCTTAAAGCCTAGCTTAGCTTGGTAGCTTCTAGGTAAATAAAGATCCTGCTTTCCCTGCGACCTTGCCTTCTTAGCCATTATTGTATCAATTACCTATTTTAAAAATTGAAGACCATGACGCGGCGGCTGTTTGCTCACTGTAATTCATTCTATTTTGCAAATTTACTGTAGCATATAATTTACTAATCCGTAATATCAAGCGAGGTCATAATTATGACTTTCATGTGTCTATTTAAAATAGAGTTATATGTCAGAAATGTTGTCTTATTTGTTATGATTCGTGTTCATACATTAAATGTATTGCAAAAGTTTTGAATTTTAATTTAATTCAATATTTTGCAAGGCCTACATAGTTATTTAATAGTTTAATCAAACAAGAACCGTCATTGAACCAAATATACAACGAATTATAAGCATATTACACGTTGATACCATCATGTTAAAAAGCGACCAGACAACATTGACCTAAAGTACACATTATCACTGGGCATTTTCCGCCCATGTCAGGGGTCCAGACGGTTTGGTCCCTGTACAGTCATACTGGCCCACGCCACAGTAACAGTACGCAATATTAAATAAGGCAGCACTTGTCCAATAATACCCGCCAGTGTTCGTCAAATCACCCCCTGGTGTATACAGGGCGGTATTTTTCGGCTTTTTGTATTTGTTCCTGAGCTTTAAAAATAAAGTTGAACATTTTCCCATGAATAATTTATGAAGTTGTGTGGTTGAAATTTCATAACATTATTATGACTGAAAGTTAGTGTAAGTAGGTATTGGACAGTGCGTTAGAGTGCGTTGAGTTAAAAACAATATTAGTATTTAAGTACACACAAATTGATTGACAATATTGAATTTGCGAATACTTGTTAATTAAGGTACTATCGCATATAGGGCAGTTTATAAATGAATTCATTCATAAACTGCCCATGCAATTTTGAACGCGATAGTACATGTGCTACAGATTTTGATCCTATTTTTCAATATTAATAGGTAAATATAAATAAAAATAAGTTACATAGTGCTACAGGCATCCTGTAGCTTAGTTACGAAAATCATATCGCTGAAGTATAAACCATCACATATCACAGCCCACAGTCGGACTGCGCACAACACTGACCTTATGTGAACGTCGCTTGAAATAAACCAGTAAAACTATATGGTCTACGATTACACGTAACTTAAATAATTTTGAGGTCGCAGTTTCAATGGTTTACCATAGACCAAAGCTCGCGCTTGGAAAGCGAATGCAAGATCTGTCCCCAACGACGTACAAAAATCATTTCGGGTTCTAATGTAAGCGACTACGCCATAATGTATTAGGTTTATTTGCGGATTTGCTGTTTTGTCAGTCGTTGGGGGCGAATGAACAATAAAAATACTCGGTCCATGTTCTGGTTATTCACTTATGAGGTAATGAGAAACGATAGCAGTCAATCAAAAAGAATATGAGAGTGGAAAATTTGGGAACGATGTTGTTTAAGTCTTCAGGGAAAGGTGGCGACTGTTAGAATGTCACCGGCGGCCTATCCTAATTTAACAAACAATAATAGTTACGAATTTATACTACCAAAAATTAAATGTTAAATATAGATCGCATCTAAATTAAAATTAAAATATATTATTATAAGTATCTAACAAACTTTATAAAATTTACAAAAAAAGACTTACCAATAATAGTATAACAAAGGCATTTTTATCTTCAAAATGAGACCCAAAAATAGATTCGTTCAATACAAAAAGAAGAACTCTTATCAAATAATTGTCTCATTTTTGAAAAACATTCGAGAGGGCTCGGCTAACCCCTGCGTTGACTCTTAACAATGCCAATCAATGAAACATGAAATCCGACTAAGCAGATGCATTGATTCTCTTAAAAATGCCACAGTAAATACCGACTATCTTGCAAGGTAAAAGAGTTTTTACTTCTCGGTGAAAAGGTTTATTTTGGCTTGAAGTTCATTGGTATAAGCAATGGTTTTCCTTGAGCAGCAAGACCATTGTTAAAGCAAAGCCGGCCAATCAGTTCCATCACCACTTGAGAAGCCAATGAAGCGTGTCTAATGCCTCACTTTGCGAGGGTTAAGTCTTTACGCAGTTGGTTCTGTCATTTCGCCGATACGTCTGATATCTGTTGCTTCTGGGATTGTTGGCTAAATAATGGGAGAACTGATTGGTACATAGTCATTATTATTATTTTACTTACTTCTTCGCGCACTTACTATAAACATGACAAATTAGAGAACAAGAACATTATCGTCGGGAACTTAATTTTAGCAGGTCTATCATTTAACTGAGGCGTCTGCCTAGGTAGTTGTACGGATTGCGGGGATGTGTGATGGCAATTTTGGCATGTCAGGATCAGAAAAGCTCAGTCGAGCGCTTTCCGTGCTCGCGTTCACACACATCAAATATATCCGGCTGCTTTAAATAAAAATTGTAAGATTCATAACGGCCAGGTATATTTGACACGATGTATAAAGTTGTCATCCAATGATCTGGTCAAAATTGCGGAGAACCGTAGAATGTGGGAGGTGTCTACAACTGAAATGATAATGATAATGATGAATTTTAATGGGTGAAAGAAATGTTAAATTATTAACAAACCAGGATTGGTAGGTTGCATATTATACACATACCTAAACATAAAATATATTTACACAGTGTACATAAAACTATACACACAATACTGCAATAATCTCTTCTTAGACATTATCCTTCAAATACATATTTTACTACACAGAAAATCAGACTAATCGTTATTTTTAGAATCATTTTCTTAAATTTATATTATGAATTCGCAATAATCCCCCTAATTCCCTCGCCATAGAGTTCAACAGCCCGACCTTTGTCGTAAACAATGGATGTCATAGTCGATTTATTAATGCAGATAATGGCTCAGCTGGGAATATGTTCCAAATAACCTTCGACTTGGAATATAAGTTGTTGAGCAATATACTTTTTGAAAATATGATATACACAATTGTAAGCATACCCAGGTATATATTATATAAACCCATAACAAAACACTCGTAAGTGTATACTAAATACTCCTGAGTAGGCGGAAATAAGAAGCTTATTTTATTTAAATGAATATTGAATAAATGGCTGCCTTCCCATGCCTTCTATAGGCTAAATGATTGCAATCACCTAAAATTTGTATGAAAATTATTAATTTGTTAATGATTGTACAGTAAAAATATGATGGTGCACATCTTACCTACTCAAAAATATGTCCTATAGCACCTTATCCCGGTGTAATAAGAGTGTAGTACCATATTTATGAGTCGATTATGTCGAGCCATATTTTTGCACTTGACTGTATTTATACAAGTAACGATTTTTTTTTATTCCAAGCTATTACTCGCCAAAACAAACAAGTTGCACCAAGCTCGGTGTCTTTAAAGCAAGAGTGCATATGCTATTACTAAACAAGCGAGCTCCAACTTTGTTTCATAAGTGTCAACCGCCGGTCTGTTTATTATAAAATAATGCATCCTAGTCAAATCGTAGTTGATCTACTCCAGCACTTATATCTGTCAATTAGATGAATGAATTAGATTAGATTATAAATTATCCCCAAGAGCGCATTGTTTTTTTTTTACAATTTGCTTGGTCGTATTATTATGAAAATATTGAATATAGAGTTCAAAACACCTACATATGAAAGCTTATTCCCAAATCAATGCTTCATATACCCGACACATGAGATAATAAAACAGTCTCCTTGGGGGGCAATTACGAAGGGGATTAATTTAGTGGTTGTTGCCTAGTGACGTCGTGAATGTTGCAATCCGATTACGATAATTGCTCAAAATCCTCGCGACGAGAAGATAATCCGAAGAGAGAGGCATATGTAGGTACCCACACTACCCACAGGTGTAGGTAGGTATTGTATAATTTGTACATTCAGGTACCGATAAACCACACTGTGTATAAAAGGCAACTGACCGTACCTACCTACTTACCTCTGTGATAAATTTACGATTTTTTTTAAGTGTAAACCAATGTCTATAGCTTACACAAGACTACATGAATGATACAGCACAATGGGGTTCATGATTTTTTTGAAAAAAAAAGAATGATTATTAATTGTAATTTAAATTTTTGTCTTAATTTATTATTATTTTTTAGACATTTAGATTTCATTCTACAAACTTCTAGACAAGTATTTTTTATACAACTTTTACTTTTAAGATGACGATCCTATTGTGAAATTATTATTTTTAATTCGGATATCTGTGTGTACAGCATCAATAAATTGCTCTAAGTAATAATTTATAATTTGTAGAAGATTTGAAAGTGCTCGTTGCTAGGTCATTAATGGACTGTAATTGAATTAAAAATTTAACTAAACTGTATTATTTTTAAATTAATGCATGTTAGATATAAGATGTAATATTTTGAAAAGATCTCGGGATACATCTTTTCAAAACAATAGGTACATTACCGAGTTTCTTGCCGGTCCAAAGTGCTATATCTTCTTGGGTCTGTGGTGTTGGGTTAGAGCCGGTGTAGCTTTATTTATTTTTCGACGTTCAAAAGTGCACTGTAACATGCCTACTGGAAATATAAATACCTATTTTGATTTTGATTTTGTGACTTTAATCACTTCGTTCATAATTTATGAACTAGACACTGTTACATTCTGTTTTATCTATATAATCATTCAGCTCGCATCCACCCACTGTTGTGTATAGGCCGCTGACCGTAAATAATCTCTCCGGAAGTTAGGAAAAAAGTGCCCCCTCTAACTTTTAAACCGCAAGTCCAAAAAATTTACAAAATATCATGAAAGTACAGCTTTATAAAGACTTTGAACGAACATTATTTAAACTTGGCTCGTTAAGCTATAAAAAAAAAAACGTACTTAAAGTCTTAGTTGAAAGAATGTATGACTGTCGTATGAGCTGCGAAGATACTCCTTTTTAGGGTTCCGTAGCCAAAATGGCAAAAACGGAACCCTTATAGTTTCGTCCAGTCCGTCTGTCCATCCGTCCGTCCCAACCGTTATGTATATACATGCATGTCTTTGTTACAATCTGTAACCTAAACGGTTGAGTGGGTTTTAACATTTCAGCTATAATATAAGTCAAAGACAACAAAAACTATGTATTTTATATTGTGCGATTGACATAGACTTTATCGTATTAACGTTGAACAAAAAAAACTAAGCAAAAACGACAACAATAGTTTTCCAGACTTTAAAGAGAGAACACTAAGAAAGTACGTATATTTCAAAGAAGCCCTATTTAATCTCCTCGGAGTCCAGATGCTGTTGTCCTTTAATCCGCTATAGATTATCCAGAATACATTCCCGTAATCGAAAGCGGAGAGTTTCTCGATAGAGAACTTTGTTTACGAATGTTGCTGAGATAGCGTTGTATAAAGGCAGGCATATACGATTTAACTAAGATGGTCTTACAAATTAAATATATTTAAAAGAAAAAAAACAAGTTTCCCTAATTAGAATACAATACAGATTAATAATAATAACAAATATTATTCAAACTACCTACATAATAATGAATCACCTGTATTTACGAACGCTATAGCTGATATATCACTGCTATTCATTTTGTAAACAATGGATGACTGTTATTGGCCTTGTATTATGTAACAAAATTAATATAAACTGTTTATTAATAAATATAAATCAATAAATATAAATAAATAAATATCAATAAATATAAATAAATAAAATAAGATTATGTTTTTATAGATAACCACTATTTTTTTATAGCATAAGTAAGTAAGTATAGTAAGATAAGTGTACTTGTTTATGTTAACAAAAGCATTTACTAAAAATCCATTCAAAATATCTCAATTACCTTAAATAACTGACTACTTATTTTCGTTACAATATTTGCCACCAGAGCACTATAAAAATTATGAAGTATACTATGATATTTATGATACAGGCACCAGTACACCACCTTCTCTTCTCTTAAAACGCAAATTAATTGCATTATGGTTACTCACAAATCCAAGAATCCGACTCGTGTACAACTGGTTTTAAACAGGATCCAGTTGGCGACACCTGGCAGAGAGAACTAATTGTCAATCAGCCGGTTGGCCACCCCTGGCCAGCGATCACCTGAGATCCGAAGCAATCGAACGGAGCGCTCAGTCGGTGCCGTCTGATCAGTAAAATCAATTTCATTAATTTCAGGATTATACTAGTTAGGGTAAATAGCGGGAAAATAGAAGGAGCTGTTTGCATAGTTCGGAGATTAGATTTTAAGAATAAGAAGTTAGGATTTCCATTAACATGTTCACAGGGGTTTTGCTTACTTGCATAGATATATTGCAAATCCGGACGTTTCATTTAAAAACTACAAAAGTTTTGAAAAATTAACATGACTCATACAAGGACGGTGTTAAGTGAAAATCAAATTTTAGTAAGCACAGCCTTTATGAACACGTCTGTCAATTATCCTTCACTATGGCTGAATACAACGTTCCGCGTGCAGCTACGTATCTATATATTTTTTGATAAATCGAGTGATCAAACTTCATTATTGACTGGTTTGGAAAAGGCCACGAAATTTTTAATTTTTAAAAGAAAAAAAAAAGGATATACTTATAGATTATAAATTTAATAAAAGGTGGCTTAATCGTGTAAAACTTTGAAAACTAACCTCCGAAGTTTCAACAGCGACATTGTGCCCGTGGTGCCGGAGAAAGACTTTAGTAAATGTGTAATGTGTGAAAATCGTGAGACTTTAAAAAAAGACAACTATAGGTTTAATAAACGGGTGTCATAGCATTTTTCTCACTGCAGCCGCCACATCGCAACGATAACCAATAGGTCATCGTTTCGATGTGGCGGTGAAAGGTAATAACCTTTACTAGCTAATTGCAATTCTAAACCACAATAAACTTATGGTTTCCTTTCTATCATCAAACAAATTCCAAGACAATGTATTTAATAGTTTAAATATTCGTATTGTATGTACGTGTATCGTGACATGAAGCGAGCCTGTGTGCGGTGCCAATGACTTCTTTCAATACACGTCGACAAATATTAGCGCTCGGTCCTTTGATCTAAGCAACCGAGGCTCATTTCGGAGCACCGTGTTCTTAATTAAGTTCAAACAAGACGTGCTAATCGAAGCGAACTGTACATAATGTTGTACAGTACCTATAAGGCTTATTTACAGTTTAAATATTCAATGAGATGGTAATGAAATAGGTAGAATTATGCTGCTGATGGGTTTGTTGAGCGTTTTCTATCGCAAATTATCAGTGTAAGAGAGCGTTGATAGTGCTGGTAATATTAGAATAAGATAAGAAAAACTAATGAGTTGAAAGGAGACTTGTATTTCTACTGAGACAGCCGAAAGAAAAGAGGGTTTTTAAAATACGTAATCTTAAGACAAGTGTTTTGAGATGAAATAATTTCTAAGATTAAACATAGTTAGATAAAATTTAATATCCTCCTCCTTGCGTCGTGTTCCTCAGAATTGAGGGTCGTGACCTCCCTTCTGCATCACCTTCTCACGGACGATATTTCTCCAACTTTTTCGGTCTCTGGCGGTATGGCGGGTATTGTGGACTGTGGAGTCAAGTGCGGAGCGGATCTGATCAGACCAACGTATAGGGCTGCGTCCACGAGGTCTTTTACCATCTACTTTGCCGGTCACAATGAGCCTCTCCAGATTGCCACTATCTTTCCTAGCAATGTGACCAAAGTATTCCAGGATCCTACGTAGACACTCAGATGACAGCCGCGAGGAGATTTTTAACTCTCGTAATATGGACATGTTAGTCCGAAATGCTGTCCAAGGGATGCGGAGCATCTTTCTACAGCACCACATCTCAAAGGCGTCAATGCGTTTGCGGTCTGCAGATTTCAACGTCCAAGTCTCAGCGCCATAGGAAAAGATCGAGAAGACCAGAGTCCGTACCAGTTTAGTTTTGGTTTTGACTGAAATATTGCGATCTCTCCAGATTTTTTCAAGCTGAGACATGGCACTCTTGGCCATGCCAATTCTCCTGCGAACTTCTTTCTGGCATGAGCCGTCGTTGCTGATGTTGGATCCCAGGTATATAAAGTTGTCCACTATCTCTAGGTTAAGCGTGCCAGTGAGTTCCAACTTACCAGATCTGTCAACCACCATGACCTTAGTTTTGGACCTGTTTACGCGAAGTCCCATCTCTTCGCTAATCCGTTCCATTCTGCCCAGAAAAGCAGCCATTTCGGACTCATTTTCCGCAAGAAGCATAGTGTCATCAGCGTAGCGCAAGTTGGTGATTTTTACTCCACCAACTGAGATGCCACCTTCCCAGTTCAAATTTATAACATAACATACCGTAATGAGGGATCATTACGGTCATGTTATATTAAATTTTTGCAGTACCTACCTATCCTGCTTTTTCATACAATTACTTACTTAGTTTACGTCTTAAGAAATCGTTGGCTTTTCTGTCTTCGTACATGTAGGTTTAGGTTATTTTATAAGGCTTACTGGAAGAGGGGTATCTCTTAAAGGGGGTTGGTTAGCCTTTCTAAGTGTAGAATATAGTAGGCATAGTCCGCTTCAGAGAGTTTGTATGTAGGGGTGGGGAGGGGGTTCGTTACTTCTGAATTTGATTGTACAGTCAGCGTCAGAGATATGTGACCCCCCTAGGTGTAAAACTGCAACTCTCGTTCGACACGAGAATCGGCATATACCACACTGTCATTTAATTCTTTCAAAAATGAAACATCTCATGTTTGTCTCCTAGCTGGAATCGATCCTGGGGCTTCTCTGCTCACACTCATTCGCTTCACTCATACTTTAGTCCGGCTTTTTTCCGCTGGGCTATCGTAACGCATGGACTACACAACAAAAATATGAACCAGTTCTTAGCAGGCCGACCGGCAATAGAGAACTATGACAAAATCTATAAAAACGGACTATATTGTCAATGGCGCTTACGCCGCATCGGGTTGCGCAGCGTTGCATTTTTATTGGAGCATCGCTGATAATGGTGTAAGCGCCATCGACAATAAGGTCCCTTTTCATAGATATTCTGTTGCAACTATTATATCTATACTCGTCCTTGTTTTGCAAGCTTGTCTTAGATCATAGTAATCTCTTTGGTTTATCAATATTTTCCTACCCTCATTTTATTTCCACAGACGACTAACAACGACTTTTACCAATTACATTTTAAGGTTTAATTTACTGGACTAAATTCGTCTAGTTATTTAATGGAGAAAATTTGTTTGAGGGTAAGTCATAATTTGCGTGTGCGAATCATACCTGTGGTTGGTGTGCCTACGCAATTACGATCTCTCGACTTCTTAAATCCTTTTGCATTTTAAGCAATTGAATAACTGTTCCCGTCCGTTTTTTTGTGTTTCAACGACAATATGGTTCGATTAACTACTTTTCTTAAAACTAAAATTGTGGTTCTTTGGGAAGAGAACAAAAGTATTAAACAAATAGCACGAGAACTGAATATAACGGTAAGTTTGTAACCTGTGACTCCAGTGAGACATTTATTTTTTAGTAAAAAAAGGAAAATGTTATCAATAAGTTAAGCCACCAGATTTTGTTGTGAGGGTGTTTACTGTCAAGTGTTTACCTATAATTATATGGGATAAGATAGAAAAATATATTTAACGGAAAAGTCTTTTAATCGGCAGTTTTTTTATGTGAAGTAATAGGTATAGTCTTAGAGCCATGTTTATTTTTAAAGCTATTTGAGTTTTTTAAGTTTTATCATAAACGTCTCCTTTATTGAAATAAGCAATGTATTGAAATTTTCATGGAGGTCAGGTGGGGTAAAATTGGAACCCCGAGGAATGAGGGAGATTCGTATGAAGTGCCCATACTGTTCTTCTTATCCCGGGCAAAACAAAGTATGTTCTCCCACCCCACTTGATCTTATAAGTATTTTTTTTTACAATGTTCGCCATCTGCTTGTTTTGTTTGTATCAATCGTATTAGATAATTATACCTAAATGTTTCGCAATTCACCTGTTTATCCCAGCTTACAGAGCCTTAGGTATATGTATGAATGATCTGTAACACACACCCTAGATACAGATACATTTCACAACCTTTTCTTACCACACACAAAGCGTGTGGCAAGGAAAACTTAAATAAATAAAATAACACACAGAACTATGGGATAAATGTGGGTGCCTCATTATCTTTTACACTATTGGAAATATGAGATTATATACGAGCAAATTTAATACGTATTTTTACTTGCAGAGAAATACGATTCGCAGATGGGTGAGATGTTACCAACGAAGAGGGGACGTGGAGTGTGATAAACCAGGCCCTCGTCCCCGTGCTTACACTGACGAATCTGAGAGACACCGGGAAATTGTTAAAAGACACAGTAGGTAAATTATATTATACAATTTTCATTACCTGCAGATTAAAAAAAACTGTTGTTTTCAGTTTTACGTTTTTCAATTTTTGGTATGCTCATGAGATTTTTTTTTAGCGTATTGGGGTTGGATGTCATCTATGGGGACCGGGGAGCTTGTTGAAGTTGGAGGCCGAATGAACAGCGAGCGATACCTCGAAGTGTTACGTGACGTCATGTTGCCTTCCGTTCGCGTCGCCTATCCCGAAGGACAAATTTATTTAGTGCAAGACAATAGTGCAGTGCATCGTTCCCGTATAGTGAAAGAGTGGTTAATTAGCCTTACAAACAGACATCACTGTATTAGATTGGCCTTCTAAAAGCCCTGACCTCAATCCTATTGAGAATTTATGGGGTCAAATGGTGCTTAACTGGGACCCTACACAAGTCAAATCAAGACAAAACTTAGACGAAGAAGTTTATAGAACGTGGGAGTTGATGAGGAACACCAATGCATGTTAAAACATGGTGTCAAGCATGAAAAGCCGACTAAAACAGGTAGAAGATAGAGAAGGTTTCCCTCTACGTTATTAGTTAAAATTGTAAAAAACATTTTTGTGTTGTTGGTATTTCTCCATTATTGGGCAAATATTTATTCCATGCAAGTTTTAAAATAATGAGTTTAATGACGCTATTGTATAAGTAGTGTCTAACAAATTATATTGTTTTTTTGCAAATAACAAAATAGTGCTTAGACAATTAAGTAGGCTTTTCCAAGTGGTAACTCGTTAATTTCTACCTTAAAAACCATATATATTGTTAGCCATTTAATGTAGTTTTTAACATGGATTCTTCTTCATTAGTATTTCAAGTCAATTTGATATGACATGACTGAATAAAGTGCCCTGCGGGTTCGAACAAGCAGTTCCCTATACCTATTTTATAAGTAGGTAATAATTATTATCAGCACACTCAGAATCGTAAAAAGCTTAAACCAAACCAAAATTATAAACTTATTTCTGTTAAAAGGAAATTTCAATGTAACTTTAATAAAGGGAGCTGTTTAAATTCGACCCATTTAGTGGAGAAATACCCCATGCTTAAGATTGTGGTAAGGTTGCATTGCATTGCATTGGTAACGTGCTAACATTGCAGGAGATGAATTATTGTTATCTTTGATAACATGTTGTTTCTCTTTGCAATGTTAAATAGCTGGTTTAGATTACGTATTACATATTGATAATGGCATACAGACTGGTAGGGCGAGGGCCGTTCTAACATATACTCATTTTTTCAAATTGTTTTTTGAATAGCCCATTTTATACTTAAAAGCCTCTTCCCGCGATTTCCACAACTCCCACCGCTATGTCCCGCCATCTCTGTCTAAAGTAAAACTGAAAAATTGTGTTAAATGCAATAAGAATATTAATTTATAATCAAGGAAAACGGAAACTATACACCTCACTTTTATCCGAGTAGTTTGGTATTACTTATAAAAAAGTTATGTCCCAACATTTTTTTTTACGGTTCTACTCAATGAAGTAAAATGTAGGTATAACATAAAGTAAACAACCAAAGTGTAATGCCTTATAAAGTTTAACAGCATGCAGACCACCAATACCACAATTTTAAACAGTAAGAGCTAAGCTAAAGGTATTTTACTTGTTAACTTGAAGTTTCACTGATGTATAATTGAAGAAACTAAATTAAATTAGCTACACATTGTCATTATAATTTAACTAGTAAATATTTAGCAATAAAATATATAGTAATCAGTTTACAGAACACGCATAATATATCTACTGTCATATTGATATATTACCCCCATTATTCAGTTTTTAAATAATATTTAATAATAGTATTTAAATACCTACTTATTTAATAAAAAGTTACCAGTGACTATGGAATTTTCATTATTAGTCCTTAAAAAAAAGATTTTAACTTCTATTTTAATAAAACTTTATTAAAATAGAAGTTAAAATTATATTAAATAGGAAGTTAATAAATAATTAATAAAAAAGAACAAGCATAAAAATACAAAAAATATCCTTTACGTAGATTCGAACCGCTAACCTAGTGTTTCATAGTCTGTTGCACTATCCATCACGCTGCACGGACGCTTGTGAAGTCGACGAAATTATTGTTCTAGTTAAAAAAAATCAAAGGGGTTAATTTTAATGTTACCGAGTTAATAACTGAGTAATAAGGAATAACAAAACGTATGAAACGTGGTAATGTAAAAAAATATTAAAACCCGGATATCAAAAAAAGTAAAAAAAAAGCAAAAAGTGTAGATTCTTATGCTGGGGTTCGAACTAGCGACCACATTTGTCTATTGCTGGAGGGGGGTTACATATCTCTGAAGCTTACTGTACTGTACTGTACATACATACCATATCTTCCTATTTATGTTATGCAATATAGCTTTTACTTCAACATGATTTACGCATTGATTTAAACTCTAAATACCTTACTCAGCAAAAATTACGTGTAGGTACAGTCAGCCACACAGCTAACAATACACCCAAAGTGCCAAAAATATGTATACAGGACTTTATTGTCTGAGCATTAAGGTCATGTATACATATTTTTGGCACTTTGGGTGTATTGTTAGCTGTGTGGCTGACTGTGTGACTGTACTTACCCGTATATTGCACATATGAATATTTATAGTAAGTAAATATTGTGTTACCTCATACCTAAAATTTACAAGTTAGCACTTTGAGGTCACATTCCGGTGACTATAGCGAAAGTTGGAGTAGCACCAAATGTAAATCTACGCAAACGACTTGCTCATTATCAAGTCGAAGCGTAACTATTCCATGATTCTGGGAAACATCTCCAAGCCCCAAGTTTAATGAAACTACATTCTTGCAACATTCCCTGCAGTTACTGATATGAGTGGAATGTCGATCTTATTGTCAATCACGTCAAATCAAACATGTACCCTAAAATGGTATGAGCTGGGACAAATTCTAAGTTCAAACCTCTATATACGTATACATAAATACGGCAGTTGGAGCTGAACATGCACGCTTGAAAGCTGCCATAGTGCCAGAATCTGGCGCATGGTTGCACGCTCTGCCATCGTCAAACCTTGGCACGCTCCTAGATAATGACTCTTTACGTATAGGAGTAGGCCTGAGACTTGGTTGTGCGGTGTGCGAACCTCACCTGTGTGTCTGTGGCGCTGCAGTGGAAGCAAACGGACATCATGGTCTGAGCTGCGTGCGGTGTGCTGGTAGGCTTTCCAGGCACCACTCGATCAACGAAATAATTCGTCGTGCGATGGTGTCATCCAACTTGCCCTGTGTGTTGGAGCCCCAGGGTCTAAACAGAACGGACGGCAAGAGACCAGATGGTTTGACACTGGTTCCTTGGGCAAGGGGTAGGAGTTTAATCTGGGATGCAACGTGCGTAAGCACATTCGCACCCTCACACCTTGCCCGGACAAGTCGAAAAGCTGGAGCTGCTGCTGAAAACGCAGCAAAGCTAAAGCACAACAAATATTCGAACTTGGAACCAGTGTACAACTTGGTTCCGGTTGCGGTGGAAACGGGTGGACCCTGGTGCTCCGGGGCCAAACGTTTTATAAATATTTTAGGTAAACGCATCAGAGAGAGAGGTGGCGATGCCCGGTCTAGCTCGTACCTGGTCCAGCAAATATCGTTGGCGATACAGCGAGGCAACGCCGCCAGCATATTTGGCACATTAGCGCCGGGTACTGTCGCTCCGGGCATTAGTAGTTAGATGTATTTTAGATTAATTTTAATGTCATCTTCTTATATTTATGTTAGTTTATTTTCTGGTTTTACCTCTACTATGTTAAAATAGTTTGCTACTGAATAAATATTTATTAACTTGTATACATATAATATACACACATATGTGTAATTATACATATATACATATAAAGTGTTCCGGTTATATGAATTTTAGTTTTTCAATGATAATCTGTCATTTAATTCCATAGATTATACGATAAACAGAAAATACGTAAGTAGGAAATTTCAGCCTACCCCGTAGATAGTGTTAGGAGGTGTAGGTATTGAGTGAGATGGGACGATTGCTAGAATTGAGACCATATTTCAATAGCTTGACTTACCACGGTAATTGATTGATTGTTTGATTGTTGGTTTTCGTAACAATATGACAAATCTGGTGATAATGACAGTACCTATGACAAAAACTCACTCCTCTAAATTCGCTACTTATCCCATTCATGACCCAACTAACCTGGTAATCCCTGCTTAACTCACTTTACGGTAGTTCATGAAAAAGTAAACGTAACAGCTATATTTACGTTATCAAGTAATTGATCGAGCGTAAGCGAAGGTCTCCGTTTTAGCTTGGGTAAAAATGTTTTCGTATACTATTTTATATTAAAAAAAGAAACACAAAAAAGGAAATATTTTTGTGTCTCGTTTTGGAAAATATTGTAATAGTGGAATTTGGCACAGGACTTATTCTTATTACCTTTTAAACCAACTTCCACCCTTCAGTTTTAGGTCTATGCTTGCGACTCGAGAGGATTAAGGATGACTCACACCCATCCGATCCGATCCGATCCGGGACGATCTGTCAGTTTCTATAGCAAGAACCACGTGATAGCTCGGAGCCCTCGGAGGGGACGTTAACTATAGAAACTGACAGATCATCCCGGATCGGATCGAATCGGATTGGTGTGAGTCATCCTTCACAGCTCACAAAACAACTAGTAAACAAAGATATGACAAATACGAGTGATACTACGTTTCGTATAAATTAAATCGAGTCTGTTCTGGCGTTTCAGGACCTGGGTCGTCGTCACTCCAAAGATACACAACACATCTATGTTGGCGTCGCAACCGACAAAATCACATCCTGTGTTGTGTTGACTTAGGAGGCTCTACTCGTAGTTCTCGAATGTAATTCGTGTATGATATTTTCTATACACTATTCTGAATCATAACGATACAAATACTAATGTTTGTATTTTACATAGCAGTATTCCTATTTAGAAATATAGATTGGTTTGTAGTACGACATGGTTATGATGCATGTCACATTGCACGCGAGAGCAGTCATACATACATCAAAGTCGTTTAAAAAAGATTACCAAACCATATCAATAGGGATGATGACTAGGTTGAAAAACTATTATTCTAATTAGTCCGTCAGAAAGATTATCAAAAATTATTAGACACGTATTTTTTCCTTTTTCAAGATAACTAAAATTGACGAATATGAAAAGCGTCAAAGTTCCGTGGTGGGGGCTGGTGACGTCACCTTTGAGTAAGAATTGTACTCAGGTGTGACGTCACGCGAAACTTTAAAGCTCTGTATCTCCGTCATTTTTCATTTGACGAACAAAAGAAAAATACGTATCGTATATTTTTTTATAATCTAACAGACGGACTAATTAGATTTTTTTTGTCATCTAGCCCATTGTTAAAGTTATCATTGGGCTCCTATTGCTTTTGAAAGTGATGCGTTCGTGTTTGTTACAGAATGTTGGTGGCGTTACGGCGCTACGGCGTAGCAGATGAGTCTACGATTTTATATTAGATTGACATTGATTTTATATTATTCTCGCCCTTTCTTGCGATGCGAAGAGTAAAATAGGAAATCAATATTTGTCATATTTCTCTAAAATACAAATTATGCGCTTCAAATAGGTATATGCACCACAATTAGCTCTTTCAACACCTAATTGAGCAGTAAACTAAATTTGAAACGCGAATTTTAATAGTTGCGGACCACTTGGTAAGGGTTGAGATGAAGTCGAAATCTCGCAATATACCGCGAGACGCCACACACCCGGCGGCCACAACTTCCAATAAGTAATTAAAATCCTCAGACGGAGATTACGTCCTGTCACAAAGGGGAATGTTTGCTCTGTCCGCCTTAGCACACTTCAAATTTCTGCTTGCCTGGTGTCTCCATTGTTATTATGTTAGAGGAAATTCCTGGCTACAGTTTCCACATTGTTATATTATAAGAATGATTAAAATTGTTGCTAAATTAAACTATTGTAGAATAGAAAGGTAAATTGATATATTTGTTTGTTATTAGCCCTAAATAATAAAGCAGTTTAATAGAATACGAGGTGCCGTGTGATTTTGTTAACTTTTTACGTTTTTATACCATAAATTTGGCAACTATTTTGCATAGCAATCCATTTTTATATTGAACACAACAATGCAACTGTTAAAAACGTACGGATTTAAAAATGACAAAATACGCCGCGGGGAATTGCAGCGGTTAGCCCGCCGCAGAAAACGGATTACGCGAGATAATGTCACGGAACACACGAAATGTTATTAAAGGTCTGTTTACCGCTTCTGTTTGGACCATTTTTATGAAGAACAGTGCAAATAGCTGGCACAAACATTAATCTGCCTCGTACAACAGAAGATGTAAAGGGACTGCGCCGAGTCAATATTTTCTTAGGGGACAAAACTCGCGCTCGTGGCTCTTCGCGCCAATTAGAGCGTGATGTGATTTAAAAATAAACTTCATTTCTGTAAGTAACCCCGAGTTCCGTGTGCACCACAAGAAAACAAGTGAGGGTTCCGATATTTTTTCAGTGCTAGTTCATGAATCGTATGCACTCGCAAATTGCGAATTATCTACTATACAACACAATCAGTTTTAGTAAAAATTCACTCCAAGTAAGAAAACATTATTTTACCCAAGTTGGTACTTGTTACTATCTACCTAGTTTTAAGGATGACTCGCGCTAGCCAGGGACGGGACGGGCCGGGCCGTACCCGATCTGTCAATTTCTGTAGAAAGTGTCACGTGCCCCATAGAAATTGACGCATCGGGCACGGCCCGGCCCGGTCTTGTGTGAATCATGCTTTATTGTGTACAATATTTACCCATCATGAATCTCACGAGCTTTCCAATTTGCAAACCATTTATTGTGCATTTAATTATAGAATAAAATAAATCAGTTATTAAATCGTTCAACCCTTTCATATATCACGAGACAACGCAAATAATTCAATTAAGGAAGTCGTTAAGCCATCGATGCGTGTCGTTATTAAATTCGCTGTAGTTTAAAATGTGGTTCGGTTAACTATAATTTGTTCAGACGATAAATGACACAAGTCTCTACAGATGCTGTAGAAGTGAACAGCTTTTGCTTCCTTAAGGTGAAGTATAATTTATGGGTGACTACGTAGTCATGGATTTATTGCACCGCGGAGGGGTTGATGACTGTGCGTTTTGCTGCTTAGTGCAGTTCACAGGCTGGTCTTTTATATAATAAATTAGGTACAATTTTTAAATATATATCTTTCCTTTTTTGTGTATGTTTGTTTGTGTATTTGTGTATGTTTTAGTCTAAGCAATAAATATAATAATAATGTAATGCAATGAAATATTTTATTTATTTCAGACAGCAGGGTGTCCATATTTTTTTCATATCTACTTATACAAAGTTATGTTATTAAACTACTTATACCTAATGTTAGTAGAAAACATAATGCTCATTGGACCGAACATGCATCATCATCCAATGAGTGATAAGAGGGCTGTCAACCCTTTCTGCGATCACCTTCAGGAGAGTGTTGGTGCTGCTCCGCACTCGAGTGAGTCCACAGGGATGCCACCCGCTTTCGCAAGGGTGGTAAAGTGATCTGAAAATACGTGAGTAATAAAATAAAAAGTAGCACATTCAATTTACTTCATATCTAACAAGGGAAATCATCATTATGAAAAAATAGTTTAAAAGATGACTCTCACTAGAACGGGCGGGACGAGACGATCTATCAATTTCTATAGAAATCATCATCAAAAGAGTCATCCTTAACTGTTTTTCTATTCTAGTTAATTTTACTTAAAACTTCCCATTTACAATTTAATATGTGAATTAAGTATAGGTAGGTACTTATATAACCAACCATTATAATATAAATAAAAATCAGAAAACGCGATGAATCCCGTCCCACAAAAAATATGAAGTAGGTAATTTAATTTTCAATATACTCAAAATCCCGCCGCAACACAGCCTGTACATTAGCCTCACCACCGAACCGAAGAGGTTGGATGAAGTTTAAATTTAAATTAATTTAGCCGATTATTAATCTCAGATGAACCCCGTTTTGCTTGCCAGTGAAATCTTTGCTGAATCAGTAATATAACTTAAGGAATGGATTATAATTAAAATTCATTCTTATCTGAAATTGCATTAGAATTTGTATCTATATTACTTTGCAGATTCTACTATTATGAGTACATTGAATGCGCTCAGTTTTAGATTCTACGTGGTCTCTTCATAGCTAACTTGACATCCCGACTACTTACTAAGAGATTTTCTCTTGATCTCTTAAATAATATACTATTTTTTGGAAGCAGACAATGAGTCCAGGTAATTCAGTCCAATTGAGGACCTCCTTTATTATTTTTTGCGAATCGGTACCAAAAGACGACAACTCTAAAATATTGTCAGTCATCGCAATTATTCAGCTTAAAGGCACCTTAGGAAATAGCATGTCGAAATTAAAATTACATCTCTTAAGTGCTAAAGCTTTATAAGCAGCTCGTTTGTCGCTTCGGGCGAGATTACGGAGTTCGGCGACTACACCTAATTGCAGTTGTTGGAGTTAGCGGCTCTCGCCAGATCTGCTTAAGCCCGGAATGAGTGTTAAAAGATTTATATCAGTGGGTGAGCGGCTTAAGCCGAAACAGCGCCTCCAGGAAATTAAGACGTTTGCAAGCTCTCGTTACCGCGCCTCTCTACTCTAATTTACCAGTTCTATTCCATTTTAATTTGGTTACATTTAAATCCTGTTAGTTTTTAAACTGCCGATTTGAATTTCGAATCTAGTATACCTACTTACCGAAATTAATCCAGATTCCAGTAAGCTTACAAAAAATGCAAAAATATTATTAATATTGGAGAAATAATGCAACTTGAGAGCTTTTCTTGTAAGAAAACATCGGAAATTTAAATAAAATATTGAGCTCTTGTATGGTTGCAGATAGGATCCCAATATAGGGTTGTTTGCATTTGGTACCGACTGCGGAGAGGGATTATACTTATTAAACCGACAAGACGTTATTATTGTTGCGAATCGCAGTCACAGTAAAAATCATGTTTCCAGGACAGGGCATTTATTTTAAATGATTAACTGGTATGAAAAGATAATAGGTTCGTACAAGTAGATAAGGATTAATAGTACATTACATACCAAGGCCGTTTAAGTGGGAAATGCCCCGGATTCCATGTAATTGTCGGCCGAGGCGAAGCCGAGGTCGACTAACATGTGATCCGAGGCTTTCCCATTTACCGGCCGAGGTTTGTATACTATTTTTCAACCCGACGGAGCCGGCAGGCGGCAATTTAGTTTTGCGTAAAGTGGCGCTTACCGGCCGGAGGACTGAAAATTATTTTAGTAAACATTTCAATTTGAGCTCTATATTACTATTTGTGTAAGTATATTACACAAGTATTTTAGAAGGTCGATTTGTGTAAGATTGTCCGATAATATTTATTTATATTAGAGATTACCTACGTACGTAAGTAGTAGTGGTCCGGTGGCCTAGTGGTTAGGGCGTCTGCCGCGAATGCAGGAGGTCACTGGTTCGATGCCAGCCCTGGGCACTGGGGGCCTTAGTCACTTTTTCTGTAGTATATGACATCTCATTCAATTTATATATAGTAGTGTGACTACTTAAAAACATGAGTCAAACATTTATTATACTTAGTAAATGATTTAATTCATGCTTTACAATTTTACAGTATGGTGGCGCCATCTCTCGCGTCTAGTTGAAAATAATCTGTAAAGATTATCTAGAAGGATAGCACTAGACGTAAGTCTGAGCTGTAAGATTGGCGGAACGCACCTTGACCATTTCAAAATAAGAAAGGATTGCATATACTTAGGAAATTTCGGACTCTGGCCGCCATGGTCAGATTGCCTAGTGGCTAGGGCGTCTACCGCGAAAGCAGGAGGTCGCTGGTTCGATCCCAGCCCTGGGCACTGGGGGCCATGGTCATTTTTTCTGTAGTATGTGACATCTCTTTCAATTTATAATTTATATATAGTAGTGTGACTACTTAAAAACATGAATCAAAACATTTATTATAATTCATAAATGATTTAATTCATGCTTTACAATTGTATAGTTCCTACTACTTAAATATGGCTATACATACTTTACTGAATCATACGTGCAGTTTTGAATTTCATACGTAGGCAGGTAAGTATTTTATTTACTTTTCTTCTTTTGATTTATGATCACTGATCATGAAGGGTCAGACTGGAATGTAAAAGAAATTATTTGTGCAGAACAACTGTAATGTAATGAATATCGTAGAATGTATCTATATCTTTATGTCATATTAAAATTAGATGTTTTGAAATGGTATCACTACAGTAAAAAACATATTTTATATGACTTACACTATTTATGCTCTAATGACAAGGCCCAATTACTAAAATATAACTAAACTAAAATAATTTTAAAATAGCCATCTGCGGCATGGTAGCTAAGACGCTGTCAGCATTGCTTGGCTGATGCATTGAGCGAGGAAGCTCCCAGCTCTTGAATCTTCTGTGGCGTCTCTGAGTCTCTTCGATAAATCTCGGAAGACAGTTTGTCCCAATGATTATGAACTACAAAGTAACGCCCGATTCAATAAAGTACCAGCGTTGCATTGAGTAATTCACACTGACACTTTTAATTTATCTTTACATCTGCCTACTAAAAGTATCGATATCATTTATTTATCTACTTATACATATGCAGAAGGTAAGTACTGTGTAGTACTTATATTGCGACATAGACATCGAGAAACGTCGCAAGCTCGGTATTACTTTTCCATTAGTACTAAGGTCTCTGTTTAGTCTTTTTCTTTCCAATATTCTGAGATGGAATAGAAATTGTATTTTTGTTCAATGTAAAGTAGAAAGCCTTACAATGCATTCTCATAACTTTGAATATGAATATTATCGTGACATCAATCTACATCTATCATGAGAAAGCAACGAGAACATCAATTATAATAAATAACTTTTAAAAATGCAGCAAATAAGTACCTATATGTGTAGTTATTTACCAAGTTATGTCTTATATAAATATATATCTTTTCTATGTAAGTGGAAAACGTGCATGGTAGTTATGGTTATAGAAATCGCTATGGTCAATGGCAACATGTAAAGATACAATTGAAAAACGCTAGACGGCGAGACTATAACTTAAAACATTCATAACTGTAGCTTGTATCTAAGGTATTCAAGCACATGAACTACAGCCATAAGGTCGTGTTCACACGAGCGTCTAAGCATTTGAGTAATGTCGTGCCCCCACAAACGTAACGCGACCGCTAACGCTACGCTAATTCGATTTCTCTCGCTCATAGTTGCTGCTGTAAATTTTACATGTGATTTAGTGTAATTAAATTTTGGAACGTTTTCGCTTAGGTATCACGCAAGCAAGTAACTACTTAGACAGTTATATTCCGAATTGTGTAGTGCTTTGGAATTGGATACCTACTACTTTGTTCGCAAAGAGTCGTATAATTCAGAATTTAGTAAATACTTCACAATCATCACCATAATTTATCACTCTTGTCGGTCTACCTGATGAAGTATGCTGGTCTCTTTAACTACTTATATTCAAAGCCACCTCCTTAATTTCAAAATCACATTTAATAAAAGGTTTATTTTATTTTATACATTAGCTTCAATACTGAGATTCTGTGACTAGCTAGTTTCATTAAAAGCTTTGAATATTTTGGAGACGACTTCTTTTTTTTCTACCATTACAAGCATTTCGTCAAACAAGACTTTCAAATAAGAATCGGCCAAGTGCGGTTCTAACTTTCTAACTTGAACGGGAGATCCAAAACATGTGAATAAATTCAGGAAAATAAAGTATAAGACGAACTTATCGTAAAATGATTTTGAAAAAAATTTGGTCAAGCTATTTTTGAGTTTTGCCAAAAAACTATTTATTACAAAAAGGACAAAGCCTTTTTGCTTGCACAACTTTTTTATCGTTATACGATGGTACGGAACCCTTAATTATGCGTGGTCCGACACGTACTTAGCCGGTTTTAAATGTATTATTATATTCCTTCTGGATATTACTAGCTGAGAAAATATCTACAAGCATACATGACGAACTTGAGGTGAACGGCAAGTTGGTCTGTTTGCAACAAAAAGCAATTTAAACTATACACAGTGGCGGGCCAGCTTCCGTCTCGTGAATACATGTGCACTGAAGGCTCAGACAAAAGGTTCGAGGCTGCTACGCGATAATCCTTATCTCTATTAGCAATTTGTTTTACGTAGGAGGATTGTGACTTATACCGGTTCGTTAATGATATTAGGTTACTAAATTTAATGCTAATAAATTACGTTTTACCAGTAGCTAGAGGACCGTCTGTGAGGTAGTCTACCAGTCTCTTTTGATAATATAGGTAGTCTGTCTATCTTGTATGATATTAGTCGGCCATATGCCAGCCATATACGTACAGACAATCCATCGGATCTCCATAGTGGGCATGTCGGCCGGGCATCCGCCAGACATATTTCCCATACATTTATCGGCAGATCCGGCAGATATGCCCCAACGTTTATGGCCAGCTATATACCTACATTCGGGCAAGCCGTCGGATCTGCATAGCGGGTATTTTGCCGGGCATTTGCCGGACAAATCTACCATAAGTAAATCTAGATCCGGCGGATATGCCCGGCTATTGTCGCGTTATTTTTGTATTAGGGCTACAGCGGCAGAAACATTTTTACTGCCTTGCAAGAAATGGCAAAATTACACCTTCGAGTATAGCGATTAAAGGTGACTCACACTAGGACAGGACGGGCCGGTACGGGATGGGCGGGACGGGACGATCTGTCAATTTCTATAGAAAGCATTAAGGATGACTCACACTAGAACGGGACGGTACGAGGCGGGACGGGGCGGGACGGGGCGGGACGGGAAAATCTGTCAATTTCTATAGACAGCGTCACGTGACATATGAGTGCTCCGAGCTATTACATGATTCTTTCTATAGAAACTGACAGATCTGACTGTCAGAATAAATATATATGTATAAACATGTAGGTTTCTACCGAACACCGTCTATCACCGTACTACGAAATAATTCACTTGCCGTGTCTTATCCAACCTTGACATTGGCAGAATCATCAAGGCCTTGATGGAGCCATAAAACAAAGATTGTTTGATTGATTGACATGTAGGTATTTAATTATTGAGCTGTAAGTTAAGTTTTCCACAGCATACCTTATACATCTCTTAGTGAGAGCATTTAAGGAAGTAAGTGTATATTTAACGCATTATGTATTTACTTAAGATTTATCTACTTTATTGTCACCTACTTCAGTTGTTTCTCCAATAAAGATATTCAAATAATAATAGGTGATGTTAATGACTAATGAGCTTGCCAATTTTTGCCTAGTCTAGTATTTTTACTAGGTAACTAGTAAAAATTAAGAAAAGGAAATCCTAATTAGCTCTAGTTGCCCGGCGAATACTATTGACGCGCCGCCTCTGGTAGATACAGACTTTATCTGAATCCACGACCGCACTCCAGGGTGTTTATCCGTTGAGCCACGTCTCTAAATCTTAGATGTGATTTACGCTAATTTAATTTGGAACGCTTTCGCGTATCACGCCAGTCTAAACGTTACTTAATTACGTTCAAAGACGCCCCAAACCAGCGGGATTATTTATACGCGTGTTGGATACACGTGCGATATGAGGTTAGATTTCGCGAACAATTACGAACATCGCGACCTACAGGTATGTAAGATTCAAAATAGAAGCACTATTGACTAGAGAATAAACGAACCTACTGTTGAACACAATCAACGCCTGCAAGCTTAATAAAAAAGTTTTTTTTTAAGACAAACCTTTTCCTTCGTAATCGGTGAGCAGCACTTGGTTTTACAATGGGTACACATTAATTAGGGTTTTATTTAAAAAATCAGACGTAAATAACATGAATTTACCATTTTTACTATGAGTTTACTATTTTTAAGTGGTCTTATAAGTGAAATTCCTGTAATTTCTTCAGACAATATAGTTACTTCAAACTGAATTTGTATTGTAATTCATTACGTCACTCCAAATGCCACTTTTTGCTGCTTGTATGTCACGTGGCGCTAAGAGGTTAGGGAGTTACTATCTTCGAGCAACACAGGCTTCTATTGCATTGGAAGAGAGACGACAAAGCGACATTTTACCGTACAAATAATTCTGTCACCTTTTGCGATAGAAAACGTGCACACAGACGCACTTCTCACACACTACATACAAAAAAACAATCTGTAATAATGACACTAATATAAAACTCTCGTGAGACTCGAACATATTAAATAATATTTAAAACGGGTCACTCACGTAATTTAGTCGATTTTCGCTCGACATGTTTCGTTCTTTACGGGAGGCTATTGAAATAAGTCGTCATCCGAACTTCAACCGTGATTGTGGTTGGTCAGTGCCCCTCAGTTGGACAACGGTTTTGGGTACCGCGTCAGTCGACTGTGTGAACGTGCCCTTAGCGAGTGACGTAGTGAGTGTTGTTTGCAACCCGGTTCGCGAAAGCGATAATGAGAACGAGGGTAGATCGTCAGCCGTGTCGCCCCCCGCGCCGCTACCACCGCCAGCTGCAAGTAGCAGAGCAGATAGGGCATTAGCCCGCAGTGTACGACTTGCCTCTGTCGCGGGTGGTCGCTCCTGATGACGTTCTTCGTAAAGAACGAAACATGTCGAGCGAAAATCGACTAAATTACGTGAGTGACCCGTTTTAAATATTATTTAATATGACACTAATACATAGAAAATGATACAACTACACTAACAAATCTTGTACACTTCATGTGTATATGTACTTTGTATTGTTTTTGTATATAATTTTGTAATTTAATTTTATAATCCTATTATAAATAACCAAACTGAGATTGAAAATTAATAAAGGATAAAAAATAATACCGTTCACTTAAAGTTACGTTTACACTTTTGTACCTTTTTTATGATCCTTCCGTATAGCAAAAAAAAATATAATATTTAAAAAAACGCAACAGAACGTATATCTAAACGGAAAGTATAATGTCTCAATATTTAAGTAGACGTCTCCGCGCCGTCTGAAGGCAGATGCATTTTGTATGAGACGCGTGTTCAGATTAACTTGCTTTAATTATAGTCTACGTAAACACGGCAGCATGTAATCACCATTAGTAATTAGGTAGCGATGTGTAGCAAGGGGTTTGGAAATTTGAGACCGACCGGTTTTACACGTACGCCCGCCGAATGTTTCCGCTTGCGTCTTGGCTTTTCAATATGGATAGGAAATTGGTAAGATGATATTTTAATTGTTTTATAGTTAGCTCTTAATCATCAAGATACCAGGCGTCTAGGTGAGAAAGACACTAAGCGCCACTTGCGCTACCCAAGGTTAGCCGCTAACCCGGAAATAAGCTTTCAAATTCCAGTTTCAATTATTTTGTTCACAGCAGTGGCAGTTTAAAGTTTGATTCTGAGTGCGGTGGAATGTGCGCTGGAATGGAACGATGCCTTTACTTACCTACTTATGTACATTAACAGCATGTAAATAAATGCATTTATAATTGCTACGGTAAAAGTCTATTTTGACTAAGAAATCATCTTCATCGGTTTCTACCCGCGCTGCATTCACTTTTATACGCAAGAACCGAGAAACGAAGGAAGTTTATAGTTCCTAAGTTTATGTTGTTTTGCAGTCTAATACACGGTAAACTTTATTTAAGATAATGCTCAATATTGTTTATTCATTCGGTTTTAGCGTTAGATGTATTTTTTTGCAGTCATATACAATATTTGCAACAGATTTAAGAATACTTATTTTAAGGGCCGATTTTTCAATCCCCAGTTAAACAATCAGATAGGTTTTATTCTATAGATAGCGGTAACTTCAGTTTTTCAACAGTCAGATAGCAGTTAACTGAGGAATAAAACTGTTAACGGAGGGATAAAGTTATCTGCCCGTTCAAGGGCCAGTTAACATCTATCCTACTGTTAAGTTGGACGTTTTTAGGTTAAGATACAACTCTGAACTGGCTAATTATGGATATTTTTGACGCCGTTGAAGATTTAGCTATCGAAGAAGACAGACAAATTCTTGTTGTGTTGGAATACCTAAAGAAATACGTTTAATACATGGGATGATGATGAATTTTGGAAATGATATCGTCCGAATAAAGAAACTGTAACCTTCCTACTTTCATTGATAAGAACAAAATTAAACATCAAACTAAACAGTAGGTAAATTTCTTATAATTACTTAGCAGCAGGTAAGTAAAGCCAGTCAAATATTTCTTTCAGAAATCATTGTGTTTCATTACTACTGCAACTACTACTCACTTTACGGTTCTATGGAACGGGGAGCTTTTATATCACAGTCGGAGATTATGGTGGTTACATAATTCCACGCTGTGTAAAATTGTGAGACGAGTAACGGAGGCCATTTGTTCATTACGAACAAGGTATATTTCGTTGCCTCAAACCCGTAATGAAACATTAAGTCTGCAAGAGGATATAATAATAATGGAGAAACACGACATAAGTTATAAGTGGTTATAATTTGTTTAGCAACAACCGAACGTCAAATGCCAAAATGGCGTTGTATTTCTATTTCACTCTAACATGCCGAATTCTGTATCGTCGCATCTTGCTCGCACGTGTTCAAAACGAAGTTAGCTGGATAATACCACAGATAACTATTCTCTAGATAAAAGATGAATGAAAAATTTAAAATTCTTAACCAACGAATAAACAGTCAGTTAATTTTATCTGGGGTATAACTATTTGGCGACTTATCTCGGAATTGAAAAATCGGCCCTAAGTAAAGGAGCGTACTACGTGGAAGAACAAACGCGATGACGACGAGATGCGATGCGGCGCGGAAACATCAAATCGTTGATACCTGAGGGCCTACTACGAATTCGTTCGTTTGATCGTCCATCTCCCTCTTTATGGTTCTCGCATATTCGAGCGATGAAGAGGCAAATAGATAAACGAACGAACGAAGTGGTTCATAGTAGGCCCTCTGTGATAGTGTCCTACGCGGGCAAAAGTGGCGCGAGCGCCGCTCACCAGAACACTCCGATAGGTATCAACGATTTGTTTCTTGACATTTCAAGGCTAAGCGGCATACCGCGCGGCGTCACGTTGAAATGTCATCGCACAGCATCGCGTCGCCATCGCGATCGTTCGCCCACGTAGTACATATCGATTCAATCAGTACTCGGCGTTACAATTTTAATGTAACGAATTACAGTCGATACAATTGTAAAGCACGAATCAAATCATTTATTAAATCTAATAAATGTTTTGATTCATGTTTTTGTGTTTTTAAGTAGTCACACTACTCGGTGAGCGACGCTGGGATCAAACCAGCGACCTCCTGGCTGCCTGGCTGCCGCGAAAGGGTATACACCCACTTGCCAGAATTTCATTTGCCATAATTTCATTTGCCATAATAGTCAGCAGCCATAATATTGTTTCCCATTATTACATATGCAATACTTATTGTTTACTATATTAGTCACGTGCCAGGAAGTTTGTTTCCCATAAAATCAATATCAATAATATTATTTGTCATCATCATTGTAAGCCATAATTATCACTAGCCATAATATAATTTGCCATCCAAATTGCTTCCCAGAAACTAGGTTAGGTTAGGTTGGGTTAGAACTTATGATAAGTCAGAAAACTTCCCTATCTATTCAACTGTAAGGCAGGTCAGTTTAGGTATGACGACGAGCGAAGCGAGGAGGAGTGTTAGGTTGAACCGTGACCTTACAGCGCGCGAGCCGAGCGAGCGAAGCGAGCGTGCCGCGGTAGCGGCCGGCGAAGGGCCAGAACCGACTTCCAATATTAATATAAAATTCTATTTAATAATATATAAAACAAAATTATGATAAGTCAGAAAACTTCCCTATCTATTCAACTGTAAGGCAGGTCAGTTTAGGTACGACGACGAGCGAAGCGAGGAGGAGTGTTAGGTTGAACCGTGACCTTACAGCGCGCGAGCCGAGCGAGCGAAGCGAGCGTGCCGCGGTAGCGGCCGGCGAAGCGCCAGAACCGACTTCCAATATTAATATAAAATTCTATTTAATAATATATAAAACAAAATTATGATAAGTCAGAAAACTTCCCTATCTATTCAACTGTAAGGCAGGTCAGTTTAGGTACGACGACGAGCGAAGCGAGGAGGAGTGTTAGGTTGAACCGTGACCTTACAGCGCGCGAGCCGAGCGAGCGAAGCGAGCGTGCCGCGGCAGCGGCCGGCGAAGCGCCAGAACCGACTTCCAATATAATATAAAATTCTATTGAATAATATATAAAACAAAATTATGATAAGTCAGAAAACTTCCCTACCTATTCAACTCTAAGGCAGGTCAGTTTAGGTTCGACGACGAGCGAAGCGACGAGGGGTGTTAAGTTGAACCGTGACTTTACAGCGCGCGAGCAGAGCGAGCGAAGCGAGCGTGCCGCGGCTTAGCAAGCTAGCATGCATGGATTCGGGGAAACACCATTATTTAGTATGGCGTTTAAATATTCTATTAAATAGTATTAGTACAATTAATAATATGGACAACAATTAATATGGCACTCGTACGTTCTGGGATCTAATAATCGGGTAAACAAAGAGTATGTCATATAATTTTTATGGTAAACAAACAATTCGGGCAAATGAAATTCGGGCAAATAAAATTCGGGCACATGAGTATTATTTTATATAATTTTCGGGCAAACAATAGACAACCCCGCGAAAGCAGGTTAGGGCGTCTGCCGCGAAAGCAGGAGGTTGCTGGTTCGATCCCAGCCCTGCTCACCGGGGGCCTTGGTTACTTTTTCTGTAGTATATGACATCTCTTCCAATTTATGAATTTCAGTCGAATCTTGATAATATTACTAAACAGGTTGAAAAACGTAACATAATAATTTAGCATTCTTCCTTTAAGATTTAATTCATAAGATGTATAACATATCACGTTATTAGCTGCCTCCAAGCAGAATAACTAATTAATAAGTGCGTCAACGTATGCAATAATATAGCAAAATGATTGCGCAAGTCAAGAACACATGTTAAGAAAGTTTGTTAATACTTAATGAATTCCCGCTGGTTGATTTGTAGTTAATTTTCTCTTAAAAGCCGCGGCTGGTACCTAATTGAATAGCGACGCACGGCGCTATGAGTTAATTAGTAGTTGGAGGTTGTTACAAAACGAGAAGGGTATTATGGTTTAGTTACTACACATGTAACAAATGTTAATCACTTTTGTTATATTTATTGATTTAGTAAACTACCGGAAAAAGCTTTTCTACTTTTATTGAATTTGTATCACTACACCCACATCTAACTGCATCAGAGAGGTTAAACAAAATCCTGATAAAAATAGCTTTTAGATATGCGTTCTATACACGTAAGATCGTCACGTTACACATAATCAAACCAACAAACATCAGTAAAGACCAGAGAGTATCAATAAAATACTAACGTTTTATTATAATAACATTTGCTAATAAGAACATTCCACAATACACCAAAAACATACACAAACAAAACAAACGCCCTATTTATAAAAAAAAGTACAAGCACAACGCAACATGGCGTCCGAAAAATTAATAGCGTCGAGGGGCCCCAGTTTCAAGGTTAAATTAAAAGTCTACAACTCGATAGCTACGCAAAGAACCCTAGCACAATATATTTAAATACGATATAATATGATTATCAAGCTGTCCCCCTAACACAGACAAAATCGATAGTGTCTGCATAAGGGTATATGCGAAGTTTGCAGATGCAGCGGCAGCGGCCGGGTTTAGTATCCGTAGTCTGGATTTCAGCGTTATAGCGCATTAAAATACCAGAAGGTATATTATAGCACGCACACTAGCAAATAGAGTGACTTCATAATAATTGTGCGGATTTTGTACCTACCTAATTTCTCTTTAAGGGAACATCTCAAGGGTGACTTAAAATGCGCCATCGTTATGTGACTTACCTACATAAAGTATACAACGTCACGTGACCTCCGAGGGCTCCGAGCTATCACGTGATTCTTTCTATAGAAATTGACAGTTGGTCCCGTCCCGCTCCGTCCCGTCCCGCTCCGTCCCGTCCCATTATAGTGTGAGTCATGATGATAAAGTACATAATGCATTCGAATCTTAACAGATATAAAGTATTTAGGAACCCCACTAATTGAATCGTAGTTGAAACATATTCATCATCGTTTCTAGTGCTCTATACAAAACTTTCTATATTTCAATTATATTAAATCAATTATTAAAAAACGCCAAGTGCGAGTCAGAGTCGCGTACCGAGGGTTCCGTACCTATAAACTTTTTGTTGCAACAGCAAGTCGAAGTAGAAATTTGACGTCAGCCTCATGTATCGACTGGATCACTCGTTTTCTCGGCAAAGAGTTATGATTTGCACTTTGGTATATTTTTTTTCACGTAAACCACTTTTTAAACTTTATATAAAAGACGTTACTTATACCATGATATCATATAATTTATTTATTTATTATATGTTTAAAATCATTATTTATAATGTAACAAAAAGCGATAATTAACTAGTAATCCGCAACGCAGGCTTCGTCAGGCATGGCTACAGAAGACAATCAGCAACAGGCTTCGTCTCATACAACACAATAATGAAATCCGCAACAGGCTTTGTCATTCTTATTCACTAATTAGAGTCAGTTACAAGAACCATATCAATTCAAGAGTCATATAAATTGAAAGAAAAAAAACAATATAAGGCGGTTAAATTTAAAATTTAGTTCAGAAGAGATTTATTTAATTGAATACAAAATTTAGAATGTTAACATTGTGGAAAAGGTCCGGAAGTAAAAAAAATAATCATGAAAGTAGAGCTTTATGAAGACTTTCAATGAAAATTATTTTGAATTTGGTCATTAAGCCAGTTTAGATTTTTTGCAAAAAAACGTATTCTCACGGTTAAAAGGACGTATAAGTCGTAAGAGTTATATTATGAGCATAAATAAATATTATAAATATTATATTTGTGACGGATGGTGGGCTTTGGCCTATGTTGGTTAAAAATGGTGCAACAATGGATAGGTACATATATACCGAATAATTCTAGAGATTCTAGAGTCTGTGCGGAAGAAGAATAATCAGTGCGGAAACACAATATCTGAAACGGCTACGGCTACGACCTTTCTCTTTCCCATCTGAAAACTCTCCATATCCACCAATGTCGGGCATTATGGCTGTGTACCTGTCTGTACGGCGTTTATAAGTATCCACAGTGATTGTTCGCTGTATTTATGCACAGCGACATGCTCCGGCCGGGAGGCGGGGCTTCTCTGTTTGTTTTATCTGGTACCGGCTCACATAGCTATAAATATGTTGAAGGGATAAAAAAGTAAGCTTTACCAATTCGACGTTTTTTAGCGATTTGACGACGTTCCGAATGTGCCGTGTGTAGTTACCAGCGGGAGAAGCGTTGCCTCCTCTTGTCTGGTAAACGTCCTACTAGCATCCAAATCTATTTGTTAAAAACGTTAGTAAGGAATAGAAGTTTAGTTACCCCAAACACACACACATACCGTAGGTTATATTGATTATTTATAAAAAAGAAAAACGACAAGTTTTCTAAAGTTTAAAATACCCCGTTCATCTTTATTCTCGTCATTATTAGGTATGTAAACGAGTTGTTCGCAACCGGGGTTAATGTGGATTTAGCTGCAAGCATCCCGCCGCGGCGATTCTTTTTACGGAATCGGGCTCTTGAGACGAGCTTCTTTTCTTAGTTTCATAAGTTAATTTAAATAAAATACACTTTTGTGTACTTTAGTTTACACTTTTACAGTAACAAACGACTCTAAATGCCTTCTAACTAGATATATTTAAACATAATTATTAAACGGGTCTAACGCGAATTAACTTGTTTACCTTATTTACCGACGTTTCGACACAGGTTTCACTGGTCATGGTCGCGGCTGACTGATGTCCCAGCAAAATGTCAAAACAGAGATTTGTGTAACTACCCAACGAAAAGACATCAGTCAGCCGCGACCATGACCAGTGAAACCTGTGTCGAAACGTCGGTAAATAAGGTAAACAAGTTAATTCGCGTTAGACCCGTTTAATAATTATGTTTAAATATGTGTTCAAATCGCGAAAGTTTTAAATGTTATATTCTAACTAGATAGTTTATTTGATAGTTCGTTTCAATGCCATAGGCCTGTCGTAAAATCAATGTAGACTTACGAGTGCTCGACGCTGCACTAGTGTTCCACATAGCACATAATGGAAATACGTGAGAAATAAGTGACATTCTAACTAATAAAAACGGGTTCTTACCACGGTTTTCTATTTAAATTGAGGTCCCTATTTCATTACTTAGAATGTCTAAAAACCGCGATGGTTTAAAAAAGTGTAATTAAGTGACAATCGTACATAACGGAAATTCTAGGATTGTCGTGGGGAGGTTAAGGAAATATATGCATTTTTTAATTAAACTAATTCATTAAATGCTTAACTTTGTGTGAATACAAAAGGATTTATAACTATTTACGTTTGTAATGTCTATCGATAGCCTGTAACATTTTATAAGTAATTTAAGAAAAGAAATTAGTTTATTTGTACAGCGAATCCATCGATAAAAAGTTCTAAATGTTTTCTAAAATTCGGATTAAAGTAATGAATAGTTAATGAAGTTTTTGAAAGTCTGAGATACTTGACGGATAAATTATCTATAAGCAATATTGCTCATCTTATTGAATAAACTCCGTTATTTCTTTATTCTTTGATTGCTAATTAAATCCTAAGTTATGCCGACGATTTACCATTTCCAAATGAAAAAACCCAAATGAAATTATAGAAAATATTTCACAATCATAAAATAATATATCATTCTTCATCTGAGACAAAATGGTTTTATTATACTATATATTTGAGTTTTCTTGCATATTTGTTTTTTGGCACACAGCATTAGGTACGAAGTATTTCACTGTAAAGTAACTGTAATGTATATATAAATAAATGTGCACTGCGATCCGCCCGCTCCCCGACTCCGAGGGTAGACGTCACGGTGAACGGACGTATCGCTTGTGGACGCAAATACCTATCTCGTGTTTTATTGAAACCAGCCCCCTTACGTTGACCCTGAACGTCACATTGGCGACGAGGACAAAGAACGTGAGTAAAAATATCAATATTAAACGACACAACATCACCGATAAAATGCTATCAGTTTGAATTTTTTTTTCATTGTAATAAAAGGAAGGAAAATGTGATGACCTGTCCAAGTAGCACAAAAAAATCGGCTGGACGATCCATTTGTTGATTTTTATTAAGGTTAAACATATTAACTCCCTTATAAGGTTTTACTTTACGTAATATCATTGTATTGGTAATATGAAAACTATTGATAACAGCCGCGAGTACGACCAATATTAAGATAATAGTGCTTGAAGGCGTGGCAGTCCTTAATTGTCTTATTATAAGCATAAATGTATTTAGATACTAATTCAGTAAAGTGATATACCAAGGTTATATTGGACACTTTCATAATTAAATTGGTAAACAGAAGTACCTACGTGCAAATAAATCATTATGACGTAGGTATATGCACAAGATGTGGGGTATACTAGGAGAGTTTTGTCTTCGATATGTTTGGTTGTTTACCCGTATTTTAGTTAAGTAACTGATTTTTATACCGTGTTGATGCCATCAACATATATAACAATTGGTGAAACACTACTCGTAGGTACGAGTAGGTCCATATACGCACCGTAACTTTTAGTTAGTAGTTCACAAATGTTCAATGTTAACCTACTTCCTAAAATAAAGTGTACATAACGTAGCCTGACCTAACTTTGTCTTGACAAATGATAAGCGGAGGCTTGACAACCTGTTAACGTGTGCTACTTGGGTAGGTATGTTTCGAGTCATTTAATAGAACCATTGTCCTTATCCATCCAAGTATTACATTATTTCGTGCCTTGCTTCTATAAAGCAAAAGGTGAAGAATAAGTAAATAAACTGATAGCCGTCGGTAAGATAAGTCGTGCAAACGTGCTAGCTAATATTCACCAATACAAACAAGTGTAGTTTCATGGTGTGATGGGTCAACTTAAAATTTATAAATTGACCATCATGTTCAAAACAACTACATACATAAGTGCCTGTGAATACTAGTCAAGGTGTGTTCTTCATAAACTGAAATAATATATAACATTTACAGTTTATGCTATTAATGAGTTCCACATATACTGGTATATGCTATTGTCCTAATTGACTCGAAAGAGTAAAAACTAGTGCTACATAGGCTAGTCGTGCTATGATTTTTGATGATACACAGGTACTGTACTAGTCTGTGTAATAAAAATAATGAGTTCTTCATATACTGGTCTATGCGATTGATATAAAAATGCTGAGGAGTGAAAACTCTGTTAAAACCAAACTGTAGAACTTTTAATGTGTTTGGGGTCCAATCCTAAGATATTTGCCTACCTGTTCGTTTTGTATGCATGTTAGGAAAACAAAATTAAACAATAGTCACTTTAATATAGGGATTCGGTACTTAAAAGGTAGGTATATACATACTTACCTAACGAACATTCTCTGTAATTACCTGCAGAACGTTCCAAAATGATGTCCCGGTTACCCGCGTTAAAAACATTCGACTGCGATGGGGATCCGGCGTCATTAGGTCATAGGTGGGACAAATTGAAACGAGCCCTTAAAGTATACCTACTAGCATCGGGAACTACTAAGTCTTCGAAAACATGTGCAACACTATTTCATATAGGCGGATTGGGACTACAAGAAATACATTATAATCTCCCTGGCGCGCATGTTGACCCAGATGATTCATCTGACATCTTTATGACCGCTGTCGATTAGACGAGTATTTTTCTCCAAAACAGAGTTTTTGTACGAAAAACATACGTTTCGACTAATGAAACAAGAACCACACGAACAATTCGTAAAAAAAAACCTAATCAGATTACGTAATCAGTGGTCTAAATGCGATTTCGCGAGAAAAGACAACGGTCTCATAGATCTAATTATTGAGAAGTGTGCTTCCGCGGACTTACAGAAGAAAATATTGATGCTAGGGGATTCAGCTACTGTAGATAAGGTGATAGTAGCAGCTAATTTAGTTGTAACGGTAGAAAGGCAACTGAAAGAGTTTCAAGGCAAACATAACGAACAGGTCAACAGGATACGGACTAAATATAATAAACAGGGTATGGACATACAAAAACGGTGCTCTAAATGTGGCTACCAAATCAAGGCCATTTCAGGATGTATTGCCACACTAGGAATACAATACGTTTAATACGTACGTTAAATACGTTTTTCAACGATAAATCAAAGGATTTATTGGGGAAAATATTTAAGCCAAACGAGTATCAGATTAAACAATCAGATAACAAGCCAAGTCAAAATATTAATTATTTATTTCATATAAATGGCGATGAAGCTGAAATAACCTGTCAAATAGGTGGACTCAATGTTGACATGGTGAATGGCTCTGGTAGCAAAAGAAATATTATAAAAGAGCAAACATGGGAATGTCTGAAATCAAACGATCAAGTTTTCGTGGCATATGGTTCAACGGAATGTCTTGAAGTACTAGGCACATTTGATGCGTCAATCACAGTTGAGCCGGAAACGGAAGAAGCTGCCTTCTCTGTTATAAAAAATGGCACCTGTGATTGGCTAGAAAGAGTACAGCTGTCTTTCTTAATATTCTCAAATTAGGGGTTAGTGTTAACCTAGTAGATACGTCTTTTCCAAAATTCAAAGATATTTAATTAGGTTTCGCTATAGGGTTAGGTATACGCGGGCTAGTTTCCGCAACTCGACGTCAAATGATGCGCCTATTTTGCGTGGTGGGTTGCCGGCACTACTCCTGCCAACCCAGCTCTTCCAGGAAGCCTAGCAGACCCTTGATGTTGCCGACGACTTCCGGGAGAGACCTCGGTGTACCGAGGTATTTTGCCCGGTAGTTTGCCACCCCAGTGCATTCGATGATGACGTGGGCGGCTGTTTCTTCTGCCTCCAAGCAGGCCCTGCAGAGTGCGCTGTCTGTAACACGCAAAGTATGCAAGTGTTTGTTGAATAAGGCATGACCTGTTATGGCGCCAGTCAGGAGACGGAGCTGGGGCCTTTTCAGCTGTCTCAGCCTCCGCGACAGCCCGGGGGTGATTGTCGGGAGGGCTAACCTTGTTTGCCTGCAGGTTCCTATGTTAGACCAGTATAGTTGGTGTTTTACCCTGGTGTCTTGTTGGAGAGTGCTCCGCAGCCAGGCGAATGGCAGGGGTATGATCGGTTCTGGTCCAACCACGACCGTCTCCGAACCTTCCCTCGCCAATATGTCTGCTGCATCGTTCCCTCGCGAGTTGCTGTGCCCCTTGATCCATTGTAGAGTTACGTGATTGTTCTTACATACCTCCGACAGGATTGTGTGGCACTCGTGGACTAGTCCCGAGGTTAAAGTGTAGCCTTGTAGGGCCTGTAGTACTGATCGACTGTCAGAGAGTATGCGGATTGGGAAATCCGTTACCTTCCTTGCGACGATTGCGTGTGCTGCCAGTATAATGCCCAAACACTCCGCCTGGAAGACAGTGTTATGTGCACCTAGTGGTGTAGAGATGTGTATATTTAGGTCCTCAGAGAATACTCCTGAGCCAGTGCCCGACCTTGTCTTTGATCCGTCCGTGAAGATTCTCAGCTCCCTTGGGTTGAGGCCTTCCCGGGGGTCTTCATGTAATTGTATCTTGTATTTCTTATCGAATATGTATTGCCTGGGTATCTTATCAGTTGCTGCCTCTATGAGCGGCTCCTTACCTATAGCCTCGTAGAGGATTTCGGTGTGGGGTACCCGAGGCAGTCTCCAGAGGTTCATCTTCTTAAGACGTACCGCCGCGGCCAGTGCCTCCTGTTGTATAAGGAGGTGTAGCGGCGGGAGGCACAGTAGGGCTTCCAGGGCAGCGGTTGGTGTTGTCCGCATGCATCCCGTGGCCGCCATACAGGCCAATCTCTGCAGTCTTTGTAGTTTGGCCTCCACCGTGGACAGCCTGGTTCGTGGCCACCAGACTATCGCACCATAGCTTATTATAGGCCTTATTACCGCCTGGTATAGCCATAGAGTGATTTTCGGGGAAAGTCCCCAGGTCTTACCTACCATTCTACGACACTGCCAGAATGCGATTGTAGCTTTTTCAATTTTGTTGTTAACATGATTGCTCCAATTCAACTTACTGTCAAGTAGTACTCCCAGGTATTTTACTTCAGTTGCTAGTTGGAGTTCTGTATTGAACAGTTTGGGCAGCCGAAAGTTGCCCAGTTGTCGTTTGTTGGTGAACAGTACTAGTTCAGTCTTCCTGGGATTAACTGTAAGCTCGTTTGCGGTGCACCAGCGTTCCACGATGGCTAGTGCAGAGCGGGTGACATCGCATATCGTACCTGTGTGATTGCCGCTCGTAAGTATCACTATATCGTCAGCATAGCCGATCGTGTAATGGTGATTGTTGTTCAGCTTGGTGATCAGGTCATTCACCACTAAGTTCCATAGCAGTGGCGATAGGACTCCCCCCTGCGGGCAACCTTTCGCCACCAGCGCCTGTTGTTTTTCGTCGGTCCCGAGTCTGATAACTCTCTGGCTCAACATGTTATTTATCCAATTAACCATAACTGCACTTACCCCGTGCTTTGTCAGTGCTGCAGTTATGCTGGTGAACCTGGTCTTGTCGAAGGCTCCTTCGATGTCTATGAAGGTGCCCAGGCACATAGACCTGCTTTTGATCGCTACTTCAATCTTACTTACAACTGCGTGAAGTGCTGATTCCGTTGATTTGCCGGGGCTGTAGGCATGTTGGTTCGGGTGTAGGGGTACCTCGGTTAACACCTTCTCTCTCAGGTACCTATCGCACATCCTTTCTAGTGTTTTTAACAAGAAGGAGGTCAGGCTGATGGGTCTGAAAGATTTGGGGTCCGAGTAGTCACTTTTACCTGGTTTTGGTATGAAGATAACCTTGACTTCTCTCCAGCGTCTAGGCACATATCTGTGGGCCAGACAGGCGCGCAAGACGTTGTTGAGCCTGAGGGCGAGATCCTCCTGCCCCCACTTCAGTAGCGCTGGGAAGATCCCGTCCAGGCCCGGCGATTTGTACGAGTCAAAGCTGTTTATTGCCCAGTGCGTGCGCTGCGGGGTGATAACCTCGCATGTCTGTTGCCATTCATCCTCCGTAGGAGCGGTATCTACCTCTCTCCAACTTACCGCGTTCAGTATCTCGCAGTCCGGGAAGTGCGTTTGTACCAGAATACTTTCTGCCTCTTCCCTTGAGGTGGAGAGGGTGTCATCGGGTTTACGTATGGATCCTAGGGATATGGTTGAGTTGTTAGAGAGAATCTTCCTTACCCTATTGGCCTGTATAGTGGTCTCAATGTTGGTGCAGAAGCTGCGCCACGAGTTCGTTCTTCTGTACCTGAGACGTTTCTTGTACTTAGACTTGGTGTTTTTATAGCTGTCCCAGTCTAGGTCGCTTCCAGTATTCATCGCTCTGTTCGCTATAGGGTTTCTGCAGTTTGCCAATTATATCGTCAGTTGTAATATGGATTAACGTTTTCGCCAAAATGACGAAATTTATAAATTGAAAGAGATGTCATATACTACAGAAAAGTGACCAAGGCCCCCAGTGCCTAGGGCTGTGATTTATTTATATATATATATAGTAGTGTGACTATTTAAAAACATGAATCAAAACATTTATTTCATGCTTTACAATTGACGAAATTTAGTTAAGTGTACAGGTCGACTGAAAATGTTCTACTCTGTCGATCGCTGTCTTTCAAATTCTGATATCTTGAAAAAACAATGCCAATTATGTTAGCAAAAATCAGATCACTTTAAGACTTTTGTAACGTATCTTACATTTTTTAATAGCCGTATCTTACATTTTTACCCTAACCGGGGTCATGTGAAATTCACTCACAAATACAATAAATGATATGAAATAAGTTTTAAATTGTATTTTTAATGTATATTTCTTTAGTATGTTTTTCAAATATGTATTTAGTTAAACTTTTTTAACATGCAAGTATAGGCCTTTTTGAATGTTACTGTAGCTAGGTTTCTGAATATTTAGAAGCACTGCAGTGAAATATTTATATCAAACATAAACGCAGGTATTTAATGTAACTCATGGTGAACACAAATGAGATCTGAATCTTAACAAAATCTCTAAGTGCTCGATATCGATGATTTAGATTGCAATTTAACCTTCACAAAAAACGAAATTGTGTAGTGAAAATGGAGTGGTGTAGTGAAATCACACGTAAAAGAATGAACACATGAATTAGTGTAATGTGATAGTGATATTAATAACTGTCGAAGCATTACGAGCTAACTCATCTATGACAAAATAGTGTTGCAATGAGCGGGTTCTTTGTAAAGTTGTATTATTGTATAATAACAAAATTAAACGATACTTTTATATTGAAAAATAAATAAAAAAAACCCTTACAGCGAAAAAGGAAATGCTTCGTAACTAAACGGTAGACAAAATTTGAAGGAGTTACTTTCAATTCAATATTTGCTGAAACCCTTTGGTTGATTCCAGTTTCAGCTTAATTATCTTAGAAATGACGGTTTCTATACATTTCGACGGTTTTATTTAATTATTTCTATCAGGCGTAAATATCGAAAACTAAGGCTAAGATATATAACTCAAACTCAAAAAGCATTTATTTGAAGTGGGCCAAAATTCAGCACTTTTCAACGTCAGATTGATTAAATACAAAAATAATATAAAAAAGTAACACTTAATTCTTATAAACATGTCAAAATATAAAGACTAAAATTGAAATTGAAATAAAACAATGTCAGCAAAAATTTAAAAACAAAATAAAATAACAACATCCAGTAAAATAACAAATTAATAAGTTAGGCAATTGGATATGAAAGAAAAAGGGAAAGATGATTGTAGACAGGAAGAGGAAAGCTATTGATGAAGAAATTTTCGTGGCGAGAAAGTCTACGTCAAGGATATGATTAAAGGAAATAAATTAGCACCTAATGTTGATTCTACTTCTCATACCGTATTACGTGCAAAAGGAGATATACAGGTCAAAATAATAATGATGAAAAAGGTCTGGAATCAAGGCGAAAACATCGTTCATCTTAAGAAAGTGGAAGCAATGGCGAATTCACAATGAAGATGGAAATGAGGGTGATAATGTTGATAGTGGATACGGATTGGACACAGATAAAGAAAAGTAAAATCAAACTAAATATAATTTGCAAATTAAGCTGATTTTTATAACGAATAAAAATAAAGTAATCAAAATTAATTGAAAGAGAGAGATGTAATGTATATATAAATAAATGTGCACTGCGATCCGCCCGCTCCCCGACTCCGAGGGTAGACGTCACGGTGAACGGACGTATCGCTTGTGGACGCAAATACCTATCTCGTGTTTTATTGAAACCAGCCCCCTTACGTTGACCCTGAACGTCACAGTAACCATACACGTACCTACGTGAAGAGGCCTGAAGAGGGTACGTCATACGCAATGCGAATAAATTGAAAACACCCGAAATGACTGAAGGCATACCATAACCATTGTTACAAGGGTTATTGTTGACTTGGCGGATTTGACAGTGAACATCGAACTATTGGACCTACTTTGTATCTTTTACTAGCAGTCAACAACATACAGTGATTCTGTGACAAAATCTAATACGTAGCCTTTCTATGACACAAACAGTAAGTTCCATAAGACATCCCGATTTAGTCACTACTAGTACTTAGTCTAACCCGGATCTTTTTAGTCTTAAGTGTGAAAATCATCCCAAGTAGGTTTTCAAGCTTTATGGGACGTCCCTTGTTTTCACAATCTCGTCGAATAACACTGATATTAACATCCATCACATTATTATTACGACTAACTGTTATTTTACGAGCATATAATGGTCCGATAACGGTGTTTTATTGTCCCCTAATGGCTTATACCTGTCTTATAGCCGTATAGGCGCTGCCGCAGCATTATGGGCAGTCGATGCGGCGTCAATTTCGCATAATGGACGTCTTTACTAGCAGGAGGAACGGAGTAAATCATAATTGTAGGGAAATTGCCGATTATGGACACGCGGTTACATCGTTGTGACGTTTTTCTCGTACAGTCAATTTATTACTTATAACAATTTCTTTATCAACACCAGGAAACGGGACGGGAAATTGTTTAAACAGCTATTTTTATACTTCGAGCTTGCTATTCTAATATGTAGCTTTGAAGTATATTTTCCACAATTTTATCAAACACTACTTTAAAATTTACATAAGTCTATTACGCGCTAGTTGAAGAGTCTAAACTTATACCGGGTGCAAAAGAGCCCATTCTATTCTAATTGTCGAGTTACTACCTCGGAAGGCGATGTAGAATCTTTGTTAATTAGTGTTTTGTTAGGTACTTATCTACCTCTCTCTAATAAAATATTGATTAATTTTTAAAAACTAGACTAATAGAAAGGTTTACGAAAACAACATATTAGCAAACATTTCATAAACAAAATACTTATATTTTAAACAAGCACCAACAAAACTTTGCTCCGTGTCACAAACGTCAGCGCCAAGTTTCATACAAGCCAGTCAAGCAAAAGACATAAAGCGTATCGAGACATCCTGCCTTTATCTTTTCTTCCTATAAATCATCGCAAATATTTTGTTATAAAAAAGCTGCATTTATAGGAAGAAACATGGTATGGTATTCGTCACACAATGACTATTGCAATGGATGATTTTGAAAGCTTTTGCACATTTAGAAACAATAATGGCAGTATATAGGTAGTATATGACTAGCCTTTGTTTTTTTAAATCTCTCATAGTCATAAAAGCATTACCGTTTAAAATAAGAAAAGATTGCATATAATTATGAAATTTCGTACCCTGTCTGCCGTGGTCGGGTAGCCTAGTGGCGTCTGCTGCGAAAGCATGAGTTCGCTGGTTTGATTCCAGCCCTGACCACTGGGGGCCTTGGTCACTTTTTCTGTAGTATATTATATGACATCTCTTTTCATTTATGAGTAATGTCAGCTGCAGAGATAATATGTATACGAGCTTTCAATGCAGGGGGAACCTCTGCAGCCGACCGTACTTACTTTTATTAAAAATACAGGATAAATGTTTTCTTACAATTTTCTGATTGATAGAGCAAGTACATAAACGAAGCAAAAAAAGGTGCAACTAACAATGTCGGAGAAAGTAATAGTAAAATCCTTTCATATCATGTAAATACTAGCTGCAAAACTGTATAAAAAAGCAAGATCAATCTTCGTCAAGCCCGAAAACGCCTGGATAATACGAGTTGAAATAGTTCCCCCCGACTTGTGTCGCTGGCGTTCGCGTCAAATTTCACGAAAATCACCTGCGTAATGCAAGGAAAACATACATCATGAGCACAATACTTCCATAATAGAGTACGGGGAATATGGAAATTCATCCGATTTTCGTTACTTCCCGTCTGTAATAACATGCTGGAATCGATTATAGGATTTCAGGGGGTTTTTACATAATAGTAACTGTAAATAAGCAGCAACAGACATCGGTCAAAATACTTGTATTAAAAAGCACAATCCGCACAGTATAGAAATCTTTTCATTGGCTATTTAATTATCATAAAAAAATCGTACTTAATCCGCGTTGGATACGTAATTATTTACAAATCTTAAAATTATATGTAAATAAATTATGAATGGTCCTTATAATACTTTCTACTTTATAATATAGATTTATGAATAGGCTCATCTTTCAATTCAGTAATGCATGCAAATCAGATTTCAATCAATTTGTTTATCCAATGTAGATATATCGTTATTTGAAATTGGCGAGCTTGAATATTGCAATTGGAAAAGTGATTTAGATGAAAGGTTAGACAGAGTCGTAACTAAATTAGTGTTTATGTCGAGTTTAGTGCGCTCGTCGGAAATAACAACTACCAATATATTTTTGTAAAATGGCTTACTAGCTAAATTATATAGCTGAACCGTATAAAAATATCAATTATGACTAGACAGTAATAAAACGAGTTAATCTAATATATGTTCTAAATATAAAACAGTCGAAAAACATCGTTTCTAACAGAAAAAGTGCAGATCAACTATTGAAAGCAGAACCACATATCGAACTTACAGTTTGTAATCCAACCACTACAGGCTGTATACAATTATTGTGGCACAGCGATTCGAAAAGAATCTTGGCCTCCGAAACCAGAGCATTCCAGCCATCTCGATCCTGCACAACTTCCTGCTAGTTCTCCGCTTGAAGTTGGTACGGGTCAACCTCCACACTACTTTTCCAGTTGTACCTTGACCGTCCCACCGGACGACGGCCCGCCGGTTTTCCCAAGTATGCTTTCTTGACCACCCTTATCCTCCTCCATCCTCTGAAGGTGACAAAACCAGCCAAGTCTGTTTGAATTTGTAACGCCAATGATATTGGGTTCGGCCACTATCTTCTCAATCTCAGCATTTTTGCGTATTCTCTCAGGTGCTCTCTAAGGATGGTCCAAGATCTTAAGCAAAATCTTCCTTTCCGCTACCAGGAGATGACGTTCCTCTTTCGATGTTAATGTTCAGGCCTCACAGCCATACATGAGGATAGGCTGTAAATGGGGTTGAAATGTATACCTACTAAGAGTTAAAGTGACTTTTACGCTTATGAAAACCGCGGGCGCAGTACTACTTAAAAGTAGTCTGTACATACATATTTCCATGTAATCCTTGAGACATTGGCACTGTTTTTGCGCCTTCACTGGTATATAAATTGAGAGCAGGGCTTTTCAGCGAGTCACTTTTGTTCGGCTTCAGCAAGCTTTGACAATTTGCGCGGCACATGAAATGCGAATCATTCATCACGCACAAGCCGGGCCGACGGCTCGCGTCAGCATGCATATGAGATTATTCACAAGAAGGCTAATGTAAAATCGTGAATACTGTTTGCTAGGGATAATACTTCGTGCGTAACACAAATTTTATTTAAACCATTGCCTTGCAATCCGCAAATGAAGTATGAAGTATATTTTTTACACACATTTATTATAAATGAAATTTTAGTAATACTAGTTGATACTTCTAGTACTGAAGACAAAAAATTCCGAGTTTGAAAAAGGTCAGTCACTTTAGCTTCGAAAAGCTTTGACCTTTCATGCGGCAAATAATACGCAATCGCAATGGGTAAACGAAATATTTACGGCTCCTGCGACTTTTTCTCCACTACTTCAAATTTTGCATCAGGTAGCAGAAAGTAATGTCAGTTTAAAAAAAGTTATAACACTTTTTAAGCGGGATTTAAACAATACACTATAATATTACACTGTTCATATTTTAGAGACTAATGTAACATTGTCATATCCAGTAAACCCAAATTTTCTAGTCATATTCACCACCTTGTGACGTTGATGTCTTGGTCATCATTATAATAAGGTGCACGACATCCCGTATCAATGAAAACTTTAACTTAGAAATCGTTTGTTCTAAGTGTTCTAACACAATGTCTATGGTCGATGAAAGTTGAATTTTAACGCAATATTCCACTTGTGCTGAATTTGTATAAAGCTTACATAAAATTTCTTCCCACAAATTCGAAACGCTTGCGTAATTTTGCAAAATATCGACACAAAAACCCAACAAAAACCTTGTAACGTAACATTTTTCACAGCGAACATTATGAAGTGATAACATCATGCTCGCAAAGCTTTCAAATGAAGTATTACACGGCGGGTGAACGGGACAACGGGCCGTTTGTATTCAGCGCGGCCCTCGGCATTCGATATAGAGCCATCTATAATGGATATTGAAGTGTATCACGAACGGGCGCACGCTAACCAATATTTTAAAAATTATGCGTCGAACATCAAGTCGGGAGGTATTTCGACGTAAAGTCTTTTATGCATGAGTTTTGTCTCTTGCTGAATTTGCAGAAAAATTTAAAATAAATGAAATAATTTATACAATTGTAAAGCACGAATCAAATCAGTTATTAAATGTAATAAATGTTTTGATTCATGTTTTTTGTTTTTTTAGATTATCTAGAAGGCAGCACTAGACGTAAGTCTGAGCTGTAGGAATGGCGGAACGTACCTTAAAACGTTTAAAATAATAAATTATTGCAGGAAATTTCGGACTCTGGTCGCCGTGATCGGGTAGCCCAGTGGTTAGGGCGTCTGCCGCTAAAGCAGGAGGTCGCTGGTTTGATCCCAGCCCTGCTCACCGGGGACCTTGGTCACTTTTTCTGTAGTATATGACATCTCTTTCAATTTATGAAATAATTTACATATATTCCATGATAGCTAAAATAATCTTAAGACAAACCTACTAGCGCCTCTAATTATAGGACGTTAAAGTGTCTTTGATGTCTCATAGTTGATACCCAATTAAATTATAATATTTTGCATTTATTCGATGTGTGACAATTGTTTGGTTAAAGGGTTTAAGGATTGGCCATAGTTTAATTCTCACATACCTAAGAGAATTAAACTATGGCCAATCCTTAAACCCTTTAACCAAACAATTGTCACGAAAACGCAACATTAAAATAATATTTCATTGGTACGTTTCTCTCCTTTAATATCAAATTTATTTTAAGATCACTCTCGTAAAATAACCCTCACATGATTTAAAATCCGTACCCAAAGCCGAAAATGTGCTGGCAGTGGATATTTTGTTATTTATTTTAGTTTATTGGAGTCGATGGGAATAAAGCTGGGATAAAATTTCAATTGCCAGCCTCGCAGACAGCAGTGGCGTGTCTCAGTTTATTTATTGTGTTAAAACCCCAAGTACTGGGGTCAATACGGGATGTTTCACGTCTGGAAAGGCCTTCGAGTAAGCGAACTCACTAATTATATAAAGAAGTATATATATGTACATTGTGTACTTACCTATTGGTTAACTAATTTATGTAGGTAAACTATCTATGAAAGTTACATATGTTAAATGCAAGCATAATGAAATAATGTAACTTTTGTATGTATATAGGTTTTTATAACCTATTTACAGAACCAGACAGAGCCCATAAGTAAACAAAGCTCCGTAAACAAAGTTTTATACGGAGCACTAAATATTAAAATATATCTAACTTTCCTAAACGAATTATTACGATCAGCTACTTGGCATCTTCGTGTTGTGACATGCTGTCCATTTCCTTGATTCCTATTCTGTGCACTTAGAACTCCAAACTATTAGGTAAGTGATTTTTATCCTCGTAGTTCTTTGTTATTCTTCTTGCAACACTTCATCCCGGCTGGCATAAGCCCTGTCGCTTCCACTCGAAAAAATTCAATCGCACCTCGCCGCAGACAGGAGGTCGAATGAAACCCCTAAAACCCGTGCAAATACCCAAACCCTGCACACTGAGATACAGGTTTAGCTTTCTAATTAATTTTATTTACTAAAATCCTTCGTGAATTCATAGAATGATCCCTTTAAAGTCTAAACTATGTTTAATTAAAATTTGAAGTGAGAATTTCACGTCACCATTTAAAATTACGTGATATTGAAGTGGGTATAAGCATAATGTGTTCAAGGATAATGAATGCCATAATATATAATTATAAAGGCAAACTATATGAGCGTTGGTGACCCAGCAGTAAGACTTTCAATCCGAAGGTCGCGGGTGGAAATCCTGCCGGCTCGTACCAATGAGTTTTTCAAAACTAATGTACGAAATGTCATTTGATATTTACCAATCGCTTTTCGGTTAAAGAAAACATCCCAATAAGGGATGACTCGCACTAGAACGGGACGGGACGGGGTGGGGTGGGACGATCTGTTAGTTTCAATAGAAAACGTCACGTGACCTCTGAGGGCTCCGAGCTGTCACGTGATTCTTTATATATAAATTGACAGATCGTCCCGTCCCGTCCTGAGTTGGTAGGTCAGTTGGCAGTCGCTTTTGTATAACTAGCGGTTACGCCAAATTTTGAGATTGGTTGCTAAAGCGGACCCCAGGCTCCCTGAGTCGTGGTATAAGCTGGGAAAACGCTAGGAAGAAGATAGGCAAACTGTATAAAATTATTAGATAGGTTACAAAGCCACCCTGGGCACTTCGCAACGCAAGGTAATTTCGAAATGAGACTCGTAAGATGATGGAATTATGGGTGATTTTCCTGTGATTTACGAAATTGTTACAATACACACTAAAAATGTGTCTCATACAAATCATCGTTTCAATTTACTGAGTTTAATTTCGACATTTATATCTTTTTTATTGTCATTATCGCTACTTTTTTCCGTATCAAAAATAAACGCGAATAAAACTTGACCGCGCTATTGCGATAAATAAACCGATGGCAATACAATTTTTATCACGAAAGCGGTCATCATAAATTTAGGCTTACGAGCTAAATTCGCTATTGGAGCTCGCGGAATACGCCGTGACACGTGTTCCAGGAGATAAATCTGACATTTGCACCCGTTTATCACGGGAATAGGTACTTTTATTTACGTAAGCAAACTTTTATAGTAATCGGTCAATTGAAAATGCCAGTACCTAGTCCGGCGGCGATAAGCATATAAATATTTATATGTGCCTGGAGCATTTTACCGATTTTACATAGTAAACCAGGGAAATACTCGTAGATATAATTATAAACATTGCAAACAGAGTGCTAACAAGACAATGAGGGTGATGAACGTGTCAATATCGTCGGGGAATCCAATTAAAGTAAAACATTTGGGGTACAAATACATAGCTAAAAGAATGGAATTTCTCACAGTAAAACAGCAATCAATCATCAGGAACTAAACATACTACATTTATTAAATACTCCTAACTCCTCTAAACTTTAGAGTCTAAAGCATGACAGCAAAATAAAATTAAGCAAAAATGTATACGCGGTCTCACTCCTTTGAAATTCTTTGAAGATTTATGTACTACGTTGTCTGCCGATGTTTTCCTATAATAAAAAAAGTTTCCTACCTACTGCAGATAGTTTTACGATAAAATAATCGGATTTTAAAATTTCTCTCTTATTTTTATTAATATAATTTATGCTCGTCTCATAAAAATATGCAAACGCATTTTTGTTCCCTAGGTATAAACCGTCAGTCACATCACGTTAGGATAACACTAATGTAGCCGTTAGGAAAAGTGCTTTCACGAACAAGCTGACTAAGGGTACGTTTTCAATTTATATCTAGCAAATTCTACGGGCCATATTCAGAAACGAAAATTACAAAGTCATTTAATAGCAATTCTTAGCTTTACTAGTTGGCGCGCGCTTACAAGCGATTGTATTAGAAGTGGAAGCGAGCGCATGTGACTAATACGATTTCAGTATAACGATAAACGTGCATTCGAGAATAAGGCTTTAGCTTTTTGCTCGTAAAATTTCTTAATCAACATTTTTTAATGAACCTAACTATTTAGCTGAAAACGCGGTATTTATATTCAGAGTGTACACAGAGTTTATGGTTCACAAAGTTTATTTTGGCTGTACTTTACCTTAGCTTTATATAGTTTTAAGAGCATATCTATTACTAATGAACTTGGAAGGTTAATGACTTGTTATTTTTATAAAACAAAGAATAAACTGAAATACTGAATATCTTATATCCAGTATTGAAATTAACAAACCTACTTAGTGCCAAACAATTTTCAAGCAAGCAATCGAACGGAACTTTTTACATAGTTAATAATCATATTATGTTCGAAGCTTTTAAATTGGTTGTTCAAAAATAAAGTCCCCAAGGGTTGAAAAATTATATATTTATGGTGATGAGCCGGGAGGAAGAGGACGCGTGGATTACCTCCATTGATTTATGACTCTAACCAACGTACATTATATGCATCCCACATCATGATGTGCATCTAATGTAATCCATTATTTATAAGTAGATCCACAACAAACACAACTTGCACATAAAAGTATGTCTATCCGCGGCTTAACGTCGTGACCATGAATAATAATACTACATGAAATGACGATTTAAGCGCCGCTAGAACACCCCGCTTAAACGTCATTTCGATAACTACAAAGATGATAAATAGTTAGGTAAACAATTATTGAACTATGTAGCAATTACCATTAGCCCTGAAATCAAAGAGTGTCACTTCTGTAAAGTTTTCAACTGTGACATTAAACACATCCAAAAATCAAAGACTTACCTTCTGAACGAAAACACGCTAAGATGTTCATCCTCGGAGCTAAATGAAATACAAACATTATTACACGGTAAGCCGGAGGGCCGATCCACACACACACTCGGTGTAATAACGCGGTGCGAAGATTTAAACCCCTTCACAAATCCGAAAAGGCCCTTTGCAGTTTCAGATTAACTTTTCCGAAGCCGTAGTGCCTGTCTTTTTATTTGAATGAATGAAATTGGAAATGTGATAAAAATAGTTTCTTTGTGGGTTCTGGGTGAATGTATTAAGTTGGATATTAATACTTTTTTTGAAGCCTAAGGAAGTATCGCATTTAGAAACAAATGACATCGTACTTAATTCAAAGGAGGCCTGAAAAGAGTAAGAGGAATATAGGATTATTACCTATCAGTAATAAAAATAATAATGACAATTCAAACCATAATCATCCAGCGCGTAGTAAGCTATCTTGCCAAACATCTCCGATACACTTGCACTTTTCACATTACACCAACCAACACTGATCACTGTATATCATTTGCATGAAGTTGCATGCTCATATAACCTTCGTGAGATTCTTATAAGATTTTGAAACATGTAATAGTTAATTAACATTAATTGCGTAAAAATAATGATAGCTTATATCAAGTGACCGTGGATGAAATTCCAGAATACTAGGGTCTAGTATTACGTATTAGATTCAGGTATTACGTGAGCTGCAATAGACAGCACGGAATGGACTATGGTGCAACGCTGCTCCAGTGGCCTACTGCAGCCGCGCGCATCTGACCCCGAAGGAAGGCGAGAGTGAATCAATAAGTTCTTCTTGACACTCCTGATATCCTAGTAGTTGGGAAGATATAACGTGGGCAGTGACTGACCAACACTTTGAAAGACATAATATTAAATCTCAACGCATATCTGCACCAGCACAAGCTTGAAGTTAGACAGTTGTTCGAATAATTCTGAGCAGGTATCTATTGCACACCCACAGATAATAGGGTTGTTTGTTACGAAGCACCGTTCCGATTTGGTCGTACCTACAGATCGAATTCGTCTGCAAAGTTTGAATGTTTTGCTGGAAAGTTTAAAATGCCAGTGTATGGGATGGGTGGATTAAACATTGAATTTAAGATTGAAATTATTTAAACCGTAATTTTATATACCTCTATATATACACACACATATATATATACGCACATGTTTTTTTGTAATTCTAAAATGTGTTGGTTTAATTGAGTTTTGGGGTTTGTTAAAGGACCGCATGACGCTTGAGTTATATTTTTTTTTGTGATTGACAAAACAACTTTTCTTTAAACGTGGTTTTCTTTATAATTGAATAATATTATGTTTTAGCCAAGAACTTAATACATACATTCCGTACTAAAAACTTGCGACTTACGAACGCTTCCTTAACTGGCTTATGGGGCAGAAAGAGGTGACAAGAAAACAACACACAATATATAATACATACATAACTTTTTTTATTGACGGGGAGAATTCGCATTATCTCATTCATCATCTTAACCCTGTGAAAACGAGTACTGTAAATAGCTCGAAACGAAGAGTCATGGTATTAATAAACGCGATTAATCCGTTCTGCAGTGTTTAATTTCAGAGTATATATGTACCTATATTACTTTGAAATGAAACACTTGAGAACGGATTAATTTTTTGGTGGAATAAATACTTTATACCTATATATAAATAAATTAAATGAATATATAAATTAACTTCCCTTATATGATTAAAAACTATCAATCATACTTTTTTACAGTCCTGTAACTTATTTTATATTTCGATTATTGACTACACAAATAAGTATTACCTACATATCATCAGATGTATGTTACTAATATTTTGTATGATTTTTTACCTGTCCTTGGCAATAGGTGAATTTATAAGGGGTTTTAGTAAATATCATGATCATAACAAGTATTAAATGAAATTTTTTTAACAAAAAATAAAATATAATTAAAAAAGTGAAAAATAAAAACACATTTTTATCGGTTGTAACTGCTGCAAGCTTCGGAAACGATGAGTAAGCAAAGAAATGGAGGTGACACCACATAGCGCTCGCGCTACCAATTGGGCTGAATGAACGCGCGAAGTGCTCGACAGTCCGCCTGTATCCGGCCGGGCGTCCCTACTATACATCATCATCTACCAACTGATAAGTTTAAAGTCGGTGCCAAGACAAAATGCTTTGCAATGCGGAATCGGCTAAGAATGCATTTCATCCCAGTCTTTTTTTAATTTTCTGATATATGTGTCATAGAGTTATCAAGCCACATAGAGCCAATCGTTTTTATAGGATGTCACAGTTCTAACAGTAGCCTAAGGTAATTTTTGAAGTTATTTTTCTTTGTATGTTAGGGTTGCAGTTTTACTTAAGGACGCTTTAAAAAATTACAATTGTACGTTTTTTTTATATTTATAGTGTGATATTGATAACATTAGTTGCAAGCATATGCATCGCATTAATATTGTCATAAAATAATATATTTATTATATTTCAAGACCAAATAGACCCTCTATTTGGTATATTTGGCTTGGCTCCGACTTCAAACATATCATCAGTTAGTAGCGCACTGTGGTGTCACCTCCATTTGTTAGATTACTCATCGTTTTCGAACCTAACGGCATACCTAGGTGGTATTTGTTTTGAATTTATTTGTTTTTTTTTTAGTTTTTATGTTTCTATTAGTTAATAAGTACTAGTACCTGCTGCGTAACGTAGTACTCCTAATTAACAAAAAAGAATTAGTAAAATCAGACACGGTGGAGCTCGAAATTATCAGCTTAAGTATGTGTAGTTCCCATGCCAACCCTGATCTTCACCACCAAGTTCACCAAATTTATCGTTTTCAGGAAGAAATTGCTTAAGCCAAATTCCTATGGAAGTAACATGAAGGTAACTCGTTTCGAACAATAAAATAATTGCTCAAATTGGACGATGGACCTCGGAATTATCGGCTTATGTAAGTATCTTAAGCTCTACATGCCATTGCCATCCCTGGTCTCCATCATCAGTGGTAAAGTATACCATAGTTTTTGCAAGAAATTGCTTAATTTACTTCAAAAAGGCTTTGAAATCACCATACAGCCTTTAAAACTTGAAGAGTTCCCTTAATTTCTCAAGGATCCCATCATCAGATCAGCACCAAATTTCTATGGGACCAAATTGGAGGTACTCGTAACTCCTACCGAACAATAAAAAAACATTCAAATCGGACGAACGAGCTCGGAGTAATCGGTGAACATATAGTTCAAATAATCCAAACAGACGAATTAAATATATATAATTATAATTCATATAACCAATAACCGCCTGCGTCGAATTCTCGAAATCGGAAATATACTATATACTCATACCAAATTACACCTTCCTAGTGCTAACTGTCACTGAACGTACCTGTGGACATACAGACGGACATGCCGAAACTATAAGGGTTCCTAGTTGACTACAGAACCCTAAAAATCTTACTGAAGTCATGCCTCAAATACCGTATGCCAATAATGTACCTAACACAAATTATATAAACATTATTGTATAAAGTACCTACTGAATAAAGATAAGTTATACTGAAGAGTAATTTTCAATTTAATTTTAGGAGATTAAAATGTAGTACCTAGTTTACAAACAAAACATAATAATATGTATTTAAGTTTCAATCACATCACGCATTACCTTTTTAGTACGGTACGTAAAGGAAATAAAATTTTACAACTCCCAAGAGCGATATTATTTGTCGACGGTTAGAATACTCTTAGAACAAAGCGTAAAAAAAAAAGATAACAGATTTTGATATTGCTTTAGGAATTAAAAAAAAATTCGTTACCAACCTTTTAAATCTAAGGAAAAAATATACAAGAGGAAAATTTTTTCTTCAGATAATCGTATTTAACTATTTGAACGTCGCCTATCATTTAATAACATATTTGACCAGAGCTTATTTCAATATAATATGAAAACTTAAAAAAAAATATTACTCTTCGAAAACATTACGCAAGTGCTTTATGGTAACTGAAATGCATTTAATATTATTAAAGATAACTATTAGAGCCCATTTCTAACACATTCATCAATAGCTTAAATTTATGTAGGCACTAGAATTTAAAAAAAATTCTCCTAGCCATAAAAAAATTCTCATAATTTTCAAGTCAAGGTCATTAGTTCAAAATCATTTAAATAGTATGTATACGGAAACTCTAAGGATTTCATCGAAAGATTCAACTTTTATTATCTTATCAATTCTAGGCGTAATTCAAATGCTCGAAGCTACGCGCGGGAATTAATATCGCGTGTGTTTCGCGCGGAACGGGGGCGGTTTGACCAATCACATCACAGCCGGCGCGCCAGGCGCCTTTGCCTCTCGGTGAATCGGTACGTACATCGGTAGGTCGTTGTATTTGCACCTTGTCTCATTTGTCTGTCAATAACAACAAATAACATAACAATGATGTCGATAATATGACTACAACTGAGTGTTTACGCAAGATAGTTATATCAAAATGTCAATGTCGTGTGATAATATGTGATAATATGGGTCTGTTAAGTTTTTATGAATAAGGCGGTTACACGTTATTGTCAGGGTCCTAATATTTTTGAAGCATTGAAAATGATCATATATTTATGAACTCGATTGTACAATTAAACACGTGTCGAGGTTTATATTATTGGTGGTGGCTTGTATATCTGTTTGCGTATTTATTTTTTGCGGTGGGAGGGTGGGAAGACTATTTGCATGCAAAAAATACGCAAGTAGGTACGACGGGTTGGCACTAATTGACTAGCACGTCTGGGTCGATGTCAGTGAAAAAGACTTAGATGTTTTTTTGCCGAAAGTGCAAAAAACATGGAGTTGTAAAAGACTTAAAATTTTGTGACGAAAAGTGCGATATTCATACATAGGTAAATTTAACAAAAACTTAGTTTTTTTACCAGAATTAGTGCGCTGGACTTAGTCAAATTTTCGATGGTTGTTGTGCTATGATGACACCTACTTTTTATGTTAGTATCGTATAGAACACGCTAAAATAAGCATGTTTTGTATAGACCGTTTTTTTCTAAAATAAAAAATGGCCGACTTATTTGACCCCAAAGATGAACAATTTTAGATCTTAGTTAAATTTTCGATGGTTGGTGTGCTATGATAACACCTACTTTTTATGTTAGTATCGTGTAAAGCACGCTAAAATAAGCATGTTTTGTATGGACAGTTTTTTTCTAAAATAAAAAATGGCCGTTTTATTTGACCCCAAAGATGAACAATTTTAGATCTTGGTAAAATTTTCGATGGTTGTTGTGCTATCATGACACCTACTTTTTATGTTAGTATCGTATAGAACACGCTAAAATAAGCATGTTTTGTATGGACTGTTTTTTTCTAAAATAAAAAATGGCCGACTTATTTGATCCCAAAGATGAACAATTTTAGATCTTAGTTAAATTTTCGATGGTTGGTGTGCTATGATAACACCTACTTTTTTATGTTAGTATCGTGTAGAGCACGCTAAAATAAGCATGTTATGTATGGAGAGTTTCTTTCTAAAATAAAAAATGGCCGACTTATTTGACCCCAAAGATAAACAGTTTTAGATCTTAGTAAAATTTTCGATGGTTGTTGTGCTATGATGACACCTACTTTTTATGTTAGTATCGCGTAGAGCACGCTAAAATAAGCATGTTTTGTATGGACAGTTTTTTTTCTAAAATAAAAAATGGCCGACTTATTTGACCCCAAAGATGAACAATTTTAGATCTTAGTTAAATTTTCGATGGTTGGTTTGCTATGATAACACCTACTTCTTATGTTAGTATCGTGTAGAACACGCTAAAATAAGCATGTTTTGTTTGAAGTTTTTTTTTCTAAAATCAAAAATGGCCGATTTAGGGTAGAAAGGGGACAATTGAAACTATTCAAATTTTTCGAAAACTATAATACCTACGCGTCTGACGCATCACTCTGAAAACATGACCAGCCATGTTTGAATACTTGGCCAGTACCACTCGAGCGCCGGTGCGTTACGGGAGTATCCACGAGCCAAAACAGGTTTACGCGGTGTAAAATAAGTATTTGTGTTTTCGTATATTTTCTTATAACTTCGTTCACTCTTGTATTTTGACAAATTAAATTATGTAGGTGTTATATTTAAGAATAAACGAATGTTTTTAACAGCCGTTGATCAGCGTTCGAGTCTTTTTATATATAATATTTGACTTTGAACTGAAAAATGTGGTGGGCGAAATATAAATAAATAAATAAATAATAAATAAATAAATATTACAGGACATTCTTACACAAATTGACTAAGTCCCGCAGTAAGCTCAATAAGGCTTGTGTTACGGGTACTCAGACAACGATATATATAATATACAAATACATAAATACATAGAAAACATCCATGACTCAGGAACAAATATCGAAAAAAATAATAAATAATATAAGAATATAATATAATATAAGATTCTGTATTCGATGCACAAGTTTGTTCTTTCATTTTTCAAATTCACTTGTACTCGTAACGTTGGATCGTGGTGTTAATAAACGCGATTAATCCGTTCTTCTCTTCTCTTCAGTGTTTAATTTCAATGAATAAAATCGCGATAAGAGAAGACAATATTATTCACTTGTGTAGTTTTTGACCTAGTTGTTAAATTATAGATATTCGATGTTTTTTAAACTGATTTTTTGAGAATATGTGACTTCATAAAAAGGAGGTTCTCAGTTTGACCCGTATGTTTGTATTTATGTTTGTTTTGTACACGATTATCTCGCGTTCGGCTAAACTGATTTTGATGCGGTGAGCACAACTACTTTGTTTTATGTCACATAAAAAACATAATATGTTATTTTATTTTGGTATATCGCCATATAGCAACACTTGTTACAGAATGTTTTATATGTTGATTTGATATTTTTGACATATAATAACACATATGTCAAGCATATTAATACATTTTTCATCACACCTGCTCGTAAATGGTGATATTATATGCAAGCATACTTACACTTAAAGAGCTGTATTATTCCCATGGTTTTAAAGGATTCTCATACTACTTTACCGCCCGCCCGGAGCTCGCGGAGGACCTGCCCCCCACGCGCTCGCAGCACGTAGTCACTCCGGAGTACTGTGGACTGTGCAACTACACTACCGCTTATCATTATTGTTTCTTTACCTGTATAGAGTTTATTTTTTTCCTCGCAAATGTGATGAAAAACATTGTGTGTACCACGGGCAGTAAGGGCATTACTTACGAGGGTCTATTGAAGCCCGACGCCGTAGGCGGAGGGCTTTAAATGACCCGAGTTACCGCCCTAGATGCACAATGTACTATTAGCAACAACTGATTAACGAGGTCGCCTACTACTAAAATTCAAATCAGAGTTACGGAACATTTTTTTTTATTTGGTATACATGTTTAAGTAAGTATACATAATAAAACAATTTAAACTGATTATTTTAAGCTAGAAATATAATAAAATACTTTATGGCGTCTATTACTGAATATTACATCCCGATGTCTGCATCACTCGTTGTCTCGAATTGTGTGGGAATGGTTATGATTGAAACATTGTTATAGGTGAAACAAGCACTTTTGTATGAAACAGAATTATGCTTATTTCTGCGATTCTTTAAAGTTATATCTTATAATTGCATTAAAATTACTTTGTTTAAGGTAACTGTATAATGTAGCAGCGACAAAGAAGACTAAAAGAGCTATATTTTTTTGTTCAAGTATTTTTATCGTTTTTTTTTAGATGCTCATAAATTGAGAAATGTTTATGTAATGCTTGCGAACTTCTGATGAGCTCATTGTATGCAGAGGAAGTTATGAAAAAGATAAAAACAAATATAAGTACTTTAATTGTGCCGAAGATATTTGAGTGTTTCAATTGACCTCACATAGTGTTTCAATTGACAGTCATGTGGGGTCAATTGAACCACATTGCCCTATTTTCTTTATTACGTCATTGTCAAAAACTATGCATTATAGACCATCCAAATATATTTTATATAGGAACCAGATAACTAACCATGAAGTTTTTGTGCGGACATCTTTCAACTCATAAAAATATGACGGTCACAGACGGTTAAAGGCAAATTGTTTTAATCGTCCCCAGTCTACCCTATTTGACTCGAAAGATAGAAGATATTTTACGACAGTCAAATTTTCTAGCTGGCATCCCCGGTATAGTCGTGGCAGAGGCAGACCGAGAAAGAGATGGCGGGACGACTTGGATGCGTTTCAGCGGTATTGGTGGGATCTTGCCCAGCACAGGGAGGATTGGATAAGGAGAGGGGAGGCCTTTGCCCAGCAGTGGGACACAAAAACAGGCTATTACAAAAAAAAACGATGGGTATCGTGCTATGATGACACCTACATTTTATGGTAGAATCTTGTAGAACACGCTAAAATAAGCATGTTTTGTAAGGACAGTTTCTTTCTAAAATAAAAAATGACTGACTGATTTGACCCAAAAGATGAGCAATTTTATGTCTTGGTAATATTTTTGATGGTATGATTTTGACAGCGAGCGAGCAAGACCTTCCTGGGCAGAGCTTCGCTCCCGCCTTAGACTTCCAGGTTATTTATTTTTAATAAGGGAAGCGAAGCTCTCGCCTTAGTCTTCTAACCTAACGAAATCCGTGTCGGTTCTGCCCCGGAGGATTTGCTCGCTCGCTTCCCTCGCTCGCTGTCTAAAGTGACAACCAACAGCCAGCTGTGAAGTTATCTTATTTGGACGGATAAAAAAAACCATCGTAGACTAAGGCGGGAGCTGCTCCTGCCGGGTGCAAGACCTAAACCACCAAACACCATGTGTCCCCCTATTTAAACAATGGCATATTTTGCCATTACCGTGTTTGTACATAAGGGATATATGCATTTTTGTAAACAACCGCCAAACTTCATTCAAAACGCGAGGTACAATTATGAATAACAGACAGATCCGACAAAACATTATGGATTTATTATACAAGCCACGTGCTCATAAAATGATTTATGATAAGAATGCTTTTAATATGTGTATAATTATTTATAATAAATTACCTGTTGACATAAAATTCCTGCAAGGCAATAGATTTAAGAATAAATTGACTTCTTGGCTTTTAGACCATTGCTTCTACAGTGTTAAAGAATATTTAGAATATAGCTGACATATTTATTTTAATTATTATTAATATTGAATTTTTATTGACATTTGCATTCATTACCTACCACAATTGTTTTTTGTTTTTTATTTTTATTTTTGGGTTTTGTTCATAATTTACACATTGTTTCATGCATTTTTATCTATCTTGACATATTTTTTATAATTTTAGATATAATTATTAAGACATAAAAGGTTAATATATTTGTATATAGTACTGTAAATACTGCACGCTATTCGAAATATTTGCACGCCTGCATGCAGGTTGAATGCACTGGACTTAACCATTCTAACTGTAAGACCCACTATACTGTGTTCGATGCAAATAAATACTTTGAATCTTTGAATTAAAATTGTTTATCTTTCAGGTCAAATAAGTCAGCCATTTTTGATTTTAGAAAAAAATGTTCATACAAAACATGCTTATTTTAGCATGTTCTACACGATACTAACATAAAAAATAGGTGTCATCATAGCACAACAACCATCGCAAAATTTTACTAAGATCTAAAATTGTTCATCTTTGGGGTCAAATAAGTTGGCCATTTTTTTATTTTAGAAAAAAACTGTCCATACAAAACATGCTTATTTTAGCGTGTTATATACGATACTAACATAAAAAGTAGGTGTCATTATAGCACAACAACCATCGAAAATTTAACTAAGATCTAAAATTGTTCATCTTTGGGGTCAAATAAGTCGGCCATTTTTTATTTTAGAAAATAAACAGTCCATACAAAACATGCTTATTTTAGCGTGTTCTATACGATACTAACATAAAAAGTAAGTGTCATCATAGCACAACAACCATCGAAAATTTTACTAAGATCTAAAATTGTTCATCTTTGGGGTCAAATAAGTCGGCCATTTTTTATTTTAGAAAAAAACTGTCCATACAAAACATGCTTATTTTAGCGTGTTCTATACGATACCAACATAAAAAGTAGGTGTCATCATAGCACAACAACCATCAAAAATTTTACTTATCTAAAATTGTTCATCTTTGGGGTCAAATAAGTCGGCCATTTTTTATTTTAGAAAAAAGCTGTTCATACAAAACATGCTTATTTTAGCGTGCTCTAAACGATACTAACATAAAAAGTAGGAGTCATCATAGCACAACAACCATCGAAAATTTTAGTAAGATCTAAAATTGTTCATCTTTGGGGTCAAATAAGTCGGCCATTTTTGATTTTAGATAAAAACTGTCCGTACAAAACATGCTTATTTTAGCGTGTTCTACACAATTCCTCCGTATAAAGTAAGTGTCATTATAGCACAACAACCATCGAAAATTGACCAAGTAGTTACTTCTGGTACAAAAACTAAGTTTTTTAAATTTACTTATGAATATCTCACTTTTTGTCAAAATAAAATCGAAGTCTTTTACGACTCCTATGTTTAAAAAAAAAATCTAAGTCTTTCACTGCGTACCCTTTGAAAGGACACATCGTCTGTCTAATATAGGAGGTTTCTTTAGAAATAGTGATTAAACAGTATTTGAATAAATAATTTTATACTACGCGTGCATTTAATATTTTATTTAAAGAAGAAAACAATTTTGCTTTAGGTACCAATATGGATTACAATTTAAAATTAACAAATTAATATTTACATTACAGATCATAATTTAATACGTAGCACAAACGAAATGTAAGAAACGCGTTGCGTAATCGTGATGTGATTGGTCGCACAGCACGGGCCGTAGCGCGATAGACTATCCCGCTCAAATCTCTTCGAGTTCGAATTATGATGCGAACTGATAAGATCATAAAATTTAGAGCTATTGATGTATTTCTTATAATTTCGGTGTATGCATTTCTATAATACTAATGAACAAAATGTACCAACTTGAAAATTTCTAGATTTTTATTGAAGTTAACAGAAGACCTTAAAAGTTGAATTTTTCATATAAATTGAAACTATTGATGAATACGTTAGACATGGAACCTATTCGTTATCTACATAATTTTTTAACACATTTCAGGTACTTGGATGTACTTAAGTATTTTTTTGGGGAAAATATGTAGGTTTTTCTCGCTTCAAGAAAGCTTTCGACAAATTTGTTATAAAATGACAGGTGACATTCAAATAGTTTAATCCAATAATATAAAGATAGAAAATATGACTTGCATAATCTTTCCTTGATTTTACACGCGTCGGTAACAAATACCTATATTTTACCCAAAGCTTTATCTAAAACAGTTAGACATTATTTTTCTCGATTAGTCTAAAGTGTACTCTAATAGGTAATTAAAAAAAAATCGACTTGTGAGTTATGTTATGTTTAGGGGTCATTATAGTCTTCGCGTATTCGCCTATTTCTTGTTAAACTCCTAAATCCCCGCGTACTTGTTTGTACAAGTTACGTAACATCACTTAAACGACACAAAAACCTCTCCCTCCGCGTTGCCCATTAACTTTTTGTAACAAACACGTACCACGATATTACCCAATTTCATATCTACTCTCATAAATTGAAAAATGTGCTCTTATTGTAAAACCATTGCACAATTGTTCTTTTGCTTGAGTATTTCTAAAATAATTCCCTCAATTACTTTTCTTTAAAGCCGTGTCTTAAACAAAGATTAATCAACGAAATCTCATTAAGATTTCCTAATACAAATTAACAATTAATAAAAGGCTCAAATTTGGCGACTATGAAGCGTGAAATTAGATAAGATTGTAACACAGCTCCTTCAACCGAATTATTTGATTGGCGTGCTTTAAAATTCTTAGCGCTTTATACTAAGCGCATTATGTTTTTGTTAAATTGCAAAGTAATCATTTATGAGCTGGTGGCTTCCTCGCACAACGTATCAGCATTGCGATACAACGAGGAAATGCTGCCAGCATCCTAGGTACAATGCTTCAAGGACCTATTTTAGATTTAAGGTGGGTAGAGGTAGGTAGTTAGGTAAGTTACACTTACTGTCTATATTTTGAAAATAAATGTATTATTTATGAAATTCTCGACATATTAAAATTATTTAATGTTCTATCTAGCAAATAGTGTATGAGCCAATGAAAAGTTACGTGATAATTTCAATATAATTAAGTTTCTATTGGCGTTGTCGATAAACGATTGTCACTTTGTAATACAGAAAAGATATTATTATTATTATTTGTTTCTCCTTTACGGATCACGGGCCTGTACATCCCGGTCTTTTGGTAGGCTTGCGTGGGGATACAGATCCAACACGTAGAGGCCTTTTGGAGAATTTTGCTGTGTAGTACACCTATTATTATTATTATTATTATTTATTATTTATTAAATATTGATTTACACAGCATTACAGTCTTACAAACTAATACACTGTGAAATTAAATACAGAAACTTAATGTTAACATATAAAAACACTAGACTGCCTTTTATCCATCGCCTCGCAAAATTCCAAGCATTCCTGACACACAGCCGCCCATCGCCATGCAAGCAGGTCACATTCAGGTGCTGATACAAGAAGTGCATTCAGCAGAGTCAGGGCTCTTAAGATCGGCGAGTTTCTATGCGCCACTGTACGCGCTGTTGGCACTGCCAAAAGGGGCCGGATACGCGGCCTAAGGGTTATCTTTTTTAAATCAGGCACGAAGAGCCTCACAAACCTTTCGACTAATTTTGGCCAGTCCGATTCCCCTCGCAGAACTCGACATGCAAAAACGAGCAAGTTAGAGTTACGTCTGACTTCTAAAGAGTTGTAGCCTAGAACTCCCAGGAGAAATTTTGTGGGATACATGAAAGGATAGTATCCATATACCATTTTGTAAAGCGTTCTTAAGAATGTTTTTTGAATTTTTTCCAAGAGAAGGATGTAAGTGACCTCATGCGGGTTCCAGACTAGGGCGGCCGCCTCAAGTTTGCTTCTTACAAGAGCGTTGTACAAAATCTTTATAGCACCCTGGTCGTTAAATCCTCTGACATTACGGACAACAAAGCCTAGAGTGCGAAAGCAACCAGTGGCAAGCGCTTTGATGTGGTCGTGGAAAGTTAGCCGCGTGTCAAATAAGACGCCCAGATCTTTTACGGAGTCGACCCTGGCGATAGGATCAGATCCAAGCAAATATTGAGCATGTATGGGAGATGAGGCTCGAGTAAAACTACATATCTGACACTTGGAAATATTAAAAGTAAGTTTATTTGCCAGACTCCATCGGAAGACAGATTCTACGTCCTCTTGCAGACTCACACAGTCCGACCACTCCTGTATGCCGTATATCAACTTAAGGTCATCGGCATAAAGTAGACAACGGGCATTACGGACGATTGTGGGTAAGTCATTGACCATAATTCCAAATAAAAAAGGTCCTAAAATTGAACCTTGGCTAACACCAGAGCGGGTGTGGTACAGATCTGATGTGAAATGGCCATGCTGGACGCATTGCATTCGATCGCGCAGATAGCTGGCGAAAAAGTTAAGTAAGTCCGGACTAAATCCAATTACGTCTAGTTTTTCCAGCAAAACGTCATTATCTACGCGATCAAAAGCCTTGCGAAAGTCAAAATACAAAACGTCCACTTGGATGCCCATGTCAAGATGTTCGGAAATGGAGTCTACCAAGGTCAACAGGTTTGTGTCTACCGAGCGCTTAGCTCTGAAACCGTGCTGCGAATCACCTAAGAACGGTTTAACTTGCTCAGATAGTTTCCGATGGAGTATGGATTCAAAGAGCTTGGCCAGTGCAGGAAGAATAGCAATCGGCCTGTAACCCTCCACGTTGACAACATCATTGGTCTTAGGGATCGGCTTAACCCGTGAGGTCTTCCACTGTGGAGGATATGAGGAAGTGGAGAGAGCAAGGTTAAAAAGAAAGAGTATGGGCGTAGCTAACTGATCTACACACCCCTTCAAGACATATGCCGGCAAATTATCCAGCCCAACCGCGCTCTTCGGCTTAAGATCCTTTATGGCCAATTCCAAATCCTTCATTGCTATGGTTTTGTCAGACATAAAATAATAATTAACGACCTCCTAGCCTAGCCGGTAGTGACCCTGCCTACGAAGCAGGAGGTTCGAATCCTGGTCAGGGCATTTATTTGTGTGTTTATCACAATTATTTGTTCCTGAGTTATGGATGTTTTCTATGTATTTCAGTAGTTATATGTACCTATATATTATATATAACTTCGTCTATTACCCACAACACAAGCCTTATTGAGCTTACCGTGGGACTAGGTCGATTTGTATAAGATTGTCCTATATTATTTATTTATTTAATATTTAATAGCCTGATTTTCTCAAATATCATGCGAATGGGATATTTGAAGATGATATATGCAAAAGTTCTACAAACTTTTCTTCCTGAAGTAGGTAAATAGTAAATAGTAGGTACATTATGTATTAAGGGCGGTTGACAAGAAATTACGAACGAGTGTTAATTTAATCCCCCGTGTAAAATACAATGTTTTTCATCACATTTGCTAGAAAATAAAGAAACTTACTAGGCAGATATATAAACACTAATGATTAACGGTAGCTTAGTAGCACAGTTCACAGTACTCCGTGGTGAGCGGCGGCTACGTGCGGCGTCCAAGTGGGGAGCACCGCAGGTCCTCCGGGAGGCCCTAGCGTGCGGTAAAATAGTATGAAAATCCATTACGACCATGGGCTTAATACAGCTCATTATGTCTTAGTATGCTTGCATATAATATCACCATTTACGAGCAAGTGTGATTAAATATATCATTATGCTTGAACACTTTTAAAATACTTTTATTTCACGGCAGTCTTGAAACTAAAACACATTTACAATACTATTTCCCATTTCGCACCATTGATTATACCCTCAACATCTCGACACATTACTATAATGGAGCTGTCATGTCGCCATACTCCGCGTCTTTGAGACGTCCAATATTTGAAGAGCCGCCTTTAAGTTTTGAGCAGTCGCGTTTGAGGTTGAACATCGGATGGTTCTTCAGCAGCAGGAGTGCCGTCAGTCGCAGGTGATAAACTGGATGGAGTAATTAGAAACTGACGTGCCAGTTAATAACCGAGGTAAGTTTGACTCCCCGTTTAGTACCGACACCGCTGGTTGCAGCCGAGTTTTATCATTAAAGGTTTTCTTTTTCATTAATTTCACTTTGGTATGAGTTAGATCCAGCTGCAGCTGGTGGTAGGTATATAATATGCTAGTAATTTATTTATCGTTATTTATTTACGTTTACTTATTTTACACCTGTGATTGTTAATTTACCTACATAGTGCTTTTCTAACAACAATATAAGTAAACCAATGGATGATTCCTAAATACTTAAGTTACTTTCCTATACACTTTTTGACACACTAATGCATATTTAGTGCGGTACGGTACCTATACAAAATCATAGTATTTTTCTCAACAAACTATTGCCGATACCAATATTCAGAGTTTGAATATACACCTCGGCCAACCCGTTTATATCAATTCCGTGAGGTCGAGCGGTCGGGTCCGGGCCGGTGAAATTATTAAAGCCGCAGACGGACCGCTCTAATTAACTTCGTACGTACTGAAAGTTGAGCAGCTGCTACTAACTAATATCTTTGGCATTATGACGCCCCTGTAGCGCTTAACCATGTGTCGGTCGGTAAAGTTTTGTTTGACTTGAAGCGCTATTGATAACTCTAGGGTCTAAAACAAGAAAATTACTTGATTATCCTTTGGTAGAAAACACGGCCTGTATCTTAGATGTGATAAGTTATAAGTTTCAATTGCTTTGTAGCGCGTCTTTCTTAGTCTTGATCTAGTTTTCTAGAGGATCGCAACACTAAAATTGGCTGCTGCAACGAGTTAAATGGTTGTCCGAATTAATGTCAATTTAGACTAACACTATAGCCGACCATATACGTTCGGTCATATCCGCCGGATCTGCCTATCAATGTATGGAAAATGTATCCTGCGGATGCCCGGCGGACATAACCAGTATACAGAACCGACGGATTGCCCGAACGTATATGGCCGGTTTATGGCGAACTTCATGTTTAAAACTTGCAGAGGTTATACATAATCAACGATAACAAGTTCAATCAACTTCATTTAGTGTAATGAATAGAGAAAAAAAACCAAAGGGCCTCTTCAGCTGTGCAGCACTTGAGATGCGGCGCGCGCCCGGTCAGCGGGCCCGTCCAAATTATCTTCGGCGACTAAATCGTCTGTGAGCGGCCTATCGCGCGGTTTCGAGATGTCTGGCTGAGGTACTGTCAGCAAAAACAGACAAAAGGTTTTTAATACTCAACAGATACCGTTCAAATATTTTTCTTGTGTTGCTAACATGGATATAGAATAAAATAACTGAATACCCAATCAGCCGAAAAAAATGACGTCTTAAAAGCGCTGCAGTTGCAGCACTTTTCCGTATAGTAGTGTTTGGAACGTGACGTTTCGTTAATTAGTGCCAACATCCTAAAGTTAAATCAGCCTCAATAAAGTTTTAACAGTGTTGGTAGTTCTGTGTATGAATTGGACACTTAATGCTTCCTACCTACGTTAGTAAGTTTTTTTCGTACGAAACCTTTATCGATTGTATCTTCATCAAAGCAAAATTGTTCGCTAGTGTCATTCTGGCCCACATTTTATGAAGTTTTTGTTTTGCTTTGTGTGTCTATTTCTTTTAATAAGTCAATGGTTGCTAACCGTTAGCACCAAGTTTTTACTTCAAATCGATTAATATAAATGCCTACGAAACACCCAATGTCAGAAGACTTGGCGATGATCTAGATAAATACTTGGAGGGTCGTAAGACGTAGGTAGATTTTTTTATCTCAGCGACAAACTTATGTCACTTAAGCCATGGGCGCCGGGCCCATAACATAACATAACAAAAACGTCATAAAATGTGGGTCGGAAATGAGATTAACGAACAATTTTGCATTGATGATGATACAATCGTTAATTGATAAAAAAACTATACGAATTCCTTTCTACATACATAATTATGCAGGATCAACCAACTTTTCTCAGTGACACACAATATTTCATCGCAATCCCTTATTATATCAATCAATCAAAGGTACAGATAAAAATAATAATTTAGTAACTCTTATTTAAGTATACTGAAAATAAGATTATGATCCCAAGTTCAATACGACAAATGAACTTACTTTCGCAACTTCATAATGCTATCGTACCCAATTAAATTTAAAGAAATTGTAAGTTACCAAAATGACAAGCTCGTTAGACGCACTTGACGCGTTCGGCCTCTACTCCCGACGGTACACGAATGCACTCGAAAAGTTAATAATTCCAACCCGTTCCCAGCGCTCTTGTCAGATTCCCCATTCATATTCATATTTATTTCGTTTCACCTATTCGCTGCGGGATCCAAATTTAAATTTAAATCCTTAATTTTAACAAGACACGCGGCATAACTTAAGCCAAGTCGTCATTGAGATAAATTGTTCGACGGCTTGGAAACAAATCTTCATTGTGTTTAACGCGATTTTGAATGAGCAACATTATGTATAATACACCAGAAAATCTCATACTAATGTAAATTATGACAGTATTGTTTAAGTTTCTTTGTTTGATTTTGTCTAGGGTGCTTTGTTTTACTCGTGTTTCTGTAATTAATATGTCATGTAATAATATACTTATTGTCATTCGGTGTTTTGATTTAAATATCCTTTAGCCATAATGTGCACAAACCTATATCTTAAGTCATGCTATGTAACGAATTGTAAAAATATTAATATTGAATGTTTTTTTCTGTAAAAGGGATTTATTTAATCATTATTGCACAAAAGGAAAACCTATTATACAAAAGGTGGACCTAATGCCCATAAATAGGGCATTAGGGAATTATTCCCGATAAACAAAATCCCAAGCGACACCTACATACATTCTTCAACGTACAGTCACCTGCGGTATCCACAATGAAGGCCGCAAAAATGTGTGACACTTATGGCTGTACAAATAAGATTAGTCAGGTATTTAGGCGGCCTTCATAGCGGAAAATATGCATAGGTATTGAAAATTTCAATTTGGATTTAACGCGAACAATGTATCAGGCGAAGGCTAGTCTACCTATATTATTTTTGAACATAATTTATTTCCTGTGACTGACTATGGTAGACCACGTCCTAGTTATTCAATTTATTAAAATTAAGGCTTATACGTTGAAAGAGTAGAACGAAATTAATGCACATCGTGACTCTCATACATCTCCCTCAAACACAACGATTCAGTCCTGAGTCTTAATTCTATTAACGTAGTGGCTGATACAGCACTGGAATAGCAATGGCATATCTGCATTGCCGAATACCCAACCGCAAGCAAGAATGCAATCAGCATCGGGTCGATTAATAATTCTAGACCACTCGGAGGACATAAAGTCTGCGGTTGGAGGAGTCCTCCCCCATTAGTACTCCGTATTAATACTGCCCACATTCATGACATGGGTTAAGTTAAAGAATAGTAACTTAAGGCGCTACATGAACATAAACGGGTAACTACTTCTGAACCCATCAGCAAGAAGTAAGGTATAAAAATTCATGATACAATTTTGGGGGTACAGTTTTTGTGACTTTTTACTTAAATTGATGTAATAAAAATGATGTCAGCATTTTTTCAGATCATTTAGCAGTCAAGGTATTTTCAGAAAAATAACGGCAAAGCCAAAGCCAATAAATAAAGATAAAAGCTATGACAAAGTATGTATTAAATATAATGTATTATAGTCATCGTTATGGTGAGAACGTTTAAAAAGAAAGAAAGAAAATAAAACATAGATCACGAATCGTAATCTCTTACGTTTTGCACCAAAGAGATTAAATAGAACCACTTCTTACTTATTAATTTAAGTGACTAGACGATTGTCTTAGAAATATTGAAACTGCACCAGCAATCAGCAGTTATTTAAAGAATATACTTGGTTCCAAGATTTTGAATCCATAAGGATTATGTGAAATTAGTAAAACTTATTATAGAATAAGTTTTACTAATTTCACATAAATTGCTATCAGTGGAACAACGAGTTGCTTATGCTAAATACGTAGAAAAAAAAAGTTTTGAGTAGTCCCGCTGTATTTTGAATGGAATTATAATGAAATTTAAATTTGCGGTTGCCAAATGCAGCGTTATTATTTACGATAAAAAGCTGTTGTAAGATTAAGAAATATTCCAGTGCGACAAAAAAGGTAGAAATTAAACATTGGCGACTTCGTAGTGTCGTCCGTTTCAAATCAATATTATGTAAGAAAACGGGACGATGTTGCCACTTTTTAATAGCTACCTTTTTCTGTCGCACTCTACGCGTACGCGTTATACAATTAGACATTTCTATAAAAAAGAATATACAAATGAATTTAAGAGACGAGACTTGAACAAGTGCTATCGGTAACCTCGTACTAACCATTTTGAGTAGAAATCATTACCTTCGTTATGTTATGTGTTGTCGATTCAACCATGTTATTTATAATCAAACGTTGTCTTTATATACCGAGAGCTAGTGAAACAACATTTGTAAGAAGTTTTATTCTACAGGCAATATTAGGACATGTAAAATGGTAGGACTTTCCTATTTTATAAATTTTAAACGCAAATATTTGTATTTATATCTTGACAAGGTTGCATGTAACTAAATAAAAAACTATTAAAAACTATTTTCAGATTCTTAAAAACTCTAGCAATACTAGACTTCTCAACGACCTTACTACGTAGTTTAATCTAGCATTTTATTACAAAATACCCCGTTCGTTATCGTCCACGGCTCTTAGCCTAACTGCTAGTAGAAGGCAAACTTGCCTAATTATGTTTTAGTAGGTACTCCGCGTTCCTTGCAATATTGCATGCATCTCTTACCCAAACTAAGGGAAGTACAGTTTATGTGTCTACGTCGTACATAGGTAGTTTACCGCTAACAATTTTAACGTTAAATTCTAAAGCATGAATTAAAACATTTATTATTTTTAATAAATGTACTGATTAATTTTTTTAAGTAGGTAGTCACACTACTATATATAAATTATAAATTGAAAGAGATGTCACATGCCCCAGGGCGTCTGCCGCGAAAGCAGGAGGTCGCTGGTTCGATTCCAGCCCTGCTCACCGGAGGCCTTGGTCACTTTTTCTGTAGTATATGACATCTCTTTTAATTTATAATTTTAACGTTGTTACGATTGAGTATCTGATTTATTTGTGAGCTACAGCGCTACGGCGAAGCAGAACTTGCCTCGCTCGCACGCCAAACAAGAAAATATTTACCGTAAAATGAGATTATGTTGGGACGAATTCGAAGTTTAAACCTTGATAATAGTTATTTTCAGTCCTCCGGCCGGTAAGCGCCACTTTACGCAAAATTAAATTGCCGCCTGCCGGCTCCGTCGGGCTGAAAAATAGTATACAAACCTCGGCCGGTAAATGGGAAAGCCTCGGATCACATGTTAGTCGACCTCGGCTTCGCCTCGGCCGACAATTAGGTACATGCAATCCGAGGCATTTCCCACTTAAACGGCCTTGGTATGTAATGTACTATTATTATACAAGGGGGCAAAGTTGTTGTTTAACTCTCAGGCTTATATTGAGACCCGAGGAAGCGAAAGATTCCAAAATTGAGCCACGAGCATAGCGAGTGGTTCAATAACTGGAATCTTGAGCTTTACGAGGGTCTCAAGGCACGAGAGTTGAACAAACTTTGCCGCCGAGTGTAATACAACATTTTTCCTCTCACTATTGCGAGGAAAGTACAGACTAAATACGATTATAAATCTTATCCACATGTAAGTTATCTTGAAGAAAACATCAAAAATCAATTTCAAAATTTGTCATAGATTAGGTACGCTCCTGGTACTTAGATATTGCCAACAGCTTACCAAGTGCGGGATAAGACATGATCACATATCCAATTTAAGGTGTGACCTCCGATTGCGCATATTGACTATGGGCATATAGGACTCACTTATACTGGACTGGTGGTAAGTGATAGGAATTAGATTACTTTGCCCCACATGTGGATAAAATGCGTCTTTCCACGCTAGTTTTAAAGGACAAAACAGCGCTTTCCGAGCTAGTGAGGGGAAAAAGTTAATATTTTAAATGTGGAACGTTAATTTCTACACTTAAAAAGTTTTCTGGTTGTATGAATTTTAGTTTCTCAATAATAATCTGTCATTTCATTTCATAGATTTTACGATAAACAGAAAATAGTACGAAACCTCAGCCCTACGGTGGGGATGAGTGATGGATAGGGACTGAGTGAGATTTGACACAATATTACAATGGGTTGACTTGCCAGGGGAATAAAGTATTTTTGTAAGAATATGGCAAGTCTGGTCTTAAAATACCAATTCACGCCTCTACTATTCCATTTCTCCCCAATCATGACTCGAATACCCTACTCACCCCAGTATAAGGTACTTGCGGTGCATCTCGTTCACTGCGAGACATTTGTTTCATAGCAAACATTAGAACCGTAACTGTTTCATAAACTTATCTTATTTTAACAATTCGTATATTGAGAAGTGGCCAAAGAAGCAGACATTAAATGTATCATGGGTAAATTTATTTCGGTTTGATACCGGTCCTGCCAACACAAAGCCGGCGTAGCAACGTATACCGCACGAGTGGCTATGACTTCGCCTCTTTCTTCAATATTAGATTCAATATTCGGTTGCGATAGGTATCACTCATATAATCGCTATTATTTTGTCGATACAGGTCGTACTTACGTACTGCCATAACAATATCCAGAGATATACAGCATTAGGTGTATAATTCCGAAAAAAAATCTTTAAACTTTACGTAGGTAAATAGATACCCACAGCAGTGTATACTGTTAACTGATAACACGTAAGCTCGTAAGCCGTAAGCCTCATTGCATAATGACATGAAAAGTCTTCATTGCTTTACGTCAAGTCAAATTGATGAATGTCCTATGTATGTAATATTTATCAGAATATCAACAAATGTACCTAGTAATTACTATCTAAATGAGAACAGCCTCTCACAAAATACTTAAAGTACATAAAATAGGTACAATAATAAGTATGAGAATCAAGTTGCGAGTTGAATAGGAGGACATAGACACATAGACATAAAAGAGATTTTGCATATAATTTAGTAAATTGGCAACCTATTACAAACAATAGTTGCAGGTATCACGTAGGCATGAGCCCAAAATTTAATTTCGTGCAATATAGGATCACACAAAGGCTGCTATGCAGCGTTTATCGCACGGGCGCCATCGCTTCGCGACACGATCGCACGACTGACGGGGAAATATAGGGTTCCTTGCGGCGAAAACATAAGCTGTCGGGATTTGCACAACAATGCCGTAATGCAGACAGTAGGCACTGTAATTTCTTACATAATCGTTAATGATACATGAAAATAAAGCAATGCCAACATTGATAAAATACCTATACTATTTCTTATATTCAGTTTGTTGGGACAAGTACCTAGGCACTTGCAATTGCAACGATGCAATTGAATATTTTTTTATAAATACAAGAAAAATTGCGGTCTCTGTGGAAAGGCCGCTATCCTTTAGTTACGACTATATTAACGGAGAAAGTGGTTCTGGCAAAAAAGCAGCAAGCGTATTCAACATTGAAATTATCATATTATGTATCTTGATTCGATATTACATGCAGTGCGTCTTAATTGCACCCGGTACATGGGTGCAATTAAGATGCACTGCATGAAATATCGAATCAAGATATACCGATATAAGATCAAATTTTAAATTGTCATGGAAGTTTTTCACGGAAATGGTTTTCCGTGAAAAACTTCTGAAATTAGATTAGATTCTGAAATTAGACTACAAAATTTTGAAATTAGATTTTTATCTAGCGGTGACTATGGTAAACTTAAATACCTATAAATTAACTTAAAAACCGGCCAAGAGCATGTCGGGCCATGCTCAGGGTAGCATTCCATAGTTTGCCGTCCGTCACAATAGACGAACTTAAAAAGAGTTTTATTAGATAACATGCTTATAACAATAAAATAGGAGTATTTTTGAAGCTCTTACGACTTATACGCCCTTTTAATCGAGATGATGATAGGCAATAATTTGCAAAAAAACTGATCAAGTTCAAAATCATTTTCCTTGAAAGTCTTTATAAAGCCCTACTTTCATGAAGTTTTTCATATTGTGGACTTGGGGTTCAAAAGTCAGAGGGCATATTTTTTTAAACTTCCGGAGGGATTATTTCCGAAAATATTAACTTTCATACCAAATTACAGTTTTCTAGTACTAACGGTCTCTGAGCTAAGCCGCAGACGGACGGACGGATGGACGGCGAGACAGACATGGTGAAACGCTAAGTAATTTCTAATTGACTACGGACTACTTCTCTTCTACGTCGCAACCTCATGACTGAGGATCATGACCACCATAAGTCGCTTTCCGTTGAAGTGCACTCCAGGCTGGTCGGTCTTCTGCCTTCCTTAGGGATCCTTGGAAGGAGTCATTTTTGACTTCCAGAATCGCGTCTGACCATCTGGTGGGGATCCTGCCGCGACTCCGCTTGCCCTGTACATGTCCAGCAAGCATGAGTAATTTAGGCTGTCTGATTCCCATCTGGCTATTAGGTGACCAAAAAATCTCAGAATTCATTGCAGGCAGATCGTAGAGAGGCGGGATGATATACTCAGTTCAGCTAGAATACAATACATTAGTACGACGCGCTGTCCAAGATATTCCCAACATTTTGCGCCAACGCCACATTTCGAATGCGACTATACTAGCCTTTTCTCGTGCTATAAGAGTTCAAGTTGACCCTAAAACGGTTAAGAGCTCACGTATTTTTATCACAATAGGTGTGACATGGTTCGACTGCATTGGGCAGTCATCGTCGAATAGACAGAGTTGGTGGCTGGACTCTGGCACCAGCTTGGAAACCAGTGCTTCCTAAAGTAAACGTGAATGTAGTAATGTACGTAGTGATGATTTAGTGGACACGGTTAGTTCAGTTTGCTTATCGTTGAGCCCGTCAGATGATCCGACAATGCCGACTCCCGCAACGACGACGCCAGATTTCCCTATACCGCCTGCGCGACCTGTTTGTTACCTACGCCGGTCTCAGGTAGTGATGTCTGAGCCGCGGAGGTGATAAAACCACTCTGTCCGTCCGACGATGCAGTCGAAACATGTCACGCCTATTGTGATAAAAATACGTGATTATTAACCGATTTATAAGTTTAATGTCAGTATGACTCACGAAAGTTAAGCTAAATTATACTGAAACTTGAAAAATAAACTTTTCAACATTTAAACGAATTCGATGCAATTTTCGAACCGTGTCGTGTTCGTGATCGGTGGGCCCTGTGCCCCGCGTCACGCACGATATTACTTCTAAACTACTTTAACAGATTCCCCAAGCGACTCTGATTGTGCGATACGCATCTTGTACTGCGTCAAACGTGAATTGAACTGAAATATGATTTCCATTCTATCAGACTTTATTTTTTACTTGGCTTTGGCTCGTTACAAAATGTAATATAGATTTATTTGAAGCTAAGATGTTTTTTGATATCTAATTTCGCTTTTAGATACAGAGCATATAATATTTATTGAATCATAACATACATCTAGCATTCAGCTTTTTATTTGTTATAGTTAGGTACTCTTAAGTACAACAAATGCTATTGAACAATGAATTTTAGATTTCGCTTAAAATTTTTAAGTTTAATAATAATAAATGATTAAAGCTGCCTAGACAAAATGGCAATAACACAGTTGTTTTAGGTTCATCGTATTCGTCGGCCATCTTTATCAACCAACTTAAGATTTCGAAGAAAGAGGTTTTCAATTTGTCGTGATAGTTTTTTATTATTGCTTTTTTATGTACTTATGGGGTTATTCATAATCATAAACGCACATCAAATACAGTTACTAAATGATTGTTTGTACTTACCCGTCAATTTAACATTTACCTTTGTTAGAAAGGGAGAATGGGAGAAAACATTATAAAACTAAAACGTCCGTTAACTGTTTATGAATAAGGGGTTAAAAAAGCATAGATGACTTGACGAGCCTGTTGGCAAGCCTACTACTTTAACTCACAGTCAGTTCCTCTCATTGTCATCAGCATATTATATCAGTACGAGCAAGATGCATAACGAGTGAATTCCCGCAGTTGCTAGTCTAATAGTCTTCCATATTCGATTACGGATGCTGTTAACTAACATAATAAGCAAGGACATAGAGATGCCCCGACCTCCATATGGCAGCAGCAGGGGCCTTACCACGATTGTCTAACGTGATTCGAACGAAACGTGAATCGCGTTAAGACGTCATGGTAAGGGGGCACCTCGCGACTTATGTTTCTGTAAAGTTTGTAAACAAAAGGCTTGGACATAAAAAACGGTCATTCCTTTGAATTCTTCTATTATCCTTTTATTTTGTTACATAAATTAAACAAACATTCATATTATGTACCCATCTTATAGCAAAGAAAAATATATAAGGCGCCGTAATCGTCTCTATGCATAAACCTTGTGTTTACTCAAAATATGCATGTGGGGATGCACATAGATGTGCAATATTCAGATCTATGTATACGTATAACATTGCTAAGTTATAAGTTTGGTTGGGCTTCGTTTAATCTGTGGGATTGCGAATGATTCGACGGCACTCGGAGGAATTCTCAATATAAAGGATGACTGAGACTAGAACGGGACAAGACGGGACGGGACGGGACGGGGTGGGACGGGACGGGGCGGGACGGGAACATCTGTCAATTTATATAGAACGTCACGTGACATTCGAGGGCTCCGAGCTATCACGTGATTCTTTCTATGGAAATTGACAGATTTTCCCGTCCCGCCCCGTCCCGTCCCGTCCTTTCCCGTGCTAGTGTGAGTCATCCTTAAATCATCCAAACTAAAGTGAAAACATCAAAACCGTAACATTAAAATATTTAGTTAGTCAAAAACAGACTCAACAAAACTTTTTAGTGCAATTAAAAGAAGGTAATAATAAACTGTCGAACGTTTCATTATATATAAACAGTATGTACTAGGTAATTATACATATACTACGCCGTAGCTGAGTAACTATTGCAATGTTACTTGCCTTAAGGTGTGGTTCGAGAGCCAACGTCATTGTAGCGGCCATATCAGTGTGCTGCATTGTCGCGTAGATTTGTCACTCAATTTATCAAATACATTGACAGTTGCCACCGCATGTTTCCCGCTGCAGCTACAACGACGGTAAGTTTCAGCAGCTTCTGTGATCACCAGCGGAAAGTTACCATTAAAATTATATTTTCACTTTATATACAATAATCTATTGTATTCAAAGGCAAGATTATAGCAAAAGATTTCTACGTTCCTTGAACGACCCATCGTTACACAGTCAAAATAGTTGTCTGCCTTCGCCAGTTAAAATATTCTCTGTCCATTGAGCGTCCGGTCTTCCCTCACACAAGTATTCGCGTCACGTTCTCTGCACTTTTTTTAAAAGGGAACTGAATGTGCTCTGACTAAAATTACAGTGTTTTCGTCGGCGTTCTGCTATTTTGATTTACCTATTCTGCAGTGCACATCGGTAATCTTCCGCTTTCAACACAACTATACCTATATAAAAAACAGTGGAATCAAAATAGTGCGGTACAAAATGCTTACCTACAATCGCATCACGGGCTACTATTTGCGTATAAGTACTTTTATAACTTAGGTAATCTATCGTTATTCTTTCTGTCCTCTGTCTCCTTAAATCTTAAGGATGATTCACGTTAGACCGGGCCGGGACGGGCGGGGCCGTGCCCGATTCGTCAACTTCTATAGAAAGCGTCTCGTGATAACTTGGAGTGCTCCGAAGCCACGTGACACTTTCTATACAAATTGTCCCATCCCAGGCTAGCGTGAATCATCCTACAAGCCATTTTACAGTATGCAACAGAATGTAGGAGGTGTCTAAGTGCAATCTAGCAAAGGATTTCTGTTTGTCGGTGCCGGAGGTTTAAGTAAATACCTACCTATTAAAGTTTTAATTCCTATTTAAGCTTAATAGGTATTAAGATTGACATTGAGATAGTGTTTATGTGAGCTAGACTCGTTTATTCGCTAGTTTTAGAATTCGATTATAAAACCACTTCGCCCGGGGCATGCACAAACAAATCGTAAAGCAGAGGTCATAAACACCGTACACCTTCGTTGATACAAAAGGAAATTGCTTATTTTACGTCAATGTGACGGGTACTTGACTCTGTTATTATACGTTTTCTTGGAGAATAAAACGCTTTATTTAAATTTAATCTTCAAACTGCTTAAGATAAATGGCATAATAAGAAAAACATAAATTCGTCTATTTAAAAAATACACAAATTCTATTAAAAAGAATTAATTTTCTTAGTTATTCTTCTAAAAATATTTACCTTGTTATATTTTTACTCAGAACTGCACGCCATTGTTAGCTCCTCATAAATCATTTATTCTGTCCTCCGGCCAGATTAAGATAACAATAGATGACAATCTATCAACAGGACTCCATTTAGGAAGACAAAAGCCAATGCGAGCGCCGATCTTCGTCAAGTGGAGCGTTTTATATTATATTTATCTTTAATTACTACACGGAGGCAAGAGAAAAAGAAATCCACAGGAATAATGACGTGATCCGTCTCCACGGGGGAAAGAATACAGAAAACAAATAACGGTTTTCTTTTGTTGGCTTATTATTCTCCAGAGCATTCATTACTCGTGCCTCCTGTGTACATTTTAAGCGTTTACTTTGTGCTGTTTTTGAATTGATACAGTATTTTTTCTGGAAAAGCGAACTCATTTATTTTCCCGATAAAAGGTAGATACATACTTACATGGGATACCGCATCGGTAAGAGCAGTATTAGAGTTATAATCACAGTCATTGAATAAATCAGCGTGTTGGTATTTCAATAATATAATTTTAGCAAAAGATAAGATATTGATCTACAAAGATCCTATTACACAAATAATACATCGAACATTGAATACGATATGAAAGTGAAAAAAATCAGCACAAAGAAAATTTAACATTTTTATTTTAAATCCTCATAAAAATCACCCCCAACCAATAAAACAGTAATACTGAAGCGCTAAGCAGAGTGAAAGGGTTCCATTTAACGATCCGAAATATCTAGTGGAAAATTTAATTAGAAACGTGTTTGATGTGGTATTTTAATAATGTCCTCGAGTGGCGATTTACTACCGCCGCCCGCAAGCTCTCTTTTAGAACCAATAAGTCGGATATGTTGCCATGAGCCAAAGGACGTACGACAGTTGGTTCTGCAACGACTTGAACGCGATAGTGTCGTTAAAACGTGAATGCGAATTGAAGTTTTAATTTGGCACTTCAGAATATTATTACAAGTGGGTATATATATTACTTGTGAAGAAATTTCATTGTCATATTTATTACAGGTCTTTTCATTCGTAAAATATAAGAGTTTCTAAATCTTAGGTAAAAAATATACGTAAGACATTGTAAAAAAACCACAATATAGAAGAAGCAGCTCAGAATTAAAGTTTAAGCCTTAAATGACGCAAAATTTAAAGCGATGCAGTTAGATTTTAGCGAATACGATCCAAATGTGCATTGGGATTTTGGGTTACTTATACACAATAAAAAGTCAATATTTATTAATATTTGCTAATAACGTGATTTTATTTTTAGATAAGTAACTACATAATTAACGAAATTTCTTCTTACTGACAGGTACCTACAAAAACAACCGTCTAAAAATTGGCTCATTTGTTGAGCTTACACTGCCAGACAATGTATAAAACCGGAAGCACGTTACGACAACAACACATACACTTGAATAAACAAACTTCCTTGTTGCGATAGCACAGCGCGCTCTATAAAACCACTTTTCCATTTTTCTCATATTGTTAAAATATAAAATGGCAGTCGTGCAAGCCTGAAGCTAAGCTTTGTGACTAAGCGGTATCAACACTGTAGGTACTCGTAGTTCGAAATTCATAAGTACAATGTTGCCGTCCTTCTTATTCTATCTATTTCCTATTTGAACATGAAAAGGACAGAATGAAACATACTGAAGTAGATGTATGGGCAGGCTTTCGGATTTCACACTATTTACGGGACATTGCCTCCGTAAAATAAGATTTCGATTAACGTTTCTAGTTTAAGGAGTTGACCGGGACGTAAATTCAACTTCAATGGGTTTTTGTTTAAAGATACCCCACCCCATCAATAAGTCAAATATGTGAACTTTCTACACATTATGGGTTAGAGATTTAAATCCGGATTATCTTTAAATTAAATATAGGAATTATATGTATGTATCTACTAACATTAGTGAATAAGAAATAATGTACAGTACTAAAATATCTATCGGGTCCTGCCCGAAATAAATAATTATTTAATTTAATTTAATTTAATTTAAACCCTTCTTCGGATTTTCGGATGAAAATCGACAAAAAATATCTTAATATATGAATAGTCTTTTTGGGGAGGAATTACACGTATTTGTATATATGTACACTTACGTGCTGGAATAGTGATGACATGCATTATCGAAATCGAAATTGCAAAAATAGACTGGATGAGCACTAAAATCCAGTTAAATTGGATGATTCTCATCCTAGATTTAAATCAATTGACAATGGTCAGCACACTCTTAGGTATTTAATCACATTAGCCGTGGCCAAATCCAAAAACAATATTGCGTCTGCTTGAGTATTCTACGCCCACATGATCGGCGAGGCGGCGATAATTGTAGAAAAGCATCTGCGACCCGAGCCCTAAAGGCTGCTCCGCCCCATGAATACTAAAAACGGATTTATTGATTTAACTGCAGCTCGTTATTTGTTTTACCTATTATAAGGCCAGAGGTCTCGACAGACCTCCCGCTAGACGCCCGAACTATAGTGCGACAGGAACAGGTAGAAATTAATTAAAGTGGAAATAAACCCAAACAACAGTGGCAACACCCGTTCTCATGTTAAATATGTAATAATTTTAGTAAACAAACATCTGTCAAACAGTAAATTTACTGCTCGCACTTATGCGACAGAATGAGATGCACAATATAAAATGTTGTTGCCTGCTAAACCTCTCTGGCGTGCACCGTAAATTTCTACTTTTTCTGCCGAACTCTACTACTACAGTAGAGCTCATCAGTATGCACAATTAATGTAATTGAAGATTGAAAATAATCTTTAATATTAAGATTAAGGTCTAGGTTATATGGAAAAAAAAATTGTAATTCTTATTGAAATAAACAGTTAAAAAATTTTTTTATTTTTTATTGGGACCAACTTCCTATTTATAAAACACGCGCTGCTTCAGATGTTGGGGTTACCACGATCGACTGACGTGATTCAGTTTAGGACCTTAACTGAGTCGCTGCCATACAACTGGGGCCTTACTGTAACGTCTTAACGCGAGTTGTTTTTGGACCTAAACTGAGTCGCTGCCACCTGAGCTTTACCTGAGCACAGTTAACAACCTAAACTATTAGCTCAATAACCAAACAACTTTTTTGACCGAAAGTTTTTGAAATTAAAAACTAGTCTGGTCTTTTTGAGGAAGGTATATACTAAAGTTATAAATAAAATACTGATTAATACAAACAGGCATTTTCAAACTGCCGTGCACTGCTGTGGGTGTAATTTGTTCAAATCCTGGCGCATTTTTCTTTCCTCTGCTCTGTCACCGGGTTATTTATAGGGGGCCTGACTGTTTTAATACCTTTTCATTAACAATTTTAAGGTTCAGTTTATTGGAGTCGTAAATAACTCGCGCGATTGCCAACTGGACTGTCACTGTTGAGAGTAATTTGAAAAAACGGTCAAGCGTGAATTAAACCTAGCACTGTAAGAGGTAGGTAATTATATTAATTTCATGAAATATGTTCTCCATTGCCCAATACTTAAAACAGCAGCCATGATAGTGTTCAAGTTTACAATATTTGCATCGAAGCAACATGATTTTTATTATCAATTTAAATGTATGTTTTGAGTGACTCCAACCGCACCCTTATTTCATTACACCCATGTTTTCATTTATCCTAAATACCAAATATAAAACCTAAATTTAAATGCCGCATAACCTTTAAGAGTCCTTCTATTAAAGTTCAAAACATCAGGGAGATAAAAAAATTCTGCGTCAATCTTGGATACGATTACTACTTATAGTTAAACTTTTTACAAACTACTCTTACCTATGAAGACGTCTTACCTACTACAACTTTGGTGGATACTGGAAAGGTAATTGCAGTTTATAACCACTTTATTTCAATTTATATGAATTTGTGTACTTTGTTTGATTAGTACGAAATTCGATTAAATTATAAATTCAGCAAAGTTTTGAGAAAAAAGATACAAAATAACATGCGAAATTCGAATCAGAACAGGTACATAATTAAATTGTCACCTCTTCTCCATTTTACCCGCTATCTCACCTGCCCGCGAAGTCCTTAAATTATTAATTAACTGGCCGACGTCCATCGCCATTCGATTGCGGGGGAAATGAAAAAAATAAATCAAGTAGGTAATGTTACCGCAATCACTTTAGCCCTTGATCACGAGATTTTGCTTTTCAATATTAAACCTTATTACTACTACCGCTTGGTCAGTTTGTGAGTGCTATTTTAAGTCATTCTATCTTGAACCGGTTCAGAGACTAATGAAATCAGAGCTGGATTTCGAAAACAAACGGTAGTGCGATCGTGTGCGGCGTAGCGCGAAATCGTCATTAATAACGTACACACGCACGTAAATACCAACGGTGCACCCGTTAGCCTTTTATCAACATTTTAGGAAAGGATTACGATTGGTTTTTGTTAGGTAGGAGAATTTTGGTGCCTAGTACCTGTAGGTACATATATGCTAAAAAAATCTGTAAAAGCGGCCTCATTTTTAGGGTTCCGCAGTCAACTGCACCGCACAACTGCGGCTCAGTGACCGTTAGTACTAGAAAACCGTAATTTAGTATGAATATACAATTTAATCATGCCGACAAAGTGCTAAAATAAAAAGTCAAAAATCTTTTATTTTTAAGGTACCTTTCCCATTCTTAAAGTGGGGGTGATTATTTTTCCGTTTAAACCCTAAAGTGTGAGGTAATCGTTGGAGAAGTATTTGAAAAGTAAAAGGGGTTTGTTAAATATTTTTTTTGATGAAGTGACTCGTAAATAATCATATCGGAAGTTTAAAAAAAATTATTCCAAAAAATATGAAAAAAATCGTGAAATGAGCTTTAGCTTTGAGTGAGCTTTATGAAAACTTTCAATTTTCTCTGTTAAAAGGGCGTATGTATAAGTCATATTTAAGAGCTGCGACTATACTCCTTTTTTATTGATATAAGCATGGTATCTATTAAAATCCTTTTTAAGTTCACCTATTGTTACGGAATGTAAAGTACGGAACCCTACACCGAGCATGGGCCGACATGCTCTTGGCCGGTTTTTTAAAATTAAGATTTGGCATTGGGTAGGTAATATGCCATCCCATTATAGCCTAGCGGTGCTGTTCGGCACCCAATTTCAAAATGATCTAGAAGTTATCCATATTATGTTTATGTAGTGCAAATTTACAAGAGATAAAGTGGTCCTCCCTTCTTATGTCACAACTACTTGTTGGAAAGTTTATTAATTTTACCGATTGTTTGTTGACATACCTACCTAAGTATTACTACGTAGGTAGCGGTAGAATTTCTCTGTTAACAATATGTTAGGCAGGTACTAAGTGCGTCCAAGGATTTGCTTTATTTATTTAAATGAATACTCGTACGTAGAAAGTCACAGGCATTGACATAAGATCGGCGAATAGATCAACACCATCACATTTTATTAAAGAAATTTCATCCTACCAAAACCAGCAATTTATTTATCCCCAATTTAGGTCGTAATGAATCTGTCCCAAATGGAACAGAATCATAAATCGATTCACGAGTACATTACGCACCCCTCCGCGATTGCAAACATGTATAGGTATAAAAACATTTGACCTTGGGGTTAGGTCCCTTGTAACCTAGCAACGCTTGGTACCTACGCAGATCCCCTAGCCAGTCTGATCTGCAGATATCATACCTATAGGACGCCTGTAGGGCCGGGTTTGTGAAGTTAGGAATTGTCGGATGTGATCGAGAAAGTTTGAATTTACAAATTACATTAAAATAAAACAGTTCACAGCAAGTCCACACAGACAACTAAATTGTCATACTTTGACATAGGTATAAGTTGATCAGAAGGCTTAGTATAAATGTTTACTTGTTGCATTTGATATTAACTTCTCGATCGCGTTAGCGATAGTTCAAATTATATTTGCCGTTTATATAAATTATCCGTGTACTTTTATATTTTGACCTCTCGATACGCTAAATGCGGTCGAGAAGTTGATGTCAAATATGGCAAGTAAAAATGTATACTAACTCTTCAGTTTCTTTTTAGGGTTCCGTACCTCAAAAGGAAAAAACGGAACCCTTATAGGATCACTTTGTTGTCCGTCCGTCCGTCCGTCTGTCCGTCAAGACCCTTTATCTCGGGAGTGCGTAGAGGTATCGAGTTGAAATTTAAACTATATACTATGGTCTACGGTCCCTAGAAACCATATTCCGCGTTTTCCGAAATTCATCCCCTAAGGGATAAAAAAGGGGGTTGAAAGTCCGTCAAGACCCTCCCGTCCGTCAAGACCCTTTATCTCAGGAGTGCGTAAAGGTATAGAGTTGAAATTTAACCAATATACTGAAGTCTACGGTCCCTTGAAACCGTTTTCGGCGTTTTCTGAAATTCATCCCCTAAAGGATAAGAAAGGGGGTTGAAAGTTTGTATGAGGTGTGAATCATTATTTAGGTTGCAGACTTAAAACTTCGTTTATGGGCATTTTCAGAAAAAAGTGCACCTTTTTCAACGAAATTGGTCCTCGATTTTCCATACAAAAAAAAATGGTCAGTTTTGTAACGGCCCATACGAAATGTATGAAAAAATGTGTTACAAAGCTGACCAAAAAAACGGGACACACTTTTTCTTTGTTTAAATCAATAGTGATCGTGATTCTGGTTATAAAAAACCCAAAACTTCCTATATTTTCAAAAAAAAAGAAAATGGTGCCCTATTTTTGAAAATACCCTTATATACCTACTCTTTAATACTACACAAGAAAAGTATATTAAGCGTTTTTCGAAATTCATCCCCTAAGGGATAAAAAAGGAATTGAAAGTTAGTATGAAATGTGAATATTCAATACCCTTTATCTCGGGAGTGCGTGAAGGTATCGAGTTGAAATTTAAACTATATACTAAGATCTACGATCCCTTGAAACCGTATTCCGCGTTCTCCGAAATTCATCCCCTAAGGGATAAAAAAGGCGGTTAAAAGTTTGTATGAGATGTGAATCATTATTCAGGTTGCAGATTTGAAACTTCGTTTAGAGACTCTTTGATACTATACAAGAAAAGTATATTTAGCGTTTTTCGAAATTAATCCCCTAAGGGATAAAAAAGGAATTGAAAGTTAGTATGAGATGTGAATATTCAAGACCTTTTATCTCGGGAGTGCGTGAATGTAACGAGTTGAAATTTAAACTATATACTAAGGTCTACGGTCCCTTGAAACCGTATTCCGCGTTTTCCGAAATTCATCCCCTAAAGGATAAAAAAGGGGGTTGAAAGTTTGTATGAGACGTGAATCATTATTCAGCTTGCAGATTAACTTCGTTTATAGACTCTTTGATACTACACAAGAAAAGTTTATTTAGCGTTTTTCGAAATTCATCACCTAAGGGATAAAAAAGGAATTGTAAGTTAGTATGAGATGTGAATCATTTTTATGATGTACGGAACCCTCGGTGGGCGAGTCTGACTCGCACTTGGCCGGTTTTTTTACACTTATACTTATGTGTTAAAATACCAATGAAAAAAAAATCAAACAATTGAAATATTATAAAAAAAATCAAACATTGGTTACTTTGCCTGTTGTCAAAAGATTTTTCTTTTAATTCTAGCTGATTAATACAGCGACAAGTTTGACGGTGGGTATTGAATTTAATTCATTTTTAAACTCAAAAATATATTATATGTATAAATAAAAGAGACCAATGACTTAATGTGCTAAAGAAATAACGTCAAAAAGGATTCAATTTTAATCCAGTGTTTCTACAACAGAATTCAAAAAAATATTGATAAAATGTTTCTATAATGGGCCGTCTTATGCTAATATCGGTATTTCGATAAATAAGGGGGTAAAGAAGTAGTCTTTAATTATAAGACTACTATTATTATTATGGCTTATTATGGTATTAAAATTCCTCGATTACGTCACATCCAACTCTTCATATTGCAAGGCAATGCGTCACCGGACCCCGCCTGGCAACAGTGCCGTGCAAGTCCAAAAGGCCTATGAGTGTTAGTTGCGCCTAAGTTCTTACAACCTTTTGCTTCTGCAGTCGAACAGCCCCTCGCGATACAATCGCGCTGATGAATACTTTCAACACACACATAAATACGTAGATTAAACCGAAATTTGATCGTGTACTTATAATTTACTATGCATCTGTAAAGTAAGCTATGAATGAGCGTTATGGCTTGCTTTCAAACTTCTATTTTCTGTTTTTTGTTTTTTTTAACGTTCCGTGCAAATGAAGAATGTTTGTTTATATGTTTTTTTTTTCAAGTGCTGTTTTTCTGTTTCCGATTTAAACTAAAATGCGGTGCGGTTCAATACTGCTAAACACCTTCGATTAATATGTAGGTATGTATATTTCGATATTCACCATGGTAAGCGCTATAAATACACATGGCTACGACGCAGTGCGCGGCGCGCGGCGTAGTCCTCCTCTCCTGCTTATCGTAGCGCATTTAGCTACGTTCAAAACTAAGAGCTACCTGTTAAAGGAAGAACGACACTAGAACGGGCCGGGACGTGACGTGCAGTTTAACTTTCTATAGACAACGTCACGTGACCTCCGATTACTTACAAGCTCGGACGTGATTCTTTCTATAGAAATTGACAAGTCGTCCCGTTCCGTCCCGTTCTAGTGTGAACCATCCTTGAGGCTCAGTGGAACTAGTGAAATAATGTGTCTTACAGATCACACTACGTTACTATTTCTGATTATATTCCTTGCATTTCCCCGGCTTGAAGCATGACAAGGAGCCTGGGATCTGTGTAACCATTAGGTTGCACCGATGATTTTTTGGATGCTACTTTTTAAAGAAAACAAATGGCAGCCATTTGATCTACCAATATAGAGGGGAAATTACGCTTTTTTGCATTTTTACGCAATGTTCCTTTCTCACAAGAGCCACACTTCTTACCAGCAAGCTAGCCAGGTTTCCCTACGTCACTATTGATAAAGTGCTCATTTTCATAATAAACGAAAATCCTTCTTGTCGCTGATTGAGATCCCCAGGCAGTATACCTATACATGCACATGTGTAGAAAGATCATCAGTGACACAGTGAACTGACGCGTGCGGCACACTTACCTCGTGCATTCTGCCCTAGCATTTTTGTCCTTACAACACATAGCCCTCTGACACACTTGATGTCTTTCCCCCAGTAATTACTTCCCACCCCACTATGCCTAGATTTAGCATACCTAGGTATAGCCCGGGGATTTGCGAGGGGAATGCTAAAAGGGCTCTACATCCCTATAAATTGTGTTACGGCGGGTATATCGCATGCAGGGGACGCCTGTTTGTCCTTATTTTATACTCATGGCAAGTTTCATAATTTAACTAGCCGTCGTTTGCCGGTGTTTGCATCGTTGGATATAGTACATTGTGATACAAGTGTGCTATGACGGTCATTATACACTCGGCGATATTGAGCAATAAGGAAACCGACGTGTATGATGACCATTCACACGTGTTTCATACGACGTTTTTAAACACACTTGTGAGCAAAATTAAATATGTTATTCACGGTTATTAACTTTTGTTAAATACTTAATTATCAGAATCATGTAAGAATTCCTTCATAATTGGCATATAATTTTGTCTGACCTTTATTGAAGCTTCTTACGATGCTTTTTCGACGTCGGTTGATGACAATACTTTACATTTTCAACTAATAAATCCACCTGATGCCCAAACGTCACAAATATGTAGGTATATTTGTCACTGCTACAACTGGATTTTGACTGTAACACTCGCGTTTTGTACTTCAAGTTGTATTTCCAGAGGGCCTAATCCACATATTGTTATAGTTTTATTTCTAATTATCTTATAGGTACTTGCATTTTATCATAATAATAAAGGGAGAAAACGGTCACAAATGTTTTACGTAAACAAGTTACCGCGCCGTGCAATTGCAGCGCATTTTCAACCGACTTCATAACTTCAAAAGGAGGAGGTTCTCAATTCGTGTGAATGTTTTTTTGTTTAATGTTTGTTACCTCAGAACTCCGTCATTAATGAACCGAATTTAAAAAATCTTGTTTTATCTGAAATAAGATGTTTCTAGATTGGTCACTATTCTGATGATGGGATCTATGAGTAATTGAGAGAACTCCTCAAATTTGACAGGTACATGCTTGGTGATTTGGGTGGTTTCTTAAGAAACTTGAGCATTTCTTTACGAAAATCATCAATTTGGTGGAGTGGATCTATTGATGATGACCAGGGATGTCAAAGTGGAACTGCTTAGTAATTCCCAGTACTATCATCCGATTTTAAAAATTCTTTTTTTATCTGAAAGTAGATGGTTCCAGATTGGTCCAATTTTTTTTTTAAATCCGTTTCTGATGATGGGATCTATGAGGAATTGAGAGAACTCCTCAAATTTGAAAGGTACATGCATGATGATTTGGGTGGTATCTTAAGACACTCGAGCATTTCTTTACAAACATCATCAATTTGGTGAAGTGGACCTGATGATGAAGACCAGATAGATGATGGTCAATAAACCTAGCTCTACGTATTATCCGAGTTGTAACATTCATCTTTTTGATTTGATTTCTATTCTGATGATGGAGTTCTTGAAGAATTCAGAAAACTCCTCAAATTTGAACGGCACGTGCATTATGATTGGGGCGTATTCATAATTTGACGACCGGTTGGCGTAGTTGGTAGTGACCTTGCCTGCTAAGCCGATGGTCCTGGGTTCAAATCCCGGTAAGGGCATTTATTTGTGTGATGAACACAGATATTTGTTCCTGAGTCATGGATGTTTCTATTTATGTATTTGTATATTATACTAGCTTTAACCCGCGGCTTCGCCCGCGTACTAAACGTAATTTTCAATCGGCATACAAAAAAGGAGTTTTATTTATTTATTTCACGTGCGCTAAGTTGGATTTGAAAATCGTTGTTGGATTTGAAAATCGTTGTTGTTTTCGAAATCAGCGACCCGATAACGACACCCATATCAAATAAAATAGTTGTAACTATTCTTGTGTCCCCTTTACAAACTTTGGACCATCATTATACCCCTACTTAGAAAAATCCCATCTTTGTGCACCCCTTCACCTTATAAGAAACCTACCTACCAAATTTGGAATCTCTAGAACCAGAAATAAACCAATATTGATATTTTAAGATTTCAACCCTATCGCACCCCATCAGGGAAGATGGTATCTCACGTCCGCTTCGTTGGATGTTGAAATTGTTATTGTTTTCGAAATCAGCGACCCAATAAAGCAGAAAAACGATACCCATGTTGTTTTTTAACCATATTACCCCTTTTCCCCCTCTTGGGGATTAATTTCTCAAAAAACCTGAAATACATCTTAACTCATTTATCTTAATTTAGTTTTATTTTATTTTATTAAATTTTATATAATTTTATTTTATTTTATTTTATTTTATTTTATTTTATTTTATTTTATTTTATTTTATTTTATTTTATTTTATTTTATTTTATTTTATTTTATTTTATTTTATCTAATTTTATTTTATTTTATTTTATTTATTTTATTTTCTTTTCTTTTAATTTAATTTTATTTATTTTCTTTTCTTTTCTTTTAATATAAAACGACACTCAAAGTTATATGTTGACATTTCAAACCCATCGCATACCAACCCAACAGCGGAGATGGTATTTCACGATTACAATATTAGTTTTTCCAAATTGATAAAAGCCAAAAAAGCCAAATCCAATGGTAGCAGAATGTGAAAGATCTCGTTTGCCGACGATATAAAAAAACACCAGTATTAATATAATTATTGTATAAAAATCCATAGGATAGTTCTTATGGAATACCATAGACAACATTATAATGTATACTTTTTTAATATAGCTGTCAGTCATCTAATTGACAGATACCTATAAGTGCTGGAGTAGAAAATAGTACATTCCCTAACTAGTGTGGTAAAACAAAGAAAGGCCGAGATCGCAGATGTTTGCGACCCGAGCTGCAAGCGAGGGACGTAAATATGCGATCAAGGGCTTTATTTATTACCTCACGTGTTAGGTACATCATTTTATGCCTAAACTTGGGCAGAAATCGGCTTTTTCCGTACGCGTAGCGTGCGGAAAAAGGCACTTTGTGGCCAGGTGTGGCATAAAATACATTTCATCATCGTCATGTATTTAAGAGCTGGGCCGGTGGAGTAACTACCAATTTTATTGTATCTATCATCTGCCTTCTCTTTCACTGAGGGATCGGATGTTAGTATTTTCTTCATACAAAACGACACGACAATTTTATTACGAACATCATAGTAGGTAAATTCTATTTAAAGTATTTAGTAATTAGGTACAATTATAATAATACGGTAAAATATTCTTTTAATTTGTACGCAATATGGCTATACGACAGTTAATTCTAGATTTATTTAACTAATTCGTTCAAATGACTAAATGTAAATATTCGTTTACTTACACAAAAGCGTAATATACGTAAGATACACATAATACAAGTATAGCAAACTGGCTAGCCAATTTGACGCGATGCATTTTTAATAAATCCGTCAACATTTTGTTGGCTTCCAATTCAATGCAACATTCCAGACAATTTTCAATAACGAGCGAATAGTTATATTCAACATTGATCAAACCCCACGACGAACAAATATGGTAAGTATAATGCAATAAATAATTAATAGTGAACTGCTTTCGAATTTGAAGTTGCAAAAATACATAAAGCTGTTCGGAATTTTTTTGGTCGTTAAAAAATATCGTCACTGCACTCCACTGACTAATGAATATTCCAGTCAACCAAGTAAATTGGAAGTCACCTAAAAAGAGTGCCCATTAAAAGTAATCGAACATCCAGCCTCAAATTAACTTCCGCGAAAGTTTACCCTCAAAATAATTAAGGATTCGCCACAATTATCACTGCAAAATCAAACTCTCTTTGATGCTTATCAACGAGATACATCTAATATAAATAAAACCCTAAACATATTGAAATACGTTTCAAACTCGTTTACAAACTAATGTTTAGACAACTTCCAAAAGGGAAAATTTTAATAACCGAAAGGGCGTTCCGGAAAGTTGCGGGCTTTTGCCTTTTTGTGGAATCACCAATGGGTCCCTCTAGTGATAATTATAATTATTTACCAATTGTGAATAAAGTTTCCACCGGGCTGCCTTAATTGCGTGCCAAATAAGGTAACGTTTGAATGAATAATGCCCTGACATGAATAGAGCTCGAGTCACCGCTTTTAAAAGTGGATAAAATTATTGAGGAAAGGAAGCGGTTTTAATTTTTCGAAGAGGAGTCGACGTTAAGTTAAATTATTCCACGTGATATGGTTCTCCAGGGTTTCCACGGCTTTCATTTTTGATCTCAACGATACTATGAAGCATTTCCAAGTCGTTCACTTTTTCATATCCAAGGCTGTTTGATTGAAGTTATATCTCTTAGTAAATACTAAGACATTAGAAATAAAATTGGTTTAGTATCTATTTCATTGCCAAATTAGAAAAAGTACTTTTTCAATACAGTTGCTCAAAAAGTGCCCTTTTCTTGGCTGTTTTGCGTGCGCAAAGTTTGTTTTTGCGAACTAGTGCTTTTTACTTTTCCAATCTTTTTAAATTTAGTTGTGTCCCAATTCATGACTGCTTACCGAAGAGTATTATTGTTCGTTAACTTTACCGAGCCGTAATAAAACTAAATACCTACTATTAACGCAATAATATTAAAGATATTGATATTTCATATTTCAATAATTACTTCTTCATAATACTTATGATCATTCATTAAAAATATTAACATTGAAAACAGTTCTTATAAATCTGTGTGTATGAAACGGAACACAGCCTACGAAACGTCAGTCAAAGTAGAGGCATTTTTAGTCGGGTAACATTTTCGAAGGGCCTCTAAGACATGCCGATACGATTTGTCACATGCGATTTATTGTTTTTTTTATGAGAAATAATTATTATGAGATTGAAAATGAGAAAGTACAATAAGAAGATAAGATTAACATTTTGAAGATGTTCTTAATATATCAACTGTATTACAATCGTGTCACGGAAATATTAAAAAAAAACTTTAAATTCGTTCTTATGTATTTTAATTTTTTTTACATCTGTATTGAAAAACGTCGTTCGATTCACGTGCGGATATGTCATTTTTGTGAAAGTATGTCAAGTAATGACATACTTTCCGCACTAGCATCGAAATGTACTATTACTAGCTACCTATATGTATGTATAATATTTTATTTACGGACATAAAATAATTAAGTTGGTAAATGGCTATTTTTTACATAGCATGTAAGAAGATAATATTAACTTGAAATGTAATAAATGTCAAGTAAGAATACAACGCGAGTTATAATTTAATAAATCACTATTTTTGATACACAATCAGACACCCATGCATTAAGTAAAGGTATCATTAATCAATCAATATTGTAAGGTATTAATAAAGTGTCATCCTTGACATACACCGAATCAAAAGCATAAAAAAGTAATATAGGTTGCCAGTTACGTATTAAAAAAGTATAAACAAACAGTAATTCCAACATGAATATTTACTACCCTTTCAACGTCGTTCGTGTTAAAAATATCAAAAGGTCGGCCAATTTAGCGCCACGAAGAGTTCGAAAGCCATCGATCATGGGAGCAATCTTCCATGGTATCTGCGGGTTGTCATGCACGGCTTTATTTAGTACTGCATGAAATAGAGCCGTCATACTTTGAAGTTTTCGATGGGACTATCAATCACAGATGTAGCGATACCTTTACACAGTGAACATTAAAAAACAGTAAGATTGCTAGCCTAATAAGGATGTCATTTCGTATACTTAAAAAAATGGACGTTAAAAAATTACTTATGTAGTCGAGGAAAATATTATTATGATCCTGATATAAAATAGGTTAATTAAGCCTAATAACGCTTTTAAAACTTTTAGCCGTCACCTATCTTTGTAGAAAATGTACTTGTGTGTAACGAGTACATAGTACTTGTACATATCCACTTATTTCAATTAAATTCATTTGTTTATTCTTCAATTTATTTAATAAATGTCAAATAAGAGTACAATTATACAAAATAAGAAACGATATAAATAAAATAAAAATTATCACAACCATCAGAATTCCACACATGAAAACCATGTTAACAACGAATGTACCTTTACGTTTTACTTACAGCAAAGTTGTAATTATTGTGTTAACTATTCTTACGAATTCCTAAGCCAAATTAATTTTGTAAGAATCGTCACCCTCACAGCCATACTACACATGTATTAAGTTTTGTTACTTAGCTTTATACTTTTGCTTATTCCCTAGGTTACCCACGAAGTAAATATGTATTTAGTAATCCAAAACGGGATATTTACCATGTATGTTTGATTTAATGAGCACCTACTATTTCATTACTGTTGCAAGCGGAATGTTCACGGAATAACATACGGGTTTGCAGTTATAATTCAAATAAGCATGTTAGCTAAATAAATCATTTATTTTCAAAATAAATACAGTAGTGTAAATTACCTCTACCTACCTTACCTCTAACTTACCTCTACCTACCTTAAATCTAAAATAGTTCCTTGAGGCATTTGCATCTAGGATGCCGGTTGCATTTTGTCGTTGTATCGCAATGCTGATACGTTGTGCGAGGAAGCCACCAGCTCTTCGGTCACCAATTACACCAACCAAACGTTTCGCGATTTCGTATATTATTTATGTAGTTTTTGTAAGCGTTACTGATTTTTTACTGTATTATAATAAAATTTATATAATGTCCTTATCTTAAACTGCCGTCATATAAACAGGGGATGGGAAAACTCTGTGTACTATGGCACTTGTCAAATCTTATCAGCGAAGTGCGCCAGCGGAGCGCGTAATAGGTATTTACCTGCGTCTTCCAAGGATTATCTCGCATTCGGTTTCGATTCTTTCCAAGATACAACGAGGGGTCGATCGAAGCAGAGCCGATTATAATGTGATGTTATTTTACTCGCGACTTTTTTGGTAACATTTTAGAATTTTATTTTTGATCTGGATGATTCAGGATAATAATTTATATGTCTGAAAAAAACATTTCGCATGAACATACTATTGCCCAGTAAACGCTAATCACGACAAGTTATCTATGGGACATCGCTATACACCGAGACGCGGATGTTATCGGATAGGGCGTAACGAATTAATTGTCAACATCATATAAAATAAATTTTCAGTCCTCCGGCCGGTAAACGCCACTTTACGCAAAACTAAATTGCCGCCTATCGGCTCCGTCGGGCAGAAAAATAGGATACAAACCTCGGCCGTTAGATGGGAAAGCCTCGGATCACATGTTCGTCGACCTCGGCTTCGCCTCGGCCGACAATTACATGGGATCCGAGACATTTCCCACTAAAACGGCCTTGGTATGTAATCTACTATAACGTATGTCTAAAACAATGCTAAGCAAAAATTTTAGTTACATTTGGTAAAATAATGGCATTATTTATACAGTCGAATATAAACGACTGTCCTCAAATCAATTGCGGCAATTAATTGCACGGCACCGGACCGCCTAGCGACGCTATAATTCTTTCTATAGGTACAATATTTGTTTGCTTGTGTACCTTACATACCTATATTTATAAATATTATACATTTATGAATAAACATGTATGTTTGTAACAAAAAATAGGTAATATTACAATATTATTGCATCCAATGATTGCAAGTTTTGAGCGTTTTTAGCAGATACATTTCAAACCAAAAAGAAGCGCGATCGCAGATTTTATCCCTAGACAATTTCCATCAATATTTCAAATCTCAAGGAAATCAAAGGAACCTGCATTTATATTCCATCCGGGAAGAAATGAAAAAGGTATGGGTATGTGAGTTGTCAACATAATATAGCCTAAGCGTAATTCATCTCGTGTTTCAGAGAGAAAACCTTTGTCCTCAGCTGTGGGTTATCTTCAGGTCGCAGTGGTAACAGTAGGTATTAATATAGTAGGAGTATATTCCGGCCTCTAAAGTGACCCTTTCTTTAGCGCGTGTGTGGCAAACACTAATTCACACCCCATATAAAATACGCCGCTGTAAAGTTATCAGCAAGCTCGAACAAGCGGAACTCTAATGGGTCGCTAGGGACCACTCCTTTAATGGCCCATCGTAAATTGGGCAAAATAATTAAAATCGCACTCGTCCAGTCGCAGACCAAAACACAGCCATTAGGAGGAATCCGATGGCACAAAAGGGTTTCATTCAATAAATAAAATAGAGGTTCAAAGAGCCCGACACCTAATTTTAGTGTGAAATGTTTTATGTTTCTAAAGAGGTGTTATAGCGAAGTGTTTGTAGCGCGTGTTTTATTAATAATAAAGGGTTTCAGGTGAAATAATTGTTTAGTCAGAAGCTGGGTACCTATCTATACAAACACTGTGCCTGCGTTACATTTTCAGGCAAAGTAAAAGCGCCACATGCAGTAACTACAAAATCGAACGTATGTATGCGGTTTGTATTATATAGAAACTTCGTTTCGATCATAAAGGCATTGGGTAATGTGCTGTGGTAATGTGGTGTGGCCTAGCCTTAAGACAAGCCGGTAACAACCTGAGAGCACACTGTTAAACGATAAAAAAGGAAATAATAGGGTCATTAATTTTTTTTAATTTAATTTTTCCTATTCAGTGGTACTACAATGAATAACATACTTGTGTTTATTTCTTTGATTTTTCAATAATGGAACTAATAGTCGCTCTATTTGAGTTGTACTGTCACAAAACGAATCAGTTAACGTAAAATTTATAGTAGTAGTCCTGAGTGCTATCTACAAAGTAACAAACATAGGTACATAGGCCGATAAACATTGTTCTATTCTTTGGATCGCGCAACCTAAAAAAAAACCATACATGTAGGTATGTACAAGCTAAACTTATTTTTATGTAAAAAGTCCCGAAGCAATTACCCATTCCACAAAAATATGCAAATGCCGTCTTGTCAGAGGGCGATTGCATGGCTACAAACTCTTCATTTTAAGAGTACAGAGATCTGAGCGCGGACCCGGTTGTGACTGTACCCGGGCGTAAATACGTGGACCCGGGCATAAATACCGGCGCCCGGGCCGCTCGTAAATATCGTCAATCACACCGCACTCAGCCGGATTAAATTTAAATGTAGTTACCAATGAATGGTGACGCGTTTTGCTAAGGGTCTTATCAGTTATAGATTGGTTAGACAATAGAAATACTTAAAATAAGTGCAGTTTTAATTACTTTAGCAGCGTTTTACCCGGGTGTATTATTTATTAGTTGGTATTACGGCCGTCTTATCACGTCATATTTATTCCTGATTAGTTATTTCATTCTATCACTATGCCACTTTGATTGGGAAAATGATGCAAGTGAATGTGCTGCTATGACAATCGTAAAGTTTTATTTGAATCTGAATATCTGAAGTAAACAAGAGAAATGGAGAAGAATACTTACACAAATGTACAGCAACTGCTGGTTCAATCAAGAGAAGAGTTGCAAGAGGCAGATAGCAATTGAAATGGTTAGTAGGAAGCACACTGAAATTAGAGACATTACCTACATATATAAGAAAATATAGTCAACATATGAAACATTTCCAAATAAAAAAGCTAGGGTGTAGGTACATGTTTACAAACGAATATAAAAGACGAACGAATTGTAATTTAAAAAAAAATGCGGTAGAATCTAACACAAATTAGCTAGGTACGAGTAAACGTACTGACATTCTATTAAATAAATAATTACCTTTTATTTTTTTACCAAACGATATATTCATTTAAAACGATATATATTTTGTGTTTGTTAGTCGTTTAAACCATTTTTTTCTAACGAAATAACACATTTCACCCATGCCATACATTTTGTAGATTTAACGGTTTTACGTGAAGTTTTCTTCGGTTTCACTTTTAACAGATAACAAATATGTTCACAAACAAGACAATTACACCCGTAAACTGAAAAAATCGACTTAGCTAAGGTTTATTTGGTTACTATTTATCTACGAAAGAATAATTTGCAGGATTTTTGCATATATTATCTATAAATATCCCATTCGAATGTATTTTACCAAATCGGGCTGTTATAATTGAACGTGTGTCAAAACCGTAACTTTTTTGGATTATTAAGCTGTTTTCTAATGTAAGGAGAGTAATAATTATATATGTACTGTTTAAGGATGACTCACACTAGGACTAGACGGGACGGGACGGGACGGGGAGGGGCGGGACGGGACGATCTAACAATTGCTATAGAAATAATCACGTAATAGCTCGGAGCCCTCGGATGTCACATGACGTTTTCTATAGAAACTGACAGATCATCCCTCCCGCCCCGTCCCGTCCCGTTCTAGTGTGAGTCATCCCTTAAAGTGTTTGTTATACCAATTATTTTAGTAGCACTAAATACTGTAATTCGATAGAGGACATAAATTAGGCTTAAAGTACCTAAGTACTTACAACAAGGGTGAATTAATTTGTTTTCTCACAATGGTGTGTCTAGACTGTCCCATAACTCAAGTTTCACTTAGCAGTACTAATGGGCGGCTGCCGAATATTACTTTTAGGGAATCTTCAACTTTCCACTCGTATTTTTGTCACTTTGACAGTGACATAAAAAATAGATAGAGTCGAAGCCAAATATGTGTTTACTGTTTTGCACTTTATTACAAGAGATTAAGGTGGTGAAGTGTAAATATATCATTGGCGTCGACTGTATCATTAAAAAATACGGTAGAATCCGATTAGTACGACTCCACATAAAACAACCAACCATTTTTAGCGACGTAAATATAGGCATATGGTTGGTTTTCGTACGAGCTAATATGAAAGTGCATCAGTTTAATACGACCCTTCTTATTATATCGACGACGGGATTTCACATAAAATTGTTCAGTTTCAACGATGACGAGCATTGTAACCGAACAATATACACGAGATAGACCTTTGTTTAAAATGAATGTTTTAAAACCTAAACGCGTGAAATAACTGCAATTTACAAATGGCTTAGCTGCTATGTAATCAGGAGGTACGAGTAAACAGGGCCCTTATGTCTAGGTCTATGGTTCACATTAAAATTGACAACTAATTTAGTACGTCTTTCGTCTTAGTTATTTCGACGTAATATCCCGGTTGCCTGGACGTCGTTATAACCGGATTTTACTGTATGGAATAAAGTTAGGTACGCAAGTAGTTTTTTTACACGTTCAGAAACATTGCCTGCAATATTACCCAAATTGTTCGGGCGCGCTCAGCTCACGACTACGAATATCATGACTGCTACGACCAGTATTTTGAGCCCCAGTCTGTGAGAAGAGAATACATGACACATATTGACTGTTTAGATAATACATGATTTTTGACCTGAAGCTTTCGGTTTGTTTATCAGTGACAAATAGAAATCCGTATGTTCTTATTCTGTGAATCAAGCCGTAGCCAAAGTAGCGAAACTATACTATTAATTTACTTGATTGGCTCATTACTTATTAATGATAAGTAGGTACGAGTATACATATACTTAAAAACCGATAATTCATAAGTACAATTAATACTATTAGTCTATTACGCATGATACAGATGCTTTATTGGAATTGAACGAATGAAAATCGAATTAAAACCTATTTTACTCGACTCGTAGTAACGATAAGAAAATTCAAATATTCAAATACTAACATTGAATTACGATTTTAACTGCGTCCCATTGTGATCTTGTGATGTTTTATTCGGCAACCAGTCCGGTTTACGACCGAACTTTGACGTTTTTGGAAGGGTGAAAAAGTATCTCTATAGTGCACTTACACTTAACTAGTCTTTGTTTCCATATTGGACCATTTGGTTTTTCTGCATACTTTTAAAAATAATACAAAAGTTTAAGTACAAAATCAATCACGCCTTATTTACAGAAAGTCAATAAGAATATGCTTTAATAAAAAAGGATGAAACATTAGGCTCCAAATGAATTAATAGACGACCAAATCCCGAGTAACATGAGGCAAGAAAACAATATTTTGTGGCGCATAATCATTAATATTCGTGTTAAAACCAAGCTTAATGGCAGTTTTACGTCTTATTAAAGGGTTGTAAAGTTTTATGCGGCGATAGAACCGAGTTGTTTAATTAAAAACGCCTTGTGAATAATCATGATGCGAATTTAATATGTTTCGTGCGCGACGACGTTATTAAGCTCGTATACTTATTTGTCCGGACGTGAGAGACTTTAATATAAAAACCATTAACTTTATTGTAACGCCAACAAGACTTTAGAAGATGGGCTAAACAGTGATAATATATTTATTTGCAGAAGACTCACAAGTAAGAGCTGCTGTGTCTAAATAATTTGTGCCTTAAATCAGATAACAGTTGGACATTATTTCATAAACATATCTCCAACTAGAGTTTACAGCATTAAGTATATACGAGTATTACTGAATAGCGGAATTAGCTGCTTGTTTATACTTCAGATGTACACTCGTTTTCTTAGCAACTGAAAATACTAAGACTTAAGCGACGCTCAAAGTGGCGAGTGCTCTTCATTAGGAGTAAACACAGCTCAAACACGTACAACACAGATTTGTGCGCAGCTGTGCTACGAAGCGAACAAGTGACACTTTCACACTTTTTGTATGTTATTAGAGTTCAACAAATAATTTAGAGAAATGAATGGCCGTTGTACAAGCTGTTGTTGATTTTTTTGCACTTTTTGAATCAGATCATGATTGTCTATTTTAAACAATAACAGTGGTCGGATGAATGAGAACACGTTCTTTCGGGAAATGTAATATGAAATTATATTTCAAGAACATAATTTTTGAATCAGTCTATTGCGGAAGTTTAATTTCAAATTAAGTACTTATATGAAAAGCATAACGTATCGTTAACCCAGGTTAATAAATAGGAATGGTGAGGTAAATAGGAATAAGAACCAAAGATTTTTTAAACAAGCTGTCACAAATGTCATTATATATATGATTCAAAAATGTTGGAGTTGTGTTACGTTGCAAACGAACAGATAATAGTTATTTATTATACAAGGGGGCAAAGTTGTAGTTTAACTCTCGGGCTTATATTGAGACCCGAGCAAGCGAAAGATTCCAAAATTGAGCCACGAGCGTAGCGAGTGGTTCAACAACTGGAATCTTGAGCTTTACGAGGGTCTCAAGGCACGAGAGTTGAACAAACTTTGCCGCCGAGTGTAATACAACATTTTTTCCCCTCACTATTGCGAGGAAAATACAGACTACATACGATTATAAATCTTATCCACATGTAAGTTATCTTGAAGAAACCATCAAAAATCAATTTCAAAATTTGTCATAGAGTAAGTACGCTCCTGATACTTAGATATTGCCAACAGCTTACCAAGTGCGGGATAAGACATGATCACATGACCAATTTAAGGTGTGACCTTCGATTGCGCATATTTACTATGGGCATATAGGACTCACTTATACTGGACAGGTGGTAAGTGATAGGAATTAGATTACTTTGCCCCACATGTGGATAAAATCTGTTTTTCCACGCTAGTTTTAAAGGAAAAAACAGCGCTTTCCGAGCTAGTGAGGGGAAAAAGTAATTTATTTTTCATTGCTCACGCTCTGAAAGTGGGTTGTTGTTTATCTATGAAGCGGGTCGCAAACTAATATATTCCAACTTGGTTATCGACTTATACGTACCAAGCAGAACAAAGTGTCAACAATATTCTTATTTACTCACCCCAGAAACAAATCCACAAATTCGCTCAAAATATTGGAATTGATAGTAACGATTATCATACGTAAAGATGTGAAATCGTGAATGAATTTTAATTTTTCGGATCGAATGTAAGTGTCTCATTGGTTCTATTTAGCGGTGACAAGAAGGAATAAACCTATTTTTTTTTACTTTAATATGTTCAGGTAAGCAATGGCAATAAGTTATACAGCCACACATTAATTCATTCTAACTTATGCAAAATACAAAATATTATTAGTCATACAATTAGACCAATCCAACTCTGTTTGTAGAAAAGCGCGGCAAATTTAAACTATCGTGGTTAATCCGAGCCGAAACACCGCTCAAAGAATCCAAAATTGTTAACATGAATCTGACAGTAATTACAGTAAATTCGGCAGAAGCATTTGGCGAGGCAAGAGACAGAGAAAATTGGTATGCAGACAACGGCGCGACCAGCCATGTCACCAGTAGAGGAGATTTGTTTCAAAGCTTTACATACCTACTTCTAAAGGCAGCACATAGTGACCTACGCTAATGGCCAATGTATTGGAATGCTCTAGGCATTGGAAATATTGTCGCAGAGGCTAATGTAAACGGCAAACAAGAGCCGATACTGCTGAAGGATGTCTGGTATGTACCCAGTATCAGCAGGAATTTATTTTCAGTGCTCGTTACCCATGACAGATCGAATACTAGTGTTTTTGAGTCCACTACTCTAAAATGTACTCTTAAAATTAATGGACAGATCAAACTTATTGGTACTCGCAACAAGTTCGGCGGACTATTCAAATTGAAACTCAAATGTCTGAAGTCAACAGTACGAGTGAACCAGGTGTCCACATCCTCGAATCTGTTACAGCTGTATCACAAAAGATTTGGACATCAAAATAAAAGCCATGTCAAGAAATTGATAGAAAGAGAGTTTGACATTAAAGCGGAAGCCACCAAAGAAGCCTGTGAAGGGTGTATCTATGGCAAGTCCCACAGGATGAAGTTTGGGACAAGGCAGAAAGCTACTCGACCTGGTGAACTGGTATACGCTGATGTCTGCGGGCTATTTCCGTACTCAATTACGAAGCTATTTTTTTTATGCTATAGGGGGCAAACGAGCAAACGAATCGCCTGATGGTAAGCGATTAACGTCGTCCATGGACACCCGCAACACCAAGTGTCGCAAGTGCGTTGCCGGCCTTTAAGGTGGGAGTACGCTCTTTTCTTGAAGGTTTGAAGGTCGTATCGGTCCGGAAACACCGCTGGCGACAGTTCGTTCCACAGTTTAGCTGTGCGAGGCGGGAAGTTTCGGGAAAAGCGCACAGTTGAGGACTGCCAACCATCTAAATGGTGAGAGTGAAAATATTGTCGCGTAGGGCGATGGCGGAAAGAAGCGGCAGGGATTAATCCGAACAATTCCTCGGAACACTCCCCATAATACATGCGATAGAAAATGCAGAGTGAGGCCACATCTCTACGCAGCGCCAAGGGATCAAGCCGATCAGAAATACGTTAGCAGTTGACAATTCGAGCTGCTCTCCGTTGGATGCGGTCTAGAGGAAGAAGCTGGTACTTAGGTGCCCCTGCCCAAAGATCAGAGCAGTATTCCATATGCGGGCGAACCTGCGCCTTATAAAGCTGTAGGCGATGGGCCGGCGTGAAATACTGCCTCGATCTATTGAGCACACCGAGCTTCTTCGAGGCCAATTTGGCCTTACCCTCTAGGTGGCCGCGGAACTGGACTTCACTCGAGATGTCAACGCCAAGGATTACTGGCTGTGGCAGATAGGGGAGTGCTCTCAAAACGAGGTGACGCGACAAACGGAAGTTTTTTCGCGGTGAACGCGCAAACCTGTGTCTTTGTAGGGTTAAAACGGACCAAATTAAGTCGACCCCAATCTGAGACTTCTTTTAGGGAGGTCTCAATTTCGGACACAAGTTTGTTCCGGCTCTCAATGACGTTTTCCCGGGAAATATTGACGCGGCCGGTGTAGGAGGCATCACCCGTACTATCATCAGCATAACAATGAATGCCGCTAGTTTGCCACATGTCATTGATATGCAGGAGGAATAGCGTGGGTGATAGCACACAGCCTTGAGGGACACCAGCATTCACAGACATTGAGTCAGAGCATTCACCGTCAACTACAACCTTAATGCTTCTATCTGCTAGAAAACTGCTGACCCATTCGCATAATTTCCCGGGGAGCCCATAGAATGGAAGTTTCGAAAGAAGTGCTTTGTGCCAAACGCGATCGAAGGCCTTCGCTACATCCAAACTAACTGCCAGTGCCTCACCTTTACAGCTGTATCAGCTAAGATACTTTGTCCTCTTCAAGGATGATTACACAAGATACAGATTTGTATACTTTATGAGAGAGAAAGCTGAAGTATACGCGAAGCTATTACTCATGCTCGTTAAGGTGAAAGCGGCTGGAGTAGTCATTAAATAACTGCTAATCGATAATGGAGGCGAATTTGTCAACGCTAAAGTTGAAGCTACTCTCAATAACGAAGGCATAAAGCAGATATTGACTATGCCCTATAGTCCACAACAGAATCCAACAGAAAGAGACAACAGAACCGTTGTGGAACAAGATGCTCAAGATGAAGGTTTAGCTAGACCATCATGTGCCGTTTATGAGCCACTAGATTAAGTGCAAATACCTGAGGTATGTACATGCATATTTCGAGGCAGAACGATCTATCCACGAGCCTGAGAAGAGGTCAACGATTAGATCGAAGCAGATCCTGAAGTCAATGATGCGAATTAAATAGAGAGATCGAGGTGGAAGGCAGGATGACGCTACGAGGGCCTTCAAACCTAAAGCCACCAGCCAGATAAAACGACTACGTTTGCAACGTTTGCTTCAATCTTAATTCGACAAGTGATGACACTCGGACAGAACCAAGCACGTTTCAAGAAGCAATGACATGCAAAGATTCTAAACAATCGTAAAAGGCAATGAATAATGAAATCAATTCCCTCAAAGAGAATAAGACTTGGGAAATGGTAGACCTACCTAAAGGAAGGAGAGCTATCTCGAGTAAGTGGCTTGTCAAAATTAAGACTAACCCGGATGCTTCTGTAGATAAATACAAGGCCTGTCTAGTGATACGCGGTTTTTCGCAAAAGTAAGGTCTAGACCATGACCAAAAATTTAGCCCAGTTGCGAAGACAAGCACGATACGAGCTCTTCTAAGCATTGCTGCACAGGAAAAGCTTTCACTTTGTCAGTTCGATGTGTCGACAGCTTTCCTTTATGGAACACTAGAAGAAGAGATATATATGAAACCGCGAGAGGGTTACACAAATGATGATTTAAAAGTTTGCAGGCTTAAACGGAGCTTTTACGGGCTTAAACAAGCTCCTCGTTGCTGGAAATCTACTATAACGCAATACATTATGGAGATCGGTTTCACGAAGAGTGAGAGCGATCCTTGCTTGTTAAAAAGAGGAGAGGGGAACCACAAGTTATTAATAGCATTATACGTTGACGACGGATTAATTGCTTCTGCAAGCTCCGATGAAACAGAGAAGTTTTTAAATGAATAACAACAAAATGTGGATCCTACTTTCTCGGAATAGAAATTGAAAGGATGACTGATGGGACACTCAAAATATGCCAAAAAGGGTATGCAAAACGGCTACTAGAACGATTTGGCATGCAGGACTGTAAAGCAGCTGTAACTCCGATTGTTAAAGATACCGTGCTGTCCATAAAGGATAATGATGAAGCCCAGAACTTCCCTTATCGCCAAGCTGTTGGTGCACTGTCTTCCTTAATGGTCGGCACCAGACCTGAAATTTCGTTTGCTGTTGGAATAGTGTCACGCAAACTTGACAGTCCAACACCCGAAGACGTAGCAAGGGTGAAAAAAATCTTATGATATGTAAAAGGCACGTTGACTTACGGAATTACGTACAAGACATCCACTCATGCACTCCAAAGCTTAAGGTGTTATAGTGATGTGGATCACGGAGCTGTTCGGTGAATTGGATATTTGTGACGATAAAGGATAAACTGGCTAACTCGAACAAATTCAAAATTTCACTTTTACCGGGAACCAAATGAAGTCGGTTTTTTTTTCTTAAAAATTATAGGTTATTACAATAAAAGATGAACACCAATCCGATCCGATCCGGGACGATCTGTCGGTTTTTATATAAAACTTCACGTGAACTCCGAGGGCTCCGAGCTATCACGTGATTCTGTCTATAGAAACTCGGATCGGATGGGTGTGAGTCATCCTTTAAGGTAATACTGGATATGGGATACAATAATATAATTGCCCTAGTTTTATTTAAATAAACGAGGCATTTCGATTACATTGATAAGATATAGGTATTCTTAACATGTTAGCAATTAACATAATTTTAAAGAAAAAAAAAACCGACTTCAATTGGACTTCCCGGTATAAGTTAAAGTAAGCGAATTATTGCTAATTTATGTTTTTATTTTGCTAATTTTCCTCACATCGTATTTAAAACTTATTACTACCAGGGTTCAGCATCAGCTCCATCTTGTGAACTGCTCTCTTAATTGCTCGTTAATATGAGTCGATTAAAGAAAACAGCACACGCGTATGTTTCACCAAACCTGAGTTCCATTAGGTACTGCCAGGGTTTAGCATAAGCTCCATCTTGTGAACTGCTCTCCTAATTGCTCGTTAACATGAGTCGAATGACGTAAATAGAAGTCGCGTATGTTGGACCAAACTTGAGTTCCACTAGGTACTGCCAGGGTTCAGCATCAGCTCCATCTTGAGAACCGCTCTCCTAATTGCTCATTAACACGAGTTGAATGACAAAAACGGAATTCTCGTAAGTTTCACCAAACCTGAGTTCCATTAGGTACTACCTGGGTTTAGCATCAGCTCCATCTTGTGAACTGCTCTCTTAATTGCTCGTTAACACGAATCGAATCATGAAAACAGCACTCGCCTATGTTGCACCAAACCTGAGTTCCATTTGGTACTACCTGATGGGTTTAGCATCAGCTCCATCTTGTGAACTGCTCTCCTAATTGCTCGCTAACACGAATCGAATCATGAAAACAGCACTCGTCTATGTTGCACCAAACCTGAGTTCCACTTGGTACTGCCAGGGTTCAGCATCAGCTCCATCTTGTGAACTGCTCTCTTAATTGCTCGTTAATATGAATCGAATCATGAAAACAGCACTCGCCTATGTTGCACCAAACCTGAGTTCCACTTGGTACTGCCAGGGTTCAGCATCAGCTCCATCTTGTGAACTGCTCTCTTAATTGCTCGTTAATATGAATCGAATCATGAAAACAGCACTCGCCTATGTTGCACCAAACCTGAGTTCCACTAGGTACTGCCAGGGTTCAGCATCAGCTCCATCTTGAGAACTGTTCCCCTAATTGATCGTTAACACGAGTTGAATGACGAAAACAGAACTCTCGTAAGTTTTACCAAACCTGAGTTCCATGAGGTACTGCCAGGGTTCAGCATCAGCTCCATTAATTCCTCATGATGATGGATCATCAAAACATAATTAAAATCAAATAGGACTACCTCGAAGGCATTTCGTAACAAACAAAAGATGAATGATACAGCTGGGGCCCGCGAATTATAGAGCAGTTCCTCTTTGACATCCCTGGTCGTCATCATCAGGTCTGCTCCACCAAACTGGTAGGTTTTGTAAAGAAATGCTCAAGGTTCTCAAGTAAATACCCAAATTACTATGCATGTGCCTTTCAAATTTGAGGAGCTCCCTCAGTTTCTCATGGATCCTATCATCAGAAATGGATTTTGAAAAAAACGGGACAAACCTGGAACCATCTACTTTAAGAAACCAAAAAAAATTTTTAATCGGTTCAGTAATGAAGGAGTTCTGAGGTAACATCAATTAAAAAAAAAACAGACGAATTGAGAACTTCCTCCTTTAGGAATATTGAAGTCGGTTGAAAATCAGAAAACAATACCTAAAGTTCAAAATTGTCCTTACTCACCATCATGTTGACGGTAGCACAAATTGAACATTCCAGAAAAATGCCATTAAAATTAGAAATTCAATGTAACATACAACGACAACGCACTTACATCGGATGGCATCACAAAGTATCGTTTGATGGTCGTAAACCCATCCCTTAACGACTGGCCGATCTCAGCGCCCCGCCCACCCTACTCCAAGCTTTTATGTTCCATCTTAACCCCAATAATAAAATGCGGGTAGTAAATAGATAATAAGGGAGGAACGGTAGACGCCATTAAAGGCGCCATCGGTGTAGTTTAATAGTCTATGTTGCCCGCTAATCGAGATTGCGTGCTGTATTTAATATCAATTTTATTACTACTTTGCATCTTACGGAAATATTACCCGAAGCCCGCGGGCGCTGCGGCTGTCTTCTGTATAAATATCTATAAGTACTTACTTTTAGCTATATAGCTCAGGTCATGGTAGTATCCTCTAAACATTATTTTATAAAAAATAGGGGTGTACTAAAACATTTTTTGCATAAAGTGAATATTTTCGGAAATAATCGTTCCGAAAGTTAAAACAATTGTGCCCCCTGCCCCCCTCTAACTTATGAATGCAAGTCCGAAAAATATAAAAAAACATGAAAATAAAGCTTTATGAAAACTTTCAAGGAAACTTATATTGAACTGGGTTGGTTAAGTCATTTTTGTGGTTTTGCAAATAGACGTATCTTCTAAGTCGTAAGAGCTGCGAAGATACTCCTTTTTATTGTTATGAGCATGTGGAATCTATTAAAACCCTTTTTAAGTGCGCCTTTTGTGACGGACGGTAACTAGGTACGTAACTATCTATTGTAACTACGGAACCCTACACTGAGCATGACCTGACATGGTTTTGGCTGGTTTTTTTCATTATTAAGTTAGATAAACTCAGTTTCATAATTCTGCGAAATTTCTCAAACCCTTATGGTGCGACTCAGTCTGTCTGTCTGTCTGTCTGTGACATCGTTAAATATCTCGAGAACTACTTAAGCTACCGATTTTTAATTTAGAATAGGGATGACGACTAGGTTGAAAAACTATTATTCTAATTAGTCCGTCAATTAGATTATCTAAAATTATTAGACATCGTATTTTTCCCTTTTTCAATTTAACTAAAATTGACGAAGATAAAGAGCATCAAAGTTCCGGGGTGGGGGCTTGTGACGTCACTCCTAGGTAAGAATTGTACCTAGGAGTGACATTACACGAAACTTGAACGAACTGTATTTTTGTCATTTTTGATTTGACGAACAAAAGAAAAAATACGTGTACAATATTTTTTTATAATCTAAAAGACGGACTAAATAGATTTTTTCAGTCGTCTAGCCTATTGTTATGAACGAAGTTAACTCGAACACATTGAGAGAAGACTATTCACATATTTTAATTTACTTTCAATGAAAAATGCCCGATAGAAAGGGCTCGATTTGCACATAAAAAAAAAACTATTTTTTTTTCGCAATGAAATTTTTCTGATTTATAAACGAAAATGTTTCAAAATAACCCCCTCTTTATCTCCGAAGTTTATGAAGAAAAAAATAAGTTTTTTTTTACACAACCTTTATATTATCATATACATTACAGGAAAAATATAACATTGACCGTAACTTCATTCATTTTTTTTAATAAAAAAAAACTTTCTGGAACAAAAGTTGAAATTTAACCGACTTCCATTTTGTTTTTTCTTTAAATTTATGTAATATCTTGCTAAAAGTACTGTCCTATAACTAAAGTAAGAAAAAAAATTACATCATAAAAAAAAGGAAAAACAAACTCGCATACTAACTCCAATCGTATACTGAACCCTCGGTGCGCGAGTCCGACTCGTACTTGGCCAGTTTTTTTATATTTACCCGGCTATTTCGAGCGACGATGTCACAAAAGTTAAAAAGTTTTTCCGTTGACGCACGAATTAGAAACAGGGAGTAATATTTTAAATTTTAAGCATACACTTTTCTTATTATCGTCATTATTATTCTATAATCTATTTATATGTTCTCTTCATAAGTTTCCACGCATCGTTTTCTCATAAAAAAGGCAGCGGTAATTGTACTTTGTACCAGCTTATAACGAGGATAAAATAGTGTCTCTCTGATTATAATGCCGGGCTCGTATCGTGCAATCGAGTTAGCTGGTCCACCCGGCGTCGCTCATTACCCATACCTACCGCCGTGCGCGGCACGTACTAACGTGCACTGGACCTAAAAGATGACTCGCACTAGAAAGGCCAGGCAGATCTGTCAGTTTCTATAGAAAACGTCACGTGACCTCCAAGGGCTCCGAGCCCGGACATGATTCTTTCTATAGCAATTAACCCGTCCCGTTCTAGTGTGAGTCATCCTTAAGTATACAAGAAGGGACTCCACCTCATTTTTAACTTTATAAATAACGCTTTTATTAAGAAACATATCGACATAAAATATATCAATATCATTTCCCCATGTTATCGGTTGTGGCTGCGTAGCGCGTAGCACGCGCTGGCGCTGAACGTGTTCACAAGAATTATCGTAGACATCCTGCACAATTGTAAGCATTTTCACCTGTCGCTACCTTGAGGCATACCGCTACGGAGAGTTTTTACTACATAACTAAGCCAATAATTAATTCAAACGATTAGCTACATACAGCGTAGCACCCACAGCACATCTGTGCTATATTTGTTTAATGCTGGAGTCGAAACTACAATTTACACATTTTAGTAGTAATTTAGATATTATAATACCTATTAATAATTATATGTGTAAGCTACGTTTTTTCCCCCACAAACCTTTAAGAAAAGAGCGTAGTGTCGATAGGCGACGATAGTTGCTCACGATCAGGCGATACGTGTGATCGTTTGCCTCCTATTTTATAAACAAAATGTAAATTGTGACGTCTTAGTACAAGATTTAGTGATACCATTCCACCTGTTTCCTTAATCATTTTCTAGTCTACTTACTCGTACGTGCCTCTTCTAGGTAGTTTCTGTCCGTGTAATGAGGCGTCAGCAGATTTTGCGAATGCAAGATAATTCCGATCGCCCTCAGAATTATCCGCAAGATAGTTAACCATGATGACCGTGGAGTTTTCTCGAAAAGTTCGAAAATAGTTTGAAAAGGAAAATCGCTTCCCACATAATTATTAAAAATGCGCATAGGTTTTGATTACAATTGTTATTGCAAAAAATACTAAGAAGCGATTTCTTTATTTCTTAAGGTTTCTTAAGGTAGTGTCTTCTAGTGCTAAAGAGCTTCATCGAAATATCAACTGTTACTTAACATATAATTTGTTCACCTATCACAGAGATGAGCAATGAATCTGTCAACAATCGCCATTATAATAGCATTTCCTAGTCCTGTCGGAAACAAATAAATCTGCACAATAACAGAGCACGTCACCAAAATTAATGTGTGTCTTCTTTGACATAAGCCGTAGAGTGCGAGGGGCCCAAACTTAATGACGGAGTGGACAATGACAAGAATTCGAAACGGTTGTCGTGAGAATGTCGTGAGGGAAACTTTTGTAATCCTTAAGAGAAAAGTGGAACACGAAAAGTCTTTTGGCAATTTGAGGTAATGGTAATAGGGTCTTAGCAAGGATATTTGTAGGATCCGCTTAAGACACGGAAATATTGTTAACAAAACAATAGGCATGTACAAAAAACAGTATTTATTTTAATATGTTTATGAGACATTTTACAGAAATATATTGTATAATTTGCACCAGTAGAAGTTATTCTAAAAAAATGTAAAACACTCTAAACTCAATCCAACTTTGTACCGATCACAATAAGTACGGAGCAATGCACTCGCACAAACTGCAAATTTTAGAAAATGGAGTTTTAGAACTTGTTGAAAACTTACTAACAGAAGATTTAACTTTCACATTTGACAGCTTATTACTTGAACAACATTTGTTTATCTATATGATCAAGGTTTTACAAGTTTACGTACCTATTATAGATACTACAGCTGTGTGGTAAATTTTATATATATTATATGTATACCTACTCACATATGTGAGACGTTTTATGCTTTCCATTAGGTATTTAATTTGAATTCTATTTTTATACGTAAACAATTTTGGTTGCATTTATATTATAACTTCCTGAAAAACTCATTTTGGGTTTAGAAATAAGCTTCATTTTGAGCTGATTATACAAGTCCGTAAACAGAAACCCAAGATGCGACCCCTAAGTAAATCAAATCAGACAATCAAGTGGAAAAATCCATGTTCCCAGTACAAACAATCAGGTCGAGTTACGCGGCTGGAGTGACGAGGGCCTCAGCCTATTTGATCTCCTCTAGACCTCTCCTGGGACTCTGCTATTTGTTTTAAAGCTTTATTACTAAGTAATGTGTACATAGGTCAACCCTCTAAAAATTTCCTGGCTCTCAGCTGTATTGACCAATATATTTAATGTGAAAGTCGACCCGGTTTCACCTATTCAAATTGAATACGTATTTTGCCGAATAATGTAGAGGTTTGGGATGTTAAGTATGTACACAGCCATTAAATAAATGGAAAACTTTGGAGTTGAAGCGAATGTGTCGTGATTTAATGCGCACTTCATGTACCTACATATGTAATTTGTGTATGTGTGTAACATTTTCCGAAAAATGAAACTATAAAAAATCTACCATCAAATAGAACCTCTTCACAATTTTTTTTAGAAATGCGACTTACAGAAGAGGTCAACCACCAAACATACGAAAGATTTTTGCCCACGTTAAAACGTAAACCTTCAGTTACGTTCGGTCAATAAAGGATTTTAATTGTTTTACCGACACTAATATAAGTTATCACAACAAAGAAGAAATTTGTCCATCCACTCACCAGTAGACACTTGCATTAGCCACCACAATACAATCAAGTTAAACTAAACTTTTAAATTCAATTCACAATCCCAAAGCTGTATCTTGCGATATATATCACTGTTCGCAGCCACACCAAATAAATTAAAACAGTCGTAAAGCAAGTTACCTATTGTGTCCACCTAAATTTATTCACCGTCTGATACAAAAAACTTGTTCGTTCCGACCGGGGGTCCCTAACCCCTGCAAAAAGGTGTCAATTTTTGAAAGATCGCACCACGTCATGAATATTATATGAACGAATCCAGTTAAGGGTATTTTGCGATAATGTTCGAGTCGTTTGGGTTTGAGCGGCTGTCAGCCTCTGTCATTTCACATGAATTGGCCCCTTCGAGCATCACAGGATTCCAAAACGTTGGAAGGGAGATGGCATAGCGACATCTTACCATACAAAACTTTCTGTCACTATTTGCGGAGGAAAACGTGCACACAAACGCACTTCTTGCACCCTTACATGCGGACCTTTTTCTGTAATAACGACACAAATACAAACAAAGATATACACTACAAAGACAAATCTTGCACACCTCATCATTTTTGGGTACGGACGAGCACACTTACTGATTTCTTATGGGGATGTGCCTGTGTCGATACAGCAATATCGAATTATTATAGATAAGTTAGGGCACGTATTTTATTGACAGTTGAAATGAAAGTAGGTTAACTATTTAAAGATAGTCAAGTGTCAAATATAGTATTTATTATCTCAATAAATGAACAACAATAATAAAACTATACATTTCATTGATCCACATTGATAGCAGCAATAAATGCGGAAAATGGCGAAAGCTAGGTCTCTGGATCAACTTGCGATCCACGCATGCTCCTTAAACTTAAAGGTACTTTACTCGACGATCGTAAAAGTTATCGTAATGTTTGGATCAGAATGGCACGAGTTACACGCACGATCTAGTACGAAGACACTAGATCGTTATAAATATCGTGGATAGTGTTCCAGAACACTCTATGTTACACAATCGATATGTTCACCACGAACCAGTGTCATCGTTTTTATCGTCCCAAAACATGCGTGTAACCGGTCCTAATGCTGGGCGAAGAATGAAAGAAGAGTACACGCACCGGAAATGAGAATATTGAAATGGATGTGTGTAGTAACGAGAATGGATCAGGATTAAGCATAAGTATATATAGGGAGAAATTCGAAAGTAGAACCAGCGACGGAAGTGATGAGGAGCTATTTACTCCAGCATAGTATGATTAGCATGGTATGGGCATGCAATGAGAAGGGATGAAATTCGTAAATGCAAGAAACTTTTAAGACTGATCCCTTCACATTCATCCCTAACATTTTTTTGCAGAGAGTGATTGATAGGCCTAAAAAACCATAGACTATCTTTATTACTTTTCATTTTTTGCACTACCTGTTAACTGATACGCTTTCTTCATTTCCCGCTACCCTAAGGTTGTCTGGAAGAGATCGCTTTTTAGCGATAAGACCGCCTGTTGTTACCCAATGCTATTGATTCTTTGTTTCCTTCTGATACTGTTACTGTTATTGGTGCAATAAAGAATATTGATTGATTGATTGATTGACTATTATGTGAAAAAGGATATGAGAAGGAAAGGATGAGTGCTGAGATGACGAGAGATAGAAGAAAACGGAAGATGGAAATATGTTTTGCCGACCATACATAAAGTGAAAATAACGATAGGATACAAATAAAACGACTTTTACACTTCTTTAGAACTGTATATAAATCAAACAAGTACAATTTACAATTTCTACAAGTTACAAGGACAAGCAGAAGTTTCATAATAGATTTTGCTGGAAAGATACTTCCGCTTCCGTTATTCCTTTTGGGATTCCACGTTCGCTTATGATTGCAAAATTATTTCTAAACATCCTTCAATGCGGGATTCTTGGGGAAGCTGTACACGTACACATAAAACAAAACCGGTCAAGTGCGAGTTGGACTCGCAACCCGAGGGTTCCCCACAAAGGATGCTGCCCGAGTTATTACTAAGATAATAGGATCTTGATAACTAGTGGCACGGAACTCTCAGGGCGCAGTTCCTGTATTTGTGCTACAAGTTTTTGCTTTATGCCAAATATCTTGATTCTCGGTGAACGAGTACCAGGGGGGTGTCACTTCGAGCTTTAATTTAACACAAAATTTTCTACCTACAGACAGGCCCCAATTTTACCATGCTGACAATTGTGGCAATTCCTAAAATGACTGAATTACTGGCGTTATAGGCGTCCATAGGATACGGAAACCGCTCACCATCGCGCAAGCTGTGTGTTTATTTGGCATTTGGCACCACTTCGATAATTTTAATAAAATCGTAGAGTATCGTCAGTAAATAGATATTACTTGGTGAAGATTTTTTTACAATTTTCACGAGGTATATTAGTGTTTCAAGGGGCTACCCGGCATATTTCACTGTTTTTAAGTGAATAGGCTTTGTTCAGCTCCAAGCACAACGCTTGAAAAAAATATATAATGTAGGTAGGTATTTGGTCTACATTTGGTTCTACTAAATTGTCGAAAAACATAATACATCAAGAGAAAAAAAAAACCGTAAACCCTTTTTTCTACCTTAAATCTGTATTTACTCCCTTATCATGCGTCGTAAGTACAAGAAACTAAGACAAGCAGTATATATTTATGTTTACTTTAAACGCATCTACTGATTTTTGGACAGGTTTTGTACTTTTCGAGAAAAAGCTATTACACGCATTTTTCCGAAAACGCTGGCTCGAGATGCCTGCGCGGGCGACGGGGGCCAGTCGTGTAAGATGGCACTAGTAGTTTATAGGGTTGCGTCCTAGTACAAGCAGCTCTTCCTAGGTGGCGACTTATGGTTATTGACGTATTGTATAACCGGTGAGGACAGGAAGCGGGAGAGGAAGAAAGCTCAAATCGCCGAGGTCATTGAGATAGGGGACGGCCTTAAAGAATTGTCGGTAGTTTTGACATGAGAATCATCCTGTTACGGAATTTCTTGACATTTTTTCGTGTTTCTTGCGACAGATTCACAAATGTATTCGTTTTAATGGTAATAATGATGTTTTTATTTATCAATAACATATTGGCCGTAAACAAAGCGTACATCCCGCACAATAGTAAGTGGCGCCCGTAGCACATAGATGCCTGTGATATCAGTAATAATGATATTGACAATTGTCGCACATGTCGCCGTGGTGAAATTGGGCCCTGCATGCCTACCACGAACATCGAAAATTGGCATTGACGGGAAAACCTCTTTGTCACTCCAATATGCAAGTGTGACAGAGATGGAGATACAAATCCGTAACCGTTCGATTTTCGTGGTATAGGCCCTGGTGGCATAAACTGTCAGGGTTCGCGCTACGCAATTATTTACCCAACGGGTGCATTCAGATTATATTTAAATTTCTAACACCGCATACTAATTTATATTTAGACACAGGTATTAATACATAACTAATAAATAGTCAATAACGTGTTCTTATAATACAAATAATGTTCTGATACATATTTTGTTACTATTTATGTTTATAGAAATTCTTGTACTGTACATTGACAGCATGGTGACAATTCTAATGTTAATATCATCTTGACATTTGTATGCTTGAAAAGCTAAACATCAAATGTAGGAAAGAGAAGCTTCTGTATTTAGTTTATTTACTTATTCCGTGGTATGATTTCCGTCATTTGAATTCCCATTGTATATGTACGGGCAATGTGACATAAACGGCCGTATCTTTTGACTGCGTTGATGTAGATGTTTGGTATTTTCACAGCTAAGGACCTGTGTATTAGTATTTATTTCAACTTGCACCTTTACGCGTTCCCGGGATAAAGAGACTTGACAGACGGACGGACGGACGAGCAGACGGACAACAAAGTTCCGTTTGTAAGGGGTCTGTTTTTCCTTTGAAGTACCTACCCTAATAATGGCATAAGTCATGACATGACATTATTTATATGACAATTGTAAGAATTATAAACAATTAATATTATTAATAGATATAACTGATTGATATGTAAACACTGAAATACTGTTTAAATCAAATGAAGTTGAAATGTTATTAAACCTTCACCTCCTCCATCGCATAACTGGCAACGTGACGTCAGAGTTGCCACACTTCGTCCGCTGACCGCTGCCATGACAGTATATGCGTTGTGGGACGCAGACGTTAAGTTGATTAGATATTATTTTTACGCCTAATGTAGTAGGCCATACATTAGTGGTATCATTTAAAGTTGGTTTAAGTGAAGGATAAATATTATGGTCCCTAAAAGAGGTTGATATTAGTAACAACCGCTTAATGAAAATGAGATTTAAATGAACATGGGCAAAATCGGGCCAAAAATCCAGAGCTGTTTTTTATTTATTATTTATTTAGTTATTTCAAAAACCAGTTTACAGCATAACAGTAAAAACCAAAGCACTGCAACCATCAAATAAAAAAGCAAACCATATAAATAAAAATACAAAAAACACAAAAGAGAGACAAAAACATACAAAAATCACTTAGAACTAGGCGACGCAATAGCGTGGCTCCGTTGCGTCGTCTGAACCAGCGGCGTGGGATTCGGCAGGTTGCCCCGGAACCGCCGAAACACGACGCCCTTCGGTCAGAAGTCTGCGCACGCGATGGTGTCTTGCAGCGGCCGCGGTACGCGCACCACAAACGAGCTGAAGTGCACGTAGTGGCGCGACTGCAGCTGCTGCACCCTCAGCGTAAAGCCAGTCTTCCGGTGGACATTCTCCACCACGTCATTCGACAGGTACCTACACGGATTTGTTGTTCGATTTATTTTGGTTGGAGCGTGGGACATCGATGTTGGTAAACAAATCCTACAATTACATATATCAAACTGAAATATAACAATTTCGTGTTTAAAAGTAAATAAACGTAATAATATGTAAAAAAAAACACTTACATGTGCAATGTGACACCATATTTTTGTATATTTGATGTCCCCGACCTATTATTGCAGCAAAAAACAGAACAATTTGGCATTTTTGCGGAGCTGTGTTCACTCGCGTGACTGGTCTCGATCTAAGTAGTTTGGAATCCATGACAACGAGTTTTATTAAACGTTTTGCCGGAGCAAGACGTTTAATATTATTATTTGCACTTTGACAGAGAGGAAATAGGGCGTATGCCGCCTCCCTTTCCTGCGTTGCTTGAAGATTGGCCCTTTGTTAAAAGTAACACGTACTGTGTCGTGGCGGGTTGTGGGCATATCGTGTAGAAAATTTGCGTTTTCGATTTCGTTACAATCGTTACTAGTGTTTTCTACGGCTGTTGGGATAAGGACATTATTGATTTAAGATCTTATTTAGCGTATTAATATCTATGAGACCTATTTTTGAGTAAGTTGCATACACCTATACAACGTGTTTTTAGCCATTGCTTTAAATTCAAGGTGCATTCTTTAACTTATGTTAATTTCTTATTCTAATTAGCTTCATTTACAAAATAACTGCTAATTTAATTTTATCTCATATGGGATTTGCATGTGTGTAAACGGAGTATGAGTATTCGATATGACATTGATATGTCATAGTTGTCACTTACTTAGTAAAGTCAATTCTAATGCCCGTTTTACATTAGCGGTTCATGCGACATGTAATTATTTTGTATGAGAAAAAATTATAATAATAACGAATTTAATAAAACTAACTATGCAGTTCTGTTTCCTTAATTATACTTAGCCATATGACGAAGTTGAAGCAAATGCCCAAGAACATCCTGTATATGACTAAATGGGACAAGAAATTATGGGGCGATGGTTTTATGTTTACGAAAAGCCTACTTGCCTTAAATACTAATATGCAGGAAGTACTACGAGTGTGAAGTTAGCAGCCTAAAGTTAGCTGCCTAAGGTAACCCGACCAAATGAAGAAGTCGAAATTTGTAACATTCAATATCAAGGAAAATATGCGATTTCAAGGTCTAGAAAAGCGTAAGTATTTGCAATACATACATTAATTTAAGGTACCATACCTGTAACCATGTTAAAGTTAAAAAGAAGTTGATAAATTGTCGGGCAGCTAACTTCACAAACAAGCAGCCCGAACGAATGTAAATTTCATTGATTTCCACATGAAACTGTAAAGTTAACACTTCGTGCCTGGTTTCAATAGAATCGCTGAAAAATAACCTTTATTGTGGCAAGTTTCATAAAGCTGATTAGAGTACAACTACTTCAAAGAGTCGCAAAACACTTAGCAGCCTAAGTTAAAATAGACATTTTCAAAGATTTCCACATGTAACTGAAAAGTTAACACTTTCTGCCAGGTATCATTAGAATCGCTAAAAAATAACCTTTATTTGTGGCAAGTTTCATAAAGCTGATTAGAGTACAACTACTTCAAAGAGTCGCAAAACACTTAGCAGCCTAAGTTAAAATAGACATTTTCAAAGATTTCCACATGTAACTGAAAAGTTAACACTTTCTGCCTGGTATCATTAGAATCGCTGAAAAATAACCTTTATTTGTGGCAAGTTTCATAAAGCTGATTAGAGTACAACTACTTCAAAGAGTCGCAAAACACTTAGCAGCCTAAGTTAAAATAGACATTTTCAAAGATTTCCACATGTAACTGAAAAGTTAACACTTTCTGCCTGGTATCATTAGAATCGCTGAAAAATAACCTTTATTTGTGGCAAGTTTCATAAAGCTGATTAGAGTACAACTACTTCAAAGAGTCGCAAAACAATTAGCAGCCTAAGTTAAAATGACATTTTCAAAGATTTCCACATGTAACTGAAACGTTAACACTTTCTGCTTGGTATCATTAGAATCGCTGAAAAATAACCTTTATTTGTGGCAAGTTTCATAAAGCTGATTAGAGTACAACTACTTCAAAGAGTCGCAAAACACTTAGCAGCCTAAGCTAAAATAGACATTTTCAAAGATTTCCACATGTAACTGAAAAGTTAACACTTTCTGCCTGGTATCATTAGAATCGCTGAAAAATAACATTTATTTGTGGCAAGTTACATAAAGCTGATTAGAGTACAACTACTTCAAAGAGTCGCAAAACACTTAGCAGCCTAAGTTAAAACAGATATTTTCAAAGATTTCCACATGTAACTGAAAAGTTACAACTTTCTGCCTGGTATCATTAGAATTGCTGAAAAATAACCTTTATTTGTGGCAAGTTTCATAAAGCTGATTAGAGTACAACTACTTCCAAGAGTCGCAAAACACTTAGCAGCCTAAGTTAAAATGACATTTTCAAAGATTTCCACATGTAACTGAAAAGTTAACACTTTCTGCTTGGTATCATTAGAATCGCTGAAAAATAACCTTTATTTGTGGCAAGTTTCATAAAGCTGATTAGAGTACAACTACTTCAAAGAGTCGCAAAACACTTAGCAGCCTAAGTTAAAATAGACATTTTCAAAGATTTCCACTTAGGCTGCTAAGTGTTTTGCGACTCTTTGAAGTAGTTGTACTCTAATCAGCTTTATGAAACTTGCCACAAATAAAGGTTATTTTTCAGCGATTCTAATGATACCAGGCAGAAAGTGTTAACTTTTCAGTTACATGTGGAAATCTTTGAAAATGTCTATTTTAACTTAGGCTGCTAAGTGTTTTGCGACTCTTTGAAGTAGTTGTACTCTAATTGGCTTTATGAAACTTGCCACAAATAAAGGTTATTTTTTAGCGATTCTAATGATACCAGGCAGAAAGTGTTAACTTTTCAGTTACATGTGGAAATCTTTGAAAATGTATATTTTAATTTAGGCTGCTAAGTGTTTTGCGACTCTTTGAAGTAGTTGTACTCTAATCAGCTTTATGAAACTTGCCACAAATAAAGGTTATTTTTCAGCGATTCTAATGATACCAGGCAGAAAGTGTTAACTGTTCAGTTACATGTGGATATCTTTGAAAATGTCTATTTTAACTTAGGTTGCTAAGTGTTTTGCGACTCTTTGAAGTAGTTGTACTCTAATCAGCTTTATGAAACTTGCCACAAATAAAGGTTATTTTTCAGCGATTCCAATGATACCAAGCAGAAAGTGTTAACGTTTCAGTTACATGTGGAAATCTTTGAAAATGTCATTTTACCTTAGGCTGCTAATTGTTTTGCGACTCTTTGAAGTAGTTGTACTCTAATCAGCTTTATGAAACTTGCCACAAATAAAGGTTATTTTTCAGCGATTCTAATGATACCAGGCAGAAAGTGTTAACTTTTCAGTTACATGTGGAAATCTTTGAAAATGTCTATTTTAGCTTAGGCTGCTAAGTGTTTTGCGACTCTTTGAAGTAGTTGTACTCTAATCAGCTTTATGAAACTTGCCACAAATAAAGGTTATTTTTTAGCGATTCTAATGATACCAAGCAGAAAGTGTTAACGTTTCAGTTACATGTGGAAATCTTTGAAAATGTCATTTTAACTTAGGCTGCTAATTGTTTTGCGACTCTTTGAAGTAGTTGTACTCTAATCAGCTTTATGAAACTTGCCACAAATAAAGGTTATTTTTCAGCGATTCTAATGATACCAGGCAGAAAGTGTTAACTTTTCAGTTACATGTGGAAATCTTTGAAAATGTCTATTTTAACTTAGGCTGCTAAGTGTTTTGCGACTCTTTGAAGTAGTTGTACTCTAATCAGCTTTATGAAACTTGCCACAAATAAAGGTTATTTTTCAGCGATTCTGATGATACCAAGCAGAAAGTGTTAACGTTTCAGTTACATGTGGAAATCTTTGAAAATGTCATTTTACCTTAGGCTGCTAATTGTTTTGCGACTCTTTGAAGTAGTTGTACTCTAATCAGCTTTATGAAACTTGCCACAAATAAAGGTTATTTTTCAGCGATTCTAATGATACCAGGCAGAAAGTGTTAACTTTTCAGTTACATGTGGAAATCTTTGAAAATGTCTATTTTAGCTTAGGCTGCTAAGTGTTTTGCGACTCTTTGAAGTAGTTGTACTCTAATCAGCTTTATGAAACTTGCCACAAATAAAGGTTATTTTTCAGCGATTCTAATGATACCAAGCAGAAAGTGTTAACGTTTCAGTTACATGTGGAAATCTTTGAAAATGTCATTTTAACTTAGGCTGCTAATTGTTTTGCGACTCTTTGAAGTAGTTGTACTCTAATCAGCTTTATGAAACTTGCCACAAATAAAGGTTATTTTTCAGCGATTCTAATGATACCAGGCAGAAAGTGTTAACTTTTCAGTTACATGTGGAAATCTTTGAAAATGTCTATTTTAACTTAGGCTGCTAAGTGTTTTGCGACTCTTTGAAGTAGTTGTACTCTAATCAGCTTTATGAAACTTGCCACAAATAAAGGTTATTTTTCAGCGATTCTGATGATACCAAGCAGAAAGTGTTAACGTTTCAGTTACATGTGGAAATCTTTGAAAATGTCATTTTAACTTAGGCTGCTAATTGTTTTGCGACTCTTTGAAGTAGTTGTACTCTAATCAGCTTTATGAAACTTGCCACAAATAAAGGTTATTTTTCAGCGATTCTAATGATACCAGGCAGAAAGTGTTAACTGTTCAGTTACATGTGGATATCTTTGAAAATGTCTATTTTAACTTAGGCTGCTAAGTGTTTTGCGACTCTTTGAAGTAGTTGTACTCTAATCAGCTTTATGAAACTTGCCACAAATAAAGGTTATTTTTCAGCGATTCTAATGATACCAGGCAGAAAGTGTTAACTTTTCAGTTACATGTGGAAATCAATGAAATTTACATTCGTTCGGGCTGCTTGTTTGTGAAATTAGCTGCCCGACAATTTATCAACTTCTATTTAACTTTAACATGGTTACAGGTATGGTAACTTCAAGTAATGTATGTATTGCAAATACTTACGCTTTTCTAGACCTTGAAATCGCATATTTTCCTTGATATTGAATGTTACAAATTTCGACTTCTTCATTTGGTCGGGTTACCTTAGGCAGCTAACTTTAGGCTGCTAACTTCACACTCGTGGAAGTACTGCCGTTCCTTAAATGTGAGCCAGCATCAAACCATTATAAATTATTTTGTGCCAGCTTTAATATTTGTACAATGACCAATCCAAAGTGACAATATCTCTGAGCAGTATTTCTAAACTCTCAAGTGCTATAAATCAGAGATCTACACGAGTCAGAGTTCGGCAAAGCGTTGCGCGTCGGAAGGAAGTCGTATAAAATAAGTTTTTCTGTATCATCAATTTCACAATAAGTTTAACAATATTTTTCCTTTTACACTTTTATAAATCCTAGTTACAGTTGCATTATAATAAATATTGTTATTTATTTTGGTTATTCTTATCATTCGATAATAATTTAAACATTTTATAATTTGAATGCAAATAGAAAATCAAATTGAATATATTTTTTTAAATATATATCTGAATACGCTTAGAATACGGAAATATATAACGTAGTCTTATTAGGGTTCCGTACCTCAAAAGTAAAAAACGGAACCCTTATAGGTTCACTTTGTTGTCCGCCCGTCCGTCCGTCCGTCTGTCCGTCAAGACCCTTTATCTCGGAAGTGCGTGGAGGTATCGAGTTGAAATTTAAACTCTTAGTATATGTATACTAAGATCGACGGTCCCTTGATACCGTACTCCGCGTTTTCCGAAATTCATCCCCTAAGGGATATAAAACGGGGTTGAAAATCCGTCAAGACCTTCCCGTCCGTCAAGACCCTTTATCTCGGGAGTGCGTAGAGGTATCGATTTGAAGATTAAACTATATACTAAGATCTACGGTCCCTTGAAACCGTATGCCGCGTTCTCGAAAATTCATCCCCTAAGGGATAAAAAGGGGGTTAAAAGTTTGTATGAGATGTGAATCATTATTCAGCTTGCAGATTTGAAACTTCGTTTAGAGACTCTTTGATTCTATACAAGAAAAGTATATTTAGCGTTTTTCGAAATTCATCCCCTAAGGGATAAAAAAGGGGTTGAAAGTTTATATGAGGTGTGAATAATTTTTCAGGTTGCAGGAAAACTTCGTTTACAGAGATCTAATAATATATAAGAAAACCGTATTCCGCGTTTTCCGAAATTCATCGCCTAAGGGATAAAGAGGGGGGGGGGGTTAAATCATTTTTATGATGTACGGAACCCTCGGTGGGTGAGTCTGACTCGCACTTGACCGGCTTTTAATTATGTATTTATTTAGTTTAAGTGTGCCAGCAGGGTTAGCATGGTTGCCATTTTATCGCTTATCACGCTATGCGTCACTTTCGCACATACATACTTGTTAGAACGTGACAGCAACGTCGGTAAACGATAAAAACCCGACCATCATAGACTAGCTCGACTACTTACTAAGATGTCAAATATAATTCATAATACTTAAATAATCTTCTGCTCGAGAAAGTGAAATAATATTCTACATATAAAAACCGGCCAAGAGCATGTTGAGCCGTCATCAAGCATCATGCATTTGCGTTTAAATCAATGTTGAAAAGTAGTATGAAGTATTCGTTTCCAAAATGTATATTTTCGCTTGTTTAATTACTTAAAAATCAATTCGTGCGCTCTCCGACAACGTTGAAACATATTATTCTGGGTAAGCGATTTTCACGTCAAGCGCAAAGTCACCCTTCAACAATGGCGTGTCGATGACGTGTACGTTAAATGTCACATAAAAAAAATTCAATAGCATTGTATTTCTTTATTTCGCTAACTCTTGCGAAAAAGCTGGTTTGCATTTTTAAAATAAGTGTATCAGGTATAAATAAATTATTTTGTTTATTAAACAAAAGTTATGTACATATGACGGACTTAATGCCAAAATAGGGTTAAACAAAGACATGCGCTGTGGCCGTAATTTATGCATCTTATTGTGCCCATGCGTGTTTAGATTATAATTTTGCGATATTTTAAATAAAAAAAGAGCATGTTGGGCCATGCGCAGTGAAGCGTTCTGAAGTTAACTCAAACTCCAAGGAGGATTTTAGAAGATACCATTATCATAACAAGAAAAAATCTTCGCAGCACAACGATTTATACGCCGTTTTACTAACTGACATTGTTAATTATAATTTTCCTTGAAAGTTTTATAAAGCCAGGATTACCAGGATTCTTTTATAACTTTTGGCTTTGCGGTTCAAAAGTAAGAGGAGTTTTTTTTAACCTCCGGTGTTATTGTTTCCAAAATATCCAGTTTATCAAAAAACGTCTTTATAAAAGCCTATGCCTTTTCAAATACCTAACCAACGACACCTTTCTCTCTTGGGTTGACATGATAATTAAATCAACCCCAAGTTTATGTTTGAACCCTAAAAATGTAGCTTTCTAAAGTCGGATTAGGATTCTCCCAGAAAAAATAATAACAAAGGTGTGGGCGGTGAAAGGAAACGTTTCCAGTATTTAAGATATTTATACTTTCCACATGTTACGTATCTATGAATTAATTTAATTTGTAGAAAACCTAATTTTAATACAAACTATTTTATTTATCAGTAGAATAATAAAAACCTAATACGTTCGATTAATTAATTTATTGCACTGGTATTACAAGCGTCTATGGGCTACGGGCGCCGTTTAAACGCCGCCAACATATCATTTATAAATAAAAACATCATTATTACCACTAAAAACGAATACTTTTGTGAATAGGTCTTGACACTTGTCACAGGAAACACGACGTTTATCACAAAATTCCGAAGCAGGATAATTCTCATGTCAAAAGCTACCGAAAATTCTTTAAAACAGTATTTGATCTCGTTACTATTATAAAAAACTTCTTCACCAAGAAATTATCTATTTATTGACGATACATTACGACAAATAAGCACACAGCCCGCGCGATGATGAGCGGTTTCCGTAAACTATGGATGCCTGAAACGCCAGTAATTCAGTCATTTTAGGAATTGTTACACTTGTCAGCGTGGTCAAATTGGGGCCAGACCTTTTTGTTGAGGAAGAATATTTGCCAGGCGAAGTCTATATCTATATATATATATATATATATATATATATATATATATATATATATATATATATATATATATATATATATATATATATATGCGCAATGTAGTTCCTTATATACATATGGAAGTCAACAACATTAAAACACTTGTGGTGTGTTTAAAACGTTACAGTTCCTAAAAAGTAAAAAAAAAAACCTGACGACGCCTCATGAGAACTAGTACGTTGGAACTAGCTTTGTATATGCTTTATTTGGCTGAAGTGTCAAGGAGACATAACATCGATCTCTGGGGTGGCGTGGCGGTCATTGAAGATTGTCAGTTGGAACATGATCAAGGCCGGGTCGTTATGCTCGCGCCTCACGTGTTGCCGTAGAAAAGAATAATAATTGGTGATTGATCTGTCCTGTGAGATTATATTGCACTCTGTAAGCTATTCAAAAAATCTTTTATTTTGACAAATTTGGTCGTGCCAGATTACACACTTACAAGGATTCTTGGAAAAAAGGTCGAGTTCACAAAGGTCGCAACTAAGAGTTTATAACCCTATAGGTGGGTTTTCTGTTTAATTATTGATTGTTTACAACATCGGAGTGAGCGGTTAATTTAGTTTTCATTTATGTTAGGTAAAACTGAATGACGGTTCTTCTTACAAAATAATAATATCAATTCTGCGGGCCCTTACCCAAATTATTGAGATCCCCAGATCATGTCACTTTGACAGTAATTTGCAATTTTTGCGGGAGAATCCTAATTGGTCATTAGTACCAACGGTCACTTAGCTTAGCCGAGGATCCAATAAAATGAAAAAATAAATAGGTATTGTTTCATCATTGATTACGACATAAAAACAACACTCAAACATTACAGAATTACATAAGTCGTCTAGAAACACAACCATCCACCACACACCTCTCTAATTTAGTCATCGACTGGCTGACAACCTCAAAATGAATTCCCTTTCAAGTTGTTAAAGCAACAAAACGAATGGGAAATCGTATTACTTTTCACCGCACGCTCGCTCAAAATTCATTAAAACGTGTTCTTAGTCAAATGTAATAATTTATTTAAGCAAAAATCCCTAAAAGTAATATCCATTGAGGCGTATTTAAACGTTAAAGCGGAGATGTAAAACGTGCTCTTGAGATCGTATAGGGGTATAAAATATTCAGCATATCTTTCGCAGCATTATGTCATTTACGGCGTTACCTTTTAGAGAGTATTTACACAAAAGAAGCGAATCAAAAATGATAATTACATGCAAATCTGGGGATCGTTTGAGAGCAGCTCTACGCTTAGCAGCTTGGCTTTATTTAATGATGAGATAGGAAGCGTATTTTTAACAGAACAAAAGTCGAGGGTGTTTTAAACACGCTTGATAAGCTTTTCATTTATTCAACTTCTTATTTTTAACGAAAAATTTGAATTAGTAATTTGTGTTAATCCTTAAATGTAAAACTATAAAAGTGCCTTATTAAAAATATGCAGGTTTATAGATACTGATATAAGTGATAAAGCTATACTTACTCAACGTTCCAAATCCGAATCGAAGAAAATTAATAGCAAGCTGAAATAATTCAAAACAGGATATTGAATCATGCTTCAAATGAACCAAAGATAATATAATATCCGCTAGTAAATCGGTGAACAAAATATGAGTCGTTTCAGCAAACCTAACTCATTTGCGCGAAAGTTCTGCGGAGCAAATGCTACAGAACTCAAGTCATTATTCCTTCCAGACGAGCAAATATTTGCAAAGACGAAGTTGGTTCATTATAGTTTTTATTTTCCGTTTTATGATGTTGAATGTGATTGAGTCTAAACAAGAGGAATGAATTCGCTGAACTTGCACCGACAACAACCAATAAAACCTTTACCGATCAATGGTGGCTCCTTGAGTGGAAAACTTAGGATTGCCGGAGCAAAAATCGTTTTGGAATGTTTGGTCTAGACGAGTTATTAAGAATTTATTTTTCATAGAATTTGGAAATGTATTACGAATAGAGACGGATTTGGTTATTCTGGTTATCGGCTTTTGTATACTGCAGAAGCAATCTGAGATATAGGTAATAAGATCTCAAGTACGCTATATACTTTTGATTTAAGACTAATCTATTAATACATAGCGAGAAGAGGACAGAATCTGCTGCGGTCGTAATGCGGCACGGAAAGCTTTTTATCAAAGTTATTAGCGTCATAACCATTCAAAACTAATTGTAGTAACTATTTAACTAAAAACTTTACTAACCAATCATTTATTTTCCCCCAATAGGATTTTTCTTTTGGAACTTTTTAAAATTCTGATATTTAAATGGTTAATGGGTGCTCATATTGAATCGGTAAATGAAGGCGCATTATGTTTTATTATTCATTTCTCATTATGGAAGAACTCATTAAAAACTTAATTTATTTGAATGACCTCAGTCTCAAGACTCTCGGCAATTATCGTAATGACATGCATTAATAGTCATGAAGGGTCGAAAGGCTGAAATATAACTTAACCCCTTTGTCTTGCTTATCGTAATCGGTATTAATGGAGACACCTTCACGATTTATCGGATCTTTTGGCACCATTGGACTCGATTTATGATTATTACTGATGTATGGTGAATAGGTATTCTCCATTCAACCAAATTTATCGATTGGGTCAACTATTATAATTACCTACATCTTTACATAAGAATCATAATCATAAGTATGTAAAGTCGTTTTTTCTTATAGGTTGGTAAGTACTTCTTAATTAGGCTGATCAAGGCCATCAAGACGAGACTGCAAACCTACCCACCTAGTTTTTCAGTTATATACAGATGTAGTGCATTCTGACTTTCCTTCGTATTTTCTCGGAAACACTCGTATTTGTCATGCTACTTCAATATCACAGTAGGTACCGTCGGCTTCATAAATATATATACACGTGTATACATATTAATAGACGTGAATGTACATTCCTGTGACGCTGAGTTAAATAGCATGACACGTTCGGGCGTTTCCGTGAAAATGTAAAAAAGTCGCCTTATTCAAAAACTGACAGCTACAATGCGCTTTCTAAACAATTGAAGCTAAAAACTTGAAATTAGGAATATATGAAATATTTTCTGCGAATTTCCTAATGATAACGTTCAAGGATGTCAGAAATGGGTTTAAAAGTTTTAAGGACTATTATTTGGAAGAAACCAATGCTGTTATCTTTGCTTTAGAAGTAGAATTAGAAAAAAAACTGTTTTGTCGAAATATATGACACTAGAATATCCGAACTGCAATAGTTTAGGTTGTGTAATGACTGTCAGACTCTAACATAAAGAAAGTACTTATGTAAACGTTTACTAGGTAAATAAACATCCACGCATGGTAGAAAATTCTTATATTTAGTTTTAAGAAACTATTTATTCAGTCTTTTGTTTTCTCCCTGAATCCGTAGAATCAAAGGAAATTCGATTTGGCGAGCGCACGAAGCCCCGTAACAAATAAACAAAGTTTTATCAGTGAAGCCCGTTGCTGAAAAGTGGTTCCGTCCGAATATTGAATATTCGTCACTGAAAATATTAATTGAATGCGACATTTTGGTACACCAAAATGATGCAGATTCGGTTGTGATTGCCTTAATTATACACGCTCAGAACAACGGAATGACAAAACTGGGAACTACTGAAGGTACCTATTAGGGTACTTTCAAATGTAGGATAGTTCCTTAAACCACTGGAAGACCACCCTTGACGCAATTATTTCAAAAGTCTTATTTCGAAATTCAAAAACACCAGACATACCCGAACAGAAAACTCTGTTCGGGTATATCTGGTGTTTTTGAATTTCGAAATAAGACTTTTGTATTTTAATATTTTTCACATTCGTTCAATATTAGATTGCTTAAAACAAAGGGTAGAAAACGTAATGAGGTTTGCTGGATTATTATGAATAGGTATCTAGTTTTTTTCTAGTGGATATAACTTAAATAAATAAATAAAACAGACAACAAGTACTAAATTTTCAAAGAAACACTTTTTCGGAACCCTAAAAACGAGTGAAATGTAGTTTTTCGTAGAAAAGTGTAACATATGCAGCGCAGGTAAGGGGCGGCCTGTCCTAACGAACGGGATGCGTCGCAGGAATACTTGATCATGTCAACCGGAATTTTCTTGTACTTAGTAGGAAATGTTTATTTTCCGAGAATCTTAAATAACTTTTTGCTTTATTAAAAGCATCAAAAACTCTAAAACCGGTATCAAACATTTTATATTAAGAGGAAATAAAATATGTACAAGTCAATGTAAACTTCCATACAGATACTAAAAAATAATGTTTGTACCTTGTAAATGTTTTTTTCTTTCTCATGTACTGAGGTGTGCAATAAAGAGTATTCTATCTATCTATCTATCTATAATATACAGTTATACACACTGGAGCTGCATCGCCTGAATTTTGCTGGACACGTTACCGCGTGTCTAGATTTGACTAAAACGTCTGTTTTACTTTTTATTAATAAGGGGATAAAACTGTAAACCCTGTTTTCACCCTGTTCATTAATAAAAAATCCTTTCTTAATTGAAGCTTTACCATACCTATTGAAGAATATAACACAGGTTTCAAATATCAAGTTTCGTTGTGATTTACGTATTTCTTTAGATATGTGTACCAAGTATACCATAACTTAACTGTTTATATGAAGGTTCTCAAAAGGGTTTTAAGAAGCCCCATGAATTTGATAGGTAGCCATTTATGTAATGCCCTCTAATGACCATTACTAAACTAAAACTTGGCATCCTTTATAATCTTCACAACTACTAATATCGTCTTAAGGCCTTTGTCTTGTAACCATCAATATCCGCAAATGGCCGAGGTACAGTCAGCATCACAAACCTTTCTAATAAAATCAATATTTTTATTTATTTGGTACTAAAAAGGCATTTGAGATGTACTTACATAAATATACAAACCTAAATCTATTGTGTCGAAATTTTACATGTTATCAGGCACTATAACATGTAAAACTTAATTATAACATGTATCAGGCAAAATTATGAAAAATACAACATTAACAACCTTAAATTTAAGCATATTTAGACACCTGTTTACTAACGAATTCAAAGTGGTAATGCCGCCTGTTTTGTACACTCACAGATTTGGGAGGCATTTTTATTTAAAGGTTCAGGTTTTTTTTTTTTTTTTTATGCTATAGGGGGCAAACGAGCAAACGAATCACCTGATGGTAAGCGATTAACGTCGTCCATGGACACCCGCAACACCAGAGGTGTCGCAAGTGCGTTGCCGGCCTTTAAGGTGGGAGTACGCTCTTTTCTTGAAGGTTTGAAGGTCGTATCGGTCCGGAAACACCGCTGGCGACAGTTCGTTCCACAGTTTAGCTGTGCGAGGCAGGAAGTTTCGGGAAAAGCGCACAGTTGAGGACTGCCAACCATCTAAATGGTGAGAGTGGAAATATTGTCGCGTAGGGCGATGGCGGAAAGAAGCGGCAGGGATTAATCCGAACAATTCCTCGGAACACTCCCCATAATACATGCGATAGAAAATACAGAGTGAGGCCACATCTCTACGCAGCGCCAAGGGATCAAGCCGGTTAAATTTATAGTAAAAATATATTTAATACTAATGAATCAGATTTAAAGTCCTGCGATACGTACTCTTATAATAGAACTGACTGACTGGTAGAGAATGCTTAATGCATTAAATCCGCCAATTGTACTTCCTTGTATTGTGTATAAAGGTTAAATAAATAACTCCTAACTTTTGTAGCCAACTGTACTTATGATCCCTTCAACCCCCTAGAGGTCACTTCCTCTTGTAGTTAATTATAATAACTGAAGGGACCACGTGGCCGGACTCGAAGGCCACTTTGTGCACTCGCTTAACGTCCAGACCCTTTCTTAATATAAATACATATAACATTGCAACTAATTGATTACAGCTAAATTAAGTGAGCCATGTGTCATATTAGTTAAAGTCAACATCGAGTAGAATGATTGGCTTCTTAAAGGTATGTAGGTTTACAATATTTACTTAAACAAATAAATAAACATTTTTAACTTATAAATTTCAAATATAACTAACAAAATATATACAGTAAGTGACAAGCTAAAGCTACTTACCTTGTATCTAAAATAGGCTCTTGAGGCATTATACCTAGGATGCTGGCGGCATTTCCTCGTTGTATCGCAATGCTAATACGTTTTGCGGGGAAGCCACCAGTTCTTCGGTCACCAGCTACATCAAACAACCGTTACGCGATTTCTACAAAAAAATGCGTGTGCTGGGACCCTTCGGACGTATTGTTTCAACCCCAAATGGTACAAAATGGTACTGTGTGCTTAGGCTCTTAATTATATTTATTACGTTTTAGCCTTTCGGCGCTTTCGGCCACTGCGCCCGCTTTTACATTGGTACGTTGGAGGTGGGACGGTGACCCAAACTCCAAGGAACCAAGGACGGGTCTCTTTCCATTATCTCTGTTAATGCCAGTCGGCTCAAGGATAGCAGGCACGTTGATGGTGGCAAGAGACCGACGGATTATGTCATTAAGCAGCGCATGTCTCGTAAAGCGGCCTGCACTTTTTTTATAATTTAATCCGTGGTGTCCCAGTCGGTCCACGTCTGCCACGTGGTGCCACAAGGGCATGAGTGTGGCGCAAATTTAATATTAAAATATTAAATTTAATTTGAAACTGTTTTCATCTATTTAAATTTTGTTAATTATAAGTACCTACTTATTAAATTATTATAAATCTTAGAAATACGGGAAATGGAGTCCGATTCTCGCACGTGTTCCTAATTTTTTTCCATTTTACATTTTAGGGTTCAGTAGTCAACTAGAAAGCCTTATAGTTTCGCCATGTCTGTCTGTCTGTACGTCCGCGGATAATCGCAGTAACCGTTAGTACTAGAAAGCTGTAATTTAGTACGATTATATATACTCGTATATAACGCCGACAAAGTGATAAATTAAAAAATTGAAAAATATTATTTTTAGGATACCTTCCTCACACGTAAAGAGATGTTAGATATGTACTCGTATTTGAAAAAGAAGTAGGGATGTTCTAAAATAACTTTATTACTGGTTTTTTTGTAAATTGAATATTTTTGAACGGCCAAGTGTGAATCGGACTCGCGCACGAACGGTTAAGTACCATTATTTATAAAAAAATGGCAAAAAATATGAATATTATCACGAAAGTAAACCTATATAAAGATATCAATGTTAATTATTTTGAACATGATCAGTTTAACCATTTGTTCAAAAAGGGCAATTAAAAGGGCGTATATTGAGTGATTGAGTCGTTTTTGCTAGTTAATGTCACGGTATCTCTATCTCCTAAAACCCCTTCTAAGTTCACTTATTGTGAACTGACTACGGCATAGTTAATAACCGTAACGCCCACGCCACACTCAGTGTAGGATTCCGTAGTTAATACTACGGAACCCTACACTGCACCCGCACACGTTTCTGCTTTAAAAAATCTACATGTATTAAATTATTTTTTACTTGTATAGTTGTATATATTTAATTCCAAGATATATGATATCTTTATTTAAATTTAAGGTTAGGTATGTCAAAAGGAAATGTATCTAAACATACTAGAAACATGGTTACAATTAAACATAATCCTCATTGTAAGACATCGTTCCTACTGTAATTAACAAACTATTAGATTGGCTCCAACAATACGGAAAGCAATTGATGCGTAAACTAATTACCTGTTCCATATAGCACAAGGCCCTTCATTTCTGTTGCTAAACTCGATTACATACTCCAACAACCGAGTCCTCGTACTACACACACCAGGAGAAGAAGAACTCTCTGCACACGTACGAGATTCATCCAACAAAAGGAATCTCTATAAATCAAAGCTCAGGTTATTTTGGCAGAATTACGCGCTATAGCTATTACATTGTACCTATTTGAAAATGTAAATTAGCTATTGCCTCTTATGGTGCGGATGAGAGGAGATGCTAAAATCAATTATTTTGATCTAATAGTTGGGAGTGTTCTTACTGTCGTTGAGGAGTAATAAGTTTCGTATTAACCCTTTTTGGAGCGTAAATTGGATATTAATTTTGGCGCTGATTGCGATCATCGCTTGAGTGATGAGACCTAAAACCGATTAGGAAGAATAGGAAATATTGATAGAGCTATCTTCAGTTTGTGATAGAAAACAATTTGTTAAATTAGTTATAATTGTATTTCATTTTGAAACGTCGTGCTAAGTACCTAATTAAATTCCACTATAGACTTGAGAATTCATTGTGTTTTTGTTTTTTTACCAAGAACGTTGATATTATGTCGGCAAACTTTTAATGTATGCCCGTTGTGCAGTGAATGCTCTCGGTGGAGGGACGGGAGGGGGGTTGAGAAACTTGCTCCGTCGATTCCAGATGCTTGAAGAACTAATTTAACTGCCTTCGGTCCCCCACTGCCACTTCAATAAATTTAAAACTATATCTAAATAATTCTCGCAATTCTATTTCGCGGCTGCAAGTTTACGTTTAGCCGTGATAAATGTGAAACGCCTTCAAACTTTTTGGTTGTGCAGTATTATTTGTATTTTGCTTGTTCTTTTTTTTACTTTTGGCACTATTGATTGTTTTAAGATTTAACTCATTGTATATTAAACTCAGTTGAAAGACGCTAAGTATAAAAAAGAAACGAATCGACAGAAACTTTATTTTTATAGACTAAAAGTAAATATTAAACTTAAAAACATGTTAGATATGGGAAACTAAAACAGATTGTATTTTCAACCGACTTCAAAATTTCAAAAGGAAGAGGTTGTTAATTCGTGTGATATTTGTTTTTCTTTTATTTACAAGATATCGGGACGACTGGAGATTGATAGGGGAGGCCTTTGTCCAGCAGCGGGACACTACATAGGCTTATAATAATTATATTATAGTGTATGGATAAAATAAATACTTATCTCATCATCGTCAATATGCGTTTTATGGAGAATGTAATGTAATTTTTGAGATGGGAGACGTATATTTTCGATTTTGCAGTGGTGTAAATGATAGACTAAGAAAAATACCTTTACATTTTTATTAATTTTCGTGTGCTTTATGCATAGTATGTCTACGTGTATATTTTCCATATAGAAAATGAACTAAAAGAAAATACATACACAAGATATCATACAATCATAACATAATAAGACGTCACGTACAAACAATCAGCCGACGTCATCCGCACCTCATCAAAATATCGCGTTACCCAAATTCGGGCGAGCCAATTATCCAAGCGCTCATTTTCCGTGCCATTCCCCGGTGTAATGATCACGTGGTGATTTTGACAGTTGCGCCTCACTGTACTCCCTATGTAGGGTAAGGCTGGAGTTTAGAGAGATGAACAGGAGACAAACATTCGGCATTTAGTATTTAATTGTAATTCTCCGTGCTATTTGGTGATTTTGACGGTTCCACCTGACTGTGAACGGGCAACTAATACTATATTTAATTGCAAGCGCCAGGCCACAAATGTTGTCTCTTTCTAGAAAACAAGAGTGTCTAAAACCATTCAAAGCGGTAGCTATGTACTTTGTATAGGTACGTACCTACGTGCTCACTAAACCCGAATCGAATCTAAATATTGTCATACGTTAGGCAACTGTCAGCCAACAAGTACTACACTTTTTTAGCTGCTAAAAATAAGAACAGGAACTATTTGGGGAATTCGCACAAGGAAACCACTACCTAACACAGACAAAATGCGCTCTCCAAATGCAAATGTCAGCCATTAACATGCATTGCGCGAAGTCGCCCGTCTAATTAGGATAACTCACTTGACACGGCCTCAGATATCATGATCATGACCACCAATTTATCTGCAATACGCGAATATTATTAAGTCATTCACATAAGAGCTAATTTTGCTTGATTCAGTTTCGGTTTAAGTTGGTTTAACTGCTTTTCTTAGAATTACCCCTGGTTTATTGTAATTTATGCTACGAATAATTATACTTTTAGTTAGAACTAAACTAGAATAAGGAGTTTACACTAACCTATTAACGAAGAAACGGTACGAATTCAATTATTTATTTGAAAGCAAATTTTAATACACGGACCACTTTAAAAATAAAACTGAAATGATAACGATCGAAATTTTTAATGTAGATGTGAAAATATTAAGATAAGGGTGGATTTTTTATTTTGTTGTCTTTTTTTCGCGTCAGATTTGAATTTTTTGTAGGTAGGTAGAGTACCTTATTCTGTTTAAGGTAAACCTAATTTCCCAGTATATCCTACAATTTTTTCGTATAGGATTTCGTAACTCAGTGGGAAATTTAGTACATTTTTTCGTCGCACATTGGGATTTTGTGTCTATCTAGCGTAGAATAAGAAGTCTATCTACCCACTAAATTTCATTCAAAAATAAAGTGAAAAAATTTTACAACAAAACAAAAATCCACCCATGAACCAAGTATGTATTTTTCAACTCTCGCGGTTTTTCAACCAACTTCAATATTTCTAAAGGAGGAGGTTCTCAATTCGTCTGAATTTTTTGACATTTTAAGTTATGAACATCCACCTCTCAGTTCTTACCACCGTTTCTTTAACCTACCTGCAGACTTCAGTTTTCGTGTGAACATGGCGGTTGAAACATCGCCGAAATATTTAGAGCTCGATTTAAATAAAAAAGCGTCGTAAAAACCCGTGTTCATTAGTTAGGAAACCGACTATGGTTACTTACCTAATGAGTACTACAACCTGCGGCTGCATACGAAAGTTCATAGAAATGCTGTGACAATTGGTAGCGTAATGAAACAAGCTGCTGAAGTTACGAGTTTTTCCTTGAAAACGATCCAAATGTTGCTCACCAATTACCTACATCAAGCGATACTATTTACTTATATTCAAAAAAATATTTATATTAGGTACTTAGCTGAAATAAAAAAAAAACATGAAATAAATACATTCTAAAACCTGGAAAAGTAAAAAGAGAAATTGTTTGCTCTATCAACGGGCGGGGAGCTACCGGCAGCTTAGTTGGCAGGCTAGTTACCTTTTAAAGGCTAGTTCACCCGTATAAAAAAAACACTTACATAAATACATTCTAAAACCTGGAAAAGTAAAAAGAGAAATTGTTTGCTCTATCAACGGGCGGGGAGCTACCGGCAGCTTTGTTGGCAGGCTAGTTACCTTTTAAAGGCTAATTCGCTCGTATAAAAAAAACACACACATTAATACATTATAAAACCTAGAAAACGTTTTAATTAGGTTATTTTATTTAAAAATGATGAGAAAATTTAGATGATGAAAATTTTGATGTTGACAGTAACATCGATATATTTTTTGACGATAAAATATTTTGCTACATAACTTTCGTATATCTATACGCCCCGAGTTATCCCAGGTACGTATATTACTCATATTATATTACATTGAGGTTCTAATATAAGTACGCATTGACGACATCGGCTGGTAACCACGTGTTTATGTTCGCATGTACGATTAGATAAATAAAAGTTTGAAATTGTTTTTTTATCACCTGCTTATAATATTCCTACTACGCGTGAAATTGGACCCGAGTCCTTTGGGACATTAGTCGGCGCTTCCAAAACGATTGATTGAAAATATAAAAAATACTCAATACTTACCTAGTAAAAAAATGTGTTCGCATTTATATTTATTATGTTCGACAAAATATTTTCAATAGAAATCGATATAGTTTGTAATAAAAATAGTCAGCTGACTATTCGGACTCCTAAAGCGAAACAATACGTAATATTGTCTTCTGTTACCGCGATTGTTATTCATTGAAATTAAACACTTCGCACATTCGCACATTCGCACATTCGCACTTCGTTTGGGGGGAGAATTCGCATTCTCTCAGTCATCATCTTAACCCTGTGAAAACGAGTGCTGTAAAGGGCTCGAAACGTAGTATCATGGTGTTAATAAACGCGATTAATCCGTTCTAAAGTGTTTAATTTCAACGAAACAATACGCTCATAATTTAAACAATGTTTTATTTAAACCTAATATATTTACCAATATCTGGCAAGTATTAAAAAAAATATAAATGCCTACTGTAGAAAATTTATTTGAACATACTCGTAGGTTTCATTCCAAATGAATGCTCTCAAAAGCGGGAAAACCCATAGCGAAATACCTATTCATAATAATTACCCGGCTACGCATACCCAATGTTTATTAAGAACAGCGGGAGTTTTCATTAAACAACATATGCCTGTCGAAAGTATTTTAAAAAGGCTTTTGTGAGCTACCCTTTGCCGACAAGAGTTCGCGAAATGCTCTTTTATACTCCAAGAGCATGCCCGTTTTGTTACGTCGAAACCACACCAAGGGCTATCATACAGATCGCTGACAGTAAGTAAGATAATTAAAGATTTAATTATTACTCTATTAGAAACATGATAGGTATGTACAATAATTTATTAACATTGTGATTAATAGTGAAGTAGAGTTAAAAAAAATTGATAACTGAACTCCTGGTTAGTTGTTTCCCTGAGTGGTACAAGTGGCCCTTAAGTGAATTACTGATTTTGTTATAAAAAACTTACAGCCTAAGTTTAAGATATCATTTCGGGTTTTCGGGCAAAAATATTTGCAAAATAACTTATTGATAAATATGCAATTGAGAACATATACACATTTTTGTCAGACAAAATCGTAAGGAATGGAAACGTGAATCAATCGATTATATTAACATATAACATGTAACAGCCCCCACGACACAGGCACGACCTAGTGTGAGGGCTACAGATAAACGATCAATGTTATATTATCTGTAGTAAATAAATAAATTTTCAACACACTTGCTCGTAACGAGGTTCTTATCGTACCGCTTTTAGGCTCATAATCCTAGATATTAACCACGCGTGCTTTTTCATTATATTATTGAACTAGTGTTGTAATCAGATAACCCCATCAAATTAAGTTTGTACCCTACGAGACTAAGTTACGTACACAGATAATACATTCAATTGGAAAATTTTGTCGGATTGGAAAGTTTTATTTTCCAAATAAAGTACCTACACTGTTTTAGCCGTATAATAACTTATGCCTTAAAAAGCAATATCTCCGTATTTAGTTGAATACATGGATTAAAACCTTCTGAATTTTTGAATATACGTGAAATTGTATTAAATTATTCAAAATTCACAATAATTGTGCTTCAAACATAAATAATTTCATTTTTTATTTTGGCTGTTTGGCGGGCCTTTGCCTCAAATTTACGCGCGCAACGCGATTCGAAAAAAATACACCAATGGCGCGCTGCGGTAACTTATTTACGTAAAACATTTTTGATTGTTTTCTCGCTTTATTATTATGATAAAATGCAACTATAAGAGAAATAGAAGTAAAACTATAACAATATGTGGATTAGGCTCCTCTGAAACTACAAAACGCGGGTGCTATCATGAAAATGTAGTTGTACTTAGTAGTGATAAATATTACTGCCCTCGTAGTGAAGAATGCAGTAATTGCAAAAACATCATTTCGAGAAAAACTTGATTTAAGGTTTTCTTTAAAACTGAACGTCTAGCGAGACGAAATAATAATATTTTGGGTTTTATAAAACTGTTATACAATATTTTCCATGATATTATAAAGTTAAAAGTTAGAATATATGAACACATTCGATTTTTAAGTCGATTACTGCAACTTATCTTTGCATGTTTTTTGCTACACGCGATACATGCTAAATAAGTATGCAGTATACGCGTCGAATACTGCATTTATATCTAGACTACATACATTACTGCATTTCATACTTGAATGGCAGTTAAATTCAAAATAAGTTTTCAAAGAAGGAATGCAGATTAACTTTGTGTCAGAAACTATATGGCACATACTATTAAAAAAATACATTAAAATGTGCCCAATTACAAAGAAAAAGTAGGTGTTTACAAGATCAGAAGATAGAAGAGAAAAAAAATGCAATTCATAAAACTTTGCACCACTAAAACAAGTGAAGTAACTCCAAGGTTGAATGACGATCTAATAATGAGCGACTAATGATACTTGCAGTATTGACCTATGCGACATGCCGACCCTTTCGTTATACTAGGCTAAAACGCAGCAATAGCACGTACTGCGGTTCAGCCTAGTTTAGCGTTGTAGATATTTTTCACTCTGTTTTGTGTAAAATGCAGTAATCGACCGAATACTGCATTTCTTTTTAGTACGAGTTTAATGCTGCATTTTAACCTTGTATTTCAAAAATATTCTGATCAAATGCTGCATTTTTACTTAATAAAAATCTATGTTCTGTACATTTAAAAATTATGAAAAAAATATACATATATAGATATTGATTCACAGGCTTCATTTTTCGAAAAAAGTCAAAATCTTAATTTTGTCGATTACTGCGCTCTTCACTACGAGGGCAGATTAGGGCTTGTGATATACGTGTTACACGCGGAACCGTAGCTACGTAGCCTTAGCACCGGCAGTGCTAAGATCCCGTACTACACGGTCACGTCAAAGATACGTATCCGTTTCTGGATTCGGCTACGTTCCCGCGAATCTCGGCTTCGGCTCCGCTCGGCTTCTTTTAATACACATCTTTTACAATTTGTACTGGTCTATTATTTTTGCCTCCAACATAATATTTGCATCTAATTATTTTTGATCTCTTAAATTTTTATTTAAAATGCAAAAGTATGGAAACTGAAATTAAAAACTCGCCCCTTGCATTACATTCGGGGGTTTAATAACACGCATAAAATCTACACTTAACGTCACGGTCACGACTGGATCCGATCTACGTATAAATAAGATACGTATCTCCGTGTACACGTAGCTACGTATCTTAATTACACGTAGCCGAATCACACGGAGCAAACGGAGCGGATCTCCGTTGCCGAGTAACACAGCAACGGAGATTCGGCTACGGGTTCACGAAACACGGTCACGACCAGGAGCACTAATAAATATACCTACTTATTAGTGACGTTTGGGCCTTAGCTTCGGGATTTATTAATTGAAAATGTAAAATATTGTCATCAACCGACGTCGAAAAGGCATCGTATTGCTTCAAGTAGTCAATAAAGGTTAGTGAAACTCATATGCTTATTACCATGTAGGCATTCTGACATGATTCTGACAATTAAGTTAACGTATTTAACAAAAGTTAATAACCTGGAATTAAATTTTAATTTTTACTTACAAGTGTGTTGAAAAATGTCGTATGACACGTGTGTGCATGGCCATTATACACATCGGCTTTCTTATTGCGCACTCGCTTTCAGCTCGCGCGCACAATACCGCCTCGTGTATAATGACCATCATAGCACACGTGTATCACAATGTACTATTGTATTTGTATATGTTAAACTGTGTACTATGTAAAGGACGCCGAAAACAGATCTTTAAACAATGTGTGTTTTGTTAACACGACGCTTTTCTGATGAGGGTTCTGTATAAAGCCCGTGAAGCTATCTTCTGTGGAAGGTTTTATGTTTATGCTGATTTGAATAGGCTAATATGATTTCATTTTCTCAGCATAATACAAGTTTCAATAAATTTACAGACTGTTCAATTAGCATGAACATAATTTTTGTATTTATTTTGCCTAAATAGAGAACTGTAAGTGATATGTAACTGTAGTGTGGTGTGTAAAGAAGATAAAGTGATATTTTACTAATACTACTAACATCAAACACAAGGAGCTAACAAACTGGATACCACTACTGAAAGGGATGTGATTAATTTTAAAACAATTAGTTATAATAGATAATAATAAAACTTTGTAGGTACATGTTTTCTTTTGTGTGATGAACACAGATATTTTTTCCTGAGTCATGGATGTTTTCTATATATTTATATATTTGTATATTATATATATCGTAAGGTATCTGAGTACCCGTAACACAAGCCTTCTTGAGCTTACTGCGGGACTTAGTCAATTTGTGTAAGAATGTCCTATAATATTTATATATTTAATCTTTTGTTTTTATATATTTAATTTTTATGTTCTCAAAAAATGAGGAAATAAATAAACTAAATTATTTTTAAACATTAGCAACACAAACATCCTGCACCTACCTATATTTAACTGGGAAGAAAACTTATATATTCGACATATTTTTAGGTGAGTTTAAAGTATGTTAGGATTTCGGGTCGTAAGTCAGAACCTAAGAAGTATTTATTCCTTTCAAGCGGTTTACTAATGTTTGGTCTAAAAAAAATTCCCAAAATATCACATCCCCAACTATGTTTTCCAAATTATCATTTCCCTAAATATCAATTGCCAAAACAACTTATCGCAATTTTTCAGTTCGCAAAACTTTTATGGCAAGAAATTATATACCGTGGTTGCATTAAGAGCCTCCTAAGGAAGATACGCAAAACTTTTATGGCAAGAAATTATATACCGTGGTTGCATTAAGAGCCTCCTAAGGAATATACCGGAAGATGGGCAGCAGCATCTTCCGCCGAACTACAAGAAAAAAGATAAGATACTAATACTCAGAATATCCAAACGGTATTCGCTGAAGGTGATTCAGGTATATGCACCGACCTAGTCACACTCCGCGGTTGAAATAGAGGCTATGTATGAAGACATAAGCAGAGCCATACATACTTCTAAAACCTATTTCACTGATGTTATGGGGGACTTCAACGCAAAGTTGGGCAAGAAAGACGGTGATGAGTTGAGAGAGGGGCAATTTGGGTTTCCTATATATATAGGAACCCTAGGGGACAGTAGCTGGCCGACTTTCTGGAGAGAGAGGAACTCTTTATGATGAACTCTTTCTTCCAGAAGTCAACCCACAGGAAATGGACCTGTATGACTCCCGTTGGTTCCACAAGGAACGAGATAGACTTCATCATGACCGACTAGAAACGTATATTCAGTGATGTTTCTGTGATCAACAGGATAAAAACCGGTAGTGATCACCGAATTGTCAGGGGCTCACTGAATATAAATGTTAAGCTTGAAAGGTCCATTATAACTAATATTTGACACGGGATAATTACCATGTATGTTAGTTTTATTGAGCACCCGATATTGCACACTGTTGCAAGCGTCATGTTCACGGAGTAAACTGATGAGCTGCGAGTTTTTTTTAAGTTGTGATCTACCCACACGCCATAGCGATCGGTAGATACGTAAGAGGGTACTCTTACGTTTCAAATATTAGTTATAATGCAAATGAGCATGTTAGCTTAAAATCGTTTATTGTAAGGTCCAGCCTGATGAAGTCTACGCTCCGACCCACTCGAGCCCATATTCAAAACCCCGAAAGCTTCCAACTCGAGCTCTCTAACTGCTTTTCTTGCCTAGAGAACTTGGTTTCAGTGGACGAGATTAACGACGGGCTAGTGGAAATTGTCCACATGGTCCGCTGTAAAGCTAAACCTCAGAAATTGACCGAGCAACCTTAAAACTCATGGCTAAAGGACGCTCACTACAGCTGCAGTCTCTGGGTGACGCTAAGTCATATAGGCATCTTAGCAAACGTATATCTAAGTCCTTGCGACATGACCTGCATCTCTTTAATACTAACCGTGTTAAAGAGACTATTGAGCAAAACCAAGGCTCCAAAGTGTTCACAGAGGACAAGTCTACGGGGCAAAGCCAGCTGACAAAGTTGAAACGGGAAGACGGCAGCATAGCGTCAACAAAAACAGAGGTTTTAGGTGAGATTGAGAGGTTATATGGACAGTTATACACTTCTTTCGCAAAGCCCGTTGACAGCTTGGTAGGACATCCAAGAGCCATGCTGTCCCGATATTACAACAAAGATATGAACATCAGTTTGTACGAGATTAGGATGGCCCTAAAGCGGCTTAAGGACAACAAGGCGTCGGACAATGACGGAATAACCACAGAGTTTCTTAGAGCGGGTGGAACACCAGTACTTAAAGTCCTCCAGAAGCTCTTTAATTCCGTCTTGCCCGAGGGCAAAACGCCTGAAGCATGGAACAGAGGCGAGTTGGTGCTGTTTTTCAAAAAAGGTGACAATAGTGAAACAGCCTTTTGAAGAACTACACACCCATCACGTTTCTGAGTCATGTTTATAAACTGTTTTCAAGGGTCATCACGAATCGTCTCGAACACAGACTTGAGGACTTGCAGCCTCCCGAACAAGCCGGATTCCGAAGAGGCTATAGTACCATAGACCACATCCATACGCTGCGGCAAATTTAACAAAAGACCGAAGAGTATAAATTGCCATTATGCTTAGCGTTTGTGGACTATGAGAAAGCCTTCGGTTCGGTGGAAATATGGGCGGTGCTTGGGTCTCTTCAGCGATGCCATATTGACTATCGGTAATATCAAATATTTTAAATAACAAATTTTAAGGAGTGGGTAATTTCGAAAGCAAGTGGGGTAATTTAAATACCCTATATTTTGCATTTACCGTGAATAAACGCCTCTTATTTCAAAGGTCTGTAGAAATGGTGTTTATGCAATAAGAGTTTAAAACCCCTTATTATATCCGCTTTTTCACGGTAAAAAACACGATTAAAGCAAAATCGAGTTTACCCTGCTGGGTGATCAGGTAAGATCAGTGATACATTCATTCGAATTTTCCCGGTGGGGTAAAGTAGAAAGCTTTTTTAAAACTACAGATAGACCGTTATGTTTTACTCAATATTCTAGCTTCTAAAGTAAATAACAGGGACAAAGTTCTCACCTATAAACACTCGACGACGCACGGTTCGGATCATCATTTTTTTTTTTCTGTTTGTTCACCATCTTTTTTGTTTGATGTAATTCGCCTCGAAACCGCTGTGATGTTCCAAGTTAATAATTTAATTCGATTTGATATGTATTTTTGATTATAAAAATGTATAAATTGTATTAAATTTCTTAAACTGACTAGGTACCCTATGCCACAGCGCCGGAAAAACGTGTGTTCCTGCTGCGCGCAGATTTAAAATGACCGAGCTGGCGTGGGACATATGTAGGATTACAAGAGAGTGGATGGATGGGAATGAACGAACGGAAAATGAACGAGTGAACGAATTAATAGATCATATTGACTTACTTATTATTTTGTTACTTGTTATCTTAATTTCTTTTTATTTGACATATTTATTAGAATTAAGTGTTACTTGTTTTTTTTTTTGTATCGTGTATTCTATTTGACGTTGAAAAGTGCTGAGTTTTGGCCTATTTCAATAAATCCTTTTGAGTTGAGTTGAGTTAAGTCAATAACATTAATAGAACGTAGGTTACACGACTACCGTCGCGAAGTGAACCAGGGGGGGGGAGATAAATATGGTGTCTTGACAAGTGTTTCCAGCGTAGAAATTGTTCCCAGTTTAGTAGAAATTTGTGATTTTCGACTTGTCCCCCCATTTTCGAATTTAGCCCAAACACCCTAATCCGAAAGCTGTGCTCATATTTAATGATACTTTCATTAGTTTATAAGCTATTATAATATTTGTCCCTTATTAGTTAGCATCTTACCTATTCCTATATCGGTACGTATTACTATATTTTTAAACTTACATTATTTCTTCTTCTTCTTCAAACTTAAGAGCTGTGCTCTTGTCGGTGGAGCAATCTCCAACTCATCCGGTCCTCTGCCAACTCCTTAACCTTCTGGTACGACACAACCTGAACCTTCTCTTTTATTTGGTTAAAATAACTTTTTCTCGGTCTTCCTCTTCCTCGCTTTCCCTCTATCTTTCCTTCTATGATGTTCCTAAGAAACAGGTCATGTCGTAACAGATGTCCTTATTAGTTACATTATTTACATTAGTTACATTATTTATCGAAACAAAATTAAACATAAGCCGCCTAAGAAGGATCAAACTATTCTAACATACTAGAATACATAACTTCGCGTTCCAAGTTCTTACCCCAAAACTTCGACCATATCCATTCAAAGAGGTTTTACAAATCGGAAAGTTATTTAATAATACTTTCATTAGTTTATAAGCTATTATAATATTAGTCCTTTATTAGTTAGCATCTTACCTATTCCTATATCGATACTTAATTATTTTTTTTATATTGTGGGACAAACTTACACAAATCGACCTAGTCCCACGCCCACGGTAAGCTCAATAAGGCTTGTGGTGTGGGTACTAGACAACGATATATATAATATATAGATACATATAAATACTTAAATACATAGAAAACATCCATAACTCAGAAACAAATATTCGTGATAAACACACAAATAAATGCCCTGACCAGGATTCGAACCCGGGACCTCCTGCTTCGTAGGCAGGGTCACTACCAACTAGGCTAGGAGGCCGTTTTATTACTATATCTTTAAACTTACACTATTTATCGAAACAAAACTAAACAAAGAAGGATCAAACTATTCCAACATACCAGAATACATAACTTCGCGTTCAAAGTTCTTATCCCAAAACTTCGACCATATCCAATCAAAGAGGTTTATGATATTACAGTCAAATTTACATCGTAAACACTAACTACGGGGTCTATCAAAATTCCCCAATAGTTTCGCCTTTAAGGATTACCTTTTGTAAACTGAAATGGGACGCAATCATCATCTGCCTACCAGGATTACACAAGGGCTGTGGATTACACACGCTCTCAGATTATTAGCAGAGAGTGGACTAAAGAGACCAATTGGAACGGTTTATCTTTACAATTTTGAAGATTTCTGCCTACACTGATGGAGGATAACAGAGGCACACCTACAACTACATGTTTTAATTTGGATGCCTATTTCTGGTCAAAAAATTATAGATACTTTTCATTAAAGATGAAGGACCATTAAAAAACGTGTTTCCTTTATATCGTTAAACTATGTAGAGACTCTTATGTAATGCTAATGTTATTGCCTAAATACATACCTATATATTGGCATTAACAAACATACGATTATTGAAATAAAGTTAAAAATTTAATACAACTCTTCAATTTTATTACATTACTTACACATAAAACCTGACTAACATCACGAGTACAATAATAGTACATTACATACCAAGGCCGTTTAAGTGGGAAATGCCTCGGATTCCATGTAATTGTCGGCCGAGGCGAAGCCGAGTTTGACTAACATGTTTTTTTTTTTATACTACGACGGTGACAAACAAGCATACGGCCCGCCTGATGTGATCCGAGGCTTTCCCATTTACCGGCCGAGGTTTCCCAAGTAACAATTTAGCGATAAAACTAGTTCTATAAAAGCTGACTATTATTTCGATTAAACACTGATAGCGATAGTGCGGCCTAAAATTTAGCGATATAGCACGCTATAACTCCCTTATAGTCGCAATTAGGCACCGACGTTAGTGCTTAAAGTTCTACAGTGGTTCATTTTATGTGCAATAGTGATAAACTAGTGATATAATAGTGCTACAATAGGGATTATTCTTGCCGAAAGTGATAATAAAGGGTTAAAGTAGCAGTATTTTTACTTATAGTTCTAATAACCTTGTAATATGTTATCTTGTATCACTTAAAGTGTTACAAGAACGCTGCAGTAGTGAAAACAATCGCTTTGCGTCGCAATGTAATCTTTTATAGATCATTTGTAGTTTTTAATGTCAAAATATTTTAATACAATTTCAATAATCGGTCAGTGTTGTGTGACGCTTAGTGTGCAATTCAGATTGTTTATAATGGCGACTGTTTTGGAATTATTACCTGGGGAGTACACAAAGTTTCACGACACGTATTAGAGAATTCAACTGAAATTTTATTGCGGTTATTACTTTTCTGTCATTATATATGGTATTTTACATCTCAATTTTCAAGCGCCTTGTAAATATACATGTTTTGATAAATTTTGTATGCTAAAAATACTGTAGCCTAGTTTATTTTTTGTAAGTAACTTAATTATAATCTTTAGTTTTGTGAATGGTTATGCTAAACATACTAGATATTGTAATATCAGAACAAAATGACCTTAACAATTACTCTATTTCTAGATATTTCAAGCATTTTTGTGTTTGTTTGTAAACAAAATGGCGTGTCACGTTCTAAACACATGGCTAACTCCAAAAGTGATAATTTTACCTTATGTAGAACTGACAAGTTTAAAACAGGGTTTTAAAACAATTTGTTAGCACACTTGTTTGTACAAACGCGCCGGTTAGAGCTGTAACTATAGGCTGTAATAATGTTCGCACAAACACTCTTGAAGAGCTACGGTTTTTTTTTTTTTTTTATACTACGACGGTGACAAACAAGCATACGGCCCGCCTGATGTGATCCGAGGCTTTCCCATTTACCGGCCGAGGTTTCCCGCCTGATGGTAAGCGGTCACCGTAGCCTATGGACGCCTGCAACTCCAGGGGTGTTACATGCGCGTTGCCGACCCTTTAAAAACTTTAACACTCCTTTTTTGAAGAACCCCATATTGTAGTCCTTTGGGAAAACGGTTCCATACTGCTGTTATAGCACTTCAAGCACTAAAAAACTACGTGATTTAACAGGGAAAATTATGTCAGTTGTATCACTATATTACTAAGAGCTATAAGAATTACTGTTGCCACTCTTAAATGGCTTACGAGTATTTTTATAGCTGTTGTAACACTGTAGGCGGCATTAAGCACCAAAAGGTAAACATAACACGATTATAGAGCTATAGCGCGAGTAAGTTATAATGGGCACCCCAAAAGAACCTTCAGCGTTAAAATCTACTTAAAGTGGTAACCATAATATATAAAGAGGCAGTTAATACCACCTTATTTACAGCCTTTAGCTGCATTATGCAATCATATGTCTATTATATTACCTTACTAGCGCCAGTGTATTAATAAGACCGTTTATTTCCATAGTATCACCTAAAACTATTATTATGGGTCTTATAAAACTACTATGTCACTCAGGACTCTAAATGAGTTGCTGTTATGGCTAATGTGTTTGTTGGGTTGTATACTATTTTTCAGCCCGCCGGAGCCGGCAAGCGGCAATTTAGTTTTGCGTAAAGTGGCGCTTACCGGCCGGAGGACTGAAAAATACTTTTTCTGTACATCTTAAAGTATAATTATCTCTGCTTATGATGCTGATAGGTTTGAAAGAAGTTTCGCCTCTGAATTTACATTAGTCTCTCCCAACTATGTCTTATTATGCCTCAGCCCCGGGGGCAGAGTCCCCTTTGGTCCTCCGCAAATATTCCATATAATCATTCGCTTTTAATTATTATTGCTTAGTGGCGAAGTTTTGTTTGAAGTATTGATTAGAATCGTGTTTGTTAGAAGTGCCGGTGGTCGCGGCAATAGATACTGTACTCTCAAGGGACTGCTTTGTTGTAAGATGGATAGTAGGGGTTATCTCTTTATTGATATTACTAACAAATTACGTTTAAATCTTTCGTGGATGTAATTTTTTTTTATGATTTACGAAACAGCATTGAACAAGTTGGAAAACAAAGCTTGGCTATTGTATTAGTGAAAATGCCTGGCAACATTAAGAAAAACGTGGTGCAACCACGGCACCTCAGTTTTCACTCAATTCCCCAGCAGTTAACGCTCGCTCGTTACATTGAAAATTCCATATTCGAAACGTAAACACATCGGCAACATTGTCGCCAACTAAACCGAGCAACTTTACGAGCACATAAACATAAAAAACTCATCGGGGCTGCGGGACAAAAATATGAAAATACTCCTAATATACGCGCATGTGTGGGAATAAAAGTTTTTCCATTTAGCAGTACATTGTCGCGGATAGTATTTCCCTATAGAAGTCATAAACATGATGGTTAGTACTGGCGGGCAGCCGCCCTCGCAGTGAAAGTTCAATTTTACTTCGTTTTACTCCGCTCCACGACGACGGAAGAATAATAAATATGTTGTAAAGAGATGACAGTGTTTTATAGCGGCCAGGATTTTACTGGTCCAAATAGGTGATGGCCGATTCTAATGCTATAGTAAAAAGGGTTCGAATGTTTAGTGTGTAGTATATACATAGGTACTACTTTTATAAGCTCACAATACCGAACTCATACAAGCAGTTTATTTTGTCAACCATATGACTTTTATGCCGTAAATTGTTTTTTCTCCAATATGCTCGGAAATGTTCACATTAATGTAGCAAAATTGGTACGAAAAGAACCTCCTTATGTACCGACTCAAATTAAAAAAAATCGAATTCATTATTTTACGGTTTTAGCGGCCAGGAAGTTGTACGAAAATCCATTACTGTATTGTTTTTTACATTTTAAATAAATATTTGGACAATCAATATTGCAAACAGCCAAATATACTCGTACTTTAGCCGCGACCAAACGGTCTGCACAGACGAGACAATCTGATTGACATCAAATTGTCAATCTGATCATATCGTGCTTAAAAATGCCGCGCCTGGGCTGGCTTTGTACTTGTAGTAGTGTAGTAGTTCTAGAGAGAAGGAGATCAAATGCTTGGTTGTCTCGTTCTATCGCGAGTTGCATAAGGCTCACTGTGCAAGGTCGTGTAGATACGGCTTAATAAAACTAAAGACATTTCAACTTTTTCAAATCTTATGCAAGAATACATTTTATTTCCTTTCATGTTTGGAGAAAAGCACTATATATGCCTCGGACGGAAATAGAATTTCGTGGATTCGTATGTAATTTGTCGCACTCAGCTTCGCTTCGTCCGACAAAAAATACTCATCCACGAAATTCGGTTTCCCGGCCTCTGCAATAATGTACTATAACGTGAAACTTTTAAATATACAAAAAAGACTGCCTCGCTTCCCTGTCCATTACCAAGTTCAAATTAAGCCTTTAAAATTTAAACGCGTATTTGTCTTGAAAACGAACTCTGCTTTTACTTAATAATTTAAAAAAGTAATTCGCATCTTCAACGTTCTATTTAAAGCGAACGCTTTGTACGTATAAAGCATAAAGTAGCAGAAGAATTTTAAAAACAAAATATGCAAAACAGAAAGTAGAAATAATTGCTTTTATAATAGAGTTTTAGCCTCATAACATAAACATTCCACGCTACATTCAAGTGAGTGCCTGCCGCAAAATTGAAAGCAATTTTTAATAATTACGTTTGGGCAAAATATTCGAAGCGCCGGTGTATCGGGCGTGCTACTCGGGGCAGCAGGAGGCTCAGGCAAAGCCGCGTGAGCAAATAAAGTTACAGCCGAAACGTCCCGTAATGAGAGTTGATTGGATTACTCGGCTTACTCAGCCCCAATAATAATAACCAAAAATGCACGTGGACTCATATTAAATAACTCACTCAATATAAGGTCCTATTTAGTCGACTAAACAGAGCCGGCCCGGTAATAAGGGTTCCGCCCGTAATGCGGCTTGCGGTAAGAGTTTATGGTTATTCTCATTATGTTAAACGTTATGGTTTAGACGTACTTTAATGGTGTATTTGAAATAAATTGTACACGAGTAGGTATTATAGAATGCCGCATAGGCATATAACTCATAAATTAAGTAGGTACAAAGGGAATGTTTTGGTAAGATTTATTTTAATATTATATTAGGTACCGATTGTGGGAATATACACTATTCGTAGTGGATAAGTACCAAACTCACACATTCGGACTATTTTTATTCAATATTTCGTACGAATACATATACTCAATAGTTTTGTGTTGAAAACGGAAACTAGAAAATGATTTTTCATCACACTCGCTTGTAAATGGTGATATTGTATGCACTCCTAGACTAGCACTCTTAGACTTAATGAGCTGTATTACGCCCATGGTCGTAATGGATTTTCATACATCTTACCGCCCGCCCGGAGCTCCCGGAGCACCACTTGGGCGCGCCACGCACTCGCCGCTTGTAGCCGCCGCTCACCGCGAAGTATTGTGAACTGTGCTACTAATGCTACACTACCGATAATCAATATTGTTTATTTATCTACCTAGTAAATTTATTTATTTGCTAACAAATGTGATGAAAAACATTGTATCTATTACAATGCAAATCCTTAATACACAATGTACTTACTAATACTTTCAACGGTGCCGCTTATTAGTTTATTACTAATTTCCCTCTTATATTACATCTTACTTGTACGAGTGAATTATTAAAATGCTCGTCACCCTTGTTTATATGTTTACCATATTTACCACGTTACGAACGAAAACAAGCGATATATTTTATAAACGGTGCACCAATTGTAAATAACTTCGCTCCGCAACATTAATACAGAAACGGAGATATTCGCCACGTCGTCGCTTTATATCTTTTGTTTCCGTTTTGTAAAATTTCGCCCCATAACATTATGTTGATGGCGGCAATAACGCTTGAAATATTTACGAATGTAGTAACAAACGAGGCGAGATTTGATAAATAGGCGATACTCGCGCTGGATTGACCGTGGCGGAATAAAGATTAGCTAGCAGACCGCGGCGCGCGGCGCCGATCCTGCCACACTTAGACTACTTCAATCTGACCACGTCAAAACATCTGCGCCAAATCGAACCATAAGAAGTGCACCTTAAAGCTAAAATTCAGTTAACCTCTAATCAAAGATACGAGTTCTGGGAAATTATAAAAGGTCTTTTCATTTTTCACTCGTCCGCAATTTGTCTGGGGGCTATTCTGAAGTCCTATTCAAACAAACGACTCGGAAATGCGAGTTCTTTTGTTAGTAGTCATTGGTTTTTTAGTTTTTGTTTTACCCGTGGGTCTCGTTAATATTTCCCTAGTAAATCTTAGTTAGTAACTATTTTGCACTTGCTAAATCTATTATAGGTATGCCTGTAAATTAAAAATGTATACTATACACATACACACACAATTAGGCCAACTATATCATGAAAAGGTACGTCCTAGTTGCAAACAATTGGCTAAGTAAAGTTTTTTGAAGGTGTGAATATTATATTTTTTCCTGATAGCCGACGTAATAGAAATAGAGTAATAATAGAAAAAAAAAGACAACTGTCAATGACACAAGTGACATTGACAGTTGTCTTTTTTTTTCTAATTCCTTATACTCATTACGGACGAAAGCATTGGGCTCTGTTCAGCCGTTAAACTGAACAAATGTCAACTCGTTCACTTAAAAAAATATTATTAATAAGTAATAGGAAATAAAAATAAAAGAGCCACATTTCCTTGAACTTTAAGACGTCGGCTATCAGGAAAAAATATAATATTCACACCTTCAAAAAACTTTACTTAGCCAATTGCAGGTACTATCGCGTTCAAAATTGCATGGACAATTTATGAATAAATTCATTCATAAACTGCCCATGCAATTTTGAACGCCTGTGTACATGCAGCTTATGATAGTGGGCGGTTTTGGTGGGACTAGGGGCCTTACTACGAGTATGTCTTAACGTGATTAATTGACGACCTTAACTGAGCCGCTTCCATACAACTGCGCCGAAACGGAACCTAAACTGAATCGCGTTAAGACGTCATGGTAAGGCCTCTGTTATTTAATAAGTACCTTAATAAGAAAGATTTTTTAAAACCAATTGAATTAGATTAGCAATAAGCGAATAGGCTTAAAATGAGCTTATCGGGCTGAGGCAACGTAAAATACTACAATAGCAATCAGTATCTGTATATTATTTATTTCTGTTTATTTTACAGCGTCTTACATATCTACCTAATAATAATCGTTCACGTGGTCAGTTTATAACCTGAAATGTCCGAAGTCTGGCCCTCAATCATTAACAATGGATTCTGCCGGATTATATCGGCTCTGCCCGGCTCGAGCCGGACAAGGACCGCTTACCCCACCTTGTGAATGCGAGTGCCCATTTTGCAATTTGTTGCCCCTCGACACACAGCATTTACGGACGTTTACTTTAGAAAATCTTAGTTAAACACATCAGACAGAGTAGATCAGTCAGTTATACACAAAAGGGCTACGGAAGATGTGTAGTTTTTCCCCGTGGCAGTTTTAAACATAGTTCTAAAATGTAATATGACAACAGGTTAACAAAGATATTATTACAATCTGAACATTATTGACAACTAAATCTTTTTTTCTCCTGCACATACAGCAATCAGAAATGTATCAGATTTGTCAACAAATAATTGTAAGTACCTATATGAAAGATTTTTGTGCATAGCATAGTGGGCATGGTAGGTAGAAAAGAGCCAAACCATGTTATAAATTAATAAATAATTTGAATTTGAATTTTAACTCTTCCAAACAAATAAACTGTCAACATTTAAAGTTTTATTTTAAACGTCAAACTTCTATGAAATTATGACGTTTGTCTAACACTTTTACAGTTTGTGAAAGTCTTTAAGAAGTCTGTGATATATGCAAAGTTAGATTAGTCGAACTCTACGACTTTCATAATAATTCAAAAAAATATTTAGGTATTATAAAATTAATAAACACCAGTGACTCGTTTCGGAAACCTACACAACGACGCTAGAAGTTAAAACGCAGTTGCTGTGGCCGAAACGGCCAAGAGATGACAATGATGAATATATCGTTTTTATACATTTATTAAAACCTTGCATAAAGCTTAAAGCTTGAAAAATAAAAGAAAGTAGGTGCAGTATAAAAATAGTCCTTACCTAGCCTATTAGTCTTAATCATTGAGCTATTTATATTAGCGATGATTAAAGATATTTTACATTGTAGGCGACCGTGTATCCCGGTCAGTGTGGCCGCTGGTCAAGTCAATAGGGGCTGTCCAATTAGCTTCTGTAACAGCGCCCAATTAAAACTAATTTCCCATAGTTACGCTAATAAATACACTTGCTCTTTTGAGCATGCACCGGGCTTGCTCATTTTATTTAAAGAGGTCTTGGGTATCATGTTACAGGTTCTGTGAAATCAGCAGAAGGGTAATTATAATGATTAGGATAAGTTTTTGAATATTTTAATGACTGAGGGATTTGGTTATCCATTGGAGCGTGAATTTAATAGAGCGCCCAAAGTGAACGAACGCAGATATCATGCTATCTTATCAATTTAATGAATCGCTAGCTACATATTTGTTTTTTTCCTAGCCAGTACTATTCCAGCTAGTCTCTTGTAAGACCAAGGTTTTTTATTGTCTCAGTCCAAGGGAATATTGTCAAGCTAGTGCCACCTACTCAGCTACAGCAACTCACTACCATGAATACGTTTTCCAGTCAGTAGTTTTCTTAGCTCACAAGTATACTTAACATGTAGCAAAATGTGTCCGGCGCAGACTTCCTAGGCTCAGCAGCTATCAAGGGTGCAGACTCTTGATAGCTGCTAAGCTTAGGCTTATTTGTTGACAAATCTGATACATTTCTGATTAATGTATGTGGTGGAGAAAAAAATATTTAGTTGTTAATAATGTTCAGATTATAATAACAACTTTATTAGTATTCCCTATTTATCACAGAAAAAGGAAACATTTTGTTGCACAGCTTAATTAATACAGTAATACTATTTACTTGTCAACCCTGAAGTTTTTAAACCGACTAAATATGAAATAAAAAAAGTGTAGCAAAGATGCTGGTGACCTGTTTAAAGGATCAGAATCGTGGACTAAAAAAAATCTATTTTTTTTGCATTTTGGGATGGAGCCCACATAAAAATAACTTTCGGCTTAAAAAATAAAAACATTTTTTTCCGACTCAGTCCACGATACTTATTTTCCCCTTAAATGGATCACCAGGATTTTTGTTACATTGTGTAATAAATAATTATGGCTATATTACTATAAGTAGTATACAAGGTGCTAACAATTTAGTCACGGATATTTTTACCGCTGATAGTACTCGGTTCTCGGAGTACATTTAGGGATGAAACATCATACGTTTTGTTATGTTTTTTTGGAGAAAACTAGGAAACAAATTTGCAACGTTAAAACACCCTGTTAGTGTGATTATTAAATAAGTACTCATTGAACATTTTTTAGTACCTCTTTTACCTAACACCTAACTGGCCACTTAACGTCAAATCAAATACTCGATTGTCAACGTCATGCTAAACATCTTGTCAGTTAAATTTGCACATGGTGATTATTTTTGGACGGAATTATAATTATTATTTTTGTTCGGTAAATGAAAACAAAAAAATTATATACAAAGGTTCCTTAATTATAGTTTAAAGTTAATTGTTTTAATACAATGTATTATCTCTTAAAATATCCGTGACTAATTTGTTAGCACCTTATATAGTGCGGTATACATGTAAGTAACTACCTGTTTTCATGAGCGCCTGCCTAAAATATCTTAGCAAACATCGGCAACAATCATCGCTCTCCACTTAATGGATGCAGAGTCACGACGTCAATCGGCTCGACGCAATTTCCCAAAGGACACCGACTGTCTAATTAGGTATTCGATGCCTATAAATATTCCAATCATTTCTGATTTACATATCTGCCAGCTCCAATTGAAGGACACAGTATTCTTTGAGTGGACGGTATTAAATTATTGATAACAAAAATATGCATAAAATGAAAGGAACTACAAATATACGTCATTTCTAAATAGTTTATTTAAAAGTATAAATTATTTAATAATTACAGAATAATTGTCTAAAAATTCACGTAACCGATAGATTTAGTGTCATAACTATGGTAGAAATGGGAGGGAAAAATGCATTGATATTGTGATATGGTAATCATCTATCAAAGCGTTTGGTTTCACCCAAACAAACCAAAGTACATCACGTGACACACAAACTCGTTTTCTGAGTAAACAAAGCAGAACTATATCAAACGTCAATATGCAGACGACATCAAACAACTACAAAGACTCAATTACGTATCGTTCTTATAGTTACCGTCCCTTATTACGACCGCGAAATGAGGCAATTTCGCGGACAAAAGGAGCCCCTCGACCAGCGGCGATTCAAAAGTTTCCATTTGACGGGCTGACGTGGACACCCCAGCTGTCCAGTTTATTGAATTTGGTCTTGTCTGTAGGATAGCCACACGTTTATTGTTCTGTCCGAGCTGATTAGGGTGCGCATTGTTACAGGTATGCACCCAAATATTTCGGGTATAATTTAATTATCCGAGGAGTTTATGATTGAAAATTGAAATAGTTCGTGCAATATTGAGATAGAAACCGTTGATGGAGTTGATCAAGCCGTTTTATCTAACGCCGTGATATTTTTTATTTATTACATTGAGCGTTAAACTTAGATGTTTCAATATTGTGCTACTATTAGCTCAGCTTGCTTTACTCGTGCAAAAACGCTAAAGATTTTATATTGTGCTTATGTGAGGAGCAAGCTGGAGTATGCATCCCAGATTTGGAATCCTCTATATCAAATTTACGTTGATAGAATCGAGAGATTGCAAAAGAAATTTATTAAATTTTTGTGTTATAAATTGCATGTAACTTATACTTCTTCCGATTATTTTAAACTATGTAAGAAACATCACTTGATACCGTTAGCTAAGCGCCGCGAAATTGCTGACATAACCTACTTGTTAAATATTATTAAAGGCAATGTTGATTGTCCCAACTTACTTAGCAAAATTTCTTTTAGCACTCCTATAAGAAGGTTTAGGCACTTTCGTCCTATTAGTGTTTGCCAGGCTTCTACTAGATATAGAAGAAACAGTTTTCTAGTCAGGGCAGGCATAACTTTAAATAAAGCTTTAGCAGACTTGGACTTTGACATGTTCAACGACAGTATATCTGTAATAAAGAAGAAATTAATACAATATTATATGGGTGACTGACACCTCTTGCGCAGGCGCGGGTTCGGGTTCGGTTTACTTTAGTTTTGTTAATATAAATCTTCCCTTTTGTTCCTTTTCCGTAAAGTACCTATATAAGTGATATATAAGTGACTTGTATGTAGGTGCCCAGTGGCCCTAAGCCCAAATGGACTTGCATGCGTGTAATTGAGCAAAACCTGTATTTGTTTTAGGTATATCTTGTTTCTATAAGTGAGAACCTGTAATTGGCTATGTATTTCTATTTAGCTATTAGTCATGTTTTCATGCTGTTGGTTTTCCATGTATGTAATATAAAATAAAATAAATTAATTAATTAATTAAATTTTACAGGTTTATTTGAATACTTATACAATTATGACTAGTCAACACGAGCGAAGTTAATTATTAGTAGGTAGCTTTTTCTAAAATAATAAGGTGATACGCTTAGAAAACATCATTTCTTAGCGTCTTAATTATGCTTTTTTATGTATATTACTCCCATCACACAAATAGATATCAAATAAAAATAAATGCGCAGTCTTTTCTTTTTACAACTTTTCTTTCTCTATTTTACAATTACTTTGTTAATAACAGTTGTTTTGACATTTTGTTTCTCAGATAGTCGGAAATCTCAACTTTCAACAAATATCGGGTACATTGCATGAGAATTTTCACACGAAAGTTTCCAGAAATTATGGGAAAGTTATTTTTAATTCTGCTCTTAACAGTGGAAAATATGATTTCATACAATACTCAAATATATGTCCCATAGCATGTTATTCCGGTGTGATAAGAGCGCACTACCTTATTTTGTGAGACGATTTTGCCGATACATATTTTTGCACTTGACTGTACAGTCGGTACTCTCACATAAGTATCCACCCGCGCTACGCGCTTGCATATGTGGGGTGGATACTTATGTGAGGGCACCGACTGTACATTACTATATAATGATCATAGGTGTACAAAGATTAAACAAGTAAATAAATAATAATAATAATAAATAAATAATAATAATCAACGCAGGGCAGCTTGTGGCGAGCTGTTGGGGAGTAGCGACCCCACGTACCTGAGCGCTCCTGGGGGAGTCCGTCGTCCGACCAAGTCCTCCGCCTCTGGCTTGCCTTAACCGGCCGTCCAGAGTGGGGTCGCGAGAGCTGTGTTCTCGAGGGTAGATGTGGAAACCTAAGTGGCGAGTTGGCTATATGTTTAAAGTCCAGTGACACCTCTCTACCCCCAGCCCTCATACCGGTGTTGCCCTCGAGCCATCTTAGATGTCGCTTTTTGTGGGGGCCCATCTTATGTGGGCGAGTCACCGTCTGCCGGAAATAAAATTGATTACCATTTTGTTAGGCAGACGTCCGATTTTATTCTCCATAACCCAGTATTTAGTCCAGCACTTTCACCTAATAGTCCAGTATAAATATTTTAGATTCCATTAAATCTCAATAGTCTTTACACCCTCGCGGGTGCTGCCCAGCGTGCGTCCCATGACTCGGGCAGGTGCAACATCCGCTCGGTGTACCCCTTACATTTCATTAAATTGTCGAAAGGGCCTCTGCTTGTTGGCTTCGGCTCCGCGTACGCCTCCCAAAGGTCCGGAACACCATTGTTCCGTGATGGGAAAGACATACAAATAATAAATATTATAGGACATTCCTACACAAATTGACTAAGTCCCACGGTAAGCTCAAGAAGGCTTGTGTTACTGGTACTCAGACAACGATATACCTATACAAATACATAGAAAACATCCACGAATGACTCAGGAACAAATATCTGTGTTTATCACAAAAACACCAGGATTCGAACCAAGGACCATCGGCTTAGCAGGGGCAGGGTCACTACCAACTACGCCAACCGGTCGTCACACATACGTGAGTAATAATCAGTTTAAGGAAGTAACGCATCCAACGGAGAGCAGCTCGAATTGTCAACTGCCAACGTATTTCTGATCGGCTTGATCCCTTGGCGCTGCGTAGAGATGTGGCCTCACTCTGCATTTTCTATCGCATGTAGATATTATGGGGAGTGTTCCGAGGAATTGTTCGGATTAATTAATCCCTGCCGCTTCTTTCCGCCATCGCCCTACGCGACAATATTTCCACTCTCACCATTTAGATGGTTGGCAGTCCTCAACTGTGCGCTTTTCCCTAAACTTCCTGCCTCGCACAGCTATACTGTGGAACGAACTGTCGCCAGCGGTGTTTCCGGACCGATACGACCTTCAAACCTTCAAGAAAAGAGCGTACTCCCACCTTAAAGGCCGGCAACGCACTTGCGACACCTCTGGTGTTGCGGGTGTCCATGGACGACGTTAATCGCTTTCGTTTGCTCGTTTGCCCCCTATATCATAAAAAAAAACTGGCTTCGTATTCCGATTGGAAAAATTAGAAGAAAAAGGATCTATGCTATTTTTATTTAAATACAAAATCGCAATCTGCGCACCGTTTTTTTTCTATTATTAGTTGTTTTCTAATAATGTTTGTAGTATAGAACAGTGAAAACATAGTCTAGTTAAACATCTTTCGTTTCTCTATATTAATAAACTGAGCGCTTGACCAAATTTCACCGTTGACCGCACCGCACAAGGATAGCAAAGTTGACCAATTAATAATTACGTTGCGTTTTTGACCGCATTCCCCGGATAGTTATTTTATTGAGCCTCCCTTGCGGTCGAGATGTTATTTATGACCGGTGCTGGTGATTTTAGTTGAACGCATACCGGTTGTAATTTGTTATTGGTTCATAATATTTAGACTTCTCTTTGGATACTGCATATACCTAAATATGATTTACTAGCTTTTGACCGCGGCTTCGCTCGCGTTAGAAAGAGACAAAAACTAGCCTATGTCACTCTCCATCCCTTCAACTATTTTCACTTAAAAAATTACGTCAATTCGTCGCCCCGTTTTGCTGTGACTTAATAACAAACAGACACACACTTTCCCATTTATAATATTAGTATGGATTATTTATACCAATAATCCATAGTTACATAGGCCTAGGTTATTTTTCATAGATTTGAGTGAACATTTTAATTTATTGGTAGGAAAAGCTTTAAAGTTTGGTTTAGATAGTGTAGTACCTACATCAAATGCGCCAACATTGCCCGCTTTTTAGGGTTCCGTATTTAACTAGGAACCCTTATAGTTTCGCCAAGTCTGTCTATCTGTCCGTCCGTCCGTCCGCGGATAATCTCAGTGACTGTAAGTATTAGAAAGCTGTAATTTTGTACGAATATGTATATCGGTCACGCCAACAAAGCGTTCAAATAAAAAGTGGTTATAATCTTTTTTTTAGGGTACCTCCCGTACATGTAAAGTGGGGGGTGATTTTTTTTTTCGTTTCAAACCTAGAGTGTGGCATGTTATTGGATAGGTATTTGAAAAATAATAAGGGTTTTCTAAAACGGTTTTTCATAAAGTTAATATTTTCGGAAATAATCGTTTCAGGAATTTAAAAATTGTGACCCGCCCCCTCTAACTTTTGAACTATAAGTTCAAAAAATATGAAAAAGATTAGAATAGTAGAACTTAATAAGAACTTTTTTGGAAAATTATTTTGAACTTGATCGTATGAACAGTTTTTGAAAAATTTTACAAAATAATTTCTAAATTAAGTTTGTAATTTAACCGTATATCTTGAGTACTTAATTTATCACCCCGCACTTACCTTCCTTCCAATAAAAAAATAATTAACCCTTTGACCGCCGTTGTCACCTATACTAGACAACGATAATACGATACACTAACGCCGTCGTCTTGTATACAAGACAAAGTTTCAACCGCTTACTAAATGGTAAAAAAATAGAATTTAAAAATTATTTTGTACTCGTATCAACTTGTTGACCCTTTGTTTTTTCATACATTTACTTTTTAAGCAGGTATATGAATGTTTCATAATAAAGGATTTAAAAAATATGCTTATAATTTCTACATTTTTCCGTGTCACTGTCGCCGTAGGCATGTATAAAAGACAGCTAGGGATGGGAAAGTTCAATCGATGTGCAAGTTTTTAAAATGAATATGTTTTCACGAATCTGGTTTTATTTAAGCGTTCAAACATTTAATTGCCAATTATTGTCATTGTTGGTAACTACTCGTAGTAAGTAGGTATTATGTCGAAAAAAAAGGCATAATAATGGATAAAGTTTAGGCAGCTTCTTCAGTAAATTGACCATTGCGGTTTATTTGCCGAATAAATTATTGACCGCAGTGACAGCGGAGGTCTACATTTTAACTCGATATATATATAAGGTGCTACTTTATTAGTTGCAGAATTTTTTGCAGCTGATAGTACTCGGTTCCTGGAGTAAATTTAAGTATTAAACATTATACCTTTAACGATGTTTCTTTGGAGAAAACGTTAAAACAAATTTGCTACGTAAAAACACCATGTTAATGTGATCAGTAAATGAGAACTCATTGAGCAGATTCTAGTACCTCTTTTACCTACCAGTTACCTGTAACTGGCCACTTCACGTCGATAAATCTCGACCATAATGACATTTCAGACTAACTATTGTTGACATGAGTGATATGACGGATAGTGTTAAACGTCTTGTCAGTGAAATGCACATGATGATTCTTTTTAGACGAAATTATAATTATTTTTTTTGTTCGGTAAATGAAAACAAAAAAATCATATGAAAAGATTTCATAATTTCTATTTAAAGTTAATTGTTTTAAAGTAGAGTATCACGTGTTCAAATATCTGTAACTAATAAAGTAGCACCTTATATATATATATAAATGATATATACCTACAGTATGTATCACAACGAAGAGCAAACCTTAAAACTGGTTGACGGGGAACTCGAGTACAATGTAATTACACTAATGACGTGCATTTCACGTGCCTAAATACATGTTTTATGGCATAAAATTACTAAATGAATTACTCGAAGACCATATTTTTGCAGTCAGTTAATGGTTTTTGTAACATCCTATAGGGTTTGTTTTGTTTACGTTTTTGATTTTTGACAGTGCATGCGTATTGCGTACTGTTGATATGTAGCTAGGGGCAACTAATCAACATTAACGTTATGTCAATGCACATGCGCTTTGAGTTCTGTTTATAAGTAACCTAGGTAAGTATTTTAATAATGGCTGTAGTCATAGGCAACGCGCAAGCGCTTTGTTAACTATTTGTTTGTAACTAGGTAAAAATCCAAATTTCAACAAGGTTTGACGCCTGTCTGTTGGTAGTTGGTAATTTAAGAAATGTCATTTATAAGATTGTAAACAAATAATACAGGGGAGGTGCAAAACAATAATAATAAATGTATATTTTTATACCTCACGTAAAACCTGTCGTATTTTTGATGAATTAGGTAAGTACCATGCTCATATTTATGATCTAAACGTTAACGGGTTTCTTTTTTTGCCTTTCGTTCTGTATATATATATTATTAAATCCACCTGTTAGTTTTCTCCGAAAACCCTCCGGTAAGTAAGTATGTAAATTTATCGAAACACGATGCGCGTCCCTAATCTTATGGTTTATAAAGTTTACGTACCGACAAGCGCTTATGCCGTTGACTCAGACGCTATTATTACTTAACTCGCGCGTAAACAGTATTTGTCAGTCGGAACTAAAGACGAGCCATGCGCGCCGTTGACATGTATAGAAGACTACTCGTACAGACTAGTGCGGTGATATTACTTCATGATTCGATAATGTTTAGTTGTTGTTTTTCATGATAAAGTCCTTTATTTTCAACATTTTCTTGTATAGTAAATCTGTTTAGTTTAGAAATTTTGAGAGAAATCTAAGTTTGGAAATAAAAAAAGCCAAATTGAGAAGAATTCTACCTTTAATTATGAATATCGATATCACTATTTGCAATCCCTAAACTTTTTATTAGTTGTTTACTTAAAATTTGCTCTGGCGTGTGAGTGAGCGTCTTGGCGGACAGGGTCCGGCGGCCAAAAGGTTAATCAAATCGATTCACGCGATCAAATTTACCCCCGAAAATCCAACACACATAATCCGTCTAGTTTGTATAAATTAGTAAGTAACCCAATTAACTTCGCGCTGTTTAGATTTTTCGGGAGTTGATAGGGTCGGGTCGGGTGTATTTATTAAAACATTTTTTAAGGTTGCCTATTGTGACGGACGGTAAACTACGGAACCCTCCACTGAGCATGGCCCGACATGCTCTTGACCGATTTTTTACTACGACATATTAATACTTTTTTTGCCTACTGGATACATTGTAATCAAGCGCGTATTTTGGTATGCAGAAATATTTTTAAAACATCATTGGGCAATTTTGATGACGGGTAAAGGTATCCCGAGCTTTTGTCAACGTTGCCCACAAGGATTTCTCATAGAAATATCACTCGTATGACATTGGTCACTAAGGGAAGAAAAAAGGTAAACTTAGCGTTTCCGGATCAAATTAGCGTTAAGTATGTAAGTTTGTACAAATACAAAAATGTGTGGGCAAAGTTACTCACCTTTTTTTGCATTTTTCCATTCAAGTTGCACACAGAATTTTCAAAAGTGGTAGGGTAGCAAAACGTAAAACACCAAAAATTTTGTATACTACTTTTAATACACTAAAGGCCTACAACATACATAAGCAAAGTATCACTCGATACTTCAAAGGCAGTATGCATTAATGAAACTACTATTATATAAAAGTATTACCTTATTTACGTACGCAATCGGGTAAATCACCCGAAAGTGACAACCCTAGGCTATGTTTGATGTTCGGCAATGGTTGTCATTTACAAGTCTGAATATTTCAGAGATAAATGTATCCCTGAAATATTATATATATAAGCATATCGAAGTGTACTATTTCTGCCAAGTACCGAATTTTTTTTTGTGTGCCATTAGACACCTGGGTCAGATTATTAATCACACGGGCGGTAGGTTTAACCGCGAACCACCCATTTACCCATTCGTTCGTCTGTTCTCAAATGTGCAAGCTACCTATAGAAAGGCAAATAACAATAGGTATTTAGATTTTTGATATTTACGGTGAGCCCTCAGATATCTATTTCATACGGCAAATTGATTATACCATACCGGTCACGCGTCCCTGCGCATCTACGGTCATTCATTACCGTAATGTGAGCAATATGTCGCGCTAGATGCGAGTATGACTCGGAATTACAAATATTATTGTTTACTAAGATGAGATTTAATCAAGTAGCTTGATATACCTAGTAGTTTGTATATCAAGGGCATAAAGTAACCCATTCTAGCCGAGGCTATTTATTGTAGTCAAGAATAAAATGGGTGTTTATGCCTGAGGTATATACTCTACTTTTCACTTCGATTGTAAGAAAAATATGACAACATAGGAAACATAGGAAAATATGAAACATCCATGCTTACCAAGCTTGAGTGCGGTCGTACTCACCCGCCGCGCGCCCCTCGCAGGCGGCTGGGGACCCCAGTAAGCGCCGGCCACCTGCAATTTTACTTTATGCCCTAGAGCATAAAAAACGATTTAATGTCGCCTAGCCTCGACTTAAAGTCGAAATTTTTAAGCAAGAGCAGCATTAACGATAATTAGTTACCTACCTTCCTACACTGCTAGAAAGATGCTCTACGAGTAACGTTTCCAAAGCTCGACTGCGACTCCTGTATCGCGATGAAATATTTGAAAAATATAACTTATAGAAAAAAACTCTGACTCAGTTAATGCGAGCATTAGTATCCTACGTATAAAATGAAACTAACAGAACAACCTTAAATTGCTCGCGTAGCTTATGAGCTGAAACCAGATTACAGAATACCTTTCAAACAAAAAAAACCGCATTAAAATCGGATCATCCGTTTGAGAGCTACGGTGCCTCAGACAGACACATACACATTTACACACACAGACACGTCAAACTTATAACACCCCGTCGTTTTGCGTCGGGGGTTAAAAATGAAGATGGAGGGTACTGTGGTCAAAACGCCTCCAAACGCATAAAAATAATTTTCAGTCCTCCGGCCGGTAAGCGCCACTTTACGCAAAACTAAATTGCCGCCTGCCGGCTCCGTCGGGCTGAAAAATAGTATACAAACCTCGGCCGGTAAATGGGAAAGCCTCGGATCACATGTTAGTCGACCTCGGCTTCGCCTCGGCCGACAATTACATGGAATCCGAGGCATTTCCCACTTAAACGGCCTTGGTATGTAATGTACTATACCTATAATGCATTTCTGTTTAGATAGATAGGGTCAATGTGCCAATAGTATTTGTCACGAGGTAATTCTTTAAGAAATAGGAAAGTAAAGTTAATTAATAGTTTTGTTACATATAATCTAGTCTGAGGCCTTCTATAAAGGGTGTGTAATGGTTAACCGTAACACACCTTGATTACATCGTCCAATGAACTACGATTACAATTTTATCCATATACTCGTAAAGTCAACTAGCCGTTTTCTAAGCGCTGTCGCGTAGATAGGACGTTATTAAAGTTTAAAGGTCCGCCATTATTCATGAGTCGGGTGGTCGCGGTTGATTCCCCACATGTAATAGATGCAATAAATTTGGACTATTTTATTGGCTATTAAAATACTTAATGGAACTGTTTCGTGTCCTGCCTGAAACTATCCTGCCTGCAAGTTCAGGTATCTTTAAATATTTATGATGGTGCATTTATTTAGATTAACGTGTTTTTTTTATTAATGTTACCGGAAATAATTTAGTTAACTTATTACCCTATTCATTCTGTGTTGAGTTCATATCAAAAACTGTATTTTAAAATTGAAAGTTGAATTATGTATTTTTTTTAATGGAGCGTTGGTGGTTTAGCGGTAAGAGCATCCGACTATCAATCCGAAGGTCGCAGGTTCAAATCCTGCCGGCTTGAACCAATGAGTTTTTCAGAACTTATGTACGAAATAGGTATATATGATATTATTTACTCGCTGTTCGGTGAAGGAAAACATCTTAAAAAACCCGAACTAATGTCAATAAGGCCTAGTTTACCTTCTGGGTTGGAAGGTCAGATGGCAGTCACTTTCGTTAATCTAGCGCCTAGGCCAAATTTTAGGATTAATTGCCAAAGCGGACCCTAGGCTCCTTGACCCGTGGCGTAAGCCAGGAAAAACACTACGAAGAAGAAGAATATTTATTTTTAAATTAAAATACATTTTGAATAAAAACATATTTAATACATACGCTTAGCTGATTCGAGTTAGCCAGAATCTATATTACACTGTCAATTATGAACCAAATTTCGAAGGTTTGGTTTTCGTCCTTCAAAGAGTTAGATTTTGAGTCTGATCTGATTCCGAGATTCGTGAAGAGAACAGAGCAAACACTTAGTTTAGAATGGCAGATATAGAGTCAGGTTTTGCTTCACAAATTAATCAAGTTAAGTAATACTAAAATTACCTACTGGTGGCTCAAATAAATCGGATTACTAAATCTATAAAAATACATAAAAATGCAGACAATAAGAGACCTTCCTCTTTTATGTACATAAGTCACATAATAGACATAGTTATCCATTGTAAGCCAATGGCCCATGTGAACTAGCATAATCAACTTAATTAAATCCACCAGCACCGGGATCACAATCCGTTGAGTTCGTGGCACGCGTGGATTTGCAAGGATTTCCATCAAATTAAACACCGTCTTTGCCCAACTATTTATAAAGATTCCGCGGGGGCGCCATTCATGGGAAATTGACGTGTGGACTTGGCTACCATGTAGGGTTGTCGACTCGGAGACTTTATACTTACCTATATTTTTAAAATATATTTATTGCTAAAAATTATTTGTTCCTGAGTTATGAATATTTTTAAATATTTATAGGTAATACAGGATGTCTTTAGTCATCGGACAAAGCCGAAACGTACATATACGTACAAGTACTTTAGACTTGCTCCATGTTCGTTTTATAAATCATAGTTTTATTGATATATTTTTATTCCATTTAAATTTACCATTATTCAATAAAATAAGATGGACACATCACATTTCTGCTAACAATTTGAGCCAGTATTTGTACTAACAATAACAAATTTGTACCAGCCCTGTCGAAAAAAGCTTTCGGCTCAGCCCCCATTGTGCCGATCGAGAGGTACGCATCTACCTCATAACCTTCGCCCCGTCCTATTATTCTTTCTGACGTCTTCATTTCCAAGGGAACTTTCATACCCATATAGAGCTGTTATAATACGCTTGACTTTTAAGATACTTACATTCAGGCTGAATTTGTTATGTAGGTATGGCTATTTACATAAAAAAATTGTTTATCAGTCAGTAAATATGTACCTAGTTAATACTGAACAATATACGTTATCAAGTAAAAAAAACAGCTATTGATAAATATTAATTATTACCTGTAATATGGTAATAATTAACATTGATTTATTTCGCAAATCACACCTATTACGAGCAAGTGTGTTGAAAAACATTGCGTGTATCAGGGGCGGTACATGCATTACAAACACTCGTTCGCAATTTTTTTTACCGCCCTTCATACACAATGTAGATACTATAATTACTTAAATATGTAAGTATTTACCTATATATTATAATGTCGATGGTAAGTTGGTAATGTCTGTTTAAGCAACTTCATTATACGTCTATGATCATTATAATATTGTCCAATCGTCACTGTCCGGTCATTATTTTAGAACGTAATATATTTAGACCGGTGATTTTAGTGTTAAAACAACTCTATATAGTTTTGTTCTAATACACAAACGTATTCTATTGCGTGTGAATAAGAATACACATAAAAGCCTCGAACACGGCCCTGTATGATACTTCCAATTTTCGTGGACCCCTTTCAGCTCAATGCATCTTTCTGTGTTTCTTGTATCGTTTAAGGGTGTACCTTAGGAGAGAAGGTCTTTCTACTTTGGTCCTGATTTCACAACAATCGAGCACGTAAGGACGCATTTTATATGGATTCTAAACGCATTCCACAAATGAACACAATTTGAAGATAAATGTGATTCGGTTCGCAATTTCAATGAGCCGTTGTATTATTCTAATACCGTAATATTTCGTGCGAGATAAGAAAATGGATAGATTTGTTTGATGAGTGTGATGTCACCTCCATATAGTAAAATAAATCAAGATATCTTGTTCAAACTCCAATACAATTTGAATTTTGGAAATAACGATAACAATGAATATCTGTGTTTTGTCCTAATAAGAACTTATAATTATTTTGTTAGTACCTACACAATAAGTAAATAAAGCAGCTAAATCAAACAATACTACTTACTTATACAATTAAATTAATGCATTGACTTGAGTAATCTTCAAATAAGCCAGTAGACAGAATCTGAGCGCTAATATTTCGTACACCCACAGCAAATAAGCAGAGGGAATCAAAGCCCCACAAAAGCCTACGTGCATTAGCATGAAGTGGATGACATACTCTCCTCGGATTAATCCGATATTAGTCATGCATCAAAGGACTCCCAACGCGACCGGCATTGTGGAACTCAGCGGTGAACAATACGTCAAATTATTAAGCAATCGTAACGTTTGAGTGCTCCTTGACCCATTTCTGTCCATATTAAATTACAGCTTATCTGCTTGTCTGGAGTAAAGCCTGCAGGGGCGGAATAAGAGCCAGTTCGATGGAACAAATACTTAAGTGGCTGTTTAATCAAGTCAAATTATAATCTACGGGACATTGATCGACATAGTGACTTGTCTACTAAATAGATTGGCTTAAGGGTAATTCTACACATCATTATTTTATTCTAAAATATATCCAATTTCATAGTTTCATTCTTTCTCAGGCGTGTTTTCGTTGATATCATAACTTATCCTCAGGATTCATATTCATTCAATTTAAAGAAGATAAGCTTTGGACATCAGAAAAGTCCTTGTTTGGGAAAAAACTGACTTTGAAAGTACTATACTGAACAGTAGTATAGTTTTAGTCGCACTACGCCCCTAACTAGGCCTACTTAAATTTACGACTAGGCCGAGTGAGGTGATCTCATTGTTACAAAAGTTACTCGTGAACCCTATGACCTCTTCAGTTAGCAATACAGCTAGGTTAGCATTAAACAGGGTGTCCAAAAAATTCGAAAGTAGATCAATTAGAAAAAGTAAATCATTTACGAGATTACTTAATTTAAGTTTAATTTAAATTTAAGTTTTTTTTAACTTGTACCAATATTAGTGCTGTTCATTTTCACGCATTTTGCTTTCTTTTTAAATCTTTTTTTTTTTTTTTTTTCAAAACTTTTTTAATGATTACCTTAGAAATAAGCCACGCACTTTCTTCTGTGTTATTTAATGAAACTGTAGCTTTACTTTTAAGTTTTTATGTTTTCATGTTCATAAACCTAATGTATGACTGTTTGTTTCTAAATAAATAAAATAAAAAAATAAAATAATTACTTAGGTATGAAAAATAATAATTGCATAGACAAATATTTAAAACGATATCTGCGTATAAAAATCCGGTTAGATTTATAAAAATATTTTTACCTTGTAAATGTATGACTGACTTACCAATATAATAAGAATAAGACCCCAAGTACCTAAAACCCAAACAATTCAACGGTTAAAATCACCTTATGTTAAGTAGCTAATTTGCTGGCAATTATGCAGTTGGACATGTGACAGCTAGCCTTTGATCATTTACTTAAACCTACTATTTACATAATACCGTAATCTAGAAACAAGCTTCTTTACAACAGACGGTACGAAATCACTGTGCAATGTGCAGTTTCCGTTATTTTTTAAATTACAGTCGTATTGTTTGATCGTACGCTCTAATATGCCTTGAAATTCATTTCCTAATTTTGTCGGGTACAAGCCATCTAATTTTGTCATTACCTGTCTCTTCGGATACCAGAGATGTCTTGTAATGGAAAAGACGAATTTCTTGCTGGAATGGATTATTTAAGTGTTATCTCTACGAAAATATTCCTTTATCCATTCTTGAGTAGATCGAAAACTAAGCTCCTTTTCTATCAGATTATTTGTTTTTTGATAATTTTTGCATCCATTCAACAGTTCATTTTCTTGTGTGTTTCGAAATTGAACAGTTTTCTTGACATCGTCAATATCGCACCAAATATCGGAGTTTGTGTGATGTCAGTTACTAAATACATAAAAGTCAATAACAATAAGGAATTGTACGATTTGATATTTGTTCATTTCCGTACAAGTATGTGGGATATCGTCTCCGAAAACAGTCAAGAAAATGAGAAAATTTTGAAAAGATACCAGAGAATTATACATTTCATTACACTATGGTTTGTTTATTACGTGGTACCGCTGATCTCGGCCGTCACATCGTTCCCGATTCTAATTATGTATTACGATAACGTGGTCCTTGGCAAGAAACTCGAGCACCGTTATCCTTTCGAAGCCTGGTACCCTTTTGACAAAGTAAAGTGGTATTACGCTGCTTACGCATGGGAAAGCTTTATTACGGGGCTTGTTGTTTGTATTTACACATTTTCCGACCTAATAAATGTTTCGTATATAGCATACATATGTTTGGAGTTGAAACTTCTTGGTACTCACCTCAAAGGACTAATAGAAGCTGAAGACATCGAAAAACTAAAAAAATCACAAAATGTTACGGCAATTCATTACAAAATTAGGCAAAAACTAAGAGGAATTATCATAAAACATAATTTTTTAGCTGAGTAAGCTGTAATCTTTATATTTTTAGTAATATATTATTAGATTTTACTTTTGTTACTCAGTGGTGTTTTTAATTTTCAGCATTTCATCTCAACTAGACGCTGTGTTCGGAGACATAATGCTTGTTAATTACACATTTGGTTCCGTGTTTATTTGCCTAACAGCTTTTACGTTTACGGTAAGAAACACGCCTTACAACTTTTTTTATAAACATTTTATTTTTATACGTAGTAACGGAAAATATTTTTCTTTCAGGTTACCGATGAACTTTATTGCACATTACGCTGTTTTTTCTTTCTTATTTCATTGCTTGTTTCCATGCTGAACCAATGTGTCATAGGGCAATGTATACGTGATCATGTAAGTTATATTTTCAACTAATAATGAATCCTGTGTTTGCTTTCGACTGGGCTTATTAATAATAAATAACTCAGAGATCCTGTCCACTTTGGCAACTAATTCCAAGATTTGGCGTAGGCGCTAGTTTCACGAAAGCGACTGTCATCTTAACTTCCAACCCAGAGGGTAAACTAGGCCTTATTGGAATTAGTCCGAGTTCCTCACGATGTTTTTCTTCACCGGAAATCAAATGATATTTCGTACATAAGTTCCGAAAAACTCATTAGTACGAGCCGGCAGGATTTGAACCTTCGGGTAGTTCGAATTGAAAGTCGCACGCTCCTACCGCTGGGCCACCAACGCTTCTTTAACTATGCATTATTCTTACGTTGAAATATATTTTCAGAGCGAGCAACTAGTCCAAGCTTTGTACGATTCCAAGTGGACCTACGGCGATAGACAAACGAGACAGTTAGTCCTGATGCTAATCATGCGCATGCAAAAACCCTTTCAGCTTACTGCTAAGGGCTATGTTGCTATGAATCTCGACACTTTCACCACAGTAAGTTTCATTTACTTCCCTGTAGTAGACCCTAGTCAGTTTCTCTACAAAATGCCTCACAATTTTATAAAAAAAATACAGTTACAATGTTTTTTTTGTACACTTTTAATGCCATGCGATCTTGTTTTTGGGTCAAGGTTTGATACACAACGTGTATACAAAAACTGATGACCCTTTTAAGAGTGTAATCCGTATCATTAAAATGATTCTCGAAACTGTATGAGGTAGGTCGTTCTAAGGGGGAAAAACCTCCATTCAAAAAAACTTTGGCGTCAATTGTTTTTTATTCGAATCTTATTCTAATCGGTAAGAACCTATACGATAGGTACTGATAACGCCTATAAACGGATCTGGAAATCCCATTACATGTCTTTTATCAATTATCATTTAAAGTCTATATTGCAAAGAAAGATTAGGCAATTTTATTTCATTCACCGCTAAGAATCTTTCGTATAGCGCTAAGCCGTAGCTGATAACATGCATTTCCAGCTTTGTAGCGAAAATGGCGCGACGAATGGGGTGATGACGTGTCGTCATTAGCGCTGAATGGGTTAACAAAGCTTGTTCTCACCGACCGAAACTTTGTTTCAGATTTGCAGCACATCATATCAATTCTTCAATCTACTGCGTACTATGTACAATCCTAAGGCAAACTAAGTCTGTATTTCTAGTTTTTGTCGGAAAAATAAGATTTGATTCAAGCTTTTATTGCTGAATGTAGTTTTCTTTCCACGGTCAACAGAAACTTTGTTTTTTTTTCGTTCTTCAATAAGTTACAGTAAGTGTAAACCTACCTTCAATCTAAAATCGGTCCTGGCGGCATTTCTTTGTTGTATCGCAATGCTGATACGTTGATCACCGCCAGTCCCCATCATCCGAACAGCTCGATGGTACTATAACAGTGTATTGTCATCCAACTTACATAAGCATGTGAAGTTTCAGCTTTGACGGGATGTTAGTCAACTTCAGCTTGCAAGGTTTGACCCTAACAAACAACACACAAAATAAAAACTTGTAAAATCCTTAGTTTAGCTAGTACTAAACTACTAACTAGTAGCAATATTAATGTAATTCAAGTAAAATAGTAATAAAATAATACTACTTACACCTCATCAATTATGATTTCTATTCAGTGACAAAGATTATCTAAAATCCTAATTCATTCCATCTCGCTATTCAATACAAAGTGATGATTTTATCCGTTTTAAGATGTTAGTAATGTTACATTGCACCGAAGAAAATATTTAAATTGAATAAGTATACTTATTATAATGTCCTTATTCGTGTTTTTTTTGTATGCTAATTAATTCCACGCTTAATATGCAATGTCCATAACTTTGTTTCAAGACTTAACGATATTGCATTTGAAAAAAGGAGGAATACAATATACGAGAGCATGCGAGTTACAGGCGATATTTGGCAACAATTTTGATGCCATCTTGCCTTTATTGCGTCGATTACTGGCAACTTTCAATATAGGAGCCTTAGCTTAGCCAATTGGAACTTTCTATTGCGTAGTCATTGCATACGATTTTCACCAAATTTTTGTAGCATTAGACTTTACTCCGATTTCAAGGGGGAAAAGGTACAGGGGCGGGAAAAGATGAGGAGGATATCTATATGCCTTTTTCAATGACCAGCAGGGTTAGCATGGTTGCCATTTTATCGCTTATCACGCTATGCGTCACTTTCGCACATACATACTTGTTAGAACGTGACAGCAACGTCGGTAAACGATAAAAACCCGACCATCATAGACTAGCAAGCGGTCATTGAAAAAGGCATATAGATATGCAGTGTACAGTTGTACACTGTGACGGTTAAAACTGACAATAGCCGTCGGTATAGACTTTATGAAACGACCAAAATCAATTTTGCATGTCGGCTCCCCTAAATCAATCGTTTAGTCAAAAGGAGCCGCTATGTAAAATGGATTTCCTTATTATCCATCATTAGCCGTAAATCGAATAAATTCGAGCCGTAGACCAGGACTTATACTAGTGTGACTTTTAAAATAGAAATGCAACTTCAAACTCAAAACTTCAAACAGAACTAAAGTCACCGACATAGCCCTCCGGATGAGCTAGCTGAAGTGCCAATGTCCAGGCCACATTGCACGCAGAGCAGATGGCCGATGGGGTCGAACACTGAATGAGAATGAGAATGAGAGAATGAGAAATCGTTTATTATCTATTAAGTGTTTACATCTTTTGGTTCCCGTAGGATTGTGTCAGCTAACTTATGTCTAAAGAAGATCTGTGAAAGCTGTAGGTGTTATGTCACAAGTGAAAAATAAGATGTTAGTTTTTATGTGTGTGATTGTGTTACATTTATTTTATTCTTAGAGGACGAGGAGCTGCCCCGTCACGAGGCCAGCGTCTCATGTCTTTATTTGGAATGTACATGATCTCTCCCAGTCTGTAATTTGTTAGTAGTGGGTTGAATTCACCGTGCGCCAGGTAAGCATCCCCAGGTGTGACTAGGTCTTCTATGCCCAGTGAAGTGATTTTGCCCAGCATTTTGTGATGTAGGTCTGCAGCCCGCAGGTGCCATGCTTCAAGGTCGGCCATTTCCCACAGAGTTTCAGTGGGTAAACGTTTCGAGAACTGGCCGGCACTCTTCAGCGCCATTCTATATTGCCTCTCTATTTTTTGTAGGTTTGAGTGACTGTATCTTGGTAATAGCTGTACCACTCCATAGTCCATAATTGGAAGGATACAAGCTTGGATGACAGCTAGTTTCACTTCCAGGTCTGTCTTTGCGTAGAAACCGATAATAGGTCGCAGGGCACCTCTTACTTGTTTTAGCTTCTTGACAACTTTTTCGGTATGTGGGTTCATTTTGAGAGCCTTGTCGAAGATGACGCCCAGATATTTTATGTGGTTTTTGTATGTGAATGTCTCGTCTTTAATTTTAACCGTTGGCTTGAATTTCTTCTTTTTAGTGAAAAGGATACACTCCGTTTTATCGACGTTGCATTTCAGACCCCATTTATTGTAGTAGTTCACTATAGTTTCAGCTGCCCACTCCGCTCTTATAGTGGCATGATCGGGACTAGAAGCCCTGTTTAAAATGCACAAGTCATCAGCGTATTGGGACAGTTTCAGCCCTCGTATTCTGTCGTGAGTGTCCCATATGTCGTGAACGTATAGGTTGAAAATCATTGGTCCGAGAATCGAACCCTGTGGCACGCCGTGTGGTATTTTCTTTACTTCTCCTTGCATGGTCCGGTATTTTCCCACTAATGAACGGTCTTCTAGGTAATTTTCTAGTATTTTGATAACATTGTTTGGGGCATTACCATTTTGCAGCTTCTTTATTAGGCCTTTATGATTGATAGAATCGAAAGCTTTACTCAGATCCGTACATATCATAGACACACTATCTCCTTGCGCGAGTGCATCCGTAATGATTTTACCAGTACGGAGAATTTGCGTTGCGGTGCCTCTAAATCTAGTAAACCCGTGTTGAAATGGTGGTTGCATCTTGTCGATGGTGCCTTGTAACCTAGATAGTATTATTCTCTCACATAATTTTCCCATTATATTCAGTAGCGTAATTGGTCTGTAAGAGGTAGCTTCTTTGTGACTTTTACCAGGTTTGTGCAAGAAGATGCATTCACCAAGTTTCCATCGTCTCGGAAAGTAACCTGTGGTGAGGACAAAGTCTATGATAGTTTTAAAAGCTTCAAGAAAAACGTCTCCTCCTAGCTTCAGTGCGTCAGCTTTTATTTGATCTGGTCCTGGGGCTTTCTTATTCTTGAATTTTCTTAATTCATAACGTATCTCTTTACGTATCGTTCAAAAGGAGTGGTCTTTTCTGAGCCTTCATCAAATGGGTTTATGTAAGCTTCTTTAACTATAGCCACGTCCATTAGCGTATTTATTATATCCTTTTCTGTTGTGCATCCTTCAATGTTAGGAAGTTTCGTGTTTGGCGCTTTCAGGTTTTTTTGGATTTTCCATAACTTTGTTCTACAGTCTACGGGATCTTCAAGAGCTTTCAACCAACTTTGTTCTTTGAGCTTCATGAGAGCCTCTTTGGCTTGATTTTTTAATCTGTTGTACTCTAAGCGTGCTAATCGAGTTATTTCTGGATTCAGATGATTCCTTTTTCGCCAAGCTTGCGTCTTTGCTCGATTTCTTAAGTCAATCAGTTCATTTATTTCTTTTGGGCGAAAGTCTCTTCTGTTGTATGCTTTTAGAGGCGCATGGATGTCCAAGTTTTCTATGTATTTATCACATGATTGTTCATTAGTTATTGGCGAAAGACGGGAAATGTTCTTACACAGGGTGGTCCTATAGGCACTTCTGGTTTCTTCGCTTTCCGTAATTTTATTCATATTCCTGGTGAGTTTTACCTCGCGATCAACATTAAGTTTGATATCTAGTATCCAAGGAACGTGGTCTGAACCAATTGACGTGACTTGTTTCATTCTAAAGTCCTGTGCTTGTTGAAGTTCGTGAGTGATTAATGCAGCGTCGAGAATATTATTACCCTGATTCGTCGGTCGTGATGGCAACCCGGTATGTTTCAATTCACACACTCCTTCCTGTTGTAACCTCTTAACAAGATTACCCAGACCCGCGTCTCTTGAGTGTCCCAGTTGTTTCATACGCAGGTTAAGATCTCCAATTATAAGTGAAGGCTCGTCCATGAGTGTGTCTTCAAGTTCTTCTCTAGCTTGGTGTTGGTCTGGGATGGGAAAATATACCCCTTTTATTTTAATGTATTCCCCAGAGCGTTGATTGTAGACTAGTTTTATGGCGATACCCTCGATCTTGCCATCGTCTTCTTCCCACCCTGGTGTAAGCGCCGTTTGAGTCCATCTTAGTCCTCTGGCGATGTACATCGCGGTGCCCAAGTGCTTTGCTCGGCTGTGCGTTAGTTTGTCATAGTTAATGATATCAAATTTTACCTTGTCAAAGTCGACTTTGCACTCATTTAGTATGATTATGTGAGGCAAGTGTTTATCAGCCAAGGCTTTTATTTCTATGAATTGGGGTCGAACACTGCTCGGGTGGAGACCACGGCTTGGCAAACGTAGCGTAGGACGTCTACAAGATGGACAGATGACCTTTTGAAGATCGCCGGGAGACGCTGGTTGCAGGTCGCCTCAAACCGGTACATATAGAGGTCCCAAGGGGAGGCCTATGTTCAGCAGTGGACGTCTTACGGCTGATATGGCGATGATGATGATGAAATAAATTTAAAAATCCTGTCGTTGCAAAACACCAGTATTTGTTAGCTATTTTGAGTTTACTGGGAATCACTAATTCAAATCAAAGGAATTAAAGCCTATCACGCCAACCATCCCAGCAATACAGCTAGAGGAGGAAGTGCAGTGATAATATAAGAAAATATTCCCCACTACGAACAAATAAAGATCGAAAACCCTGACAGCCAAATCATTGCTATATGTATCGAAACAAAACGGTATCCTGTGACCATATCAGCTATATATTGCCCTCCAAAGTATGCATTGAAAGCCCCGCAATACAAGGATCTCTTAGACCAGCTTGGAAACAGATTTATATTAGGTGGAGATTTCAATGCTAAGAACACCCATTGGGGATCTCGACTTACAACCACAAAGGGAAAAGAACTGCTGTATGCTATCAAAGAAAGTCATTGTGACGTAATATCAACAGGGAAGCCTACCCACTGGCCTACCGATGTCAACAAAGTCCCAGACCTAATAGATTTCTTTATACTTAAAAATATCTCAAACAAATACATTGATATTGAGGAAGGGTATGATATGAGCTCGGATCATTCCCCTATCATATTAACTTTAAGTGAGCAAATAATTTTAAAAGAAAATATTTTACACTTAGTAAACAGAAAAACAGACTGGGAAAGCTTCAACGTGGACCTAGAAAACACGCTTGACCTGAAAGTTCCCCTGAAAACCACCGAACAGCTAGACTTTGAAGTTAACAAATTCATAGTAGACATTCAACGATGTGCTTGGAACAATACACCTAACACCAAAAAACGGGTATTTGGCAACTTTTCCTCCGCCTCCTCAAGAAATAACAAAAGAAAGCACCAGGCTATGACCTTATCACTGGTGAAGTTCTTCGCAACTTGCCACGTAAAGCAGTAGTAAAACTCACGACTCTTATAAACGCTACGTTCAGATAAAAATATATCCCAGGAGTGTGGAAATTTGCGGAAGTGATTATGATCCCCAAACCAGGAAAGCCAGCACACGAGGTGACTTCATATAGACCAATATCACTTCTACCCATTATGGCCAAATTACATGAAAAACTTTTGTTACAACGATTAAGACCCATTATAGAGGACAAAAACTTAATCCCTGATTACCAATTCGGCTTCAGACAAAAACACTCCACTATTGATCAAGTCCACAGAATAACCAATATAATTGAAAAATCAAAATGTCCTGTAATGTTGTACCCGAGCAAGTTTTATTTAACGGGGTAACCTCTACTGATGGGGTAGTCATGAGCAATCTCTTTAATGATTACTTTAATTCTGTATTTATACCCGCTCCTAGTGATGGGCAGAGGCCGCTGTTGTCGCACTGTCCCAATGATAGTTTAATCGATCTGTGTTCTATTAATATTGTTACGTTTGAGGGGTGGGTACTTTATAAAAAATGCACTAATTAACCACTAATTAAAACTGAGGCTTTATTTCTACTTACAAGACACCAAACACAGTACTTGAACACAATTATCACACACTAATTTAACGCACTCGTCACTTTTACCTCACTCCGATTCGCTCTTGATCCGCACTGTATCGCATTCAGAATTGAACTACTCTGTGGCTGCAGGCTGCCGCTATATATACCCGTCGGCGGTACTCCTGATGGTTCCAGAATGTTCCAGCCAAATCTCGCCTCGACAGGTCGGCTTCGATTCTAGTAAGTTCGCGAGTAGGTACCTAAGTACTTCTCGCGATGCTTCTAGACGCGGCTGGGTACTAGGCAGGTGTGTCCGCGAGTATTCGAGAACGTTCTCGACTCTTACCGTCTCTTTCTATAGGTACTTTTCTTTCACACCCTTCTCGAATGTTCCGTATAGCTATCTCTTTCTAAGAGTGCTGTCTCTTTCACACACTTCTCGAATGTTCCGTATAGCTACTAGGCAGGTGTGTTCGCGAGTACTCCAGAACATTCTCGATTCTTGCCGTCTCTTTCTATCCTTCTCTTTCACACACTTCTGGAATGTTCCGTATAGCTGGCTCTTTGTAAGAGTGCTATCTCTTTCACTCCTTCGAGAAATTTCGCCATATACTGATTTGTACTTCAGGGGCCCATAAGGGGTCCTGAAAACGCCTGAAAACGGGTTTTCAGGTTATTGTGCCATCTGGTAGAGGGTGGCCTGAAACGAACTGAAAACATGTTTCAGGCGCCTGAAAACAACGGTAACTGGGGTAAATTTTGAATCTTCTAGTATGTGAAAGAGGCACCTCTAAAACGGCCTGAAATCACTTTTCAGCCTGCTGAAAACGCTTCTAAGGCAAGAAAAATCACATTTGAAGTTTTGTTCACATGACCGGCGTAACACTACCCCCTCCTAAGACATGCTCGTCCCGAGCATCATCATTATTGCCGTGGTATTTCGCCAGCCGATCAACGTGAACAATCTTACATGGGCTTCGTGAATTTCGCTGTATCCGATACGTGACGTCGTTGATTTTTGTGACCACTTTATATGGCCCTTCCCAATTTGGAGACAGTTTCGGAGACTTCCCTTTCTTTCGCATCGGGTTATGTAGCCACACAAATGAACCTTCCTCGTACCCCATTTGGTTAGACTTCCTGTCATATCGAGTCTTCATTTTTGTGCTAGATTGAAGCCCTTGTTCACGAACTAGGCTGTGAACGTCATCAATCCGATCCCTTAAATTGCACGCATATTCTGTGATGCACCTTGGAGTATCCGGGGGTCGACCAGTTAGGAGATCAGCAGGTAACCGAAGCTCTCTTCCAAAATTCGCATACGCTGGCGTAACTGCCGTACTTTCATGGGTTGCTGACCTGTATGACATCAAAAAGAGAGGAATATGCCGGTCCCAATCTTTTTGGTGAGTCTCAACAACTTTGGCCAGGTGTCTCTCCAACGTCTGATTGAATCTTTCGACCATTCCATCCGATTGTGGGTGATATGCAGTAGTCCTAGTCTTATGCAGTCCCATGATTCGACAAGTCTCCTGAAATACCGCAGATTCAAAATTTCTGCCTTGGTCACTGTGTATTTCCAGGGGTACTCCGAAGCGGCAACAAACTTCATTCACTAACTTTTCTGCAACGGTGACTGCTTCCTGATTAGGAATGGCAAATGCCTCAGGCCATTTGGTGAAGTAGTCCATTACGACAAGTATGTACTTGTTGCCAGAGTCTGTTGTTGGGAATGGCCCTGCCACATCTAACGCAACCCTTTCCCAGGGCGCACCGACGTTGTACACCTTGAGTGCACCTCTGCTTCGGGTCTGCGGTCCTTTAACCGAAGCACAGTTTACACACTTTTTGCACCAATTTTCGACATCTTCACGGCAGTGAATCCAATAAAACCGCTGTCGAATTTTCATTAAGGTCCTTTTCACTCCAAGGTGTCCACCAGAAATACCGTTGTGGAAACTCTCTAATACATCTTTCACTCTTTTTCTCGGGACGACAACTTGTAGGTGAGCATCTTTCCCATTAGCCGATTCCCATTTCCTGCATAGTACACCGTTATGCATAAGCAAGCTGTCCCATTGTGCCCAGTAGCTTTTTGTTATCGTACTCATTGGAGCTACTTCACACCATTTTGGTTTGACTACACCCGCATTAATCCACTCAAAAATGGGTTTCACGTCGGGGTCCTCTTTTTGTGCTTGTTGCATGACTTCGTCGCTCCATTCCTCACTAACGGTGTCTGTCCTCAACATCCTCAAACATTCCTTGCCCTCTTGTTTAACACAATGCTTACAGTCATCTGGGCAAGGTCTTCGAGATAGAGCATCCGCGTTTCCGTGCAATTTCCCACTGCGATGTTCGATGACAAAGTCATATTCCTGAAGCTGTTCAATCCACCTGGCCACCTGTCCCTCGAGATTCTTAAATTCCAACAACCATTTCAGGGCAGCATGATCAGTCCTAATTCTAAATCTTCGCCCTAACAGGTATTTACTGAAATGCTGTAAAGTCTTAACAACTGCCAGTAGTTCCCTCCGTGTGACGCAGTAATTTCTCTCAGGTTTTGACAACGACTTACTAAAGTAGGCGATTACGACTTCGTTATCTCCCTTCTTTTGTGACAGAACGCCTCCAATACCTGTATTACTCGCATCCGTGTCAACAATAAAATCAACTTCTGGATCTGGATAACCCAGTATTGGAGTTTGGCAGAGTCTTTGCTTGAAACTTTCCGTACACCGCTCGGTCCAATCAAATTGTCGCTTTTCTTCAGTCAGTTCATGCAACGGTTTTGCGATATCTGAAAAGTTCTTCACAAACCGCCTGTAGTATGAACATAGTCCTAAGAAGGCACGTACAGCAGTTTTGTCCTTTGGTATCGGCCAATCCTTCACGGCGCTAACCTTTTCAGGGTCTGTCTGAATGCCATCCTTCGAAATCACATGTCCCAAATAATTGACTTTTCGTTTGAAGAGTGAACATTTCTTTGGACTCAGTTTAAGGTTTGCCTCTCGTAACTTAGATAATACTTGCTCCAATTTGTTGAGGTGATCATCGAAGTCTCTTCCAACGATGATTATATCATCCAAATAGACCAAGCAAGTGTCACCTAATAGACCAGCTAGTATCTGTTCCATCAACCTCTCAAATGTTGCCGGTGCGTTACATAATCCAAACGGCATGACATTAAACTGCCAGAGTCCCTTTCCGGTCGAAAAAGCAGACTTCTCTTTATCTTTATCCTTGATTTCGACTTGCCAATAGCCACTTTTTAAATCCAACGTTGAAAACCATTTCATTCCATTCAAAGTCTCTAAAGTGTCATCGATTCGGGGCAATGGATAGCTGTCTTTCTTAGTTACATCGTTCAGGCGGCGGTAGTCGACGCAGAACCTCATAGTCCCGTCCTTCTTCTTCACTAAAACTACGGGTGAACACCACGGGCTGGTTGAGGGTTCGATAACGCCGCTCTTCCTCATTTCTTCAATCATGTCCTCTACTTCCTTCTCTCGAGCTACTGGAACTCGCCGAGGTCGTTGTCTGATAGGTGTAACTTCACCAGTGTCGATCTCGTGTTGTACTACTCCAGTCCTTCCGATGTCACTGTCGTGCGCAGAAAAAACATTGCTGTATCGCAACAATAATTTCCGTGCCTTAGTCTGCTCTTCCTTGGTAAGGTCGTTACTTGACCCATCCAATAACCTTTCTATGTCGATTGAAGACAGAGTATCTCGAGATTCCTTAGCCTCTATAGGGTTCTGACAGCTTCGTATCCATGAAATTTCCTCGCATGATCCAACCAGAGCTCCTTTATTAAGGACGCACTCAGTGTCACTAAGGTTAAGAACTCTCACAAATGCTTTAGATGATGTAGTTACCACCGTGCGGGCTGCCATCCATGGTTTATCATTGCTGACTTTTTCCACAATTACGCATCGACGACATCCTTGTTTCGTGTCACATGGCAATCGTACAGGAACTAGCACCTGTGCCTTCGGCTGGAGGATAGTCCTTTTACTACAGTAAACATTTCCACTTACCCCACCCTCCATGGGCACCTCATCAGATCCGCATTTCAAGACTCCAACTTTTAAGTCAATTTTACAACCATGGCCTCTCATAAAATCCAGTCCAATAATGCAGTCATCAATTATGTTAGCAACGATCACTTTATGCCAGTAGCTTTTCTCACCAATTTTTAAAGCTACTCCTCTCTCCCCCTGGATGGGAATGTACTGGCCGGTAGCGGTTTGCAGCTGGAGATGCCTAGGTCGGACTAGATGACCTCTGGTCAGGTGTTTCAGTAGCCGAGAACTGATCACCGTCCGAGAAGCTCCGGTGTCGATGGTGAGGTGACATGGTATTCCACCAATTTCTCCCATGACGATCAGACTATTCCCGTCGTTAACCTGTGAGATCACTATTGGGACATTTCGACCACCAGCCAGCACTCGTCCCTTAGTCCTGGCTTTTATTCGTTTCCCTGCTGCGGCTCTGAGACAATAGAGCCAGTTGTCCTTGGCACCAGGGTTTGCCCTCGTTCGTTCCCACTGCGATTTTTCGGGCAGCTGGTTTGGATGTGGCCGCGCTCTCCACAACGGTAACATCGTGGCCCAAACTCACGACGGGGTGCAGTCGGCTCTCTTGCTGACACTTCACACACCCTGAAAGGTCTTGATGGATCCTGGCGGACAGCTTCCACTTCTAGAGCGTGGGCCATCGCGTCCTTCAGAGTCCCATGGTGCCCTAATCGAACTGCCGCTCGCACTTCCAGGTCCCGTATTCCGTCAACGAAGGCCTGCACAAGCGTGGTGTCTACGAAAGAGGCAGATGTACGTTGGTACGCCTTTCTGACCAACTTCTCAATTTCCAGGGCCCACTGTTGTAAGGTCTCATTACGGCCCTGTGTTCTATCCTTCAGCTGAGCTCTGTAGACGTGTTCAAGGTGGCTATCACCATAACGGGCCTCCAACGCTTCTAGAAGCCGGTCGTATGATTTCTCTTCTCCTAAGGCTTCGAGTATTGTAAGAGCCTCGTCACGAAGCGCTAGGGTTAGAGCTGTCCTGGCTTGCTCCTTACTCCAGCCGTTAGCCTGAGACACGGACTCGAACTGCAGCTTATATGCTGTCCACGAAGATGTGCCGTCAAAAGGAGGTACCTTAAACCTACCACTTCCTGACATGGGTGCATCTGATACGCAGGTACTCGTACCACTGGCCACTTTTATTTCCAGTTTCTGGAGGCGGTTCTTGTAGGTTTCAACTTTGTCCTTGACGTCATTAACGGTTTCCTTGACGTCATTAACGGTTACCTTGACGTCCGTCAATTGTGTTGCGTGCTGAGAAACTTGAACGTCTAAGTCCATTAGTTTCCCCTGGACTTCACTCATCTCCCGCTTCCATTCAGTCGAACAGGCGCGTATGCTCATGTACCTCCATGAGCATACGCGCCTGTTCTTCTTGTTTCACGAGTTGACCACGTAGCTCCTCCTTCAGTTCTCTCCGGAGAATTTCCGATTGTTCTTGTTGTTGTCTCGCTTGTTCACGTTGTTCTCTCGCTTGTTGCTCTTGTCTTATAGCTTGTTGCTTCAAGAGCAGAAATATCGCATTGATGTCTACGTCTTGCTTGGCGGGGGCGGTTGAGTCCGATGAACCGGCTTCTGGTGCCGGATTCTGACTTGCTGCAGCTTGGCTCCGGGTCTGAACTCCCATCGGCACGTCCTCACTGGCTGCATCATGACTCCGGGTCTTGTCTCCCGTAGGCACGTCCTCACGTGGCGTCAATGGCATTTTCTATCCCACTTCTGACACCAAATGTTACGTTTGAGGGGTGGGTAGGGTAAACGTACCAGTGGTCAGCCCCAAATCGAGTTTTTGAAGTTTGAATAGCTGGCATTTTTACAGGTTTCGTCGGATAATGAAACGAAGTACATGATTGTATTAATTGTTTATTATAGTTTTTTAACAACCTTTGGCGAAATCAATATTTCTCTTTATAAAATATATATTTAACTTCAAATAAAAAATGACCCATTTTGCCAGTGGTCAGCCTCTAAATTCCAGTAACCAGCCACGATGGACCCAGTATTCAGCCCTCATAACTATGAATAAACATGAGATCAAAATGAGCTTAATTTATATAAAAATCAACAATATTATTTAAGTTTCTAGGTAGGTATTATGTCTTACAACTAAATTCTCAAAAAAAACAAAAATACCTTACTACTACCTGATAGAACTATTATTGCAAGCACACAATCACAGTACTTATTTGTGTTCATATTTTCTAGAACTTAATGATAAAACTTCAATATTTATTTATATAAAAATCAACGATATATATATATATATGAATATGTAAATAGTCCTCTTAAAGGAAAACCACATTTTGATAACTTTTCACACCAGTCCACCAGTACAGCTTCTTCTGCTTTATTTAAAATTGAATCAGGACCCATTTTTCTAGGACCTTCAGGGACACGTAGATGAATCCGATCTTGTAGTGTGCCTCGAGGAACTCCAAACGTTCTACTAGCCTTTCTTATCGGCATTCCATTTCGTATGGCTTCCATGGCATAAGAGAGTTTCTCTGGAGGATACGTTTGTCTTGACATCATGTTTGGCTAAAAAGGAAACAGAATATTTATCGAAGATTATTTACACAGGTACCTTTTTAATTGTTGTTATACCACCTTGTTAAATACAATGAAGAACTATTTTAGGTAATATTAAAATGTTGTCTACCAACGTCCATAAAAATACCACTTAAAAGGGTACTTACTATACAAGACACTTAACTGTACATTAACAATCGAATATAAACCTTAACGCACTGTATTAAAGTCGTAGGGGCTGCTTAATGAAACAGCAACACCCAGTGCCCAGCCGCGTAAAAATAAAATGTTTAAGGCGGCTGACCACTGGGTTTTTTGAGTAATATGAAAGGACATGCCTTACTAAATTTAAAAAGTTAAATTTAACGGTTTTAACGGCCGCCTTTTCTCACACTTTTAAAAATAATTCATAAACCCAGTATCCAGCCGGGGGGGCTGACCACTGGAACTTTTATGAAAAAGTCGTACCCAGTGCCCAGCCCCCACAATATTTACGTAAAACAGCGATATTTTCGTTCAAATTTAATATAATTAAATACATTAAGTTAAACATAAAGCTTAGTTGCATAACAAATGATCGAATTTGATGATAAAATGTGTTTTTCTTACCTTTAAAGAGAACACCACGCGAAGTAAAAATAATGGCGGACATGACACTACTGCTCTTGTCGATCGCCGCCACCTGAATGAACGAGTTTATTTCTCCCGTCTGACCCCCCGCCGCACCTGTCGTGTGACGTATTAATAAATGAGGAACCAAAGTTTCTATTTAAGTGCGCTTGATTCGTTTATTCGAATTGTAGCGATATTTATGACTAATAAACGACCGAAACGGCTGACCACTGGGCCCCGGCTGGCCACTGGTACGTTTACCCTACTTTATAAAAAATGCACTAATTAACCACTAATTAAAACTGAGGCTTTATTTCTACTTACAAGACACCAAACACAGTACTTGAACACAATTATCACACACTAATTTAACGCACTCGTCACTTTTACCTCACTCCGATTCGCTCTTGATCCGCACTGTATCGCATTCAGAATTGAACTACTCTGTGGCTGCAGGCTGCCGCTATATATACCCGTCGGCGGTATTGCTGATGGTTCCAGAATGTTCCAGCCAAATCTCGCCTCGACAGGTCGGCTTCGATTCTAGTAAGTTCGCGAGTAGGTACCTAAGTACTTCTCGCGATGCTTCTAGACGCGGCTGGGTACTAGGCAGGTGTGTCCGCGAGTATTCGAGAACGTTCTCGACTCTTACCGTCTCTTTCTATAGGTACTTTTCTTTCACACCCTTCTCGAATGTTCCGTATAGCTATCTCTTTCTAAGAGTGCTGTCTCTTTCACACACTTCTCGAATGTTCCGTATAGCTACTAGGCAGGTGTGTTCGCGAGTACTCCAGAACATTCTCGATTCTTGCCGTCTCTTTCTATCCTTCTCTTTCACACACTTCTGGAATGTTCCGTATAGCTGGCTCTTTCTAAGAGTGCTATCTCTTTCACTCCTTCGAGAAATTTCGCCATATACTGATTTGTACTTCAGGGGCCCATAAGGGGTCCTGAAAACGCCTGAAAACGGGTTTTCAGGTTATTGTGCCATCTGGTAGAGGGTGGCCTGAAACGAACTGAAAACATGTTTCAGGCGCCTGAAAACAACGGTAACTGGGGTAAATTTTGAATCTTCTAGTATGTGAAAGAGGCACCTCTAAGACGGCCTGAAATCACTTTTCAGCCTGCTGAAAACGCTTCTAAGGCAAGAAAAATCACATTTGAAGTTTTGTTCACATGACCGGCGTAACAATATTACAGAAAATTTGGTCTATAAGCACTTGTGTGGGGTAAATGTTAAAAAAGGTAGCGATATTGATTTTATTCATCCCCTCTTTATTAAGTCATATGCTAAAGAATTAACCATATCTATTACAAAATTTTTCAAAAAATCTATTTCATCGGGAACCTTTCCCGATACATGGAAAAAAAGCACTAATAATATCACAAGAGTGGCGATTCTCAATTAGTTACAAATTATAGGCCAATTAGTAAATTAAATATATTTGGTAAAGTTTTTGAAAAAAATGTCACAAATGAAATAACTGCCACGATTTATCAGCATGTATCAGAGTATCAGCATGGCTATTGCCGTGGTCGCAGTGTCAACACAAATCTTCTCAACTTTTCTGACTTTATTCTGAATAAAATTTCTTCCGGATGGCAAGTGGACGCCGTGTATACCGACATTACCGACTTCTCGAAATGTTTTGATAAAATTAACCACATAAATTTAATTATGAAGCTCGAGAAGCTCGGTATTCACGGTGACCTCCTCCGGTGGATTCAGTCTTACCTGAAAAATCGTAGCCAGGCGGTGGCGCTGAAGGGTTATACCTCCCGTTTTCTTCCGGTGCCGTCAGGCGTGCCGCAAGGTTCGCATCTTGGTCCTCTCCTTTTCATTTTATATGTCAATGACATGGCAACCTGCTTCAGAAACTCAAAACACCTTGTTTATGCTGATGATACGAAGATTTTTAAGGCTATATCTTCTGTAGCAGATTGCCGTAGTCTTCAACAAGATCTCGACAGTTTCCACGAATATTGTTCTAATAATTATCTGTACCTAAACCTAGATAAATGCTTTGTGATAAGTTTTTCCCGTAAACAATATGTAATCAATTTTAACTACTTCTTATCCGGGAAGAAGATAACTCGCGTTGATTCTAATAGAGACCTAGGTATTACTATGGATCCGCAGCTTAACTTCAATATTCATATGGACGATATTTGTAAAAGAGCCTATAAAAAACTAGGTATGATACTACGGATAGGTAAACCCTTTAAGCGCACCTGTACCCTCAAAATATTATTTTATTCTTACGTCAGAAGTATTCTGGAGTCCGGTTCTGTGATATGGTCTCCTCAATACGATGTCCATATAAATCGCCTAGAAAGGATTCAGAATGTGTTTTTGAGGGCACTTTGTTATAGGACTGGGACTCCTCTGGAATCGTCAGTAAAGTCTGCCAAACATTTTAATATGATTTCTCTTTGTAATAGGAGACTCTTTTTGGATACTATGTTCTTCTTCAAAATTCTGAAGAATGAAATTAATTGCCCAAATTTGCTACAAAAGATCGTGTTTAATGTCCCGCATCGCTCCTTACGTCCTCGTGATCTGGTTCATGTGAGTTTCGCACGTACTAATTATTCGAAACATACCTTTTTCATACGAGTAACAAAGAATTATAGTGAATATTTTTGTGACATTGATCCGTTTATGCATTCTCTTGATCCTTTAAAGGCACGTACGAGATCAAGTCTGATGTTGATAAAACAATAATATTTATTAGTTTTTACTTCTTTCTTGTTATTGTATCTTATTGATAAGATTAACCTATTGTTTACTTACTTAATTAATTTCCTCGTCGCAAAGACGCTTTTGTAACTACCTATTCTTAATGTTTACATTTATGAACCTCCAGGTCTGTTTTTGACATATTTTTGTAACATGTATTTCTTGTATATGACTGTATGTGTTCTGAAGAATTAAAAAAAAAAACACTAGGAGATAAAAAAGTATATTCCACAGTATTTCTTGACGTTGCACAAGCATTCGACAGAGTGTGGCATGACGGATTGATGTATAAGTTAAAACTTATGTTACCAAAACAGTTCACAGATATCCTTCAATCATACCTCTCAGACAGAATGTTTCGAATAAAACAAGAAAATGCTTACTCAGGATGTAAGCCAATTCAAGCTGGAGTACCATGGCCAGACCACACTCTGGCAAGGAAGTGTTCTAGGACCGATCCTGTACCTACTATACATAAGTGATATTCCAGTTCTACAAAATAGTACCATTGCAACCTTTGCGGATGACACCGCTATTATGGCTGTGGGGGCAAACCACCAAGAAGCAGTGGAAAAAGTACAATCTTCCATTAACGTTGTATATGATTGGACCACAAAATGGCGAATAAAACTCAACGAGTCCAAGTCCGTACACATTGACTTTACGAACAAGAAACCATCATACCACCCTATATACATAAATAAAACCGTGATACCGTACGAAAATTCAGCCAAATACTTGGGCATGACACTTGACGCTAAGCTTCGGTGGAAAGCTCATGTCAAAAAGAAACGTAAAGAATTAGACCTTCGCTACAGAAAGATGTACTGGCTGCTTGGAAGACACTCTGCGCTGTCAGTGCACAACAAATTATTATTGTACAAAGAAGTTCTAATGCCAATATGGACTTACGGTATACAGCTGTGGGGCTGTACCAAACATAGCAATGTACAGATAATTCAAAGATTCCAGAACAAAGTACTAAGAGCTGTAGTAAACGCCCCCTGGTACATACGAAATGATGACCTCCACCGGGATCTAGGAGTGGAATCTGATAGTGATATTATTAAAAAATACGCCAAAGCCCACGATCAAAGGCTTCATCATCACGTAACGTCGAGGCCATCCAGCTCCTCGACATCACGAATTTAAAAAGAAGACTGAAAAGAATAAAACCTTTTGAGTTGATTTAATACTTTTAGTGTAGTGAATAGTGAATATAGTGCAGTGAGTACTACATATAAAGATCACATGAACAAAGTGTCTTCGCCTTAATAGAGACAATAAGAAAAGTGTTAATGGACACATTCTTAGTTTATTCTGTATTCGTAGTTTAGGTTAAAACCAAAATACTAATTAGCCTAAAAAGGCTAGATTGTATTGCCATGTTATACCACTTGTCATCACTTGTCATATCATCTAAAAAAAAAGAGTTTAAGTTGCATTTCTATTTTAAAAGTCACACTAGTAGAAGTACCTGGTCTACGGCTTGAATTTCTTCGATTTACGGCTAATGATGATAATAAGGATATCCATTTACATAGCGGCTCCTTTTGACTAAACGATTGACTTAGGAGAGCCGACATGCAAAATTGATTTTGGTCGTTTCATAAAGTCTATACCGACGGCTATTGTCAGTTTTAACCGTCGATTCCGACGAATTGAGCACCTGCTTCTTTTGTTTTTTGTGGTTGAATAAAAATATCAACTGAAGAAAGATGGCACTCGCCATTAAGCTCTTCGTTATACTAATCTTGCTCGTGACACCTTTGCTGGCTAAATCAGGACTTTGTGAGTATTTCTTATTATTTTCTCAAACATATGCAATATATTTTGGTAATAATAACCTATATAAGTAGTGACCATATTTCTCGTAACAAGCTAGGCCCGCTTGACTTAAGAACTTGAATGAAATTTCATACCAATTCTTTAGCGACCGACTTGCTAAACAGCCGATCATATAGAACGCAAACAAAACCCTTCTGTGAAAAAACTTCTCTAGGAATAAATGAACTTATTAATATTTTGAGAATAGTCCAGATCATGTCTGGTTCAAGTCTTTTGTTGAATTATTTACGTTAGGTATGCTGATATATCGCGCGAATTACAAATAGACACATGAATTTGACAGCTGTTCCAAATAAAAACTCATAACCTACTGTTTTCAGCAGCCTGTAATACTCGATCCACGCTGCCATTGCGGCAATTGTCACGTTTCTATGTACTTTAGTATGCAACCGCATATGTCGGCCATATATAGATAACTATAGCCCTATTTCATTGGCGACCATAGTTTGCAAAGTGTTGGACAGCACGCTTGACAGAACATTAGAGAAGATTGTGCCGCTCAATGATGCCCAGTTTGGGTTCAGGTCTGGACTATCAACTGAATCTGCAGTCCTCTGTCTCAAGCATGCTGTCAGATACTACACTGATCGTAGGACACCGGTCTACGCACGCTTTCTTGACTTATCGAAAGCGTTCGACTTGGTGTCCTAGGATCTTCTATGACGGAAGCTGTGCGAGGCTGGGGTTCCTGGACAGCTGGTTGAACTTTTTAAATACTGGTACAGCAACCAAAGTAACAGGATAAGATGGGCGGGTTCTGTGTCTAACCCCTATCAATTGCAGTGCGGTGTGAGACAGGGAGTTCTGACCTCGCCGGGGCTGTTCTGTCTGTACGTCGATCAGCTGATTGATGAGCTCAGCAGCACCCGAGCGGGTTGCTCAGTCGGAGGCCAATGTTTTAATAATTTCAGCTATGCTGATAACATGGTGTTGCTGAGCTTATCAATCTGTGCACTGCGGAGGTGGACCTCCGCATACCTCTCCTGAGCTCAGGCTATGCTGCCAGCGTAATGGGGTCCATGCCGCAGGCGGACCTGTTAGACGGGGTGTTCTTTTTATAGATTGGGATTTATTTTTAGGTACTATGTGTAGTTTTATTTTATTTTGTAGTTAGTTTTATTTATAGTTAGTTTTAGTTTTTTTATAGGTACCTAATATTAATTATAATTGTAAATTTATTTAAGTTACTTGAATAAACGATCTTTCAGATACCTATAACTAATAAAATATATACAGTAAGTTACAAAATGTCTACCTGTAGTAGATGTAAAATAGGCCCTTGAGGCATTGTACCTAGGATGCTGGCGGCATTTCCACGTTGTATCGCAATGCAGCAAGCTTGACAGAACATTAGAGAAGATTGTGCCGCTCAATGATGCCCAGTTTGGGTTCAGGTCTGGACTATCAACTGAATCTGCAGTCCTCTGTCTCAAGCATGCTGTCAGATACTACACTGATCGTAGGACACCGGTCTACGCACGCTTTCTTGACTTATCGAAAGCGTTCGACTTGGTGTCCTAGGATCTTCTATGACGGAAGCTGTGCGAGGCTGGGGTTCCTGGACAGCTGGTTGAACTTTTTAAATACTGGTACAGCAACCAAAGTAACAGGATAAGATGGGCGGGTTCTGTCTCTAACCCCTATCAATTGCAGTGCGGTGTGAGACAGGGAGTTCTGACCTCGCCGGGGCTGTTCTGTCTGTACGTCGATCAGCTGATTGATGAGCTCAGCAGCACCCGAGCGGGTTGCTCAGTCGGAGGCCAATGTTTTAATAATTTCAGCTATGCTGATAACATGGTGTTGCTGAGCTTATCAATCTGTGCACTGCGGAGGTGGACCTCCGCATACCTCTCCTGAGCTCAGGCTATGCTGCCAGCGTAATGGGGTCCATGCCGCAGGCGGACCTGTTAGACGGGGTGTTCTTTTTATAGATTGGGATTTATTTTTAGGTACTATGTGTAGTTTTATTTTATTTTGTAGTTAGTTTTATTTATAGTTAGTTTTAGTTTTTTTATAGGTACCTAATATTAATTATAATTGTAAATTTATTTAAGTTACTTGAATAAACGATCTTTCAGATACCTATAACTAACAAAATATATACAGTAAGTTACAAAATGTCTACCTGTAGTAGATGTAAAATAGGCCCTTGAGGCATTGTACCTAGGATGCTGGCGGCATTTCCACGTTGTATCGCAATGCTGATACGTTGTGCGAGGAAAACACCAGCTCTCCGGTTACATCAACCAGACGTTTTTTTGACGAGAGTTATACTCATGCTTGGCTGATTTTTTTAAATTTAATATGTGCAGGCAAGTAATAGCAAAGAGTTATAGTTATACGAGTATCAATATCAAGTGAAGTTATTTCTTTATTTCAGTATTACATTACATGATTAACTCGAAAAAGGGTACTGAATGGAGTCCAAGAAAACCAACTGATAGAATATAGATAGGTAAGAATTAGAAATTATAGTAAACAGTAGAACAAAGTTACCTATTGTAACTAATATTTGAAACGGAATAATTACCATGTATGTTTGTTTTATTGAGCACCCGATATTTCGACACTGTTGCAAGCGTCATGCTCACGGAGTAAACTGATGAGCTGCGAGTTTTTAGTTGTGATCCACCCACACGCCATAGCGATCTACCCGCTTACGGATTCGCTTATTTTGTGTGTTGTTACTGGCACTACTACCGTCCGCTTTCTCACTTGAAACTCGATCACGTTCACGACACACCACACTTACAGTATCAACCCGTGTATTTCTTACCGGAACAGTCTCTTTTCGATTTGTGAACTTTCGGCAGCTGAAAACTATCTTTTCTGTTAAAGTTTTCATATTTAAGGATTTCAATAGCTTCCTTGACCATTCTAGGAATGTAGTGCTTTTCCGTCGAGAGAATCTGAGGGTTATGTAACTTAACCACTGGGTTAACCTTTATACGGCATGAGATTGTAAAGGAGCACATTCGGGCGTTTAAAAATAACGAACCTCGAAAATCGGCAATCGCTGAACATTTTTTAGAGACGGGAACTAATCACTGGATTAAGTTACATAACCCTCTATAGAAAGCAAGATGGTAGTCCGCGTCGGGGGTGAACTCACTGACGACTTCTCGATAGTTACGGGACTGAAACAGAGTGATGCCTTGTCACCTATGCTTTTTAACTTAGCCTTGGAGTATGTCCTAAGGAAGGTTTTAGCGCTGGAAAGAGGACTAGAACTAGGTGGAAACCACAAGGTGATAGGGTACACAGATGATCTGGCGCTACTAGGGTCATCTACAGACGAGGTTCTTGAGGCGGTAGATGTCCTAGCAGGTGAAGGTCAACCTAAGGATATCCCACGAAAAAACAGAGTATCTCCACATGAAACACTACAAAATACCCGCAACAGACCGCAAGACCTACATGTCGGAGATACAACGTACAAAGGTGTGGCAAAATTTTGGTACCTGGGCTGCACCGTCACAAACACCAACACCCGTGATGAGGAGATCATCGTCCGAGTTCAGAATACCTTGAGATGCACTGCTGCCCTTCATAAAGTGTTAGTGTCCACACTCCTAAGTAAATCCACCAAAATACGCATTTATAAAACCGTACTGCGACCAGTACTAATGTACGGATGCGAAGCGTGGACACTGACACTTAAGGAAGAGAACTTGCTACTAGTCACTGAACGTAAGATTCTTCGGAAGATCCTTGGCCCAAAGTGACATCCGGATGGAAGCTGGAGAGTTCTAAAAAACCAAGAAATTGAAGATCATAGGAGAAACAAAGGCGTACAGACTTCGGTGGCTTGGTCACCTGGAGAGAATGGAGGAAGATCGCAAGGCCAAACAAACATACCTCGGTCGCCCGGGAGGTCGACGCCCCGTTGGCCGCCCTAGATATCGTTGGGGTGACATGGTCGACGCGGATCTGCGCGAACTCCAAGTTACCAATTGGCAAGAGTTAGCGCAGGACCGAAGAAAATGGCGCACTCTGTCGGAGGCCAAGACTCATTTTGGGTCGCTGAGCCAGCGGAGTAGATCGGTAATATAATATAGCAATAGTAGCGGAATCCCAGACAACAGACAACACATTTCGATATGATTGAAATATTACTACGGGTATTATTAGGGCAACCAACGCGTTGGTATTTGAGTATATACTGTAGAGTGTATATTTTGATATTAGATGTTAATCTGGAATACAAGGGTACGTAGCCAAGATGTTAATCGCTCACGCTACATAGCGTATCGTAGTTTATCACTCTTCCTTATTAGTGCGCAATGACAGCTGCGTTTCGTTCGCACGCTGTTATCTCTTTAACGTGAATTTCTGTTTATGTGAGCGAAGTAGCATTAGATATTTGCTGAGAATGAGGATTTTGGTTATTTCTATTACTATACATAATTACAATTTTTATAATTGAAAGAAAAATGGAAAAAATCTCCACGTCGAGCGGGATCCACCTTCTTTCAATTATAAAAATCGTAAATTTCGTTTGCAGACGCCTCTGCTTAATACAAAATTAATTTTATACATAATTAGTTACCAATATCGCGGATTCTCCGCCAATTTGAATTTTAAAATACAGTCAGTTTAACGCCTGATGATGATTAAAAAAGCAATCGAGGGAGGTAAACGTAGTTCGGGTAAACAGAACAATCAAACAGCTAAATTCTGCAATCGTGATAACGAATTATTTAGTGGTTCACGACAAAAATAAAAAGATTTAAGAATTTATCACGAATAAGTTAATGGTACAATTAAACTGTAATGGATTTTCGTAGTATAAATATGGACACATCAATCACTTCTTTCTTCATAGTATCAGCTGAAGGAGATAACTGTAGAAATATGGCACTTAACGTGCAAATTTTAGTTATATTCACCTTTTTGGTGACGTCTTTATTGGCTAAGCCGGGATTCTGTAAGTATAATATTAATATTAGTAACCCGCTATGAGAATTTTAATATAATATTAATACTTTATCATTATAGTTATATTACAAATAAGCGCTTTTGACAACTGGTTTAAGGCCGTCCCCTATCCCAATGACCTCGGCGATTTGAGCTTTCTTCCCCTCCCGCTTCCTTTCCTCACCGGTTATACAATACGTCAATAAGCATAAGTCGTCACCTAGGAAGAGCTGCTTGTACTAGGACGCAACCCTATAAACTACTAGTGCTATCTTACACGACTGGGACCCGTCGCCCGCGCAGGCATCTCGAGCCGGCGTTTTCGGAAAAATGCGTGTAATAGCTTTTTCTCGAAAAGTACAAAACCTATCCAAAAATCAGTAGATGCGTTTAAAGTAAACATAAATATATACTGCTTGTTTTAGTTTCTTGTACTTACGACACATAATAAGGGAGTAGATACAGATTTAAGGTAGAAAAAAGGGTATACGGTTTTTTTTTTCTTTAGTAGAACCAAATGTAGACCAAATATATTTTTTTATAGCTACATTAGCTACATTATATATTTTTTTCAAGCGTTGTGCTTGGAGCTGAACAAAGCCTATTCACTTTAAAAACAGTGAAATATGCCGGGTAGCCCCTTAAGAACTATTATTTTTCGTAGACTGCAATAATAATTTAGCAAACAATTACTTTCCTGTATTGTCTACTTATTTCGATGTAATGGTTTTTTTTATATATTTTTTTGAATACTTTGATAGTTTGAAACAGTTGCACCTCTACAGAAAATGATTATATTTTTTATCCATAATAGGGTGAATGTTTAATATTTTTGTTACTACTTATCGGTTTTTTTGTTTTTCGAAGGAGAGATAGATACAATGTATCTATGTCTCAATTCCTACAACCTATAGACAATGCTAATGTATTGTTTAACGGATTTCAACGTGTGAGGTGGCTTTATATTCGTTTTAGTCGTGCGAGCGGTATATACTCCTATGTCAAAAAATTCATAAAAAAAACTTTTTGGTGCATTTTGGCACCAAAATACACATTATTTTACTATTTAGATAACACTTCATTTGAAAAATCAGCCTGACGCGACTGCTTTTTTTTTTTTTTTTTTTTTTCATATATATCGAATGACGGAGATACCAGTTTAAAGCGAGAATGCTTTTGCATATAATTTTTTTGCAAAAAATAACCGACTTCAGAATAGCACTTATGTCCATTTCACCAAATAAAAATGCTATGCAAATTATTTAAGGCCATACTTAGTGCACAATAAAAGCTTGAAGTAGATGTCGGAAACTTGATAGTGTTCACGTAGTTATCTTTGTTTGTTTTCTTTGTGTCACTTATATTTCAAGTTTATAGCTGTTTTTACATTTTATCCTTACGATTACAACTTCGCTTATCAAGAAAATCTGCTTGAATTAAAGACAAGGTACCTAGTTTGTCAACAGTTACTACCAATGATCGGACAAACGCCCGTCGTTTCAAAAATATAACCCTGTTCCGTACAGTAGAGACTTCCTTATGTTAATAAAAAAATAGTATTTTATGGATTTATTGGACCATAATTTATATCCAGTGACAAATTAATTAATGATTGACATTCCGAAAATTACTTTCACCAATAAAATAGAATGATAAAATTTTTTCAAAATTTTCACTTCTGAGCCTATAACGATAACGGCGTGAATTTAGGACCCATTATGCGTTAAAAAGTCCGTTCACAGTCTACGGACGTCATAGGGGCAAATGACATGTAATCGTTGATATTGGTATACTGTTCTTCCAATATGCTTATTCAATTTTATTGGCGAAAGTAATTTTCGGAATGTCAATCATTAATTAATTTGTCACTGGATATAAATTATGATGCAATAAATCCATAAAATACAATTTTTTTTATTAACATAAGGAAGTCTCTACTGTACGGAACAGGGTTATATTTTTGAAATGACGGGCGTTTGTCCGATCTTTGGTTACTACCCTACCCTACCTACCCTACCTACCCTACTTATAAGATTTAATTCCTACCTGTTGCTGTTAAACACACACAAAGGCTATGACAAACTTTTACACAAATCGACCTAGTCATACGGTAAACTTAGTGCAGCAGTGTGTCGTGTGTACTCGTATTAGAGTACCTATAAATAAATAAATAAATAAATAAAATAAAAATAAAAATCTTTTATTTCAGACACATGATCCATATCTTGTTAGTACCAAAACAAAAAAAAAACAAAAACAACGAAACACTTAAAAAACGAATGTTAGTATTTTAAAAGAAACCAAAACAAAACAAAACAAAGAGACACTTGTGGTCCTGGCCTATTTGCCATATGTCAGTGTTGTCCTGACCTGCTCAATCCAATGCCACAGTATATGACACTGAAATCTATTAGCAATGACCTTCAGAATGCTGTTCCGACTTTTCCTGACGCGACCCAACAGCGACGTAATTTTTTTCCGCATTATCGCATGAAAGTCATCAGTGTGGGCCTTTGCGAACATTTCTGACGCGCTACACCATTTCGGGAGTCTCAGCAGCATTCTGAAAGCATTGTTGTATTGAACGCGCAGGGCGCTGTAAGCTCGTTTGGTATACCGAACCCACAGACCGCCAGAGTAAAAAGATTGGCTATATGCTTTGAATAGCGTTATTTTCACTTCAACTGAACATCTAGCGAATCTGCGGGCCAGCATATTACTTCTCACTGACAACGCCCTACGCTCTCTCTCGATGTCACTATCATCGCTCAAATCATCAGTTATACCTATATAATGGATACAAAATAAATGTACAGTTTGTAACATCAGCAACTAAAAACCTCAGACACCCCATAATATATATATATACAGGCTGATTCATGAGTCGTAAGCAGGATTAACCTTACGTTTTCAGTGAATGATAAGCTATTATTTCATACTAGACTTAACGAAATTAACGTTAAATTTAATTTAGCTTATTGCAATAATAGCTTATTGTTCACTGAAACCGTAAGGTTAATCCTACTCACGACTCATGAATCAACCTGTATATATCTATATAGGAAGTGTATTATGTAGTTATAAATAAAATAAATAAAAAGTCTTTATTTCTACAATAATTTGTTTACACAATAAATAAATTGCATGCATTATATTTTCGTATCTTCTCTGAAGATTATGTAGTTATAATACTTTAAATACCCACGTATCATTAGCCCTCTATAATGTGTTCAAAAACCGCATATAAAGACCCCCATAATACGATACCTTGAGGCTCAAAGGGCGTAAACGCCAAAATGCCACTTTACAGGAGAAAGAAAAAACAAAAAATATTTTACAAAAAAAATCATAACTTTTTTGTTTTACAACCGATTTAGTTAAATTTTGGTCCAATTACTTAAAATTTAGAGTTCAATTGTAAGGTTATATTATATTTCCAAATACTTAATAAATAAAGAAAATAGGTGTGTTATACGCCCAAAAAAATTTCTGAAAATGGTGTTTACGACCTTGAATTTTACGCTACGTGTAAAATGCATAGGGTTTATGGGACATTAAATGCTCCATTTCTGACTAAAATGAGGCGTATTAGTCAGTCATTAGAGTCGTATGTAGGAAATAAAAACATATTTATTGCTTAAAAACTAGCAAAATGGACGTTCATTGTTTAGATTGGGCGTATATCATGTACAGTCATTTTTAACAAGGAACGACATATGTAAAAATATAAGGTAGTCATAGTTTTAAAAATATATTTTTGTACCATTGACTTAACAGGTGTTTTATAAATGTCAACATTTTGCCCTAAAAAATATGCTTAACCTGTACAGTCACCGGCAATAATATCTTACGCAACAAAGGCCGCAAAAATATCTGACACGGTCTTATTTGTAGAGCCTTAAGAGCGTGTCACATATTTTTGCGGCCTTCAAAGTGTAACATACTATTGCCGGTGACTGTACTAATAAAATTCACCATCATAATTTCAAACTTTTGTTATGTAAGGTTTCGAAAAATTATGGTTATTGGCGAGGATCGAAAAGGAACTAAATCCATATTAGTTGTGATAAGGGACCTGTATAAAAAAACAACAATTAATCATCTCGATGTTTTATTTCTTATAACAAAAAAAGGTCCTTATTTAAATGATCACAGATAAAAAGATACTAAAAATCAATACTAAAAGTTAACATTAAAAGAGGGTAGTAAAAACTCTAATAATTGTCGTCTATATCTTGGTCTTCGTCGTCATCACTAAGAGGAAAATAATCACGAACGGTTTCTTCGTAAGGGATTCTACGATACTCCTCATGATAAGTCTTTGAAATGGTTCCATTATCACAAAGGCAATCTGTCATTATAGGCGGGCTTTATTATAGGTCTTGTAATATAATCAACAGGTTCAACGGTATCTTCTGTATTTTGTGTATTTGCCTTCGACTTCCCCTTTCCCTTTCCTATACCCTTGCCCTTACTTTTCGCTCTTTCTTGTCCTTTCCCTTTACCATTCTTAGTTTTGGGAACACCTTCATTCAACGTTACTTTAATTTCCTCTGTTTCTTCAACCATCGAGTACTTTAATATTATTTGGTCAGAATTTTTTTTCTTAAAAATCGCTATTCTTATTTGTTGGACTTGCACTTGTTTTAAAACAAGGGGGGTAAATGTCTTTTCAGCAAGCTCCTAAAAATCAAGGAAGTCTGTTTGATCGAGGACTTCTACTTGGTAGGGTTGTGGGTTCTTACGAGCGGTCTGAAAATAAGAAAACAGGACGAAGCATCTCCTAATACCTACAGTAATTTACATGTTTTCAATAGTTTTTATTTTTTAGATGTAAAATTATAAATAGTTTATTGCGGCATGTAGCTACTATACACTACGTACATACGTAACTTGTTGTATTGCAACTTTGTTATCATTGCAATAAAATATTTCTAATAGAATTTATCTAAAAGCCGCCACCACCACCGTTTACCATATATTTGGTTTAAATGTCTGTAATACCGATTTACCTACTAAGGGTGTGGCGTATTTGTATTGTTTATATAGTTTTACCAACCCAAATCCACAACATAATAATATTTAGCCTTGCAATTAAGTTCGAGTAATTTTCTATGCAAACTTCATGTTCAATATATTCAGTAATAAATAAGTAAATCTACTTCAAACTTACCTTCGCATTAATCGACGACAGTATTTGTTGTATGTTAAGGCGTAGATGAGCTGAAAATCGAAATAAATCGTCATTTTCATAATAAATGCGTACAGAGATAACCGTAATATCAGAAGTGTAACACTGAAGCCAAAATTATAAATAAAATAATGGCATGGCTATTCTAACATCGTAACTTATGTGTCTAATTCAAAAAAGTTTTAAGGTCGTATGTGTCTCAACATTTGAGTATTTGGGTTGTAAAAGCCACAAATTAGTAACGTTTTCAAAATGAAGGTTTTAAACGCCGTAAACAATGTATACTTTGCCTAATAATGATTTAATTCAAAATTACTCTCCATAGCGCGCAAATAACAAAAAGCAGATTAAATTGAGTGTCTATAGTAGTAAAGCAAGCGTCCATAGGTAATGGTGACTTCTTACCATCAGGCGGCCGTATGCTTGCTTGCCACTGACGCGGTATTAAAAAAAACCATAATACTGTTTTTTTGTTGTTTACATGAAAGTGGTTATTAAGTCTACAAAAGTAAGTGCCTCCCTAAATCCACAACATAATAATATTAAGCCTTGCTATATTATTAATAAAGTACAAGTAATTGTCTATGCAAAGTTCATTGTACTTAATCAATGTAATAATATTGAGTTATAAATAAGTAAATCTTGTTCAAACTTACCTTTACATTTATCGACGACGGGCAGCCAACGAAGCTAATAGATCGCGTCGACGTTTTAACGCATCCAATTTACTTGTATTACTGCACTTATCCATTTTAAATTTCAAAATCTCATGATTTCACTCGTGTGCGCAGGTTACTTCTATCATTGTTTACAAACAACAAAAATCCGGCCGGCATGCGCGTCACGGGTATCATAAATAATTCTTATCATTGTCTATTGCGTAGTCTAGGTGCTATCTCCCTCGCGCTTAATGGCTTTCATGACGGGCGTACAAGAGACAACTATCGAACAAGTATTAATATACTTAGACCGGGTTACTCACGTCTATAAAGTCGAAAATAGCTCGACATGTTTCGGGACGGTCCGCGCCCCATAATCATGAGTGAGAAGCGCTTGCCGCGATTGCCGTGACTGAAATATCGAATAAGTAAGTTCTTTAAAGAATTGATGTGAATCGTGTTTCGGTCTATTGCTTGTAAGTCATTTAATATTACGATTGTCGGTTGTATAAGGCTAAAAATATGATATGACTCATACGACCTAAGTAATATTAACACTGTGTCGTTTACTCTCTGAGTTACTTGATAATAGGTATGCTATCAAGCTAATTATCAAGTAACTCAGAGAGTAAACGACACAGTGTTAATATTACTTAGGTCGTATGAGTCATATCATATTTTATAACTGCAAAGTAGGGGTGTATGAGCCATATTTTGCCTTTATAGGTTTATACGACCTAAATTTAGCGCCACCATTGCTAGGTCGTAAGAGTCCACTTTAGTTTTATAACAAAGGTTTCCATGACAACTTGGATATACTACCTCTTAGTGCTTTGATAGTTGATCGTACAACCCAAATAACCAAAAAAATTAAAAAATATTTCAAATACGCCTATTGCATTTAAACATTCTCCTAAAAATCCATGGGGCGTATTTGCCTCAAACTTGCGCTTTTCGCGGTATTAACTACACAGTTCGATAGAGAAAAAAAAGCTGAACATAACTGCATCAAAAACTAATTTTGCCGAAAATGGCGTTTACGCCCTTTGAGCCTCAAGGTATCGAATTAATAAACTTTTTTATTACCTTTTTTTTACATTTATTCGGTAATAAAATGTACTACCTACAAAGACTTGATAAACTAAATAATAATAATACAATCGAAAAGGAAATTTGATTTGATCTCTATTCTAATATCAGTCGAAATAACGTTTTATTCCAATCAAAGTGTCAAATGCAAACAATGTCGCACGCAAGTCGCACGTTATTTCATATCGAAAGATATGAAAATTGGGGCCAACTCTTCTTCTTCTTTTATAAATAATGGCCTCTGTCCGAGAATTGGACCATTTGCAATATTATTAATATATCAGTATATCATATATTATATAAATAGCCTCTTGGGCGACGTTGTTCGGTAATTGGCCTTGCTATTTATTAAGTTTATAGCTATACGTAATAAAATAGTTTCTCAGGAGGCCGAGATCCCGGGACAACCGAGTAATGACTCAATAAGGATTACACGCGTTTCAGGAGTAATTCTTCATTAGCTGCACACTTCTTCGTTAGTTTACTGCACAATAAGCTATAAATATTACACACTAGCTGATGCCCGCGACTTCGTCCGCGGATAATTTTGTTCTTATGGGAATTATTTTGAAAACTTTCAGTTTTTACAGGATTATGAAATAAATAAACACTGCTTCAGTTTCATAATAAAATACATGCAAAATGTTGTCTTATACTTTAAGTAATTTTTTTATACTCCACAAAAGGTTACGAATAATCTCCAGCAAGAAAATAACAAGTCAAGTTGTTTCGGAATAACCCCCCCCCCCCCCCGAACTCCCCTTCTGGCCCTTAATTCTTTTCATACTCTACAATATCTTAGCATATAAAGAGAGGTATGGGCACAGCGGATGCATATCGTTTAGTGTGGTAGGGCACAGCACAACGGATGTCGTCTCGCTCAAATCTGGAGCATAGCCCATCTGGGGAAGTCCACCACCTTACAGAAAACCGCAATTTAATAACACTAGACCCTACTCATACTTTCGTAAATAAGGTCGCCAGAGCACCAAGAGGACTCACAGTGTTGACCGCTGGGGACCCACGGAGCAAAGCTTGCCCCTTTAGCTGTCAACACAGCGAATCCTCCTATTTTTTAAAGGGTTGGCAATGCGCATGTAACACCCCTGAGTTGCAGGCATCCATAGGCTACGGTGACCGCTTACCATCAGGCGGGCCGTATGCTTGTTTGTCACCGTCGTAGTATAAAATAATAAATATTGTGGGACAATCTTACACAAATCGAGCTAGTCCCACGGTAAGCTCAATAACTTGTGATGTGGGTGCTAGACGACGATATGTATATAATAGGTAGATACATATAAATACTTAAATACATAGAAAACATCCATAACTCAGGAACAAATATTAGTGATAAACACACAAATAAATGCCCTGACCAGGATTCGAACCCGGGACCTCCTGCTTCGTAGGCAGGGTCACTACCGACTAGGCTTCGAGGCCGTCAGTATAAAAATATCTTACAAATGAACACACGCAAATGCAATAAGAAGTCAAGCTGTTTTGTTTTTTTTTTGGTGCGGGAGCTCCGCCCCCCGAACCCGCGTTCAAGCCTTTGATTGCTTTTATACTGTACAAAATGTTACAAATAAACCTACGCTAGTTAACAAAAAAGTAAAGGTCTTTTCACTATTTTCGTACTCTACAAAATGTTAGGATTGAACCTATGCAAGAGAAATAAGGAGTCACGGTGTTTTCATTTTTTTTTAGTGCGGGTCCTTTTCCCCTTGAACCCCCTCTTCTGACCTTTAATTGCTTTCATACTCTACCAAAGTTCACGAATAAATCCATGTGAGTGAAATAAAATCTATGTATTTTTGTATTTGTATATAATATGTACATATATAATATAACTCATACTTAGAAGACTGTATTTCTTTACAACGTTGAAACACCCTTTAAATCATAATTTTAGGCGGGCATTACACTGGTAAGTCTTACGTATTTAAGTAGGTACGCAGCTATATGCAAAAAGAAAAAGATACTTGCATACAGTTGCGTCCCTACTTACGTAAGTAAAACTTACCAGTGTATTACCGGCCTTAAAGAGCCTCTTAACGTGACGGCGAAGGTGGCGTCAACATTCATTCAGCCTAGAAGAACCCAACCGCGCGTGCGCCGCGCCAGCATCAACACGTGTCAGATATGATCGGTCGCTCTATAACGTCACAATTTTATTTTAAGCGGTCGAGTTTATTAGGCACCTGCTAGCGCGAGCGCGTTTCGCGCGCTACTGAACTCTTCTGACATGCCATCGCCCATCTGCGTAACCCGTGAACCTGCCTAAGGAGAGACACCTCAACTAAACGGACCTATATTAATAAAATGAAAACATTTATTCAATTCATCCGCTGCCTTATACCCTTTTTATGGTTTTATAAAACGTATAAATCTATACTAAGAAATTGCTTAATCTAGGTTTACCCTTGGTAAAAAACCGCGCTAACTATCGAGATGCAATATGAGAACTATCTCGTTCAATATTGCCGAACACGCTAAACAACGGGTAGTGGATAATATAGAAATGTAAGATTACCCCTCCGCAAAGATTGTCACTACCTACTTGGCTTGTGAGAGTAGTGCGACAAGTCTTTGGTTCAATTACGAAGTCATAATATGGGTAGGTAGTTGAGAATCCAGTGATCTCGGATACCCACGTAGAAATTCTCACATCTCTGATGACTGGAGCAGTATGCGTTATCTTGCTTTCTGTCCTGCTCCAACCGCGTGCGTTCAGTAGTCCTGAGGCGCCGGTGGGAACGCATTTTTGAATATCTTCAATGTACAGATTTTTGACCCTACTCTGCTTTATTATATGTAAAGATTAAACAACATTTAGCACACCAAAAACAAAAACCTATTCAAGAGACGCACCTGCCATCTTCCAGTATCTAACGGAAGTCCGGTGCCAACTCTAGTTTGTCTCCAATAAAAAATTAAAAAATGTCAAAAATTTAATGTTAGAAATGTTTTCATTCATATAAGTCGTAATGGCGATCGATTTAAGCATATGTGGTTACATCACATATAGAGGTACTTACTTGTACGCATCACGAAGAGCTCGTGATACTCGTATGTGTGTAAATATATAAAACAGTGTATGTTATTGTAAATAATTAGGCGTTAAAACACTCGTGTGATGTTATTACAAAACTCGTTTCATAAACCTACACTCGACTTTTAATGCCTTTCATTCGATATAATCACATACAAGTGCAAATAGGAGAAAATTCTCAATGAGTGGCGATAAAATGAAACCGACAAGAGTTGCAAATTACCAATTCGCACGTGTATCGTACGACGTTTTACAGTACATGTGGCTCTTTAATTTTTTTTTCATAGGCACATAAAGTGCTCATTATCGCACTAGTGCGGTAATATAGCACCATATGTACTGTAAACTACTATAACAATATTTCACAGATAAGCAATGTGTTATATAATTTAAACTTTCGTGAGTCATACTGATATTAAATTGCAACGTATTTTTATCACAATAGGCGTGGTGACATGTTTCGACTGCATTGGGCAGTCATCGTCGGACAGACAGAGTGGTGTTGTAACCTTCGCGGCTCGGGCATCACTGCCGGAGACCAGCGTAGGTAACGGGTTGCGCGCGACGAAGCACGCTGATTCGAGCAATCCGGTGCCGTCGTTATGGGAGTCTGAATTGTCGGGTCGTCTGACGGGATCAACGACAAGTACACCGAACTAACCGTGCCCACTAAATCGTCACCACACAAATTCACGTTCCCTCTAGGAAGCACTGGTTTCCAAGCCAGTGGCAGAGTCCAACCTCTGTCGCAGTGGAAGTTAGGGCGACTTCCGATTTCAATGGCCTCGCCGATCTTGCGTGGCACGAAACATTTCTCCCGTGCTAACAACCAACACATGAAACATGTCACGCCTATTGTGATTAAAATACGCGAGTGTTAACCGTTGCAATTTAATGAGCAATGTGTTGTTACAAAAGTTTATTATTATTTCTGTATAATGTGATTTTCAAACGAATTATAGAGGGCTAATGATATGCAGGTATTAAAAAATAAATAAAAGAACGGCCCTGGGGTGAAATTCAAGATGTACCTACTAAAATCACTTACTTTGCAAACTACTTACAGATACTGATGGAAGTGCAGCTGCTGCTAAAGCCGCCGCTGGTTCAAGTGGACGTGGTAAGGGCACTGATGAAAGTTCTGCCGCTGCCAGTGCGGCCTCTGATTTAAACGGAGGTAGCAAGGGCACAGATGGAATCGTAGCTGATACCAGCGCGGCCTCTGATTCAAGCGGAGATTATACAGGTTTGGATGGTACCAGTGCGGCCTCGGGTATAAGCGGAAGCGATAAAGGGTCAGATAGTAGCGCAGCTGCTGCCATAGCAGCCGCTGCTAATGCAGCCGCTGCTAGTACAGCCGCAGCTAGTGCAGCCGCTGCCAGTGCAGCCGCTGCCAGTGCAGCCGCTACCAGCGCAGCCGCTGCCAGTGCAGCTGCTACCAGTGCAGTTGCTACTAGTGCGGCCTCTAAATCAAGCGGAGGTGGTAAAAGCTCAGACGGGAGGGCAGCTGCTACCATCGTGGCCTCAGATTTAAGTGGAGGTGGTACAGGCTCAGATGGAAGTGTAGCTGCTGTCAGCGCAGCCACTGATTCAAGCGGAGGTGGTAAGGGCACTGATAAAAGTGTTGCCGTTAAGAGCGCGGCTTCTGATTTAAGCGGAGGTAGTAAGGGCTCAGATGAAAGCGCAACTGCAGCCAGCGCGGCTTCTGATATAAGCGGAGGGGATAAGGGTTCAGGTAGCAGTGAAGCCGCTGGAAATGTGGCCTCTGATTCCGACGGAGGTGGTAAAGGCTCAGATGAAAGTGCAGCTGCTACCAGCGCGGCCTCGAAATCAAGCGGAGGTGGTAAAAGCTCAGATGGGAGTGCAGCTGCTACCATTGTGGCCACAGATTCAAGCAGAGGTGGTACAGGCTCAGATGGAAGTGTAGCTGCTGCCAGTACAGACACTGATTCAAGCGGAGGTGGTAAGGGCTCAGATGAAAGCGCAACTGCAGCCAGCGCGGCTTCTGATATAAGCGGAGGGGATAAGGGTTCAGATAGCAGTGAAGCCGCTGGAAATGTGGCCTCTGATTCCAACGGCGGTGGTAAAGGCTCAGATGAAAGTGCAGCTGCTACCAGCGCGGCCTCGAAATCAAGCGGAGGTGGTAAAAGCTCAGATGGGAGTGCAGCTGCTACCATTGTGGCCACAGATTCAAGCGGAGGTGGTACAGGCTCAGATGGAAGTGTAGCTGCTGCCAGCGCGGCCTCTAAATCAAGCGAAGGTGGTAAAAGCTCAGATGGGAGTGCAGCTGCTGCCAGCACAGCCAGTGATTCAAGCGGAGGTGGTAAGGGCACTGACGAAAGTGTTGCCGTTGAGAGTGCGGCTTCTGATTTAAGCGGAGGTAATAAGGGCTCAGATGAAAGCGCAACTGCTGCCAGCGCAGCTTCTGATTCAAGCGGAGGGGATAAGGGTTCAGGTAGCAGTGAAGCCGCTGGAAATGTGGCCTCTGATTCCGACGGAGGTGGTAAAGGCTCAGATGAAAGTGCAGCTGCTACCAGCGCGGCCTCGAAATCAGGCGGAGGTGGTAAAAGCTCAGATGGGAGTGCAGCTGCTACCATTGTGGCCACAGATTCAAGCAGAGGTGGTACAGGCTCAGATGGAAGTGTAGCTGCTGCCAGTACAGACACTGATTCAAGCGGAGGTGGTAAGGGCACTGATGAAATTGTTGCCGTTGAGAGTGCGGCTTCTGATTTAAGCGGAGGTAGTAAGGGCTCAGATGAAAGCGCAACTGCTACCAGCGCCACTTTTGATTCAAGCGGAGGGGATAAGGGTTCAGATAGCAGTAAAGCCGCTGGAAATGTGGCCTCTGATTCCAACGGAGGTGGTAAAGGCTCAGATGAAAGTGCAGCTGCTACCAGCGCGGCCTCTAAATCAAGCGAAGGTGGTAAAAGCTCAGATGGGAGTGCAGCTGCTACCATTGTGGCCACAGATTCAAGCGGAGGTGGTACAGGCTCAGATGGAAGTGTAGCTGCTGCCAGCACAGCCAGTGATTCAAGCGGAGGTGGTAAGGGCACTGACGAAAGTGTTGCCGTTGAGAGTGCGGCTTCTGATTTAAGCGGAGGTAATAAGGGCTCAGATGAAAGCGCAACTGCTGCCAGCGCAGCTTCTTATTCAAGCGGAGGGGATAAGGGTTCAGGTAGCAGTGAAGCCGCTGGAAATGTGGCCTCTGATTCCAAGGCAGGTGGTAAAAGATCAGATGAAAGTGCAGCTGCTACCAACGCGGCCTCTAAATCAAGCGGAGGTGGTAAAAGCTCAGATGGGAGTGTTGCCGTTGAGAGTGGAGCTTCTGATTTAAGCGGAGGTAGTAAGGGCTCAGATGAAAGTGCAGCTGCTACCAGCGCGGCCTCGAAATCAAACGGAGGTGGTAAAACCTCAGATGGGAGTGCAGCTGCTACCATTGTGGCCACAGATTCAAGCGTAGGTGGTACAGGCTCAGATGGAAGTGTAGCTGCTGCCAGCACAGCCACTGATTCAAGCGGTGGTAAGGGCACTGATGAAATTGTTGCCGTTGAGAGTGCGGCTTCTGATTTAAGCGGAGGTAGTAAGGGCTCAGATGAAAGCGCAACTGCTACCAGCGCAGTTTCTGATTCAAGCGGAGAGGATAAGGGTTCAGATAGCAGTAAAGCCGCTGGAAATGTGGCCTCTGATTCCAACGGCGGTGGTAAAGGCTCAGATGAAAGTGCAACTGCTACCAGCTCGGCCTCGAAATCAAGCGGAGGTGGTACAGGCTCAGGTGGAAGTGTAGCTGCTGCCAGCACAGTCACTGATTCAAGCGGAGGTGGTAAGGGCACTGATGAAAGTGTTGCCGTTGAGAATACGGCTTCTGATTTAAGCGGAGGTAGTAAGGGCTCAGATGAAAGCGCAACTGCTGCCAGCGCGGCTTCTGATTTAAGCGGAGGGGATAAGGGTTCAGATAGCAGTGAAGCAGATGGAAATGTGGCCTCTGATTCCGACGGAGGTGGTAAAGGCTCAGATGAAAGTGCAGCTGCTACCAGCGCGGCCTCGAAATCAAGCGGAGGTGGTAAAAGCTCAGATGGGAATGCAGCTGCTACCATTGTGGCCACAGATTCAAGCGGAGGTGGTACAGGCTCAGATGGAAGTGTAGCTGCTGCCAACACAGCCACTTATTCAAGCGGAGGTGTTAAGGGCACTGATGAAAAATTTGCCGTTGAGAGTGCGGCTTCTGATTTAAGCGGAGGTAGTAAAGGCTCAGATAAAAGCGCAACTGCTGCCAGCGCGGCTTCTGATTCAAGCGGAGGGGATAAGGGTTCAGATAGCAGTGAAGCCGCTGGAAATGCGGCCTCTGATTCCAACGAAGGTGGTAAAGGCTCAGATGAAAGTGCAGCTGCTACGAGCGCGGCCTCTAAATCAAGCGGAGGTGTTAAAAGCTCAGATGGGAGTGCAGCTGCTACCAGCGCGGCCTCTAAATCAAGCGGAGGTGGTAAAAGCTCAGATGGGAGTGCAGCTGCTACCATTGTGGCCACAGATTCAAGCAGAGGTGGTACAGGCTCAGATGGAAGTGTAGCTGCTGCCAGTACAGACACTGATTCAAGCGGAGGTGGTAAGGGCACTGATGAAATTGTTGCCGTTGAGAGTGCGGCTTCTGATTTAAGCGGAGGTAGTAAGGGCTCAGATGAAAGCGCAACTGCTACCAGCGCCACTTTTGATTCAAGCGGAGGGGATAAGGGTTCAGATAGCAGTAAAGCCGCTGGAAATGTGGCCTCTGATTCCAACGGAGGTGGGAAAGGCTCAGATGAAAGTGCAACTGCTACCAGCGCGGCCTCGAAATCAAGCGGAGGTGGTACAGGCTCAGGGGGAAGTGTAGCTGCTGCCAGCACAGTCACTGATTCAAGCGTAGGTGGTAAGGGCACTGATGAAAGTGTTGCCGTTGAGAGTACGGCTTCTGATTTAAGCGGAGGTAGTAAGGGCTCAGATGAAAGCGCAACTGCTGCCAGCGCGGCTTCTGATTTAAGCGGAGGGGATAAGGGTTCAGATAGCAGTGATGCCGCTGGAAATGTGGCCTCTGATTCCAACGGAGGTGGTAAAGGCTCAGATGAAAGTGCAGCTGCTACCAGCGCGGCCTCTAAATCAAGCGGAGGTGGTAAAAGCTCAGATGGGAATGCAGCTGCTACCATTGTGGCCACAGATTCAAGCGGAGGTGGTAAGGGCACTGATGAAATTGTTGCCGTTGAGAGTGCGGCTTCTAATTTAAGCGGAGGTACTAAGGGCTCAGATAAAAGCGCAACTGCTGCCAGCGCGGCCTCTAAATCAAGCGGAGGTGGTAAAAGCTCAGATGGGAGTGCAGCTGCTACCATTGTGGCCACAGATTTAAGCGGAGGTGGTACAGGCTCAGATGAAAGTGTTGCCGCTGAGAGTACGACTTCTGATTTAAGCGGAGGTAGTAAGGGCTCAGATAAAAGCGCAACTGCTGCCAGCGCGGCTTCTGATTTAAGCGGAGGGGATAAGGGTTCAGATAGCAGTGAAGCCGCTGGAAATGTGGCCTCTGATTCCAACGGAGGTGGTAAAGGCTCAGATGAAAGTGCAGCTGCTACCAGCGCGGCCTCTAAATCAAGCGGAGGTGGTAAAAGCTCAGATGGGAATGCAGCTGCTACCATTGTGGCCACAGATTCAAGCGGAGGTGGTACAGGCTCAGATGGAAGTGTAGCTGCTGCCAGCACAGACACTGATTCAAGCGGAGGTGGTAAGGGCACTGATGAAATTGTTGCCGCTGAGAGTGCGGCCTCTGATTTAAGCGGAGGTAGTAAGGGCTCAGATGAAAGCTCAGCTGGTGCCAGCGCGGCTTCTGATTCAAGCGGAGGGGTTAAGGTTTCAGATAGCAGTGTAGCCGCTGCCAATGTGGCCTCTGATTCCAACGGAAGTGGTAAAGGCTTAGATGAAAAAGTAGCTGCTGCCAGCGTGGCCACTGACTCGAGCGAAGGTCGTACAGGCTCAGATTTAAGTGCAATTGCTGCCAGCGCGGCTTCTGGTTCAAAAGTAGGGGATAAGGGTGTAGATAGCAGTGTAGCCGCTGCTATAGCAGCCGCAACTAGTGCAGCCGCTGCCAGTGCAGCTGCTGCCAGTGCAGCTGCTAAAAGTGCAGCTGCTGCCAGCGCGGCCTTTAAATCAAGCGGAATTGGTACAACCTCAGATGGAAGTGCAGTTACTGCTAGCGCGGCCACTGATTCAAGTGGATTTAGTCAGGGCAAAGATGAAAGTGCAGCGGCTGTAAGTGCGGCCTCAAGCTCAAACAGTGGTAAAAGCTCAGGCAGTGGCAAAAGCTCAGGCAGTGGCAAAAGCTCAGGCAGTGGCAAGAAGGGCAAAGGATCAGATGGAAGTTCAGATGCTGCCAGCGCGGACTCTAGTTCAGGAAATAGCAAGAAAAGCGCAGAATCAAATAATGATTCCGCTGCTGCAATAGTAGGCGCTGCCAGTTTGGTAACTGATTCAAACGGAGGTGGTACAGGCTCAGATGGAAGTGTAACTGCTGCCAGCACAGCCACTGATTCAAGCGGAGGTGGTAAGGGCACAGATGGAAGTGCAGCGGCTATGAGTGCGGCCTCAAGCTCAGGCAGTGGCAAAAGCTCAGGCAGTGGCAAACGCTCAGGCAGTGGCAAGAAGGGCGAAGGATCTGGTGGAAATTCAGTCGCTGCCAGTGCGGCTTCGAGTTCTGGCAGGGGCAAGAAAGGCAAAGGATCAGGTGGAAGTTCAGCTGCTGCGAGCGCGGCCTCAAGTTCAGGCAGTGGCAAGAAGGGCAAAGGATCAACTGCTGGCACAGCCGCTGTCTGCAATGGTGTAAGTTTTAAGAAAAGTTGCTAATTATTATTAATCGTTGGCGTATACCTACCCAAAAACATTAAATGAGAAAATTATTTAGAAGTAAAATGCTGGTTAAAGAAAACAGGCGGGCTAGCATATGTTACGTTCTCGCGCGCGAGTCCATACATCGGCCGCGACTTAATGTATGAAGTGACAGGCGACAGTGTAAGTTGTGCTAAGCATACAGAAGCCCCATATATGTTACTTTTTAATTGTTCCTAACGTTACTTTTTTCTCATATCATTACAAATAAAGACCACCCTGTTCATTTAAGAACACCTATGAGTATTAAAAGTACAATAGATGATCAACGATGGATGACTCTTTGAGTGGCTTTTTAGACAAAAAATTCATTTATGTACATACTTATATCTATTTTTCTTTCAGAAGTGATCGATGTTCCTGAAATGATGAAGCTCCTATAAAGTTTGGACTATTACATTTTTTTTTTTGGGAGAACTGCAATATTGTTTTAGTCATATTTATTATTTTATTATAAGAATTGTAAAAAATATATATATATATACCAAGTAAGTAACAGAGTTTGTGTATCTCGGTTATGTAACCATCACCCACTTTGTCGAAGGCATTAATGCCTTAAAGATTAATTTAGAAATTAACCTTATCAGCCGACAAAGTGGTACCCTTTAATAAAAAACCGGACAAGAGGTTGTCGGGCCACGCTCAGTGTAGGGTTCCGTAGTTTCCCGTCCGTCACAATAGGAGGTTAAAAAGCAAACATAAAAAGGTTTTAATAGATACCATGCTGCTCTTAGGACTTAGACGCCTTTTGAACCAAGAAAATAGGTTATAACTACAATCTAAAACGGGATATTTACCATGAATGTTTTTTTTATTCAGCTATGTATGTTGTGTGGGTGGCCACAAATAATAACTCGCAGCACGCCATTTTTTTGTATTATTACAAGGGCGCATGTCGAATCGCACCATACTTCGAAATACCTACTTGCGACTATAGTGAACGCTTATATGTATATGTTGCTATTTTTTGCTCGCGACTACGTTTCCGTAGAAGTTGAACAAAAACTGCCCTATGTCCTTTTCTGGGATTAAAACAATCCCCATACCTACTAATTCCATCTTGATCCGTTCAGCGATATTAGCGTGTAGAGGTAACAGACAGACAGAGAGTTACTTTAGCATTTATTATATTAGTATGGAGTACAGTGGCAGTACACAAATGGAACGATAGCTTTTATACTTACAGTCAACCAATTGGAACCCTAGGCCACTCAAGAACTATGTCAAAATGACAAGCAGTAAGAGATTTCTTACAGTCTGATTTATAGCGTCACTATGACATAGTCCTACAGTGGCCTAGGGTTCCAATTGGTTGACTGTACATATACATATACAGTTAAAGCGGTTTTTGGCATGTATGAAATTACAAAAAACTTTTTTCTTCCTACCTAAGCGATTTAAAAAAACGTAATTATTAATAGTATGTACCATGTGCAAATACCAGCACTTGATTTTAAAAACCTGTGCTCATTATATCTATTATTAATTATTTTTTTATAACAGCAATACCACGTGCTTGATTAACCCGACTAAATAAATTATTATCTTTACGCCCGTATTTCACACAACAATTTATGACATTTAGCAATATACCTCTTTTTGACGTATATTCTGAGACACTCGAGCCGTCTGTAGTGACAAAAGTTCCAATCAGTAGCAGAATAGTAAATAATGAAGACTGTTAACCGTAATATTTAAGACGTTCTGCGGGAAACCGTTAATACCAGTATACGTATAAATTATTTTCAACCGACTTCAATATTTCAAAAGGAGGAGGTTCTCAATTCGACTGAATTTTTTTTTTTATTTTTTTTTTTAATGGATGTTCACTCATAACTCCGTCATTACTGAACCGATTTGAATTTTTTTTTTGTTTTCTAAAAGTAGATGGTTCCTGGTTGGTCCCGTTTTTTTCAAAATCCATTTCTGATGATGGGATCCATGAGGAACTGAGGGAACTCCTCAAATTTGAAAGGCACATGCATGCTGATTTGGGTGATTTCTTAAGAAACTCGAGCATTTCTTTACGAAAATCATCAATTTGGTGGAGTGGACCTGATGATGAAGACCAGGGATGGCAAAGTGGAACTGCTTCGTAATTCTCAGGACTATGATCCGATTTAAAAAAATATTTTTTTGTCTGTATATAGATGGTTTCAGGATTGTCCCGTTTTTTTCAAAATCAATTTCTGATGATGGGATCCATGAGGATCTGAGGGAACTCCTCAAATTTGAAAGGCACATGCATGATGATTTGGGTAGTTTCTTAAGACACTCGAGCATTTCTTTACGAACATCATCAATTTGGTGGAGTGGACCTGATGATGAAGACCAGGGATGTCAAAGTGGAACTGCTTGGTAATTCCCAGGACTATCGTCCGATCTTAAAAAATATTTTTTTTTCTCAAAATAGATGGTTCCAGATTTGTTCCGTTTTTTTTCAAAATCAATTTCTGATGATGGGATCCATGAGGAACTGAGGGAACTCCTCAAATTTGAAAGGCACATGCATGATGATTTGGGTAGTTTCTTAAGACACTCGAGCATTTCTTTACGAACATCATCAATTTGGTGGAGTGGACCTGATGATGAAGACCAGGGATGGCAAAGTGGAACTGCTTGTTAATTCCCAGCTCTATCATCTGATTTGAGACATTAATCTTTTCTTTGTAAAGAAATACCTTCAAGATAGTCCTATTTGATTATAGTTCTATTTTGATGATGGGCTTCATGAGGGATTGAGAGAACTCCTCAAATTTTAACGGCACATGCATTCTGATTTGAGGGTTTCCTTAAGTAACTAAAACAGTGTTTTGGCGGAGCCAAAATTTTGATGAACTTGATCTGATGATGAAGACCAGGGATCGCAAAGTGGAACTGGTTAATAAACCTAGCTCTACTTATTATCCTAGTTGTGACATTCATCTTTTTGATTTGATTCATATTCTGATGATGGAGTTCTAGAAGAATTCAGAGAACTCTTCAAATTTGAACGGCAGGTTAATTGTGATTAGAGGGTGTTCATAATTAGCTTAGGCATTTTCTTACTGTGGCCATCATTTTGCTGGAGTGGACCTGATGTTGATAATCAGGGATGGCATAATGAATATGCTCGTTAATTTACAGTCTGTCATCCAATTTAACACATTGTTATTTTGTTTGTTTAAAGGTCTACAAGGGAGTTCCGTTTGATTATACTTCAAATGTAATGATGGAAGCCCTAGGACATTAAGAAAGCTCCTCAATTTTCAATCGTACACGTGCGGTGTATTGGATATTTGTGAAGTAAACTGGCTAACTCAAACAAATTCTTAATTTCACTTTTACCGGGAACCAAATGAAGTCGGTTTTTTTTTCTTAAAAATTATGTATGTTTTGTTTGTATTTGTTAATACATAATCCAATATTGTATAATACTCTGATAAACCAACCGGCCGTACAGATCTTGAGTTTATTTTCTACTTTAATATCACCTTGATATTTTGTATGGTGACTTAGCCTCACACTGTGTAGCATAGGCGTATAATTATATACAATAAATATTGACTTTCTCTAAACGGGTGCTGGCTGTGCTGCGAAGGTGACATCACCCTATCCGATGTTTACTGCCTGAAGCAGTCGAAACATGTCACGCCAATTGTGATTAAAATACGAGAGATTCAACCGTTTTTTTTTTCATATTCATGTCAGTATGGGTCACGGAAGATTAAATTGTACTATGTAAATGCGTGAAAATTTGTCAGTGAATCAAATATAAGAATCATTTGGTATTACAAGTTATAAATATATTATTGCATTCAATTAGATCACGTTGCCTCGGATATCGTAGGTAAAAGTTATTTATAATATTTTACATACGATCAAAATCAACTCTTTCTTAAGAATAATTTATCTAAATTATTCTTAAGAAATATTTTAATTAAATTGATTTATAACGCTTTAAATAATTTCATTCCGGCAATCATCACGAGAAAGGCGACTTTATTTAGAAATTGTCAGTCTTTGTAAGTAACTCCTCCTTGTCCCAAGTAATATAAACCGAATAAGCAGAAAGCAGCTGCGCCCTCATATTTCACATACAAGTTTATGACATTTGGTAACTTACTTATTTTAGCTTATTGTTTCCGTGCTCTCCGATCCGATCAAATTTCATACCAAAAAAGCGTGGCCGGCGCTGGACGGGGCCTTCCGATGCTTCCGATCTGTCAGAGTTTTGGGCTCTGTGAACACGTGACGCCTTCCATACTAAAAAAATCCCCGTCCCGTCCCGTCCCGTCCCGTCCCGTCCTAGTGTGAGTCATCCTTTACTCTGTGAACATGCACTGCAACAGTGCCGAAATATCAGGTACTAAATAAAACAAACATGCATGTTAAATCATCATCCCGTTTTAGATTGTAATTATAATGTACATTACCATGTTAGCTTAAAATAGTAAATAAAATAGGTTTTTTTGGAAAAAATAAAAAGTGATTTAACGGGCCAAGTTAAAAATAAATCGCATTGGAAGTTTTTGTAAAGCTCTATTTGCATGATTTTTTTCATATTTTTTTAGACTTACGGTTCCAAAGTTAGAGTTTTGTAACTTCCGGGGTGATTATTTCCGAAAATATTCACTTTATCAATAAAAAAAGCAAACCCATATTCTTTTTCAAATACCTATCCAACGATACCTCAAACTATAGGGTTGAAACGGAAAAAAACACCCCCCTACTTTACGTGTGTAGGTATGGGAGGTACTCTAAAATTAAAAGTTTTTAGATTTTTTTATTTTACTACTTTGTCGGAATCATTGATATTTACCCACAATATTCATACCAAATTACAGCTTTTTACTACTTACGATCACTGAGCTAAGCCGCAGACGTGCGGACAGACAGACATGGCGAAACTATAAAGGTTCCTAGTTGACTACCTACTACCCTACCTCCAATTTAAAGAAAAAACTATTTAATAAAAAATAAAACCGACTTAAAAAGTGAAAAATTAAATGTATTCATTTTTATTTGCTGTCGGTAAAGTTCGGAGAGGATAAAACTTACCGTTCTCTCTGAAAAATAATATACATACATGTACATATGATATGGCGACGTTAATGCCATGCATGCTTGCTTCAAATGTTATTAGTTTATTACACTATAAATGTAAAAATTGCTGACCGTTCGGGCATATCCGTCGGATCTGCCAATCCATGTATGGGAAATTTATCTGACGGATGCCCGGCGTACATACCTACTATGGCGATCCAACAGATTGTCCGATCGTATATGGCCGGTAAATAACTCCGTATATTTGTCACTTTTTCAAAGCAACGCTAAGTATACAACGTGTTTTAGAGCAATTGCTTTAAATTCAAGGGTGCATTCTATAGCTTAAATTAAGTTACTTTCTCAAAGACACCGGTATTCTAATTAGCTCCATTTAGAAAATAACTACCAATTTAATTTTATCTCATATGGGATTTGCATGCGTGTAAACGGAGTATGAGTATTCGACATGACATTGATATGTCATAGTTGTCACGTAGGTACTTAGTAAAGTCAATTCTATAGTTGCCGATTTCTAAGTCTGAACTTTTGACACTTGAGTATTGACGTACTTAGTGATGAGGCTAAGACAAATCGTTTGTCAAATTCAGCGATTATTGATTTTAGCGATGAATTGTTTGATTCGATTTTACTACTACGGATTTGTATTTGATAAGACCGAGAAACTTCGACAAACTGCTAGTTTCGTTCAGAAATCAATACTGTTGAATTCTTAAAATGTAAGATAAAAAACCTCCATAGTTAATTTGTCTTTTAATAACATTTTTTTTCCACATCGAACTTAGTTTTATTTTCGTTTTAATCGTTTTGTTTTGATTTGTACTGTATTGCCTATTGATTACAAGATCGATTTTTATCGATTTACGGACAGTTATATGAATTGAAACAGCAGACATGGTCACAACACTAAATTTAAAAAAAAACGACGTAGACCGTAACTGTTGGCGTGCTAAATTGTTATCGTAAAATATTCAATAACTAATGTATGAAAAAATGTAACATTCATCACATTATGTTTATGAAAAGTGAAATATTGTGTTTATGTACATGACTAGCTGTAATATCTTTATGGGATTTTGTTTATAATCCCAAAATGTCTTACGCGTTTACGTTCTACGGGTATTTCGATGTGTCAAAAGTTCAGACTTAGAAATCGACAACTATAATGCCCGTTTTACATTAGCGGTTGATGCAACATGTAATTATTTTGTATGAGAAATTAAAAAAATAAAAATTAACGAATTTAATAAAACTAACTTTGCCATTATGTTTCCTTAATTAAACCAAGCCACATGGCGAAGTTAAAGCAAATGGTCAAGAACACCCTGTATACTGCAACCCTAACATAAAACGAAGAAGAACTGCAAGTATTATCTTGGGTGACTGATAGAACTGTGACATCCTACAAAAACGAATGACTTTGTGTGGGTTGATAACTTTACGACACATAATAATATTGTAGAAAATTAAAAAAATCTGGGATGATATGCTTTCGATTTTGCATTGAATAGCGTTTTGGCTTAGCACCGACTTCAAATGTATTAGTTAGTAGCGCTATGTGGTGTCTCCTCCATTTGTTTCATTACTCATCCTTTCCGAACCTTACAGCAAATAAAAATGTATAAGTACATTTTATTTTTCACTTTTTGGAATCAGTTATTTTTTGTTAAAAAGTTTTTATTCGAATTTCTGTTCATGTTTGAAATAATAACAATATGTAAACTCGTGATAAGCACCTTCGTGAGCTCGACCTTTATTCCAAGAATCCATGTAGGTGAGTAAACGGGCAGGGCGACCAGGTTTGTTGAAATAAGATATGTTCCGAATAGCTTATAGATAGTGTAATAGAATCTCACAGTACTGATTATCAATCAACAATTATTATTCCGTTCCACCGCAACACGTGAGGCGCGAGCACAACTATACGGCCATGATCAAGCTCCAAACGTCAATCTTCTATGGCCACCACCCCAGCGCTCGGTGTTACGTTACGTCTTCTTGACACTTAATTCCGAAAAGGCATAGACAAATCGCGCTCCAACATGCCAGTTCTCAGAGGCGCCTTCAAATAGAAAACATTCGATGGTTATTTTCATTATAAATTTACTAAAACGGGGCTTAATCGTGTACAGATTTTGAAAACAAACCTCCGACGTTTCAAGGGCGACATTGCCCCCGTGGTCCCGGAGAAAGACTGGCTGAGGTTGACATCAACATCTTCTAGCTGCGCGGGTTTTACGAACTACCCGCACTTGGTCTTGATTATAAACTTGAACATTTTGCGCACTAGAGATGTGACTCTGTCGACACTCACGATGTCCGCTTACATTTATCAATGACCGGATTCCAAGTAGACGAGATTCTAAAACCGTCATCCCGATTGAAATTGGGGTATTTCTTGATTTCAATGGCTTCCCGTACTTTCCTACTATGGAAACGACGATCCGTTGAAACAAGTCTGCGGTTGCCGAACATTTGTTAGAGTCTGGGCCAAACCACTGGATTGAGTTGCATAACCCTAAAATCCTTTCAACGGATGGGCAAGAGAAATGAAATAGTAGATTGTACATCAAGGGCATAAAGTGACCCATTTTAGACGAGGCCATTTATTGGTCCGAGTGTAACGAGGACCAATATAGTAGCCGAGGATAAAATGGGCATTTATGCCCGAGAGATACACTCTGCTTTTCACTTCGATTGTAAGGAAAATATTAGGTTTTATATCACTTTAAATCGTTGATAATGTAACATCCATACTCTTGCGCTTGGGTTCTCCCCGCCGCGCGCCGCCTGCAGGCGGCCGGGCGCATGGGGGGCGAGGCCGCGGCGAGCGCGCTCCACCTGCGATCTTACTTTATGCCCTAGTGCATGAAAAGCGATTTTGTGTCGCCTAGTTACGACACTTAGGCGAACTTTTCGAGCAAGATAAGTGAAAAATATATTTTAAATTGCTTTGTAATGAAAAATGCCCGATAAGAGAGGCGGCCAATATTATAAGTTTAGTTACTGGGTCATGTGGGATACCTATCATTTGAAAGGGCTTCTTGCTCCCTCGCTCAGCGTATTGGCATTGCCATTCAGCGAGGTAATGCAGACAACCTTGTGACATAGGGTCATATTTATAAGCTTTATAAGGCGCAGGTTCGCCCGCATATGGAATACTGCTCTCATCTTTGGGCAGGGGCACCTAAGTACCAGCTTCTTCCTCTAGACCGCATCCAACGGAGAGCAGCTCGAATTGTCAACTGCCAACGTATTTCTGATCGGCTTGATCCCTTGGCGCTGCGTAGAGATGTGGCCTCACTCTGTATTTTCTATCGCATGTATTATGGGGAGTGTTCCGAGGAATTGTTCGGATTAATCCCTGCCGCTTCTTTCCGCCATCGCCCTACGCGACAATATTTCCACTCTCACCATTTAGATGGTTGGCAGTCCTCAACTGTGCGCTTTTCCCGAAACTTCCTGCCTCGCACAGCTAAACTGTGGAACGAACTGTCGCCAGCGGTGTTTCCGGACCGATACGACCTTCAAACCTTCAAGAAAAGAGCGTACTCCCACCTTAAAGGCCGGCAACGCACTTGCGACACCTCTGGTGTTGCGGGTGTCCATGGACGACGTTAATCGCTTACCATCAGGTGATTCGTTTGCTCGTTTGCCCCCTATAGCATAAAAAAAAAAAAAAAAAAAAAATTATATGGATTTTCATGTTTGATTTTACTTGAAATAAACCAATTTTTTACTATTTTTCTACAATGAAAAATCTTTGATTTATAAACGATAATGTTAATAAAAATACCACTCCCCCGTCCTTTATCCCCGAAGTTTAAAAAAAGAAGTGTAATATTGTGTAAAAATCTGAAATTTTTATACAATATTACAGGAAAAATATAATATTGACGCTATCTTCATTCATTATTTTGAAATAAAAAAATCGTTTCTGAACTGAATTTGAAATTTAACCGCCTAAGAAAGAAAGAAAGAAAGAAAGAAAATAATTTATTCAACAACACATCATTACATAGAGAAAAAAAAAATACAGCATCGAAGTACCTTACAAAATTAAACAAGAAAAAAAAAACATAATAGTACACAAATGAAAGATGTGCAGCCGAAATGGTCTCCACTCAGCAATGCAGTTGGCACGCCATTGCGGTCAACGGCGCTGGTTTTCTGTGGAGCCAGCGGGGTGTACGGGACAGCATACTGCGCGACGTATGTTAGGCAAGGGAAATATAAATATAAGTACGAGTACAAATATAAAAGATAAAATACAAAAATAATTACTTTACAGCGACACTGGAAATACAAGGGAAAACGGCAAAAGAGGAAATATTCATTTTGGGATAGGGTGGGGCAAGCGTCAGGCAACAGAACTTTGTTGGTCCGTTAGATACATCTTTAGTTTCGTTTTGAAACCATTAACGGTACTGCTTTCTCTGATTGGAGGTGGAAGGTTGTTCCAGCACTTCGTGGCAGCATAACGAAAGCTACCACGGAATGCCGCTGTTCTGTGCCTTGGGCATACTAGTCGGGGGACACGTCTAATATGATTTCGGTAGAAAATCAACTTTTCAAACAGGTACACAGGCTTTTTACTTTTGCAAATGCCAAAGAGTAGCGTAGCAAAGTGAAGGGTGCGTCGACTATTCATATTCAATAGCTTGTTACTGTTCAGGTGTGGGCTTATGTGGGATCGAGGGGGTATGGGAAAACAAAATCGCGCGCAAGTATTCTGGAGCCTTTGAATAACATTTTTAGTGCGAGATAGCAAACAACTTCCATAAACCGTATCCGCATATAAGATTGTTTTTTTTTTCTTTAACTTTTAAATAAAGTTAAAAAAATGTTTTTGTCAAAGAACATCAATCTCGCATACTGACTCTATGTAAACTCTCCGTGCAAACGAGTGACCCAGTCTGTCGATATATAGGACTGACGTCAAATTTCTACTTCTACAGCGTGGGTATTTGATACGGGCGAATAATTAATCCAGCTATAGTACCTGTACATATGAATCGTATGGGATAATAATTTCGTTAAATTGTGTTATTAATTAGGTGTAATGATTTTTCTAAGGTGCGACAGAGCCGCAATGTATGTCGTCCAACTTTGTTTGACATGATAAATGACACTGACATGATACTCGTATGACGTTTAGATAGCTACGTTAATTTATGTGGATGCAATCATTGCGTGCTGAATTTTTATATATGAAAAAAAAACTTCTTAATTTCCTAAAGAAATTAATGTAAATAGGTTCCCTAGTTCAAATACCCACGCTGTATAACTAATATAGGTGCAGTTGCAACTCAAAGTTTTCAATCGTTTTATACTCTTAAAATAATGCAAAGTATGAACCTAAATTAATAGTTTATTTTGATTTGTACCTATCGACATGATTTTTGATTTGTATGCTACGTTCGACATTTGTATTCTACTTTCGACATTTGTATTCAACTTTCGACATTTGTATTCAACTTTCGACATTTTTATGGTAACAATTACCGTAAAAATGCATTTCTTGACGATCTTTCGAGCACTAACCACTCGAGTCACTTACCTACTCATTTAACTCAATATTTTTACACCACATTACTTATTATTATTAATGTTATAAAATTCATTTTTTTATTTCAATCAAATATCAATAATAGTAGGGGAGCCCAGGGTGCTAAATCGGGATTTACTCGAGCGTCAAAGAGACCTATTGGATTGTGAAGCTTAGATGATAAGAAGAAAAAAATGTCATATTAATATATACACTTTCACTTTGAGCGGCTATAAATTTTCAAAAATGTAAAAAAACAGTTGCATGGACATACTCGAGCGCGTCAGATATTAATAGCATCCATGTGCTACGTATTTTTGAAAACATACGTATGTTAATCTGATTGTTTCCATGATGGGGGTGGTCGTACTTAAGGGTTGACAACGGAAAAAAAAAATTAATCGAGCGCGTCAGATTTTCAAAGGGGATGTTAAGTGAACCTAAAAGAAGGTTCTTATATAATAATCTGACGATTTGGATGTGACCCAAACTCGCGGCCATTATTAGAATGTGCAAAAAAAATCGCCATTTTGAAATACTCGAGCGCGTCAGATTAAGATATATATGGTTCATTTATATACCCTAAACGTGCTGTCTCATAATCTGACGATTATCCGGAGGGATTCACCTAATCTGACAATGGAAATATTTTTTTTTGTATTAAAAAAAAATAACTTAACAAATTAAAGAGCTGAAAAAAATAGCATGCAAATAAAACAGTATATATTCTTTGAAGTACAAAACTTTTATTTATGACAAAATAAGTATAAAAAATATAATAATTTTTGCTTTATGGGCATTACTCCACAAGCATGCAATGAATCTTGTGGGTAACACTTGTTGGAATAACTTCGATTGACACGGTGGCAAGTTGCACGCATCGTAATTCCGGATACTCAAGGAGAAGGGTTGAGACTTGTCTTTTACCTTGTAGGTCTTATTGAAGATAACAATTCTGCGTACAGGTGACAAATAAAAGACTGTATAATGTGAAACGAATCCTGCACATTGTGCTCCTTTGATCCCAAATTCAGAAATGCATTTTGAAAAGTTTCAGATGTCATCAGAAACTGTAAAGGTTTCTTTTTCCCTCGTCGGTACAATGCTGGGTTGAAATCACAACCAGTGAATGCATGCAAACCTGGAAATGCCTTCGAAATTTTTGGGCCAAGTTTATTTTCATGGTAGGGCCCCAGAACCCAAAGTGGGGACGGAGTGAGAGAGTCATAGATAGAGAAAGAGTGAGAGAGGAATAGAAACGCGGGAAGGGGAATACCGGTTTCACGTAGCTGCACGCATTAAACTTTATCGATTATTTTTCCTTACTTTGGGTTACGGAAATCGTCAGATTATATATTATTCGTGAACGTTGAATTATTGCCTTCAAAATAAAATAAAATTAGCCACGCTCGAGAAAGTCGAGATGATGTTTTTTTTTACAAGTTTGTAACCCACCTACTTCTTATCGTCAATTGAAAATTGTCAGATTAGTGGAATATACACTTTTTAGCATATAACTAACTTACCCTACCTTAATCTGACGCGCTCGAGAATTTCATATGATCATATTTTTTTTACTAATCTGATCCTTTATCCTTGACTCGCGGCCACATATACGGGGCTAATACTTGGTGGAGGTATTTAATGGGGTACTAGGTACCTCCCTGTATGTTAATCTGCCGCGCTTTATTAAATCCCAAAATCCCCTCTTGGGCTCCCCTACTATAAATAAGCGTCCATACAAATGTCTTAGTCACCATACCAAAAAGGCTTACTAGTTTTTTCTGCCTAAAATATTGCCTACGAGTTTTCTTTTGTTTAGCTTAGAAAGACTAACTAATGTGCTATTGTATCGTAAATGCAGTGCAAGGCATATATATAGAAGGCCTAGATTGAGTGTCCGTGTACGCACAGTGAAGCCAATTCAATGTAGAAAAATATGCTGCATTTTGAATGACGTCTTTCAGTGCTCAAGGTCGTGTCATCGCAGAAACATCTCCCGGTAAGTAGGTTTAGATAAGAAAATACAATTAGTATGTAGGTATGTACAAATACTCTGTGTGTTCTTCTTCTTAGTCGTAAGCTCTTGACAGAGCTGTCGTGATAACCCATGCGGTTTGGTGTTGGCACGTTGCACAATTCTTCTTTAATTGACACGTCATTTTCACCCTATACCACAGAATACATATTAGTACACTACAAGAAGGCGGTTAAGGTTGCAGTTTCCATTTATTTTCATAGTACTTACCAAGGGAGTGATACAAAGCTATGATTTCTAATTTACATCAGTATTTACTCGTCAATGTCCTGACATCACTTCAACCCGAATTTGAAAATTTTCCTCCATATGTAAACAAGAGCTTACCCGCTGAGCCCTATTTTTGCAATTTGCGCTGCTTACAAACTTGGTCTGCCCTGTAATATGATTTTATTATTGATTATTCTACATCCATTTATTGATTATCCTACGTTATATACAAATGTTCGCTTTTAATTGTATTATTCTCATGGATGTATCATAATTATGGATATGGACGTCTTTCAATTCAGGAAATCTGGTCAAAATTAGATATCAAGCTGGTTGAATAGCTGGCCATATAGGTTCGGGCATATCCGCCGGATTTGCCAATCAATGCTCAGCGGACATACCCGCTATGTGGATCCGACGGATTGCCCGAACATTTATGGCTGGTTGAGTGGAATGAGTAAGAAAAGGGATATAAAAATAATAGTTAGGTATAGGTACATGTAATTAATACAGTGTTCAGAAATCTAGGGACTTTCAGTATCCGTTTTTAAGTAGGTACATATTATAGTAAACGCACCGATAATGGACGCTAAGTAATAAGACGCTATATGAAAAAAATCCACATTAAGTCGTTTATACTTTTTGGAACCATTTTAACATTGACACCGATCATTCAACTGCTAAAGATTGAGGTTTTTAGTAATTTCTGTCTTTTCGGTTCGAAATGATGGTGGAACGAAGCATGTTGGGCGGATATCAGCGGATTAAGCTTAAAATTACCGTCATAATTTTTTATTCCTTTGTTAAACCAGCATGTCTTACGTTAATTCTGTTAACCTAGAATCAGGGTCAACTTGCAATCAGTTTTTACTGCAGAAATGTTTATATTTAGTGATATTGGACTAGTTTTCACTGGAATCTCCCATTATCGGTCCAAAAAAGATGCATTTTCATTTGGCCACTATTTTGAAACCGATAAAGATATTTTACATCAAACACTATATAAATATTAAATAAGAGTAGGACTTTCAACTTTTAACTCATTTTAACGGTACAACTTTTACAGGAGGCCAGGTGAAATCGGACGTCTCGCCCTAGCGACGTCCGATTACACCTTATCGAACCGAATGAAATGCGCCGCGTCCGTACCGCAAGTATGTTCTGCCACCGCCGAATTCCTTACTACTTGATTTTTCACGCTTCGAAATCTCGTAGACACGTTCCGCCCCGTTTCCCCCACATACGACCTACCGCCGTCGCAGGGTATTTCATACACTCCCGGGTTGCCTAGAGGGTCCTGGTCCTTAGGCGAACGCAGCAGCTGCCTCATCTTGATAGCTTTGCCTACTCTTTTGAAACCGATTACGTTACTAAAAGTAGGACTTTCAACTTAACACATTTCCCGCTGACCTACTTGTTCTTAAATGCTCCATGATCGGTAAAGTTACTATAAAGAGTAAAATTCTAGAATCGTGATAACATTTTATTTAATAGTTCACGACTAAAAATAAAACCTTTAACAATTTCTCACGAATAATTTTAATGGTACTATAAGTAAACTGTAATGGATTTTTTGTAGTATAAATATAGGTAATATTGATACTTACCTTACATCTATCTTCATAAAGAAGACAACTGAAGAAATATGGCACTTGACGTGAAGACTTTAGTTTTCTTTACCTTTTTGGTGACGCCTTTATTGGCTAAGTCGGGATTATGTAAGTATAACATTACAGTAAGCGTTTTATGTTACTGACTTAAGACGTGGTACATAATAGTAGATACATACCAAGGCCGTTTAAGTGGGAAATGCCTCGGATGTCATGTAATTGTCGGCCGAGGCGAAGCCGAGGTCGACTAACATGTGATCCGAGGCTTTCCCATTTACCGGCCGAGGTTTGTATACTATTTTTCTGTCCGACGGAGCCGGCAGGCGGCAATTTAGTTTTGCGTAAAGTGGCGCTTACCGGCCGGAGGACTGAAATAGTACATTGTGTATTGAGAACGGTATTTTTCCAACGTTAAGATGGCCATGTTACAACAAAATCAAAATTCTCGCTCGACAAAATAAAAATAAAAATCTTGAAATTTTCATTATTTCTGTTATAATTAATTTTTGGTTGGTTTTAGCGATATATTGTTTATAGCAAAAATTATAGCCTACATATAAAACTTAAATTTAAAAAAGATACTTTCGAGATGTACTTGATTTCATAAAACTCTACATTCGTGATCTTTGATTGGCTGCTATTTTTTTTAGCTACCATTTAAAGCTGGCAATCGTGGTTTCTTGCCGTTTTTAAAAGCTAACCTGACCACCGTGAAAAGGAAAATTATTACTTCCAAAATTTACCCATACCAGACATACATGTGCCATCTTGGATTGGCCGCCATTTTCCATATATCCCATCATGGTTTTTCAACATTCTAATGAACAGGTTTAACTGCTGTATATAGCAAATTTAGTACCCCCGAATTATACCATTTTCGAATTTTTGGTCTGCTGGTCCATAAACTACAGCGTCAGCAACACATAAATTGCCATACTTGTCACACGTGCTTGAAGTCCGCAGTCACCAGAGGCACCAGTCGCCACAAATTCCGGAACGTAAACCTTATTCTTCCTCCAGATATTCATAATATTCTGAAGGGTCTTCTTCCAGATAGACTTCTTCTTTCTTTAGTTAAGCGGTTTGTTTAATGTATCTTTGTTTTATGTATCTTTCGTTAACTAGTATAATTTTCTCTCCACTGTTAGGATCATTTGCAAACAAGCTACGCACGCTTTGTACCTTCAGTTATTTCTATCTGTGGAAACTTGTAATTGGCTTACTGTTTTTATGTCACTACCTTTCTTGTTAACTTAGCTGTAAGTTTTCCGTTGAAATAAAATAAAATCCCATCCGGTGAGGGTTCTCTAAATCATACCCGAATTTTTTTTTGTACGATTATCACATCGCAACCAATTTATCGCATAAAGTCATTTCGCCGAGAGATCATGTTCCAATTGAATTTTATGAAATCGTTTCATTTCCCAACTAAATGGTTGGCAATTCTATCTTTGGGCTTGGTTTTTTATTGGAACTTTTTGTAATACATATTTTCATGTGATTTATGGTTTAGTCGGTAAAATATCCATTTAGTTTACATAAAGTTTGAAAAATTGGTTTTAATATTTTAATGTTTATGGACAATAAACAGTCGGGTTCTAAACATAAGTGAGATGAAACCGTTGACGGTCGCGATACCGAGGGAATAAAAAAACAGTCGGTTCTGGCTGTTAGGTCACAGTTCTACCTAACACTCCTCCTCGCTTCGCTCGTCGTCGTACCTACACTGACCTGCCTTAACCTAGGTATATATTTTTGTTACGAAGTCGGTTCTGGCGCTTCGCCGTCCGCTGCCGCGGCAGGATCGCTTCGCTCGCCTAGCAACTATTACTCGAAACGTTATTCGTGTAATAGTTGCAATAGTGAAAGATTTGACAAATGATCAGTAGGCTAAAAGTATTGAGTCATTACTATACTATATATTGGTTGACTGGTAGAGAATGCCTTAAGGCATTAAGTCCGCCATTTGTGCCATTTGTATTGTGCAATAAAGTTTTAAATAAATAAATAAATAAATACTATAATCCGTTTTATAATAATTCTGCCAAGTGAAACGTCGCCATACAAAAATTTGCTAATAGTTGGTTGTCAAAGTGAGCCACCGGCGAAATGCTGGTTGGCAAATGCAATTCAGGCATAAAAGTTCGGAGAAAAGGCAGAACCCCGTGGCGGCCACACCGCGCTAATATCGCAATCGCAGCGCGCAATGCAACGAATGACATAATAATTAAATAAAAACCGGCCAAGAGCATGTCGGGCCATGCTCATTGTAAGGTTCCGTAGTTTACCGTCTATCACAATAGGCGAACTTGCAAAGGGCTTTAAAAGATATGGTGCTCAAAACAATAAAGATGAGTATATTCGCAGCTCTTATGAAGATAAATTTTATTGTAAAAAAAATGGCTTAACTGACTAAGTTCAAAATAATTTTCCTTGAGTCTTTACATTTTCATGATTTATTCATATTTTTCGGAATTGCGGTTCATAAGTTAAAGACATTCTTTTTAACTTCCGGAGCATTTTTTTTAATACTATGACGGTGACAAACAAGCATACGGCCCGCCTGATGGTAAGCGGTCACCGTAGCCTATGTACGCCTGCAACTCCAGGGGTGTTACATGCGCGTTGCCGACGCTTTAAAAACTTTAACACTCCTTTTTTGAAGAACCCATACTGTAGTCCTTTAGGAAAACAGCTCATTCCACAGCCGGAGCGTCCGCGGGAGGAAGTTCCTCTTAAACCGCACGGTACGAAACCATTTAGGCTCCAGGGTATGCGGGTAAACACCCTGCCGACGGCGAGCGGTGCGGTGGTAGGTAGAATGCAGCCGTTGGAATTATATCAAACCATTCCTCAGAGCACAATCCATTGTACAAGCGATAGAACACACATAAGGAGGCGAAGTTCGAAATCGCTTGTGAGTTTGGGATCGTCGACAATACGGACAGCATGACTTTGGATCGAGTCAAAGGGCCCGAGTTGGTATCCAGATGCTCCCGCCCAAAGATGGCAGCAATACTCCATATTGGGTCTGACTTGAGACTTGTACAATAACAGTCTTTGTCCCGGAGAGAAGTATTGCTTAGCTCTATTGAGCACACCGAGCTTTTTAGATGCCAGCGTGGCCTTCCCTTCCAGGTAGCTACGGGATTGGACGTCACTGGAAATGTCAACACCGAGGATCCCAATACTCTCTGACATAGTAAGGATTGTGTCTTGGAATTGTGGGACGACAGTAAATGAAGTTTTTTTATGCGCAAACTTGTGTCTTGGTAGGGTTAAATTGGACAAGATTTTCCTGGATATCCGAAAATATTAAATTTATAAAAAAATTATATAGATAAATATCTTTATTTCTCAATTTAGGCACATTACAACGCACTTAAACGTCATGAACGTCAAAAAAACGTTTCTAACCCTACACAACAGCCCGAGAAGATTATTACCGGATTAAACTCAGAGGGACTTATTTTCCCAAAATAAATTACAAAACTTGCAAAAACATTTACAACAAGAAAACATATCAAAAGAAAAATCGCCCTTGAAACGTCGGAGGTTTGTTTTCATATTTTGTACACGATTAGGGCCCGTTTTAGTAAACTTATAATGCTTGACTAAGACTTAACCAACTTAAATATGTGACCTCCGATTGCGCATATTTACTACGGTCATAAAGCAGCCTATTTCTGTTATGAACTTTAGTATGTAGCCGACATATTTCGCCGTAATTGTCAGCGTGATGAAACAGACGGCAGGTCTCACTAATAGTGGACGGTGGTAAGTCATAGGAATTAACAAAAGGTCAAATGAATTTCCTCACTACTGGGTATAATGCGTTTTCCTTGCTAGATTTAAAGGATAAAACAGTGTTTTCCGAGTAAGGTGAAAATAACATTTAAGACCTCTTTGCATGAACCTGAAATAGTGCGAAAAGTTTAAACGTAATTTACAAGTTAAAAAGCTAATTTAATTTAGGATTCACCGACCGCATCACTTACGTATAGGTACTGTGACATCTTAGACGAACAAATACAAGTATGACGAAAAGTTAATTTTGCAAACTATTTACAGATACAGATAAAAGTGCAGCTGCTGCCAGTGGGGCCTCTGTTTTAAGCGGAAGTGGCACAGGCTCAGATATAAGTGCAGCTGCTGCGAGTGCTACCGTTGTCAGTGCAGCCTCTGATTCAAGCGGAGGTAGTAAGGGCTCAGATGGAAGTGCAGCTGATGTTACCGTGGTCACTGATTCGAGCGGAGGCAAAAAGGGCTTAGATGGAAGTAAAACTACTGCTACAGTGGCCACTGACTCAAGCGGAGGTGGTACAGGCTCCGATGGAACTGCAGTTGAGGTCATCGCGGCCTCTGATTCAAGCGGAGGCAAAAAGGGCTTAGATGGAAGTAAAGCTGCTGCTACCCTGGCCACTGACTCCAGCGGAGGTGGCGCAGGCTCAGATAGAAATTCAGCTGCTGTTACCGAGGTCACTGATTCGAGCGGAGGCAAAAAGGGCTTAGATGGAAGTAAAACTGCTGCTACAGTGGCCACTGACTCACGCGGAGGTGGCACAGGCTCAGATGGAAATGCAGCTGCTGTTACCGTGGGCACTGATTCAAGTGGAGGCAAAAAGGGCTTAGATGGAAGTAAAACTGCTGCTACCCTGTCCACTGATTCCAGCGGAGGTGGTACAGGCTCAGATGGAAGTGCAGTTGATGTCATAGCGGCCTCTGATTCAAGCGGAGGGGATAAAGGTTCAGGTAGTAGTGTAGCTGCTGCTATAGTAGCCCCTGCTAGTGCAGCCGCTGCCAGCGAAGATGTTACAAGCTCAGGTGGAAGTGGAGCTGCTGCCAGTGTGGCCTCTGGTCCAAATGGAAGTAATAAAGGCTTAGATAATAGAACAGCCGCTGCCAGCGAAGCGGCTGCACTGGTAGGGGCTACTATTAACGTGGTTGATATAAGCGGGGATGGTAAGGGATCAGGTGGAAGTGCAGCTGCTGCCAGTGTGGCCTCTGGTTCAACTGGAGGTGGTAAGTACTCATATGCAAGTTTAGCTGCTGCCAGCGGGGCCTCTAGTACATCTGTACGTCGCATACGAAACTAAATCTTTTAGTTCAAACATCTTCAGCTAGTTCTGCAATTGGGTTATCGTTAGGTATTTTGCTTTTGTTAGTATACGCATTCTGTATTATACATCCAGCTAAAATAATTCAATTGTTTTGATTCTTTTCGTTTTGTTAACATGTACGGTCGGCTTCATAAATATATATGCATCTGTATTCAATTTTGACCCTTCTTCTGTAATAGGTTCCGAAGTGTATAGATATTTATAGACGTGACTGTACTTAAGGTAAAGTATAGGTCTCATCTCGTGATCTAAAGAAATGTCGCATTCACACAATATTTCTGTCGTGTCGTGTAACCGTGGAAGAATATCGACGCGTGTTACACGATTTGATAACTATTTTACTTTTTTTTTATTTGGAATTCTTAGCTGTATATACCAAAATACGTATATTACCTTTTTTAGCGATTTTGTATATTTTTACAGTTGCCTCTTGATATTCAATGATAACCCCATTTTTTTTGCAGATCAATTCGCCGATGGATTCAAAGGTTGGTATAAGTAGTTGATGAACTCCTTGTTCAGTCACTAGACACCCTGCATATTTCGTTGCATATGGATCTAATGGTAAAGTGTTCGAATCCCGGTAAGAGTATATCAATGACAGGTAATTGATGCATGTATCTGTATGTAAACACTGTTTTGAACACAAACAGGTTAAATGTTACAATAAAACAAAGTAATAGATGTACAAAGGCGATCTTGTCCCTATTAGGGATCTCTTCCAGTCAACCTATGAGCAATCGAGTGAAAAGATGATCAAGATTGATAAAAGAGCAGTGACATTTTCAATGTCCGATTAACGCATTGTTTTTATTCGTTTAATTTTTTCCATAGATAAATTAAAAAGAAGTCACACTCATATAGCTGACGTGGGACATGAATACGAAACTGCCAGCGTTTTTAGAATTTGGAATTATTTGGTGTATAAAAGTACATATACACAACTATACATACATAACTATATTAACTATATAACTGACTAATAATGTTTCTTCCGGTTGTCTCTTATTATGCAATAATACGAGTAACTCCATTTTTTTACAGATAAGTTCGTCGGTGAACTCGATGGTTGGTATTAGTATTTAATGGACACCTAGTTCTGTCACTAGACTCCCTATGCATTTCGTTACATACAATGCTAAAGGTGAAGTGTTCGAATCCCAGTACGAGCATATCAATAGATCGTTATTAATGTTTTCTATGTTTTTCAAGTACCTATTTATGCATTATTTTGATTCGTTTAATTTTGTTATTATAATCCTTCATCATAATTATTTCGTGTAGGTATATAAGTAAAATAGTGATTTACTCTATTTATTTTGGACATTCAGGTGTCTATTACTATAAAATAATAACCCCCTCTTTGCAGATAAGTTAGTCGGTGGATTCAAAGGTTAGTATCAGTAGTTAATGGACTTCTAGTTTAGTCATTAAACAACCAGCATAATTTCATGGCATCTATAAGCTTAAGGGACCGTGTTCAAATCCCAAGATCAAGTGTAAGAGCAATGCAATGGCTGGTAATTCATGTAAGAATGTATGTATGTAAACACCATATTGTACACAAACAGGTTTAAAATTACGATAAAGCAAAATAAAATATATACAAGGGAGAACGTATACCTACAAGGGATCTCTCCCAATCAACATTAGAGTATATATACATATAACTATATTAACTATATAAATGATTAACTATATTTATTTCAGTTGTCTCTTATTATTATTCAATGATAAGCCCAATTGTTTGCAGATAAGCTCGTCGGCGGACTCGATGGTTGGTATTAGTATTTAATGGACACCTAGTTCTGTCACTAGACTCCCTATGCATTTCGTTACATACAATGCTTAAGGTGCCGTGTTTGAATCCCGGTACGAGCATATCAATAGATCGTAATTAATGTTTTCTATGTTTATCAAGTACCTATATATGCATTATTTTGATTCGTTTAATTTTGTTATTATAATTCTTCATAATTATTTGGTGTAAGTTCATAAGTATTTTAGTGATTTACTCTATTTAATTCAATACATTCAGGTGTTTATTATTGTAAAAAAATAACCCCCTCTTTGCAGATAAGTTAATCGGTGGATTCAAAGGTTGGTATCAGTAGTTAATAGACTTCTAGTTTAGTCATTAAACAACCTACATATTTCGTTGCATCTATAAGCTTACGGTACCGTGTTCGAATCCCGAGAGCAAGTGTAAGAGCAATGCAATGGCTGGTAATTCAAGTAAGAATGTATGTATGTAAACACCATATTGTACACAAACAGTTTGAAAGTTACGATAAAGCAAAATAATAGATATACAAAGGAGAGCTTAAACCTATAAGGGATCTTTCCCAATCAACATTTGATTATATATATGCATATAACTATGTTAACTATATAAATGATTAACTATATTTCATTCAGTTGTCTCTTATTATTATTCAATGATAAGCTTATTATTTGCAGATAAGTTCGTCGGTGGACTCGATGGTTGGTATTAGTACCTATTTAATGGACACCTAGTTCTGTCACTAGACTCCCTATGCATTTCGTTACATACAATCAAAAGCTAAAGGTACCGTGTTCGAATCCCGGTACGAGCATATATCAATAGATCGTAATTTATGTGTTCTATGTTTTTCAATTACCGATTTATCCATTATTTTGATTCGTTTAATTTTGTAATTATAATTCTTCATAATTATTTGGTGTAGGTTTATAAGTATTTTTAGTGATTTACTCTATTTAATGCAGGACATTCAGGTGTCTATGATTATAAAATAATAATAATAACCCCCCTTTGCAGATAAGTTAGTCGGTGGACTCGATGGTTGGTATTAGTATTTAATGGACACCTAGTTCTGTCAGTAGAATCCCTATGCATTTCGTTACATACAATGCTAAAAGTGCCGTGTTCGAATCCCGGTACGAGCATATCAATAGATCGTAATTAATGTTTTCTATGTTTTTCAAGTACCTATTCATGCATTATTTTGATTCATTTAATTTTGTTATTATAATTCATCATAATTATTTGGTGTAAGTTCATAAGTATTTTTAGTGATTTACTCTATTTAATTCAATACATTCAGGTGTTTATTATTGTAAAATAATAACCCCCTCTTTGCAGATAAGTTAATCGGTGGATTCAAAGGTTGGTATCAGTAGTTAATAGACTTCTAGTTTAGTCATTAAACAACCTACATATTTCGTTGCATCTATAAGCTTACGGTACCGTGTTCGAATCCCGAGAGCAAGTGTAAGAGCAATGCAATGGCTGGTAATTCAAGTAAGAATGTATGTATGTAAACACCATATTGTACACAAACAGGTTGAAAGTTACGATAAAGCAAAATAATAGATATACAAAGGAGAGCTTAAACCTATAAGGGATCTTTCCCAATCAACATTTGATTATATATATGCATATAACTATGTTAACTATATAAATGATTAACTATATTTCATTCAGTTGTCTCTTATTATTATTCAATGATAAGCTTATTATTTGCAGATAAGTTCGTCGGTGGACTCGATGGTTGGTATTAGTATTTAATGGACACCTAGTTCTGTCACTAGACTCACTATGCATTTCGTTACATACAATCAAAAGCTAAAGGTACCGTGTTCGAATCCCGGTACGAGCATATATCAATAGATCATAATTAATGTTTTCTATGTTTTTCAACTACCGATTTATGCATTATTTTGATTCGTTTAATTTTGTAATTATAATTCTTCATAATTATTTGGTGTAGGTATATAAGTATTTTTAGTGATTTGCGCTATTTAATGCAGGACATTCAGGTGTCTTTTATTATAAAATAATAATAATAAACCCCCTTTGCAGATAAGTTACTCGGTGGATTCAAAGGTAGGTATCAGTAGTTAATGGACTTCTAGTTTAGTCATTAAACAACCTGCATATTTCGTTGCATCTATAAGCTTAAGGTACCGTGTTCGAATCCCGAGAGCAAGTGTAAGAGCAATTCAATGGCTGGTAATTCAAGTAAGAATGTATGTATGTAAACACCATATTGTACACAAACAGGTTGAAAGTTACGATAAAGCAAAATAATAGATATACAAGGGAGAACCTAAACCTATAATATAAGGGATCTTTCCCAATCAACATTTGATTATATATATGCATATAACTATATTAACTATATAAATGATTAACTATATTTCTTTCAGTTGTCTCTTATTATTATTCAATGATAAGCTTATTATTTGCAGATAAGTTCGTCGGTGGACGCGATGGTTGGTATTAGTATTTAATGGACACCTAGTTCTGTCACTAGACTCCCTATGCATTTCGTTACATACAATCAAAAGCTAAAGGTACCGTGTTCGAATCCCGGTACGAGCATATATCAATAGATCATAATTAATGTTTTCTATGTTTTTCAACTACCTATTTATGCATTATTTTGATTCGTTTAATTATGTAATTATAATTCTTCATAATTATTTGGTGTAGGTATATAAGTATTTTTAGTGATTTACTCTATTTAATGCAGGACATTCAGGTGTCTAGTATTATAAAATAATAATAATAAACCCCCTTTGCAGATAAGTTACTCGGTGGACTCGATGGTTGGTATTAGTATTTAATGGACACCTAGTTTGGTCAGTAGACTCCCTATGCATTTCGTTACATACAATGCTAAAACTGCCGTGTTCGAATCCCGGTACGAGCATATCAATAGATCGTAATTAATGTTTTCTATGTTTTTCAAGTACCTATTCATGCATTATTTTGATTCATTTAATTTTGTTATTATAATTCATCATAATTATTTGGTGTAAGTTCATAAGTATTTTTAGTGATTTACTCTATTTAATTCAATACATTCAGGTGTTTATTATTGTAAAATAATAACCCCCTCTTTGCAGATAAGTTAATCGGTGGATTCAAAGGTTGGTATCAGTAGTTAATAGACTTCTAGTTTAGTCATTAAACAACCTACATATTTCGTTGCATCTATAAGCTTACGGTACCGTGTTCGAATCCCGAGAGCAAGTGTAAGAGCAATGCAATGGCTGGTAATTCAAGTAAGAATGTATGTATGTAAACACCATATTGTACACAAACAGGTTGAAAGTTACGATAAAGCAAAATAATAGATATACAAAGGAGAGCTTAAACCTATAAGGGATCTTTCCCAATCAACATTTGATTATATATATGCACATAACTATGTTAACTATATAAATGATTAACTATATTTCTTTCAGTTGTCTCTTTATATTATTCAATAATAAGCTTATTATTTGCAGATAAGTTCGTCGGTGGACTCGATGGTTGGTATTAGTATTTAATGGACACCTAGTTCTGTCACTAGACTCCCTATGCATTTCGTTACATACAATCAAAAGCTAAAGGTACCGTGTTCGAATCCCGGTACGAGCATATATCAATAGATCATAATTAATTTTTTCTATGTTTTTCAACTACCGATTTATGTATTATTTTGATTCGTTTAATTTTGTAATTATAATTCTTCATAATTATTTGGTGTAGGTATATAAGTATTTTTAGTGATTTGCGCTATTTAATGCAGGACATTCAGGTGTCTTTTATTATAAAATAATAATAATAAACCCCCTTTGCAGATAAGTTACTCGGTGGACTCGATGGTTGGTATTAGTATTTAATGGACACCTAGTTTGGTCAGTAGACTCCCTATGCATTTCGTTACATACAATGCTAAAAGTGCCGTGTTCGAATCCCGGTACGAGCATATCAATAGATCGTAATTAATGTTTTCTATGTTTTTCAAGTACCTATTTATGCATTATTTTGATTCGTTTAATTTTGTTATTATAATTCATCATAATTATTTGGTGTAAGTTCATAAGTATTTTTAGTGATTTACTCTATTTAATTCAATACGTTCAGGTGTTTATTATTGTAAAATAATAACCCCCTCTTTGCAGATAAGTTAATCGGTGGATTCAAAGTTTGGTATCAGTAGTTAATGGACTTCTAGTTTAGTCATTAAACAACCTGCATATTTCGTTGCATCTATAAGCTTAAGGTACCATAATCGAATCCCGAGAGCAAGTGTAAGAGCAATTTAGCAGGTAATTCAAGTAAGAATGTATGTATGTAAACACCATATTGTACACAAACAGGTTGAAAGTTACGATAAAGCAAAATAATAGATATACAGGGGAGAACTTAAACCTATAATGGATCTTTCCCAATCAATAATTGATTATATATATGCATATAACTATATTAACTATATAAATGATTAACTATATTTCTTTCAGTTGTCTCTTATTTTTATTCAATCATAAGTAGTAGTAGTAGTAGTAAAACACTTTATTGCACAAACACAGGGGAAAAAAAACAAGATAAATAAAAGAAATATTTGTACAAAGGCGAACTTATCCCATTTAGGGATCTCTTCCAGTTAACCTTTGAGCAATAAGCCTAATTATTTGCAGATAAGTTCGTCGGTGGACTCGATGGTTGGTATTAGTATTTAATGGACACCTAGTTCTGTCACTAGACTCCCTATGCATTTCGTTACATACAATCAAAAGCTAAAGGTACCGTGTTCGAATCCCGGTACGAGCATTTATTAATAGATCGTAATTTCTGTGTTCTATGTTTTTCAATTACCGATTTATCCATTATTTTGATTCGTTTAATTTTGTAATTATAATTCTTCATAATTATTTGGTGTAGGTTCATAAGTATTTTTAGTGATTTACTCTATTTAATGCAGGACATTCAGGTGTCTATGATTATAAAATAATAATAATAACCCCCCTTTGCAGATAAGTTAGTCGGTGGACTCGATGGTTGGTATTAGTATTTAATGGACACCTAGTTCTGTCAGTAGACTCCCTATGCATTTCGTTACATACAATGCTAAAACTGCCGTGTTCGAATCCCGGTACGAGCATATCAATAGATCGTAATTAATGTTTTCTATGTTTTTCAAGTACCTATTCATGCATTATTTTGATTCATTTAATTTTGTTATTATAATTCATCATAATTATTTGGTGTAAGTTCATAAGTATTTTTAGTGATTTACTCTATTTAATTCAATACATTCAGGTGTTTATTATTGTAAAATAATAACCCCCTCTTTGCAGATAAGTTAATCGGTGGATTCAAAGGTTGGTATCAGTAGTTAATAGACTTCTAGTTTAGTCATTAAACAACCTACATATTTCGTTGCATCTATAAGCTTACGGTACCGTGTTCGAATCCCGAGAGCAAGTGTAAGAGCAATGCAATGGCTGGTAATTCAAGTAAGAATGTATGTATGTAAACACCATATTGTACACAAACAGGTTGAAAGTTACGATAAAGCAAAATAATAGATATACAAAGGAGAGCTTAAACCTATAAGGGATCTTTCCCAATCAACATTTGATTATATATATGCACATAACTATGTTAACTATATAAATGATTAACTATATTTCTTTCAGTTGTCTCTTTATATTATTCAATAATAAGCTTATTATTTGCAGATAAGTTACTCGGTGGACTCGATGGTTGGTATTAGTATTTAATGGACACCTAGTTTGGTCAGTAGACTCCCTATGCATTTCGTTACATACAATGCTAAAAGTGCCGTGTTCGAATCCCGGTACGAGCATATCAATAGATCGTAATTAATGTTTTCTATGTTTTTCAAGTACCTATTTATGCATTATTTTGATTCGTTTAATTTTGTTATTATAATTCATCATAATTATTTGGTGTAAGTTCATAAGTATTTTTAGTGATTTACTCTATTTAATTCAATACATTTCAGGTGTTTATTATTGTAAAATAATAACCCCCTCTTTGCAGATAAGTTAATCGGTGGATTCAAAGGTTGGTATCAGTAGTTAATGGACTTCTAGTTTAGTCATTAAACAACCTGCATATTTCGTTGCATCTATAAGCTTAAGGTACCATAATCGAATCCCGAGAGCAAGTGTAAGAGCAATTTAGCAGGTAATTCAAGTAAGAATGTATGTATGTAAACACCATATTGTACACAAACAGGTTGAAAGTTACGATAAAGCAAAATAATAGATATACAGGGGAGAACTTAAACCTATAATGGATCTTTCCCAATCAATAATTGATTATATATATGCATATAACTATATTAACTATATAAATGATTAACTATATTTCTTTCAGTTGTCTCTTATTTTTATTCAATCATAAGTAGTAGTAGTAGTAGTAAAACACTTTATTGCACAAACACAGGGGAAAAAAAAACAAGATAAATAAAAGAAATATTTGTACAAAGGCGAACTTATCCCATTTAGGGATCTCTTCCAGTTAACCTTTGAGCAATAAGCCTAATTATTTGCAGATAAGTTCGTCGGTGGACTCGATGGTTGGTATTAGTATTTAATGGACACCTAGTTCTGTCACTAGACTCCCTATGCATTTCGTTACATACAATCAAAAGCTAAAGGTACCGTGTTCGAATCCCGGTACGAGCATTTATTAATAGATCGTAATTTCTGTGTTCTATGTTTTTCAATTACCGATTTATCCATTATTTTGATTCGTTTAATTTTGTAATTATAATTCTTCATAATTATTTGGTGTAGGTTCATAAGTATTTTTAGTGATTTACTCTATTTAATGCAGGACATTCAGGTGTCTATGATTATAAAATAATAATAATAACCCCCCTTTGCAGATAAGTTAGTCGGTGGACTCGATGGTTGGTATTAGTATTTAATGGACACCTAGTTCTGTCAGTAGACTCCCTATGCATTTCGTTACATACAATGCTAAAAGTGCCGTGTTCGAATCCCGGTACGAGCATATCAATAGATCGTAATTAATGTTTTCTATGTTTTTCAAGTACCTATTCATGCATTATTTTGATTCGTTTAATTTTGTTATTATAATTCATCATAATTATTTGGTGTAAGTTCATAAGTATTTTTAGTGATTTACTCTATTTAATTCAATACATTCAGGTGTTTATTATTGTAAAATAATAACCCCCTCTTTGCAGATAAGTTAATCGGTGGATTCAAAGGTTGGTATCAGTAGTTAATGGACTTCTAGTTTAGTCATTAAACAACCTAAATATTTCGTTGCATCTATAAGCTTAAGGTACTGTAATCGAATCCGGTAGAGCAAGTGTAAGAGCAATTCAATAGCTGGTAATTCAAGTAAGAATGTATGTATGTAAACACCATATTGTACACAAACAGGTTGAAAGTTACGATAAAGCAAAATAATAGATATACAAGGGAGAACTTAAACCTATAATGGATCTTTCCCAATCAACATTTGATTATATATATGCATATAACTATATTAACCCTTTCTGTACGGGTGACAACCAGAGTTGCCAATTAGGCAACGTCACTGTAGTACGGGTGTCAACTATAGTTGATCGAAACAAGGACGAAGTTCGATATTTTTTTTCAACAAACTTAGACCTTATGTCTTGGTAATAACGATAATATTTAGTAGTAGCATTAGTATAGATACAAAGAAAAAAATGCCAGGACATTTCGGTAGATGGCGTTGAAACAAATACTTACTTAAAAATCCCGCATTTTTGCTGTCAACTGCCCTACGGGTTGACAACCGTACTCCACAAGTACAGAAAAGTAACTCAATATGGCGGCAAATAGTGTTGTTTTATTTTTCATCGAGTTTTAGTAGTGGGTCAGTTGCAAGTGTTATAGTCGTAAATTTGCATCCGTGTTTTAAAAATTATCATACTCTGTTGAATTACTATTTTAAGTAAGATTAAAAAAGTAATGACCTCTGCTACCCTTTTTTATTTTTACCTGTAAGCATTACAGATAAATATCGACAACTGTATCGATAGATTCACATCACTATTTTATACAAATGGTAGCAGCCGTGTTTTTATGTTGCGTTTAAACGGTTGATATTTTTGCATTTTGTTAATAATTATTATCATTTCAAGGCCTTGTTCTATTCAAAATATCATACACTAATATTTACAAAACTAACAATAGTTAAAATCGCTTGTAGGGACTAAAATTTTTACTTTTTTTAGTGAGAGATATTAGGCGTGAAATATATAATATTGGTGATTATCAGTGCAATAAGTAAGTAGTTATCAAACGTGCATAATGTTTTAAATGTGTGTATAAAATTTCAATCAAATAGCTGTTATATTTCAGAAAATACAAGTAAGTAAAAATATGTCGAACCGCCGACTCTCGCAAAAACATGCCCGTGTTGAGGCGGTGCGTGGCGTTCAAGTCCCCGTACAGAAAGGGTTAACTATATAAATGATTAACTATATTTCTTTCAGTTGTCTCTTATTTTTATTCAATCATAAGTAGTAGTAGTAGTAGTAAAACACTTTATTGCACAAAAACAGGGGAAAAAAACAAGATAAATAACACAAATATTTGTACAAAGGCGAACTTATCCCATTTAGGGATCTCTTCCAGTTAACCTTTGAGCAATAAGCCTAATTATTTGCAGATAAGTTCGTCGGTGGACTCGATGGTTGGTATTAGTATTTAATGGACACCTAGTTCTGTCACTAGACTCCCTATGCATTTCGTTACATACAATCAAAAGCTAAAGGTACCGTGTTCGAATACCGGTACGAGCATATATCAATAGATCGTAATTAATGTTTTCTATGTTTTTCAATTACCGATTTATGCATTATTTTGATTCGTTGAACTTTGTAATTATAATTCTTCATAATTATTTGGTGTAGGTATATAAGTATTTTTAGTGATTTACTCTATTTAATTCAGGACATTCAGGTGTCTATTATTATAAAATAATAATAATAACCCCCCTTTGCAGATAAGTTAGTCGGTGGACTCGATGGTTAGTATTAGTATTTAATGGACACCTAGTTCTGTCAGTAGACTCCCTATGCATTTCGTTACATACAATGCTAAAAGTGCCGTGTTCGAATCCCGGTACGAGCATATCAATAGATCGTTTATTAATGTTTTCTATGTTTTTCAAGTACCTATTTATGCATTATTTTGATTCTTTTAATTTTGTTATTATAATTCATCATAATTATTTGGTGTAGGTTCATAAGTATTTTTAGTGATTTACTCTATTTAATTCAATACATTCAGGTGTTTATTATTGTAAAATAATAACCCCCTCTTTGCAGATAAGTTAATCAGTGGATTCAAAGGTAGGTATCAGTAGTTAATGGACTTCTAGTTTAGTCATTAAACAACCTTCATATTTCGTTGCATCTATAAGCTTAAGGTACCGTGTTCGAATCCCGAGAGCAAGTGTAAGAGCAATTCAATGGCTGGTAATTCAAGTAAGAATGTATGTATGTAAACACCATATTGTACACAAACAGGTTGAAAGTTACGATAAAGCAAAATAATAGATATACAAGGGAGAACTTAAACCTATAAGGGATCTTTCCCAATCAACATTTTATTATGTATATGCATATAACTATATTAACTATATAAATGATTAACTATATTTCTTTCAGTTGTCTCTTATTTTTATTCAAACATAAGCCTAATTATTTGCAGATAAGTTCGTCGGTGGACTCGATGGTTGGTATTAGTATTTAATGGACACCTAGTTCTGTCACTAGACTCCCTATGCATTTCGTTACATACAATCAAAAGCTAAAGGTACCGTGTTCGAATACCGGTACGAGCATATATCAATAGATCGTAATTAATGTTTTCTATGTTTTTCAATTACCGATTTATGCATTATTTTGATTCGTTGAACTTTGTAATTATAATTCTTCATAATTATTTGGTGTAGGTATATAAGTATTTTTAGTGACTTACTCTATTTAATTCAGGACATTCAGGTATCTATTATTATAAAATAATAATAATAACCCCCCTTTGCAGATAAGTTAGTCGGTGGACTCGATGGTTGGTATTAGTATTTAATGGACACCTAGTTCTGTCAGTAGACTTCCTATGCATTTCGTTACATACAATGCTAAAAGTGCCGTGTTCGAATCCCGGTACGAGCATATCTATAGATCGTAATTAATGTTTTCTATGTTTTTTAAGTACCTATTTATGCATTATTTTGATTCGTTTAATTTTGTTATTTTAATTCATCATAATTATTTGGTGTAAGTTCATAAGTATTTTTAGTGATTTACTCTATTTAATGCAGGACATTCAGGTGTCTATGATTATAAAATAATAATATTAACCCCCCTTTGCAGATAAGTTAGTCGGTGGACTCGATGGTTGGTATCAGTAGTTAATGGACTTCTAGTTTAGTCATTAAACAGCCGACATATTTCGTTGCATCTTTATAGATGCAACGAAATATGTAGGCTGTTTAAAATACCGTGTTCGAATCCCTAGAGCAATTGTATATGTTTTAATTTATGTTTTTAAGTAGTCACACATATGTATATAAATTATTCAATTTTGAGAGATGTCATATTCTACAGAAAATGTGACCAGAGTTGGCGGAACGCACCTTAAACACGTTTAAACTAAGAAAGGATTGCAAATACTTAGGAAATTTGGGACTCTGGCTGCAAATACTTAGGAAATTTGGGTCTCTGGCTGCCGTGATCGGGTAGCCCAGTGGTTAGGACGTTTGCCGCGAAAGCAGTAGGTCGCTAGTTTGATTCCAGCCCTGCTTACCGGGGGCCTTGGTCACTTTTTCTGTAGTATATGATATCTCTTTCAATTTATAATCTGTTATATTTTTCAACGTGTTTATAAAATTTACTTAACCTATTTCTAATGTTTTATTGGAGAATAATAAAAACATCACATGATATCTACATTGACAGAAATTGACAAAATCTTAATTGACAGAGTACCTAATAAAGGAGTTAAATGAGATACAAAATATTTGCAGGGACTTAAGGGTCAATCGAACAACTATTTTTTTTTTAATGTTATCAAATTTACATAATCTGGATTTAACATTCAGTTATTCATTTATTAAATATAATAAATACAATGGCGACTCCATTGCATTACTTGTGCTAAAATGCCACCAAAATCCTAACCCTAATTATTATAAAAGAATAACCCCCTCTTTGCAGATAAGTTAGTCGGTGGATTCAAAGGTTGGTATCAGTAGTTAATGGACTTCTAGTTTAGTCATTAAACAGCCTACATATTTTGTTGCATCTATAAGCTTAAGCTACCGTGTTCGAATCCCAAGAGCAAGTGTAAGAGCAATTCAATGACTGGTAATACATGTCAGAATGTATGTTTGTAAACACTGTATTGTACACAAACAGGTTGAAAGTTACGATAAAGCAAAATAATAGATATACAAGGGAGAACTTATACCTATTAGGGATCTCTCCCATTCAACCTTTGAGCAATCGAGTGAAAAGATGATAATTGATTGATTTTATGCATTATTTTAATTTTGTTCATATACAATTTAAAGAGACGTCACACTCACATAGCATAGCTGGCTTGTGACATGGATCTAAATCTGACAGCATCTCAAGAATTTTGAATTATTTGCTATATGTACCTAAGCCTTTTTCGTGATATTTCTTCCAGTTGTACCTTATTATAAAATAATAATCCCTTTTTGCAGATAAGTTGGTCGGTGGATTCAAAGGTTGGTATTAGTAGTTAATGGACTTGAACTCCTAGTTCAGTCATTAGACACCATACATATTTCGTTGCATATAAAGCAAAGCTTATGTTAGGTACCGTGTTCAAATCCCGGTAAGAGCATTTCAATGGCTGGTAATTGGTGTAAGAATGTATTTATGTAAACAGTGTATTGAACACAAAGAGGTTAAAAGGTACGATTAAAAAAAAATACAAAGACGAAGTTATCCCTATAAGTAAGGGATCTCTTCCAATCAACTTTTGAAGAATCGAGTGAAAAAAATATCGAGGTAGATAAACGAGCATCATGTACTTGAGTAAAAGTGAGGTTTTCTGTTTTTAGGTACTTACCGGTTTACGAATTGTTTTGATTCGTTTTATTTTGTTCGTATATATAATTCAAATAGATGTCACACTCACATAGCGGACGTGTGATTTGAATCCGAAACGCCAGCGTCTTTAGAATTTGGAATTATTTGGTGTATGGATGAAAGGATGGAGTAAATAAATAAATCTTTGATATAAGTATATAACTATATTAAAATACAAATACAAATCGTTTATTTCCTTGAACAAAACAATGAACATAAAATACAGAATTAGGCACTGACAAAGGAGAAAGGTATGGGCACAGCTTAGCTGGTTTTAAGCCCATCCAAGGTCAATCAAAGAGGGAGAAATTACAATTTAGGTATAATAAGGCAATGAATAGAATGTAGGTGCACAATAACTTTTATAAGAAGTAAAACTACAACTACTTACCAATTATTATACTAAACAATGGCTGAATATATTAACATATATTAACTATATAAGTGATTCATTATACTTCTTTCGGTTGTCTCTTTTTATTCAATAATAACCCCTTTTTTGCAGATAAGTTAGTCGGTGGGTTTAAAGGTTGATATTAATAGTTAATGGACTCCCAGTTGAGTCATTTTAGGCACCCTACATATTTAATTTTTTCGAATCCCGGTAAGAGCATTTCAATGGCTGGTATTTCATGTTTTCTATGTTTTTAAGTACCGATTTATGCATTATTTGATTCATTTAATTTTGTTCATACATAATTTAAAGAGACGTTGCACTCACATCACATAGCTGACGTGTGACATGAATCTGAATCTGCCAGCATCTTTAGAATTTATAAACACTGTTTTGTTAACAAATAGGTTAAAAGTTACGATAAAACAAATTAATGAAATGAAATGAAATAGTTTATTTCAGACACAATTGTCCAATATACCTGTACATAATGTCAATAGTTAAAATAATAATCAAAAAGAATCAATAATGAAATAATAAAATAAAATTCACACGCAATTTCTAAATAATTAAAGAATTAAAAAATAATAAGGTACATAAATTAAATTTAAATTAAAAAACATGTCAACAATTATTTTTCAAAATTTGCATGTGACGAGTGCGATTTCGCCCACTGGCTGAAAATCGGACTGTCACATGCTTCAGCGACCGCACTCAGCAGACTGTTGGCGCTGCCACGCACACGACGCATTGTGGATGCAACCCGCTTACGCATAATTGCATAAAATGGATGTACAAAGGCGAAATTATCTCTATGAGGAATCTCTGCCTATCAACCTTTGAGCAATCGAGTGAAAACTGTTATTTCCTATAATATTTCCTTTTATGCTGTGTACGAAAATTAGTCATGATTGATACAATAATATGATTCCACTCAGAACTTACACAGACACAACTGTCACGCTACATGATTCTGACAGCGATTTTTGGCATTTGATAATTATTGCCATTTTAGTGATTTCGTACATTTTTTCAAATGTCTCACTTGTCTGTATATGTACAACAGTAAGGAATCTTATTTTTACAGCAGCGTTAGCCGATGCAATCAAAGGTTGGCATTAGTACAGTGCGACGGAAAAAGGAGAGCGCCACTGCAATGAGCTTTAGCAAGCAACATTGTATACAAAGTGTAAATTGAGCCACTATAAACCTCAGACACCCCAACTGATTTTTCATTGTTCTAATTGATCTAGAAGATTTTGCTGTCGAATTACTTAACTAGGGTACTACAACAACAACTCGTACTTACTGACATTTTGTTTACCGCTTTTACGCAAAATTGTACAAAGTAATTTCTGAAATCAAAATCATTTTGAATAGTAATAATTATAACCCCCCTACCCGCCATCCGGCCTCCAAAATAGTAATTTAATCAAAATAATTAGATACAAACATGCAATATTAATAGTTTAATAAATTATCTAACAGTTTTAATAATCTATTACTAATAACACACATAATTGTGATCTTGACTTTCTCGGTACAAGTTCTTAACAAAATCACTAAAAACACCTAGTTACGGAAACAGTGTCTAAAATAGTTAATTATTTATTGAATAGATGGATGTTTTTGAACACAATTCGCAAATATCAGAAGCTGTTTATTTTTGGTTATGTTAATAGCGATATCTTTATTTATTCAAATAAACTGCAAAAAGCCATCCACTGGGTCAGTGTCATCCACTGGGCCGTCTACCTTAGTAATGAATGAACAATATAGGGTAGGTATACCGACATTAAAGTTAGTCTGCGACTACCACGTTATCATTAAGTTGTTTACACCAAACCTGAGATATATTGCCATATATTTGGTACAAGGCAAAGGCACAATTTTGTTACAGCCTTTTTTTTTTATTGATATAAATAATAGTTACATAACATTTTATATGACAGTACCGGTAAACCAGATCGGTTTGTCTCGATACCTCGTTCCGCAGTTCTTAATTAATCAAAGACGAAATTCAGTGCAACATAAAAATGCCGTTCTTCATAAACGCTCATCAAACCTCTGTTAACTTATAGGTACGTATTCATTGTTTGTTCTTATCTGTCAGCTTAGCGTTTGTTAAAAATGGTAAAAGCGTAAGTTAACGACTTCAGGTCTGTTAAGTTTCCATGAATAAGGCGGTACCTATCTCAATTGTAACAAATCTTACACATACGATTTACAATAAGTAATGATTTCAAAGAGAAAAATAAATAAATTATAAAAAAATAAAAAACAATAATGATAATACTTCACTATAGGTACATTTATAGCTCGCTGAGTGCATTTGTTATCTGTTTGCGCGCCGGCCGACCGGCCGAGCAAAAAAAATATCCAACGGCAAGTATGCGCATGAAACAAACAGGCTGCTCCAAAATAATCACTTTACTTAATTGAAAATATTAAAATGTTTAAGCATCTCAGTTTTAAGAACGCTTGCTACGTTCGTTGGTGTTATTTTATCTTTCCACTCTTTTGGTAACTTGTTCATTAGGTCTGGTATAATGTACTCTGATGTCCGCCTGCCGTAAAAATTATTAAATTGAGGTTTTTGAAGCATTTGATTTGTTACTTGACGTGTATTAATTGGATGAGAGATTAACTGTTGAATTTCACCTCTAAAGTATTGCTCCTTTAACATATGGTATTTAAACTTGGCGTGAACCGGTAGAACTTTGCATATATTAAACAAGTCACTATCACACGTAAGTTCCTTTCTAATTTTATAGGGTACTATTAACTTTAACAGCCTAACCTGTAGTTTATATATTTTATCAAGGTATGACTTAAAAGTACGGCCGTAACTGCTCAAACCATACGAAATAATGCTCTCTACGAGTGCATGATAAACATCTAATCTGACAGTATACGGGATTCTATTTCGCAGGATATACAATCTAGCCATTAGAGCGCGCAATCTAGTGCACACTTAGTCAATGTGGTCACCCCAGTTGAAACGGTTGTCGATTATAAGACCTAAATATTTTTGGTGACTAACTTGTTCCAACGGTGTACACTTGCAATCATGACCAGCAGTCGACCGAGAGTGGAGACACTGGTGGTCGTGACCTATAATCTTAACTGCTTTAAGCGATCTTGATTGGCTAGAATGTACATGAAGCAACTTGGTTTTACTTGCATTTAGAACCAGACCTGCATCATGGGACCATTTACATATGTTGGTAAAATCTATTTGTAACTTCCCCTCAGCTATTCGTACGTCTTTATCTGCAGCAATGAGGCAAGTATCATCCGCAAAATTGGTATATGCTACAGTTTTTGACACAGTTGTCCATGTTATTTACGTAAGCTAAGTAGTGGAGTGGACCAAGCACGGAACCTTGTGCTGTGCCCTCTGTCACCAATATTTCATCGCTAAGGGTGTCCCCTATCCTCACGTGATAAGTTCTGTTACGTAAGTAATTCGCACACCAATCCAACAAAGGCCCTCGGACACCAGTATCCTTTAGCCTATGTACCAGTGTATCGTGGCGCAGTGTGTCGAAGGCCTTACTGTAATCAATAAAGGTAATAAGTACATGACATTTATTATTTAGATGTTGATTTATTTCATCAGTAAACCTAGACAGTAACAGCGAGGTACTTTTATTAGGCTGGAACCCAAATTGACTATCAGAGAGAATGGAGTGTTTATTATAAAATCTATGCATCTCGTTACTAACATACTTTTCAGCTATTTTATCCAAGACAGGCAGCATTGTGATAGGTCTATAGTTCGTGCAGTTCGTTGATTCGCCACCTTTATATATTGGTCGGACTAGTCCCACCTTGAGGGCATCGGGGTACAAGCCACTAGTAAGACTGCTGTTTATGAGATGGGCTACAGCAGATGAAATTTTCTCTGCTATGAGCTTCAAATCCACTACCCGCACTTTATCTATTCCTGGGGCTTTGTTGCTACGAGTTTTCATAATAATTTTGTAAACATCTGTTGTAGTAGCCTTTTTCAGTAACATGGACCTGTCCGCGGGCTTCCTATAGGTATCGGGGTCTAATAATGGAACATTGCAGTTTGGTATTATTTTCTGCACCGCTTCCTTAAAGTTAGTAGCAAACATATCACCTTCACCTTTCCACCTTCACCGCGCTTTGTGATTCCAGTGACTGGTTTTAGTGTCTGCAAAACATGCAAGAAAACTCCTGACTACTGGGTACTAACTAGGGCGTGCAGACCGGTTTTTATGTGTATGGAAAAACCTGTTAATAACCGGTTATTAACCGAAATTTTATACAATTAAAAACCGGTTTAGACGCCCTAGTACTAACTTAATTAATCGTATCATTCTTACACCTGCCCAAGCCTTATAATCCTTCTGAGTTCAAATGAAAGATTTATATAACTAAATAGGTAGTGGGTATATTGTTGTCCGATTCATCCCTTGCCCCTGCCAGTGCCGATACTTTGGACGGGTTTAGAGCCAGTGACCCTTCGCCATCTAGACCACTAACTTTTCCTCCAGAGCCAGACTTGTCCCGTCCAGTTCTTGCGGTTTTAGTTGCAGAGGTCGTGAGTGCAATTGACTCAATTTACAATGGCTCTGCATCGGGTTTAGATAGTCTTCGTCCTTAGCACTTGAATCTGTGACTAGGCTATGCAATTTTCTTTTGCGTGGGATGCTCAGTCCCCAAGTCCGTCCTAAACTGTACGGCGCGTCGTTGTGCGCTTTAACGAAAAAGGATGGGGCATTCGAGCAACCGCTGTAGGCATACCTTGTCGCTAAATTGGGTTGCCATTCTATCAGAGACCAGATGGCGGCCTACCTCCAGCCTTATCAGGTAGGTTTTGGCATACCATACGGATGCGAGGCAGCAATGCATACAACCATGCTCTTTGTGATGGCGCAGAAGAACAGTGATGTTGTTGCCTACAACTTAGATTTCAAAAATGATTTGTTTTTGAAATCTGTGATTTGTGAAGAGATTTATTTTAACAAAATAACTTTCAAACCTGATCTGAGCCATTGCGCTACACTTGTAGCAAATAATGGTTTCCTATTGTATTTCGACGGAAACGGCTGAAATCAATCTATCTGCCTCAATTTGGTTTAAATAGTACCCGCCGTAAGTTAGAACACGAACACACGAACAGTCCCGACAAAATAGTACAAGAAAACATTATTCGTTAGGTAGGTACAGCCGTGTTTAAAAGTGTATGGACAATTGATTAATTCATTCATTCATAATTTAATTTTGTCCATGCACTTTTGTACGAGACTGTATATCTTGAGATTTGCGAATGTTTAATTAGACAATGGCGCTCGTTGAAGAAATATATATTCCCATCTCATATACTATATTACCTATATTCTTATATTCGTTATCTATAGTCTCACTAACCGAATTCGCAATAACATTAGAACAAAGAATATATCTTTAGGTACTTTTGGAGTGGTAAGAAAGAACCATTCTGTCTGACTGCACAAATGAGGGCAGATTCTGGTCAACCCTTGGTCAAATTATACGTTCTACTTTTAAATCTGTCAGTATTCATCAAAACTACATTTTATAATAATTTTGAAAACAAAGGAATCCCTTTTTATTGAGATTAATACATATTAAAAGTTAACCTATCTTATTTTACTTCCAGGCCTTAAGAAGACGTAAACATGAAGATGAAGCACAACGACCAAGGCAGATCAAACATTTTGGATATTGAGTGAAACTGATTGATATAATTATAATCATAATATGTATATATTGCACTTAATAAGCAAACAAAAATGTAAAAAAATATATGTTGGCTACCAAATAAAATGCCTATAAATAGTTAATTAATTAAATACTTAATTTCAAATACAATGTTATACAATTTTGGTTGAGTTTCGTATATATCACAATCCAATATTTAGTTTAATTTCAATTCTTAATCGAACAGTCACACAACTGCATCTAATAGTTTACTAATAGTTTTATAATCTAATAGTCTTATAAACTGCATACTTAAAAAACGAGGCCAAAAACGAGTTTAGTTTTTACGATCTAATTAGGTATGTACTATAGCGTTCAAAATTGCATGAGCAGTTCATGAATGAATAAATACATAAATTGCCCATGCACTTTTGAACGCGTGTGTATAGTTACATAATAGTAGTTTATGCAATAGTGATATAATAATTATGAGCTTTTGCATACGCTAGTTTTTCTACGACAGCTAAAATAGCGTAAAACAGAAAACCAAAACGTGGCAGGATAGGAAAGATGTTGTGCCCACTATAGAAATTAAAAAAAACAACAACAGTCCTCATATAACCTCTCTCTGCGAGCCCCCGAGGGCATCTGAATCCAATGCCATAACGTCTCAGATTTTATACCCCTAAACAGAGCGACTTGAAGTGGATGATCGAAATACACTATTTATTATTTTTGGATAGAGTATTAAATAAAGATTATAACTGCATTGGATGGAAATCCATAGACAACGTTATAATGTATGCTTTTACTTTTTAATATCGCTGTCACGCTGTCAGTCATCTAATTGACAGATAGAAGTGCCGGAGTAGAAATAGTACATTTCGATGCTAGTGCGGAAAGTATGTCATTACTTCACGAGTCCCGAGGTATCTTGTCACGAGCCGCAGGCGAGTGGCAATACTCGGGACAAGTGAAAAATGACATATCCGCACGTGAATCGAACGACGTTTTTCAATACAGATGTGAAAAAAATTAAAATACATAAGAACGAATTTTAAGTTTTTTTATTATTTCCGTGACACGATTGTAATACTTACAGTAAAGTTGATATATTAAGCACATCTTCAAAATGTTAATCTTAAACAAAATAATAAATCGCATGTGACAAATCGTATCGTCATGTCAATGTCTTAGAGGCCCTTCGAACATGTTTACCTGATTGAAAAACGCCTCTACTTTGACTGACGTTTCGTAGGCTCTGTTCTGAAGGCCTAGTATAAAAGTTGTACGATACGACACTTGCTTCTCGATCGCGTTAGCGTATCGAGAGTTCAAATTATGTTTGCCGTTTATTTAAATCATCCGGCAACTTTCATATTTTGACCCCTCGATACGCTAACGCGGTCGAGAAGTTATTGTCGTACAATTTTTATACTAGGCCTTCCGTTTCATACACACAGATTTATAAGAACTGTTTTCAATGTTAATATTTATAATGAATGATCATTAGTATGATGAAGAAGTAATTATTGTAATATGAAATATCAATATCTTTAATATTACATATTGCGTTAATAGTAGGTATTTAGTTTTATTACGGCTCGGTAAAGTTAACGAACAGTAATACTCTTCGGTAAGCAGTCATGAATTGGAACGCAACTAAATTTAAAAAGATTGGAAAAGTAAAAAGCACTAGTTCGCAAAAACAAACTTTGCGCACGCAAAACAGCCAAAAAAAGGGCACTTTTTGAGCAACTGTATTGAAAAGATAGTTATTCTATAGTTTAGAAATAGTTATTAGAAACTTAGATTCATTCAATAGAATTTTTGATGTCTCTAGCTATAACACTAGAAACAAAAATAAGCTAGCTATCAGAAAGTGTCGTGTCCGTAAAGTATATAAGTAATTTTTCCCCTCACTAGCTCGGAAAGCGCTGTTTTGTCCTTTAAAACTAGCGTGGAAAAACGCATTTTATCCACATGTGGGGCAAAGTAATCTAATTCCTATCACTTACCACCAGTCCAGTATAAGTGAGTCCTATATGCCCATAGTAAATATGCGCAATCGGAGGTCACACCTTAAATTGGTCATGTGATCATGTCTTATCCCGCACTTGGTAAGCTGTTGGCAATATCTATAAGTACCAGGAGCGTACCTACTCTATGACAAATTTTGAAAGTGATTTTTGATGGTTTCTTCAAGATAACTTACATGTAGATAAGATTTATAATCGTATGTAGTCTGTATTTTCCTCGCAATAGTGAGGGGAAAAAAGTTGTATTACACTCGGCGGCAAAGTTTGTTCAACTCTCGTGCCTTGAGACCCTCGTAAAGCTCAAGTTTCCAGTTATTGAACCACTCGCTACGCTCGTGGCTCAATTTTGGAATCTTTCGCTTGCTCGGGCCTCAATATAAGCCCGAGAGTTAAACAACAACTTTGCCCCCTTGTATAATAAATAACTTTTTTTGAAAATGTATTTATTTCTCTAACAAGTTACTGGATGAAGCATTGCAATTGCCCTTTCCCGTTCTTAAGAATGATTTGAAAAAATATTTGATGTCATAGGCTTATTACACGGGAACACCCAAATATTCCGAAATATTTTTTTCCGATTTTCATAATCCCGATTTTTATAATCCCGAATTTTTATAATTCCTATATATAAAATTTCCGAATTTCAAATTCTCGAAATATGAAAAGTACGATTCTTCTTTTTCGGAATATTATAAATCCGATTGTGGCTTGAACGAATGCAAAAAACCGATTTTTTTATTTTCCGAAAAGATTTTTTCCGAATTCATAATTCCGACAAAAATATAATCTATCGGAATTTTGGTGGCACTAGACTTATTATGAGCATACTCATTGTTTTAAATATCTACTGTAGGTTTGTTGGGTCTTTGTTTGGTCGGACATATCAACTTTTCATATTTTACATTGCTATAGCACATGTTGCATAAAATTGATACTCATATAAAGGAGCAAATTCGAGCGAGAGAAGCGAGCGTGCCACGGCAGCGGCCCGCGAAGCGCCAGAACCGAATCTTTCGCGGCCCCCCTTTGCAACTACAGTCACCGTAATTCGTACTCGTAATAACAAGTAATTCGGAATTCACAAAATAGGGATTTTAACCATCGGAAATTTTACATTCGGAATTTTATTAATCGGTATAAATAACTTCGGAATAATGTAATTCGGCATTCGTTGTTTTAAAATTCGGAAATGTTATTTTCGGTGTTTTTTTGTATCGTAATGATTAAATTCGGTATTATGTTAATTCGGAATTTTAAAATTCGTTATTTTTGTAATTCGGAATTATAAATATTCGTGCTTTGATGAGTCGGAATCGGAATTATGACGATCGGAGTTTTGATAGGTCGGGATTTTCATAATCGGTATTGTAAAATTCGGGATTTCAAAAATCGGCAAAAAGTTTTTCGGGATTATGTACCCTTATTACACAGTAGAGGACTATTTAATTTAACAGACAAACATGCATGGCCCATACGTGGCCTATACGTAAAACGTAGTTTAGTACAGTAGAACCTTAAGTTGATGGGATTATCTCAGTATAGCACTAGCTCTATAATATAATGAAATAGTACCCGTGTTTAATATCTTGAAGCTTAAAAGCGGTGTAATAAGAACCTCGTTACGATAGTGTGTTAAAAAATAATTAACTGTGTGTTTGGTCGTCTATAACCCCAGTGTCAGTAGGTATATTATGTAGTTCTAGGCACTAATAACAGAGTTATCCGTATCGTCTATTTTTTGGTTTTTATTAATATAGTTTATCAAATTCAAAATATACCTTAAACTAGGAAAATTCCTTTGTTTCTTATACAAAAAATGCACACAAAGTTTTATATAAAATACCACCTTTGGGCAAATACGGAGCGTGATTTGAATATCAAAAGGTACCGTGAAAATTGTGCATCCAAGCCGAGGATAGAGCCTGTGACAAATTCGCAATACGGTTATCGTCCCGAGATGATAACCGTATTGCGAATACAAAGCAGGTGGCGTGTTATACCTATTATAGAAAACGATAAATAGATACAAAGAGATAGTTGGTTATAACACTGGCGATTGGTGAGTGGTGACACATTCGGCAACGCTGTGCAAGCAAGATTGCGCTATAGACATGCATAGCTCTGTCTCGCTCGCACAAAGTCCTCGCATACGGAAACCGTGTGATCGCCTGATGGGCTATAGCCGAAATACAAATCTAATTTAAAAATATATTACTACAAAGGTGAGCATAACATGGAATGCAGCTGAATATTAAGATATTTTGAAAATAGCTTTGATGTCTTGTGTTTTATGTCGGTATGATAGTTTTCAGATATTGAAACTAACCCCACTTTTTCTTTACTATGCTGCATACCTGCATCTGAGGTGGAGGTTGGTAGTAAATAATTTATAAATATAGTCTCACGTGATAAATAGACATAAAGTCATGTCCAACAAGAAGACCAAGGTAGTAAACAACACACAGTACTAAATCGTGTAATGATTTCATGACATCACGTTGTCATGCTGGGAATAACTAAATTCACTGTGCAGAACGGTCTTCTGGTGTTTGTAATTGTAGGTAAGCTAGTTGGAGCGGCTATCCAGAGTCCGTGGGGGTTCATGTCCCAAGTCTAACAGAATCTTTGACAGTTTCATTTGTACATCTGTATTCTGTATTTAAGTTATAATGTAAAACTAAAAAAGAAAGTTGTTACAAGTAGCACTATTGATCCACAAGTAAATTATACACATAGGTAACTTGATTTTTATGATGACTGAAACAATCAATTAAATAACGGATCAGACGGAATTTCGCCATGTCCAATTATTTGGACAACTCCAATGAATTATCTTCTGAGGTTGGATGTCAGCAGGGTGACCCTCTCGGCCCAGCAATTTATAGTTTGGCTATAAATCCAACCATCCAAAAATCGAAATCAAAATTAAATATCTGTTACCTAGATGACGGGACCCTAGGAGGCGACGTGAATACTGTGACTTGTCTCTTATTAAGAGTAGTTTCAAAAATAATGATGTAGAACTGAATTTCGCAAAATGCGAACTCTTCATTCAAAATTCATCTTGTATTTTTGCCGATTTAAAACACAAATTTGACGATCTGGCTCCTAATATCAAGTTAGTGGACAAACGTTATCTTTGCCTCTTGAGCTTCCCTATATATCAAAATTCAAAAGTCACACGAATCGTTTACTCGAAATTAGTCCTCAGTATGCTCTTGTGATTCTTAAATTCTGTCTTTTTGTCCCTAAATTCACGTATGTGCTCCGATGCTGTCCTTTTTGGAAATATCTAAATTTACTATCACCATGATTTGATCAAAATTAGTTTAGAGACAATTCTAAACATTCAGCTGAATGAGTCTTCCTGGTCTCAGGCGTCCCTCCCTATTCGGTTCGGGGGTTTAGGATTTCGAAAAATTTCCAGTGTGGCATCCCCAGCCTTTTTAGCATCCACTCATAGCACAGCCGGACTCATAGGAAATATTTTAAGGGCCCACAAACTGAGATCGCAAGCTTTGAGGATGCTAAAAATGCTTTTAAAATTGCCTGCCCAGGCAAAGACTTTCCAGACAACCCAAAATCACAAAAGAGTTGGGATAATGTTTACTGCGATTTAACTCTACAGGTCCAGATCACGCAAGGCTTTTAGCGGTCGGATCCCGGGAAGCTGGTTACTGGCTTCATGCCCATCCTTCGCCTAATACTGGTACTTTCTTGGATCCAGCCTCCCTTAGACTGGCGACTGGTTGGCGAGTGAGGGTTTCGTTGTGTGCGCCACACTCATGTCTTTGTGGCACAGAAGTGGACCGACTGGGACACCATGGATTGTGTTGTAAAAAAAGTGCAGACCGTTTTTCGAGACATGCGTCTCCTAATGACGTAATCCGTCGGTCTCTTGCCACCATCAACGTGCCTGCTCTCCTTGAGCCGTCTGGCATTTTCAGGGATTATGGCAAGAGACCCGATGGGGTGTCCTTGGTTCCTTGGAGTTTGGGACGGATGCTAGTGTGGGATGCTACCTGCTGCGCAGACACGCTTGCACCGTCCCATATCCGACGAACTAATGTAAAAGCGAGCGGAGCGGCTGAATGCGCCGAAATTTTAAAACGTAATAAATATAAGAGCCTGGGCATAGAGTACCTTTTTGTACCATTCGGGGTCAAAACTCTTGGTCCATGGGGTCCCAGAGCACGAAAGTTTTTCGTAGAAATCGCGAAACGTCTGGTTGATGTTACTGGTGACCGAAGAGCTGGTGGCTTCCTCGCACAACGTATCAGCATTGCGATACAACGAGGAAATGCCGCCAGCATCCTAGGTACAATGCCTCAAGGACCTATTTTAAATTTAAGGTAGGTAGAGGTAGGTAGTTAGGTAAGTTACACTTACTGTATAGGTATATTTCGAAAATAAATGTTTTATGTTTTACTATTTGGAAATCCATGATATATAACCTATCCATACAATTTCTTATAAAAATACCTACCCCATCTTCAAGGATTTCGTTCAGAAGGTGAAATGGATCATGTTACGCGATGAAAGTGGCTACCGCCGCATCTGTGAACGCAAATCTAATTTTGTCTCATGTGTGACCTTCCTGTTACTTTATTTCGGGACAAAGTAAAATGGTAGAATATAAAGGCAAGTAATAATTTTATCAAATGTGAAATGAAGGTTTTTATTTGGAATATCATGTAGGTATTATTATTATCTATTAATACAATGGAAAATATAATGGTCTCCCATTTGGATGAACTCAAAAAAGTCGGTTTAATAACGTTGTCTTTTAATTACGGAATACTCGCAAGTGTTGCAGTGTGGGAAAAGAAAAAAGAAAACATGATATCAATTACTGCTATATTTATATATTTACAGACTGCATTAAGTTTTTCCGTCATTAGGCATTACATAAATTATGCCCATAGATTCATTAAAAATTCTTAATTAACTTAGAAAATAATGTTCCTTTTTTAAATTAATTAAAATGATAAATTTAGGTTGCTATTTCTTATCACAGTTTCATAGGTACAAAATTGTTAAATATTAAATTGCGTACACATAAATAAACATTTTACTACATTAACATTTACAATGTGGAATAAGGCACCTATATTACAAATGTATAATTTCATTGCTTAAATAACATTTGTACAATTCGTCAACATCTCTGGTCTTATTTTTTGCTAGGTGATTTTCCTATCTTCTTAGGAAAAATCCTGGGTAGAAATATCTTGGGTTTGCAGGCCCTGCAAAAAAGGAAAATAAATACATTAAGGTTTTTAGTTTTAACTCAATAACTCCAAGCAAACATAGTTTTACTTTTGGGTGATTCTTTTCGAGTTACCTTTATTAATTAACATTAATCAAAGATAAATAGTTATTTATTATACAAGGGGGCAAAGTTGTTGTTTAACTCTCGGGCTTATATTGAGACCCAAGCAAGCGAAAGATTGCAAAATTGAGCCACGAGCGTAGCGAGTGGTTCAATAACTGGAATCTTGAGCTTTACGAGGGTCTCAAGGCACGAGAGTTGAACAAACTTTGCCGCCGAGTGTAATACAACATTTTTCCCCTCACTATCGCGAGGAAAATAAAGACTACATACGATTACAAATCTTATCCACATGAAAGTAATCTTGAAAAAAATATTCAAAATTATATTTCATAATGTGTCATAGAGTACGCTCCTGGTACTTAGATATGGCCAACAGCTTACCAAGTGCGCGATAAGACTCGACCAATTTAAGGTGTGACCTCCGATTGCGCATATTTACAATGGGCATATAGGACTCACTTATACTGGACAGGTGGTAAGTGATAGGAATTAGATTACTTTGCCCCACATGTGGATAAAATGCGTTTTTCCACGCTAGTTTTAAAGGACAAAACAGCGCTTTCCGAGCTAGTGAGGGGAAAAAAATATTATTACTTTCACTATGCAAGTAGTAGTTAACTACTTGCATAGAGATCATATCCGCGAGCACTTAGAGGTACAGTTTACAAAATCTAAAGCCTATTTTTTTGTCCCGGAGACTAAAATGAGGTTACGTGGGTTGTCTGTTTATTACATCTCATAAATAGTGATGTACCACAATCGATTCTAACCAAAAAGTTTTGGGGCTAATTACTGCACAACTTAATAAGACCCGTTCGTTATCAAATGTTCAATATTTTCATAAATGAAAAAAAGAGGATTATTATTATAAAATAACATATTTAATATGTTTGAGTTAATAGTAGGTTTTTAGTTTTATTACGTCTTGGCAAAGTAAAGTAACATTAAAACTCTTCGATAAGTACGTAGACATGAATTGGGAACAAACTAGATAAAAAAATTAAATGTAAAAAGCATATAGCACAAAAATTTGTGCACGCAAACCGTTAAAAAAACCCACTTTTTGATCAACTGTTTTAAAAAAAAACTATATTATATGTTTATTTTCTATTTATTTGCGATACACATGTAAAAATATTAGGTAACAAGTTATAGTTTTTTTTATTAGTCCTTTTTTCGGAGTGAAAAAAAAGCGAGGCGTATAAATAAATAAAAATTCTTCTGTCAGACTTGTTTTGACAAAGCATTTTACATTTTGACAGTTATTTACAAATACACTAAAACCGTAATCGAAGATCAGCTCTAGTTGTTTTAAGCTGGTATCATTATTTTTACGTTTGACATTTATGGTTGTCAATTTAGCCTCCGGGATGAAAAAATAGGCTTAAGTGTATAATGACTTTCCTTCGTATTTTCTCGGAAACATTTGTCATGCTATTTCAATCGACCTTGGTACTTGTAGTACTGACGTCTGACACTGACTGAAATAGTTTGGGCATTGTAGCTTAGTACAGAGCAGTTTGTTTTATTAATAATGGGAGTGGTTTTGGATCATATTCCATACCCCGAAATTAAACTAACGTGCGACGTATTAGTACATATTACATGCTAATTATTTTAAACAGTCAACTATAGTGCGACAGAATAAGGTAGGAATTAAAAAGTGGCAACATCGTAGTGTCGTGGGTTTTTCTTATATATATTGATTTAAAAGGGACGACACTACGATGTTGCCAGTTTTTAATTTCTGTTTTTTGTCGCACTGTAAGTAGTAGGTACCTTGCAAATTTTAAATTTAATTGATATATTCGAATTTGATAAAGAATCCAATAAGTATAATTAATTCATCTCCTCCTCCACCCAGAAAATACGAAAGTGACAAATCTGCTATTGCCATTTGGGCATATTTTTATTTTGCTGTGGTTTTTTTTTCGCGTCAGATTTGAATGAAATTTGGTGGGTAGATAGAGTTTCTTATTCTACCCTATGTAGATACAAAATCTCAATGTGCGACAAAAAAATTGTACTAAATCTCCCACTGAGTTACGAAATCGTATGGAATTTTCGTAACTCAGTGGAAAATTTAAAAATTCTTGAAGAGAATAAGGAACTCTACCTACCCACCCAATTTTATTCAAATCTGAGGCGAAAAAAAAACGACAACAAAATAAAAATCCGCCCATTCAGGCTGCGTTTTCACCAGAGATGAGCAAGCATAGTAGTATATGAAGCTTAGTATATGAAGTAATTTTACCGGTTGTTAGAACACATCCCTAATGTGGAAACGCAGCCTTAGGCCACAGGACTCGCAAAAAAGGCCTCCACCCAATATAATACACTACTACGATATATTACCAACACCAATAATATTAATTGTTCTAGTAGCCGTACTGGAGTGAACATTCGTTGAAGAAACACTCAAAAACACACACCGTTGCCACCCTTAAACAACGGAGGTTACGGTCGATAATGGCACTTGCACGGATTTCACGCCCGCTGGTTCGGAAATTCACAAAGTTTCCTTTTGTGGCGTAGCTCATAACTTGATTTGTGACTGGGCAACCCTTCAGCGGGTTCCGGCGCGGCGCCGACGCGACGCGACGCCGCTTCCGCCCCGAGACGTCGCACCAGCCTAGATAACTTGCATGCTCCAGTACAACCAGTGTATGCAAGTATTAATTACACAAAATACTAGTATTTTCCTTTGACTATTTAAACAGCCGGAATGTTTGTCATTTTCTACACAAAAAAGTCTGCCGATTTTTGCGGGGGAGGCGCATGTCAAATGTATGGCTATTTGTACGTCATGCACAAATACATGAGATTTTTTGTAAAATCAAACCACTGTGTAGTGCGATAAACTTTTACTACAAATTAACAGATTCATTATTTTTTTCTCTTAATACAGTCTTACAGTTCCTTATAATAAAGCACTACCAACACTACGCTAACATAAATGAATTTGTGCTACGATTGGTCAGAGACCGATCTAATTAATTAAACATGTAGGTACGCGGTACCTGCACGAAAACGAATAAACCGGCCAAGTGCGAGTCGGACTGGCGCACGAAACGTTCCGTACCATTATCTACATATAAAGACGGCAAACAATCACATTTGTTGTATTGTATTTCCATACAGCAAAAATACGATTTTAAATATTTATTTTATTTTATTTTATTCTGTTTTGTAGTATTAGTAAATAGTATTTGTTTTTAGCGACAACAGAAATACATCATCTGTGAAAATTTTAACCGTCTACCTATACCGCTTCATTAGATACAGCCTGCTGACAGACAGACAGATGGACAGCTGAGTCTTAGTAATAGGTTCCGTTATTATCCTTTGCCTAAAAGTCGATTTTTCATCCTCATTTTTAATTTTAGTTTATTAGATGTAGGTACTATCGCATTTATTATTTCGTACAAATTGCATCATGGATTAATTACCTACAAAACTAAAAATTCATAACACTATTAAGAAGAATAACAAAATTAGGTAACTGGCTCGTATGCCGATTTCGTAGTAGTTCGATTTTAGTTCATTTGAATAAATGAAATATGTTACCTCATTACGCATCAGTTCAGAAATCATCGTCCGCCTGACCCACGACCCGAATCCATGACGGCGGCAATAATAGACACGACCACTGGAAATATACGTTCATGCATTAAAGTAAATTAACGCTTGAATCTTTCATTAAGTTCAGTGTGCTTACCATTAGGTACGGACGTCTGGGTCCTACCACTACTCTGGCAGGAGCGAGACGGACATACTTTCGAATGCCGCAGTCGCAATCGAATACAACTCATGGTAAGCACTCAGGATTTTATATCCACAATTCCACACTACGTCCGGAATTTTATTGTAGAATCCATCGCTTCTTTCGGTACCTGTTCATTGTACGCCGGAAATATATAATTTTGATCCCTTGTGACACAATCTACTATAGAAACCACATAATCCCCAACGCACAACAGCAAAAACAGCAGGACATGTGTATCTTTGCGTTTGTGTGAGGCATCATAGCTTCCAATCGAAATTATTATGTGGAACGATAATTCTTAGATAAGTTTCTACTCATTAGTTACATTACATGGCGCTGCTGTTACAATTTCGTTGCAGGCTTCTATTTTTTTAATTGTATAAAGAATCGTACATCATTTTATTGTCGGTAGATCTGTACTTAGGTACTCTAAAATGGAATAAACTGTAGTGTTTGATGTGGACGATTCATCTACATTAAAAAAAGGTTGTTCTGTAAAGCATGTTAGGATATGAACGAATCCGGTCAAAAACGGATTATTCAAATAACTTACTAACCTAACCTAACCTAACTTAAAAGAGATTTTCTATTAAAAATAAAAAATATTTTTATTAGCCTAATTTAATTCAGTTTCCCCACTACATCTGTGTATGTATGTGTGTCTATCTGTGGCATTCGCAGCCCTCGAACGGTAGAACAGATTTGAGTGCGGTTCTTTTAATAATAGTACATTACTGCAGACGCCGGGATAGAAGGGCTTAACGGGTGAGTATGTATATACACGAGCCGAGCGTTAGCGAGGCCGGGTAACCATACGAAGCCGTTAAAGCCCTTTTCACGGCAAGGCATGTATAGTGCTTTTCTCAAACATGCAATGAAATAAATAAAAAAATCTCCAAAAATATAATAGTTTTATTTCTAGAAAAACTAAAAGTTGACTTGACGAATGAATATATCTAACACAAATATTGCTATTTAGTTCGTGGTGATTCCAACATGAATTTAGTCTATAACGATAAAACAGATGATCCATAAATATTTCATGATGTATAAATATGTCGCAATGTAAAATGTACCAAACACGAACAGCACTTGTTATTCTGTGACAATGAAAATTATAACCTCTTTACAAATTTTTGTAATTCCTACTTATCCTTAGATAGACAGACACAGTTCTCACTGAAACCAATTTAGTCTAAACAGTTATCGTAATATTAACTAAACACGCATGCATTTTGGGTAGCCATATGCCTTCCGACATCTCGTTTGTCATTTGCGCCATCAATTAATTTAGAGCCCATTCAATTTTACTTTCGCATTTCGCACTTAATTCTGGTGGGGCTCAATGAATAGTCATTTCTGCTTCAAAACTCGACGACAACATTATAATAAATTATAATAAATAACAATGAACAATAAAACCAATGAAATAGAATAAAAGAATCAAAGTTATTTAACTTAACCTCCAAAATTATTAAAAAAGTACATAGGCGTTTTTTCACACGCAGTTTGAGTAGACGCTTTTACGTTTAAATTTATTTTAATATCTGGAATGTACCTATATTTGTGTGAGTAAATTTGCAATAACGTGTTGTTACTTATGTTCATGTCGATGTCCATTTTATATAAATAAAACTTCAAAATATCATTACTTATTTTTAATAGGCACTGTGGCAGAATGTTATCATGAAACAAAACGGCACGGTTTGAGTAGACACTTTTACCGCTAATGTTTAAATTTATAATGTGTTATTTGTTATTTTCATGTCCATATTGATTAATTATCGACTTAATATATTCGAATATATAATTTATTGTTTTTTTAATAGGCGTACTGGCATAACTGGCAGAATGTCATCATGAAACTGTCGTAATGAAACTGTTATAATGGCTAAAAACCATGTTGCTGTGTCACACATTTATGTTGAATAAAATTAAAAAAATATTACTTCCCGGCCTAGGCCTTCAATTTTGTATGAAATTTCATTACGTGTCTCTCCAGTTGCCCCGCCTGAAACGTGGTACTTTGAAGCCTATTATAACGAACGTTATAACAACATTTCATTGCATGTTTGAGAAAAAAAACTTATTTGTCGGGATGGTGCGTAGCAATGTTTAGCGGGCATTGGAGCAGCAGCCGTCTCCAAGCTATTCAACAAAAAATGGACCTAGTCTATTATTAAAGCCAATATTGGAGCTAAAGTCTCCAAAATTTTAGTTATACGTTTTATTTTAGCAACATTTTCTATTCATATTTTGTCTTGAGTTTTTTAAATATATACCCCTGTTGCCCTTACTCTGTTGTTATAGGCTTTTGTTTCTTCTACAATAAATGCAGACAAAGAACGTGTTCGTAAAAAAGTACACACGCAAACAAAAGTGCATGGGCAATTTATGAATGAATTCATTCAACTGCCCATGCATTCTGAACTCAATAGTACTACAAGCATAATGTTGTCTGAGCAAAAAGTTTATGAAAACGCCAGAGTTAGAAAGTTCTAAAGTTTCCGGAACATGTCCGTTTTTCCACGTCTTGGTTCAATTGTTTTTCGACTACAATATTTCACTTATTCATGTAAGAACGTGGGTTACGTGGGTAAAGTTATATTTCCAGTCGCGATTTAATAAGTAGGTACCTATATGATATCAAAAGTAATACCTATGTCATAGCATTAATTTGGTATGATATTATTTTTAAGTTTGCGTTTCTGAATAAGCTCGAGCTGAGTTACCCTTTTAATTGGGTTACGTTAAAACTCTCGATGACTTCATTTGTATTTTCGGTCCACCCATTCAATTTGCGCTTTTCTAATCTCGCTGGCCCTAAGCTCACGGTCAAACGCACTTTAATTATGAAATTGACATATCACACCGAGCTGGGGCCGCCATTTTGATTTAATAAAAGAGTTCGGACTTATTAAATTAATTGAAGCATCCCTACCTTTTCTAGCTGGACCTCTGTTGTGATGTTTAACTAATGCATATTTATGTGTTTGCTCATTTTTAAGAGAAGGGCGTCGAGACGTGTGTGTATTTGTTATATTAATTCATCGCTGAACTTATTCTTTGTTTTACCCGGGGCCTTTATAATAGGGGTAATATTTCATCCCGCATATTTTAGCGTGCAGTAATTACTAAAGATATTTTAATCACGTTTATACCTTAAAGCGTCCTTTCCAAAAACATTTAGAATAATATAAGAATATCTTAGAAAGAAAGTAAAAGTGGAAAAATTCATAAGCTCGGGCGGGACTCGAACGCGCGACTCTGTAATAAATGCCCATCCATTGCTAAGCGCCCTCAAGGCGCATACGAATGCTCACTATAGTCGCATACGAACAATATGAATGCTGAAGAAATTCGGGGTTGTGGCCTTCGTAGCTCAGTTGGCAGAGCGATGGGATCCCAGAGTCACGGGGTCGAGTCCCGTCCGAGGTCGTACATTTTTCCACTTTCCCTTTCTTTCTAAGAAAGGTCGTATCGTACACAGACGTTTTTGCTTTAAAAATAACAGTTTATATATGAATACCAACGTCAGTCTGTTTACCTACTAGTGAAGAAAAAATTACGTAGCAAGCTAGACATAACATAACATATGTGAAGTAATTGAGGTATTTCTTAAACTCCCGGTTAGATTTGAAATCAGAAAATTATAGGGTACTACGGTAAAAAAAATAGTAGAAACATGTGCCAATTTGTACAGTCAGGTAGTTTAATTTGGAATCCAATTACCGTTGTTATATGGAATTGAAAATTACGCACCTATAGAGCTACTAAATATTAGTTACAGTGTGCAGATTGTTATTGAGAGCGTTTTATATGCTGTTTAATGTTTATGTGCAACTATGGCCACCATGGCGGACCGAAGTTTGATCGATTACTTATGAATTTTATGACATTTTTATGATTTTTAAACGTGATATAATATTGGTAGCCTAACGGCAAAGAGAAGCAGCGGAAATTTCAAGCCAAAGGAATCGTTCTAGTTTTTGGGCATGTACCAAATAACACATAACAATGATATTTACCTACAAGTCGCTTTTCGGTGAAAGAAAACATCTTGAAGAAACCAGAATAGAAGGCAGGAACTAGCCCCGTCTGGGTTGGACTGGTGGTAGGCGATTTTGTAAAAAGGCGTCGTTAGCCTATGCCAAACCTTAGGATTAGGTTACTTAGCAGACCGCAGAGTCCCGAAGCTAGGGCAAAAGGCGGAAAAAGATGAGATGTGTATTTTTAATGCAATCCCTGCCCTGTTGTTACCTATTAAAACTCTTTGTGTCAGTACTATGTATACTTGAAAGTCAACGAATTTAACAATGAAACATGAAATGATGACCGGTTGGCGTAGTTGGTAGTGACCCTGCCTGCTAAGCCGATGGTCCTGGGTTCGCCCATCCCAATATTGGCATTTATTTGTGTGATGAACACAGATACTAGTTTCTGTGTCATGAATGTTTTCTATGTATTTGTATATCATATATATCGTTGTCTGTGTACCCTTAACACAAGCCTTTTTGAGCTTACTGCGGGACTTAGTCAATTTGTGTAAGAATTTCCTATACAAAAATGAGTAAGTATAAATGTATACTTAGTAAAATTTCTTAAGTTGTAAACAAAAATTAGCTTAATTTGTAAAACAAATTGAATTAGTGTGCAAGTCAGTGTTTGAAATAGGTTATGGTAATTTTATTGTGTAATTATCTAGTTAAATACTCGCCGGTTTTAGGGTTCCGTAGCTCTATAAATACTTACAACTGTCATTGCCTAATCCGACCAGTTAGAAAATGACAGGTGTCTATCTCGACCACGGGATACTTTCGCAGCACTCTTGTGCTAGGACTGCTGATAATTGAGAGGGAACGTATGAAGAACTCTTCGGTAGGGATAATTAGTCCCCTTAAGATTAGGATCTGATTAATATAATATGATATGCCCAATTCTTCCGGATTATAAAGTACAGTCTACAATTAATGCTTTTAAAAAGGTTTTTACAATGCATTAGCTCGGAAAGTGCTATTTTCAAGGGTAAAGTTATGCATAAAAAGCGGCTCTTTTTCGCACACGTGCGAGAAAGTAGCTTTTTAATTTTAAAAAACTGTAAATGATCTAATAGTTTCGTCCAAACCAAGGTATTATTTGAAAAATCATCAATCTGTCATAATTTCACTTTTGGGTGCTGTTTTAAAAATCTATGAAATTTTTAAATAATAAAAAGCTTGTCAATGGAGTTATAACTATTACTTGTAGTATTCAGACTGGTAACATAAGATATGGACTTTTCATTCTGAAAAATGTAGCGGCTTTCCGAGCTAATGCATTGTAAAATGATGTATGATATACGTGTTGAAATGTAGGCTTTCTACACTTGTATCATAAATAACTACTTATTTTTATATACCCGCGTTCAAAACTCCAAGGGCAATTTATGAATTAATTCATTCAAAAACTGCTTATGCAATTTTGAACGTGATAGAGCATAGACACACGAGATACTGAAAGTATGAACCATACAAGCTACTAAGAAATTATTGGACATAAAATTACGTGTCAACGAACATATGTACGTTAATAAGTAATGGGTACACCTATGAGTCTTTTTAATGACAAACAACAAGCAGGAAGACTATCGTGCATGTACGAGCAAGTAGTTTTTTATCATTTATATTGACATTTCCAAGGTTTTTCGAATAAAACCAGATATAAGGAAAAGGTCACTGACTGTTGGTATTTTTTTAATCATATCAGTAACAACTTTCAGTAAACTTTTATTTATCAAGGTTGATTCACAAAAAGCGTTCTGATTTAAATCTTATTGAATACGTGTCACCAACGGTAATTACTATTAAATTGACTGTTCTATATTAAAACGTTTTGTAACAACTCACTCGATTATCTAGCGATAGTACATTCATTGATTTCTCTGGACAGCTATTGATAAAACAAAGTTTAGTTACAATTTATAAAGTTTAGAAGTCATTGTTTCGTACAATACATGATACTTTTCTTAATTTTGTTAATTTCCGTAAAACACGAAAATAAATTCAGCATTTCATGAACAAGTCTAAAAACTGCCAGAGTAATAATTCATAATATGAATTCATACTCTGATGGGGCGTTTGCCAGCCACACACGTGACACAGCCCAAATCAGAAGGCCTAGTATAAAACTGTACGACACTTACTTCTCGATCGTGTTAGCGTATCGAGAGTTCAAATTGTGTTTGCCGTTTATTTAAATCATCCGGCAACTTTCATATTTTGACCCCTCGATACGCTAACGCGGTCGAGAAGTTAATGTCATACAATTTTATACTAGGCCTTCTGATCAATCTGACAGATTCATTCGTTATTATAAAATTCAACCCTTACATTTCCCTCCAAATTTAACCAAGAACGAGGAAATACCGCCAGCATCCTAGGTACAATGCCTCAAGGACCTATTTTAGATTTAAGGTAGGTAGAGGTAGGTAGTTAGGTAAGTTACACTTACTGTATATATTTTGAAAATAAATGTTATCAATCACCAAGTGATGAGTTAACAGAAAAGGTCAATTGTCAGGTTGATTGATAACTGCCAGTTCGACATATAAATGTTTGCGTATGGAATATGGTGTGGAAGTCAAATGCAAAATATATTTCGATTTTTAACTGACTACGATAAAACCTAAAGGACTGTCAAGGAAGTCCCATTTGATTATAATTATATTCAGATGGTGGAATTCATGAAGAATTAAGAGAACTCCTCAAATTTTAACGGCGCATGCATTGTAACTCTCAATTTTTTATTTGTAATTTAATTTTTATTTGTAATTTTATTTTTTATTTGTAATTTAATTTTTATTTGTAATTTAATATAGTTTTTATCTTTTTGGTTTGCTTTATAGTTAAAATACAATTCTATGGACAGTTTGTCTTAATTAAACGAATTTTTTTTCATTTTATTTATTGAAATTAAACACTTTAGAACGGATTAATCGCGTTTATTAACACCATGATCCTACGTTTCGAGCCCTTTACAGCACTCGTTTTCACAGGGTTAAGATGATGACTGAGAGAATGCGAATTCTCCCCGTCAATCAAAAAAAAAAAAAAACGGGGAGAATTCGCATTCTCTCAGTCATCATCTTAACCCTGTGAAAACGAGTGCTGTAAAGGGCTCGAAACGTAGGATCATGGTGTTAATAAACGCGATTAATCCGTTCTAAAGTGTTTAATTTCAATGAATAACAATCGCGGTAACAGATGACAATATTTCATTTTATTTATTTTTATTATTTTATTTTTTATAAGTACCTACCTAATGTCAAACTTAATGACCGGCCAAGTTTAGGTTCTTTTTTACTGTCTATTTTACCTTTGTGTTTTTGTGTTTTTCTTTCCTTTCTTTTTGTATGTCTGTTTTATTTTGTATTGTTTGTTGCCTGCCGAGATTGCTCACCGAATGGTCTCATCGGAAGATCAGCGCTGGTCAACACCAGCAATCGCTGAGATGAGACCGTTTTCGTGACATTTGTGCTGTTTGTGTTATCTGTATTTTTTTTGTTCTCTTAGTTGTGTCATGAATAAAATATTTGAGTATGAGTATGAATCGTCGTGAATTTTTCCGTTCTACATATAAACATACCTACAAAAGCAGGATATAGATTAGACTTGTAGTGGCATTCGTAGTTTGAATAAATTTTTTTTGACATGGGTATACATGGTTTTGGCGCATTCCACGAGAATTTCCCTTTCGAAATGCGACTTCTCTAATACTTCTGAAATCGCTAAGAAAGCGATTTAGTGTCTGATAATATTTCATGACTTTGCTAACAAATTGGCAGCATTTTCTCGAGCTTTACAGATTTGATAGAAGTAATGAAAACATTTCGTAAGAAACATTCTCGTGGAATGCGCTTTTTGTAATTGATAACTACTTATCTTCTACGTAAACGGAAAACATATGAACCTGTACCTCTATATATATATATATATATATATATATATATATATATATATATATATATAAACTAAGAGCTAGCTACCGATATAGGTATGCAATTTAGACATAGAGCCCCGAAACTAGTTAGTGCGCCATATACTATCATTATTAATTAATCAAGGCACCTGGCAGCTGTCCAGCGGTGGCGGTTTCCTGGCTCTATACGCTGCTTTTTTGTAGCTAGCTCTCCGTCTAATAAATTTTAGCTCAATTTGTACGTACATACTAACGAACACAGGAAGGTGTTGTTTTTAAGGTGTAAGTAAGTAATGGGTTAATCAACTATTTATTGTCACCAGTTGCCATGGATACGGTCTCCTGCGTTCATTTTAAAATCATAGTTTTATGGCATTCTAATTCATACAACATGTTTTTTTTTGTACTTATATTCCTCTGCCATGATGGGCCAGACCAAACATGTCAGTATAACAAACTTCAACATTTCTTCTAACAAACTGTCCTGCATTTGTCCCTTGGCTGACGAAACAGAATAACAACAAGAAATAGTTGGTTCACCCTAATGATATGTATAAATAATGTAAGTTCAGTCAGAAGTAGAAGTAGCTGAGCAGGTGGAATGTTCAAAGTGATCTTGACACACTCTTATTGTTACTGCAATAAGGTCGTACCAAAATTATTTCGTACACATTGCCAGTTTAGATACTTCTACTGATAACAATCAACATTTGTAATAGAAATTATGCGGTTAAGATTAGATTGATTTTAGTTAAAAGTGTAAGTTGGGGTTAATTAAAAAGTAGTTTAGCCTAATTTGTTCACAATACAACGGTTGTTCGCGCTCTAATATAATTTCGACGTCATCATTTCCCCTTGACCCCCCGTCTGACAGCTGTTGATGTTATCAATTCTTTGCCTCGCTTCCGCTTAAGCAACACTCCAGCATACAGAAGTCGTGATCAACCAAGCCGCTGACAAAAGATCGATACTAATAAATATAAATAAACCTAAGAGGAAAAGTGTTGATCCGGCATGGTGAAGGTTAAGCGTGGAGCCGGAACGAGTTTGGCATTACCTTTGCTGCACCACTGACCAAGTATGGCTGACTTACTTAAGTTTAGTGCACAATGATTGAATCGACTACAATAACTACTTGATAGATCATAAAATACTAGCTTTCGCCAGCGACTTAGCCCAAGTCAAAGTCTTGAAATAGCCAAAAACATCCTCTTGGTGCGGAACCTCTTGTTTAGTACTAGTAGTAGTAGTAGTAGTGGATTCCGAGATACAAGATATCCTATGTTCCTTTCCAGTTTACATAATCTACCTCTGTGGCAAATCATTACACCTTCAGATGTTTTTTCCTTGAAGAAGGAGTTTTTTCACGAGAAGCAATATGTATTCATGCGCGTAAGAATATAGTAAAGTCACTTGCTAAGTTACAAACTACCTTCATTAATAAAAAAGTTACTTTAATAAAAAATTGTACTGAAAATTCTGCACACAGGCCTGGATATATATATATCGCCCAAACAAAGAACGTATCGTAAAAAAATGCATTCATAATAACACTCTCATTAAAGAAATCGTTAAAATATGCGTGTGTATTTAGGAACTTTAATCAGTTTGTTATGAATTATTCAAACATAATTTTATCTAATCACCACAAATACCCGTGCAGTGCAATCATGCATATTCATATGTGCAATTATATTAATCATAAAGGATCCATAATAAAACAGTTGGAAATAATTATAGTTTATTATTACAATAACTAATAAATACACAGAAGGTACACATTCTTTACATTTTTACATATCCACTCATAACGAAAACTGAATAACAAAAACAAAACATTTGCAGTACAAAATTATTATTATACATTTCAGACACAGTTATGTACATGATGCAAACGAAAACTGAGATTTTAAAGTAAACCACCAAACTAGGATACTGGGATACATGCACAATAATACCCATGCATTTATACAACTACGGCTACAATTATTTATGAAATAATTTACTATTATCTAAACTAACCCCGCACACTATCACAATAAAATCCAAGCAATCTTTAAAATGGTGCAACAACAACCTTACAGGAACTCTAATAGCCAATTAAGTAACTGGTTGGCAAAAACAGCAAATGCAAATTGAGTTTTTTTTTGAAGTACTTCTCTCACATATCACTCAAATATCAGTGACTGCGCAAGAATTAAAACCAAGTATAAACACCATTTTAAAGCTGCTCAATTCTGAGGTAAGTTCAGGGAAATCTGAGTGCGTTGTGGAATCACATGAGAACAATAAATAGTACTCGTCTATTGTATATCGTATATCGTCGGCTGAGCCCTTTATTGACCCTAACAAGGTCAATAAAATAAAGTTATGGCTATCATTTTCGACTGGCTAATAAGTTCGATGAACGTCACATTACGATACAATTCATTCATCAATTTGGTATGCAACTATGAAGCTGATTTAAGTATATACAAATCTACAAGACTGACAATGGCATATACACGCATATACAACTTGCCCTACTTAAAAAAATTGATGGCGCTGTGTAACTAAAGTAAGGATAGACTGAGCAAACGATCACTTCCGGACTTTGATTGGACATTATAGCATCCTCTAGAATTTCTTCATCATCAAATCACTGTTTTACACTGTTAGCACCGCATTTGTGCAGATTGCAGCCAGTCGGTGTAGCTTGAAAAAAATTGAGTTTAAAAATAGCACACTTTTATAAAGATTATAGTATTACTTATTGTTCCCATGGTTATTAGTACTAACTACATTGACTAGTGACTCATCGGCCGCCTGGGTAGGGTTTACCTTGGGAGCCCGGAGGCACGAAGCCGTAGCCGGAGGCGCCCACCACCACGCCACTGGTCTGGGACGGGTCGCCGGGCGGCGAGGGGGGGAACACTACTGGGCCTGGAATTGGTTACGATTAAATTATTAACTTTAATCATTTATAAAAGGGAGAGGAACACAAGCAGACACTGAGGTAGTTTATTATTTCTGTTTAATGCAGTGGTTGGCTAGTAGAGAATGCTTTGAAAGCTATAAGATAGATGCTTTGTAAGTTATTTGGCAGTCAGTCACACTTTTGTAAATTTTTTTAAAGTATTGTTCGATAAAGTTTGAATATGAACTTGGAGTAAAATAAAGACGAGAACTAGAAAACTCCCGTGAGTATCAGACATATTAAAATTCTCATAGCGGGTTACCCACGTCAATAAAGTCGAAAATAGCTCGACATGTTTCGGAACAGTCCGTGTCCCTTATTCATTAGTCATGCGTCTAGCCGCGGCGACTGCTCTACGCACACTGCGAGCCCCAGCGCGGTCAGCTCTCGACCCTCATGAATAAGGGACACGGACTGTTCCGAAACATGTCGAGCTATTTTCGACTTTATTGACGTGAGTAACCCGCTATGAGAATTTTAATAAGACGAGATTATTTCGAGATATTTCGTACATGGGTTCCGAGAATTTCATTCGTATGTTCGAACCCGTGATCTCTGATTTAAAGTAGCATAAATTACCAATAGGCTACCAGTTTTAGCCCATTTGCATAATAAGTCAGCGAAATATATTGAAATTATTGAGCAATTATCTTATCAATAAATGACCTCTTTTGTAACTTAATTACACAGAACTGATGCAGAAAACACTTTCAGTATTACATAAACAGAAATCGGGTTGAACCATCAAAATTATTTACGATTACGACGTTAAATATTGAATATTGCAGATTAATTATGCATATTAAAGTCTTATTCACATGTCCTAATCCATGTTATTTAATCGTGACGACAAAGATTATATTTGTCAAAGCACCAAATTTTTCTAGGCTACCAAAACTGAAAATGGTAATTTGAATTTGTATGCACCTATGTAGAACCTAAATTAACAATGAATTTAAAACATATATTTGTATAACACTAGTTAACATTTCTTCGTTGATTAAATAATAAACTAGCTAGAAAAATATCAAACTAGACGATCCAGATTCAAACTTTCACCCCTTCCCCCTCTAAATGCCAATTGCCTCTCGTTGGCTCCCAATCTAAATCCACTCATCTAAAGATCAAGAACTGTGCCAAGTGTCAGTGCATACTCACAATGAGCATGGTGTGTCGAGCAGGAGAACGCCTGCTATTATCTCTATTATTTACACTAACCACACGATATTCTAAACATTCATCACATAAAACAGTCAATAAATTAAACATTTGAAGGAATCACCATCCTTGAATGGCTATTGCCAAACCTAACATTGGTCGGTCGGTCGTAAACAGAGCGCGTTGCGCACACGCATTGCCACTTCCACAAGAACAATTAAATCAACTACGATGCAGTCGAGATACGGCGACTTGATTTATCATTTAATATTAATTTCGTCCTTATCAAATCTGATGATGTATGGGTCGCTAATGTGAGACGAATTTGCTGTTAACTGTACTGTTATAATTATGAAATGTATACGTACTGAATTGGATGTTGTTGCATTTAAATATTAGGTACCTAATGTACCTATAACATTCCATATTTTTTAATGACTATTTAGCCAGAAACCTGAACAATTTTTGCTTTTAAATATTGCCTACTATTGATATAATATTCGTATCTGTGGTAAATTAAATATTCATTTGCAAACAAAATCTATGATCCGATTCAAATGGTATGTAGTAAAAAGGTAACTTTCAGATGAGGTAATATGTGTTCGTATAGAAGCGGGTATAACATTCCGCAATAGGGTAACATAGATATAACGCGAAAGCAAACTTGCCTCAATCATAAGAAAACAAAGCGGCGGCTGCTAATTTAAAATATGATATTTATGTTTACTTTCGGTATTCGTAATGAATTCAGATTGAATTTACTTAGGTTGCTTGCACACTTGCGCGTTTCGCGCTCTGCCGAGCGTGGGCCGACAATCAGACCCTTCCAGCCGAACGAGTGTAGCGACTGACATGCAGTTGCAGCCACCAACTTGAGCAGAAAATGTGGCGCATGTGCTCCGGATGATTACTTACTATTTGGGTGGTATAATAGAAAACCTGAACTAGAAACAAAGTACTTACTATTTGCCACACTACAAAAAAACACCAGACAAGTGTTTTTATTAAGCAAGAAGCTAATTGCGACGAAAATTGTAAGAAAATGGCTAGTGCCCCTAACATATCAGGATACGGAGGCTCTTCTAATCAGTTAAATGTTCCTACATGTTCGTGTACACACAACACACACACACACACAAACACACACACACACACACACACATAATAGATCGCTCGCGTTTATCTTGTTATCTAGATAACTTCTAAACTGTTGTATCATAATTTATCTCACTGTTTAATGTCCAAGTCCAATTAGTTTACAAATATACCTATCGCACTCCAGGGTCCCAAGATACAGGCTCAGCCTAGTTTGGGGTCCGCCGGACAACCCATTTCATGTTTTTTTTTCGTTTATGTGTAAATAAATAAAATTTTAATTTAATTTAATTTAATTTCAACAGTAATTCAGCATGAAATGGTCAACTAAATGTATAATCAAGTGCTTAAATAGGTATTTTATTTCGAGCATGGTTTGTTACTTCAAAAGTGAAGGTTAATTAAGCATAAAAACAATAAATTGGTTTGTTTACAATTATTGCTACTTCCATTTACATGGATGCAATAGAAGTTGTAAGGATGTGTTTTGTTGTTTTAGAAAAATTAGAAACTTATTTGAACAGTTACTTGGGGTTATTAGAAAATTTGTAAGGATATCTGATGATAAAAAGTTTAATTTCTTTTCATTTGATAGTTCTGCACAGTGAAGCAGTGTAAGATGTTTCCTCAATTTTGCGAAACTGTGTTTTATGGTTCAATTTCGCTACCGTATCAGGGTACCGTATTAGGGCGTTTTTATTTTTTGTTGTAGAAAAATATTTTTTTGATAATTTGATTTTTTTAAATTGTTTTCTATTCAGAATCGCTAGTTCATTCAATCCTATTAATGGGATTAGGAGATCCTAATTACGAGAAAAAAAGTGTCCTAAAATTTCCATACATTTTTCAATTTTCCATTGCGCTACCGACATACTAAATCTATGAAATGACGGTAACGAAATGGAAAACAAATCTCGGGACACTTTTTTTCTCCTACTAGGATTGAAAAAGCTCGCGATTCTGAATAGAAAACAATTTAAAAAAAAACAAATGTTCAAAAAAAAAGATTTTTCTACAACAAAAAATAAAAACGCCCATTATTTTCTCGGAGCAATATTCTGCACATCTGGGACAAAATCGTTATGAAATTGAAACTATAATGAGGTGTAAATTTTTTTGATAATACCTATTTGTTTTGTTGCATATAATATCTTTGCTCTAGGGATTTTAGTTAATCTGATATATTTTTTAAACCCCTGTTCTTATAATTGCCACCGCGCATCCAAGCACTAACCCAGTTTACAAATTTGGCCGTTTACTTTTACCAAATAATAGCTTATAATTGTCTTGACGTTTTTGGAATTTCTAATTCATTCATCGCTTAATAACTCGCCTGTTCCTACTAGCCTTAAATATATACCAGTAATTAGGTATAACGAAAGCGTAATTCCGGGTTCCATGGATTGTGGTGTATGCTTATAGAAAATAACTTGACTAAATCTTTCTTTTTTTCAACAATACTATATGTTTCTCTCTAAGGGCCACGATGCCAATTGCCAGGTTTATTGTAATTGCCATTGTGTGCGTTCACAATACGTGAGTTTTCGCTATAATTGTTTATCAAAAGGGTTGTGGCAATTAGTCTGAGTATGCTACAGTTGAGAATGACCCATCAAATGATACTGAAAATTTAAACTCCCGCAGTTCTATCATAATTTCGGATATTTTCGAAAAAAAGAGAAACATCGATAGAAGCCCACAGAAACCTGAAAACTCTAATTATTTACATTTCATTCTTCTTCTTTAAAATCATTCTTAAATATTTAAATTAAGGTTGTTTTAATACACCGATATCATTTACTTAAAATTGAAATTGATGACCCTGGAGAATGGTATCCCAAATTTTCTCACTATTTAAAAAATAGTTTTTCTGGATAATCCCACAAGGGTCGCGTTTTATTTTAAAATTAACGGATACTTTATAAGAAGCGCTACTGCCAATAAAATCAATTAAATGAAAATACTCGTGGACTCGCGAGATATGAATATTGAAATAATGAAGTTAAGTTTTGTTCCGTACAAATGAAACAAAAACAGATACACTATAAATTCTAAATCCTACATGTCAAAAATTACTACATGTAAAAATTTGAGACAAGGTAGGTAGACACTCCTCATACGTCCTTTAGCGCTAAAATAAAATGCGACCGTCAATAAATCATGAAAAAAAAATGTATATAGATACCTATGTAAAAAATCAATAACATTTATTATCTTCGGAATGGTTAATTTTACAGTCCTGTATTTTTTGACGTTGCTTAATATTATTCCCTTACGCCACAAAAAAATATTGGAGCTTATTGACATTATTTCACTAAAATAAAAATATAGACATGTTTTGAAGACTGATCTAAAGTTTAACATTTTGTTCCTTAAAACGACTGAGAGTTTCCGTATTGGCTTTCTTATATGTAGAATGAAGCAACGGTTAAAACAATAAAAACGTGGTGAACAAAATTGAAGAAAAATCCCACACTGTGTTCTGCTATATCCGTCTAAGATCTATCTATCAGCCTGGAAAATGTGTGCTAGGTAAGTAATATTAACGCTCATCGATCATTTGACAGGAGTGTCACACATAAGAACAGTCGAATGAAGACGTGAAACTGACAGCGTAATTTTTATCTTTACGTGATATTTCTATTATTTCATTCAGTTTTCTTCAAAAGGGACAATGTTGTTTACAATACATCATTTTTCCCAAGGTTAACTAAATGTAAGAAATGACGACATTTAAACCATTATCATTAATAGGTAAACAATATCGTTCGGTCGTAAGGTAAACTGAAGCAAAACCAATTTACATTGTTACGCAATCTATCCTTCCCTGTGCCAACATATCTGCAGCACAGCTTCATTCAATACTTACTCAATGAATATTGATTACGTTTATCATTAATTTATTTATATCCTGATAGAAGATTTTTAATATTTATTACTCAACAAATGATCTACTTGAGGTTAATGTGCGTCTTGTTAAATAACCGAATCGCCTTTATCTAGCTAATGGTTTTTGCTAAGCCAACTGACAGTCGGTATGTTTTTTGCTGTAGACTACTAACTATAGACGAGGCTTAGTACCTATACGACTGAATATTCAAATTCACATGAAATATATATTGTGAAAAATTATATAAATATTGTTATAAACAGCCACTTTTTTCTAATATAGTTTGTTAGTTCGACAATGTTTCATTCATTTATTTGTTGCATGGCATTTATGTCAAAAACTTGACCTTGATCTTTAATAACTATCTACCTGCAAAGCTAGTAAAAGGGTCTGCCCTTCAGTCCCTTGGGCGGGTAATAAAAATATTTCACAACAATGTTTATGGCTTATTGTACACACGAGCCTGCTAGTTAGCTGTCATTAACTTCAAGTATAATGCGCATGACTTCCTCCCACCGCTTTGTCGCACCGAAATAAATCCACATCCAAATTATACTTACGAAACTTGCTCCAAGGATTAATGACAAGTGGAACATTAGACCATTGTATTGACTACATAGGAATTAATGGTGGATTAAGGATGACTCACGGTAGACCGGGCCGGGACGAGCCGGGCAGTGCCCAATCTGTCAATTTCTATAGAAATCGTCAGCTTGTGATAACTCGGAGCCCTCAGAGGTCACGAGACACTTCCTGTAGAAATTGACAGATCGAGCACGGCCCGGCCCGTCCCGCCCCGGTCTACTGTGAGTCATCCTTTATTTTACACCAGTCATAAAAACCGCTGGTTAACTTCTTGGTCAAGCTTTGAAATGTGATCAATAAATAGGTAGGTAGGTAAATATGTACTTATATACTTTTCTTCATGTTTCTTTTTTTTCTTAAAAGAAATCTAGTTTATCATATCAACACCTTATGCAAATCAGGTCGTCAGTCAGCGTATCCATACGTAATCGGATTACTGTTGTTACAGTTGGCGAGTTGTGACTGTTCTTTTAGACTGACGACGTTACAGCATGCTCGTAATTGTTCACTCGCATTAGCCGAGCAGCGATTAAAAGCTACTTTCATGCGCAGATAATCATTGTGTTTGATAGCTGACAAGCGAAATTTGGACATCATCACGACTTTTCGTAATGTTTAATATTTATTACGTAGAGAGAGGTGGTTAATATATAGGTCGCGATCGGTTTTGCTTGGGATTATATAAATCAGATCACAAACTAAAGGACGCACTTTAAGATATGTAAATGTGGCTAACGCCATGATAGGGACTATTCCGTCTAATGCTCGATTGAGTTGAATAGATGCACAGTACGCAGCTGCTGGCTCAGTGTATAGACTCTTTAAGATAGCCTTCTGCTTATCGACTGAGTCGGCAATAACTGTTGGCTAAACGACACCCCTTTGGTGATGGGGGTGCGTTTTGTCGTGTTCGCTCTGAGGCTGTCACGACTGTGGTGTTTTCGCGTCCCATGTATATGGGAACGGTCAGTTGGCCATCTACTTTAGATGCGGCTAGGCGGCAATCGGTGCACCGCAGCGAGCTTCTTTAGCCCAGCTACTGCGTGTTCTGTTATGGTCTCACTTGCTTGGTACGGCTAGTGGCGCACCGCAGGGGCCCGGCTATGGCGTGATCAGCTTGCGTCTAGTGGACATCCGAGTTGTGGCTGTTGTAGTATTGCTCAGGGTAGATCCCGAATCCACCACTCTGGTGGTCGGATGTAGTGCTGAGTCGGCAGCGCTACGTGCTGTCATTATATAAACGCGCCTGCGTTGTACGACGATGCTGCGTTGTAGCATTAGACGAAATAGTGCTGGAATTAGCCACATTGGCAGTGACTAAAAAGTTGTGTTTATTTTAGTTTATGCCATAAAAAAATTCTGATAAAAGGACTTCGAGTAACCTAAACAGTGATACTCTTTCGTCATACGACGCACTAAATACATACATAATTGAATTCGCGTCGATGCCATCGTTTGATTTATTGCAAACTTTTGCAGAAAACTGTGTCAGATTAACATACCCATTTGATCAGTGGCATAAATAAAAAACATTGCTATGACACCGTGATCACTATACTTTGTATTGATATCCCTACTAAATTTGCTGCAACTAAGTAAGTACTTAAATAACAGTTGAAAGAACGAAACGATTGATTATTTTGTCTGTCTCGCATCTGACAATATAATTATTAGTTTTCCATTAAACTTCAGTTACTCAGCTAAATTCCAATGAAGTCAGCTTAATCGGAGTTTAAATATAGTAATTTGGCTAGTGTCAATGGCAATCATACTCTAAGGTAAATTATATTTTGTAACACCGCCGCCTGGTACGACTATGATAAGTACGATAACCATCGAAGTGCAATTGTTTTCATAGCAGCCAGGGGCGATGCAGTGTTGTATGTCTAGATTAAAACACTCTGCTTACAACACTATCTCAACTGTCATACAAAATAAAGCTATTATCTAATTAAATATTAGCAAACAAATAATTGTAAGCATGTTGAGTCTAGTTTTATGTAGCTGGCTTTAGCAATCAGTTAAATGACAGAAAAAGATTAGCTTGTGACAATTTCCATAGATTTTATCGTTAGCTCTTGATAACCTGTTTTATTAAAGAACTCAATAAAATTATTAATTTACACGACTATTACACATACCTACTTATTCCAGATAAATAAAATGCTAATTCCACTTATTGATTGGTTTTGTTAAACCTCAATATTTAAATGGACTATTAACTTCACAGACGCCATAAAATGCCACTAGTTATTGGCATATTTTTACTTTACCTAGCTTAAAGGATACTTAAACTGATTTATTTGTTGCACCTGATGTTCAAGACGCGTAGGCATTTGCATCATTGTGCCTGTCGTTTAAGTGATTGCTTCGAGTTAACAGCCGTCAAAGACAAACCGAGAATAAGTAAATGTCACGTCCACTAAGCCAAAGTAACTCTCCCCCCATTACTAAGCCCTTTAAAATTGTGCAACTTGACTATGTAACTTTGTTTAAGCTTAAACGACTCCTTTGTTTATTGTCATCGTAGCCTATCAAATATTTTATTCGGGTAGCCTGTTGTAAAGTTTTAGTTTGTACTTTAAAAATTCAAAATTCGATATTCTTTGCAATCAATTTCCAATATGCTGGTAAATAAGTAATAAGTAGACAGTATAATTGCGTCAGCAATCGCAATAAAACGGCCGTAAAACGGTTCACTGCTGGTCAACTGCCTGACAAAGTGGTTCACATTCTGGTGTTATTCCATTAAGTAATGCCATCAAGAAAGTAAAGCCACGGATATAACGACTTACCTACGGATATGCTTAGTTGAAAACTTTACAAGATACAAGTAGTTACTTAGTTCAAAATGTAGTCATCACAATTAACTACTTAGTCAGTTTGAAATTCAACCAGTTAAGCCCACCGCCGCTAGATCTCTATCTTATTTATTTTGGACTTCGGCTACATTATGTGTTAAATATGCTATGACTGTTGCCACTTGGTCAACCTTGTCACTTAAAATGATTTTATTAAATATAGACATTCGTTAGATATAGATTTCTATGGATATTTACGATTTGACATTTTGAAGTTGATCAGTGACTAGATTTGGGTGCGGCATTACCTCGGTTCGTAAATTAACATTATATTTTATTTGAACAACAGTACTTAATATGTTTTTAACATCCGATTCATAAACAATAACGTAGCTTTTTCATCTCATACTTTGTTCATCTATATATTAGTTTGTATACAATGCCACCTCATCATATTGATTCTAAAGACTCTCGCTAGACGCAAGAAGTAGAAGCGTATATTTTTCCACGTCTCGGTTTGAACAACTTATCTTCGCTTACCGGTGTTAGCTCTAGGATCTCTGGCGCCAGCGGAGGAGAGTGAGTTGAGCAGGGGTCCCCCAAAGTTGGTGGGCGCGTAGTTGTCGTAGTCCAGGCCGTAGTCCAGGCCGTACTGGGCGGCCGATAGCGCGACGCACGCGCACACGACTAACGCCTGCGACAACGACATATTTACGTTAATTAAGCAAAATATAACATTTTAAATATATTCAATGTGGTAACATTTTCAATACATGTTTTTAGTGTTAGTTTAGTAGTTACTTAAATACCTATTAACCTATTTATATTGTTTATGTTCTAAATGTTGCCAATCTTATTCCTTACTCCATGCAATAACTGCGATAAATGTATAATTAATACAGAGAATACCTTGTTTTAATTATAAATTAATAAACTAATACAATTAGGTAGAAATATTTTTAAATTATAGAACTTAATTTAATAATTTCTTCATCATTTAAAAGTATGTATTTCAACGATTACAGGTATAGTTTGATTTACTATGCCGATAGGTATCGCAAACATACTCTTTACAAAGGATATACTATACTTTACAATCTATCAAACTATAATTAAATCTGATTAAGCCGAGGACGATTTCAGATAACCTGGTTGTGAAGGTTGACGTCGTAAAAGAATGAAATCAAATTAAAAGACTTTTAACAAATGAGGCGGGGAGTTAACTAGGCGTTGACTGAACGCCTCGTAATAATTACATTCGTAACAAATTTACCGCTTTATTTACGGATATATCTGACTAGTTAATATTACGATAAAACTTATTATTTATTGGCTTACACCCGCGCGAACTGGCTATAACAAATCACACCGTAAAGTCATTACCACTTGGCGTTACGAGAACAAAGTTACGATTATTCGACAATCGCATATTTCAATCATAATTTTTGAATTGATTGGTATAATTACGGCTTGTAGTCTTCCGCGGCCTTACTCCACATACCTACATACTTTCAAATGCAGCGGTAATGGCCGATAAGGCAACAAAACCTTAAATTAGGTAAATTAATATTCATACAAGCAACAGCGAAGGCGATTATTTTTGTAATAGAATTCTGGAGAATGAATACCTATTTATTTCCGTTTACGTTACGTTAGTGCATGTTAGTGATAACATTGTAAATGTATAATTTTATTATTTAATGCTAATACGTAAATAATGGAAAACCTTCTAACCACCAATAGGCCTAATTTCATAAAATCCGCCGTGACTAGTTGAACACTTTAATGCCTGTTGGTAAGTAAGATAAGATAAGATAAGATAAGATCATTTATTGATAAAATACAAGAATTTTATATGTCATATTTAAAGCTAGGGTAGCACTATTTAAGAATATTTTCCAAAAAACAGAACGTAAAAATATTTTCAAATGTGGCTTTGACGATTATTACAGTTAAATAAGGAACCAAAAACTATAAATTATGAAAACCGTGACAATTTCGAAAACCAGGGGACTTTAACCAAACCTGAAAGTCGATTTTTTGGACTAGCTTAAGGTGCCCAAGGTAGCTAAGGTATTGGTGGTTAGAAGGTTGTCTATTATTTACTGGACACCTGTATATAACTAACGCAGTGGTCGTGACACTGATCCTGTTGCAATCCAGTCAGCTAATCTGTTGATTCTGGTCTGGCAAGGAATCCAGTATAAAAGTGGGCTGCATGCCTTTCTTGACCAATACAATTCTCTTTTGTTAGGCAACTAAATTCAATATAATAGTTATAGAATAATGAACATGTAACTGATTAATAATCTCTCAGCGCAATGGGAGGTCTTTCAACATATTTGCATTAGTAATTGATTACAGTTATAAGAAACGCTATCGGTTATTTTTTCTTCCTCTATAAAAACGTAATATTCCCTTGCGTTTTCTAAGAGGAAACCGTACGTCATTTTAAAGTCATATTTTGCACAACAAACATTTTCTTTTTACACACGTAGCCTACGCGGTCGATGTCCTTCTTGAAAACTGAAGAACGAAATCCCATATCCTTTCACTTTTCAGCAGTCGCGGTAGCCACACCACATCCCGCCAATAAGTTTCACACACGAGTGAAACCGCGGAAATGACGTAACCAACCTGTTCACATGTCGGACTGGTTTGGACCAAAACAAGTGCCTGAACTTGAGCTGACCTCCGCCGGGGTCTGCACGGCATATGTATGAACCCTAGCGCGGCTGGTATGAGCACGTGTGACTGCACATTGCACACGGGCGTTTGTTTTATAATGTATTTGAGTAATATAGGTTATCTATCGAATAGGTAAAACCTATTGTTAGTGATTATCCATGATGTGTTAAAGGAGACTTTAACACATCAATACTATGCCGACTTAATACATTTTTTTATATACCTGTACTGAATACTTTTATGCGATCAGTCAACTACCGTAAATCTACAATGTACGAGGGTTACATAAAAAAGACCGTTCAAACTCTACATAGTAAATGTATAAATAATTCTGAAAAACTTGGCTGATCACGATCAGTTTAGAAAAAAATGGATATTACATAGATCCCGGCCGGTGGGATGCCGCCGATTTGTATGGGACATCCAAATTTTTTTTGCGTGTTTTCGGCTTTGGACCCATAATAAAGGTTATATTTAGTATGACGTGTTTTTCAGCAATTGCTTTAAATTCAAAGGTGCATTCTTTAGCTTAAATTAAGTTATTTTCTCAAAGAAAATAACTACTAATTTAATTTTATCTCATATGGTACTTGCAAGTGTGTAAACGGAGTATGTGTATTCGGCATGACAGTGATATGTCATAGTTGTCACTTACTTAGTAAAGTTAATTCTAATGCCCGTTTTACATTAGCGGTTGATGCAACATGTAATTATTTTACATGAAAAATAAAAAATAACGAATTTAATAAAACTAACTGTGCCATACTGTTTCCTTAATTATACCAAGCCACATGACGAAGTTAAATCAAATGCTCAAGAACACCCTGTATAATCACTACGTATAATTTGAACGGTCCTTTTTACTTTACCCTTTATATCTAAATATTTAAGGATACTCTTCTTCTTTCTAGCGTTTTCCCGGCTTATGCCACGGCTCAGCGCGCCTAGGGTCCGCTTTGGCAACTATTCCCAAGATTAGACGATGGCACTAGTTTCACAAAAGTGACTGCCATCTAACCTTCCAACCCAGAGGGTAAACTACACCTTATTGGGATTAGTCAGGTTATCTCACGATGTTTCTCTTCACCGAAAAGCGATATATAATATTTAAGGACACTGAATGTAGAAACTGTTATGTGAATTATAAAAGGTAGGTAGTAATCGAATCCAGTGCTCATTCTAGGCTATTTATGAAAAAAATACGACAGTATAAAATATTATCGACCGCTTTCAGATAAATTCCCACAAACTAACTTTCAATTAAAGCGTACACAAAACGATAATGGTAAGTTCACGTGACTAGCAATTTGTCCTAGAGGTTTCGCAACAGCCCTACATAAAGGCTCGGCAGGTATAAGTACAAGGACCGAACGCGAACGCCCGTCTGCGTACACGCAATTGATTTATTTATGCAAATTTGATTGCGGTAATTTTCACTCATAAATATCCGGCCAATTAATAAATAAAGTAAACTGCTTAAAATCCAGAAATAAGTTGTTAAGATGCTATTTACATCTAATAATCATCTCTTCCGATAGCCCTCTAAGATCCAGTAACTTTGGATATTTGAAGAAAATAAAACGGCCCGAAGATACTGAAATATTACCTACTGCTTAAATCAGAATTATCGAAAATATTATCCAATATCGAACTAAAATGTTGTTGCCACAGTTAAATTTATAAAATAAGGTAAGTACCTAAATGCGAAAACTAGGTACTTACCAAGCATAACTATTTTCAAAATTGCAGGACACTTATTACTTATAAAATAAGGTCGGGCAAATCGAATTATTTCGATTTTAACCAAAATAGAATAAAAATATAGAAGTTTTTTTTTTAATTATTGAAAAATGAACAGGGGCCTTGCCATGACGTCTTAGGTTAAATTGAATTGCGTTAAACGATCGTGGTAACCCCCTTGTAGATACTTTAAATTATGACTTTACAAATTCTATTAACTTTAATTCACTGTATTTAAAACAACGTAGCGTTTTATTAGCCCACGCTGGCGTGATCCAATAGCGTAAAATAATTTTATAATTACTATTTCTCTATATTTATGGTCCATGTTTAATTTGCCCTGCCAGGAACATTAAGAAACCCTTTAAATATGCAACACGACCAACGGCTAGTATGGTAAGTGCTGCGTCAAGTGTAAACGCCGTCTAGGAAGTTTAGCAAGGTATTGATGAAACTGCGAGGGCGATAAAACCGAACTGTAACAACAACTATACAGTCTAAATATCGATTCCAGTAGGACGGTTTTAGTTAATAGTACATTACATACCAAGGCCGTTTTAGTGGGAAATGCCTCGGATCCCATGTAATTGTCGGCCGAGGCGAAGCCGAGGTCGACTAACATGTGATCCGAGGCTTTCCCATTTAACGGCCGAGGTTTGTATACTATTTTTCTGCCCGACGGAGCCGGCAGGCGGCAATTTAGTTTTGCGTAAAGTGGCGCTTACCGGCCGGAGGACTGAAAAAGCTTTTAAACATATTGAGAAAGAAGTCAATCGTATGACTGGTTAGTATGATCTACCTTCGACAACTATTTTTCAACATGATTTGAATGGAACTCAAGCAGTGATTGCTAACGTTTCTAAATCCAATTGGCATCAACAACCGAAATGAGGATGACACCTCCTTAAGGATGACTCACACTATAACAGGACGGGACGGGAAAATCTGTCGATTTCCATAGAAAGCGTCACGTGATATCCGAGGGCTCCGAGCTATCACGTGATTCTTTCTATAGAAATTGACAGATTTTCCCGTCCCGCCCCGTACGGACGGGCCCTTGCTAGCGTAAGTCATCCTTTAAAATAACTGTATCGGAATTATTAGAAAATGTCTACTAAGAATTTTGAGTTTACGTGCAAAATTTACGCGTAAATGGTTAATCGCTAAATAGATGACTTTATCACGTTTCTATTTAAAATTAATTGGTTTAATAGCTAGTCGTTAATTATAGTGATCGAACTACTGAAAGTAATAACGCTGATCTTCAAAAGCAGTTACGCAGACTGATCTGCATACCCGTTACAATCTTACGATAGATCGTTGTTAGAAGCAAACTTGGATTCAATGTCTAGATTCAATAGGTATTGTCTGATACCTACATCTTAAAGCACAGAAGTCATTAAACTAGCAATGTAAAATGTGCAATTTTATTGTGTAATCCTGGGTCTGGTCAGAGCGCTACATCTGTTAGCTTTAGGTACTCCTGGCTGCCGCTTTTCGCTAACACAACGCACTTCATACATATTTAGAACAATATTAACTATATTCTTGCATCGATCGGAGCTTAATAGTAATCGCTGTTAGATTGATAGATAGATTTCATTGAAATCCACGACCTGTGAATTACAGTAAAGTCCTAATGAAGTTACACATAAAAATTTAAAAGCAGCAGACGAATATTTATCTGAAACTTCTGATTCTTACGATAAATATACTCGTCCCTAACGAACATTATTCGCAGCGTATTTATATAAGTAAACGTATTTAAAACATTGTTTCGTACCAATAGTGTTGTGCGACAACGGGCCATTAATCTCGAACACGAGAGATCCTAAACCCAAACCGAATTCTGATGCCTTTTAGGAAACAAATCATCCAAATTTAAATTTATTTCGTTAAATTGCGATACAGGGGCAAAGATAAGATTGGTATCGCGCCTCAGAATGCAAAGTACATGGAGACAACGAGCTGCGAATCACGCGCGCGCGTGCACTGAAACCAAATCAAGTGTGAACTCAGGTTGCGACAGAGTGACACAACCGCTGGACATTGTACTAACATCTTGTGCCAACATTATAGTCATTTGCATAGCGCTAATGACATAAAACAAAAAGGATTTTGGATCAGGAGTGAGAGGGCATTAGTAACGCCTAATAAAGTATATTAAGCGCAGGTATGCAGAGTTTTCGAGTGAGATGAATTTAATGTAGATACAACACAATTGAAAGCTTTACTAGGATTCTTACTCGCCACTCCTTATTACGTATATATACTATATGCATGGAAATACAGTATAATTATGTTAAAACACATAGTATACATATTCTACCTACCTACTGAGCTTTTTAATTCAAATTACAATTTATATTTAGCCTTATTGAGCTTACCGTGGAACTAGGTCGATTTGTGTAATATTGTCCCATAGTATTTATTTATTTTATTTATTTATATTTGAATCGTCATACGAGTACTTAAGTCATCGACTGCACCTGCATAGCATTTGATACATAGCTATAAAATCAACAATTAATTGTAGAAATTAAGCCATAATATCAAATGAATTAATGACAATTTACTCGTATTTACTTAACTAACTGAAAAATATTTTTTATAAGTAGTTACTTCCACGATCAGCAAGCACTAATAAACTAGTAACGACCTACAGCAACTTAACAATCAGTCTCATACATAATTGCTTCACTCTTGACATGTTTCTGGGTAATCACATGTAATTAAATTCGCAAATGAGCTTGACCATTATTCACCGGCACCCAAAGTAGAACAGAGATTTGACAAACGTCATTCTGCAACCTTGAAACTAATTTGGACCATATATGAGCTAATTTGAAGTGATTAAATTTGCAAAAAGAACAATGAGATATCTATATAAGCTATTAGAGGTTGAGGACTGTAATCAAAGTCAAGGCCAATTCTGCCAGCTATAGTAGACGTTCGGTTCGGTTGAAGCCCTGAGGCTCTTAAAAAGGTTCAGGGATATAAATTAATATCATTTGTATCGAATAGATCATAGTCAATAATATTGACTATGATCTATTCGATACAAGATTAACCAGACACATTGAGAGAGGATTTATCATATATTTTTATGAATAATGCCCGATAAAGGAGGGGGCAAAAATTAAAAGTTTAATTACTGGGTCATATGTGCGGGTATCATTTTAAAGGGCTTGATTTGCAAAACACAACGTTAACATTATCATAAATATTACAGGAAAAATTTAATACAGACTCTGTGTACCTTCATATTTTTTTAAATAAATAAAGCTATTTCAAACTAAATTTGAAATTTAACCGCCTTTGATTGTGTTTTTTTTAATATATTCAAGAAAATACCTATCTGTAGAAGAAGATACCTACAGTATATCTGGTATCGAACTTAGATAAGCTAACTATGGGTCACCTGCCACAGAAACGGTTTTCCAGCATCTTGCGTTAACAGGACAGGCAAATAATTACAACATTAACCTAAGAAATGCTCCAGACGTCACGACAGCGACCAATGAAACGATCTCTACCTATCACGTGTAAGCGCCCAACTGCGTGTCCTGGATTGCGACATAAAATATTGGAAGTCGAGACATCAGAAGGTTTGAATACATTTAACCAATTTATGTGTCCTATAGTCGTAAATCTAATAAGTGTACAGTGATGAATAACGTACTGTTATACAGAATGTCCTTAGCCACTGTACAAAGCCGAAACGGACACACGCTTTCAAAAATGCATAGGCAATTTATGAATGAATTCATTAATAAACCGCTCATGCAATTTTGAACGTGATAGTACGTTACGGTGTCTAGAACCAAAACATCGTAACAATCCATTCAGTGATTACAAATAAATTAACTAATTACTATTTGTTACTTTGGAGCAGTGTATATGCAACTAAAACTCATGATGTAATAAATCCTCAAAGAATAGTGTGAAACCTTCTTCGTTTTTATTTATGTCATTAAAACATTTTGATTCTTAACAAATGTCATAATTGAAGAAAATTGACGTCCTGATTTGTTGTGTCACTAATACGCTATTGCCAAAAGTACTGTGATGTAAATACAATGATAAATACAATGTGTTTCTGTATGTAGTGTGTTTTTTGCCCAATATTGGAAATAACTTTCGTTAGAAAACTGTTTGTTTTATTTTTTATCCTAGCCTTATGTGGGAATTCAGGGTTTATTCAACGGTTGAGGTCACGCTGTATATTCGCCATCAAATATGTATAATGCAAAGCCAAATAAGGTTAATTCGCATAAGGTATATTAGACGGGCTGTATAATTAATATTGACTATGTCGAATTACACAATTATCGTTGTCATACTACATATAATATTGGTCTAACTCCAAGGGTCTAAATTGGTCAAATGTTCTACCGAATAACGAATTTTCATATAATATAGTAGCGTTATAGATCACGTCTCAGGGATCATAAAACGTAACTCTTCTCGAAACTTTTGAGGAACATTTATTACCAGTTAGATACTTAGCCGGAATAAACACGGTTTTAAGCTCTTTTTGAGAATCAAATTATATCAAAATATAAATTACTTTGGTTTTTATATCATTTTATTAGATTAGGACAAAAATTTAACCAAAAAAACTTAAACTCCTCAAAATAGTTCTGTCGATAGTGGAACTATCTTAGTTACATTCGAAATAAAAAAAATCTAAAAAGTTAATTATTAGGCAAATAGCAAATTGTTTCCCAAAATCTATAATGTTGTATTTAACAATGAGAATAGTACAACACGAACACGACCGAAGGGAGTGTTTTAAATCGACACGAGTTGCGAATAACCTATTCGCACCGCACTTGTATACGTATAGTGCGACGTTTTACAGTACATATGGCCCTTTGAATTTTTGACACAGGCACATAAAGTGCTCATTATCGCATAAGTGCGGTAATATAGCACCATATGTACTGCAAATGTCTTTTCCAGATTCGTTACACTTACAAGTAGGTACATAAACAATGAAAGATTTCTATTTGTGGAGCGACTCGTTTTTTGATGATCCATAGGTTTCCTCAACTTGCCAAGCTGGGCGTTACCATAATGATTCAGCCTCATCAAATCGTATCATTTGTTACGCTGAGGTTACTTAGATACTCGTGGTTTTGATTGAATGAGATTTTTTGTCTACATATTTAATCATGATATCATTTTAAACCGGATATACCTATATATAAACATTTACAAATATTTAAACGCTTAACAAATAATTATATAATCTGAAAAACATTTTCACAAGTTCAGAATATCGCTTATCCTTTTATTGCTATCCGTTTACTGTCCTTTTTAAACCCATATATAATATTGATTTATATTCTTCCTTATGTAGGTAATCTACTTAATGCATAATAAATGCCGGAAGGAGATAATTAAGTAGGTAAGATGATTAAAGAAAACCAAGGCGCGTTCGATAATTCTTGATACATATTCATCGGGCACGAATGCAGATTACTCCTTTATCAATATAACAGAACTCACAAAGATAACAATATATGTAACTCACTAAAAACAAGTACAATATAAATAAAAGACAGCTTCTATTTACTGCCATATTATAGGATTATTATTTTTCTGTAAATATCTTCTTCTTGTTCCTAGCATTTTTCCCGGTTTATGCCACTGGGGTCCGTTTTGCAACTATAATAATCCCATGCTTTCGCGTAGGCGCTAGATTTACGAAAGTGACTGCCAACTAACCATCCAATCCAAGCCGGAAGGTAGACTAGGTTTTATTGGGATAAGTCCAGTTTCCTCACGATGATTATTTTCACTGAATAGCGACTGGTAAATACCAAATGAAAACTATATGTCTGTATAAATATAAGTTTAAAAGGTATTTTCCACAGTAAATAATATGCCTACACACATTGACTTAGAATATTCAAACCTTTTTGTGAGAATGGCTAAGGAATTGAATTATCTTCTTGCAAATATATTCTAATATCAACTGGGTTATCAACCGCGAGTGATTAGATATATTTTAGGAATGGATGCTACGACCTAGACTGCATCGGCACTTACCACCCGCTGCGATTGTTTCCAAATATTCAATAAAAAAGAAGAAATTATATATTTATTTAAAAAGGATTAACCTCCAGTGATATCGGTCATGACGAAATTACACGATACTGTGGGTCATACGACCGAGCGACACGCGACATTCTTTGCCAGACCAGTGTGCGTACCATGAGTTGCATTCGTTTGCGACTACAGCATTCGACAGTATGTCCGTTTCGCTCCTGCCATAGTAGTGGTAGGAGTGAGACGGACATACTTTGGAATGCCGCAGTCGCAAGTTAAGTGCGTACCATGAGTTGTATTCGAAACTCATGGTACGCACACTAAACAACTTAACTTCTTACACATTTAAGTCACACAAACATCTTGTTAAACTAACAAGGCACAGCTGTTAAAGACCTTCCAGACTAATGTCAGATATTATGTAAATAATTGAGCACCTCGGCATTGACGGAATGTGTTTACTGACCTGTCATTGAAGACTTAGTTTGATTTGCTTTGCATAGAATATTAAATTTTGAATGAATTATTTTGAAAAAAAAACTTTGCGTGTTTCGCAAGGCGACTGATCTGTGTGACCATGGGAGACTTTTTCGTTTTAGTTCTATTTTCATTTTATTATTCATTTGACTGAAATATGTTGAATATGTTGATTATTATTACAAAATTTGTACCAAATTAATATCCTACTAATATTAAAAACGCGAAAGTTTGTACGGATGTTTGTTACTCTTTCACGTGAAAACTACTGAAAGGATTTTAATGAAACTTTCAATAATATATTTTATACATCAGAATAACACATAGGCTACAATTTTAAAATATATTGTGTGAAGCAGACGAAGTCGCGGGCACCAGCGAGTTACCCATATTTCATTAGAGTTCTGTAGCTGTTATTAACTAGTAATGAGTTTTCTAATCTACCTACTTCGAACACACAAGTGAATTTACATTATGTTACTTATATCTTACACGACATACCTATGAAAAAATTAATTTCTTTAGATTTAATTAAAAGATACCTAATGTAATCAATAGTGATTGAAGAAATCAAGAACAGGCATAACATACAACTTCAACTACTTTCAAGTACAATAACTAAAAGACCTTTATTATGCGTTTACTAAGATATTCTTTGTTTATTCCACTAATATAAACACCATTGGCATAATTGCATAACAGCTATGTAAAATATCGTTATGCGGTAAGGTGACATACCTACTAAATATACTAAGTGGAATTGTCACCTACATACCTACTGGAGGCTACGGCGAATACAATGTCTCGCTGCACGCTGTCCTTACCATGAAGTACCTACCTACCAGACAGTTTTTCAAGATTAAGTACCTATTCTCAATAAAGACTTTATTTTGGCAATACAAGACAACATTATATTATACCTAAGCAAGCGTAAAGCTCGCCTATATTTGTAATACGCTTTTGGATAACTCTATCTGGGTCAAACACAAAACGATGTTACATGTCTTTCCGGTGGACTAACCAATAGTTAAGACTATAGAGGTTGATTTTCTTATATAACTTTCCTTTTCTATTGAGCTGTATGATAAAAATCATTACTACATGCCCACAAGCTGTTAACAATTAGCCACAGGAAAGATTGGCCGCCGGTTATATTGCCAAAAACTCCAGCCGAATATACAAGTTTTATGCAAGTTTGCAGTACTGGACTGCAGTATATTGTTGTTGTAGAAAAATGTGACTAATTGTAGGTAAGTAATATACGTATATTTAGATAACTTCATTAGGTAAATAAAACTAAAAGTAGTAATATTGTGTTTCCGCGATTGGTGTTCATTGAAATTAAACACTTTAGAACGGATTAATCGCGTGTTCTAACACCATGACCCTACGTTTTGAGCCTTTTACAGCACTCGTTTTCACAGGTTTAAGATGAAGACTGAGAGAATGCGAATTTTCAAAATAAGTTACTTTTGCAAACTACCTGTACATACAAAAATATAAAAAATACACAGTAGTAATAAACAGTAGTATAAGTTTGCAACTTAACTCAATATAAAACTGAATGTCACGCAGCTTCGGAATCTGTGATAAACATTCTCACAAATAAGTACAGCATTATAATCTCCTGCATCGGGTGCTAAATGTTTTATTTGCATATATCTGAATAAAGGTTAACGATATTGGTAGGACTAGGTATATACTATTTGATACACTTATATTCCTGCCAAGGAGACAAAGCAAGTCGCTCTTGGTTGGTATCTAGCGCCCGCGCTGTTGTCCTGCATTAGCGTCTGCATTAGGCCACTCCTACATATTTAGAATCATTTCAACTGCTACACGGTTATGAAGTAGTTTCGATCTCGTTACAGATCATTATAAAATTGTTCTGAAGTAGGTATAGAAAGTGGTAGAAGGCCGAACATACGCCAATGCAACCATTGTTATGTTAGAATTATGCACAATGAAAAAAAGTGATAGATTTGAACAATGTAATAAATAAAGTGGTAAGGTTTTATTGAAAACTAATGGTCATATAACTGTACGTGTAAACCAACGTAATTTAAAATTTATTCAAAAAATACTAGATAAACCCCAAATTATATTACACTCACAATAACCGGACTCTAGAAATGAGTATGAAAGGTTGTCGCCGTTGTCGGATATAAAAGATTAAAATGGATATACGTAACCTTCAATAAAACTTGAAACAAAACTGTTCGTAATTATGCAGTTGAGCGCCTACCTAAATAAATCGCTAACCGATACACATTGTGGTTTGTTGTAGTTTTGTAAATGGAAAAGCCATTTCGTCATGAAGTGTTCCGCATTCTGCAAGCTCTGGGCGATACTGTAGGTAGCGGATTTCGTGTATTACCCGGATTCAAATTTATGTGAATTATAATTTTAACTCCCATAATTGGTTTCAGTAAGTGAATGCTGTATAATTTAATTACATGTTTTAAATAGGGCGTTTAAAAGCTCCGTGCTACTTCATTTGCAGACACATTAAATTTAAAGCTCGGTGTACTCGTAGAAGTCAAATTTAAATATACGTTGGTATATAATCTGTAATATTTCAATCAATCAAAAATCTTATAGACTACTGAATTAAGAAAGGATTGATAAAGCCAAAAAGATCCTTGTATTTATGATAGCTAGCTAGCTAAATTGAGATAATTGCATAATGACACATTGGAAATGGTAGCATGCACAACAAGGTACGGCAATTATAAATTTTGTTTGGAATGCTATCACGAGGTCCAGTAAAAGAGCCATTGCCAGAGCTAAATTCGACTTCGTCGGCAGAATTGGTGAGAAGCTCGTGGGCTATCCCTCAGGGAGTCGTGCCTTCTGGTCGCTCGCCAAAGCTGCCGAGGGAAATTTTTGTCGGTCGTCCTTACCACCACTGCGAAATGCTGATGGTGATCTGGTCCACAGTGCAAAGGAGAAAGCTGATCTCTTGGGCAATCTCTTTGCCTCGAACTCGACCATGGACGATGATGGCAGTACCGCACCCCCTACCGTCCCGCGGTGCGGTTTCTCCATGCCCGGTATTATATTCAGGCAAACTGAAGTCCGGCGGGAGCTGCTATCATTAGACGTCCACAAGTCGAGCGGGCCAGACGGCATACCAGCAGTGGTGCTCAAGCGGTGTGCTCCCGAGTTGTGTCCAGTGCTCACGCGCCTTTTCACGCTCTCATATCACAAACGGCAGGTGCCGTCTTCGTGGAAGACCGCCCTTGTGCACCCTGTGCCTAAAAAGGGTGACAGATCAGACCCGTCGAATTACAGGCCAATCGCTATAACCTCCCTTCTCTCCAAGGTGATGGAGCGCATAATCAACGCAAAGCTCCTGGGATACCTAGAGGATCACGATCTGATCAGTGACCGACAGTATGGCTTTCGCCATGGTCGCTCCACTGGTGATCTTCTAGTGTATCTCACCCACCGCTGGGCTTCAGCTATTGAGAGTCAAGGTGAGGCATTGGCAGTCAGCCTGGATATAGCGAAGGCGTTCGATCGGGTTTGGCATGGGGGTCTTCTATCGAAGTTACCATCTTACGGACTGCCCGGGGGATTATGCGAATGGATTGCCAGCTTTTTGTCCGGCAGATGCATACGAGCCGTTGTCGACGGAAGTTGCTCCGATAGCATGGACATAAATGCTGGTGTCCCACAAGGCTCTGTGCTATCCCCAACGCTGTTTTTGCTGCATATCAATGACATGTTGTCCATTGGCGATATTCATTGTTATGCAGACGACAGTACTGGGGATGCCTATTACACAGGCCGTGCTAACATCCCTCGTCCCGTTGTGTTAGAGAGTCGTGAAAAGCTTGTGTCAGACATCGAGAGTGCTCTCTCTGATATCTCACTGTGGGGCCAGGAAAATCTTGTCCGATTTAACCCCACTAAGACACAAGTTTGCGCGTTCACCGCTAAAAAAACCCCATTTACTGTGGTCCCACAATTCCAAGACACAGTCCTTACCATGTCAGAGAGTATTGGGATCCTGGGTGTTGACATTTCCAGTGACGTCCAATTCCGTAGCTACCTGGAAGGGAAGGCCAAGCTGGCATCCAAAAAGCTCGGTGTGCTCAATAGAGCTAAGCAATACTTCTCTCCGGGGCAAAGACTGTTATTATACAAGTCCCAAGTCAGGCCCCATATGGAGTATTGCTGCCATCTTTGGGCGGGAGCACCTGGATACCAGCTGGGCCCCTTTGACTCGATCCAAAGACGTGCTGTCCGAATTGTCAACGATCCCAAACTCACGAGCGATATCGAACCCTTAAGTCTAAGGAGAGACTTCGCCTCCTTATGTGTATTCTATCGCTTGTACAATGGATTGTGCTCTGAGGAATTGTTTGATATGATGCCAACGGCTGCATTCTACCACCGCACCGCTCGCCGTCGGCAGGGTGTTCACCCGCATACCCTGGAGCCTAAATGGTCTCGTACCGTGCGGTTTATGAGGAACTTCCTCCCGCGGACGCTCCGGCTGTGGAATGAGCTCCCTGCCACTGTTTTCCCAAAGGACTACAATATGGGGTTCTTCAAAAAAGGAGTGTTAAAGTTTTTAAAGGGTCGGCAACGCGCATGTAACACCCCTGGAGTTGCAGGCGTCCATAGGCTACGGTGACCGCTTACCATCAGGCGGGCCGTATGCTTGTTTGTCACCGTCGTAGAATAAAAAAAAAAAAAAAACGTAATTGAAAATTCCACTTCGACGTTTTAACACGAGATAGCACAGAACTCGTTACTTTTTCCATGAATAGGTCTCAATATTTTGTCTATTAATTATACATATACATAAGTATATGTAGCTACATACTATATAAATGTTAATTCTTAACTATTTTAGTCTTATACCATTTATTGAAAAATCCTAATATAAAAGATATTTACTCCATAAAGCACACATCACACAGACACATCATCAGACAATATGAAATAGGTACCTACACATATGTATAAATGTGTATTTAAAAAAACCGTTAAATTTCATGATTTTACAGCTTTAGTGCGGTAATTACGAAAACTGTTAAGGTTTGGGATTCACTAGGTAAATCTATATTAGGTAAATATATAAATTTTTGTATTTAATATTAATATACATCTAGAAATATTAAGTACACTGATATAGCAAAATATAACTGTTACTCATTATTTAGGTAGTTATAAATACATGGATAGAGTCAGTTGACATTTTTGCGCCTACCCGGTTATGTACAAGGCTGCGCACTGTAAATAAGCTGACGTGACCTCACATATGGATGTATATATTAATATCTCGACGACATAAGGAACAGAGCGTCACAGCCTCCACATTCCGCCAATAAGCCCGTAAGGCACACGAGACGATAAATTTTCTCGTAACAGCAGTCGGAAGGCGGAAGCGGACCGGTCCGGCACGCGTCGCCGGCGCATGTGATGTGCGAGTGTGTGCGTGCGCAGCTTCGACTCGGCTGGCGGCTGAGCTTAGGGTTATACTAATCTTTTACAAATGAATTTTAATGGAATGTAATAAATTTTAAGATGAATTTGCGATATTTAAGGTCTTATATATTGGGGACTCAATTTTGTGAAAAAAACAATTTCAAGACTACGCAAGAAATGGTGTTCAGAGTTGGAACACGTGAGTGATTTGTAGAAAAATAAGGATTCCACATTAGTTTTTGTTCAATGTATTTATTATCAGATAAATATTATATAAGTAGGTATAAAGAGACCCAAAATGCTAATGTCCAATTAATAGCATGTGTTTGGTGACCCTGCGGCCGCGCATATGCGTATGCGTCGTCCTAGACAGCGCCCATTCACGGCGGCGGTGCAGACGCAACTTTATTTTATGTCACTGGCTCGCCCGGTTTGCCGTTATCTAATATTATCTATCCAAGCTATTAGCGAAAATTATTCCATTATGTTTTTTTTTAACGTAACAGCAGTAGTTAAGTTGATAATCTAATTCGTTTCACCTACGTACGATTTATTTAACCATCGGACATCTTGACCGCCATTGTAATATTTACTACCTACCTACCTATTATGTTTTCATATAAGTTAATTGAATTAATACGTAAATCACACAACAACACAACTATATGCAGTTTATAACAGACATATCTCGGTTCGCAAATAAATGTGTACAGAGGACCTAAGTAGTTATCTATATAGGTATATGTACCAAAATTTCCAGGTAGGGCACTTACAAAGGCTTAGTGTGCCCCAGTTTGAGTAGGGTAAAGTACCCAGTAGTCGGCCAGGAACCTGTAGTCGGCCTTTTCGGTTTTCTTTTCGCCACAAATAGCGCCAGTTTTTAAATCATCCAATAACATAAATGTTTTCTCATTCTCCAACTCCATATTTGTTGAAAAATCGGGTGATCTGTGCAGGGAGGGGTAAGTGGCGAGCGTAAGACAAGTTCATAACAGCGTAGTCCGCGAGCCTGTGCTATTGTGCAATGTTTTTTTCAAATTATAAAAGTTTAATAAATGGTGATTTAATGAAGAGTTGTATTTTGTCAATTGGTTCCCGCAAGCACAAATGGGAAGGGTTTGAACTCAAAACATTTGTTAAAAGGCCAACTATTGGTTCCTTTACCCTATAGCTAGTTTAAACGAACCAGCCACATACAAATATTCCGTGCGTTCATCGTAATCTTAATATTACGTGATTTTATATAGAAAATGTGATATCAGACACAAGGCCGGCAATTATGTAAATGCACAATGACAAGGTCTGAATCGACATTAAAGCGATATAACAAGTGCACATTTAAATTCGCCTTGACTCGTATACTGCTTGTTAAAAAGAGGAAGTGAGGATATGTCACAATGCTTCTATTCACAATTAAGACGGCGCAGCCGTGAGGTCGCCATTCGTGTGGCCGGTAGTGTTCTGTAAACGGTCACTTAATCTTTGAAGTTTTCTTAAAATATTCTGTAATAATTACTTACACTTTATACTATTTGTATTTTTTTTATTTATTTGTACTGAAAATTATGCTGATCATAACCTAAGCACACTAGATACAAATATAAATATTCACGTTGTAATAATAATGAGTTATTTTGTTATCAGAAAGTTTCGGCTCAGTAAATGTCTACGTGACCTGTATACAGTCATTCCGTAGAAAATTAATTCACTGCTCGGAATTACCTAATTAATGAAGCATATTAAAGAGTAGAAGCTTATCTAAATACTAGCTTTAACCCGCGGCTTCGCCCGCGTACTAAACGTAATTTACAACCGTCATACAAAAAAGGAGGTTTTTTTTATTTATTTCACGTCTGCTAAGTTGGATGTTGAAATTGTTATTGGGTAGGGGAACCAATAAATGAACGATTAAGCGACTTACCTCACTTTGGTATTTTTTTTACGTATGTTATAACCAATTTTCACTAAGATTTATTTTTTTATACTATACTACATATAGTCTAGTTTAGATTAAACTATTCCAAACCCTCTTTAAACCATCCAATATTTTTATAAAAATGATTATGTTCCGAAATGGCCCAATTTCCCCAAAACATGAACAAAGTACCCTAACTCTGAACATTTTTACCCCAAAAGATGAACCAGTAAAAATGCAAAAGGGAGTACCCTAATTATGAACGGCTGGGCACCAATAGATGAACGGTAGTATAGGAAGACGAATAAATTTAGTTCGTTCAAGTTTTGGGCACGATGTTGATAAAATGAACTAAGAAAAGTAACACAATCGTTCATGTATTGGCATGCAGCCCAATAGATGAACTAGTAAATTCTCTTAGTTCATGTTTTAGGTATAGTTTAATCCAGTGAACAGTCCCGTTTCCATACTAAAATATGCCCCCTAATAATTGAGTTAGACAAGGAAAGTTCCGTTCATCTTTTAGTCAAAAAATCAAGGAACAGCAAACTAGAAATTTAAGACATAAATGGAGTATCTACCGTTACCGTTAGGATTTATATAAGTATTTCAAAAAACTAACATTTACCCAAAAGTTGAACGCTGTTCACCTATCGGATAAATCACACAATATTGGAACCATAACTTGAACAGTTAATATTTAATAAAATAATTTAAATTATGCCTTTATTAATAACATAAAGGGTAGCGGGATTAGTCTAGAATCGTTACCAAGCAAAAGCATGTCAGTAGAAACATTATTCAATTTTATACGAATTTATTTCCTTAAATTTGGAAGCGCCATTCTTAATAAGAATTCCATACAAACGGCGATTTCGGCGCGAGGCATATTTTCGGTGAGCTATCACAACCACATACACTGATCTATTATTTAAAAGTTTAAATGTCTATGAAGGGAAAATGTTAAAGTTTTAGTAAAAAATATTCCTAAGCTTGTAAAGTACGTCAGGATTTAATTATTGAGATTTTTAGGAACAACGTTCATCTATTGGGGGTTGTTCATCTTTTGGATCCTCTACCTTGTTTTCTAAATCAGCGACCCAAAAAACCAGAAATCAATACCCATGTTGTTTTTTTACTATATTATCCCGTTTCCCGCTTTTGGGGGTTGATTTCTCAAAAGGCCTGAAATACATCTTTAATCATTGAACTAATCTTGTTTCCCCATACAAACTTTGTACCCCCATTTCAACCCCTTTGGAGATGAATTTTGAAAACTCCTTTCTTTGGCACCCCTACGCTTTATAAGGAACCTAAGTGCTAAATTTGGAATCTCTAGAACCAGAACGACACCTGTAGTGATATTTTTAGATTTCGACCCCATCGCGTCCCAACAGGGGAGATGGTATTTCACAATCGCCACGTTGGATTTTAAAATCTACGTTGTTTTCATAATCAGCGACCCGATAAACCATAAAAACGATACCCATGTTGTTTTTTTTACTTTTTCACCCTCTTTTAGGGGTTGAATTCTCAAAAAACCTGATACAGGTGTTAATTCATTTATTTATTATTATTTATTATTTATGAATACTCCTGTAAAGTTTGAAGTAGAATAGTTTTTTTTTTTTTTTTTTTTTTTTTTTTGTCTTTCCCATCACGGAACAATGGTGTTCCGGACCTTTGGGAGGCGTACGCGGAGCCGAAGCCAACACGCAGAGGCCCTTTCGACAATTTAATGAAATGTAAGGGGTACACCGAGCGGATGTTGCACCTGCCCGAGTCATGGGACGCACGCAGAGGCAGCACCCGCGAGGGTATATAGACTTTTTTTTTTAGTTTAGTTTAGTTTATTTTACTTTACTTTACTTTACTTTACTTTACTTTACTTTACTTTACTTTACTTTACTTTACTTTACTTTACTTTACTTTACTTTACTTTACTTTACTTTACTTTACTTTATTTTAATAAAAAACGACACTCAAATTTATATGTTGACATTTCAACCCCATCGCATACCAACAGGGGAGATGGTATTCCACATTCGCCCCATTGGATCTTCAAATTGTTGCTTTTTTCGTGATCAGCGACCCGAAAAACCATATAAACAATACCCATGGTAATTTTTTTACTTTTCACCCCTTTTAACCCCCTTCAGGGGTTAAATTCTCAAAAAACCTGAAACACGTATTTACTCATTTATTTTAAAGAATACTCCTGTGAAGTTTCAGATAAAATAGTCTAACTAATCTTGTTTCCCCATACAAACTTTGGACCCCCGTTGCAACCCCTTAGGAGGTGAATTTTGAAAAATCCTTCCTTAGTGCTCGCCTACACCATAAAAGGAACCTATGTGCCAAATTTGAAGTCTATAGGACCAGCCGTTTGGGCTGTGTGTTGATATGTCAGTCAGTCAGTCAGCTTCTTCTTTTATATATTTAGATTTGACACACAAACATGGATGGAAAATAATCATATTACACGTTAAAATTATATTACGCAGATTACACGTTATGTCATCATATCACGTCTAAACTCTAGAAGACTAGACTAAACGATAGATTTAAGGTAAACAAGCATATTATTATTAGACGTACCTACTCCCTAATGTATTTATTTCACTTTTATTGCAGAACAAACCTTGTACCTAATGCTTTCAGGCATACTCTACCAGTCAACCATTAAGCCATCAGCCAAATAGAATCCGACAATTGATGCACGTTAGCATAACTTTGACATGTTTACTCTCAACAAGAGCAAAGCTAATACAGTTAATACAGCCCAAGTAATACAGGATTGTAAATATATATAGGTACTGTTTTGAATAACGAATAAACTTCGTAGAGTTTCTTGTCAATAACTCAGAGCATTGGCTTTTTATGCAAAACAATGATCGGACGATTCGTTTCAATTAGCCTAAAGTTAGAGAATAAATAACTGTATGATAAGTTAATAACGAAAATCCATTTAACTAATAATAACAATCGTATTTTTACTTTTATTGAAGACCTATTTAGTTCTTTACTATCTAGATACCATTAAAGTTTTATGCAGAATGTATCTTACTCTATCTCTCTTTACACAAACAAAAAACCTGCTATATTACGTAGGTAGAAAACAAACATTGAATTATGTTTGTTTAATGTTATGTTTAATTAATGTATACATATTGTGTTCCTATTGTATATTCAGAAGCTTTTTTGATGGTCGCTTTTCGCTGAGTAATGCGAAATATTTGAGCACTTACGCTTTCTGTTTACGCAACTGCCTGTCTACAGCCGCACCGTTAAAGTCCTATTATTTACTTGAAAGTAATAAAGATTGGAAGGACGTTACTTTCAACAGCACATACTACCTTTATTTCTTGAACAATAAGGTACCAAACTGCCACGTGTTGATATTTCAGGGCTTAGCTCTTGCTGGTTACTTTACTATTAAGAAAACGACCTATTGTCTCACAAGAAGTTGTAAATTTGCAACATATAAGTAGGTAGGTACTTAAATAATTTTAAGACGACAGCACATTTAGTTACTTGTTTAGTTGTAATAGTTTTCGTTCAAAATCAAAATTGTTTCAAATTATAAATTAAACTAGTGACGTTATAAACTTTAAATCAAATATTTCCACTCGTATGTTGTAGGTAAGGAACCTAAATAGCGATAAGCATCACAAATATCAGTCTTCACAATGGAATAAACAGTGGCTCTGAGGAAATGATTAAGTAAATCCAATTAACGAAATCGCAAAAAATCAACTCACTTATTAATTTTTTTGCCAATAAATTTAAAAATATTAATCTTTAACCTCCGCTCATTAAAGCCCCTAAAGGAACTACCTAAAAAAGTCGCGAACAAATTAAGTATATATTATCATTACAAAATGGGTCATTCACCGTACAGCGTGCCGTCCCGAAGGTCGCTTTTTGCTTATCGCGGTCATGAGCCCACCGACTGATCATCTCGGTAATGTGCGAAACAACACAAAACTGTTCGCAATTAACGTGAGAAATGCCTTCGTGATTGTTTGATAACGTAATACCCTTGGCCGTAATAAATCAAATATTTTGTTAAAGACTCACTCGAAGCAGATAATACCTATCTCATCTCATGTCCATTTTATACTACGTACTCAGCATAACCGTTAAAATGTTTACTGTTTCCTAGATTTCTGTACAATATAACTGAAGAACATAATCTGACTTTTATTAACCTTATTTGATCCGTATCTTACGCGTTTAACTCTTATTTTTTCCAAGCAAATGAACTGTCCAACTTTAAAGAGTTATTTCAAATGTCAAACTTCTATGAAATTATGACGTTTACTTAACAGTTTTGCAGTCTGTCTGTGCTATCAAACTCCAGGAAACCTAGCATATAGTCGGACTCTAGTAACCGGATTATACATAGACAGAAAAACAAACAAAGAAAAAAATCAAATGCCTACTGGATCCTAATTTCTAGTTCGGAAGTTAATTAATAATTTGCTAAAACCGATAGTATCCAGAAGGACTTTACTTCCATAAAAAGGTACAGTAAACACGAAATGCAAACAAAGGGTGATATATGTAGGACTGTAGGTTCCATAAACAACAAAAAAAAATGATAAACAGAAAATACGACGTGGTAGATGTGATCCCATAAAAGTCCGCACCATTTTTGATACAAGCAAATTTTTGACCAAGTTATATTCAGATAGTTTAGTGCAATTCATAGATACTAATATTATGAATGCAAAATGCTGTTGGTCTGTCGGTCTGTGTAACCTCTGTACGTTAAGATTAAATTTGGCAAGGGGATAGTTCGAATTCCGAGTAACTACTCGTAGTGAGTCTAGTGACCCAACCAGTAACAGCCAAATGCAAGCGCAGCCTCACTTTGAATAAAGAAATGATAATTTACACGTTTCGTTACACGGCCGAGGCAGCAATCGAGTCAAGTTTAATTAATTGTGAGATGAACGCAGCTTGCTCAACGAGGAAGCATGTGTGCGTGATATAACCGCCAGTGACGCTGTAACAAACTCCAAGACATTGCTTATTGGAAATCGGCGTGTTATTTCGAACCATTAAACTCTTGCTAAAAGCTATTAATCATGTTATAAATTATCCGCAAATAGGTCGATTATCGGTTTCAATTCATTTATACCAATGCCACTATTCACTCTTCTATTTGTTTTCATTTCTTTGACTGTTATGTTTCTAAATGGTTTTAATTTATTTGGAGGCACGTAAACAAAATAACTGATAAACTAATTTGTATAAATAGAGCAAAAGTATTTGCAAAATAAATCCTAGTTCAAATTTATTTTCGAAAAATGTATTAATATCTCACACTTCTGAGCGAAGGTTCTACCTACTGTATGACTTTTTGTGACTTATAAAGGCATGAAAAGTCAAACAGTAGACATTACTATATGACGTATGGTCTTGCTTAATCCTTTGATGTAAACACGTCCTAATCTGCAAAAGCGAATCAATAAAATTGCAGACATTAAGCTTGCGATTTCAACAGATTGCAGCTTACCGCCAAGTTGAAGATGAAAGTTAATGTCTGTTTACCCGATAAAGCGAAAAACTTGCAAATACCGGTTATGTGATATAACTTTATCACAAAATTATAACATTTATTTATTGTCACATGATTTTAAATAACTTCACACATTTCCAAGGACAAAGATAATTATGTATCTTTATTCGTCCTTACGCGCATGCAGATTGTATTTCTCAAAAATCCTACAATTATATAATAATATTCCATTATTATTTGTCGAACTCCAAACTTTTTAATAAGTTGAAACTGTGATATAAAATAATGGCATTGGCCCTAGACAGCCAAAACAGTAGGTCGGTGGTTATTATTTATAATTTTGGTGCCGCGACAATTTAGTTATCTTGAATCGATAGAAGAAAAATACAGTTAATATAATCTTGAGCCTGCAAATCGCCCTTTTCCATGCCTCAACAGTAATGTACTATGGGTCTATGGGTGTAAAACGATCTAGTCGCAAAGAACTTAAATTCGTACCTACTCTGTTTTTTTCTTGTTAAGGTATAGGATCTAAACGGGACGGCTTAAAATATCGAGGATTACAATCTCTGGATCTGTTTTCATTAATAACGTAAATTTATTTGCGTTTTAACTGTAACTTGGGGAATTTAAACGAATGACTCTTTCTGGCCCCGCTAGTCACGTCCGCATTAAGATTTACTAAACAATTGACTTTGCTCATGTAATTGCTTGGACGGTGGACGTTTATGGAGAACTTAATGCAGCGATAAGGTGGCATTAAACACGATGCGAATTAAGAAATTTGTTCTATATAACCAGTTTAGGTTCTATTTTGTAATGTACGAGTAAGCGATGCATTGTGACTAGCTACTGTAACAAGATCGTCGGATATGCGTTCTTTAATTAGGTACTTATACGGAGCTTTCTTAGCAAAAACTGTACAAAGTAGCATTGTAAGAACCTAATCATATGTATCCGGGCATATCTCATGTATCCGGGTACCTATTAACGCATTCTAAATAATTTTGAAATTCTAAATGTCGTGTTTGTGCTTAAGTGGTGAAGATGTTATCTAATGATAGGTAATGCACAGAAGGCCCGAAGGTGTGATCGTAACGTAGCCTGTTACTGGTAGCTGTTGTAGGTGAGCAATAAAGATCGCTTGCTATCCTTATCGCAATCTGGTTAATGCTTTATTTTGACGCGTTGACAATCAATTAGTTTTGTTGCTCAGTACAAGACCAAAATATTAATCTTATCTTTGCGTAACGTAAGCTCGCTTATTTCGCAAGATAGGTACTTACTGTCGAGATTTCCGTGCGTTTATTAAAACGATATCGCAGTATCATCGGGCAACACAGATCCTTGAGAATTTAAAATTCATCACGGCTATTCCCACACTCTTTAAAGATAATTTGATGGATTTCACACGTACGCTATTACGATATGGCTACACCGCATTAACCGAAATTATAACTCATTATTTTTATTGGATCAATTTACTGGAGTCTCGTAATATTAAACGGGATATGGCGTCTGCAACCGCATCAATTTATTATACGGGCATATCGCAAATATTCTGTCGAAAGCGCTATTTATGAGACTGCTGTTTTCCAAAAACTGTTTTTATTTAATTTCGGGTCAATCTTCATGTTTGGCAAAATATATAATCTTATATAATATATATAACATCTTAATGTGTTTTATCATTAAAATTAGTATCTTTGACATAATTATGTAAACTTACGATTCTGATATAATTGGTCATGTTGTTGTTGGACACTGTCACTGATCAGCGCGTGAGCAGGCGTGGGGAGTAGGTAGCGGCGCGGGCGCACTGAGCTGGACCGGCGGCGACTGACGTGCGCGGCGGCCTGCAACGATCGGTGGTGGTAGAAGGTACCAATGCCGCACAAACATACAATAATTTTCTTAATAGATCACGTATCTATGCGCACAGAAGCGGATCACGGGGTGTCGTAACTTTTCAGTGCACGCACGCGACCTTGGCAGTGCTGGGTCGGAATTTTAATTAACGTTACAAAAGTTTATTTTAAGTACGTACTGTTTTGCGTACGGTTGGCGGAGGGCGCTGGACGGCAGTAAGCGCTTCAGCGGCGACAACTGGTTATATAGGTTAAGCGCGGCCTCGTCGGCCGGGAAGTGCCGCACAGCCCGTAGGGCCCACGCGCCCGCCCTGGTGACGGCTTCCGCCCGCCCAGAATTTACTGTATCATACCATAACGATGGTTCCGAGAAGACATCACGTGATTACTCAACAATATTCTTTATATCAAAATAATCCGCATTTCCCATATAAAAACTATACTAACATATTTCACACATTTTAAAACGTTGAGTAGGTAAAGGCATCATCATATTAACATTAATGTTTGGGGAGGAGCGATGTTTACCTTAAGGCACAGGTACCTGTACACCATACTTGTTCAGGAGACTTTAGTAATTGATGTTTTTGTAAATACAAGTTTTATTATTCAAAAAGTAAAATAGGCGAAATAGCAGTATAGAAATTTTACTTGTCCAGCGTCATATAGTACTTAAGTTTAAAAAAATCACGTGATCACCACGAGGGGTGAGGGGGGTCGGGTTACGATCACCAAATATCACCATGGGGGGTCAAAAATCGGCCAAATATGATTTAGGTACGTGATTTTTGAACTTGGTGCCTCTCGTGTCGCATAATCTTTTGATCGAGAATGTTTGGCATAATGTTGAATGGCATACTACTTGTGTATCCTAATTATTTTTACCTCGTGTGTTCATAAGTTTTGAAACTATGGTCTCAATATAATATTAGATAAAATAACTGGATACCCAGTCCATGTCTATTGTTAAATCTATTATTATGTTTCCAAAAAGCACTGAAGTCCTTATCAGAATGATACGAAGCAAGCTTATCAAGTTTATCTGATCTTGGTTTAATTTACACCATTTTAGCCTAGCTTTAAACTTACGTCGGCTACTACACATTTCTTCATAAACCGGACGAGTAGACGGCTCATTGCAAAACTGCCATATCTGAAATTTACTCCTGGATTCCCTTTGAGCAACATGCCTATTCCTATATTCCTATATAACTATATATATCACCCGTATGCCTTTTACACTTTTTATCATTTGAAGTTACAGAAGCTAAGCTTAAAGCGCTAATAACATCACAATCCAGTTTGGTAATTATATTTTTATGTTCCAAATTTTTACATATACTATCACAATGGGTCAAGGACGCGGGAAAATAAATTTTCTCTATTTCCTCACTTTGGTTTCCCCCCCACAGAAATATTTTTTTACTAAATTAATGAATTTATTGTTATGGCTGTATGAAATCTAAATAACACTTTATTATGAGTGGAAAATGATCCGACCAGTATACATCATGCTTCACAAATACATCAGTAATGGTAGCCCAAAGCCGCACTTGTGACAACACAATGGTCAAGCCACCTTTAACGCCCATGAGCTTCGCTGATAAAGGTAAGTATAACAACCTGGAAGCATGCCAAATCCAATCTTATCAAAGTCAGCACTCAGCAAAAGTCCAGGATTGCTCAGAGCAATAACTAAGTAATTCAGTACAATAAGGCTCATTGGGGTGTGAGTTAAAATCACCAAGGATAAAAACATTCAGTTACTAATTACGGCATTAATTGAACTGAGACAGAGTGTAAACTCTGACAGATTTACTGCGCACTCCGTAGGCATGTACACACTAAAAACCAAGACTTCTCTGTCCCGCAAAACTAACTTAACATCACACACACGACAGTTATTACACTCTCAGACTTAGGAACACACTCAAACGATAGGAAATACAATCTTTCTTCACAGTAGCGTACGTCCATACGGTCTTCCTCTTAAGATTCCAGCCCCTGAGCCAATAGCTGACGTCCCGGTGCAAGCGAAGTCATCACTGATGGTGCTCAGGTACGATAGGTCATCATTATACAGCCAGGTCTCCTGCAGAGCGACTATGCCAACTAGCTTACACAGATCCCTAATTAATTGAAATGACCGCTTTACATTTTTGCAATTAATGCTGGCCAAATTACATATATATTCATTACCACTGTTTCTATGTTTTCCTATTATAAAGATTACTATTCAGGCCCGGCAATATTGCTCTCAGCACTCGGAGCCACTGTTGATATCGGTGGCTTCTGAGGCATAAAACGCCTAAACACTGCCCGCAGGCCATAGTTTTACGTCAAGGAACACGGGCACCATCATTTTGTCCACGTACATTTTCGCTTCAACCTGATGTTGTCCTTACTATGTATTTCGTAAACAGACACCTTCAGCCCTGTTTTGGTCTTTGGTGAGAAGCAAGAGCAGCTTGGTCTCGGCCGCCTTGAATTTGGCATTAGGTGACAAAGTTGCCGTGCCAAACTTGCCCACAATACGGTTTCTTTGGTTTCCGTGATTCCGCTAGGCTCCACTTTTCTTTCTTCTTACACGGCATATCTTGGCCTATATTTTGCACTTCAAATTGCTGAATTCCAGAATATTTTTCAATTTCCTTCACGCATAAACTCGATAGTCGCCCAATATTATTCGCCATTTACAGCGGCGCCAGCGGCGTCCAAATTACAGTCGAAAAAAATGTAACAGACCAAATAACAAAATCTATGCCAAAAGCTAGGTTGGAACTGCGATCTCTTATAGAATCTAACGGGTGTCTGTTAGGTAGGTAAAGTAGGTTAGGTTAGGTTAGAACTTCGATCTCCCACAAAATCGAACGTCTCTCAGAAAAGTAGTTTACGTTAGAACTGATCTCCTTAGTCCCTACAAAAACGAACGGCGGAACCTACAACAATCGGTAAAGAAACTGCAACACAATATAGCGACGCGTTGTAGATTATATATTGAAAACATTTATAGTTAATTAAATATTAGGATAACCAAGATGTGATTATGCGCAAATACCATTCGATATTAAAATTTTAGTCACAATATTTATAAGGACGAACCATACTTAGGACGATCAATATAAGGAGCTATAATTTCGATAAACAAAAAATATGCACAACGAAGTGTATGCCATTAGTTATTTGGCGTGTAAAGTTGTTATGCGACAAATGATTAGAACTAAAAAGTTTATGCCAACCTGATATAGACCCTGAACGAGCCCTCAGAAGATAAATAAACTGGCCAAGAGCATGCCGGGGCATGCTCAGTGTAGGGTTCCGTAGTTTACCGTCCGTCACAATAGGCGAACTTAAAAAGGATTTTAATAGATACCATATTCATAACAATAAAAGGGGGGTAGGGTAAACTGGCATTATTTAGTAATACTTCTAATTCGGTGATACTACACAGAAAAAAATACGTTGTAAAAAGGTTGAAATCTCAAAATAATATATTTATACTTGACTATGAAAAAAAAATGTAACCTTATTAGAATTACCACCAAATAATGCAATTTGACCCTATCTTCGCAGATCTTACGACTTGTACGCCCTTTTAACCGAGATGATACGTTTTTTTGCAAATAAAATAAAATGGCTTAAGGGGCCAAGTTAATAAAATCCTTGAAAATCTTTATAAAGCTCTGTTTTCATGAATTTTTCCATATTTTTTGTACTTGATTCAGAGGTGGGTTTTTTATTTATTACAGATCGATTATTTCCGAAAATATTCACTTAATAAAAAACATGTTTTTAGCAAACCCCTATTCTTTTTCAAATACCTATCTAACACACACACACCTCACACTTTAGGGTTGAATGAAAAAAAAATTATCCATTCCAAGGTAAACTCCTTTGAGGAAGAGCGGCTTAGAGAGCTGGATGTGAGGCGAGACGAGCTCAAGGCACGTCCAGCGGCAGCCATCGCTTACAATTATGTCGCTGGTGTATTAACGTGCCCAAAGTGCGCTCGTGCTTTTGTTAACAAAATTGGGTACGCAAGTTATCTCAAGGCGCACATTAGAGCAGAACAGCAGCGCTCAAATAATTAATTAGTGAATCCTTATTTAGCCTATATAATGCCTAAGACCAGTCCAGTACAGGCAGTCACTGTGGCCGGAATCGGCTAGGAGTTCATCATCAAATCATACCTAAAGAATCTAATTCGAACACTATGCTATGCTTATGCACTATGCTTTTAAAAATAAAGCCTGTAAATATTTAAGTGTGTAAATATGTAGCTGACATCAAAGATATTCAAGCACTATCCAAGAAATCCTATATAAACCTATTAACTCAGTGAAGTTGAGTTAATAGGTTTACATAGGATTTCTTGTTCAATGTAAGTACGAGTAAACGTTACAGACAGATACACGGATCAAAGATTAAATACATGGGCAGGCTCATATTTATGGGACCGACGCGCAATCAAAGCACAGGTAATTACATCGTGGGAACCCGGGCACGCCACTGAAGTACCCACACCGTGACCTTTCAGTGTTCAATTCAATCGTTCCAGAAATCAATTTGGCATTTTCGCGAATATTACGTGGGTACTTTCTGCCAAATTGTCTTGACATGGACTCAGACAAATCAGTGTATTTTTTCGAACTGTCAAAACAAAAGCTAAAAGTAAGACTTAAGTACTGAAATACTAATTTAAGTGATGTCAGACGTCAAGCATGTCAAATTGGCTAGCCGAGTTTTTTCCAATTTACCAAATATAAATTGTATCCAAAAATTACTCTGGTTTACGTATTTCCAGTAAATTTCTAGTGATTTGTTTGGGGCACGGTGTGAAGTATTACTAGGGCATGTTCTGGTTCAAGGCCTCTGGTTCTCCTGGAACCTGGAATTCCCAGTTAATCGTCAAATTTCTATGTTGGCAAATCTGTATGGCACCTCTGGTACTTTTAAGAGTCTGGTATACTTTTATTTACGATTTTGCTAAAATGTTTGATACTATATTGGAACAATTAACAAGAACCCTGTTAGTGGTTTAACACATTACAGAAGATATTTTAAATTGGAAGGGAATGTAAGAACTGCTTTTTGGTTTTTGGATTTTGATTTTAATAATGTACCTAAATGTGAGGACTGTTTCGCGATTTTTGCTCAAAGAGGTAAATACTTGAGGCTTTCTGATTATCAAAATCAAATCAAACCGGTATGTAAGTTATACATGCGTGTTGGAAAATGAGCCGTCTAAGGAATAAAAGGAACACTTTTTTCCAATTTACCAAATATAAATTGTATCCAAAAATTACTCTGGTTTACGTATTTCCAGTAAATTTCTAGTGATTTGTTTGGAGCACGGTGTGAAGTATTACTAGGGCATGTTCTGGTTCAAGGCCTCTGGTTCTCCTGGAACCTGGAATTCCCAGTTAATCGTCAAATTTCTATGTTGGCAAATCTGTATGGCACCTCTGGTACTTTTAAGAGTCTGGTATACTTTTATTTACGATTTTGCTAAAATGTTTGATACTATATTGGAACAATTAACAAGAACCCTGTTAGTGGTTTAACACATTACAGAAGATATTTTAAATTGGAAGGGAATGTAAGAACTGCTTTTTGGTTTTTGGATTTTGATTTTAATAATGTACCTAAATGTGAGGACTGTTTCGCGATTTTTGCTCAAAGAGGTAAATACTTGAGGCTTTCTGATTATCAAAATCAAATCAAACCGGTATGTAAGTTATACATGCGTGTTGGAAAATGAGCCGTCTAAGGAATAAAAGGAACACTTTTTTCCAATTTACCAAATATAAATTGTATCCAAAAATTACTCTGGTTTACGTATTTCCAGTAAATTTCTAGTGATTTGTTTGGAGCACGGTGTGAAGTATTACTAGGGCATGTTCTGGTTCAAGGCCTCTGGTTCTCCTGGAACCTGGAATTCCCAGTTAATCGTCAAATTTCTATGTTGGCAAATCTGTATGGCACCTCTGGTACTTTTAAGAGTCTGGTATACTTTTATTTACGATTTTGCTAAAATGTTTGATACTATATTGGAACAATTAACAAGAACCCTGTTAGTGGTTTAACACATTACAGAAGATATTTTAAATTGGAAGGGAATGTAAGAACTGCTTTTTGGTTTTTGGATTTTGATTTTAATAATGTACCTAAATGTGAGGACTGTTTCGCGATTTTTGCTCAAAGAGGTAAATACTTGAGGCTTTCTGATTATCAAAATCAAATCAAACCGGTATGTAAGTTATACATGCGTGTTGGAAAATGAGCCGTCTAAGGAATAAAAGGAACACTTTTTTCCTCCTTTTTTTCCAATAAATGTACCTTTAGCTAGAGCAAATTTAAGAAAAATTGCCCAAGTTTGGTATGTATAAAAAATATATTTCATAAAAATTAACTTCATTTGTTTTCGTGTTCGTTCGTTTCATTTGTTTCATAGGTGTTGCACGTTTTAACAAAGTTAAGAATGTGCTTTATAAAACCAAACGTCTATAGGAGCTACCTTTTTTTTCATTTATTTATTTAAGGTCGCTTTTAGCTACCACAAGAGGATTAGAAATCTTTTATTATACAGGCTGACACATTGAACGTAATACAAAATATATAATCCCGGACTTAACAAAAAATAATAGGTATAGTGCACTAATTTACATATTAAAATTCTTCGTATTTAAATTTTGCTTGTTTTCTAACAAAATAAATAAATCAAGACCGCGAAATGTGGTCACCCATCGTGACGTCACGCGTCACATACTAAATCTATTTGTCAAATTAGGTATCTTATCAATCATTCGCAATAAGCGATAAGAAAATAATTATAAAAATCTAAGTAGGTACATATCACGTAAATATCCATCAACTTTTTGTTGATCACAAATCAAATTAAACTGTTATTTTTAAGCAGAAACGTCCTTTCCCGACCCGAAGACCGGAGGTCTGTTTCTCGATAGCTTGTAACTCGTAATACTAGCGTAAGTCTCTGTCTAATTAAACAAGTTAAACAGAGACTTCCACTTGTATTACAAGTTACGAGTACAAGCTTTTAAGAAACGGGCCACTGGTGTTCGGGGCTTGGCCTCCGATGGAGTTAGTCTTTTTCTTTAGTCTTCTTCTCAGTCGTTTACTCTTGACAGAGTAGTTGTGGTCGCACGTGTTTCCCTGCATCGTCTCACTACCGCTCTCCATCTGTCTCTGGTGGAAGCTTGCCTTGCGCACTCGTTGAGAGACTCCTGGGTTAGCGCCTTGATCTGGTCGGTCCAACGCAGAGGAGATCGCCCTCTGGATCTACAGCCATCGACTCGGCCCTGTACTACTAGCCTCTCTACAGAATCACTTCCTCTTCGTGTCACATGCCCAAAGAACGTTAGTATGCGGGATCGAACAAGGGTTGACAGTCGTTCTTTCATGTGGAGCTCTTTTATAATTGACTCATTGGTGCGATGTTGTGTCCAAGATATGCGTAGGAGCCTTCGCCAGCACCACATCTCCAATGCGTCAATACGTTGTATTTCCCTCTTCCTCACAGTCCATGTTTCCGCTCCGTACAACAGGATGGGGAACACCAATGATCTCACAAGGCGAGTCTTTGTGGCTTTTGTGATGTTGCGGTCCTTCCATATCCTGGATAGTTTATCCATAGCGGTGCGAGTGATTGCTATTCTGCGCTTGATTTCAGCCTCAGATCCTCCGGTACTCGTTACAAGGGAACCCAAATAGACATATGACTGAACCACTTCGCAGTTTGCAATCTTGGTAACTTCCGGAGCATTGTTGCTGCTTTTGTCTACAATCATCATTTTTGTTTTTTGTCTATTGAGTTTCAATCCAAAACTAAGGCTGATTGTTTCAATGCGATTTAACAATTCAGCTACACGATGTTCGCTGGTCGCGAGGAGAGTGGTGTCATCCGCATATCGCAAGTTGGAGATATTCTTTCCGCCAATAGGTATACCATCCGTCCAGTTTTCTAATGCTAAGCGCATTATGCATTCGGTGTATACATTAAACAGAAGTGGAGATAAGATGCAGCCCTGTCGGACGCCGGCGCTAGGATGGAATTTCTGTGAAATGACATTATCCACTTTAACTGCAGCTGTATTTTTCTCATACAACATTCGAATTACATGAACAAGGTGTTTAGGTACCCCCATTTCCAATAGAGTCTGCCACAGTCGCGGCCAACACACCGAGTCAAATGCTTTATGGAAGTCGACGAAACACATGTACACGGGTCTGTTGAACTCACGAGCCTTCTCTATGATCTGCCTTACTATGAGGATCTGCTCCCGGGTGCCCTTTCCCCTTACAAATCCTGCCTGTTCTGGTGCTATTTCTCTCGAGACAAATGCACTTAGCCTCTGGTTTAAAATATGCAGTAAAATTTTGCTGGCGTGAGTAATTAGGGCGATGAGGCGGTAGTTGCTGCATTTGGTGGTAGACCCCTTTTTATGGAGAGGAACAAACAGTGAGTGAGTCCATTCTGCTGGCCATATTCCAGTTTTCCATATAAGGTTACACATCTTGTGGAACATGTCCACTCCATATTCACCGCAATACTTGATGGTCTCTATAGGAATGGCGTCACTTCCAACTGCTTTGCCAACTTTGAGGTGTTTAATAGCGGCTCTAACTTCGTCTTTAAGTATTTCTGGCTCTAGGTTATCAGCATCTGGACTTGTCGAAGAAAAAACATGAGACTCTGGATCCAAGAAAAGAGACTGACAATATGTTCTCCAAACATCTAGGATGTTGTCCAATTCAGTGAACATATTTCCATTGGCGTCTTCAACGGCCCACGATTGAGACTTGAACTTCTTAGTGATGTATCTAATTTTCTGATGTAAATCTTTAGTCTCATGCTTGTTCGCATGTGCTTCAACTTCAGTGCAGATATCTGTGAGGAAGTCATTTTTATCTTTCCTACAAGCAGCCTGTATACGATGACTGAGTTTATTTTGGTCTTGCAAAGTCGCCCCCGCAGCTTTGAGGTCACGTCTCTCCTCAACAAGCGCCAATGTGCTGTCCCTCATCCAATGCTGACGTCTAACAGGTACCGGCTTTATCGATTGTGAGGTCTTTACTGCGTCGATGATCAGCTGTTTAGTCTCTTTCCACATACTATCTGCTGTGTCCTGCTCAGATCTATTTTCTGACCACTCTCTCCATCTCTGTTCAACTTTTTCTGCAAACAGGGGTGGATCCGACACCGTGATGCGTTTCGCCGTCTCCATTTTTCTGGCAGCTTTTAATTTTAACCTCAATGTACTGTGTCTCAATACCTCAATGTAACTGCAATGTTTTCTTTAGTACATAACATCTATTTCAATTCATAAATGTCCATCGTTTAAACAATTGCTGGCCGTATACGTTCGCGCAATTCGTCAGACCTCCATAGTGGGTTATGTCCGCCGGTCATCCGCCAGACAAATCTCCCATACATTATATTGGCGGATCTGGCGGATATGCCCGAACGAATATGGGCAGCAATTAATTTAAGTTTAGTAGCTACTTAATTGCGCATGGAATTAAAGGTACATATGCATATTATATATGCATATTATATGCATATAGCCTGAGCCGGGAAATCAAGGGGGCCTCTTCTTATGAGCTGTTTGTTAAAAAGCTTAAGAACTTTTTAATTGAGAAAGCATACTACAATGTAAATGACATATATAATTAAAATGTATACTTGACATATTAATTACTTTTTCTGTTTTTTTTTTTATTGTTACTTTATTATATTTTTATTGGTATTTTAATTTTTAATTGTAATGATATTGTGTATTTCAAATTTAATTTATTTTTATTATTCTTGACATGTGTTTTATGACATTAAAGATTTTGAAACTTGAAACTTGAAACTATGCATAGGTAACTTTGGTTCCTGAGTCAGTTGTGTGACATTCGTTAGACCAATTGTATAAGCGTTTTTAGGGTTCCGTGCTGCTCATGCTGAAAGTACTGTCTTAGGTATATAACTAAAGTTTAAAAAAATTGGTTTACGTCGTAAAAATTATCAAGGAAAACCAAACTCGCGTACTGACTCCATACATAATGAGATACAATTGTAGTTGAGCGAGCGAAGTTCTCCCAGAATGTTTGTATGTTTGATCGTCGATAAGTCGACTCGAGTATCGTTGATCGGTTCAGATCATCGTTACATTCAGTAGGTGGTTATATGAGATAAATATAATTTTTCAGTTTGAATATGAGCCAACGGGTTGTAGGAATCGGATTTCCATGAATGAATACCCAGCAAGCTGAATAACGTTTTACTACTTCATTAGGTCCTAACGACGTGTCACCGACGACGACGTGTTTAAAGTTACAGACTTCCAACCCCAGCTGAGAGGTCGCATAAAGTTCGTATGCCACAGCGGCTTTACTCATTAGGTAGGTAACTATAAAGCATATGTTAATGATAGGACAGCTAGAGGTGTGATTTATGTGCCGTCACTTACTTTTGCATATAAATTGCGATATATTAGGGTTGGTGAGGCTATTAGGTACATGTATCTGAATGTCATTTTTTATTTTATTTTTTAAATACCATTATGAACTTGTGGCAGATCATCTAATAGTTCTTCAAAAATAACTTTGAGGTTTCTTGAACAAGAATTTGATTAGTCGAATATTTACAAAAATAATCGGTCTGAATGTCTAAAAAATGTGACGCGATTTTCTACTTCGATGTGAAATTTGGAGTTTAAGATACCTACTAATTCGACGTACAATTTTCGAGCTAGATGCAAAAAACTGAAAACTTATCGAAATTTGGCAGTTAATTAGCTCTCAAAAGTCAAGCACAACTCCTGGTTTGTGCAGACTCGGTTGACATGTCTTTAGAACCTAACGAATGTATTAAAACGATATCTAGCTTAAATAAGTTTTAGGCATTATCTAATATTCTTGGGCTATTAAGGAATTGCCGAGATCTAGAGGTAGCAAGGCCGAGATCTATGAGACATATGTAAGATTGTCCCATATATTTTTTATGGCCTTCATGTTGTAATACACTCGACAGCAAAGTTTATTAACCTCGTACTTGAGACCCTCGCATGTCTCGCAACGCTCTAATTTACTCTTTTCGTTTTTAAACGATTCACTACGCTCGTGGTTGAATGTTATCGCTTACACTCGGTTAAATCTCAGTTCAACACATTGGTGACATGGGTACCTAATAGCAATTTGTGTTTTTGTTAATAATGATAACTGGTATTATTTTATTGTCCTCGTGGGCGGTGTAAATTGCAATATCATCTGTTCACTATTATTGTGATATTATTATTGTGTATATTGTGTATTCTCTTAAATGGCGAAACCGGGGCTTTATATTAATTCAGAAGAGAAATAGTACAACCGCTGCATAAACCGTCTAAATCCCGACTCGTATCAATGAGTTTTTTTTTCCATAGAAGTACAATTTCGCGCTAACGCTTAAAGAGTAACAAAGTGATTAAAAGAGAAGCTATCTTTATATGAATAATTCACGAGTGCGGAAGAGACACACAACAATTGAAAAACGTGTCAATTTTTACGGGTAATACGCATCAACCCCGCCACACGAGAATATCTATACGGATAATGGTCTTGGAAATATTATATGCATATGAGCGTTATGTTTAATAGATGTGGTGTGTGGATACGTCTTGGAATACAATGTTACAAAAGAAAATAATTAAAAGGCCTAGTTTTCCCTCTGGGTCGAAAGGTCAGTGGCAGTCGGTTTCGCACAACTAGCACCGACGAGTATATCTCCGAATTCGATTGCCTAAGCAGACTCCAGGCTCCCAGAGCCGTGGCATAGAACTAGAACAGTTTAAAAATCCATTCAATGCTCATTTTGCTCTAGACTTCCTAACCCCACCTGACCTTTAGCTGTTCTCTTATATGAATCTTATACTTCAATACTTCCGCAATCACATACCAGTCGCTGCAATGCAACAGACGTCAGTGTGAAGGTCATTGCCCCCGGCTGGGATAGCACTAACTCGTGACTACTTATACAGCCTTATTAATCCTAGCAGATGTCATGTGTTACACGTGGTCGAAACATGCTTTGAGGTTAAATAATTGGTGCGGTACCCTCGGTCGTGGTCGTCGTGGATGATCTAATAATGTCTTAATGTTGGACAGTTATTTAAAAAGTAAACAAAATTACTGCGCCGCACGCCGTCGAGCGGCCGTGACTATTGAACATGACGAAACTGACGTCGCTGTGATATAACATGAAGATAACAGTGACACACATACTCGTAGGTAAAGCATGGGTAAAGCATGACGAGTTGCTATTGAACCCATCCTTTATTTATCCTGTAATATAAATTTATGATAATGTTAACGTTGTGTAAAAAACATATTTTTTCCCTCGTAAACTTCGGAGGGTATAATAGTATTTATTTTTACATTTTCCTTCATAAATCAAATTTAAAATAATTTTAAAGGAAAAAAAACCGACTTCAATTGAACTTCCCGGTATAAGTTGAAGTAAGCGAATTATTGCTAATTTATCTTTTTATTCTGTTAATTTTCCTTACATCGTATTTAAAACTTACATAGATATTACTACCAGGGTTCAGCATCAGCTCCATCTTGTGAACTGCTCTCCTAATTGCTCGTTAACATGAGTCGATTAACGAAAACAGCACACGCGTATGTTTCACCAAACCTGAGTTCCATTAGGTACTGCCAGGGTTTAGCATCAGCTCCATCTTGTGAACTGCTCTCCTAATTGCTCGTTAACACGAGTCGAATGACGTAAAAAGAAGTCGCGTCTGTTGGACCAAACTTGAGTTCCACTAGTTACTGCCAGGGTTCAGCGTCAGCTCCACCTTGAGAACCGCTCTCCTAATATGAATCGAATCATGAAAACAGCACTCGCGTATGTTGGACCAAACTTGAGTTCCACTAGTTACTGCCAGGGTTCAGCATCAGCTCCATCTTTAGAACTGTCCCTCTAATTGCTAGTTAACACGACTTGAATGACGAAAACAGAGATCTCGTAAATTTTACCAAACACGAGTTCCATAAGGTACTGCCAGGGTTCAGCATCAGGTCCATTAATTCCTCATGATATCCAAAATCAAATAGGACTACCCCGAAGGCACCCTGGTCGTCATCATCAGGTCTGCTCTACCAAAAATGGTAGGTTTTGTAAAGAAATGCTCGAGTTTCTCAAGAAAATACCCAAATTACTAAGCATGTGCCTTTCAAATTTGAGGTGTTCCCTCAGTTCCTCATGGATCCCATCATCAGAAATGGATTTTGAAAAAAACGAGACCAACCTGGAACCATCTATTTAAAGAAACCAAAAAAAAATCGAATCGGTTCAGTAATGACGGAGTTCTGAGTACCATTAAAAAATAAAATAATAATAATAATAAAAATTCAGACGAATTGAGAACCTCCTCCTTTAGAAATATTGAAGTCGGTTGAAAATGGTTGGAATGGCAAAATTCCAAATCATCAACTTCAAATAATACCCCACATGATGTAGTACTAAAATAATTAATAAGCTAACTTTTAATTTTTGCCCCCATCATATTAGGCATTATTCATAGAAAATAAAAATATGTGTTAACTAATTTTACTTTCTATGTGTCTGGGTTAGTCTTCTTTGTAATTATCTAAAATTTCACATCAACAGCTTAAGTAAAGTACATACTTAGTATCTGAGATATTTAACTTTGAAATTTGGTATAAACAGGGTTAACCCAAACACATTGAGGGAGAATTTATCATTTATTTTAATTTAGTTTCAATGAAAAATGCCCGATAAAAGGGGGGCAAAAATTAAAAGTTTAGTTACTGGGTCATTTATCATCATTCATCTGGGGCATCATGGGCTTGATTTGCACATTCTAACACATATTTTTATATTTTTTTTACATCAATTAAGTAATGTTGGTTGGTCATTTCCTAAGGTTTCAAAACGATATGTATGTAGTATTAGTATGATATAGACAAACATTGTTTTTAAAATAAGCGTACATAATGTAATCTGATCTAATTATGCGTGTATACGTAATCGCATTAATCAACCAAAATAAAGTGCTTATGAATGAAGACTGATTAATTAAGAGATTTATTAAGATATCTCTTCCGCGACTAACCATACTAATTTTATTACCGTTTAGTGGTAACATTTACATTTCAAATATTTGTTAGTTATAAAGTTTTATTACAAACAACTTCAATGTTAAGGTTATTCTATGCATAATTACCATTCTTGGTTGGTTTTTTAGTAAATGGAATTATAATATTTGGGTACAGACGAGGCAAGAGCGAGAATTTCATCATGTCATTATAATTATGTGCCCTGCGTGGGATTTGGTGTGTGTAATTTCTGGTACTTCTCCCTACGAGGTCGAGTTGAAAAAACCAAAGTAACAAAAGGCAATCTCTATGCCAAATTTCATCAAAAGCGATTCAGTAGTTTACCGTAAAAAGGTATTATTTAGGTAGGTAGGATTTGGTAGGGTTTGGTAGGTTATTTTTTCGTGTAGGAGAAACTTTGTTAGTTAATAAGGTATGCAATAGGGCTAGATCATGCCATATATATTTTTTTGCAATATCATTTTTTTTTTCTAATTAGAAAATTTATGATTTGTTTCCGCATGTTTCCAAAGCATAATTTCCATACTTGAAAATAGGTCGTCATTTTGCATAAAAGTCCACTTTATGATTTATATGTTGAATTAAAACGATATGTTCATTTGTTATCGGTTCAATAAACACGTCAAGAATGAAGATCGTGACTAGGAGACACATGTTAGATCTCTTGAAAAGTGAAAATTTACCTGCATTGAATGACGAACTGTGTACCTTTGTAAAATGAAGGCTACACTTATATGCCCAAATAGAAAAAATTATAACCACATTTTGCTATAATAAAATGATTGGTTTGGCTTCGTAACATGTTTTAAAATACAAAAAAAATAAAGAAGTAATTTTGGCCGCGTAGGTCGTGAAACTACCTCTATGTGCGAGTGCGACAGCCTTTTACATCTGCCGGTCAAAAAGCTTATTATTTGCTCCTCTTTGATTTGATTCAGAATCGTAGGTACTTTACGAGAGTATTGACCTATTATCGACTTAAAAATTATTTTACTTACGTGTTTTTATAATCGTATATGTTTATTGGCCTGGACACCCAACTGAAATCCTGTGAAAGTAAAGACGCACCCTACATTTTTCTTTCAAATCTATTTTAAATATTTTATTAGGGGTCAAAAGATAAAAGTACAGAAAAGAAGAAGGTAAAAGCATCAAAAAACAGGGTTCTTTGGATGTAGAGTTCCGTACCCAGAGGGTAAAAACGGAACCCTATTACTAAGACTTTGCTGTACGTCCGTCCGTCCGTCTGTCACCAGGCTGTATCTCATGAGCCGTGATAGTTAGACAGTTGAAATTTTCACAGATGTATTCCGTTGCCGCTATAACGACAAATAATTAAAATAAAACAGAACAAAATGAATATTCTGTTTTGTAGTGTTTGGGGGGCTCCCACAAAACAAACGTGATGTTATTGTTCGTTTTTGCTCGATATTGATAGCAGCAACCGGTAGACGCTTCGCATATTCACTTAAAAAAAACATAAAACAAATATTTAAGGGGGCTCCCATACAACGAACGTGGAGTTTTTGCCGTTTTTAAAGTGAAAATAGTATTTCCGTTTGTCACCACAATCCCAAAAACTAAAAAAATACTAAAGACTCAAGCAAAGGTGGAGAATGTTCCCTCAACCTCAGTTAAAATTATTTTACCGGAAATGTCGCGAATTCCAGCAAGGACAGTACTCAACAACAAAAAATGGTAGAAAAGTTAGAGCTTGCTGCTGATCTTGAACTTGAAATAATAAAACATTGACCTGAATTTTGAATTGCATCAATCAATGAACCGCAATGAGAAACTCTTCTCTTTGTACAGTTCCTCCGCCGGTAAGAGTCCGTCTACGCTAAGTTTCCTAGATTTTGATAGCACAGACTGTGAAAGAGTTAAAGTAAACGTCATAATTTCATAGAAGTTTGACGTTTAAAATCAACTTTAAAGTTTGGCAGTTGATTTGCTCGGAAGAGATAACATGGTTTGATCTAGGTACTACTTAGATTAGATGACGCATGCATCGTATAACCAACGAGAAATATTAGCCTACTGAATAATTGCGAAGGACACCCATGGACAACAGCAATTTTAATATAGAGTGTATAATAAATTATTTCTTTTAGATGAATCAGCAATATTTACTGGTGTGTGTTAATATTAATTTATTATCGACGTATAACGTGCTAGCGGATAATCCAAATAACTTCACCAGCGTGTTCCTAAGGCCAAACGCAGCAATAACATATCATAAGAATGAAATCAATCCCACCAAAAAAACGTTATTTGTAATGTTCTTTCTGTAGAATTCAATGGTATTTTTCACGCTACTTCTCGGAAATGTGGCATTAAATTTATTATTATGACATTTATTTTTATTTTTTTACAGCAATCGTGAGAAGCACTATGAATGCCCCGGCCGAAAGCGCTATAGCTCATATTCTTAGCTCTTGTCGTCAATTTGATGAGCTGCATACTGGCAACATCGCAATAAATTTACATATTATCTGAAAGCAACCAGGCCCAATAAAAATAGAAATTTTTTAATCTCTAAATATTTTCAGAATTCCGCTAGTAAACAAAAAAAAATTGGATTCCTGTGTTATGCACGTTTCATGTTTCACCACGTTTTACCAAGCGTGTCTAAGTAAATTTATATTTCATCTAAGTTGCAGAGAAAAAATCTTACGTATCTAACTAATTATAAAAGCTACTTATGTTATCAATTACCTACTACCAAACATTCCACGTTATACGTAGGTAACTCCTAGAGAGAGCAGTTAACAAGAACTGTCCAGTTATGTCAGACGCTAAGCTAACCCGCGCAACCTTAACCTTGCCTCGCGCTCAACCGAGACGCACAAAAACTCAAGATATTTACTAAATCACTTCATAATTTTAGTATTGGGGCCAAGTTCAATGAGGCTGTCGATGAGGCATGAACTCCGCTCGTGGGTTTGATTGTTTGTAGAGACAATGGCTAATAAACTATGGGGTTTACTTTTATATAAGCGTTTAATCGCGGTCACTACTTGTAATTATGCGACACTAAGAATTTGACAACTGAATAACGATGTGCGTAAATAAACGCACATCGTTATTCAGGCTACATTATTCATTGTGTATTCATAGACTCGTGCATCAATATTTAATTGGTTATCAATGATATAATGCCCAATATTGTGATATTTTGGTCATTGAAACATTGCAGCGATCTCTCGATTTCGTTAAGTAGGTAAATAATATTACACAAATTAATTAAATAAATATTAAGGGACAATATTCCACAAAATCGATCTAGTCCTACAGTAAGCCAAACCAAAAACCAAACGACGCCCCAGCCCGCGAGCTATTTGCTGTTTTCCAGATTTTACCCCTACCTTGCCTACTTATACAGCAGGTTGGACTGTTAGCATACGTCAATCGACATCAATTCGATTGCAAGGGTACGAACTCCCGCTACCCGTTGCGTAGCAACAAGCACGCAGATAGGCTGGTAGCGGAGCCACACAAGCTAGCGAAGTCGGCTAAGTCGATTTATTGCCTCGGACCTTTAGTATATAATCGGTTACCGGAGGTTATCAAGAACGCAACTTCCACCGCAGGATTTAAAACTAGGCTTAAGAAGTGGCTACTAAATAAATTATTTTATGATTACGACGAGTTCTTTGACCTGCCACTTAAGTTATAAGTTACATGTGTACATGTCGTGCAAATGTACCTATAGGATATATATTTGTAATACATAGTATTAAGTGTAATAGTAATGCCAAAATGACTTGTAACATTTGTTACTAATAAATTTTTCATTTCATTTTCATTTCATTTCATTTCATAAGCTTACGACCGGTTGGCGTAGTTGGTAGTGACCCTGCCTGCTAAGCCGATGGTCCTGGGCTCGAATTTCGGTAAGGGCATTTATTTGTGTGATGAACACAGATACTTGTTTCTGAGTCATGGATGTTGTCTATGTATTTATGTATTTGTATATATATCGTAGTCAGAGTACCCGTAACACAAGCCTTGTTGAGCTTACTGCGGGACTTAGTCAAAAAACAGGCCTTGGCAGCTGACCAGGATACGAACCCGGGAGCAGAGGTGCTTCGTACGCAGCAAATTATATGAATTATAGTTTCCGCGTCCAGAGATAAAACAATTTTGAGCAACGTCGGTACTCTGCGCAATATTTTAGGGTTCCATACGAAAATGGTAAAAAAGGAACCCTTATGGTACGACTCGGTCTGTATCACATAGTTAAATATCTCGAAAAATACTTAAACTAGCGATTTGAAATTTGAAATAGTTTAAACAAAGTTAACGTGAGAGAGGATTTGTCATACCTACATATTAACTTATTTTCAATGAAAAATGCCCGATGAAAGAGGGGGCAAAAGAAAGTTTAGTTACTGGGTCATATGAGGTATCATTTGAAAGGGCAAAATTTGCACATTCTTATAAATTAAAGAAAATGGATTTATAAACAAAAATGTAAAAAAATTAAGGAAATATTTTTTTTTTTACACCGTTATATTATCATTAATATTACACGAAAAATATAACATTGACTTTAACATAATTACCTTTTTTTTTTATTTAAAAATGCTTTTTGGATCAAAAGTTGAAATTTAAACAACTTAGATTGTTTTTATTCTTTAAATTTATGTAATAACATGCTCAAAGTACAGTTTTATAACTTAAGTTAAAAAAATGATTTACGTGATAAAAAAATATCAAGGCAAAACAATCTCGCATACTAGCTCCATGCCGTACAAACCCACCCAATCCGTTGACCCTATCTGTCGATACATGTGGCTGGCGTCAAGTTTCTACTTCTAGGTGTAGTTGCAACTTAAAGTTTATACGGAACCCTTGGTGCGCGAGAGCGACTTGCACTTGGCCGGTTCTTTGATAGGGACTTCATTACTTACATTACTTAACTGGTTAATCAAGTTTTTATTTATGTTTCCATGAAATTAGACCCATTTCCAGCTGAAACTTCATAAATTTATTAAGTTTCTTAGAATGATCTCAATGATTATAAGCCGTCCGAGCATATCCGCCGAATCTGCCAATGAATGTATGCGGATGCCCGGCGGACATACCCACTATGGAGATTCGACGGATTGCCCGAACATATGTACTCGTAGGTATATGGGCAATTAGTTGACAGTTAATAGAAAAGTGCAGGCAGCAATAAAAGCTAGTATCAAAATTATTAAACCGAAACTTATTTTTAGTGGCTTGCCCCGAATGTGAACTGGCTGCGCCTACGCTTACGACTAGCTATATGTATATCTCGGTAACCCCTTTGCCGATTTGGCTCATATTCAAAGGTAAAGTTTCAATTCAACAATTCTCAAAATACAGTACATCACTCTTTGCAACTTCTGCAACTTTTTGTATTATTTCCTAAGAATCATACGAATATTGAGTGCCAAATAGATGATTTTATGCTTAGTATGGTATATAATTATCATTTCTTTCGTTTGGTAACTTTAACTTCGGTAGCCTCATACGGCAGGAAAACTGTGAATAAAAAGAGTTTCAGACTTTGTTAGCCAATATCCGTATAGGATGTGAAACATGACGAAAAGAATGGGACTTAAGAGTTTAGCAATTAAACACTACATACCTATTTATAACACAACTGTTTAGTAGTTAGGAAAGTCCTACTACTTAAATTTATTTATATATAAGTACCTACTTACTTACTAATACTACTTACGAACTACAGTTACTTTCTACTTACTAACGTACTACTACTACTACAGTAGGTACCTACGTACCTACTCGTACTTACTGTACTGTACCGTGTTACTTTTCTATATATCTTTAACAGGAAGCCGGAAAGATAAACCTACATAAGTAAAGCATTTAGACACGCGTATCACCACCTAATCGTACAATTTACATGGTTTAATTACGGAACTAGTTATTTAGCAAGTCTTTTGCTGATAAAATGCTATCTAGGAACATACGAGTGCTCAGTAGGTATACGGTTTATTAACTAAACATATTTTTATCCGTCCGCAATAAACCCGAATTGATTGTGAAAATACAATTTTATATTATTAAAGATTTTTTTATTTGCCGCGCCATATATTTTATTTATTTATAAAAAAATGAATGAGTGGTATTGAAGCTATCGACAGAAACCCATCAGTACCTAATTGACGATTGATAATGATTATCACGCAACACTATTAAGTTTGCATATCCTTATGTATATATCAGTGGCGGCGCGTCCATATAACTCGATTCCCACCGGCTTTCCTAAAAAGTTTGCATATGCTTATGTATATAATATATGCACCTATAATGAAGGGTTGTGCGTGAATCATAGACTGTACGAGTATATGTGTAGCATGCGTAGCATTTTCTTACGCAGTATAACACATGCAGTAGGTATACATACGTAAGGATTTGCAAACTAAATAGGAAGTGTTGCGTGAGAATCATCATCAATCGTAAATTAGGTAGGGATGGGTTTCTGTCGATAATTTCAATACCACGCATTCATTATTTTAGGCTCGTAATAATTGATTGTTTCAGAAACTTTGAGAGCTTATCGCCATACGTTGCACTCCAGCGGGCATTTGGGGCAAGTCATTTGATAAGGTTCATAAATATAATAAATAATTATATTTTTTTTTTAAAGAACGAGTTTTGAAAATAAAATATTTGTACTACGAGTATTTATATGAACGGAGGATGTATACTGTATAGGATGTATAACAGTATGGGGTTCTTCAAAAAAGGAGTGTGCAAGTTTTTAATAGGTCGGCAACGCGCGTAACCCCCTGAAGTTGCAAGCGTCCATAGGCTACAGTGACCGCTTTCCATCAGGCGTCAGGCTACATCACAATGTGTATTGGTTTCGCGTTAATATTTGTAGAAAATCAAAAATGGTTGGCCTGTAAAGCCAATGTTTTTTTGCAAAGTAGCAAGCAAGGTTTTAAGACTCGGTACTCGGCATACAATTCATGAATCGTGTGCCTTATGGCACGTTTATCGAAGTCGTCGGTGTTTATTTTATTTTTGCGTGGGACCTTGTTTTGTACTAGTGGCAATGATGAAACAGTCTCCTTATTTCTATAAATATTTTTACCGTAGAGCTACAGACACCTTAAATAAGAAAATAAACCATTCTACTAAATCGAAACCAACTAATCAGTTCAGTACAAACGCACTATAAAGTGTCAGTACCGGTGATATCAACAACCGATTTCAGAACATTGTTTATCGGAATGCTGTGAAATCCGTTATCCTTTTTTTGTTGTATTTATCGCGTTCAGTATTATTTTTTTAGCTTCTTTTGGGCATATTTGCGATAAAACCGTTAGAATATTTAAAATATTTACTTCTTGTGTATACTTCAAAGAGTACTCCCTGCCAGTAAAACAAATTAATATTACTGAAAATCCGCAACATGGCGAGGGTCAAATAAAAACTTGTCAACCTATACATACGGTTCAATCTTACTTAAACATATTATTAGAATTTATATTATTAATATTTTTTCAAATTTTTGGCAGTTAAGGTTCTATCATGTATGCATGTCAGATATTTTTCTTTTAAGTGGCTACTTAAATGGGCTTATCACTTATCACTTGAAAGAGTATTTATACATTTAAGATTCATCATCATCATCATCATTTCAGCCGAAAGACGTCCACTGCTGGACATAGGCCTCCCCCAAATATTTCCACAATGACCGGTCCTGCGCCACCCGCATCCAGCGGACTCCTGCGACCTTCACCAGGTCATCAGTCCACCTTGCGGGGGGCCTACCCACGCTGCGCCGTCGGTGGTGGTAGCCGGATCTTTGCCGGAGATTCTTAGCACCCCTGACCCCGCTAGCACCCTGGGCGCTACCATACCCAGGGCACCGGGGGTCGCCGGAACCTCGGGGCCGCGGTTTTTTGGTGTGATTCATAAGGGGGGTTTTTGCCGTAATCGCCACGCTTGGCATGCGGGTTGGCGATCGCAGTGTCTCCACCGTAACTTAGGGATGCTGCTGCCCATCCCCCGGTGGTCTTATTTAAGATTAATATATGATAACTATGGGTAACTATGGTGCAAATACTACGTACCTACATATACTCGTAAGTTAAGATGTTTTTTGTAAACCTTACTAAATGACTTGCCCCCAAAGTGCCCAGTGGAGTGCGACGTATGCTTATCACTAACCTACTCCGTAATTTTCAAGCTTTTTTTAACTTGCCGTGTTGAAAAATAAACACCTGTTTATTAAGGAAATATAATAGTAGTTTATGCAACAGTGATATAATAAGGGTTCTTAAAACTTGAGGGTCGCCGTTTTGTAATAATAGACCCGAGAGTTTAGGAACCAATTATGAACTGTTGCATATGCTAGTTTTTCTACGACAGCTAAAAAAACAAAATCTCGAAAGGTGGCAGAATGTGGAAGAGGTCGTATGCCAACTATAGAAATTTATAAATAAACAACAGTGTTCATATAATGTATGAGAATCCATAGGAGCATCGCTTTACGGTGGTCTTATGGAATACCACAGACAACGACGTTATAAAGTATACTTTTTAAATATCGTTGTTAGTCATCTTATTCACAGATAGAAGTCCTGAAGTAGAAAATCAATTTTAAGTGAGTGCACGAGTTCTCCGGGGTGCAAGACCACACCATTAAATTGAGTCACACCTAACGAAGATATTTGAGTTAGTTCTCCTGGACCAAGGGGATAATGTCGCCCTCGAAACGTCGGAGGTCAGTTTTCAAAGTTTACACAATAGACTATCATAGGTAATTGGAAGTTGATCGACTTTTATTCAGAATTTACTGTAAGTATTTAATTTGAATGCCCTTCATAAATATCGCTAGGATCGTTAGGAAATCACAGTCACTTACAGGAAATTCCTTAAACAATTACAATCTCATTTACTTTCAACCGTTAATTCAAGTATTATCTTCCTACCGACCTCGGCGTTAACGAATATAGAGCACCTTGTCACGAGCTTAATTGCCGAAAACTTAAATATGATAAGTAAAATTAAAGTGATATATTTTGAGATAAGTGTGGCACCGGAAGGAAGGAAGGAACCTTGCTGTCACTTCCGAGGTGGTGGCCGCCTGGGCGGCGGTGAACCCGCTGACCTCCTGCGGCTACTGAGCTCAATGTATCGATTTCGCTTAGTGTTAACACATCGTGTTAATTAATATAATTAGTTAGGAATGAGACCTAATGAGTGAACGAGTACCTAAACTTATATTTTCTTTTCCCGACTCTCCAAGGTCCAACCGCAACAACCTTTCAGGGTTCCGTAACCAAAGGATAAAACGGGGCCCTATTACTAAGACTCCGCTGTCCTTCCGTCCGTCTGTCACCAGACTGTATCATGAACCGTGATAGTTAGACAGTTGAAATTATCACAGATGATGTAGGTATTTATTTCTGCTGCCGCTATAACAACAAATACCTACTTAAAAACAGGGTAAAAGAAATATTTAAGGGGAAAAGAAATATTTAAATATTTTATCATACAAAAAAAGTGATTTTTTTTTGCTCGCTTTTGCTCGAGATATTTAACGGCTACATGTAGATGCTTGAATTATTCACAGAATTCACATTAAAAAATATATTTACATATTTAAGGCCCCCCTTAATCCCATACAACAAACGTGTTTTTTTGCCCTTTTTATCGATAAAGGTACGAAACCCTTTCACGAGTCCGACTTGCACTTGACCGGTTTTTTATCCTTGGGGTTATTTTAAGCAGTGCTTTATTCCGACCTCGCTAATTATGCTTAATTCATTATTCCGACATCTATACAAACCTAGACCACCAACCATCAATAAAAAATGGAAACTATAACGACTTTATAATTCTTTTTTTTTGGTAGTTTTGGAAAAATATGAAGTCTTTGCGAACATCTTTGCGTGTCGGATAGGTCGAAATAAATTAGAAGATATTATGTAGATTCATCCGAGAGTATTTCTGATGTAACAACAGTTTTATTGCGGAACTGCGGTATTTTACTCTTTTTCCTGAAGGGAAAACCGACACCGAATTTTAATGATTAATACCATATGCATAACCTCGTCCTGCCCAACGTTCTCAATTAAGAACAGTTTTGATTTAGTAGTTCCTGTCCGTCTATTTTTGAAATGGATGGACATTGTGCCCAATGTGCTCAAATATTCACATAATTAATCAAATTCTGCGCCTCGCGCTTCATCACATAAAATTTTACATACTGTATATAAAAAAATATTTTTTTTTACATAGGGGAAAGTCGGGTTAGATGCCCTACTTTTTGAAAAACCCGTATAACTTTGAAATTATTAAGTTATCATGAATAATTTTAATATAGTTAGCTAGTCTAATTCTTTATCTTTAATTGAGAGTGGCTGCTGTTGTCCTAATTATTACAGTTTTTACATAATTTACGATTTCCGAGAACCTGTTTCGAGGGATAGTTGCCCCACTGGTCGGGTTAGATGCCCCGCCATCAAAATGATGGGAAGGATAGATGCCTCAGGTATGGGATAGATGCCCTTTGGAATAAAATAAGTGAAATATATGTCAAAATGTATTTTTTGTAAGTGGAAAAGCAAACATAATAAATATTTAAAAAAATGTATCTTTTTTGCACCATGTGGTATACCTATTTTCACAATTTAGACCTACCTATTGAAATCATACAGGGTGTTTGTGTAACAAACAAATTAAATTTAATGTCAATATGATATACTTTTGTCTTTAGATTTTGTTCCTAAATGCAATTTATTATAACCATTCAGTTAGTAATATATATTTTTTTTTATAAATTATTGTTTTTCATACACTATTCAAAAATCGTGAAAATGACTAACTAAATTAAATATTCATTAACATTTTAATAACATCTTACTTGTCACCCTGTATAAAATGTATTATTTTAATAGGCACTTACCTAATGTCAATTGCGATTTTTTTTTCTTAGCGTAACGCCTTCGAAGAGTCCTTCAAGGTATTTTGCGATATCTCTTTAATTTAAAAAACCAGAAAATGAAATTATAGGCAGAGGTACAAATTATTGTTAAATATCTTTAAAGAAGGAATCTAAAAAACACTTCAAAAATTTACTGGCACATATCAAAAAGTAGGAGAAATAGATGCCCCTAGGGGAATCTATCCCTTTGGGTAGGGATAGATGCCTGCGGGGCGACTATCCTTTTGCGTAGGGACAGATGCCTTTTAATTTTTTGGCTAAAATTATTATTATAAAGCGCTTATAAGCACCTAGGAATATAGTTAATTAATCAGTGTATTGATATATTACAAGACGGGACTAAGATTATAGCCATTTCAAAAGTTATGCTTCATCCAATACTTACGTTTAAAACTTTGACGTATTTTTTCGTCGCGTTTCGGACATAAGGGCTCACAAACACGGCGACGTAAGTAAAGTACGAGTAAGGTAAGTAAGTAAGGTTAGTAAGGTAAATGGCGCGTGCGCTTCCTTTAAAAGTATTATTTCTTTGATCCGACATTTGGAAGTTAGGTTTTTAGGTAGTGGGGCACCTATCCCTTTGGGGTGGTCCGTTTCTTCAGAGTAAGCCAGTCCTTTGGGGAGCTGGTTGGAGTCCCCAACGCTTAATGTTCCTATGCCAACCTATCGCTTTGGGGCATCTAACCCGACTTTACCCTAATCATTTTATATTAAAATTTTATATAAGGACATAGTCCTCATATTCTAAAAATAAAATAAAAAATCCTACTTCTATTTATTTGCACAAAAAATCTCTTGGGCAGGAAGTACTATAGTTAAAGTGTGCTTAATTGAGAACATTGGACATAATCATAATAAAAATGCTTGGGCAGGACGAGGATAAAGGTCAACGTATCATATGCCTACACATGATATAAAAGATAGATCGCCGTCATGTGATAAGCTAATGCGTATGGTAATCGTATTAACTATTGATCTATGTAGGTATTTTTCAATCTCAATTTCAAGCTGTATCCTATTGTTTTAAGGTTGAGTTTTGTTTGCCATCTTTCGAAATTGGTGCACCTTACATATACAGAGTGTGTGTTGCTACGTGTCGTGACTAACGGCGGAGCTGAGTAAGGATTTAGTTAATTGATACAGTTCCAGCACTGTTCCGCGTAATCACTCACTCCTTAAACGATCATTTTTCATTATTCGTTAAGATCCGTATGTGGTACATAAACGTACCTTACGTCAAGCACTAGCTTGAATTTCATTTAATATTTAATTTCCGTATTTAGTTTTTGCGAACGACCATTTGTGCAGATCTTATACGATATAGGTACATACATACCTGCAGTACATCACCATTTTTAGAGCTTTTAAATAAATAGATTATTTTAGTTTAGTGCATTGTTTGCAGTATAGGTAAACGTCGATAAAGATGGCAAATTGGCAATAAGGTAATTTTTAAAAGGTAGCCTAACGGAACCGACCTTCTTAAAAGTAATTACCCGTAGTTCTAGTCCCAAAAAGGGATATATAATGATTGTTAGTTAATGGTAGCGAATTCAATATTTAAGTAATCATATACTCGTATTAAGAATCGTAGGAATCCAAGCTAAATGCTTACGTGACCGCCAACATGTTCAATAGCATCTCAGAAAGTTGTTTTCGCGGGGCAAGCTTCAATGTTGCAGCAGGACAATATAAATAGTTTCAATGAAGTATACTTTTACAAGTATTTTTGCTTATTTTAGTGTTTCGTACCAGGACTTGTACCTACACGGAACAATTGAGATGAAACCGCTGCGGTGTTCACACGTGTTACGTTACGTGTATACAGTATGACATGCATATATAGTAAGTATCAGAACGAAAGGCAAAAAAGATACCCGTTAATATATAACGTGTCAAAATACGACAGTTTTTACGTGAGGTATGAAAATATATATATATATTTTTTTACAACTCCACTGTATTATTTGTTTACAATTTTATAAATTACATCTCTTAAATTATCAACTGGCAGACGGGCGTCAAATTTTGTTGAAATCTGGATTTTTATCTAGTTACAACAAAACAGTTAACAAAGCGCTTGCGCGTTGCCTATGACTACAACGATTATTTAAATTATTACCTAGGTTACTTATAACCAGTATTCACAGCGCATGTGCGTTGACATGACGACGTCAATGTTGATTAGTTGCCTCTAGCTACATATCAAAAGCAAAAAGAACGTCCTCGAGGAATTTTTTTTCCTATCTGTGATATAGCCTATTTTTAACCGACCGACAGAGGCGGATATATGTTCGGCTGTTTGTATTTTTTACCCGACTTTGATAATTTGAAGGAGGTGGTTATATATTCACCTGTTTGTACATTTTTCAAATATAAGTACCTACATATGTTCACCGATTTCTCCGAGTTGCGTCGTCCGATTAAAGTGATTTATTTTTTGTTCAAAAGGAGGTTTGACAAGCAAACGATCGAAGTAATGATAAAAAACAAAACTATATCCATCCCTTTGGTAATACTAGCGTAAGGATAATTTTTAAGAAAAAAAAAACCGACTTCATTTGGTTCCCGGTAAAAGTGAAATTTTGAATTTGTTTGAGTTAGCCAGTTTACTTCACAAATATCCAATACACCGCACGTGTACGATTGAAAATTGAGGAGCTTTCTTAATGTCCCAGGGCTTCCATCATTACATGTGAAGTATAATCAAACGGAACTCCCTTGTAGACCTTTAAAACAAACAAAATAACAATGTGTTAAATTGGATGACAGACTGTAAATTATCGAGCAGTTTCATTATGCCATCCCTGATTATCAACATCAGGTCGACTCCAGCAAAATGATGGCCACAGTAAGAAAATGCGTAAGCTAATTATGAACACCCTCTAATCACAATGAACGTGCCGTTCAAATTTGAGGAGTTCTCTGAATTCTTCTAGAACTCCATCATCAGAACTGAAATCAAATCAAAAAGATGAATGTCACAACTAGGATAATAAGTAGAGCTAGGTTTATTGACCAGTTCCACTTTGCCATCCCTGGTCTTCATCATCAGGTCCACTTCATCAAAATGTTGGCTCCCCCAAAACAATGTTTTAGTTACTTAAGGAAACCCTCAAATCAGAATGCATGTGCCGTTAAAATTTGAGGAGTTCTCTCAATCCCTCATGAAGTCCATCATCAAAATAGAACTATAATCAAATAGGACTATCTTGAAGGTATTTCTTTACAAAGAAAAGATGAATGTCTCAAATCGAATGATAGAGCTGGGAATTACAAAGCAGTTCCACTTTGCCATCCCTGGTCTTCATCATCAGGTCCACTCCACCAAATTGATGATGTTCGTAAAGAAATGCTCGAGTGTCTTAAGAAACTACCCAAATCATCATGCATGTGCCTTTCAAATTTGAGGAGTTCTCTCAGTTCCTCATGGATCCCATCATCAGAAATTGATTTAAAAAAAAACGGGACAAACCTGGAACTATCTATATACAGACAAAAAAATATTTTTTTAAATCGGATGATAGTCCTAGGAATTACCAAGCAGTTCCACTTTGTTATCCCTGGTCTTCATTATCAAATCCACTCCACCAAATTGATGATTTTCGTAAAGAAATGCTCGAGTTTCTTAAGAAATCACCCAAATCAGCATGCATGTGCCTTTCAAATTTGAGGAGTTCTCTCAGTTCCTCATGGATCCCATCATCAGAAATGGATTTTGAAAAAAACGGGACCAACCTGGAACTATCTACTTTCAGAAAACAAAAAAAAATTTAAATCGGTTCAGTAACAATGACGAAGTTATGAGTGAACATCCATTAAAAAAAAAAAAAAAAATCAGACGAATTGAGAACCTCCTCCTTTAGAAATATTGAAGTCGGTTGAAAAGACTCACCTTTCCGAACCGAAAATGAATAGGTACATTTTAGTTTGAACTTTTCGATGTCGGCATTTATTTTTTGTCAATAATTTTTAAGAAAAAAAAACCGACTTCATTTGGTTCCCGGTAAAAGTGAAATTAAGAATTTGTTTGAGTTAGCCAGTTTACTTCACAAATATCCAATACACCGCACGTGTACGATTGAAAATTGAGGAGCTTTCTTAATGTCCTAGGGCTTCCATCATTACATTTGAAGTATAATCAAACGGAACTCCCTTGTAGACCTTTAAACAAACAAAATAACAATGTGTTAAATTGGATGACAGACTGTAAATTAACGAGCATATTCATTATGCCATCCCTGATTATCAACATCAGGTCCACTCCAGCAAAATGATGGCCACAGTAAGAAAATGCCTAAGCTAATTATGAACACCCTCTAATCACAATTAACCTGCCGTTCAAATTTGAAGAGTTCTCTGAATTCTTCTAGAACTCCATCATCAGAATATAAATCAAATCAAAAAGATGAATGTCACAACTAGGATAATAAGTAGAGCTAGGTTTATTAACCAGTTCCACTTTGCGATCCCTGGTCTTCATCATCAGATCAAGTTCATCAAAATTTTGACTCCGCCAAAACACTGTTTTAGTTACTTAAGGAAACCCTCAAATCAGAATGCATGTGCCGTTAAAATTTGAGGAGTTCTCTCAATCCCTCATGAAGCCCATCATCAAAATAGAACTATAATCAAATAGGACTATCTTGAAGGTATTTCTTTACAAAGAAAAGATGAATGTCTCAAATCGGATGATAGAGCTGGGAATTAACAAGCAGTTCCACTTTGCCATCCCTGGTCTTCATCATCAGGTCCACTCCACCAAATTGATGATGTTCGTAAAGAAATGCTCGAGTGTCTTAAGAAACTACCCAAATCATCATGCATGTGCCTTTCAAATTTGAGGAGTTCCCTCAGTTCCTCATGGATCCCATCATCAGAAATTGATTTTGAAAAAAACGGAACAAATCTGGAACCATCTATTTTCAGAAAAAAAAATATTTTTTAAAATCGGACGATAGTCCTGGGAATTACCAAGCAGTTCCACTTTGACATCCCTGGTCTTCATCATCAGGTCCACTCCACCAAATTGATGATTTTCGTAAAGAAATGCTCGAGTGTCTTAAGAAACTACCCAAATCATCATGCATGTGCCTTTCAAATTTGAGGAGTTCCCTCAGATCCTCATGGATCCCATCATCAGAAATTGATTTTGAAAAAAACGGGACAATTCTGAAACCATCTATATACAGACAAAAAAAATTTTTTAAAAATCGGATCATAGTCCTGAGAATTACGAAGCAGTTCCACTTTGCCATCCCTGGTCTTCATCATCAGGTCCACTCCACCAAATTGATGATTTTCGTAAAGAAATGCTCGAGTTTCTTAAGAAATCACCCAAATCAGCATACATGTGCCTTTCAAATTTGAGGAGTTCCCTCAGTTCCTCATGGATCCCATCATCAGAAATGGATTTTGAAAAAAACGGGACCAACCAGGAACCGTCTACTTTTAGAAAACAAAAAAAAAATTCAAATCGGTTCAGTAATGACGGAGTTATGAGTGAACATCCATTAAAAAAATAAAAAAAAAAATAAAAAAAAAAATTCAGTCGAATTGAGAACCTCCTCCTTTTGAAATATTGAAGTCGGTTGAAAAGTTTTTATTTTAATGTATGTTCAGCGATTACTCCGAGCTCCGTCGATGGATTTGGGTGGTTTTTTTCTGTACGAAAGAAGTTATCTCCAATTTAGTGCCATAGAAATTTGGTGCTGACCTGATGATGGGATCCATGACAAATTAAGGGAGCTACTCAATTTTGCAAACCCACATCTATGGTGATTTCTGTGTTTTCTATAGTAAATTAACTACATGCGATTATATTACTAATTATAAAAGCAGACGTCTTTGAATAGTACAAAGTGTGCAGATTGTTTTAAGTGAATTTAGCTACTAATTTCATAAATGCCTAATATTTGTCTAGAATACGTCAAATTGATCTAAGTCTATATATTTTACGCTCAAACCACGTTATCTCTTCCTGTCGAACTGTCAGACTTTAAAGTGTTATTTCAAACGTCAAACTTCTATGAAATTATGACGTTTACATAACACTTTCACATTCTATGCAATCAAAATCTAGGAAACTTAGCAAAGATGGACTATACATACAGGTAAGTAATTCATTAACTTCTACTTATAGAATGGCATGAGCATCTGTGTGCCGTAAGTCTCTTTGGAACAAAATGTAATTACTTAAAAAAATGGCCAAGTGCGCGTCGGACTTGCGCATCGAGGGTTCCGTACCAACTTTGAGTTGCAACTGCACCATAATACGTCGTTATCGCGGGTACAATAACCAACTAGATAAAGAGCACATATCACAGAATGTCTATTTGGTAGAAGCGGGCATATTCTGCCTACAGCTACTAAGCATCTAAGAAGCTCTCTACACGTGGAGCTGGAGAGTTTTCGCTAGAAAAGAACTATAATAATTGAAGGCATGTTTACAAAAACAACATAACTAACGTTTTTGAGTAATACAAGTAGTCCAAAAACGGTCTTCAAAAAGGAAAAAAGACTAAAGAGTTTGCATTGCCGCTGCATAGTTAATCTATTTAAGTACGTATTGATACTCAAGTCAAGTATGGAGGTTGGGTATTAGAAATACCTAATGTTGATAAGTTTTTAACTCGTACGAGTAGGCATAGATGTTCCTCAAAATGAGTGTCGAGTCTGTTAATGCTTGTTTTTCATAATCTTCCTGTACTGTCAAATCGTTTTTGCACCCGCGATAACGACGTGCCATAAGTAGAAATTTGACGACATATTATTTAATATGCGGTACCTATTGTTTTAACTTTATTTAAAAGTCGGTATACTTACAGTATGATTTATTTAGCATTTAAATTAAACTATTCCAAACCCCCTTTAATTCATCCAATATTCTTTATAAAAATGATTACCTATGTGCCGAAACGGGCTAAGTTCCCCAGAATATGAACAAAGTACCCTTACTCTGAACATTGTAACCCAAAAGATGAACCAGTAAAAACGCAAAAGGAAAATATCTTATGAACGGCTGGCCACCAATAGATAAACGAGATAAACGGCAGGTGACTATTGAAGAATAAATAAGATTTCAATACAAACGGCAATTTCAGCGCGAGGCATATTTTCGGGGAGGCTCTCACAACCGCATAGGTACACGGATATTAGAGTTTTAAATGTCTAAATATGACGTAAAAGTGTTAAAGTTTTTGTGAAAAATACTCCTAAGCTTGTAAAGTACGTCAGGATTTAATTATTGTGTTTTATAAGCACCACGGTCATGTATTGGGGGTTGTTCATCTGTTGGGTTCCTCTACCCAAGTTTACCCAACTGCGTTGCTACTTACTCGTACTAGTAGTTTTAAACCAACGGTCAGCAATAGGCGGCCACATGCTGCCCGCGAACCGACCACTTGTGGTTGTGGCCCGCGAGTCTTATCTCCTTGTAACGTGGTCAACGAATTATCCTAGATGGAATGATCGAAAGCAGAAAGTTTAACCACGGGATACCTATTGTTAAGATTAGCGACAAACATACTAGAAGTCCTTGCCCCTCAGAATCTAGGAAACTCTTTAACTGAGAAAAAAGCTTTCGTTAGAAAACTCATAAGTAGATAATTAATCTTTTTTTATATTTGTAGGTGTATATGCATATGTGTCACTTACCGGTCAAAAATTATACAACTTTAAAAAAAATTGGGAAATTGAGCAATATTTCAGTGTTTTTTTTTTTTATTTATTTATTTAAGGTTCACCAACAATTGTTGACATCAATACATACACTTACTTACAAAGCTCAAACATATTTAAGGAGTGGTGTCACAATTACTTATAGGTAAACACCGCATGCACAACATTCTGGATAGGTATTAACAACTATAACAATCTATAGATTAAGAGAGAAAAAAAAAAAACTATAACCATACACATTTTAGATTATAAATAGAATACACTTTAAGTTAAATTAAAGTTAAATTCTGCTTAAAAATAATACATTTATTTAAATATTTTCAGCGCCAGTGTAAGGAAACTTGACTTAATTTTGTAAAAAACACTTTCGTACACTTTTTATAAATGTTTTAAGCGAATCAAAGTGCATATCCGCCATGTCACTGCAACCATTGGCAATTTTACAAAGTCTGCGTATCGGGGAGTTAGCACCTGATTCTGATCCTCTGAGAGGCGGGTATAAAGGGGTGATAGGATTTCTGGGATAGCGAGAAGGAGCGCGGAAATTTAGCATTAATAGTAGTTGTGGACAATCTATAACATGGTTTACTAATTTGTGCAGGAATGTTGCATCTAAGATCACCCGTCGGTGTTCCAGTGAATCCATTTTAAAATGTCGCAGTTTTTTTGTATAGGATATCGATCTTTTGGCTACAACACGTGCCTGAAAAGCCAAATGACGGGTAAACCTCTTTTGTATCCACTCTAACCGTAAGGAGTGAGAAGCATAATGTGGCCGCCAGACGACGCTGCAATATTCTAAAATACTTCTTACCAAACTGTTATAGAGTAGTATTTTGGTTGCACTGCGCTTGAAAGATTTACTGTTTCGCATAAGAAAGCCTAGGGTCATGGATGCCTTCTTGACAACATTTTCTATGTGAGGGATGAAAGTCAATTTACTGTCAAAGAAGACTCCAAGATCTCGAATGCTTTCAACTTCCTCTAGTATGCAGCCATTTATATTGTAAACTGACTGCGTTATATTTTGCTTACGAGTAAATTTCATGTGGACACATTTTTTTATGTTTAGATGCATTAGGTTACGGCGACACCAACTGTTTAATCTAACAATGTCACTTTGAAGTAGAGCGACGTCCTCAGATGTGTTAATAACTCGTGCAAACTTTAAATCATCTGCATACATATAAACCATAGAATTGTGAAAGCATTCTGTTACATCATTAATAAATATGTTAAAGAGGATTGGACCTAAATGCGAGCCCTGGGGTACGCCGGATGTTATACTACGATTAGACGATTGATAACCATTTACTACTACGTATAAAGTTCTTTTAGTTAAATAAGACTGTAGCCATTGTAACATAGATCCTGATATTCCATATGCCGAGAGCTTGTACATCAGTATTAAGTGTGAAACTTTATCAAACGCTTTGCTGAAGTCGGTATATATCACGTCTGTCTGTTTGCCTGAGTCCATGCTACTTGTTAGGAATTCAGTAAATGAGGTCAAATTCGTGCATGTGGATCTTGAGCTAACGAATCCATGTTGATGGTTGCTTAGATATGGTTTAAATTGTCTTTTTATATATGGGCAGACTAGGGACTCAAAGAGTTTAGCGAAACAAGAAAGAATTGATATTGGTCTATAATTTGAGATTAGACTATTATCACCTAATTTAGGGATAGGCACAACTTTAGCGATCTTCCAAGCTGTAGGAAAGATTCCTGAAGAGAGTGATTTATTAAAAATTAACCATAAGGGTTCCACCAGCTGGTATGCACAAGAAACAATAAAAATTGGTGGGATATCGTCTGGCCCGGCCCCCTTGTTGCAATCCATTCCTTTTAGCTTAATAAGTAACGTTTCTTTATCTATACCAACAGAAGACAAACTCTGGCTATTATTTAATAGAGATTCTAAAAACTGTGAATTATGCTCTACGCTGACGTCATCATTTTCTAAATTATAGACTGACGAAAAGTAGGACGCAAACATGTCACAGATTTCTGTATTGTCTGTGGCAACCGTTAACTCATGTGACATAGACGCCGGATATACACTTGATCCGCCTCGCTTAGCCTTAACGTGAGACCAAAAAAGCTTAGGATTTACAGCAAGTTCACTTTCCACCCTTGATATGTAAGCATTGTAGCTAGTGGTAGCCAACACTTCGCACCGTTTGCTTAGTAATTTCAGTTCTAGGGCATCCATCGGGTTTTTATACTTTTTATATCGAACTCTTATCTTGTTTTTTTCATTAAAGGCACGTTTAAGTTTTGTGTCAAACCACGGGGGAAAGCGTTTGTTTTTGGGCTTTAGAAACGGCACATGCTGTCTGACCACTCTTTTTATTACCTCAGTAAACTCGCTTAGCATATCATTTACATTAGTAAGGCCACAAAATATTTCATCCCATTTACATTCTTTAAGATCTTTGCGTATAAGATCATACTTGGCTTTATAAAAGTTTGGCCTAGAAGTTACATAATTATATGACAGACAAGGTGACCTGGCAAATGAAATAAGAACTTCAAGTGGGGGGTGGTAGGGGTCTATACTACTGAGAGGACTTACACTCTCGGAAACATTACATGACGTTACTGTTGACATGACTAAATCTAAAATACGGCCCATATTGTTGTTATTAAAATTAAATTGTTTGAGCTTGTTTATGCGTATAAAATCGATTAAAATCTCACTAAATCCTGGTGCTATGTAATTACTATATAGTTGATAGTTGGAGGTACTCTTGATAAATGTTGTATGAATCGACAATTGACACAGTTGATCTTTAGATAGTCCTGACTGGATTTAGCTAGGGAACCATAGAGAGCCAACTATAGTTTATTGGGGGAAAAGTTTGGTCCACCGCGCATCCGTCCGAAAGGCGAGGACTTCCCAACCCAAACCAACAACATCCCGTAGTTAAACATTCTGCTTTCCACCATTCTACTTACCTAAACCCCCTTTACTTTTCCTAGAGCACTCATTGACCAGGCTATTGACTATTTTGGGTAGGCAATGTGTATGGTAAAAAATTCTGAATTTTGCTAGGTATCTGTATCGACGTTGTTTTTATTTTATTATTGAAGGGACATAGAGATGGGCCTTAAAATGAATAGGTTAAAATTAAAATGACGTCACCTGAATTGTAGGTATTCAGCGTCGTTTGATTATAGTTTTCGCTGTAGGGTTAGAAGTTCATGGCTTGAAAAACATCAATAATTCACTAAAATACAAACAAATTGTAAACAGAAGAACATGTTAAATCAAATCACACCGAAAACTATCAAATTCAAGAGCGTTTTTAAAGGAATAAGGACAACCAACAATTCAGGTGCAACGTCAATTCAGATCCATACACTTTCTAATAAGGTAATTGCATCCATTATGTAGGTAGATAAATGTAGATATGGGTACCTACTCAATAAAAAGACGATGAAATTAATTTCTTTCTTTCAACATTTTTTTTTAAACATGGCTTAAAAAGAAACGTAATTAACTTTCATATTGAATGAAATGACGTTAGTTCCTACCTACTTACGCTCTCCTGGTCGATCGTTGGCATTTATCTCGATTAACCTATGTTGGCTGCGGGTATCGCGCGGATACAATTTACTTAACTCGGCCACCGACAATGACCGACATTCTTCGTACTTTTCATATAATAATTAATAAATCAGATCTCCATCGATGCACCGTAAGGCCTTCCGAACTAATCAGGTCAAACGGACGCAATATAAGATAATTGTTCATAAATACTCAACTAGGACGGGTGATTTTGTTACTTGGTTCGCATGCAAGCACCATCTGATTACCCGCACGACACATGCAAAACTATTCGTGATCCAAGATATTGTTGGAGAAAATTAGTACCTAATTACTCGGCTTAGTGTACCTACGGTCAAGGGGAATCTTAAATGTGTTAGGCAGCTTATAATTTTCTAGCTCGGTCGTGCGTTAAAATTGCGGGTTTTTACTGGAATCAATATGACTAAGTAAGCATTACTGTTTGCCTCGGGTTCTCGTTCGTTGATGAGATCCGAGCAGCTATAAAAGTTCGTATGGAGGTAAGTACCCAGGTATTAGTATCATAGCCAGGGTTAAACATACCCAATATCCGTGAGCAAACCGAAATACGAAATACCCAATTAAAATAAGATATCTGGTGGACATCAACGTGCATTAACATTATACAAACCTTGTATACCTAATATACGAGCAGAACTATTTCCATCCATTGGTGGTACCATCGGTAGGGTAGACCGGGGACAATTGAAACACGTTATAATTGAAGGGGTGTTTACAAAAACAACATTACTAACATTTTTTCGGATTTGTGTTTTTGGTGTCATCTTGTTCAAGTCCAAAAGATTTACGAACGGTGAAAAAATGGTAGTCCAAAAACTATTGTTTGTTTTGACAAACATAATAGTTATATGCAATTAAAATATCCTCCATACTACTATGTACTTAGAGCAACAGTAAAATAAATGATATATGTACTTAAATTTAGAGAAACTTAGTGGATGTCATAAGAAAATTTAATATAAAAAAAAATATTTTAGGAAAAATTGTTACTCAACTTTGCACAAAAACAACGTAACTAACCTAAATTTTATAAAAACTGCATAAGCGACAATAGTATTTTATACAATCGTGATATAATGAAGAGAAAAACTTAATTATGTTACGATTGTATAAAATACTTCTTCTACGAGTCATCATCATCATCATCATCATCATCTATGGAGGAACAATTTCATCATTCAATTTCATTGACTTAACACGGATGTAACACAAAAAGATGTAATTGCGCACGCCGGTCGGCGCAGGCGCGGGGGGCGCGATCGGCAAACTCGCAGGCGGCATCGCAAATAAGTATAAAATTTGTATGAGGTTCTATTATAGTTGCCTACAGCGTATCGAAATGAGATATTATAGTTGAGTTGGACTGTCTAATATCGAAAAGTATGAGCTTATAGTTTTGTCTATGTACTCGTAATTGACAGATTAAAGTAGGCGAGTAGAAAAAGTATATTTTATATCTTTTACGCAAAATAGAAAGTCTCAAAACAAATAAATAGATATTTCTAACTTTGTGACCATATATAGAACCTCCCTGAAAATCAAGCTTCAATCGTTATTATTCAAAGAGAAAATTAGTTTTATCACTCTCCTGTAAAATTATACTTAGTGTAGTTATACTACATGAAGTACTGATTACAAAAAAGTGAATGAATGAGTGAATGTTAATATCAATGAAAACACTTCAAGATATAGGTATTTGGAATAGGTATAAAAACCTTTTGGTCTATCCTACAATAAACTGTTGATCTTGCCATCGGTACGAAAAAAGAACAGTAATTTCAAATCCCGATGTCGTTACATAACAATGATATTGTGTGCGTGACCTCAAGTCTGGTGGAACTCCCTATACCTACGCGTCTGATGCATCCCTCGGAACACACGGTCAGCCATGTTTGAATACTTGTCCAGTAGCGCTCGAGCGCCGGTGCTATACGGGAGTACCTACGAGCCAAACCAGTTTTACGCGGTATAAACAGTACATTACTGCAGAGGCCGTGAAGTAAGAGATTGCAGGACGAGTTTGTGGTAGACTAAACGTGTGGTGGATTAAACTCGTCCTGCAATCTCTCTTCCGGCCGAAGCTTGTATCAGTGCTTTTCTCAAACATTGTAAGGAAATATTAAAATTAAAATAACTACTAGGTAAACAGTATCGCCTTGTGGCAATATTTTTGTGTATATGTTGAGAGAGACACAATACCTGTTACAGAAAGATTTATATGTTGATTTGATATGTTTAACATATAATAATACATCTTAGCAACAACTGATTAAAGAGGTCGCCCACTGCAGAGTTACGGAACTTTTTTTTATGTGGCATATTGACATGTTTTTGTATACATAATAAAACAATTAAAACTGAATTTTTTTTTGCTTATTGTATCCCAACAGTGGGACACAATAGGCTAGCAATATAATATTTTATTGCGTCTATTATTTAATTTTACATCCCAAATAATCCCGATGTCTGCAACACTCGTTGTCTCGGGTTGTGTGGGAACGGTTATGATTGAAACATTGTTATAGTTGAAACAAGCACTTTTGTATGAAACATAATTATGCTTGTTTTTTGCGATTCTACATCGTTATATCTTATAATTGCATTAAAACTACTTTGGTTTAGGTAAATGTATAACGTAGCAGCGACAAAGAAGACTCTTGTTTAGATGCTCATAAATTGAGGAATGTTTATTTTATGCTTGCGAACTTTTGATGAGCTCATTGTATGCCGAGGCAGTGATAGATGAAAAAGATTAAAACAAATATAAGTACGTACATTGTGCCGAAGATATTTGAGTGTTTCAACCGACCTCACATAGTGTTTCAATGAGGATTACCGCGATTCGATTTTCCGCTAGGGGTGCTAGTGGAACGTGGGTCCTGCAACATTTCAAACGTCACTTTGACAACAGAAACATGACCCGCATGAGTGGCGCCGCCTGGTGAGCGACAATACGGTAGCTCCCATTGACAGTCGTGTGGGGTCAATTGAACCACACTGCTCCATTCTCTTTATTACATCATTGTCAAAAAACTATGGATTATAGACAGATACCTAACCATGAAATATTTTGAGCGTACATCTTTCACAGCGGTTTTACTCAGTAACCATAAAGTATTTGGTAATGATATTACAACCTAACGTGTATTTTGGGTCTAACTTGAACGGGACTTTCAAAAAATGTGAAATAATTCAGGAAGATAGGATATAAGACGATTATTTTGACTATTTACTTATTTTCCTTGACGCCGACATGAAGAAGTTGTAGCAGGAGTAGCAGGACGCTGGAGAAGTGAAATATTTCCTTTTTTATGCACATGCATGAATAATACGTGTAGGTAACGGTAAATTTCTGAAATTATACCCACATAACCTACTAGGGACAAGCACATTTCTACGTACTATAGCGTTCAGAATTGCATGGTCAATTTATGAATGAATTCATTCATAAAGTGCCCATGCAATTCTGAACGCGTGTGTATATAACTACGTAACCAGCTACACACTCACACTTCTTTCAATTATCTAATAAAAATGTTCATAGAAAGTGTTTCACGAATAACTCTATGAATTTTATTGAATGACACTGGCATTTGACTGACATAACAAACTGCAACTGGCAGAGGACAGAATAAAATAAAAAAACAAAAACAAAACTACTCTTAGTAGTAGGGGAAGTAGTTGCACAAATGTATGGAGCAGCCTGCACTTTTGTCTCAGGCGACGCCGCTTGGCACGATTGATTGTTAGGTCAAACTAAGCCGATTTAGCCTCCTAGCCACGAGATCAACCTTTGGCTAACCCCCAAAAAAAAGGGGGGAAGGGGTCATCTCCCGAGGATCGGTCTATGCTTTATTTCGGCCTAGTTTTAGCAACAGTGTCAAGTTTGATATTATTTTCGGATAATTTAGGAACGAGGAATTCGTTTTTGAAATTAACTTTTTACCATTTCATACAAAAAAATTGAAAAAATTAAAAAAAAGTCGAAAATTAAAAAAAATATACAAAAAGTTTTGCTTATAAAATAAAAATTATACCGAATGTTGCAAATAAAAAAATACTAGAATATAGGCCAATTATCATAGACCTTAAAAAATATCACTTAAATAGCAAGTGTAAAGTAAAAATGGGATAAAAAAAAAATTTTCCATCGCAACGAAGGTGTAACCGTGCGCAGCGCAGCGCGGTAAGTTTCTAATTACCTCATGAACTATTGCGTTATTCACACAAAATTAAACACTTTTAATAAATAAACATAGTACTTTTCTGAATATTACTTCTTTATTTAGCATAAGCCTCCGCATGCGCAAAGCTCCGTACATTTGATTTCGCGTTTTACACAATTCCACACATCCCATAAGGTGCACCTAGTCTTGCATCTGTATCGTATTAGTTCTGTACAACACATACATTAGATGCTACCAGCAAAGGATTCCATAAAGGTGCCCACGTATCAGTTTTCACACTTTTCACCCATCCCCAGTTGGACGGAGATGGTAAATCTTGACGGGGTATTAGGAGTTCTTTGCACACATGTCCCCCTTGACATTTTTTACCAAGTAAATGCTTTGAAAGCGCATCTTTTGCTGGCGGTCAATTTTCTTAAGTCCTGTCTTTTTTGTGAAAAAGTACTTTCTGTATCTGTTCATTATCATCATAATTTCAGCCTGTAAGCGTCATCACTGGTAACACACATTGGTTGTACACCTTAGTTTTCAGGCAGTGGGGGATTTTGGTCGAGAAGACGTTTTGTAGTTTACCGAACGCTGCCCAGCCGAGTTGGATACGTCTACTGACCTCTCTCTCTCAAAATTGGACTTACCTAATCGGACTACTTGTCTTAGGTATATATATTCGTCAACAACTTCAAGAGTAGAGTTTCCAACAGTCAGTGCGGCGGGTGTAACATGGACGTTATACATGACCTTCGTTTTGTCCATATTCATTTTAAGACCCACTTGTTGAGAAACTCTATTGAGGTCACCGAGCATTTGTTCTAGATCCTCCAGCGACTTAGCCATGACTACTATATCGTCGGCAAATCGGAGGTGTGTGATGTATTCGCCGTTGATGTTGATGCCAAGTCCTTGCCATTCCAGGAGCTTGAAGGAATCCTCTAGAGCAGTGGTAAACAGTTTCGGCGATATTATATCTCCCTGTCTTACTCCTCTCTTTAGGGGGATTTCCTTCGTGGACTGCTCCTGTACTCGGACTGACATGGTGCCGTTGTTATACAAACACTTCAGCACTTCGACGTACCGATAGTCAATACGGCATCGCTGGAGGGATCAAAGAACAGCCAATGTTTCGACCGAATCTAATGCTTTCTCATAGTCCACAAACGCCAAGCATGATGGCCGATTATAGTCCCCGGTCTTCTGTATAATCTGCCGCAGCGTGTGTATGTGATCTATGGTACTATATCCTTTTCGGAAACCGGCTTGTTCGGTAGGCTGAAAGTCATCGAGCCTGCGTTCGAGACGGTTCGTGATGACTCTCGAGAACAGCTTATAGACGTGGCTCAGCAGTGTTATGGGCCTGTAGTTCTTCAGTAAGGTTTTGTCACCTTTTTTGAAGAACAGAACCACAACACCCCTGTTCCACGCCTCAGGCGTTTTACCTTCGAGCAAGGAGGAATTAAATAGCTTCTGAAGGACTTTCAGTACCGGCGTCCCGCCCGCTTTCAGAAGCTCTGTAGTGATTCCATCCTCGCCCGGTGCCTTGTTGTTCTTAAGCTGTTTGAGAGCCATCCTAATCTCGTACAGGCTGATATCCGGGATATCCTCAGTCCATCGCTGAACAAACAGGCTCAGAGGAGACCGAGGTATATAGCTATCCATAGAACCTCTCTATCTCCCGTAGCATCTCTGACTTATTCGACGTTACGCTATGCCCTCGATCTTCAGCTTTGTCAGCTGGCTTTGCCCAATAGACGCATCTCTTGCGAACACTTTGGAGCTTTGGTTCCGCTCAATGGTCTCTTTAATACGCTGAGTATTGGCGGAGCGTATATCGTGTCACAAGGACTTCATAATCTGTTTATTGAGCTGCCTATATGACTCAGCGTCTTCGGAGGTTTGGAGCGGCATAGAACGCCGATTAGCCATGAGGTCACAGGTGTGTTCGGATAGTTTTTGAGGTCTATTTTTATGGTAGATTTTGAAATACTTGGACCCCACCGTATGGACAGTTTCTACCAGCCTGCTGTTAATTTCGTCCACTGATGTACAGCTGTCTAGCAGTTCGAAGCGATTTGACAGTTCGAGTTGAAAGCTTTCAAGGTTTTGGATATGTGCATTCGACGGTCGGAGCGTGGACTTCATCATACGGAATCTTTCCAATTTGACATTGATATTCAATATGCCCCTGACGATTCGGTGATCGCTACCGGTTTTAACCCTGTGGATCACAGAGACATCATTGAATATCTGTCTTTTGGTCATGATGAAGTCAATCTCGTTTTTCGTTACACCGTCGGGACTCATCCAGGTCCATTTCCTGTGCGGCGGCTTCTGGAAGAAGGAATTCATCATAAAGAGTACTTCCTTCTCCAGAAAGTCGGCCAACCTCTGTCCTCTGGGGTTCCGCTGCCCATATCCAAATTGCCCCACTCTCAACTCATCATCGCTTCTACAGCCCAGCTTTGCATTGAAGTCTCCCACTACCCCCTACTAATCCCTACTAATGTCCTCATACATAGCTTCCACCTCATCTTTAGAGGACTTCGAGGTTGGGGCGTATACCTGTATGACCTTCAGCGAATACCGCTTGAATATTCTGAGTATAAGGCACGCTACCTATTAAACACATTTCCGATGGACACACCTTGGGATTTCTGTTCTCCCTCCCGGTAGAAGAACAAGTGGCCGGACTGTAAGGTTATCGTATCCTCTCCCTCTCTGCGGATCTCCGATAAACCAATGACGTCCCAGCGCAACTTGTTTACCTCTTCTTCCAGCTCAACTAGCTTCTCTTCCAGCCTCAACGTGCGCACGTTGTGTGTTACCAGGACCAGTTGTTGTCGTCTTTGGGGTTGGTAGCCGGATCTCTTCCGGGGATTCTTAGCACCCCCTGCCCCGCCGTTATCGTGGCCCCTACCGTAGCCAGAAATAGCGGGGCCGCCGGGGACTAAGTGGCCTGGTTTTTTGGTGTATTTCCATTGGATGCAGCACCTTATAAGACTGTATTTTATTTACTTAAGATCAGATAAAGCACTCATTCTTCCAATACTTCAAGCGTTCACCAGATGTCATACCATGTAGTTTTTTCACGGTAAAGGAAAAAAATGAGTTGGAAACATGGAACACGTATCTAACCGCTTCTGAAAGCTTCCAATGGGCAATAAAGGGAGATATTGACCAAGCTTTTCCAATATTGGAAAAAAATTGCTATTGCAAGTAAAAAAGGTAATAGATATATTATCAGTAATATGTACCTAATGTATCTATGAGAGCAGGTAATGTGACATGTATCGTGCGATTTAATCATAATTTTTTCACATATTTGTGTAATTTGTATTTATCTTTAACAAATAAACATTTTTCTTCTTCGGTCCTTTGAACATGCTTTCTTACACGTATTACTATTGTTCAATTGTTTATTTCAGTTCGGCATCTATCACTGACATTGAAAGATGCAGAAAGTATATTTTCACAAAAAAGACAGGATTTAAGAAAATTGACCGCCAGCAAAAGATGCGCTGTCAAAGCATTTACTTGGTACAAAATGTCAAGGGGGACATGTGTGCAAAGAACTCCTAATACCCCGTCAAGATTTACCATGTCCGTCCAACTGGGGATGGGTGAAAAGTGTGAAAACTGATACGCGGGCACCTTTATGGAATCCTTTGCTGGTAGCATCTAATGTATGTGTTGTACAGAACTAATACGATACAGATGCAAGACAAGGTGCACCTTATGGGATGTGTGGAATTGTGTAAAACGCGAAATCAAATGTACGGAGCTTTGCGCATGCGGAGGCTTATGCTAAATAAAGAAGTAATATTCAGAAAAGTACTATGTTTATTTATTAAAAGTGTTTAATTTTGTGTGAATAACGCAATAGTTCATGAGGTAATTAGAAACTTACCGCGCTGCGCTGCGCACGGTTACACCTTCGTTGCGACGGAAAAATTTTTTTTTATCCAGTTTTTACTTTACACTTACTATTTAAGTTATATTTTTTTTAATGTCTATGATAAATGGCCTATATTGTAGTATTTTTTTATTTGCAAAATTCGGTATAATTTTTATTTTATAAGCAAAACTTTTTGTATATTTTTTTTAATTTTCGACTTTTTTTTAATTTTTTCAATTTTTTTGTATGAAATGGTAAAAAATTAATTTCAAAAACGAATTCCTCGTTCCTAAATTATCCGAAAATAATATCAAACTTGACACTGTAGCTAAAACTAGGCCGAAATAAAGCATAGACCGATCCTCGGGAGATGACCCCTTCCCCCCCTTTTTTTGGGGGTTAGCCAAAGGTTGATCTCGTGGCTAGGAGGCTAAATCGGCTTAGTTTGACCTAACAATCAATCGTGCCAAGCGGCGTCGCCTGAGACAAAAGTGCAGGCTCACTGCAACTAATTCCCCTACTATAGTAACCAGCTCGCTCCGTGCGTTCTGTTTGGTTCAACCACACTAAGAGAAGAGGAAACGGACATAAACTCAAAACAGAAAGACTAAGAATAACGACGGCAGGTTTTAGTCTAGACAAAATAGAGCAGAAATTAAAAAGTGGCAATATCGTAGTGACATCCCGCTTTTTTACACGTATTGATTTAAAAGGGACGACACTATGACGGTCTATCTTGCCAAGCTGTACGTATTCGTGACGTGATCCACAGGTGGATGAAATCTATGTGTACAAAACCGATGCGAACTTATTGCGAGATACGAAAAAACACTAAGCTTTAAGCTTATCAGTTCTAAACACTAAGGGTTAGCTACTAAGGGTTGGTACCCTGGTTAGCCCACAAATCCGGAGTTAGCTGTTATATTTCATACTAAAAAACGATTAAACTCGGGTATGTTGGCTAACCCTGGGTGGTGTAAGCGGCGCTAAGACTTCAATCCGTAGACTTTCGGAACTTAAATAAGATTTAGAAACATAATTATGTACACAATTACAACCAACTGATGACCTAGGTCATTCTGTGACATCAGAAGTGGTATAATATGTTAACGCATTAAAATACTTCATACTGCGTCATTTTATCATCAGCAATTTTCAACCCGAACTTTTTTTTGATGACACTTATGGGGTTGAACAGTAAAAAACTATTGTGTCTCACAATACTATATTTTTATATTGATTTTTTACTTACAACATACATATATTTTCTACACAAACAGTCGATAATTCAAACCCAATCGTTTTCCTGTTAAATAGTCGCATAAGTATTCCCTGAAATGCTAAATATTTAAATTCCTAAAGAAATCGTAAAATCTTTACTATACATATAAATGACAAAGAAATGCACAAGTAAAAACATGATTATCAGAATATGCGTTTTAATTAATCAAAGAATAAGCACAATAATCTACTTGATACATTTTCGACCCAATGCGGGTCAATCCGTGGGCAATACGGATCCAGAGTATCGTGAGTCACAATTTTATTGCATGTTCCCTTTATTCGTGATGCAAATTCAAGGGGATAATTTATCTATAAATAAGTGTTCCTTTCCATAGACATATATTTAATCATATCTGTAATTCAAATAAACACGCAATGAAGTCGTGACTCGCGTTACTTTTACATAGATTGACCCATACGATGTCCAAGGTAAGGGTTAATTTCTATACTCTGTAATATAATGTTAACGGATTACGATATATATATATATATATTTTTTTTTTTTTTAAGGTGACATGGGTTACACTTCGATATTTTCATGATTAATTGTTTAAGATAAAGGCGAAAATTCACTACGGCGCATGACCGCGAAATATAAGTTCTTTAAACTTGATTGTATGCCGTCCTGGCTAATGTACAAACAACAAGAGTCACCCTTAACTGACCACGGGAAAGCCATATGCCGTAGCAAGGTCAGTTAAGTGTTGACGATGATACGTGCTCGGGTGCGCCGGAGTGGGTTTTCGCCACAAACTGGACTTTATGTAATCTACACAAAGAACATGCGGCTGTAGGCGAGCATCTTGTCGAGCACGCGCAGCCGCCGCGGTTGGCGCTCCAGTTGCGCGTTGTCGAACTTCTCGTCACTGTAATACATAAACAAAATGTTATATAGGGGGGAGTCGGATATATCGTACCGCCGGTTAAATTGTACCACCTCTAGATTTCCTACTAACAACCTATTTAACTTGCTTATGGGGCACCCAACAGAGCGCCTATGTTATAATTATCAGTTATCGAAATAAAAAATTTCAAACAGTCAAGAATGAACTTGAGAGAAAAAAATAGGTTTTTGTCGGACTTAATGTAAACTTTCAATGTGATTTAGTAATTGTATTACTTGTGATCTAGATCGATTAAAAATACAGAATTAACCGTATTTCACTACAATATTTATCAGCTTTACTGAGTGGTATTTGCAAATTGTCCAAGTTTTGTGGTAATATATATATATTTTTTTTCAAAAAAATACCTGGTCGGTTAAATCGTACGTACCTACGACTCGTGTCCGCTTACACACTAGTCGAAAATCACCTACTTTCCGCACTTTTGCATAAATAGCTATTCTATTGTTCATAACTAAGATACTGGTCGATATGCCGGACGCAAACGAAGTCCAAAAGAAACCTACCTAGCACAGCATCGAAGAGACTTCTTTTGCCGTAGCGAACATTGACAAGAAAAAATCTCTCGCGATACCAGAAGCGTCCGGCAACGCGTGGCCAGCGCCCAGGGCGCACGGGACGCGCTACGCTCTAAAGGATAATTTGCGTGCTCCGAGTGGGGCTGGCCACAGCATTGCGTTGCGGGGATGCCTGTTACGCTCTTGCGAAATCAAAAGAGATTTCCTTCACCAGTATGTCCTTCCTTCCTTTCCCATCCGTTTCAATGCTCTCCACCGCTACTTTAACCACTGCTCAACCCTAGCGAAACCGAGATTTCGGCTAGTATTTATGAACCAAAAATAATGTCCCCATCGATTAAACACACAACAGAAACTATTACGAAACTGATCTGCGCGCGTTATTCGTACAAGTGCGCGAGTACAGGTGGCACAAGTAATACGTGGGGTGCCCTACCTCGTCGTGCTTCAAGATTCCCGTCGTTGCACGAGGCATGGCACCGCGTAGTTGTCGCCCTGCCCTTGATAGCTTGGTACGACAACTAAAGTGTAAGCGGGACACGAATATTGCACTGATACTCACTGTGTGAGCGAGCGAGCACGCAGGCAAGCGAGATGCGCGTAGTACGTGGGCGTCGGGTAGGACACGGAGCGCATGCAGCGCGAGTACAGATGGCACAGGTAGTACGTGAGCTGCTCCACCTCGTCGTGCTTCAAGTTGCCGTCGTTGCACACGGCGTGGTACCGCGTCGGCCGCGCCGTGCCCTTGATAGCTTGGTGCGACACCTAATGAGGGAGCGAAACATGGAATTTTGAAAGAAAGAAAGAAAGAAAGAGAAAGAAAAACGTGGACGCTTCAGTGTACAAAAAAAAAGACAATACGGTTAGAATAATAGCGTCACCGAAAAGGTTTCTACTCAGCTTGATGTCAAGGTACCTTTTGCGTACCTTGACGCTGGTCTTCCGCAGAAACCTTTTCAATAAAACGTGACAAGTTGCACAAACACACAAACATGCATGTAAGATAGTATGCTCTTATTTTTCCTTAAATGATACCTACATATATATTTACTTTATATAAGTCTGAGATCAACATCAACAGCCTCAAAAGCTTATTGCTTATTGTATTTAGCGGTTGGCCACATTGCAACAAAGTTATATTATAATTTGATATCACATATGACCCAGTCATGAAACTTTAATTTTTGCCCCCTCTTTTGTCATGTCTTTATCATCCTGCTAATTTTATAAACGCGAAAGTTTGTATGGATGTTTGTTACTCTTTCACATAAAAACAACTGAATGGATTTTAATGAAACTGTACAATAATATAGCGTATACACCAGGATAACACATAGGCTACAATTTATTAAGATATTGCGCAGACGAAGTCGCGGGCACCAGCTAGTTGAAAATAAATTAAAATATATGATAAATCCTCTCTCAATGTGCCTGGGTCAACATTGTTTATAAATCGGTATCTTAAGTAAATCTCCAGATATTTAGCGATGTGACAGACAGACAGACATACAGACTGAGTGAACTTTGAACTTCGAAAATATCGTATGTTGCTGTCTCGTTCACCTCAATATCATTTAACGAAGGAACAAAAGAGACTCAATGACACAGGATGACAGTTTTTAGGGTGCCGTACCAAAATGGTAAAAAAGGAACCCTTATGTTATGGTGCGATAACATAAGGGTTCCTTTTTTACATTACATAAAGTAACTAAGAAAAAAGTTTTTCGAAATACTGTCCCCCTCCGATTTGATTGATTTTTATATATGTTATAGGTTTTGATCACTTTTCAGGACTTTGAATGACAATTTATCCCAACAGGATGAGTTTGGACCGCTATAAAAAATACGTGTTTGGTATTTTAGACTATTCTATACTGTAACATATATCAATATCATTTAACGCAGGAACAAAAGAGAAATTAAATCTGAGGGGGACAGTTGGGTACCTTTTCTTGTAAGTTACCGAAAAGAAAGTCTCTAAATAGAAGATACAAAATAACTTTCAAAAGGCATTTCAATTACAAGATCAGATATATTATACGTCTCTGTATCTTAAATACTTTTATCTGAGATAAGTTACACCTCTGCTAATAAAGTACCTACTTACCAAGTAAAAGTCCAGTTCAGTGGCATGCACAATGTGTTTATCCACCACGGTTCCAGGTTCCACATTCCTTGGATTATTTTCACCCGAAAACAATCTGCAAAAGTGTTTAAAATCATTAAAGTTTCAAATTAGCCACTTTAATACTTATTATTTTTTGTTGCGCAACTCCAAGTCAGTGTTGGCTTTGTAGGATTGAGCAAATGCCAAACAACCTGATTTAGCGCCGTCGATGTTGTCAATTCCATTACGTAATGATATCGCGGTAAAGTGACTAATGCTTCGGTACGAGCAAGAGCAAGCATTAGAAGGTACTCTACGCCTAAACTGTGATAGATCGCATTAATGCGGTGGACATTTGGACAATGACTAACCTGGTGTGATGTCGCTTCTGCACCAGCAGGAACAACACTTCAGGCTTCACGCTCGAACCGGTCATCCGCTGGTACGCCTTATACACGGCCAGCAACTCGCTGTTCATCACCTAAATCACAAATAGATATCCTATTAGCATTTGGGATCCAATTATAAGTTAGGCAACTACTGGACAAGGAGATATGATAACGACTGATACTCGTAGTGAAAAAGTAAGCTAACGATTAATATAAATACATATAAACACTACCGCTAGGATTTAGGACCACAACACAACAACTACGTACAGCCAAAATAAGAGATACCGATGTATTTACCTGAGCAAATTGTCCCTCGGACACACCATCGCGGAACACATATATCTTTGTCGGCAAAAATCCGTTGCGCTGCCTATAAATCGTAAGATGCTCGACCATGATGTCCTCGAACTCAATAATCATTTCTTTCTGTAAAATAAGACATAAGACATTTATAAGACATTTATTTATATTCACAATGTAAATTTTACAAAAATCATAAATAAATCTTCCCCCAATTTTATTTGATGGTGTTATAATTCCCTACTCACAGCAAGTTAGGAATTTGGGCTTAATTATAGATAAGACCTTATCCTGGGTACCCCAAGTCAACGAAGTGAGTAGGAAGATGTTTGCCGCGGTAGGTTCTCTTAGAAGGCTGCGAAATTTTCTACCCATTCCGACCAAAATTGCGCTTGCCCAAACTCTCCTTCTTCCCATTTTGGACTATGCTGACGTAGCATATCTAGATCTTAACGAGGATCAGCTTAATAAACTTGAGCGTATTCAAAATATTTGCATCCGGTTCATATTTGGGTTACGCAAATATGACCATGTTTCCCTTTTCCGCACGCAGCTCAAGTGGCTCCCTATTCGTCTTCGCCGTGACTATCACGTTCTGTCCCTTCTTTATACTACTCTTTTCTTTCCTGCTACTCCCTGTTATCTTAAAGAACGTTTCAATTATCTCCGCTCTGTTAGATCATCTAGCAATTTGCTTCTGTCCTTCCCGTCATCCTCTTCAAAATTTTATAGCTGTTCTTTTACATTCCAGGCTGTTCGGCTTTGGAACTCCCTGCCCCTACACATCAGGCGCGCGCAATCTCTCGCTGTTTTTAAAAAACTGCTTAAAGAGCATTACCTGTCTCTCCCGTAATATATACTATATAGACTTACCTATCATTTATTGTCTTTCTATCTGCTTCTTTTTCACTGTATGGCTTGTATGTTACTGTTATAAGAATATTATATATATATATTTATGTAAGTTTATGTATGTCTATTTATACTATTCTTATATGTGTATGTTTATTGTTTTGCTTGATTTGTGTGATTGTTAAGTGCATTTCATCCTTTTTTTTTGCAACGCCTACTCTTCAAGGATACGTTTTTAATGTTTCCGCTACCCAAAGGTTGTCTGGAAGAAATCGCTTTTTAGCGATAAGACCGCCTGTTGTTTGCCTCTGTGTTAATCAAATGTTTGTACCTTGTAAATGTTTTGTTCTTTCTCATGTACCGAGGTGTGCAATAAAAAGTATTCTATTCTATTCTATTCTATTCTATCATAAAGCATTAGTCCCCGCACTAGGCGACGCCTGTTTCGCGGGAAACCACACATTTTTACTCAAAGGAAAAGGATGAATAAATAACATATAACATTATGTGTGTATGTATGTATATATGTATGAAGTGTGAATGTGTGTTTCATGGTGTATGTGTAATGTGTGTATGGGTGAGCTCTACTTAAGTATTCTCAGCAAGTTCTCTATATCTTCATAACAAAGCGATTTAAGCCACGATTGTACTTTAGTTTTTATTTCTTTTGACGAGAAATCTTGTAAAGGGAATTTTGTGCATATTTTCAACCGACTTCAATATTTCTAAAGGAGGAGGTTCTCAATTCGTCTGATTTTTTTTTTTAATGGATGTTCACTCATAACTCCGTCATTACTGAACCGATTTGAATTTTTTTTTTTTGTTTTCTGAAAGTAGACGGTTCCTGGTTGGTCCCGTTTTTTTCAAAATCCATTTCTGATGATGGGATCCATGAGGAACTGAGGGAACTCCTCAAATTTGAAAGGCACATGCATGCTGAGTTGGGTGATTTCTTAAGAAACTCGAGCATTTCTTTACGAAAATCATCAATTTGGTGGAGTGGATCTGATAATGAAGACCAGGGATGGCAAAGTGGAACTGCTTCGTAATTCTCAGGACTATGATCCGATTTTAAAAATATTTTTTTGTCTGTATATAGATGGTTTCAGAATTGTCCCGTTTTTTTCAAAATCAATTTCTGATGATGGGATCCATGAGGAACTGAGGGAACTCCTCAAATTTGAAAGGCATATGCATGATGATTTGGGTAGTTTCTTAAGACACTCGAGCATTTCTTTACGAACATCATCAATTTGGTGGAGTGGACCTGATGATGAAGACCAGGGATGGCAAAGTGGAACTGCTTGTTAATTCCCAGCTCTATCATCCGATTTGAGACATTCATCTTTTCTTTGTAAAGAAATACCTTCAAGATAGTCTTCATGAGGGATTGAGAGAACTCCTCAAATTTTAACGGCACATGCATTCTGATTTAAGGGGTTTCCTTAAGTAACTAAAACAGTGTTTTGGCGGAACCAACATTTTGATGAACTGGATCTGATGATGAAGACCAGGGATCGCAAAGTGGAACTGGTAAATAAACCTAGCTCTACTTATTATCCTAGTTGTGACATTCATCTTTTTGATTTGATTTATATTCTGATGATGGAGTTCTAGAAGAATTCAGAGAACTCCTCAAATTTGAACGGCAGGTTAATTGTGATTAGAGGGTGTTCATAATTAGCTTAGGCATTTTCTTACTGTGGCCATCATTTTGCTGGAGTGGACCTGATGTTGATAATCAGGGATGGCATAATGAATATGCTCGTTAATTTACAGTCTGTCATCCAATTTAACACATTGTTATTTTGTTTGTTTAAAGGTCTACAAGGGAGTTCCGTTTGATTATACTTCAAATGTAATGATGGAAGCCCTAGGACATTAAGAAAGCTCCTCAATTTTCAATCGTACACGTGCGGTGTATTGGATATTTGTGAAGTAAACTGGCTAACTCAAACAAATTCTTAATTTCACTTTTACCGGGAACCAAATGAAGTCGGTTTTTTTTTCTTAAAAATTATATTATAAATGAATGGATGAAGGAATAAGCAGAATCTTTGGGCAAACGTTGATTTTGTTGGTGGAACCTGAACTCTGAAGTTGCGTTTTTGTGATGATTCAATGTATTCGGTGGAATTTAACACTATTTAATAAAACATATGATATGATAATCTCGTCCACACATAAAATATGATTATAATAAAACTACTTAGGTTTTTTTTTTCAAGTTTTTTTTTTGATGCTAACAATTTTAACAAACCTGAACATCAGGTTGCGTTGTTTTCTCATATCACATAGGTCATATAACTACCTCCGGTTAGTTTAGTTATAGAATAGAATAGAATAGAAATTATTTATTTGATTCACAGAAAAAACCCTAATCTATTTACATCTTGTACAAAATATCAGAGAGAACCAAAATGGATGCCACTCAGCAGCAGCTTATTCGAAGTAAGAAGTGGGTCGACTTTAGCTTGCAAAATTTGACTCAAACAATAACAAACAGAAGAAGCTAAATAAAAGCTTGTATTTAAAAAAATATATAATTACCTTAGGTGTTTGAATACTCAATCCAATATTGTACATGAAGCACTTTGGATCAATCGACGCTGTCACCGCAGCAATACTTGGCACGGAAGTCTGAAACATGGGTTACCATTATACATACTATTTCCAATTAGCAAATGGCATGGAATAAGAATATAAAATATCTGGCGGAGAATCGCAACTGATGAACCAGCACTCGAAACCGCAAGCATTTGCCCTTCGGGTAAGAAAACAAAGAGCACAAGTTCTCAAATTCTGTAGGACAACAGGTACGTAAAACATCACTTTCTGAGCATCTGTATTAAAAAGATAGACATACCTGATCGGGAGATGGATGTGTGACGTCAGCTCCCACGACCATGACCTTGCCGTCGCGGAGACAGTTGGGCAGGCTCCTGTTGTCCAGGGCTTGGTTGATGCCCATCAACTTTGAATTTACCTAACATACAAATATATGAAACAACCTGGAATATTTATAACAGAAATAATCTAGATGTCTAGATTAACTGTCAATTTGATTGCTACAGTATAAGTTTCTTGTCTTTAATTGAATTTTTGATACATATTGATAAGCTTTTATCGCTGATTGTTATTTTATTTTAACGGTCGGTAACGAATACTTGAGTGTTAGGCACAAGACAAATTCTAACAAACCCAAACATTATGAGGTTGCGTTTATTTATCACAGATATCCTATGGCCACCTCCCGTTTCGCTTATCACATCAACACAATGGCACCATTTTGTTGTCACCCAACTTAGATGAATAATGGGAAGTGGGCTTAATTTAGCTTGCAAACAAAAAAATAAATCAACAAGGCAAGCTAAATATAATAAAAATTCAGACGAATTGAGAACCTCCTCCTTTAGAAATATTGAAGTCGGTTGAAAAGTTTATCAATATGTTTCAATTTGATACATAAAAAGTCGGTTAATAAATGGTTTAGCAAATTATTTATTATGTAACCAGAAGGGCGTAAAAGACGTTCACGGAACCAAGATGTTAATTCTTAAATTCCATGTAACTGCTATCAACAGGGTTTTACCTTTAGCAGGATGTTGCGTGCTGTCTGAGGGTTCATGCGCTTGGAAGCGGTCTGCTCCTTGATGCACTGGGTCAGGATCCCCACATCGCGCTCCGCCATTTGCTTCACCTGTTGAATATAGCAAATTTAGCAAAAGGTATAGCGTTTGGTATGGGTAAACCTCAAGCTTGTAGGCCTGCAGACTTCGTATTTGGTATTGACTGATTTGTATTAAAATAATGCAGGCCTGGAACTGACACAAACCGAGCCCTTGATGTCGGAGCAATTTTTCCCATTGTGAAACATACTTTTCTATTTTAGAAACCACAAAGGTCAACTGCAATTTTGTTAAAGGCGCAGCCATACTCGGTATTTTTTAAGAAATCCTCGTCATTATCAATGTCTCTTCCTATCCTATCCCGCATAATATCCTTCCCATTTGAGAACGTTTTTGGCTGGATTCCTTCAAGACGGTTTAAAACGAGATTTGATGTGGCCTAATTAACGTAGCAAAATCCACAAACCCTATGATAGCAGTCGCGCTCCCTTGTGGGCACTATGATGAACAGGAACTTGACTTGGTCTTCCAAGCACTTGAACAACACGCTGCGCAACTCCTGCATCCTCTGGTTGAAGCATTTGACCACCGGCTCTGACACGGTCATTCCCATCTGCCGTCCGCAACTCATCATCTAAAAGTAAATGTTGAGAATAAGTGATATAACTTGTGTACAGTTCGTGTACTATAAGAATATCGGTCGAAATTATATAATTTTTATAATGTATCGGCGAATTCGGCGGCAACGCGCGTAGCAAAATAGTAAAGAGAGAAGATGGCTAATGTAATAAACCATCCATAAACCTTAATTTATTAGCGTGATACTAAATATTTACTTGAAAATAACTACATTTACTACATTTGACTTTCTGTCTATTAGAATTAGAAGTAGTAAATGAAGGTGCCACATTCTGTTTTAAAAATTAGTCTCGCACGAATTTAAAATTCTGATTTTATTTTGTTGAGATTATGACAAAATAAATCAAAATCCTGAGGCTACAATCGTGCAGAATCCAGCACGCTTAGCACAAGACGTCCCGCGACTTCCGGTAAATGAAAGACACGCGTCAGGGTCTAATCCGAAGCGTTTAAAAATTACAGTGTCTCTACCATGAGTTGCTATAAATTTATAAGGATAGATTTCGACAAGTTATTTACAGTTGCATCCCGCTTCCACCCGCAAGTGCGAGCAAGATGCACTGACTATATATGACAATATATATGCTAGGAATAAATATTGAAATCTTGGAAAGGCGTCACATACCAAGCTGATGATATTGGCCGGGTCCAACTGTGTCCTTGGGTGGGGGTCGATCACGATGAATCCCCAGCGCTGCAGGGCCTCGGGCTTCAGTAGCCTGTTAGCTTGCCATGACCCATTCCTGACAACAATATAAATAAGTACTTAAAATGCCACGTTTTTTAACAATTTAGTGAGCCATTCCTGACAACAACACATTTGTATTTTAATATAAATAGGTTTTTTAAAAGGCCCCGTATTTTAACAATTTAGTTGCATTGTTATATACCTATTTTATCATATAAGAGTATGAAAATCTTAAGCTCAACGCTATAAATGTTTCAAAATTGACCTTATCCAATAAAACAAGCATTGCAAATTATATAACTCGTAATGAATAAACGTAAGTACCTAGGCTCGACGATGCCGCTGCCGGTCTCGAGCTTGGGTGGAGCCAAGACTTTCGCATCAACTGGGAAGAACTTATTGGAAATTTCCAAACCAAAGTCTTTGAAATCTTTGTTCTGGGAATAATCCATCTGAAAAAAAAACAATTAATATTTACCGTCGAATGGCGTGTCCCCTATAATTTTCGCCATCCTATTGATAAAGCGTTTGATGACCAAACATTTCGACATTACATAGTTATACCCCCTCCGCTAGGTATCCGCTTTAAAGACGCGTATATATATACAATAATTTAGTCACACACAAAGTCATTCATATCAATAGGAAATTATTGAGTATGGAGCTCGCAAAGCTGCGTCCATAAGAAAAAGTAAGTAAATATGGCCTCACATCTTTGATGACCTCCTCGATCTTGCGCTTGCGCTCGTCGGGGGGCGTGGCCGCCTGCCGCACCATCGTCGAGAGCTGTATCTCGTTCAGCTGCCTGTTGCGAGCCTGTATCAATACATTTTGCCGTCAGTAAGTAACACGTTACTCTCAATGTCTCACTACGTTGAATACATTCATAATGTCGGTATGCGATTTTGTAGCTGACAATACGAAAATAATTACTCACTTGTCCATACGCCACTTCCAGTAGCTCCATGGGGTAGTTGATTTTTTTATCCCTCGGGCCAACCCACACGCAGTTCAAATTTGGATAGCGCAGCCTACAAGGATAAGGATGAAGGTTAATATTAACGATACGTTTTTGAACTGATTCACCACATTTGTTATTGAAGTGTCTATAATTCAGAGTGCAACACCAGCCACATTTATATGGGTGAGTTATATTTTTTTCGCGATTTCGGGGTTTGCCCATAGAAAAAGTTGCTCAGTATGACTTATATCTATGGGGTGTCTGAGGTTCTCAGTTGGCTGGTGTTACACCCTGTTATATAATATTATGCTCTTCTTAGTATGTCATTAAAACAGCTGACCTGCATCCTTTCTCCCTGGCGAAGTAATCCGCAACGGTGACCATCTTGGTCTTCCCGCCGCCGATGTCCATGGGGAACTCGATCCTGCTGGGCGGCTCCGCCAACCCGTTGGCGATGAACTCGCGCTTCTGCCCGCCGGCAGACGTGTCGCCGCCGATGTATGCGACCACCTGCACATATATCCCGAATCAGGATCTGGGTACAACATACAGGGCCGGTATTTCCACAGAAATTCAAAAGGCTTTGCTCATTGGATTGCGCAGTAAGACCTAAAATCCAAAACAAATAAAAAAAAAGGTCGCTTCGCTTCGTCACTAAGCAAAGGTCACCAAGTACTACCACAAGTTCATAGCGAGAGTGAACCATACATTCGATTTTCGTTTAATTATTTTATTGTCATTAGTGAGTTTTGCTTGTCACCTGACGTTTTATTCAAATAGTCATGTCAGTACATGACTAATTCCTTCTTCCTAGCGTTTTTCCCGGCTTACGCCATGGCTCAGGGAGCCTAGGGTCCGCTTTGCCAACTAATCCCAAGATTTGACATAGGCGCTAGTTTTACGAAAGCGACTGCCATTTGGCCTTCCAACCCCGAGGGTAAACTAGGCCTTAATGGGATTAGTCCGGTTTCCACATGATGTTTCCCTTCACCGAAAAGCGATTGGTATATATCATACGACATTTCGTACATAAGTTCCGAAAAACTTATTGGTACGAGCCGGCAAAATTTGAACCCAAAACCTTCGGATTGAAACTCTCACGTCATACCGCTGGGCCACCAACGCTCAACAGTACATGACTAATTGGACACGTAGAACAAAGAGGGGCGGGAATATGTAATCGTCAGAACCGAATTTCGGAAAAGGGGAGGCCTTTGCCGAGCATTGGGAACCTTGCTTTGCTTTGATTGTAGTTGCTTTGATTAGTCATGAATAACATTCTTAACTTAGTATACTTCATTTATATACAGTATGGGTCTCATCACCTTCAGTCCCTTGATAAAGGACATGAACGACTCCACGGAGCCCCTGTTGCGCTGGGTTTCCACTCTCTCGTTCGCGTTAAGACCGAAGTCGTTGGTGAGAGCCTGCAGGAGCGGCTGCGCTCGGGGGAACCCTTTGTGAGCCACTGTAAACAGAAATAGTACATTATTGCAGAGGCCGGGAAACCGAATTTCGTGGATGAGTATTTTTTGTCGGACGAAGCGAAGCTGATTCTGACAATTACATACGAATCCACGAAATTCTATTTCCGTCCGAGGCATATATAGTGCTTTTCTCCAAACATGAAAGGAAATAAAATGTATTCTTGCATAAGATTTGAAATGAAAAATAAGGTTCCCGCCTAAACTTTCTTTTAATGCACAGTTGAGTTCATAAAAAAAGTTGAAATGTCTTTAGTTTTATTAAGCCGTATCTACACGACCTTGCACAGTGAGCCGTATGCAACTCGCGATAGAACGAGACAACCAAGCATTTGATCTCCTTCTCTCTAGAAATACTACACTACTACAAAGCCAGCCGAGACGGGGCATTTTTAAGCACGATATGATCAGATTGACAATTTGATGTCAATCAGATTGTCCCGTCTGTGCAGACCGTTTGGTCGCGGCTAAAGTATATTTGGCTCTTTGCAATATTGATAGTCCAAATATTTTTTTAAAAAGTAAAAAACAATACAGTAATGGATTTTAGTACAACTTCCTGGCCGCTAAAACGGTAAAATAATGAATTCGATTTTTTTTAATTTGAGTCGGTACATAAGAAGGTTCTTTTCGTACCAATTTTGCTACATTATTGTGAACATTTCCGAGCATATTGAAGAAAACGGTATTTAAATCCGATACTCACTTATTTAAATTTTACATGTCGGGCCACGCTCAGCGTAGGCGTAGTTCCGTAGTTATCAGTCCGTCACAATTAGGGAACTTCGAAGGGGTTTTAGTTGGTACCATGACCATAACTAGCAAAAAGGAGTATCTTCGAAGCGCACATATACACTCTTTTACTAAGAAAATACTCCGAAAATAATCTGTTATTTTTTAAATATTTCTGGTGATATTTTTGTTCGTGTTAATTAAGAGGACATCCCAAGTAATTAATAAAAGATTTTAGAGAAATTCATTTAGTCGTTTTTAATTTACGGCAATGCAAAATCAACTCCAAAACTTGATTTTTTTCATTGTTTAAAAAAAAAAGATGGTAACATGTTACATATTTGTAATCTACTCAAGACGCACTTTCGTTTGATACCCCACATGGTATGCATTTTTTTTTTTGCGGCCATCTTGAATTTGAGGAAACTATTGATAATTCGAAGTGCTAATAGCAATTTTCGGATTCAGCGATGTGCAAAACCCCGGAAAAGATCTCTTAGCAACTTGTTACATCATTTGCTTCTCACAATCACAATTCTGAATTTCTATCCCAGTCTACTATCATAAAACTCTAGTTTTATGATGTTATTTATAATTTTTGGACTTGCGGTTCAAAAGTGAGGGAAGGTCACAATTTTTATTTTTTAGGAGCGATTTTTTCCGAAAATGTCTTCTTAATCAAAAAATGTTTTTGCACTTTTTATTTTAGCACTTTGTTGGCATCATTGATATGTATATTTATACCAAATTACAGTTTTGTACTACTAACGGTCACTTAGCAAAGCCGCATATGGGCGAACGGACAGACAGACATGGCGAAACTATAAGGGTTCCTAGTTGACTACGGAACCCTAAAATAGGCCAGTAAAATCTGAAATAGGCTAGTAAAAAAAGTAGTAGGTATAAGTTAGCTGTCAAATTCCATACATAAAAACGATTAACTCCGGGTTAGTTGGCTAACCCGGAGCAAGAGGCGCTAAGTGAAATAACTATGCATCAAACCTTCATCTCACGGCTCCAGTATAAAAAAGACAATACCTAGTTACTTATACTTTTTTCTTTAGGAGGCTTTTATTCTAGGGTTCAATTGTTACATATAAATCAGTGTTTTACAAACTGTTGGTTGCAACCCCCTACAGGGTTAGCGGTGCAAAATTTAGTAAAAAAGAAAGAACCACCGCACATATTAGAAACATATGATAGCAATCGCGAAGAAAGATTTTCGTATTCGGAAAAAGTTTTGAAAACACTGAATTAGAATTACGTACTGGTCATTCAGGGTTAAATTACTTTTAGACATAATCACAAAAGAATAAATGTACTAAAACGAACCGTCAACATTGATGAAAGGCCGCGTGGTGAAGATCGCAGATTGGAACAAGCCCGTCCACATCTCCAAGCCGTCGCCGAGGTCGATCGGCCGCGCTGGCCGCTTGAAGAACTGACGACCCGCCTACAGATAATAACACATTTTTCACCTCACTAGCTCAGAACGCGCTCATTTATCCTTTAAATTTAAAACTAGCGGCGGGAGCATTTTATCTACTAGTGGGGAATAGTTATTTATTATACAAGGGGGCAAAGTTGTTGTTTAACTCTCGGGCTTATATTGAGACCCGAGCAAGCGAAAGATTCCAAAATTGGAATGGAATGGAATTGGAGGTTCAATAACTGGAATCTTGAGCTTTACGAGGGTCTCAAGGCACGAGAGTTGAACAAACTTTGCCGCCGAGTGTAATACAACATTTTTCCCCTCACTATCGCGAGGAAAATAAAGACTAAGTACATATGATTACAAATCTTATCCGCATGCATGTTATCTTGAAAGAATCATTCAAAATTCATTTTCAAAATTTGTCATAGAATAGGTACGCTCCTGGTACTTAGATATTGCCAACAGCTTACCAAGTGTGGGATAAGACTTGACCAATTTTAGGTGTGACCTCCGATTGCACATATATATACAGGGCGTCCCAAACTTATGGGACATGAAGGGGAAGTACCTTAAATATCGTAGATAGTGAATTTTGCTCAAAGAAGACTTTATGTTATTTTTAAAAGTTAGTAATTCTGCATTCATAGATTTTCTAAAAATTACTTGCTTCGTCTGGGAATCGAACCGACTAAAATGTGAAAAAAAATCACCCTTTTTTCATGATGCCAATCGAAAGAACAGCTAAAAAATAGTAACTCTGCTTAAGTAACATAGTATTTTAAAAGAAAGGAACACCATAAAATGATTGAGTCAAATTTCAAGAAAGTTATTTATTGCCGAAGACGACGTTCGAAAAGTAGCGATATTAGTCACTGAAACTAATAACCAAGTGCGTTTTTCACTTAACTGTTGGTGCGGACTTTTAAAAAACCGGGTTTTCTTAATCCATTTTTACCAAGGAACCTTGAACACAGAAAAGTATTTAGGAATACTTCAAATTTTAAGGGATAAGATAAGAAACCTTTCCGCGGCGGAGCAAGAAAACTTAATTTTCCAACAAGATGGAGCTCCGGCTCATAATAGTCGGAGAGCAGCAGATTTTCTAAATGAATGTTTTCCTACATGGATTGGTACAAATGGACCGATTAGATGGCCGGCCAGATCCCCGGACCTCACACCATTAGATTTCTTCTTTTGGGGATACGTGAAAGATATGCTATACAAAAAGCGATACGAGAACGTAGGCGAGTTGCAAACAGAATTGTGCCATATCACATCGAGTGTTCACCATAAAATGATAAGAAAATCAACAGGCAGCGGGCTTATTACAAGATTGGCGATTTGCGTAAGACAAGAGGGATCACAGTTTGAGCATTTAATTAATTAATTTACAAAAAAATACCTACTTAACTAATTGACTACGGCAGTTTCATGTATGTTTTTTATTTGATTAAAATGATTAATTTCACGTTGTTCCTTTCTTTTAAAATACTATGTTACTTAAGCAGAGTTATTATTTTTTAGCTGTTCTTTCGATTGGCATCATAAAAAAAGGGTGTTTTTTTTTTTCACATTTTAGTCGGTTCGATTCCCAGACGAAGCAAGTAATTTTTAGAAAATCTATGAATGCAGAATTACTAACTTTTAAAAATAACATAAAGTCTTCTTTGAGCAAAATTCACTATCTACGATATTTAAGGTACTTCCCCTTCATGTCCCATAAGTTTGGGACGCCCTGTATAGCTGGGGAGTGGGGTGTACCCACGGAGCTAAGCTTGCCCCTTTAGCTGTCAACACAGCGAATCCTCCTTTTTTAAAGGGTCGACAACGCGCGTGTAACTCCCCTGGAGTTGCAGGCGTCCATAGGCTACGGTGACCGCTTACCATCAGGCGGGCCGTATGCTTGTTTGTCACCGTCGTAGTATAAAAAAAAAAAATATAGGACTCACTTATACTGGACGGGTGGTGAGTGATAGGAATTTGAGCAAGGTCAAATTACTTTGCCCCACACGCTAGTTTTAAAGGACAAAACAGCGCTTTCCGAGCTAGTGAGGGGAAAAGTAATTTGACATTGCGCTATATAATTCCTGACTCACATAATACAGGTCTCGCCTGTATTACCGTAGTTAATATGCGCAATCGGAGATCAAATCTTTAAATTGGTCAATTATCATCCCGCACTTGGTAAGTTATTGTCAATATTTAAGTATTAGCCGCCGTTTTCACCACGCTGACAATGTCGGCAACATATGTCGGCTGCATAATAAAGTTCATAGAAACGTTGTGACAATTTTCGCAATGTCAGCGTGGCGAAACAGGCTGCAGGAGTAACACTATCTATGACACTTTTTGGCCTTAAGTTTTGAGTGGTTTCTTCAAGTTAATTTACATTTGGATAAGATTTGTAATCGTATGTAGTTTTTATTTTCCTCGCGATGGTGAGGTGAAAAATGTTGTCGTCGGAGTTGTCGGAGGCAAAGTTTTTTCAACTCTCGTGCTTTGAGACCCTTCGTAAAGCTCAAGATCACAATTTTTGGAATCATTCGCTTGCTCGGGTCTCAATATAAGTTTGAGACTTAAACAACAACTTTGCCCCCTTGTATAATAAATAAGTTAAATAACTATTCAAGGAAGACAACACATGTTCTTTTTTGATATATTACCTTTGCTGATACAAATAAAACAAGTCAAATCTATACAAAACCACCGTTGAACTTGCACCGCCGACAAATGATCTGTTTTGTCCAAAGGTTGACTGGTAGAGAATGCCTTATAACATTAAGTCCGCCTGTTGTACGTTTGTATTTTCTTTTGTGCATTAAAGATTAAATAAATAAAAAAGAAAAGGAAACACTACCAGTCATTACAACATATTAAGAGGCATTTACAGTCATCAGCTTTGGTGTAGCGCTACGAGAATTACTCAGCGGTGAATAAGTTAAATCCGAAGGTACTTAGTTTCATAATTACTTTGATGTAAGATTCCAATGTTCCTTGACGTAAGATTACGTCGATGCACTGGATGGCTTCAGTGGGTGGGTTCAACGAGGTGCCTCCAGTGCGCATGTACCTGATGGACAAAAATTTAAACATTGAAAAACACGGCCAAGTGCGAGCCAGAGTCGCGCACGAAGGGTTCCATAATCTATAAAAACGGGGAAAAAACACGTATGGGAACCCCCTTAAATATTTGTTTTATTTTAATTCATTTTTTGATTGAAGTGAATATTATAACTAAATTTTCTGTGAATATTTTAAGCGTCTACCTGTTACCGTTATCAATATCGAGCAAAAACGACTAAAAAAATCACGTTCGTTGTATGGGAGCCCCACTAAATATTTATTTTATTCTGTTTTTAGGGTTCCGTACCAAAATAGTAAAAAAAGGAACTATTCTGGTGCGACTCAGTCTGTCTGGCTGCCTGTTAGATCGTTAAATATGTCGAGAACTACATAAGCTCGTTTTGAAGCTAGGAATATAAATAAGGTTAACCCAGAGACATTGAGAGAGGATTTTATTATTAATTTGATCATACATTTTAATTTTTTTTCAAACGAAGAATGCCCAATAAAAGAGGGGACAAAAATTTAAGTTTAGTTACTGTGCCTGAGGGTCATGTGGCATACCATTTGAAAGGGCTTGAGCTGCACATTCTAAAACAATTTCTTACAGTGAATGTTTTTGATTTGTAAACGAAAATACAAAAAGATACCACCAAATTTTTTTTAGGTGCAGTTGCAACTTAATGTTTGTACGGAACCCTCGGTGCGAGACTCCGACTCGCACATGGCCGGTTTTTTTAGTATTTGTTATAGCGGCAACAGAAATACATCATCTGTGAAAATTTCAACTGTCTATCACGGTTCACGACAGCCTGGTGGCAGATGGACAGATGGACAGACAGACACACAGACGGACGGGCGGACAGTGGAGTCTTAGTAGTAGAGTCCCGTTTTACCATTTAGGTACGGAACCCTAAAAAACTAGTTACTGAAATAATTTTCGTGCAAACTTTTATTACTGACTAAACTCCTAATTTTGTAAGTTTTCAAATTCCTGCTCAAAGTTTTTTAGTTAGGGAAGTCGGTTAGGGAAAAAGTTGTATTAAAATGTTTGTACTTTTACTCTTTATATCTGGCTAGTTTGAATGATAACATTAAATACATCGCACATTAATAATGTTATTATGCTTACTGATTTGCATACTTACGTAATTATAGTATTGAGATCCACTATCCCTGTAAACTTGAAGGATACTTCCACTGGTATCTTCTTTCCGTTTGGATCTGTGTATTCCTCCTGAAAATTTATAGGTAATATTTAATAAGAGTAGAACACACTAAGCTACACTAAGCTACACATGATCAATATTATGTTATGACCTTATGACGATTTATTTATTAAAGAAATAAAAAAAGCGATCTCATTGATTTGCATAATTAAAGTGGATCGCTGAAAATGGGCCGTTTTTAAAACCTATAAAGCGGGTGCAAAATGACGCATTAATATATACCCTGGGGCGTTTTACTTTTCAAATGTAGGTATTCACTTTTTCAAACAAATTAAATACGATATATATACACAATCATTTGAATTAATCAGGTGCCTGTATAAACTTAGACATAAAAAAAAACATTTTTCACACATTTAAACTAAACTTACAAACAAAAAAAAACAAAAACCTACCCACAAACCAACTATTCAAACAGACCCCCCGCCACATCCCTGGCGCAAAAGTGCCCATCACACTCGCAGCGTTCCCGCGTTGAACAGCAATAGACAGCCTCTGCGCCAGGAATGAACCGGAACGGGGGTCATGGCCAAGATGAGAGATGGCTTTTCAAATGCATTTTTTACTAAATTCAATTGAAAATCGGTTTAAAATGGATGCATCTTATGATTTCCATTCATCCAATTATTTCCCGAATGTATAAATGACAACCGTAAATATATTTTTTAAATAAAAGTGTTTTCGAGCCTCTTATACTACAAGGTTTTGTTTAACTATAATTTATAAATTACACTTGAATTTTTCTTTACTCGTATTCGACATGAAAAGTGGAGTGTCTAACTCGAATGGCACATTTCAGTCTCGGACTATCGTCGCTCTTAGTAAGAGCGCCAAAATACCTAGTCTGGAATGGGTGCCTATCTTCCCATTGCTAACAATCTACTGTAAAATGAGTGGAAGTATGTATAGTGGAATCCGATTAGTACGACTCGGCGTAAAACAACCAACCGTTTTTAGCGACGTAAATATAGGCAGATGGTTGGTTTTCATACAAGCCTATGAAAACCTACTATGAAAGTGCATCCGTATAGTACGACTGCTTATATCGACGGACCGCTTTTAACGACGGGATTTCACACGAAATTGTTCGGTTACAAAAATGACGTGCATTATAACCAAACAATACATACAAAATAGAACCTTTGAGAAATAAAACTCCGCAATTTACAATGGCTTAAGTTGCTATGTAATCGGGAAGTACGAGTAAATAGGTCTACTATTTCTTTCGCTAAAAAGCAAAATATTTTTAATTACGTTTATCAATAACACAACGCATGTGTGACTATTGAAATCGATAAACAACTTTAAAATTGACAATTTGTTTAGTACGACTTTCGGTTAATACGACGTAATATCGTCGGTCCTTTCGACGTCATTATAACCGGACTCTACTGTAACTTGTTTTTTAAAATAAATAATAACACAAAAATTCTACTTACCGTCACAGCATAGCGGTCTGTTAGGGACACATTTGGCAAGGGTTTTCGACAATAGCAATTCTTCATCTGGTCAAATGCTATTAATTCCTTCGGGAAATATTTTTTCTTCACCATTATAAACAAAGGAGAAATCATTTTCTTGGGCTTGTCTGGTTTAAACGTCACATCATATCGATGCTGAAATTTAAAAAAAAAACATTCCGAAATAACTCATAAGTAGGTCATAGCTAGTTTCCATTTTTTTATAAGTGGTAGTAAATAACAATTGTGAAGCACGAAATCATTTATTATTTAATTTTTTTTTATGTATATTTATATTTTTAAGTAGTATAAATGAATAAGTAGTGGTAGTTAAGTTTTATATCATAAATTTAATTTATGATACAAGTTTTTGTTGATGGTTGCACTTTTCTTTTTACTGTCAATTAATACAAATTAAGACAATTCTATCAAACCCAAACACACTGAGGTTCCGTTGTTTTACCAGAGTGCCCATGGCTACCTCCGGTCTCCATCATCAGACCAGCTCGATGGTACCATAAAACTGCGTTGTCATTCAACTTGCGTAAGTATGTGAACTTTGAGCTTAATCGAATAATGGCAAAGGGATCGATTTTAGATTGCAAACTGACTAACAAACATGCATTGCAAGTTAAAAGCTTTTAAAATCCTCGTCTGCCTTATTCCTATGGAGTACGGACGCTCGATCATAAATATTGTCGAATGCAGTGTTAGTAAAAATAGTTATTTTTAATCGCAAGAAAATAAACTAGAGATAATTAAATTGATAACTGATAACAAAAACTTACTATTTGAAGAGGCGAAATCTTCATTTCCAAGTAATTAGTCACCACCTTAATGGGCCTAGCGGGAACGGTGTTTCCTTCTATCCTCAAAGGTATCTTGTAGAGGCACACAGTTTTAGAGGCTGATGCCGGTCTATCTCCTTGCGGGCCAGATGCGGCGGGGGGCGTGGTCTGGCGCACCGACTGTTGAGGCGGCGCTTGCTGCTGCGGTGTCGGTCTAGCCTGACCAAAGCCTGGGGGTTGAGTAAACCCTGGGGGCTGAGTAGACCCGGTTTGGCGAGCGTGGCCCGGAGGGGCAGCTGGCTTGCCAGGCCAGGCGCCTGACGCCTCTGGTGACTGGAGACGCGCTGGAGCACCAGGCTGTGGGAAGCCCCCTGGTGGACCGGATGGCACCCCACGTCTGAAAACATTTAACATCATGATTTAAGTTTGTACCATTTAAATAGCTATTACCAACTAGGTACAGTAGGTACCCACATTATTTTTATATTATGGCTGCAACTTAGTGTTTCTTGTTGATAAGGTTTTTATGGTTATGATTCAGTTAGAAATCGGTTTTATTGAAAACTATGTTGTTTTTGACAAAGCGGCCAGTGTTTGGCAAAATTTACAAAAAATGAGAAGTAATTAGGTATATAAAGTTCATAATATATTGGCTATATTGCATAATCAATCAAATGAAACTTAGATATATTGCTTTATATGTATAAACATTATCTAAGTAATTTTAACTTTCCGTTAAAAAATGTAAAGCTAATTTTCGTAGATTTGATAGCACAGACTGTAATAGTGTTAAATAAATGTCATAATTTCATAGGAGTATGACGTTTAAAATAACACTTTATAGTTTGACAGTTGATTCACTTGAAAGGGATAACGTGGTTTGACTCTAGTAAGTTATTATGAACAATGCCTGATATAATCAAACTCAAACTCACATACTAACTCTTTGGCGTGCAAACGATAAACCCGATCTGTCGATACATGGGGCTGACGTCAAATTCGATATGCACTATATTGTATCATCTTTATAGATGAATACGATAGCTAAGTTTGTACGGAACCTACGGTGCGCGAGTCAGTCGCGCTTGACCGGTTTTTTATATAAAAAAGTTATCTAGAAAAATTAAAAAAACATATCTCTTTCAATTCCTCCTTTTTTTGGGTTCCTTACCTCAAAAGGAAAAATCGGTACCCTTATAGGATCACTTTGTTGTCCGTTCGTCCATCCATCTGTCTGTCAAGACCCTTTATCTCGGGAACGCGTTGGGGTAGCAAGTTGAAATTAATCAGTGATCACACAACACAAAAAACACACAAAACAAGTCTGCGGTCCCCTGAAGCTGTGCAAAATCAAACCTCTATGTCGCATTTTCCATACATTTGCAATGGGAATGAAATTTGACAAAAAGCAAGACCTTGTTGCAAATGTACCGGGAAAAATCCGAATACCGTAAAATTGCCTAAGGTCATAAATGGGGGGAGCATCCTTTGTGCGGAACCCTCGGAGTGCGAGTTCGACTAGCACTTGGGCTGTTTTTTCTGATTAGCTCATAAAATTAGAGAAGTTCAAAATATGAAATGTTGCCAATTGATGCAAACCAAATTACTTATGTTAAAACTGTTAAAAGTTGTTATGAGTCATTGAATTCTCACCCAGCAGCCCATGGTGTCTGTGGTCCTGGCTGACTTGGTGAGACTACTGCAGAAGCACCTGCAGCCTGCCCTGGTGCTGAAGGTCCTACAGCAGCAGCTTGTCCTCCAGGAGCAGATGCCTCTTGTGTAGCTAATGATGGCTTCTTCCTTCTTGGTTTTTTCTTGCCCCCTCCTCCCCCCAATCCCAGCCCTACATCCTCTTCTTCCTTCTCTTCACTCTTTGCTTTTTCTTCTTGGACTGGTTTGACGAGTTCAGGTTCTGGCTTGGGTGCGTCTGGCTCTGGTTGTGATGTGGTTGGTGCAGCTGGTGCAGAGCGTGGTTTGGAACCCTCCAATGGTGCTGCTTTAGCAGCTTTCTTTGCCTTCCTCCTAGCTGCGGCAGATGTCAAACCGGTAGACTCTTCTTCCTCCTGAGCCCCAGACTGTGATGTTGAAGGAACCTCACTAATAGTCAAAGAACTCATAGAGGGGACCTCCGGCTTTTCATCTTTCCCTTTACCTCCTTTATTCTTTCCTAGAAATTTGAGAAGTTTCTTAAATCCTCACAAAAGTAGACAGTAATTCAGTACATCCTATTCTAATACAACTCTTTTAAAATTATGTAAAGTGACCTAGGGCTGTAAGTAGGCAACAACAAAAATCAACAAGAATCAGAATCAGAATTGTTTAGTCTCTTTTGCAATTTTTAGGTCCAAAGCATAGCAAGTGTGATTAAAATTGTTGTTAAAAACATTAAAAAGATGCGCCAAAGACTATACTCGTGTTAACTAAGCCCTAGTGTAATTTCGTGTTTACCCTAAGTTAAATAAAAGATAAATAAAAGTACCTAAATTGTGTATTAAACACAATTTAGGTACTTTTATTTATCTCAACTTCTTCGATCTCATTTCCAGGTTTTATAGGAGTATATTACTAAGGAGTATAGCAATAAGCCTATTTCTTTATATAATAGCCCATGCACTTGGTGCACTAAGCAGGTCAGAATTAGTAGTGTGTTGCTGTTCTTTTTTAACAAACTGTGTTCAAAACAGCAAGAAATAGTTTTTTATGTACTTATCTTATCTTATGTTACATATACATGACCACTGTGTTAATTCCACCAACATCAACAGTGTTAAAGCCTATAGTCTAGCCTATAGCCTATTAGTTAAGTAAGATTACATAAGCAGATTTTACTCACCTTTCCCCATACTTAGGCCTTATTTCTGAAACAATTAAAATACATTGAGATTCTTTACATTATTGTAGAGAACTGAATAGAATGAAATGGAACAGGTTTCTCTAAAAAGTCTCATAAAAGATTTTTCTGTGTACTGCTGACTGGCTGCATACTATGTAGGCTTTGAACCAAATATTTTTTTTCATTTCTCACACTCTGAAAGTGGGTTATTGTTTATCAGTGGAAATGAATAAATGGGTCTCTTTCAGCCCTCAGTTAAGGCCGTCCCCTATGCCAATGACCTCGGCGATTTGAGCTTTCTTCCCCTCCCGTTTCCATTCCTCACCGGTTATACAATACGTCAATAAGCATAAGTTGTCACCTAGGAAGAGCTGCTTGTACTAGGACGCAACCCTAAAAACTACTAGTGCCATCTTACACGACTGGCCCCCGTCGCCCGCGCAGGCATCTCGAGCCGGCGTTTTCGGAAAAATGCGTGTAATAGCTTTTTCTCGAAAAGTATAAAACCTATCCAAAAATCAGTAGATACGTTTAAAGTTAACATAAATATATACTGCTTGTCTTAGTTTCTTGTACTTACGACGCATAATAAGGGAGTAGATACAGATTTAAGGTAGAAAAAAGGGATTACGGTTATTTTTTTTCTCTTGATGTATTATGTTTTTCGACAATTTAGTAGAACCAAATGTAGACCAAATACCTAGCTACATTATATTTTTTTTTCAAGCGTTGTGCTTGGAGCTGAATAAAGCCTATTCACTTTAAAAACAGTGAAATATCAGTGAAACAGCCGGGTAGCCCCTTAACAATCTACTATAATAAATAATAAATCAATATATAGTGAGAGTGGGACAATCTTACACAAATCACCTGGTCCCACGGTAAGCTCAATAAGGCTTATGTTGTGGCTACTAGATGACGATATATTTAGGTAGTCTAGATATATAAACACTTAAATTTTAATTTTTCATACTTAAATACATAGATAACATCCATAACTCAGGAACTCAGGAGGAAACAGAAAATATTCATGATAAACAAACAAATAAATGTGCTGACCAGGATTCGAACCCCGGACCTCCTGCTTCATAGGCAGGGTCACTACCAACTAGGCTAGGAGGCCGTTAAAAGAATGTTATGCTATTCTTTATCTCTTTCCTAAACATGCTAAGACATTGGAAGCACTCTAATAACCTATTTCCCCCTATCCATTAGAGCAGCAGTCGGCAATAGGCAGCCCGCGAACTAATCACTTGTTTGTATAACGTGTAAGTATGTTAAAGTTATTAAATAAACTATTAACTAAGTGCGGCCAGCGTCAGTTTCGTTTACCCTGTGTATGAGGCCCTTGGCTGCTAAAAGGTTGCCAACCCCTGCATTAGAGCATTGACAACAGGAATAAGCTTGCAGAATTCGGTGACTGGTTATTGCAATGTTGTGTGGGGTGGAGCATGTAAGACCCACATGATAAAACTAGAAAGAGCTCAGAGATCTCTGTTAAAGGTCATGACTTGTAGACCATAGTTAAGCAGCACAAGCTGACCCCTTATGATGAAAATAAAATCAAAAATAAGCATCCAATGTCAAATGTATGTGCTCCATGTAAATGCAGACTAGCAACTGCCAGAAGGCAACAAACATTTATGGGTATATATTTATACAATAAGATAAACAAAACTCTTAATATTTATCCCCGAACAGTGCATGAATGTAAAAAGAAACTTAAGGCCTGGTTGTTAACGTTAGACTACGAACAAACAGAAAGCATTTTACCCTGACATCCCCACAAATTAAAGTCTACATCCTCACTCACACACATACACACACACACACACACACACACACACACACACACACACACAATATGTAAGATATAAGAAAGAAAGTATGTATATATATAAAATAAATTAAATTAACTACTTAACTATTAACTACCTACATAAGAACTAAAGAATGTAACTTAACTAGGAGAGGACACTGACTCCTGTAACACAGGTTTTTTACCTAGCACAGAAGTCAGGGCTTCAACACACTTATGATACGATGTTTCTGGAAATAAAAATATATTTTATTATTAAAAAAAAAAAAAGCTTGCAGAATGCCCTCTCTATACATGCATTGGGTAGATGCCAGTTTATCTTTCAGACTGACTAAGAAACCTATTATTGTATAGCATGTGCTGCAGAGTACAAAATTAAAATTCTAACATTTCCATACAGAATTTGTGGGGAGTCCTCGCATTCAATACTCAGACACAAACAACAAAATGTGTAAAGACTTGCATGCACCATTTGCTAACCAAAACCTTGTCTGACAAAGACCCTCGCACTATGTAGACATTTGTGAGACCATGAGTTAAAGAGTTTAAGCAAGGCTTTTACTCATATGGAGTGGTACACTACTTGAAATAAGAGATTAATTAACTTGTAGAAATTAACTTGAAATAAATAAACATATATTTTGTCTTGCAACACCGAAACCGAAACTAAGGTTCGGTTTTGATTCTCGTTTCGGCCGAAACCGAAACCAAACCATTGATAAATGTGATTAAAACGCTGAATAAAATTTCAGTGAGCCTTTTTTTCTGATATAAGAAAAATAGAATGTTTCTATGATCCAATTTCACTTTTCTCAGAGTGGCATTGTATTTTTGCGGTCAGTGAAGTCAAGCGAGCAATTGCCAGCCTGACGTCAGTTGAACACAACTCAAAAGTATTAAATTAGTAGGTTTCGTTTTTGGCCACAACCGAACCTTTGGCCAAAACATGATTTTTAGGCTGAAACCGAAACAGAATCCAAAACTTTGGTCAGACACTATTTATAATCAAAATGCAATACTAATTTTCACATGCCAAGCAAACCTTATCAGAGACGAGCTTTGACATGTAAGACTTTGTAATTTACCATGTTGCATTTCAAAGAGATTAATCACTGTAACCAAAGAAAATACTAACATATTACATTGAAAATATACATATGCAAATTTATCAAATAACATTATGGATGGCATAATCAATAATTGAGCGAGAAACGCAGTTTACAGCCTAGTGTAAATATATGGGTGCATCAAAATTGATCAACCATGTCCTGACCTGTCCACTATTGCTCTCAACTCAGATGTAAAAAGAAAAAAGTCTATTGGCAATGGTGATGAAATCAGATGAAATAAATTTAAAAAAAAATCAAGAACTTTTCATTTTTATTTTAAATTGTTATCGATAAATCATTAATACTTACTTCAGTGTGTTGAACAAATATGTCTTATTTATTCAACAGGTACTTAAACAAAACAAAAGTTTTCATTCACCAATATTGAAATTGACGCAAGATTCCGGTTTCGTAGACATTGTTGATTACTGGCATAACTGCGTTTTAAGAGTATACATACATACCTTAATTTTATGTTTTATTTATTGCACCGTATACACATGCGAAACACAGTAGGCAAATTCCAAAACAGGCACTAAATCAAATCAAAATATTACGATTAATCACGAATGACCATTGACTACGATTAGACAGACAACAATCTCTTCACTTCGCTAGTCTCGTCTCGCTCGCTCGTATAGCTATACTATAGTACTGTATTACTTTACTTAGGCCCATATACACTAAACCTTCCTCACGTTGGAGAAAAAGAGAGGCATATAGATCAAAGATATTGGATAATGTAAAATGGGCCTTAGTTTTATTTTGTTGATGTTGACAGTTCGATCATTTTGACACATGGACGGCATGTAATCTATAGAGATGACATCTAGTGTAATATACCGTATTTACATATTTAAAGCGGACTGCCGTGAATGATGAGCTTACAGCGGAGAGAGGGTAGGGACTGTGAGGGTAAAAATTGCCCTTATATATAAAGGATAGCAAAGCAGATAAAACACAGTAAAAAAGCACTAACGGAATATATTCAATGTTTATATGAGCACTGTTTTGATTCAACTGACTTAAGAAAAGTAAATAAACAAGGCCTAGAACGGTAACTATGCAAATACGAATTTGTTATAGTTTCTTCTATTGCCAGTACTATTCAACACAATAATCAATAAGTATCAATCACATTAATCTATTTCAATACGCCCCCTTAATGTGCATATTCAAAATAAATAAAAAACACATACGCAAAACAAAGTGATATCAAAGAACAACTCTAAAAATAATAACAATTAACAAGCTATGCCTAAACCACGCATGCAAATATAATGCTTTTCTCTAGGCAACGCCTTTGTTAAAATGTCTGCGAGCATTGAGTCGGTTGACAAGTATTCCAACATAATACTCTTGTTGTCCCTTAATACGCTTCGTATAAAGTGATACCTTATGTCGATGTGTTTGCTCCGAGAATGGAACATTGGATCCTTGGCCAGACAAATCGCTCCCTGATTATCTACATGTAAAGATAATGGTGCAAACTTACGTAATCCAATCTCATTTAGCAAGCTGTTCAGGTATATGCCTTCCTTTATTGACGACGCCAAACTAACATACTCCGCTTCACAGCTAGATGTTGATACACATTTTTGCTTCTGCGACTTCCAAGACACACATCCACCACCTAACATAAAAACATAACCTGAATAAGAACGCCTATCTATCAGACATCCTCCCCAATCAGCATCAGAATAACCATGCAATGATTTACCCGTCTTCGTGTAAATAAGGCCATACGTTTTAGTATGTTTCAAGTATCGCAATACACGTTTCGCAGCATTCCAACAATCCTCATTTGGACAATCCAAAAATTGGCTTAATATAGCAACCGTATTAGTAATGTCCGGTCTCGTTCCAATAGAGAGATACATCAAGGAACCTATAATTTCACGATACGGATACTGCTCCTTAGTACTACACTTCCCAGTGGGTTTATTCATCTTGCATTTATTTTCCATCGGCGAAGATATTGGTTTACAATTAACCATATTAAATTTTACCAATAAATCTTCGATGTATTTTTGTTGTGACAATTTTATGTGGCTGTCACATTTGTCAAACTCTATGCCTAACATATATTTCGCAATGCCAAAATCTTTCAATTCGAACTTAGTGGCCAGTTCTTTTTTGAAACTTTCTATGCATTCACCTCTTTGCGATGCGACGAGAATATCATCTACATAAATAAGAACAAAGAGTTTAGTTTGCGAATCTATATCCTTAAAATAAAGGCACGGTTCGTTCAAGGAGACTTGCAACCCCATGTTCTTCAGCTGTTCGTCGAGTCTGATGTTCCACTGCCGTCCAGCTTGTTTAAGCCCGTACAGCGATCTTTTTAGTCGGCAGACGTCGCCCCCAGATTTTATATCATCCAACATCTTTTTGGCTCGTTCGTATATAGCTGAACCTGGTTGCTCCAAACGCGTGAGATCTAGAAGACATTGTTCTAGAAGATCAGGCACTCTCATATAGATCTCCTCCTCTAATAATCCGTTTAAATATGCCGTGTTAATGTCCAACTGATGAATTTCAAGATCAAGTTCTGCTGCAAGTGCAACTAATAATCTTACAGAATCAAGTCTGGCTACTGTTGCAAAGGTGTTCTGGTAGTCAATCCCGTAACGTTGACTAAATCCTTTCGCTACTAGTCTGGCTTTCTTCTTTTCAGTTTTATCAACATTCAACTTAGTAGTTAGTATATAACGGCATCCTACGACATTTCGACCCATAGGTTTACTAACAATATCGAAAGTATCGTTTTTAACTAAACTTTTTACTTCTGAAAGTATCGCATCTTTCCATCCTTTTCGCTCATTACCGGATAAAGCCTGCTTTACCGTAATCTCAGCTATCCCACCGAAATCTTCACAGTCTAAATACGTATCGACAGAATCGGTATTTTCCTGTATGCATACTTGTGGTTCCATGTTCGACTCGACGCTCTCTTCCATAGGAATATGTAACTCGACGTTCGACTCTAAATCTTCTTCCATGGGAATATGTGACTCCATGTTCGACTCGATGTTCTCTTCCATAGGAATATGTGACTCGAGGTTCGACTCAAAACCTTCTTGTGGCTCAATGTCAACCATGTGATATATCTTCCGTGGACGCCCGACATGACCTCGCTCCAATCGTGGTCGACCTGGACCTCTTGTGAAGAGTGAAGAGAATAAAATGACGAACATGAAGGTTGACCCCTTTGAAATTTACAAGGGAGAATCGGCAAATGTTCAAAATCAACCTTCAAAGGTTGAGGTAGAATTTCATCCTGAAAAACCGAATGAAAATCGAATTGAGCAGATTTCTCATGAAGAGAATGAAGTCAGAAATCTTGATCCTGCATCTGAGGGAAAAGATGAAGTTTCCGTTGTAGACCGCCGAATGACAGATGATCCACATATTGTTACGGAACCATTTCAACATGATCATCAACACCATGATGTTCATATTGATGGGAGGAGGGTAATGAAAAGAGGTCCAGGTCGACCACGATTGGAGCGAGGTCATGTCGGGCGTCCACGGAAGATATATCACATGGTTGACATTGAGCCACAAGAAGGTTTTGAGTCGAACCTCGAGTCACATATTCCTATGGAAGAGAACGTCGAGTCGAACATGGAGTCACATATTCCCATGGAAGAAGATTTAGAGTCGAACGTCGAGTTACATATTCCTATGGAAGAGAGCATCGAATCGAACATGGAACCACAAGTAAGCATACAGGAAAATACCGATTCTGTCGAGACGTATTTAGACTGTGAAGATTTCGGTGGGATAGCTGAGATTACGGTAAAGCAGGCTTTATCCGGTAATGAGCGAAAAGGATGGAAAGATGCGATATTTTCAGAAGTAAAAAGTTTAGTTAAAAACGATACTTTCGATATTGTTAGTAAACCTATGGGTCGAAATGTCGTAGGATGCCGTTATATACTAACTACTAAGTTGAATGTTGATAAAACTGAAAAGAAGAAAGCCAGACTAGTAGCGAAAGGATTTAGTCAACGTTACGGGATTGACTACCAGAACACCTTTGCACCAGTAGCCAGACTTGACTCTGTAAGATTATTAGTTGCACTTGCAGCAGAACTTGATCTTAAAATTCATCAGTTGGACATTAACACGGCATATTTAAACGGATTATTAGAGGAGGAGATCTATATGAGAGTGCCTGATCTTCTAGAACAATGTCTACTAGATCTCACGCGTTTGGAGCAACCAGGTTCAGCTATATACGAACGAGCCAAAAAGATGTTGGATGATATAAAATCCGGGGGCGACGTCTGCCGACTAAAAAGATCGCTGTACGGGCTCAAACAAGCTGGACGGCAGTGGAACATCAGACTCGACGAACAGCTGAAGAACATGGGGTTGCAAGTCTCCTTGAACGAACCGTGCCTTTATTTTAAGGATATAGATTCGCAAACTAAACTCTTTGTTCTTATTTATGTAGATGATATTCTCGTCGCATCGCAAAGAGGTGAATGCATAGAAAGTTTCAAAAAAGAACTGGCCACTAAGTTCGAATTGAAAGATTTTGGCATTGCGAAATATATGTTAGGCATAGAGTTTGACAAATGTGACAGCCACATAAAATTGTCACAACAAAAATACATCGAAGATTTATTGGTAAAATTTAATATGGTTAATTGTAAACCAATATCTACGCCGATGGAAAATAAATGCAAGATGAATAAACCCACTGGGAAGTGTAGTACTAAGGAGCAGTATCCGTATCGTGAAATTATAGGTTCCTTGATGTATCTCTCTATTGGAACGAGACCGGACATTACTAATACGGTTGCTATATTAAGCCAATTTTTGGATTGTCCAAATGAGGATTGTTGGAATGCTGCGAAACGTGTATTGCGATACTTGAAACATACTAAAACGTATGGCCTTATTTACACGAAGACGGGTAAATCATTGCATGGTTATTCTGATGCTGATTGGGGAGGATGTCTGATAGATAGGCGTTCTTATTCAGGTTATGTTTTTATGTTAGGTGGTGGATGTGTGTCTTGGAAGTCGCAGAAGCAAAAATGTGTATCAACATCTAGCTGTGAAGCGGAGTATGTTAGTTTGGCGTCGTCAATGAAGGAAGGCATATACCTGAACAGCTTGCTAAATGAGATTGGATTACGTAAGTTTGCACCATTATCTTTACATGTAGATAATCAGGGAGCGATTTGTCTGGCCAAGGATCCAATGTTCCATTCTCGGAGCAAACACATCGACATAAGGTATCACTTTATACGAAGCGTATTAAGGGACAACAAGAGTATTATGTTGGAATACTTGTCAACCGACTCAATGCTCGCAGACATTTTAACAAAGGCGTTGCCTAGAGAAAAGCATTATATTTGCATTCGTGGTTTAGGCATAGCTTGTTAATTGTTATTATTTTTAGAGTTGTTCTTTGATATCACTTTGTTTTGCGTATGTGTTTTTATTTATTTTGAATATGCACATTAAGGGGGCGTATTGAAATAGATTAATGTGATTGATACTTATTGATTATTGTGTTGAATAGTACTGGCAATAGAAGAAACTATAACAAATTTGTATTTGCATAGTTACCGTTCTAGGCATTGTTTATTGACTTTTCTTAAGTCAGTTGAATCAAAACAGTGCTCATATAAACATTGAATATATTCCGTTAGTGCTTTTTTACTGTGTTTTATCTGCTTTGCTATCCTTTATATATAAGGGCAATTTTTCCCCCTCACAGTTAGATTAATGTGATTGATACTTATCGATTATTGTGTTGAATAGTACTGGCAATAGAAGAAACTATAACAAATTTGTATTTGCATAGTTACCGTTCTAGGCCTTGTTTATTTACTTTTCTTAAGTCAGTTGAATCAAAACAGTGCTCATATAAACATTGAATATATTCCGTTAGTGCTTTTTTACTGTGTTTTATCTGCTTTGCTATCCTTTATATATAAGGGCAATTTTTCCCCCTCACAGTGGTTATGGGCTTTATGCAGTAAACGGAAGAAATTTTCAGCTAAAATGAGTACGAGTACTGTGAAAATTGACCAACTCAACGAAAGCAATTATGAGACCTGGAAAATCCAAGTAGAAGCAGTTTTAATAAAGAATGATGCCTGGGGATACGTTAATGGAACTATCCAGAAACCAGCAGAACCAGCCGAAGCAGCCAAATGGGACATTGGAGACTCAAAAGCTAAGTCTGATCTCATTTTATCGATAACCCCGAGCGAATTGCGACACCTCAGAGGTTGTAAGACATCGCGAGATGTATGGTTAAAGTTACAGAACGTTCATGCATCGAAGGGACCTGCGAAAAAGGCTACCTTATTAAAAGAGCTATTGCTTCGTAAATTGGAGGAAGGTGGTGACCTTAGAGAACATGTCATGAGATTTTTCGATGTGATAAGTCAATTAGCTGACATGGATATCGAAATGAATGATGATCTAACTTCGATAATGCTCTTGTATAGCTTGCCGTCTAGTTTTGAAAACTTTAGATGTGCCATAGAATCTCGAGATTCACTGCCGAAACCAGAGGCATTGAAGATTAAGATATTAGAAGAGGAACATTCCAGAAATAGTAAAGATAGTGTAGACAGAGCACTTCTTGTTAAAGGAAAGAGATCTTCTAAGCCAAAGAGTGGCACAGAGCAAAAACAACGCGCATGTGATACGGCTGAGCAAGGAAATTCGAAATTTAGATACAAATGTTTTAAATGTCATCAAAGTGGTCATAAAGCGTCCGAGTGCACGCAGAAGAAGAATAATTGTAGTGATTCTGTAAAGTATGTGTCGAACATAAGTGATTCATCAGATGTTGATTCCAATTTTGTAACATTTAATTGTGTTTCAGATGTTAATGCTGTTTGCAACGAGAATGGAGATTGGATTTTGGACAGCGGATGTACGTCACATTTATGTAGAGACGCAGGCAAATTTGATACCAAATTTTTACATGTAGCTGGTAAGCTGAATTTGGCAACTAACTCTAGCACGAACGTACAAGGTAAGGGGACAGTCAGATTATCTACATGTAGTAATGGTGCTAAAACTGTAATCCAGTTGCTCAATACCCTATTTGTTCCGGATTTGCGATGTGACCTTATCTCAGTAGCTAAAATTACTGATCAGGGGTTTAGCGTTACGTTTGAGAAAAACAGAGCTATTGTTCGAGATAGTTGTGGTAACACTAAACTTGTGGCGAATCGCAAAGGTAATTTATATTACGTTGAGGAACAATGCGACAGAGCGTCAGCGATTTCCGAGCGAAAAGTTGATGTGAGGTTGTGGCATGAGCGTTTAGGCCATTTAAATGCGAAGGATCTTGTCCAAATCTTAAATAAATCTGGCATGAAGCTTAAGATGACAGATGTAAGAGAGTTGTACGATTGTGATGTTTGTATGCAAGGGAAAATGAGTAGATTACCTTTTACGAGATCTAGTGGGCCATGCGATGAAAAATTGAAAATTATTTATTCTGACGTGGTGGGCCCGATGCAGCATACATCAATAAATGGTGCCAAATATTTTGTGACATTTATTGATGATCATACTAGATGGTGTGAAGTCTATTTTCTTAGCAAGAAAAGTGAAGTGTTCACTACGTTCAAGGTATACAAAACTCATGTTGAGAACCTGTTTAATAGGAAAATAACTTACCTTCATACAGATAATGGAGGCGAATACTGCAACCGAGATTTCGACGAGTTCTTGAAGAAAGAAGGAATAGCAAGAAGGCTGACAATTCCTGGCGTACCTCAGCAGAATTCGATAGCTGAAAGGAAGAACAGGACCTTGACAGAGATGGCAAGATGTATGCTCATTTCGTCGGGGCTTTCTCCGGGTTTCTGGGCGGATGCTGTGGCTACAGCATGCCACGTAAGAAATCGTTGTCCAACAAGAAGTCTTGAAGGAGGAATACCTTTCGAGAAGTGGTTCGAACGACCTGTTAAATTAGATTACTTACACAAGTTTGGGTCTAAGGTACACGTCTTGGACAAGTCAACCGGGAAAGACAAGTTTGCTCCTCGAAGTCAAGAAGGAATCTTTGTAGGTTATCCTAGAGATCGAAAAGGTTATAGAGTATGGATGCCGAAACAACGACAAGTTATCATGTCAAAAGATGTTGGATGATATAAAATCTGGGGGCGACGTCTGCCGACTAAAAAGATCGCTGTACGGGCTCAAACAAGCTGGACGACAGTGGAACATCAGACTCGACGAACAGCTGAAGAACATGGGGTTGCAAGTCTCCTTGAACGAACCGTGCCTTTATTTTAAGGATATAGATTCGCAAACTAAACTCTTTGTTCTTATTTATGTAGATGATATTCTCGTCGCATCGCAAAGAGGTGAATGCATAGAAAGTTTCAAAAAAGAACTGGCCACTAAGTTCGAATTGAAAGATTTTGGCATTGCGAAATATATGTTAGGCATAGAGTTTGACAAATGTGACAGCCACATAAAATTGTCACAACAAAAATACATCGAAGATTTATTGGTAAAATTTAATATGGTTAATTGTAAACCAATATCTACGCCGATGGAAAATAAATGCAAGATGAATAAACCCACCGGGAAGTGTAGTACTAAGGAACAGTATCCGTATCGTGAAATTATAGGTTCGTTGATGTATCTCTCTATTGGAACGAGACCGGACATTACTAATACGGTTGCTATATTAAGCCAATTTAGCAATTTATCAACATCTGATGAATCACTCGATGTTCTCTTCCATAGGAATATGTGACTCGAGGTTCGACTCAAAACCTTCTTGTGGCTCAATGTCAACCATGTGATATATCTTCCGTGGACGCCCGACATGACCTCGCTCCAATCGTGGTCGACCTGGACCTCTTTTCATTACCCTCCTCCCATCAATATGAACATCATGGTGTTGATGATCATGTTGAAATGGTTCCGTAACAATATCTGGATCATCTGTCATTCGGCGGTCTACAACGGAAACTTCATCTTTTCCCTTAGATGCAGGATCAAGATTTCTGACTTCATTCTCTTCATGAGAAATCTGCTCAATTCGATTTTCATTTGGTTTTTCAGGATGAAATTCTACCTCAACCTTTGAAGGTTGATTTTGAACATTTGCCGATTCTCCCTTGTAAATTTCAAAGGGGTCAACCTTCATGTTCGTCATTTTATTCTCTTCACTCTTCACTTCGTGAAATTTTACATCTCTTGACATGATAACTTGTCGTTGTTTCGGCATCCATACTCTATAACCTTTTCGATCTCTAGGATAACCTACAAAGATTCCTTCTTGACTTCGAGGAGCAAACTTGTCTTTCCCGGTTGACTTGTCCAAGACGTGTACCTTAGACCCAAACTTGTGTAAGTAATCTAATTTGACAGGTCGTTCGAACCACTTCTCGAAAGGTATTCCTCCTTCAAGACTTCTTGTTGGACAACGATTTCTTACGTGGCATGCTGTAGCCACAGCATCCGCCCAGAAACCCGGAGAAAGCCCCGACGAAATGAGCATACATCTTGCCATCTCTGTCAAGGTCCTGTTCTTCCTTTCAGCTATCGAATTCTGCTGAGGTACGCCAGGAATTGTCAGCCTTCTTGCTATTCCTTCTTTCTTCAAGAACTCGTCGAAATCTCGGTTGCAGTATTCGCCTCCATTATCTGTATGAAGGTAAGTTATTTTCCTATTAAACAGGTTCTCAACATGAGTTTTGTATACCTTGAATGTAGTGAACACTTCACTTTTCTTGCTAAGAAAATAGACTTCACACCATCTAGTATGATCATCAATAAATGTCACAAAATATTTGGCACCATTTATTGATGTATGCTGCATCGGGCCCACCACGTCAGAATAAATAATTTTTAATTTTTCATCGCATGGCCCACTAGATCTCGTAAAAGGTAACCTACTCATTTTCCCTTGCATACAAACATCACAATCGTACAACTCTCTTACATCTGTCATCTTAAGCTTCATGCCAGATTTATTTAAGATTTGGACAAGATCCTTCGCATTTAAATGGCCTAAACGCTCATGCCACAACCTCACATCAACTTTTCGCTCGGAAATCGCTGACGCTCTGTCGCATTGTTCCTCAACGTAATATAAATTACCTTTGCGATTCGCCACAAGTTTAGTGTTACCACAACTATCTCGAACAATAGCTCTGTTTTTCTCAAACGTAACGCTAAACCCCTGATCAGTAATTTTAGCTACTGAGATAAGGTCACATCGCAAATCCGGAACAAATAGGGTATTGAGCAACTGGATTACAGTTTTAGCACCATTACTACATGTAGATAATCTGACTGTCCCCTTACCTTGTACGTTCGTGCTAGAGTTAGTTGCCAAATTCAGCTTACCAGCTACATGTAAAAATTTGGTATCAAATTTGCCTGCGTCTCTACATAAATGTGACGTACATCCGCTGTCCAAAATCCAATCTCCATTCTCGTTGCAAACAGCATTAACATCTGAAACACAATTAAATGTTACAAAATTGGAATCAACATCTGATGAATCACTTATGTTCGACACATACTTTACAGAATCACTACAATTATTCTTCTTCAGCGTGCACTCGGACGCTTTATGACCACTTTGATGACATTTAAAACATTTGTATCTAAATTTCGAATTTCCTTGCTCAGCCGTATCACATGCGCGTTGTTTTTGCTCTGTGCCACTCTTTGGCTTAGAAGATCTCTTTCCTTTAACAAGAAGTGCCCTGTCTACACTATCTTTACTATTTCTGGAATGTTCCTCTTCTAATATCTTAATCTTCAATGCCTCTGGTTTCGGCAGTGAATCTCGAGATTCTATAGCACATCTAAAGTTTTCAAAACTAGACGGCAAGCTATACAAGAGCATTATCGAAGTTAGATCATCATTCATTTCGATATCCATGTCAGCTAATTGACTTATCACATCGAAAAATCTTATGACATGTTCTCTAAGGTCACCACCTTCCTCCAATTTACGAAGCAACAGCTCTTTTAATAAGGTAGCCTTTTTCGCAGGTCCCTTCGATGCATGAACGTTCTGTAACTTTAACCATACATCTCGCGATGTCTTACAATCTCTGAGGTGTCGCAATTCGCTCGGGGTTATCGATAAAATGAGATCAGACTTAGCTTTTGAGTCTCCAATGTCCCATTTGGCTGCTTCGGCTGGTTCTGCTGGTTTCTGGATAGTTCCATTAACGTATCCCCAGGCATCATTCTTTATTAAAACTGCTTCTACTTGGATTTTCCAGGTCTCATAATTGCTTTCGTTGAGTTGGTCAATTTTCACAGTACTCGTACTCATTTTAGCTGAAAATTTCTTCCGTTTACTGCATAAAGCCCATAACCACTGTGAGGGTAAAAATTGCCCTTATATATAAAGGATAGCAAAGCAGATAAAACACAGTAAAAAAGCACTAACGGAATATATTCAATGTTTATATGAGCACTGTTTTGATTCAACTGACTTAAGAAAAGTAAATAAACAAGGCCTAGAACGGTAACTATGCAAATACGAATTTGTTATAGTTTCTTCTATTGCCAGTACTATTCAACACAATAATCAATAAGTATCAATCACATTAATCTATTTCAATAGGGACGGGCGGGGGCAGCTGAAAATCGGTCCCAACGGATCGTCCCATGTAATACCCGTTTATATTGGTCACGGAAGAATAACTAAAGCATGGAAGTAGTACAACAACTGTCAAATGTCAAGTTTGAAGCGGCCTTGAAATTAGCAGTGGAACTTTCTAAGTCTAACCTATTAACGTGCCTCTTCTGTCTAACCTACTAACGCGACATTTGAAAAATTAACTGTCAAAATATGCGACTAATTTAAATTATAATGCATTGATACCGACTACCAAATTAAATTACAACGATGTATTTAATTTGGATGCTTGGACGAATTGCATCAAAAGAGATCAGCAAAACTGTTGACAACCTACGGAATCGGAAAAATAAGAAACATATATTCATCTCTTTTTGACACTACCTTTATTTGGTAAGGAAGTGAAGGACCGGTGCATCGCAAATTGGCATTGACGGAAAAACCTCTTTGTCACTCTAATTTGCAAGTGTGACAGAGGTGGGGATGCAATTTCTCTGACGTTAATCAAATCAGAAAGCTATTTTAGAAGGAAAATCCGAGTAAAAAAGTAGCCTAGATACCGGCACTAGGCAGTTTGCCATGTTCATAGACAATCTAAGCTCAAGATTAGACGGGGAAGAACCTATTATGGTTTACCCGGTTACTATATTATTATATTTCTTGCTATGAATGATCTAATGGCCAAAAGAACAGGTGTCTGAATATGTGTTTTTAGTAAAAGGTACCACTTTGTCGCTAGCCAATAAGGCGCGAATGCCATAAAGATTAATTTAGAAATTAACCTTAATAACCTTATCAACAACCGACAAAAATGGTAGGTACCTTTTACTAAAAACGAACACATAATAAAATGATCATGATGAAATCACACAAAATATGTTGCAAAGAAAATAACTAAAAATTAAATCAGCCATTGACCCATTTTTAGTCATTGTTAATAATAATTGAAAATATTTATATTGTCCCCCAATGTTCATTCAACCCACAGTACAGTGGTACAGTGCTATAAAGGGCGATTAATCCGTTTCAAAGGTTTTCATCTCTCATTCAGCCTTTACATTTGATATTAGGTTTAGAATATGTACCCAAGTACTCAAATAGAGTAATGTGGTCGATCTAATTATTTTATATCAAGTATGTTACGTACCTTCGTTTTGTTGTATTTTTTTAATAACCACTTGTACTTTATAGGATAATTATTGGAACACGTATGCACCTCTTAGTATTATATTCTTTGGTATACACTATGCAGTGTCTGATTACTCTGATTTAATGTTATGAAACTTATGAACTTATGATTATGAATCATATGAACGAGGAATGAGAAGATAAAGAACCGGAAATGTCAACAAACGTCAAAGACAAATGGTGCGTTTACATGCTCGGGCTCTCGGCCGAATGTTTCGGCCGCGGGCAAATACAACCTACAACGCTCGTTCGAGAGCCTCGGGCGAGAGGTTCGGACGAGAGGCTATTTGAGCTTTGTCATATAGTTTGGGAGCGTAAAAATATGTCTTAAATAGCTTCGTTTAGGAAGAGAGAGACCCATATTACACTGTACCAAATATGATCATAGATGATATGCCGCCCCTTTTCTTCACGTTGGTGAAAAAAGGGAGGCATATATACCTATGGTCCTAGTTATATGGGCCAAAATTCTTAAATTCCCCAGAAGGCTCTGCTACCAATTCTGCTAACAGATTTTCCATACTTTGTCTGAAACAATAATTAAACAAAGTTTACAAGTGCAAACAAGATACGTGACAACAGTCACAACCGATATAAAAATCGTTAGTATCGTATCGTAAAAATATACATGGACACTTACAATGTCCGATTTCGGTGCATGGTGATCATCCACCATCTACGTCTTCGCCGTTGTTTTTTAGTTTTTTTTTATGGAAAATGTGCACATATCTGTATAAGCTCATGGCACAAAGTGCCACAGCAGCAGCAAGCAAAGTGTGCTCGTCCATTTCCTCGGATCGGAATTTTTTTTATTTCACAATGCAATGCAAATATAAAATGGGCATTAAATTACTGTTTGTAAATACTGTCACCCTTACCTTACCCAAGCTATTTAAGACACCTTTTTACTCACCCAAACTACATGACAAAGCTCAAATAGCCTTTCGTTCGAGGTTCTCGCCCGAGGCTCTCGAACGAGCGTGTAGAAGATTGTATTCGCCCGCGGCCGAAACATTCGGCCGAGAGCCCGAGCATGTAAACGCGCGGTTACACTGTACCAAATATGATCATAGATTATATGCCGCCCTTTTTCTTCACGTTGGTGAAAAAAGGGAGGCATATATACCTATGGTCCTAGTTATATGGGCCAAAATTCTTAAATTCCCCAGAAGGCTCTGCTACCAATTCTGCTAACAGAGTTTCCATACTTTGTCTGAAACAATAATTAAACAAAGTTTACAAGTGCAAACAAGATACGTGACAACAGTCACAACCGATATAAAAATCGTTAGTATCGTATCGTAAAAATATACATGGACACTTACAATGTCCGATTTCGGTGCATGGTGATCATCCACCATCTACGTCTTCGCCGTTGTTTTTTAGTTATTTTTTTTATGGAAAATGTGCACATATCTGTATAAGCTCATGGCACAAAGTGCCACAGCAGCAGCAAGCAAAGTGTGCTCGTCCATTTCCTCGGATCGGAATTTTTTTTATTTCACAATTCAATGCAAATATAAAATGGGCATTAAATTACTGTTTGTAAATACTGTCACCCTTACCTTACCCAAGCTATTTAAGACACCTTTTTACTCACCCAAACTACATGACAAAGCTCAAATAGCCTTTCGTTCGAGGTTCTCGCCCGAGGCTCTCGAACGAGCGTGTAGAAGGTTGTATTCGCCCGGGGCCGAAACATTCGGCCGAGAGCCCGAGCATGTAAACGCGCGGAAAGAATGTTCTCGTTCTCTCTAGAGAGAGGAAATGTTCCGAAACAAGTAATAATAAATAATATACGAAGAAACGCCTGCGATTCCCTTAGAAGTCATAAGCACGGAAGCTTAAAAAGCGTCGTGATAAAACCCGACGTTGACGATTTTTTACCTCTTCCAATATTTATGCTCCTATGAACACTAAAAAATCACTGTGGACTGGCGCGAAATCCAAAATTTCTACGGTTAGCAAGCCCTTACTCCTAAAATTTTTACGTTTGGTTACCTGATCTAGCCCTCACTGTATTATTACAATAAAAGGCGCTTGTAGGAGCAGGAACACAACACATGCGAAAATATCTCTAGCACACAGCCAACTGACAGCGGCGTTGACGTTATTTAAACGCTCGTTAGAACAGAAATATAAAATTCCGTAAGGTTTATTCGATTCAACGTCAAAGCTTAACGCCTAAAATTCGACAGTGCGCATAAAAAAAAGTGCCTCCGTGTGAACACATACATTGGTATCCATGTCTGATTCGAATTAACGCGCGTTGAAAAAGCTCCCGTTCGTATGACCCCTAATGGTACCGCGAGTCGATTTTCCGCTATTCCGCTAGGCCCTAGGGGTGCTAGTGGAACGTGGGTCCGGCGGGAACATTTCAAATGTCACTTTGACTATTCTCTCACACTGACACAGGACCCACACATCAGTGGCGCCGCCTGGTGAGCGACAATACGGTAGCTCCCAAGGAAGTGTGAAGTGTGAAGAGACGGCGAGGTAGTCGAGAAATAAGTTTACATGAAAGAACAGGACAGTTATATGAAAATAAATTTATTTAATCATATTTGTTAATTACAGAGACCAATACAACATCTAATAAAACACAAAGAAAATAACTTAAGACTAAGCTTAAGCCTAGTCAAAAAGTCCCCCACGAGTCGTCCCTGGCGCAAAAGTGCCCATCACACTAGCCGCGTTACCACGCTGAATAGCGACGGACAACCTTTGCACCAGGGCTAGTACCACGAAAATCGAACGATTGCGGATTTGTATCTCCATCACTGTCACACTCGCATATTAGAGTGACAAAGAGGTTTCTCCGTCAATGCCAATTTTCGATGTTCGTGGTAGGGGTGCAGGTACGAACACGCGCGGGCGTCAGAAATATGAAATATGAAAATTGATGAAGAGTAATAGAGAGCACAGAGACTCACTAATTTAGTATTATATTCTTTGCTTACTAATGTCCAGTATGTTAAATGGGAATATCCAAGATTATGTAAACAAGGCGTTAGCTACTCAACAGGAACTCAAAGGGATTGACGCATCGATGGATGATGAATTCCTTGCAATTGTCCTGCTTGCTGGTCTGCCGGAGGAATTTAAACCTCTAGTAATGGCGCTAGAGCACACGAGCAAGAAGATGTCTTCGGAGATCGTCGTGACGGCGCTACTAAAAGAAGATTCTCGTGCTGTCACCGCTGCAGCCAGCACCAAATCTCGTGGACCTACAATACCTACAAGCCATGCTCTTCAAGTGAACGCAAAGAAGAAACTATTTTGTAAATACTGTAAAAATTCAGGGCATGTAGTTTCTACTTGTAAGAAAATTAAGAAAAAAGATGATTCGGCAACCAAATCATTTAATATATCAGAGTTTGTACTTTCATCATGTTTTTCTAACATCCCGCACATAGGTACAGGTCCTCAGCATCAGCAGGAGTGGTTTCTGGATTCTGGAGCTACTTCACACATGACCAACAGAAGAGATTGGTTCTCCACCATGTCACCACGTTGCACGCCCATTACCGTTGCTAATAAGGAGCAGATCTTGAGCCATGGCCAAGGTACTGTAAATATGTATATATCTGACTCTGTAAATAGTATTAGCGATGTTATGTATGTCCCCGAGCTAGCTACAAATTTGATATCGGTACGTAGGCTAACCGAAAAAGGGTACGATGTTTTATTTACATCTAAAGGTGCCAATATCATCCCGGAAGGTGGCTGTCAAGTGACAAAACCTGTCATTGCCACAGGTTCTTTACATAAAGGTATGTTTAAACTTGACATAGCTTCAAATAGGCCACATGCCCTATGCGCTGCTACGAAAGAGTCTGCAATGCTTTGGCATAGACGTCTTGGTCATTTAAATGCCTAATCATTAAACCTCCTTAAGAATAGGAATGTTGGCATTGACTTTCCAAAAAGTTTAGATGGCCAATGTGTACCATGTCTAGAAGGTAAGCTATCTAGGAAACCTTTTCCTAATTCTACAAGTAGGTCGAGTTGCGTATTGCAATTAATTCATTCGGATATCTGTGGTCCAATGAGTACGCACTCGTGGAGCGGAGCTTTATACCTACTGACTTTTACTGACGACTTTAGTCGCAAAACTTTTGGATATCTTTTGAAACGGAAAGATGAAGTTTTTGATAAGTTTGTAGAATTTAAACATCTAGTAGAAAACCAAACGGGGAAGAAAATAAAAATTCTGAGATCAGATAATGGTGGCGAGTACGTCAACCGTAATCTGTCCGCGTTTCTGAGGGAGAACGGGATTGTCCATCAGACCACCGTTCCCTATAATCCAGAAATGAACGGAGTCTCGGAACGCGCAAATCGCACGATAATCGAGAAAGCGCGATCAATGCTTCAGGACTCCCAACTGCAAAAGCCTACTGGGGAGAGGCGGTAAATACAGCCATTTACATAAAAAATCACGTTCCGACGCAAGCCCTCAAAAACCGAATACCTGAGGAGATGTGGACTGGTAGCAAAGTCAATCTCTCTCACCTCAAAGTCTTTGGCTGTGAAGCTCACGTACTTATTCCAAAAGAAAAACGTACGAAGCTTGACGCCAAGACCCAAAAATGTGTATTCGTGGGCTATGCATCAGACAGTAAAGGCTACCGTCTAGTCAACCCCACTAATCCTCGAGAGATTATCATCGCGAGGGACGTAGTCTTTATAGAAGATAAAATTAAGGCAGAGTCCATCCCGATTCCCCCACAGACAGAATTAGAAGTCCCGCCACAATCACCACAAGTCCAAATCCCAATTTTTGATACTATTCCACCACCACAGTACCCCGAACAGCTCGATATTCAGCCTGAACTTTCAGTTCCAGAACCTCCACAAGCTGAGTCTGTTGAACCTGTGCCAGAGCGTCCAGAAGTCCCTGAACCTGCGGAAATCATTCCCGAACAACCGGAACGCAGATACCCTGAAAGGGACAGACGCCCTCCTGAGCGCTACATTCAGGTATGCGCAGTCAACATGACATCGGATCTGGAACCAGAGACCTACAAGGAAGTCTCTGAACATCCTCAAAAGGATAAATGGCTGGAAGCTATGAAAACGGAGTACGAGTCGCTTCAAAAGCATGGTACCTGGGTTCTCGTTGACAGACCCAAGGATAGAAAAACGATCAAATGTAAGTGGGTTTACAAAATAAAAAAGGACACAAGTGGACAAGTAGTAAAATACAAAGCCAGACTGGTAGCCAAAGGGTTTACTCAAGTAGCCGGCGTAGACTACGGAGAAACTTTTTCGCCTGTTGCAAGACTGTCATCAGTGCGGCTACTTATGGCATACGCGGCGGAACTAAACTGTCAAGTTGATCACCTCGATGTGGAAACTGCATTTTTAAACGGCGAGTTAGAAGAGGAAATATATATTGAACAACCGGAAGGTTTTTCTTCAGACTCAAAGAATAAGGTCTGCCTCTTGAAGAAGTCGCTCTATGGCTTAAAGCAAGCTCCACGCCAGTGGAATAAGAAGGTGAGTCAAGCTATGGCCACTTTATCGCTCACTCAAGCCTCAACAGAGCACTGTATATATTATACTAGAAGTAATGATGATTTTCTAGTTGTAGCAGTATTTGTCGACGACTTCTTTATACTGTCAAACTCGAACGTACTAAAAACGAAATTTAAAAATGACATCAAGAAGTTGTTTACTGTCAAAGACCTAGGACCTGTCAAAGACTGCCTCGGAATGAGAGTGACCCAGACCCAAGGGCGATTCACTCTTGACCAGTCAAACTATATTGAAAAACTTCTTGGACAATATAACATGACGGATGCCTTAACCGTCACTACACCTATGGAACCCGGCCTTAAATTAACCCTTCCCACGCAGGAAGAAGAAATTGACGTACCTTATAGGGAACTCATCGGCTCGTTAATGTATATTGCCATTGGAACGAGACCAGATATTGCGCACACAGTCTCGTACCTATCCCAATTCAACACACATTACGGGGGGGTACACTGGAAAGCCGCTAAACGAGTTCTCAGGTATCTCAAAGGTACTAAAGACTTACGGTTAATTTATAATCAAAATGGCCACAAGAACGTTATGGGATATTCGGATGCTGATTTCGGTAATAGCGTTATTGATCGAAGGTCCTATACAGGGTATGTCTTCTTGGTGAGTGGAGGGCCAATCTCTTGGGAAGCTCGGAAGCAGCGTACAGTTGCTCTATCAACCACCGAAGCCGAGTATATGGCCTTAGCTGAAGCCTGCAAGGAAGCTATTTACCTTAAGACCCTCATACAGGAAGTATTCGACATCACTCATCCCATGACAATTCATTCTGACAATCAGAGCTCCATCAAACTTGCACATAATAGCACTTATCACGCTCGCACCAAACACATCGACATCAAACATCACTTTGTAGGTGTACATCAAATCACACATCATCATCGTTTATTATTTATTACCAGATTGACCGACTCACGCGCATATAGCACAAGAAACACAGATGGTGATTGATTCACGTGTATCCACAAGAAACGGAGATACTCGTATTGATTGTTCGATGTGACGTGTGCGTTGCCACTTAAAAGGGCAGTTTTGATTGTCCTGACCAGGACAGTTTTATCAACGTGAAGTGCAGCATCATCGTCGTTGCAGCGATCTTCGTCTTCAACACAGCAGCAGCCAGACGCAGCGGATCGAAGACGGACGACACGGCGCAGCAGCGACACGTTGTTTACTCCACGGCGGACGTACGGCGAAAGGACGGAATTTTGGCGCGCGTTTATTTTATAGATGCGCGAGCGACCGCTCCCGCGCATGCGCGCGCTCGCCTCCCCCGCGCACCCGCGCTTACGTCTCGCGCCCAAGTAGCGCTGTCTCATTTTTATTGTAAATATCTCTTTCGCACCATAATTATTATTAATTGTTAATTGTATATATAAGTAGGAACATTCTGTAAATAAATGCACATCAGCTTACTTAGCTCGCTTGCGAAGCTATATGAGCGCATCATCCTCACCCGAATTCTCAGTTTCACGACTGAAAATTCAATTCTTACTGACGAGCAGTTCGGCTTTAGATCCGGACACTCGAGCGTCCACCAGGTGCACCGCCTCACGGAGCACATAACCTTCGGGTTTTCGCGATTTAGGGGGTTAAAGACTGGTGCGATCTTTCTTGACGTTGCAAAAGCCTTCGACAAGGTCTGGCATAACGGTTTGGTATACAAACTATATCAAATCGGAATGCCGGACAGACTCGTACTCATAATACGAGATTTCCTTACGGACAGAAGCTTTTGCTACCGAATTGAGGGAACGTTATCAGACCCACACCCTATCAGGGCCGGAGTCCCGCAAGGCTCCGTCCTCTCTCCTACGCTCTATTCGTTGTTCACGAACGACTTACCTAGGCACCCGCGTGTCGAACTAGGGTTGTTCGCGGACGACACCGCGCTCTATACGACGCACACTCGCTACGACCTTATTCGGAAATACCTCCAGGATGCAATCTTTGACCTAGGCCAATGGTTTCGTCTTTGGCGTATTGAAGTGAATCCGGATAAGAGCGCAGCGATAATATTCCACCCAACAGACAATATGCCGTTGGACTCGAGGGTGGAACCGGTTCGGCTTTTCGACCAACGCATCCCGTGGGTCAATGAGGTGAAATACCTCGGCGTTACTCTCGATCGTAGACTGACTTTCCTTAGCCACATCCGTAGGGTACGAAGAAATGCGAGCTTCGTACTAGGTAGGCTTGGGGGGATGATCAACAGGTTTAGTAAGATGTCACTTAGAAATAAGCTGACGCTTTACAAGACGTGTGTTCGTCCCATAATGAGTTACTCAAGTGTGGTATTTTCCCACATGAGTAAGGCACGTCTCAAGCCGCTTCAGGTCGTACAGAATCGTTTCCTCCGTAGGGCGACTGGTGCCCCGTGGTACCAGACGAACCTCAGTCTGCACCGCGACATGAAGCTTAACTCCATGTACGGTTTCTTTAAGCAAACTGCTCGGCGTTACTTTGATAACGCCTCCCATCATAGGAATCCACTAGTCAGGAATGCTGCCAATTATTTGCCAACTCCTCCACCACCTCCGGAACTTCTTGCTCACGATTCACTGATTAGGGGTCGCTCAGTCCGGCGACCTAGGCACACACTCACGGACCCGGACGACGAAATCGCAGCCGACTTCGAAAGAAGGCGCGCTGCAATATCGTCGCCCGACGCGCCGCGTACACACCAGCGTCCCCGCCGGCGGGATCGCCCACCCCGCGACATAGACACATTCAGTCCGTTATCGACCCGGTACCGCCGCGTACCGGATAGCATCAATCCGACCGCGATCGGACCTAGCTGAGTTTCTTGCTGGAATCTTCTCGGCTAGGTTAGGGGTAGCGAACCAGCAATAAAACTCCCAGTAGCTAGTTTTCTTACACACACCTCAGATTTGGTTGGACCCGGTCCAACCGATCTCTCTGGAGCGCAAACTCAGAAGGAGTATTCCAGAGTAGTAAATATCGTGTGATGTCGTGGAAGGGTCCTGGATTTTCCCCAGGCTACCATCCCACTTCACAGTCCGTACGCTCCAAAGCTCAGTGCATGGAGCCCCTGCCAGGTTCAAAAAAAAAAAAAAAAAAAATGCATTCTATCAGCAGACAACCATCGGGATTTTATCTTCTCTCCAACCTACAGTTCCTAAAGTTCCTACAACTTCATTCGTGACGCTCTATCACACCACAACCTGCATGTCAAATTCATCTCTACGAATGACATGGTTGCCGACATTTTAACCAAACCTTTGGCCAAAATAAAACATTATAAATGTACAAATGCTTTAGGTTTAGGTTAGATTAAGTTGTATATAATATGTATAACGGTGTGAATAGTTAGTGATAGATGTATATACAGGGTGTAAATATTTTTTTGTGCTATATTTTTATTATGTGTACCGCTTGCTTTGATATGTCTCTATACCTATAAATATAACAAATATATACAGGGTGTTCATATTACGGGGGGGTGTTAAACCTCTTTGATGTTTGTCATTTGTAATAAGAACACTTGGGTTTTTGATATGTCTAGTTTATATATTTTGTTATTCTATTCTGTCAATGTCTTGATAAACTTGTATTGTGTTCCATTATCTCTAATTTCTTAATAAATATTATTCACTACGAACACGAATTTCCTTACATAATTAAGTCAGTATTCATTGTCAAAAACATCAACGATTTTTATGTTATCTGGAATAACTTGAAGTTAACTGTCACTGTCAATTTGACATTGACTTCAATCACTGTCTCCTTCCTCTCACTCTTTCAAAGGCTCTTTCTTTCAGTCATTTCAGTGCCTGCTGAGATTGAGAATAAAATTAATCTTAGATCGAAGATATTACATCTAACTTGTGTAAACTTATAGAACCAAATAACTCAAACATATTCTCTTGTCTACGGTACAGTGATTTGTGACGGTGAAAACAAAACAACTTAGCGGTGAAAAAACTTGTGTGACGGTCGTGGGTGTTACCGAAACCTAGATCTTACCTCTCTCCTGCGACACCTGGGTCGATTTTTAAAAACATAAACTTGTAGTTTTAACTGCGATAATATTACTTGGGCTTCGGAAGTGTGCTAAGGTGGAATACGCAAGAAAATCTTACATAATGTTCCAGTTATAATATATATAGCTACGCTCTTCAACGTTTTATGATAGGTAAGTGCACTATCTCGTATCTCTGTAAAGACTATTATTACAAACTGGAGGTAAGTCATTAACAACCTTGATTCTTCACTTTAATTGACAACAAAACATATCTGTTTTGTTGTTTAATAACTTTGATAGAGTAACATTTAATTTCTTACAAGAATCCTATTAATTAATGAATTCTTTAACTAAAGTTGTATTTTTGACATTATTGTGATCAGAATAATAATTACAATAATTTTCTTATCATTGATTAAGTTGAATAGACTTAAACAAAACAAAAAAATCAGATAAGAAAAAGAATCCATTGCACTTATTAGATTTTTTTTATTATGCTGATTTAGTGTACACTACTGGGCAAAGCAAGGGCCTCCCTCTACTCAAATCTGTTGCTTTTATTTGCCCACCACTCTGTGTAGATTGTTTGTAATTTGTCCTGCTGTCTCCTTAAGTTTGTTATTTTAATAAGACATTTGATAGAAATACTATTTTAATATAACAGTTAGTGAGCACCATTATTTGTGAGATTTTGTAAATTAATAGTGCACATCCGCAAACCAGGGTTGTTGAGCCAATTAACTATATTTCTAACTTTGCCGTGTAATTCAAATGTCAACTGTCATCTATTGATATATACATTGGTCATTTATAAGTTTATAACTTATAAGTAACAGCAAATTTACGAAAAATTGCAAGTGGCTCAACAATCCATGTTCGCGGCTGTACGTGATCTAGAGATATTGAACGAAACTATCATGAGACATATTAATATTATAATAAAAAAATGTATAACACTCACATATTTTTAGTCACAGCAATATGTTGTGCTATGTTTTACACAATGTGTGAGTTTTTTCTGTAATTTTATTACAATCTAGAGGCATATGTGGAGGAGTATACATGGCCGGACATAATGCTGTTCTGTTCAAAGTCCTTATTCTTTGATTACACATTCTTATTAAAGCTTCAAGCTTAATGGGTTGAAAACACAAACATTTAATTTTTGAATAATCCTCTAATTCCGAGTGTCACTTTAAGCATGTATCAAACAGAGTGGTTCTTCCCGAAAAATCATTGGTATCTGAGAAATTGTTTCCTAACATTGATTTTTCCTTACATTGATAAATCCAAAAAGTTTACAAGATCTGATTTTCTGATTATTTTGTAAGAGCACATTCTACTTTCATTCATACATCAAACATACAAATACAAATGTTATGTAAGCACAGAAATGCAAAAACGCTAAATCAATTTTATTATTTTTACAAAAACATTTATTTTCACTGAACATACAGTTAGTTAAACTGGTGTCTATGAAAATTGTGCACTCTGCACTTATAAGAAACATTTATGTCGACTTGTATAATGCTCTCTTCTTGTATAATTTCTTATCTAGAGAGATAATAATTTTCTTAGTTTGTATCTATGGTAGGCAGTGGTTCTGCCAAGCTAACCAAGATGTAATGTTTAATAGGTCTTCTATTCCTAAGACTGAGAGACATATCAATTGTGGACATTCTTCACCATCATTCTCTGACTTGGTCTACTTGGTCTTGCACCTGGTGCATGTTACCTTGTAACATGGTTTTAATCCACATCTGCTCTTTTGTGCCAACTATATACTAATTGTAGAGACCGTAGTAGTACATTTCATGCAGAGGCCAAGATGTTAGGGATTGCGGGACAAGTTCAGGGTAGACGGATAAAACGAGTCTTGCAATCCCTTACTTCACGGCCTCTGCAGTAATGTACCAAAACTCGATAACAATGTTCAAAGTAACGTTTGTGGTAAACTAGTCTTATATTTCTGAAAATATGTATTTGATTAATCAAATTTTTGATCAAGGAACCTTTATTTATAAAGACCTATCAGATAAAATGTTTGTCCCCTATAAAAACATTTTTTGTCGCAATTAATATGCAACACAAAATACACCTCTCATTGTAATGTCATTACCAAATGTTTTATAGTTACTGAGTACAGCCGCTGTGACATACAGATAGACGAACTGGACGTAACTATAAGGGTTCCGTTTTTGCCATTCAGGCTATGGAACGCTAAAAATGGTTTAAGAGTCCGGTTATATTTCAAATACGCGCGAGATACGACTTTTACACAATAACGCGCGAAAATATAACATTGACACTTTATCGTAATAAATAGGCATGCCCAAGTATCCCAAGTCCCAACCATACAAGGGCTTACTCAGCCACCCAATACTCTGTCTCTCAATTTTGTAAATATTGTCAGAGCGCGGAGCGAGCGACATGACCTCTCTCTGCGAGCCCCTAAAGGCAAGGCAACTGAATCCAACGTTATAACTTCGCTGATTTTATACCCTTAAACAGAGAGATTTCAAGTCGAGTTTAAGACAAAAAACAGTAGAAATATACATACAGTATTTATTATTTTTGGATAGAGTATTAAATAAAGTTTATAACTGCATATTCATTTATGTAAAAAAAGTTACTGTTTAGCCAGAAAACTTGGCTAATGTTCGTGTATTTCTACAAAAAGTTACCAAATCTTAAAAATTCTTACTCAATAATTTTGTGTGAAAATGTGTAAAAGTGTTTCATTTATTCCGTAGAAGACTATATACTAAACATGAAAAAAAAATGTTTAATTATGATTCAATAGCAATAAGGTCGAAAACTAGATAGATGTTTGGAGCTCGCTCATCAAAAAATGGTAAAACAGCTGTTAGAAAATGGTGGATATTTCAAAAACTGACAACAATTTTGAAAAACTTTTTCATTTATTCCATATTGAAATTATCTCTTAATTTTTGTATTAAAACATTTACAAATGTTTTAGTAACCATGAAAACTCATGGCAAAGAGTTGAGCTGAATCGGACAAATTTATATACCGGGCTCTTAACTGTTGAGGTCAAACTTTATTAAACTTTGACGCACCATTACTCTTTGGGCTTCATAGAACTTGGCCTATCTTTTACATTATCGTTTTAGGAGAGATTACATCTACTTAAGATAATGTTTATTAAATGTATAAGCCTCTGCATTGCGCTATTGACAGATAAGTCAAATTAATTTGCTTGTTTACAAAAGGTTGATGGCGACTGTTTTTTTTAATGATATGTGCAGTTTTGAAGGGAATGGTTTTGGTTTGTTGTCCGGAGGCTTACCACGAACTACTTCTTTCGTTCTTTCGTCTATTTGCCTCTTTGTCTGTCTGCAATGTAGCGAAAATTGTGTGCTAGCACCGTCTAAATGGGGCTATACGAACAGAGCCAAGACAGCGTATTAAACTATCAATTTGGCGAAACATAGGTAGGTAAGATGTAGACGGACAGGATGCAGTCATGCATGATGTCGACGTAGGTGTCGCAGGTATACATTTATTTGGGCCAGATGATAACGTTCAACAACACATCGATTCAATCGTCTCATCGTATCGCCACCGCCTGGAAAACCTTCAGGTCCATGATGACGCCAGGTTGACTATAGAACAGTTAATATTGTCTTCTGTTACCGTGATTGTTGTTCATTGAAATTAAACACTAAAAAAAGAGTAAAAGTTGTAAAGGGCTCGAAACGTAGGGTCATGGTGTTAATAAACGTGATTAATCCGTTCTAAAGTGTTTAATTTATAGAATAGGTAGTTATGACTTACTAATGGAGAAGGTGGACTGACGATCGCGGGAGACATCTATTAGATATCTTTGAGGGAGCCCTCTGCATTAGGAGTAGACATCTTTCGACGTAGGTAAATGATAATGATCCATCCATACCGGATCATTTTATTCTCTGTTTCGGTGTCCTCCTGTGCAAAAAAACTATTAAACACAATTAACCAAAAATTCATACTTAGAAAATTCTTCTGATTATGCAATTTTTGCTTTGACCTCGTGATGGGTCTTATTCATTTCACTATTAACAGTAGACTCCGTTCTGCGTTTGCAAAGTAAAAGTGTAATTCAAGTCCTGAGATCATGATATTAAGAGTTACATTCTATTGGCCGGGGAACCAAGTTGGCAGTTAAAAGATTGTAAGTAACGGAAGCGAAGCGCGGCGGCAGCGGGGACTTGGCGAGAGCCGAAGGCTGCGTTGATACAATTAGTTACGTATTCATGATTCCACAGGCTATTTACAAAAGCGTTGGCTTTAACATCGCTAATTACTTGTATATTTAATGTTTCTCAGCCGCTTTAATCGAACTAAACACGCCGTTTTTACCGGTTACAGAAACAAATTAATCGTAAAATATTTTCTCTATCTATTAAAGGTAAATATGCAAACATTTTAACCGCACGGCTTAATCTCAACCGCAAGTAGGGATATTTCCAATAAAAGTCAAGTTATACACTTATTTAAACTTTCACGATTTTCCCACAAACGAACGATTCGTTTTAAAAGTTTTACATGATTAAGCCCCGTTTTAGTAAATTTTATAAGGTAAAGTTATGTTTTAAATTATTTTAGTTTTTAATATTTCTATTTAATTACCTCGTAACTACGTTCTTTCACAGAAGTAGAGGGGAAAACACGAAAACCTTAAGCCGTAGGTATATTTATTAGTTTCACTACTGTGATTCACCAGCGTAGGTACCTATTTTTATTCAATTTTATTTAAATATCATATTTTAGGCGTGCATTTCCGTCCCAATTATACAGCCCTTACCAGGATATATTAACATGTTGGTTTATATTTACATTCTATGAATGTATCATACCTACCTTTGCATTAATTTGAGGTTTGGCAACCTAAACCTTTTCTCATAAATTCATAATTCAGAGGGCATTGAAAAAGGTTAAACCATTTTCGCCAATAAAACTACCTATTTGACGGGATGAAACTAGTCTTGCAAGGGTTCCGCTGTGCAGGAAATTATCACTCGATGGTTCCCATTTCAGCACTTCCGTTCCATTTCGCATGGTACCTTGCCAGTGTTAACGCAATTGTAAATATTAGTTTAGAGGAAATACAAAAAAGTAATTATAGTAGAGGAATTGTTTTATTAACAGTAATCACCTAATGATTGTATGTTTTTATTACCTTCGTGTGTCCAGTAACTAAATAAACAAACAAAATCAAAATAACATGACACAGTAAAACTACTACATTTGTGACGTTTTCTGGCTAAAGGTACCTATTTACTACTTACAGTATCGATTGTCGATATGGAGCTACTGCCAAAGACATTCATTTGAAAATTAAACTTATAATTCTTATAAACAACGGACAATGCGGGACCTTAGTACTTATAAAAACGTAACATTTATAACAGGAAATCGTACCGGTTCATAGTTATTGTGTGACCGGAAGGGTCGTAGCTTCCTTGACATCCATGTGAGCATCATGTGACCTTAATTAGGAATATTATTATGATTATAGCAAAAACCGCCATACTGCGCAGATAGAGAACATTACCCTAATTGATGGCGCCTGCGAGCTGCCTCCTGCTAGCAATCAACCTATTGACACAAATATTCTGTTTGTTACAATAAGAATGTCTCAATTGAAGAGTTAAATCTCTGTCATTAGTAATTATCCACTTCATTGTTTACGGAAGGAACGTATTAAACCAGTAATTATACGAATTATATAAATGATACCCGAAAATGCCGGAGCCAAACAATTCCATACTCCAACCTAGGAAAGTCAAACTGGCATTTTCACATTTTTACACACGCATCATTGATGGTACACGTGCATCAATTATAGCAATGGTAGTAGGTAAATAAAATTACACAGGTTAGTAGGTTATCATCCCTTGTTGTATAATGTAGGTACTATTCTTGGCATTAACGAAACGGCCTCCTAGCCTAGTTGGTAGTGACCCTGCCTACGAAGCAGGAGGTCCCGGGTTCGAATCCTGGTCAGGGCATTTATTTGTGTGTTTACCACGAATATTTGTTCCTGAGTTATGGATGTTTTCTATGTATTTAAGTAGTTATATGTATATGTCTATTATATATATGGTCGCCTAGTACCCACAATACAAGCCTTATTGAGCTTACCGTGGGACTAGGTCGATTTGTGTAAGATTGTCCCATAAAATATTATTTTATTATTATTATTTATTAAGAAAAAACTTGCTTAAGGATGACTCACACTAGGACGGGGCAGGCGGGACGGGATGGGACGGGACGGGCGGGACAGGACGATCTGTCAATTTATATAGAAAGAATCACGTGATAGCTCGGACCCCTCGCGCGTCACGTGACGGTTTCTATAGAAACTGACGTTTCATCGAATTGTAAATTATTATAAGCATATTGAGCATGGTATGTATCTATTAAAACACTTTAAGGTTGCCTATTGTGACAGACGGTAAACTACGGAACCCTACGGCCTACGCTGAGCATGGCCCGACATGCTCTTGGCCGATTTTTAAAATTAATCTCACAGTCCAAGACATGTAAGCCAATTTGTTATGAGTGTTATGACATCGCAACTACACGGGTTTGTCGCGTTTACCGTAGTAAATTTGCGACTTTAATACAGAATAGTCGTTGCAGCCCAGTCCCGTACACACTAATAAGGGATTGTCGCGAGACTCTGAGTGAAAGAATGATAAATAAAATTTAATTGAAAGTCTATAAAAATATGAAAATGTATATATATATATATAAGTACTATATAATTATACTAGGTATATTTTCATGTTCTCAGCACTAGAGAAGTACCTACTTAGATAGTAAAGACTCTGGTTAAGTACTTAACAATAAAGATAGCTGTACCAGGCGATAGGCGTCATTTCAGTAGGTTCAACTTATAAGTTTATATTTTGATGTTATAATTGTAGAAGCAGCATACTAATCATACTATGTACCTATATACCATTACGTAATATAACATTATACGCTCACAAAACTCAAATTATCTAGTTCCATACAATTTAGTTAGGTTCCGGTGAAGATTTGGAATAGAAACCTTTGATTTTCACAAAGATACTCCTACTCCTAAATATTTTAAAGCCGGCGATAACCTACCAGGTATTTGAATGTCTAACTCCCACTGACTTAGTACGAAACAAATACTTTTAATCTGCAGAACAATACAGAAAGTGGGTGTTACTACCTACCTACCTAGTGTTTCAACGGATGATATATGTGTGAACGTGGGACGCTAGAAGAATGATGCTCATTAATTTGGGTAATTAGCTGTTTACCCACTTGCAGAATATTCTGTTGTGCAATGGTCCATAATCATGTGTTGCACAATCAAACTAGTTCGTCAAAAGTCTAGTACTTATTTAAGAACTCCCCAACAGTATTTGGGATAGCGACGACTACGAGGTCTGACCCAGCAGAGGGACGTTAATAGTACTAATATTATTAAGACGCGTCTTTACTTTTCTAAAACGTACCTGTGACGTAAATACGTGTTGCCTTACATTTTGTACAGGTTGTACTCTTCTTTTATTATTCATAGTAGGTAGTCGAATCATTCGCAATATTTGGGCACATCCACATCCCAAAGAGTTGGGCAACTTCCTCATTTAAGTAATTTATCTCATTGAAACGTAAACACTCGTTAAATGTAGGCAAATTGCTTTAGTAATCCACAAGTTTCTTAATCAGGTCATCAGGTGCATGATTGATACCATCATATAAGTAGATCTGAATATTCCTATTGCCTGGAATCGCCGGATTAGGTACAAGTAACGACCGGACTTAGTTCACCGGAAATAGAGATCAAAATGGGTTAAATTTTAATGATCGAGTATTCGAGTGACAGATCGAGTCAGGCAGCCTTGTTCAGTCATGTCGACTATGCAAGTGTCAGCTTAAACGCTGTTCGTAGCTGAAATAGATACATCGCAAAGAAATGCGTTGCGCATCTGTACGGTCAGCTTTGTAAATATATATGCATCTGTATTCAGTTTTGACCCTTCTTCCCCTGTGTAAAAATATTTATAGACGTGACTGTACCAAGTACTAACTAGTGGCTCTGTGAGCTGTAGACCGCACGAGATGTTTCTGTAACAATTCCCACCATTTTGAAATTTTTCAAAAACTGAATCGACAAAAAATGTTACGTAATCAACAATGGAAGACATACTAAAGCATTTTGGCCCTAGCTGAAACGGAGACGCTTTGCTCGCTTTGCTCACTCGGTCAATAATGTGTAATCCAGGCATTACAAATAGTAGGTACGGAGTCGGCAAATCAATTTTTAGTCGAAGTATTACTGGTATAGTAGGTATTAGGTACCTTTTGTCGTCGAAAATATAACAAAAATATACGAAACATTTTCCGAAACTTATCTAGGTCAGTTTTAGCAACGAAGTCGTAAAATAAAGTTGCGGCATAAAAGGAACACTTGCCCTCTAAAGACTAAGAAAGGGTAGGTATTACTTCGTACAAGGAGAGAAAATTACTTTGACGGCACATTACCATTGCAGGACGATGTGTATTTTAACAACTTTTTGACACATATTTTCCGATATAAAACGAGATCAACACAGCTGGATGTCCTACTTTTGACAGCAGCTTGGAAATCTGTTTAAGAGTTTATAGCACCATCATTGTTATACTCTTTCCTAATGCACAGCATGATTCATAGCATAGTCGACCTTTTTGATCGTGATGGATATAGCTAGTGGCGCAACATGATTTTTAAATAAAATAGGTGCTAATGCAATATTACTTTATTTAGGGTTTTATAACTTCTTCATTCTAGCCTATAAATGTACTAATATTTTAATGCTAATATCCGAACTTCGAAGTGTTGAAAAAATCTATTAGTATATTTCGGTGTGATGGTGATTCAACAGTCACTCCCATTCCCCCGTTTATACAAATTTAAATATTTATCGTAAAAAATAGGGCTAAGTCTGCGAATGGCTTAGATAGCTGATTTCCTGCTTACAATTTACACACTATATTCCAATATCAGCCTACTTACTAGAAACCAATTAGGACGAAAACAATGAAATTTTTCAAAACACGTATTTTGATTGCAAAATCCATACAGGAATATTGGTTTTTTCTATTGCTATTTTCCGATAAAGGAATCTGCGTAACCTTCATGACTCGCTAGGCGTCGAAAGAACAAAACATATCGAGCCAACCTGGTAGATGTGAACTAGAGTGTGTAGGCATTCACGTGTTGAGCGCCTGAAATAGTCAGTGTTGTGGAGTAATTAGCAGCGCATGGATGTTAGGATCGTCTCCGCACTTGGCAACGGCCAAGATTTCTAGTGCTTCTGTCTAGTTTAATAAACTTCCTGTTGGTGTTGATTCGATTCGGCGAGCTAAGTGTTTTTGTGGAGTTTCGGATGACTTGTGTTTTTTGTGTACAAATCTGTGCTAGTTCGTTTGTTCGTGTAAGTGGAGATTTTATCAATGTGCTTGGATCGCGTGTTTGAGTGACCCCGACTACTCATCTTGGGGTGTAAGTATTTTTATGGATGTTTTGGTTGTATAGTTGTAGGATGAAAAAAGCCCTTCTTTTTAATCAGTGATATGCATACTTGCAATGCATTTACGTGAAGTCGTGAACTACGATTAGTTATGTTTTAACTATTACCTACATTTAATCTACAAGCTGCTAAGATAGTTTATGATTGAATTTAATAACAGTGGTGCCTCAACCTTATTACTTAATCCCGACTTAGAAAGTAGAGTGTTTTCAGTTTATCATGTGTATCTGGGTGTCTGCGTGTGGCATCCTAACACCCGAACGGGTGAACTTATTTAATGCAATGTTTTTAACCGACCTCGAGAATTCGACGGAGACGGTTATATGTTCGTCTGCTTGTAATTTTTTAGGTTTCCGTACCTCAAAAGGAAAAAACGGAACCCTTATATGATCACTTTGTTGTCCGTCCGTCCGTCCGTCTGTCAAGACCGTTTATCTCGGGAACGCGTAGAGGTAGCAAGTTGAAATTAATACCACATACCTTTGGTTTGGTTTTTTCACAGTTTCAAGAGACTGCAGACCTGCGTATGTCTCTTAAAGCTGTGAAAAAACCAAACCTCTACGTCAACGCAATCGAAAGATACGGCCTACGGCCCTTTATATCGCATTTCCCATACATTTCCAATGTAACTTTACTTATGGTACTTCCTGTTGACCTAGAATCACAAAATTTGGGAAGAAGCAAGAGCTTGTAGGAGAAGCACAGGAGAAAATCCGAAAACTGTAATTGCCACACAGTGAGTGTTCCGTGCCACCAGTATTTTTAAGTAGGTACCCTAAGCTAAGGTCATAAATAGGGGGGGGGATCACCCTTTGTACGGAACCCTCTGTGAGTGAGTTACTCGGAGCTCCGTCCGATTGGGGTGATTTTTTTTATTCGTAAGGAGATACCTCCAATTCGGTCCCATAGTTTGGTGCTGATCTGATGATGGGGTCCGCGAGGAATTATCTCTCTAATAAGCAAATGTGACAGAAAGGGAGATACAAATTTTCGAACATTCGATTTTCGTAGTAGGTACTCGTAAGTACTAGGCCAGCATTAAATAGCGTTTTTTCTCGGCACCGACTTCAAAGTATCAGTTGGTAATAACGCTATGTGGTGATACCTCCATTTGTTTGATTACTCATCCTTTCCGAACCTTACAGCAAATTTTATTTTTCATTTTTGAAGTTGTATTTATTTTTTGGTAAATAGTTACCGCCTTATTCATAAAAACTTAACATACCCAATTACCCATATTAGTTAAAATATGTTTTGTCCCCTTTTGATAAACGCAAATGTCAATCTGGGAGATAAGGACAAACAACAAATTCGTTAACGGAGGTTTGCTGAGCGTTTATGGATAACGGCATTATTTTTGAAATCGTAATTCTTGTTTACTTACCGGTTTGGTTCACAGCTGTAGTTTGGTCAGATAAACAATCGTATCCAAGATATTCTACTCAAATTGGAAGAAATTTTAGGATCTCATCCTATATTGAAGCTAAACCCCTAAAGTATAGTTATACGTGCAGTTTTAGTATACTAACGGCACCGAGTGATGGCACTTTTAACGTTTGATTGCTCATGAAGTTCCGTAAATATTGACAGCAAAGTATAAAGGAACAAATGTCAAACTGCATTGTTGCAGGGGCGGCATAGTGATGTTCCGCTATTTATCGATCGCATATCGAATCTAGGTACATGTTATTTAAAAACAAGTGACGTACTACTACTACTTTTCAGCTCGTGGCTTCATTCGCGTATCCTATCCTATTTCATCTTCTGAAAATGTATTATATGTATTAGTCCTAATGCCATGGCAAGGGTAAATTACGAGAGTCTGCCACCCGTCTTATTCGATGGAGTCCAGGTCCCGTACTCGAACCAGGTTAGAAATCTCGGCGTGATTATGGATCGCACGCTTTCTTGGATTCCTCAACTCAATGAGGTTAGTCGTAAGATTTTTGCAGCCGTAGGTTCACTGAGGCGTCTTCGCAACTTCTTACCTCTCTCCACTAAAACTGCGCTAGCTCAATCCCTTCTGCTTCCCATTCTTGATTATGCCGACATTTGTTACCTGGACCTTACTGAGGAGCAATTAAACAAGCTGGAGCGGCTGCAAAATGTATGTATTCGCTTCATTTTTGGCCTGCGGAAATTTGATCATGTCATGTCTCTAGCTTCCGTTCACAACTCAAATGGCTACCTATTCGACGTCGGCGTAATATGCATATCCTTTCTCTTCTTTATAGCACATTGTTTATCCCGTATACTCCAAACTATCTCAAAGAGCGGTTTAGTTTTATGTCTTCCCTTAGATGTTCTCATAATCTCCTCCTTGTGCCCCCGCGGTCGTTAAGTAAGTTTTACAATAAATCCTTTAGTTTTCAATCTGTAATTTTGTGGAATGCTTTGCCGGTCGAGTTAAGACGTGCTCAATCTCTGTCAATTTTTAAAAATCGTCTTAAAGATTATTATTTATCTCTGCCTTAGTCTTATTTATTTAAATTTTGTCAATTCCTATTACTTTCTGTTTGCGCTACCTTGTCGTTATTGTTCCCTTTTGTTTATAAATTGTGTATTTACCTATATATTATGTACGAGTATATGTGTATTTTATGTAATAGTATATAGTTTGCTATTATATATAGTATGTAGTATATGTAGTTTACATTTATTTATTTCACTGTATGTAATAATTGTATCTCTATTAGCCATGTCACTGTATAAAGGTTGTCTGGAAGAGATCGCTTTTTAGCGATAAGTCCGCCTGTTGTTACCTACTAATTTAAGTCATGTTTATAGTTTATTGTAAACTTTATCCTTGTGGTGCACAATAAAGCATATTATTATTGGTTCGTTTATTTATCTTCTTTCTTAGGTTAGGATTTTTTACAATACGTATATAAAAATAAAATACAAAACAACATACAAAAAACAATACAAAACAAATACACATTATAAAAAACCTAACCTAGAGTGCCGCCGGCAACAGGGCAGGGCCCAGGCTGCCGGTGGTTAGGGCCGCAAAGAGAGGAACCTTCGGACTATGCGCGCAGTGTCCAGTATTATTATTATTATTTATTTTTATCTGTTTTTTTATCTCCGTTTTAAAGGGTTGTTTATTTATTATGCGGGCCATAGCCAAGCATACGTAAATATTTTTAATTATTTCTGTTAATCAGATATGATCGATGAAGTCAAAAAATTCCTAGTGATGCGGCATGTGTTTAAGATTGTGGCTTTTTGAAGGGTATCATCTATAATGTGTGCGGGAATCTGTAGGGTTTTCAGGCTGTTCTCTAAAGTTTTGGGGATTACTCCCGTAGTGGAGATTATGATTGGTATTATGTGAACCTTAGTTGCCTGCCACTGGCGTCTAATTTCAATTGCTAAGTCCTTGTATTTCGTTAATTTATCATTAGTTGTCGATTGGAGATTATGTGTGTTTGGGATGGCTATATCTATAAGATAAACAGTCTTATTCTCTTTATTAAAAAATGTGATGTTATTATTATATTTTTGAATATAAGAATACCCCGATTTCTATAATTTATTTGAAGATATAGATAGAGGTATAGAGCCCTTACTTTTCATGCCGATGACGTACAACTGACGTCAGTCTGCATATAGGATGGTTTTAATTTGTCTTATTGTAATTTTCAACCATTAATCATCAATCACTTAATCATGTATTTTAGATTTTTTTATTTTTCATATTTGTAATTGTTTATTAGCTATAACCAAAGCGGCACATATTGAAATGAGATGGCGCTGCTGTCAGCAGTGTCAGCGTATGAACATCAGCTCCGTAAATTATTTAAGTTTAAATTGTAAAATGCACATGTTATAAAGGAAAAGTATATTAAAGCTGTGCAGCAGTTTCTAAAGAACAAGTGGAAATGTTATTTCGGACTTGGATGCAGCATAAAAAGTTATAAATATGAACGAAATGCGAAGTGTCGTGGTGATTGGAACAGTGGCAGAAAATTAAACTAGTCTGTATTGTGTTGTAATCTACAATCGCGGCTGTGGTGTTTGTTGGTATCACACGAAGCGCAGTCGGCAAAAATTGAAACATAAACTTTGAAGATTTTGGTTTACAAGCAGTGATTTGGTTTGGTTTTTTTTTTCTTACGAGGGTGAACTTAAATTCAACGTCCAACTATCCTCATTCTATCATAGATCATGGTCTTTTATTTTTATGCTTTATTTATTTAATAAACTCTTTAAAAAAAAAAACTGTATAAAAGTGAAGTATATTTTATACAGATTTTCTCAACTCGCACTTGACTGATGTTTTTACGATAATCATTTAAAGTGTTTCACTATCTACCTACATTATTGTCAGGTGTCAAAAGTACCATGACTCGATGCCGCTACAGGTACAAGTTATTTAAAGACAACAAGTTACTTAGTTTTACCATAGAACATGGTCTTTTATATTTATGCGTTATATATGTAATAAACTTTTTAAAAATATACTTATCTTTGAATACAAACTTATTCAACTCGCACTTGACTGAAAATTTTACGATAATAATTTGAAGTGTTTCACAACACTATATTCATATCATAACCAGTCACTATAGTAATGCTGCCGCAAGTGTAGCATTTTCTTAATTTTCTATTCCACTTACTAAAAGATGATTTTATGAAGACCGAATTGATGGATTATTTTAGGTAAATTTATGCTTGTTTTACCTTATTGACATATCATTGTCAAGTACCTGCCTGTACCGAATAACAACAATAGGTAAGTAGGTACTTACCTATTGTTGTTATTGTGTAAATATTTAACTTGTTTCCTTTCCTAGTACCTACTACTACTAGGTACTATCGCTTCCTTTATGTAAATTATTCATATAAGTTACAAGCAACCTTTTAGGTATCTGCGAACGCATTTGATTGATTATATATTTTTTAATCGTCTATAACAAAGTTCACTTTGTTAACACGAAAATTGCATAAAATTGTCTGTTGTAGTTTATTAAAACGCGAGGCAATTTGATTAAATTGGAGGCCATATGACGCTGTCGGCAATGCCTATTTTCAAGTCAGTTGACGGCTGTAGGTACTTACATAAGTATATATGTAAAATATGTAAATTGCGCGAACTCCAGCTTACCTGGAGCTCATCGAAATTCCACTGGTTGACCTTATGACTTTCAGAGCCTATAGGTACATAATTCACTGTAGGTGTACACGTTTTTCCTTGTCAAGACAAGATATCGATCTTGTTTAATTCATGTTTCAGTTACAGGTATTGTAAACTTATTCTAAGGAAATAGGTGCATACAAATGTATTGAATGTACATATATTGGAGGCATTAACAAAATGATTAGGGTTTCTTTCAATCAAAATATTGATTGAAGTTAGAGAGAAAATGAAAAAAAAACCAATTTCGACCGGAAAAATAAATAATGTTATTGTTTGAAAAATAAGATTTTTATTCTGACGAAAACCTTCTTCCTAGCTTATGCCACGGCTCAGGGAGAGTGGCGTCCGCTTTGGCAACTAATCCCAAGATAGCGCCTCCGCCAACTAAATTTACGAAAGCGACTGCCATCTGACCTTCCAACCCAGGGGGTAAACTAGGCCTTTTCGGGATTAGTCCGGTTTCCTCAGGATGTTTTCCTTTACCGAAAAGCGATTGGTAAATATAATATGATATTTCGTACATAAGTTCCGAAAAACTTATTAATTGGTACGAGCCGGCGTTTGAACCCGCGATCTTCGGATTGAAAGACGCACGCTCTTACCGTTGGGCCACCAACGCTCTGACGGAAATAATGAAAAAACTTAAATAACTCAATTTTAAGTGATTTTATTGTAGAAATGCAGACGTTAATATTTAGTAAGGGTGCAATTAGATACTTCCTGAAAAAATAGAAGTTTAGCTCGTAAAACATTTATTTATCCGATACAATATGTAATTGGATTTTCTTATGTACATGCCGAATGAGATCAGATTCTTACAGATACAGTTTGCAGTAACACGAATAATATTGCAGTTAAAAGTACCTATACATTCATCATCATTTATTAATACATTTAATATGACCTAGCTAATCAGGGTTACCTGACTAATTATGAATCCTACGGAGTACTTATATCTTAGATCATATCTAGATGTATCTTAATTAATTAAGTGAATGTATAATGAAATAACATAATTCATATCTATTTAATATAGGTATGTATTTAATTTAAATACATACTTACCTATATTAAATTGGTAATTACATATTTAGCCTTTTATCGTACCTATATTCAGTAAAAAGCGAGGATCATTCACGGTACTTGTCCCTTATTATCTGCGCAACAATATCTCTTGGAAGCATAGTTGCGCTGGCGGTCTTCGCGATCGCTGCCTTGGCGCTCCGGCCTGGCCGGCGGCTGAAGTACACGTACACATTGTACACCACCTGCCGCGTGTCCGCCGGCAGCTCCACTCGCGACTCCTCCCGGGTCTCTATCCCTCTCCCGTTGTAAAGCCTCCTCCAACTGAACATTGTCCATGCGGTCATAGCCTCGTCTCCGTACTGCGCCGTTTTGTCGCAATAAATCAGAATCACTTAAACCAACAGGTATCAATTTTTTAAGCACACAATTGAGAAGTCTGCTAAACTGCCGTTTTTTTTTCGGCTATTCGCGCTGGGGATATCCGTTCCGTAGGAAAGGCACCTGGGGACTGACGGCCGCCGGAGACCACATCGGCACACTGGTCACACGTTTACAACATCCGCTGCGCAAAGACGGGCATCGATAACCTGCGGGGCGTATAGAAATTTGTATGCAAGTGGGCCTTTCGTGCTTTTGACAACCTTGCCAGATATAGCGAGGAGCCGTTAGGAACATAACCCGCACCCATCCCGCACCTTAAGAATATCACCGTTGTACGATATATATGAAACGCGCTAGGTATTGATTTTGTGTGATAGAAATATTCATTAGTGTCGCCTGGACGGGCGCGACCGTTCTAGAAATGCAAGATCGTTCTAGAACATGCTGCCCTACATAATTTAAATGTATAATAAAATGTATAGAAATGTACAACAAAGCAAGAATACTTTGTTGTACATTTCTACTGTCTATTTTAGCTTTCTTAACAATAAACGTGATTTTTCAGTATTTTTTAACAATAATGGTACAGAACAGAACCCTTCGTGCGCGAGTCCGTCTCGCACTTGGCCGATTTTTTTTATTTGTGACTAGGTACACCAAAATCGAGTCATGCTCGAGTAACATAGAGCGGGATAGACAAAATTACAAGAGTACCTACGCGAAAAATGAAAAGGAGGCAGTACGCGAGCCCGTCAAAATATTTTTTTTTTTATACTACGACGGTGACAACCAAGCATACGGCCCGCCTGATGGTAAGCGGTCACCGTAGCCTATGGACGCCTGCAACACCAGGGGTGTTACATGCGCGTTGCCGACCCTTTAAAAAAAAGGAGGATTCGCTGTGTTGACAGCTAAACGGGCCAAGGGCTTTGCTCCGTGGGTCCTCAGTCGTCAACACAGCGAAGCCTCTTGGAGCTCTGGCGATCTTACTCACCAACAGAAACACAACACTATGAGTAGGGTCTAGTGCTATTTAACTGCGGTTTTCTGTAAGGTGGAGGTACTTCCCCAGATGGGCTCTGCTCCAGATTTGAGCGAGACGACATTCGTTGTGCTGTGCCCTACCCCACTAAACGATATGCATCCGCTGTGCCCATACCTCTCTTAAACTTAAACTGCGTAATCAGTTAAAGAATCAAAAAACGAAAAACGGAACCCTTATAGGATCACTTTGTTGTCCGCCCGTCTGTCTGTCAAGACCCTTTATCTCGGGAACGCGCAGGCAGAGGTAGCAAGTTGAAATTAATACCACATACAGGTCTGCGGTCCCTTAAAGCTGTGAAAAAACTAAATCTCTAAACTAAATGTCGACGAAATGAAAGATGCGGCCGTTTACGAGTATGTCGCATTTCCCATATATTTGCAATGGGAATCAAAATGTATAGGGTACTTCTCGTTGACCTAGTTTTTTTTGGAAGAGGCTGTTTCTTGTTCATCATGGTGTGTGGCTCGAATGTGCAATAATGCATTTACGTTTTTATTAAAGTGAGATATTGCACTGTAGGAAAATGGTGAGCACGAGATAGTTGTTGTGAGTTTACTTACTGCGTTGGTTTTCAAGATAACGTGTCTTCCACAAACAGTCGTTTCTCAGTTTCCCTTTTATCAGTATTTGCTGAATGCCTTGTGACCAGCTGCATGCAGTTCAAGTTTCATTAGCTCTGATATTGACGTTGAACTCGTTAAAGAACATAGGTTTATCTCATTACGTAACTAGTGTGGACAAAAATCTCTTGGAATACAAAAGCTCATAACTCGCAATGTTACTTACTAATAAGACATATTAGAGCTAACTAAGTATGTACTTAAAATGTCAAAGAAATAAACATTCTAAGAAAATTTCTGCTGTTTGCATATTACAGTTTTTATGAATAGATAGACCCCCAGAAGGCTAGCGTGAGCTAAATAATTTTGTTCTGTTGGTCACACTGCGATACGGAATCCTGAAAAAGAAAGAGGTAGGCAAGGCATTTCTTTGTCAGTCTATGTACATTTTTGAGTTTTGAACCAGATGGAGTAGAGTCAAACCACGTTATCTTTTCTCAGCAAATGAACTGTCAGACTTGAAAGTGTTATTTTAAACGTCAAACTTCTATGAAATTATGACGTTTACATAACACTTTCACAGTATATGCTATCAAAATCTAGGAAACTTAGCATAGACTGACTCTAGAAATTGACAGGCCTAGGCCTACTGAAGGCCTAGTATAAAAGTTGTACGACATTAACTCCTCGACCGCGTTAGCGTATCGAGGGGTCAAAATATGAAAGTTGCCGGATGATTTAAATAAACGGCAAACATAATTTGAACTCCCGATACGCTAACGCGGTCGAGGAGTTAATGTCGTACAATTTTTATACTAGGCCTTCTGTTAACGACAGAACTCCTTACTGCGTGACGCTGGCCGAACACCCTTGTGGTAGAAGGGTAGGTGAAAACTGCTTGAGCTTATTCACAAAATAAACGGAAGCCTACAAAAAATTCGTGCAATTTATTCCAATGACCGTTAATGACAAGAGTGACAATTTGTCATCTGACATAGCTATTTGTACGTTACGTACGAATTCTTTTTAGGGTTCCGTAGCCAACTAGGAACCCTTATGTTTTGCCATGTCTGTCTGTCCGTCCGTGCGTCTGCGGCTTATCTCAGTGACCGTTAGCACTAGAAAGCTGTACAGATGTAGTGAATATTCCTTTTTCTACTCCAGCACTTCTATCTGCCAATTAGATGACCGACAGCGATATTAAAAAAGTACACATTATAACGTCTATGGTATTCCATAACAACACTGCTCCTATGGATTTTCAAACAATATATGAGCACTGTTGTTGTTTTTTTAGGGTTCCGTAGTCAACTAGGAAGTTAGGAACCCTTATAGTTTCGCTCTGTCTGTCTGTCTGTCCGTCCGTCCGTCCGCGGATAATCTCAGTAAATGTAAGTACTAGAAAGCTATAATTTTGTACGAATATGTATATTTGTCACGCCAACAAAGTGGTTAAATAAAAAGTGGTAATAATTTCTTTTTTAGAGTTCCGCAAAAGTGGGGGGGTGATTTTTTTTTCGTTTCAACCCTAGAGTGTGGCATTTCATTGGATAGGAATTTGTAAAATAATGAGGGTTTACTAAAAACAGTTTTTGATAAAGTTAATATTTTCGGAAATAATCGCTCCAGAAGTTAAAAAAATGTGTGTCCCCCCTCTAACTTTTGAACTACACGTTAAAAAATATGAAAAAAATTACAAAAGTAGAACTTTATAAGAACTTTCTTGGAAAATTATTTTGAAGTAGATTGGTTGAACCGTTTTTAAAAAATTATACAAATAAATTTCTGAATTGAGTTTGTAATTTAACTGTAGGTATATGCAAACACTTCTTTTATCTTGAGTACTTAATTTATCATCCCGCACGTATCTTCCTTCTAATAAGAAAAGAATGATTCAAATCGACTCACGCGATCAAAAGTTACCCCTGAAAACCCAACATACCTAACCCGTCTAGTTTGTATAAATTAGTAACCCAATTGCCCGAGAGATGGCACTGTGATCTACTTCGCGCTGTTAATATTTTTCCGGAGTTGATGGGTCGGACCGGACGGGTGTGATCGAAAGTATCATCGAATTGTTAATTATTATAAGCATATTGAGCATGGTATCTATTAAAACACTTTAAGGTTGCCTATTGTGACGGACAGTAAACTGCAGTGTAGGGTTCTACACTGAGCATGGCCCGACATGCTCTTGGCCGGTTTTTTTGATTTATATAGTGCGCACAACATCTTCCATATTCTTCCACTTTTCTAGATTTTGCTTTTTACGGTATTTTAGCTGTCGTAGAAAAAGTAGCATATGCAACAGCTCATAATTGGTTCTTAAAACTCTCGGGTCTATTATTACAAAACGGGACTTCGTTCGGCCGCCCTCAATTTTTAAGAACCCTTTTAATATCACTGTTGCATAAATACTAGGGCTTGTGATATACGTGTTACACGCGGAACCGTAGCTACGTAGCCTTAGCACCGGCGGTGCTAAGATCCCGTACTACACGGTCACGTCAAAGATACGTATCCGTTTCTGGATTCGGCTACGTTCCCGCGAATCTCGGCTTCGGCTCCGCTCGGCTTCTTTTAATACACATCTTTTACAATTTGTACTGGTCTATTATTTTTGCCTCCAACATAATATTTGCATCTAATTATTTTTGATCTCTTAAATTTTTATTTAAAATGCAAAAGTATGGAAACTGAAATTAAAAACTCGCCCCTTGCATTACATTCGGGGGTTTAATAACACGCATAAAATCTACACTTAACGTCACGGTCACGACTGGATCCGATCTACGTATAAATAAGATACGTATCTCCGTGTACACGTAGCTACGTATCTTAATTACACGTAGCCGAATCACACGGAGCAAACGGAGCGGATCTACGTTGCCGAGTAACACAGCAACGGAGATTCGGCTACGGGTTCACGAAACACGGTCACGACCAGGAGCACTAATAAATACCTACTATTCCGATCGTCAAAACTCTGAACATACGACTACTTCCGAATGGTGCCGATATGTCCATGAATGACTGCATTATTATTATTTAAGTGACGTGTAGGTATCAAATAAATTAAGTACTTTATTTATCAATGTTAAATGTACGAGTAAAACTACCCGTTTGAAGTATATCACACTGAGATGTTAAAACCACCACGATTCTATCATATTAAGAATTCTTTCGGTAAACAAAAATATAACTAGTTACCGAGGATATTTTATTTAAATAAACGCACGATAAAAACCACAATTCCGGTTTAGATGATGCTCTGTCATCCAAACCGGACGGTAGATGGAGGTGGCGGATTTGTGTTAATCATGGCTGTTTCTAATGATTCTGAAAGGGACGCGACCCCAAAAGTGTAACTATAAGTCAAAACTACAGTAGAACTTTGCAGACCTTCTTTATAACACTTTAGAATATTGTAAATTAAAAATAACATAACGTAAAAAAGAAACCTCAACATAAAACAAAACAAGAAAACCAGCAGTGAAATTAATATAAATAAATATGATCTTCTGATTGGATGGACGACTTCGATTATGACAGCGGGATAAGAGGAAGAGGAAAGGGGTGGACAGTGTGATGTAAAACACCTGCCACTGTTTTCCCAAAGGACTACAATATGGGGTTCTTCAAAAAAGGAGTGTTAAAGTTTTTAAAGGGTCGGCAACGCGCATGTAACACCCCTGGAGTTGCAGGCGTCCATAGGCTACGGTGACCGCTTACCATCAGGCGGGCCGTATGCTTGTTTGTCACCGTCGTAGTATAAAAAAAAAAAAACAGTATTTCCAACTTCCGTATCACAGTCAGAATCAGAACTATTTTCTGGTGTATCATCATCCGAGTTTTCATGAACGGTGATTACAAAACTAGCCATATGATTTTCCAACTCATGTTCGTGTTTTTGGTACTCGTTTTCGCATTTGATGGTCGTGGTCACATACTCGTACTTTGGCCCAAACATCGGGACCAATCATATTAGCCTTTTCCTGTACCAATTGTTTCACAGTCGTCATATTCATACTGATGTTTCTTTTGGATACGTATCCCTATATTTGAAACCATATGATTTCAATTCGATTGAAATCAGGATGATATGGTGGCAATCTTAGTACGCTGTGGCCATATTCGTTTTCGTTCATAAGTTTATCTATAGAGTATTCCACAAAGTCTTGTTTGTACTTGCAAACAATTTCATATATTTCCATATTTCAATTTTTTTAATGACGGATCAATTGGTTATACCTAATTGAATTAGGAGGTGTTCTACGTACTAATTATGATATGCAGCATTATCTACTGCTAGTACCGAATGTGGAGCTAAGTTTGGAATGAGTTGACTACGTAGCCATTTTTCATAGTTTTCATTGTTCATGTGCTAGTCGGACTCGCGCTCCGAGGGTTCCATACAAACTTTAAGGTGCAACTGCACCTAGAAGTAGAAATTTGATTTTTTATAAATAGTTTTAAAATGTACAAATGATATCCCACATGCTCCCAACAACTAATCTTTTAAATTATGCAAATTCTTTATGAAATATTATTCAGGTACCTATATGTAAACTCATGTTAAGCCTATCGGACGGAACAGTGACCAAATCATGCTCATTATAGCGGTACTTTTATTTCAAAATAGTGAAGAGGTCGCGGTACCCGTATTTACGGAGACACGAAAATGACATATGTGCCATTGAGTATTTATGCTATCTGCGACCTTTTTGTTACCGGAGCTGTAATGGAGGCGTCAATTTTACGGTGGCTGGCAACAGGGCATTGTCCTGCTGTCGTAGCCATAAACCACTGTTTGTATATATACTATAGTATAGTTAGTATTATAGTTATATATAGTGCCTAGTGCCTACTTATCGTGCTCCTCGTGGCTCTCTTTAACTTCACGGGTTTTCGTAAGTAATTAATTTTGTGTCGTAGACCGTAGTTGGACACTTGAAACTTAAAGCTTAATCTGACGGACAGCTTGGACGGCAGCAAATTTTAATTTTTAGGCATAAAATACATTGATTGTTGTAAAGAAAATACACATCGAACAATTCGGTTTTTTTAAAATAGGTACCTATTGTTTTCTTATTGTTCGTACTGGCGCTTTGAACTTATGTGGTATCTAAATATTAATCGTTAATTCCGCATAAATAAGGGCTCACATGCATATGCATAGGGGTGTCGCCATCAGTAAATGAAGAATACCGACCAAGTGCGAGTCGGACTCGCCCACCGCGGGTTCCGCACAAAAGGATGCTCCCCTCCACCTATTTATGACCTATATGTACTTGAAAATACTGGTGTAACGGAACTCTCAGTGTGCGGTAATTATACGGTTTTCGGATTTTTCTCCCGTAAGTACTTGTGTCTCCCGTAAGTCTTCTCTCTTATTTTGTACTTCTCTGTTATTTTTATGTGTGTATTTGTTAGAAATTCTTAATGTAAATGCCTGTAAAGCTTTATAAATGAGCGCATTTGTGTCAACTCTTTCAAAGGATATGTATCCAAATTAGTATGACATTGGTCTCAGCATTCGTTCAAATGCTGCAAATGCATTGTAGTGAATTGTAATTCTTAACCATATTTCATTAAATATTTCTTTCGTTATGGTATTGTTGTGTGCCCTTGGCTGTCTGCCCTTCTGTTCGCAGAGCTTATGATTCGTGTTTTGTAAATCTTGGCCTGCATCAGCTATTAGTCATTGCTACATGTATTATCACCGTAATGCTAATGGTCATTGTTATGACGAGTGTTTTATTTATATCTTTAATGAGTAGGTACCTGATACTGTTATAGGGATAACGACTAGGTTGAAAAACTATCATACTATTTAGTTCGTCAGTTAGATAATTAAAAAATATTATACGTATTTAAATTAGTTTTGTATTAACTAGAGACGTCTGCGAACGAAATTTACAATTTTATAATTAGCAAGACGCTATAATTATAGACGTTATAGTTAATTAATAAAAACGATTCCCAAATAAATAAATAAAAAACAAAATATTGATTGATATGCTGCTTCAGCAGCACTGTAGGCTGTAGGATAGTGGTATCCTTGCAATTTATCTTTTTTCCTATCCTGAACTATACCGTTAACGATATGTAATTATGAGCTGATGGGTCACTGATAAAATTGTTCAATTTACCAATGAATGCGGGCGTTCATGTCGGCCACCTAAGTGAGCGCCGCCGGCTCTTAAGTAGTCTTAAGGAATGTGTGATGACTCAGCCTAATGATTCAACGTACCTCTCAAATTTCTTGTACTCCTCATGCACTCTGGATGACTTACCTACCGTTACCAATTAAGAATTACCGTTTTACTCAAAACTACTCCTTCCTTTCTTGGATTCTTCCACCAAATGTTATCATTTAACTTATTCTAAAAGCAATATCTTCCTAGTGTTTTATGTTTTGATCTCCCTGTCCTGTCCAAATGGATCTGCCATTACTATCAAATTAAACGAACGGCGATGTTTGGGTTACATTTGGGAGGAACATATGTTCCACTCCGAGCCAATAATAGACACGAGTTTTGCACCTGCATCCGTCCCGTTCTCCCGCACGCGCTACATCCAGATGTTGGACCCAGCGAAGCACATGGTATCACTCGAACATGCGAATACATGATTTCGTCGATTTGAACCATCCTACTACAACATTCACTTCTAACCTAATAAACTTGTGAAATATCAGTCACCATGCCTTATAGACAGACATATGCGTCGTATGGCAGCATTTTGAGCTTTTAACAGAACAGTTTTCTCATAAACTTTGTGCTCATAATTATATCTTAAACTGCTATCATTGAGCTTTTTGGCTGCATGGATTAAAACTAGAGTTTTGATGAGATCATCGTCATCGCCGGTTCTTGACAATGCAAAGGACCGGTCGCGCGGGGCGCGGCGAGCGGGGCAGGCCGGGACGGGTGCGCCGCTCCACTCAGCAGGGTTTGTGCGATTCACACCGTACGCGACTCGACCCACTCAGTACGACATTTGTTCGCTGCCTGCGCGGCGCGCGCGCCTCATCCCGTTTACGACTCGACAACATTCCTTAACTTAAATTATATCTAGTCAAAATGAAGTTTAGAGTTTTCTGTGATACTAACTGGAAGTGTTTGTGCGATAAACGAAAAAGTGGATTTGCTCTGTAACGACACGCTACGGTTCAAAGAACAATGCTGTGGGAAAAAATAACGTTCAGCTGGCATCGGCAGTCGTTCCCAGCTACCTACCGAACCTCTCTCCCCCCGCGGGCCGGGTGCCGGGTTCAATGCGCCTCTCTGCGTTTATTCATCGCTTGTGGGAAAAGTTGACCCCCGTTTTAAAAAAAAAATATTGTTAACGAATTCACACGAATCCTGTTCTATTGATGTGTGTCTAAGATGAATGGATCATCAGCTCGAGTGTGCCTGGATTATGATCGCTTCCTACAACCTGTAACCGAGTGCTTCTATCCTTAAGATAATTTAGTTTCTGTTTACATGCAGAGGTGTCTTAATAACAAACTAAGTCAAATAACTTTTTGTACGCAAGCCGTCAAGGCTTCAACCATTCCTCAGTTCGAGTTGTTTGTTTTGAGCTTTGCTGTGTGTTTGTCGAGTTTCGAGTTCGTCGAAATTGTTATCTTGTCGTGCCACGGATTGCGTATCTGTACCTATATGAGATTCACAAGTGATTTGCCTCATTATTAGATAACTTGTTTTTGGTGAGCACGAGATGAAACGTGTCGGATTTGCCGTTGAATTTTAAATTGAATTAATTTGATTCCGGTGGCCATGGGTATAGTGCGGCGCGTGAACAGTGCAAAGACTTCGCATAGGTAATGCCGCTAAGTGGATTAGTGGTTATGTGCTAGTGCTGTGTAGTGACTAGTGTACCTATTTGGATTTCGCTGCATCGTCTTCAAGATGGGGAACCAAGGCTCGTCACCTCACGAGCCATTCGATCGAGCTCAAACGCAGAACGCCACCGACTTAAAAATGGTTAGAACTCATTTGATTACCTACTTCCAATTCAATATGCGTGACTCATTGAATAACTATGTTCATCGTTTTATTGTTCGCTGTTGGTACCTGTACTGGGTGGGAGGTACCGACAAAACAAATCTGCATAGGTATTGTACCTACGATGACCATTGCGTGACGTACATTAGAACATGCTTCGGTTAATCTACTGGACCTTCATTACGTATAGGGTTTAAGTACCTAGAGAGTGTTCCAGCCGTGTTATCAAAACACAGACAGGTTTGTAAAATTAAAATTCAGACGAATTGAGAACCTCCTCCTTTAGAAATATTGAAGTCGGTTGATAAATAAGAATTTTACATCCATTTCAGATTACCGGTTCGCACGTTTTTCTGAGACACGGTGGGGCTGAAACGAGCACATTTTCATGCTATATTATTTTACGACTTTTATTATTTTCAACCCAAAAATTTCGTATGCAATGATTAGAGTCGGCAAAAGAGAAATCTCTTTCCTCTAGTTTAGTGATTTTTCGACGATTTTGTGACTTCAAAAGGGGTATAAGTAAAGTACCTAACCTCGATTAGAACCATAGAAGCGGCCAATCGCTAAAAGCAGTAGTGCCAGTAGTTACGAAATTGTGTGTCTGCGGAAATATTTGTGCAAGAACATCTATGAATCTCATATGTCAATATTGTCAATATAGAGAAGATCCTAGAAATTGTATCGCCAGGCATTAATATTATTAATTACCTTGGGAGTGAAGAAGCCTTAATGTCCTGGAGTTTCACATTTTCATACAATTTTTTTTTGCCGGACTATTCCCGTAGTAGAAAAATAACTTAAGATTTTTAATATTTATTAAATTTAAGAAAATATAACAATGGTGTTTAATTTACACTCCAAAATGCTATTTATAAACATATGATAAGGGTGCGTTCCATGGATAGATTTCGAGCATCTCAAAACTTCCCTATTGAACTAAGGTAGGTACTCGTATAGTCTTTAAATCGGCAGATAATTATTTAATTAGTAGGTATAGTCTCATTAACTGATATTTCATAATTATAAATACAGGTGTAGGTACAATTTCTGTTCACAAAACGAATGTCACTACAATGCCGCAATGTGTTTATCAAATTAAACTGTTTTCAATCTATAACATTTATGTGTTCCATACGTGGGTAGTATTATTTAAGTACATACTTAATATATAAGGATATAAACTAAAATAAATTTTATTAGGTAACATACATTGCGAAGGTAAACAGCCGAAATAAATAATTGCGGGGCGTACTGGTAAAGCCGACCTAATTACAACAAGTTAAGTAAGTACTAGCTGTTTTCTGAATTGATGTGACACATGTGTAAAGTGGGTAAACAGTCTAGTATTTGCTTCGAAAGTAGAGAACGAAAAACATGCACTTAACGGCGATACAGATAAGGGCGACGTTCCAACGACGTGTCTCGCGTTTGCGCACCCTTGACCAAAATATTAGTTCCCATGGTACGCCACGCGGTCACCGTAGTTTTATTGTTTGATTACCCACCCTAGGGCTGCCATCTGTGAATTCGCAACCATAATCTTATCATTTAAAACTACTAAGCGCTATTTGTTATTTTTTACCGTATGTTATTAAATTTGTTTCTCTATTTATTTACACTAGACAGACAGTAAGGTACGTACAAAGTACATAGTAGTTGTTTAAATTTATTTTTAGTTGTTTAAATTTATACAAAACTTACGAACTAAAATGCCATACTATTTCTTGTCTGGAGAGTTGCACTCAAATATTGTCTAATTATAATATAAAAATCTTAAGCCTAAACATAAGAAGCTTAAATAAGAATTTCGATAATTTTCTCATAGTGAAAAAGCGATTAGATATTGACTTTGACGTTATAGTGCTAAGCGAGTGCTGGATAAACGCTAGTTCTACTGTACATCAATTGCAGGGCTATATCTCTTTTAATTCTAATAAAGTTATCAATAAGTCCGGCGGTGTCGTAGTTTATATTAATAACAGATGGTCCCCAATTTTCTCAGAACCGGAAGTTGATGATGCAAATTGTATTCTAGCACAGGTCCCGGGCAGCTTCACTGTGGTGGCCGTTTATTAGGTCCCCAAGCTTTCGTAGTTCTGATGCATTTACCCAATCTCTGGATGCAATTTTAAGGGCGTATGATACCAATCCTGGCCTTGTACTAGCAGGAGATATTAATATCGACATTCTGGACGTAGCGTCGACCAACTCGCAGGGCTCGGATTACCTTTGTATGCTGGCAGAACATGGACTACTCCCAAGTATTAACACTTCAACTCGTTTGAGATCTTGTTTAGACCATATATTTATACCAGCTACATCGCATGCAGAGTCGATTGTCTGTACTGCCGATTTAACGGACCATGACGTAACAATGGTGGGTTTTACGATTTCATCGAAAAGAACAGTCAGAGGACAACGTTCGTACAAAAAAATTGATTATGACTCTTTGAGATGTAAACTTACTAAGGTTGATTGGTCTCCCATTTTAACAGGGTCAAATCTGGAGTCTAATGTGGAACTGTTGTCTACTACGCTGGGTAACGCCTTGTCAAAGTGCTCTAAATTTACTTCTGTAAGTCGCTCTAGAGTCGTTCTGCAACCCTGGATGACCCCTGGGTTAATCAGATGTTCCAAACATAGAGACAAACTACATATGGCTGTACGTAAAGACCCTGATAATGCGATGAAAAGACTAATCTACACCCGATACCGTAATTTTTATATTACTTTAATAAGGAATCTGAAGCTCGAGTATGACAGGAAAGACTTGTTGGAACAAAAGAATAAGCCTAAAAAACTCTGGAAGGCAATACACCGTATAACCCACAAAAAAATCAAAGTTTCAGCTTCCGATAATCTCCTAAATTATAAATCTACTGCTGCTGACTCACTAACTGCTTGTAATACCTATTTCTCGACCGTAGGTTCTCAACTAGCGGATTCCATTCTGCAGAGGCTGGATGAGAACCAGGAGTCTTTAGCCATTCAGGTGTGCAACAAAGCGTCCCTTAACTCCTTTTTTATCAAGCCTACCGATGCTAGAGAAATTCTTGACCTCATAAAACATCTGGACGTGGATAGCGCCCCGGGTTTCGATGGTATTGGGAATCGCCTCGTAAAAGAAATCGGTGAAATCATAGCTGAGCCTCTCTCCGCCATATTCAACTTAAGTATCGCGTCGGGCTGTTTTCCGCAGGCATGGAAAACAGCTACGGTCATACCAATTCATAAAGGTGGCTCCTCAGATATCCCAGATAATTTCCGTCCAATATCCCTTTTGGGTGTTTTCTCTAAGTTGCTGGAACGTGTCATAAATAAACGGTTAGTTAGTTTTCTAGAATCCAATAAACTGCTGTCAGACCGTCAGTATGGTTTCCGTCAGGGTAAGTCGACTGAGGACGCAGTTCTGTTTTTGACGGATACCATTGCGTCCAATCTAGATAGAGGTCATTACTGTGTCGGCGCCTTTCTAGATTTAGCAAAAGCATTCGACACAGTATCGATACCTATCCTTCTTAAAAAATTGGAGCGATTTGGTGTCCGTGGTTTGGCACTTGACTGGTTCACAAGTTACCTTCAGAACAGAAGTCAACGTGTTAAGGTGAATGAACATCTTAGTGGCCTGGAAACTGTTTCTTGTGGCGTGCCGCAGGGTAGCATATTGGGTCCTACGCTGTTTACCGTTTATATAAACGATGTAATGTCTTTGGAACTCAGAAACTGCGAAATCCTATGTTACGCTGATGACACAGCTATTGTGTTTAACGGTGGCTCGTGGCGGGACGCAAAAGCTGCGGCGGAAGTAGGCATGCAAAGAGTGGCCTCCTGGTTAGAGCGTAATCTCTTAACTTTGAACGCTGCCAAAACCCAGTTTCTATGCTTCCATAAAAGTGCTAGGACGCGTCCCCCTTGCTTTATGAACAGTCTTAAAATTCACACTTCGAACTGTACCCCCTACCAGTCGTCTGGCGTTGTGGTCTGTACTTGTGTCAGCATACAAAAGGTAGATTATGTTAAGTATCTCGGCGTTAACTTGGACGAAAATCTGAATTTCAAAAAACATATAGCTGTTGCTGCGGCCAGAGTCCGTAAACTGATTTATACGATGAAATTTTTAAGAGAGGTTGCTGATAAACAGCTACTTAAATTAGTCTATCTTGCACTGTGTCAGCCTATACTCAATTATTGCATCCTAGCCTGGGGAGGTTGCTGCAAATCTACCCTCATTTCCCTGGAAAGAGCACAACGCGCGGTCCTAAAGGTTTCCCTGCTTAAACCGAGACTGTTTCCTACAGACAGTCTGTTTAAAGAGGCGGGTGTGTTTAGTGTCCGTAGACTATTTTTAATGAGGGTTGCTGTTTATGAGCATAAACGGTTAATCAATTCTTTGTTGTATCCGGATATGTTAATGCGGCGCGTCTTCAGGATCCCGGTTCCTCGAGTATACACAAAGTTCGCCAGACGCTTTAAATCATTCATCTTTCCGACTGTCTACAATGCTGTGCTCAAAGGCTGTGATATTAAGAACTGCCACCTTGCTAAAGCTAAAATCATAATACGAAATTATTTACTGCCGCTATCATACAAGGAGTCTGAGGATATGCTGTCCTAAAGAGAGTGAATACTGAATTAAATTGCGTCTGAAAATTATCAGGTAGCGAGGTCTCATAAGTGCTATACTAGTCCCTACATCACCTCCACCCCCTCATCTCTACACATTTACACATACACCTACACCCACTTGTTCACTTACACTTACACGCAGTATTGTTTGATGAAAACTCTGTCACCATGTTTTTAATCTATTCTCAATAGTTCTTTTAGTTTTAAGACTGCATGCACTTTGTTTAGATTTTGATAAGCCGCTGTTTTTGGTAATTGTACAAATGTTTCTGACTTCCACGATACAGGCTGTGCCTAGTGTGGGAGTCACCGATATACTGTTAATTTTATGTAAATTACTTTTGGTTAATAAAATATATATTATATATTATTATATTATTTTTATAGGTAGTGCCTTCTACATGGTCGGAAAGATCTTGTCGCCCAAAGCCCAACGTATAAAAGGCCGGTAAATTTTCCAATTTTTAGACTGATTTTTGTGAGACGATCAACGACATAAATATGTACGCATCTGTATTCAATTTTGAACCTTCCTCCGCAGTGTTTAAGTTCAGAAGTGTATAGATATTTATAGATGTGACTTTGCTGGTGTCATGAGGTCATGAATATTTGCCCTTGAAAATTTGGGAACTTTTGAAATGAGTAACACAGAACGGATTAATCGAGTCATCATCTTAACCCTGTGAAAACGAGTGCTGTAGAGGGCTCGAAACGTAGGGTCATGGTGTTAATAAACGCGAATAATCCGTTCTAAAGTGTTTCATTTCACCCAGATATAGTCTAACACCTTCCAACTCTAATAGGCATATATCTTTTGATGTGACTATTATTTGAAAGACGCAGTTCAAGACAAAACAATCGTAAATAAAGTCACCACCATTCGACTTTCAGGACTATGTAAACAAACGGCGTAAATTTGATTTATCACTGTTACTCCTTAAAGTTTCACACCACCTCATCAAAAGTCATTGAAAACGTACACTATTAAAATAGCCTTTGTCGTAAAAAGCAAAAAAATATATGAAAAATTACTTAATCTTGGAAATTTCATTGAAAATTTAATATGATTTAAAAGTTAGATTATTCCGACAAAATGCAATGACGTTTTTGTTTCTTTTATATTCTACGTTGTCTATGACGTTTAGTGATGTGACTAAAGTTAGTGACATTGTAATGCCGGTACTCACGGTATCTACCTGATATAGGCATTGTGTACACTTCACGGTAAGTAAATGAGCAAAGGATCGTAGCGTAAGGTATAATATATTTAAAATTAAATAAATACCTAAATTCAGATGCGGAGAAGAGCATAAAATGAAAAATTTAGACGGCATCATCGATAGGTTATACCGATGATGTAACGCCACCTTTTATAATTAATACTGGTGACTCTAGTAAAACTTCAAGCACCGATTTTTCAGAAGATTAAACCAATTAAATATATGAAGATGAGATGTGTTTTACTTTCGGTATTTTAGTAATCGATTAATTTTGAATTAAAATAGCACTTCCCAATCACTAGTAAATTCATCATTCAAAGACAATTTCAATATGGCAGTTTGTTTACACAGTCATGAAAGTCGAATGACGGTGACTTTAGAATAATAAACTGACACGAAATTTAAAATAAACTAATATGATTGGTATTGATGATCCATTACGTTGAACCATTTGTGGCACTGGCTCATAGGTGCCTTTTACGCTAATGCAAAGTGATTATGAAATAATGTCGGTAGAATCGAGAAAGAAAGTCACTCACATTTTTACCGATTCGTGGTTTTAATGGTTTTGGTATGGAAGGTGGGTTTCATTCAAGAAACTTTTTCCTTCCTTCGTGGTTAACCATTTCCCTTAACATACCGACGACGAGGGCAATGTGGAAGTCGACATAAATATATTTCCATAAAATGATTATCCGCATTACAAAAAACTATAACTCCGAGATAAATTTAGAACCTTTTAACATAAATAATAGTTATTTCTCCTATATGTACCTATACTACAGTCTTCACATTGGATTGCGTTTGGTTTATGTAAATCCTATGAGTATACTGGGTATGATGTAGGTACCCACAAAGTGTATTGCTCCTTATACGGAAACAAGTTTATTTTTGTAAAACAATTTTTTTTTTCATACAAATTTCACAGTATTACAGTATGACACCAAGGCACTGTGAATTGCAGTTTTATGTACTGAATGTACTGACATTAAAAGTCTTATAAATTGAATAACAATCAACAATATTCACTATAGCTTTAATAGCTGATTGAAGACGCTCGGTCATCCATCACCTCACATAACCTTTTACACTCAAAACATATCGTCTTCCAGCTACTAGCAAAAACATCGCACTCCGGTGCTGACTTGAGGAGCGCGTTTAAATAATTTAAAGTACGAACCAGCGGTGAATTCATGTACGCCACAGTGCGCGCCTTAGGAACTGCTGGTAATTTACGATTGCGTGGTCTAAAATTAGTTCTAGACAGAGAAGGTACGTAGAGGCGTACCAGCTGAGAGACCAGCTGAGGGCAGTCTGAATCCCCACGTAAAATTCGGCAGGCTAAGATCACAAGCGCATAATTACGCCTCACTTCTAGGGAGTTGAAACCCAGCGTGCCAAGCAAATAATTTGTCGGGTAAAGGAAGGGATAGTACCCGTACATCTTTTTATATAAAAATCGCAGAAATGTTTTTTGAATTTTCTCCAGAAGCAAGGCGTAAGTGAACTCGTGGGGATTCCACACCACGGACGCTGCCTCTAGTTTGCTCCTAACCAGGGCGGTATATACAAGTTTTATGACTGAAAAGCTATCGAATTCCCGAGCATTGCGGATGACAAACCCCAGTCTTCGATAGCAGTCGGTGGCTAGGGTTTTCATGTGAACGTGAAAGTTGAGGTGTGAGTCAAATAGGACACCCAGGTCCTTGATAGTATCTACCCGTTCTATGGATACTGTACCTAGCAGGTAATTGACAGTCAAAGGATTACGAGCACGGCTAAAAGACATTACGGAGCACTTCTCAGGGTGGAAAAGCAGTTTGTTTGCGATACTCCATTGATGGATTAGGTCGATATCTTCCTGGAGCGATTTACAGTCAGCTAGTTGCTGCACACCATAGACGAGCTTTAGGTCATCAGCGTAGAGGAGACATTGGGCATATTTAGGGAGAGACGCCAGGTCGTTAATCATGACCCCGAAAAGAAAAGGACCCAAAATATAACCCTGGCTTACTCCAGAGCGAGTGTGGTACGGGTTGGAAACGAAGCAACCGTGCTGCACGTACTGCTGCCTGTCGCGTAGGTAACTAGCAAAAAAAACCGGCCAAGTGCGAGTCGGGCTCGCGCACAAAGGGTTCCGTAGCAGCAAATATAATAAACTTATTATGTCAATTTATACACCTGGTGAATGGAGCCTAAACTTATAAGGTTCAGCCATCGTTTTCAGTGTAAGCACAATAACTTAACCAAAATTACAGTTAAATCAACCTATCTCAAAAACTATAAGAGATACTTTGATCAAACCAAAAATCGTTGAAAGAGTTAATTAGCATGCATCACCTCTATTTTTTTTAGAATTTTATACCCCGTAGTTATAAAAATAGAGGGGGGGGGACATACTTTTTACGACTTTGAGAGCTGATATCTCAAAAACCGTTCACTTTAAGAAAAATGTTTTTTAGAAAACTTTATATCATTTTAAAAGACCTTTCCATTGATACCCCACACGGGTATGTACATCGAAAAAAAAATTTTCATCCCTCAGTTACATGTATGGGGGGCCCCACCCCCAATTCTTTTTTTTACTATTTAGTGTCATAATTTTGTAGCGGTTCATACAACACATATTCCCATCAAATTTCATCACTGTAGTACTTATAGTTTCCGAGTAAATCGGCTGTGACAGACGGACAGACGGACAGACGGACAGACGGACAGACGGACATGACGAAACTATAAGGGTTCCGTTTTTGCCATTTTGGCTACGGAACCCTAAAAACCGAAGCAATTCAGGCGAGAAACCGATATTGCATAGTTTCTTAAGTAGTATGTCGTTATCTACGCGATCGAAAGCTTTTTTAAAGTCAAAGTACTGGTAAAGTAATAATATAAAGTATACGTAATTAATGTATGTCTACCATAAAATTTGTCCTACTACTGTTTGCTCTGTATCTGTACTGGAAGGACATTCTTGATTGTGATTAGAATCTGTAAAAATCATATAGCTACCTAATTAATAGAGGTAGGACGACCACTTTCGTTTTCTTTACTATTACATTTCACATTTTTTGACTCAATGATTGGATAATGATAATTGAATATTTCGGATATCCTTTCATACTCGTGTTAGCTGAAGCTACAGGCCACGTGAAACAGTTATCTATGTTATCGGATGGCCTGAAAATTGTAGGCCACAGTGAAAACGAATTGATAACATTAATTACACCGCCATAAAGACCCGTGTCACGTATCAAGTTATCAGTACTTGTGTAATATTCAGTATTCTTCGTATTTCACTTCTTTACCTATGTCAGCCTATGATTTACAGTGGTGGCAAACTAGTTATGGATACGATTTGTTTCCCCATAGGGCTCGTTCAAAAATCATGGGATGGGATTTTTAAGTACTTTTTTGGCCTGATTTTGATCGTTTGTGATCTTTTCTCGATCCCCCTCCATAATGTATCACATGATTACTGAACGAGCCCATACAATTGCCCACTAATGTGACTTTCCAAATTAATTATAGGTTAACCAACTTTATCGCCAATTATACGAATTATCCCCGTTTAAACAAGATCTATTTGAGTGTATATGTATAACTCATTTCTGTAAAATACGTGGGTACTTTAAAAAATAATTACGATCAAATTATAATTAGTGAAAATTGTATGAAAACTTGGAGATTTTTTTAAAGCCACATATTTTTTAACGCGTTTTTCACTAATTTATTATATACTATATTGAACATTATTTAAATGGGAATAGTTTGTGTATTTAAATTAACAATATTGGCCAAGCCCTGTTTAAATTGTCGCCAAATTCGTAAAGTTATATTTGTATGTAATTGTATGGGGTTAAAAATCGTGTCCCTAATTAGTTTGCCACAAACGTATGACAATGCTGGGCTCATCTAGTATAGTTATCTCAGAAACGTGGGGGATAGGTACTCGTCTATCTTAATTAAACTTATTACAGATTTTTTCACGCACGTTAGATTTCTATAGTAGATAGTAATGATAGTGCTCTATACTATGTGTCAGCCCATATTCAGGGCTTAGGCTTGTTGGTCACCAATGAGCTATAAAGAGATGCTCCACCTGGGACCTTAGTAGATTTTAAAGTATAGTTAAGATTAACAATATCGTTGTATTTTAAATAAAAAGATATAAATTACACCCACTTATTGATGTGGATATTTTTTTCCAAAATATAGCGTGGACATCTTGGAGCTGTACTGTAGGTTCACACGCGTTCAAAAGTGCATGGGCAATTTATAAATGAATTCATTCATAATCTGCCCATGCAATTAAGAACGCGATAGTACCCAGTACCTATCTATTACGAATTAGTATTACATGAACACCTTTTTTCCTTATTTTGAAAGCGAATGTTTAGAAAATGTTCTTACCTATATGTATTAATAGCAGGATAGGATGTGTCACGCCATGCACCGAGCACCGACTCATTTAAGGAAACTAAATGTGTAATAAATCGTACGTTTTCTGTTGTCAGTTCCTACCCACCCGGGTAGAAATTAGCACACTGAGAAAAAAGTCCGCCCGAATACAGGAGGAATTTCCGTCCATATTGACTCAGACGGTAATCTACCTTCAAGAAAGGAAGGAAATGGTTGTAAAATCTTACCCTCCAACTTTCCCTAATAGAAGGTAATAATTGGAAGGTAATCTTTATCTTTTAAATTTACCCACTGAGTCAATACGGAAGGTAGTTTTTTAGAAGGTAATTCTAATGGACGGTAGAATAAGGGAGGTAAATATACCGTCTCATTTTACCCACTGAGTCAAAAGGGAAGGTAGTTTATTAGAAGGTAATTGTAATGGACGGTAGAATAAGGGAGGTAAATATACCGTCTTATTTTACCCACTGAGTCAAAACGGAAGGTAGTTTATTAGAAGGTAATTCTAATGGACGGTAGAATAAGGGAGGTAAATATACCGTCTTATTTTACCCACTGAGTCGAAAGGGAAGGTAATTTACTGGAAGGTATTACCGTTAGACGGTAAAATCAGGAAGGAATTATTTCCTTCTAAATTTACTTTGGCAGGTAATTAATATCTGAGCGGAATATCCTTTCAATATATGCGCAAATACCTTCCTAATTACCCTCTATTGCAGACGGAAAACTTAGTAGGTTTGTGATTGAATGGGTGGGTAAACTTTGATTTTCCTTCCAGTCCTAACAATTTCCTATCGAATATAGACGGTAATAAGTGAAGGTAAATATCAAATCAGGAAGGAAATACACGATTTCCCTCCGAATTTCCCGCTTACCTTCTCAATTACCCTCTATTGCAGACGGAAAACTTGGAAGGTTTGTGTTCGAATCGGTAGGTAAAATTTGATTTTCCTTCCAGTCGTAACAATTACCCATCAAATATAGAAGGTAATAAGCGAAGGTAAATATCAAATTAGGAAGGTAATACTTGATTTCCCTCCGAATTTCCCGCTTACCTTCTCAATTACCCTCTATTGCAGACGGAAAACTTGGAAGGTTTGTGTTCGAATCGGTAGGTAAAATTTGATTTTCCTTCCAGTCGTAACAATTACCCATCAAATATAGAAGGTAATAAGTGAAGGTAAATATCAAATTAGGAAGGAAATACACGATTTCCCTCCGAATTTCCCGCATACCTTCTTAATTACCCTCTATTGCAGACGGAAAACTTGGAAGGTTTGTGTTCGAATCGGTAGGTAAAGATTGATTTTCCTTCCAGTCGTAACAATTACCCATCAAATATAGAAGGTAATAAGTGAAGGTAAATAGCAAATTAGGAAGGAAATACACGATTTCCCTCCGAATTTCCCGCATACCTTCTTAATTACCCTCTATTGCAGACGGAAAACTTGGAAGGTTTGTGTTCGAATCGGTAGGTAAAGATTGATTTTCCTTCCAGTCGTAACAATTACCCATCAAATATAGAAGGTAATAAGTGAAGGTAAATAGCAAATTAGGAAGGAAATACACGATTTCCCTCCGAATTTCCGGCATACCTTCTTAATTACCCTCTATTGCAGACGGAAAACTTGGAAGGTTTGTGTTCGAATCGGTAGGTAAAGATTGATTTTCCTTCCAGTCGTAACAATTACCCATCAAATATAGAAGGTAATAAGTGAAGGTAAATATCAAATTAGGAAGGAAATACACGATTTCCCTCCGAATTTCCCGCATACCTTCTTAATTACCCTCTATTGCAGACGGAAAACTTGGAAGGTTTGTGTTCGAATCGGTAGGTAAAATTTGATTTTTCTTCCAGTCGTAACAATTACCCATCAAATATAGAAGGTAATAAGTGAAGGTAAATATCAAATTAGGAAGGAAATACACGATTTCCCTCCGAATTTCCCGCATACCTTCTCAATTACCCTCTATTGCAGACGGAAAACTTGGAAGGTTTGTGTTCGAATCGGTAGGTAAAATTTGATTTTCCTTCCAGTCGTAACAATTACCCATCAAATATAGAAGGTAATAAGTGAAGGTAAATATCAAATTAGGAAGGAAATACACGATATCCTTCCGAATTTCCCGCATACCTTCTCAATTACCCTCTATTGCAGACGGAAAACTTGGAAGGTTTGTGTTCGAATCGGTAGGTAAAATTTGATTTTCCTTCCAGTCTTAACAATTACCCATCGAATATAGAAATTCTTTATTCGATGGGTAAAGGGAAATCGTGTATTTCCTGCCTAATTTCCTGGGTAATTGTTAAGACTGGGAGGAAAATCAAAGTTTACCTACCGATTCGAACACAAACCTTTCAAGTTTTCCGGCTGCAGTAGAAGGTAATTGGAAAGGTAAGCGGGGAATTTGGAAGGAATCGTGTATTTCCTTCCTAATTAATTATTTATCTTCACTCATTACCTTCTATATTCGATGGGTAATTGTTACGACTGGAAGGGAAATCAAAGTTTACCCTACGATTCAAACACAAACTTTCCAAGTTTTCCGTCTGCAATAGAGGGTAATAGAGAAGGTAATCGGGGAATTCGGAGGGAAAACGTTTATTTCCTTCCCAATTATTTATTTACTTTTGTTTATTACCACCTGTATTTGACGGGTAATGTCGGTGGACCGGAAGGAAAATCAAAACTTACCTTCCGATTCAGAAAATGTTCTTTATCTTCCATCCGAAATAAGTGTTAGTCGAGACGATAATTGGTGAATTTAGAAGGTAATCGTCCATTACTTATTTCTATACTCGTAAGGTAATTGTTGTCTGGAAACAAAAAGAAAATTAAATAATTTGACTTAAAGGGGGGTTATCGTAATGTTATCGAACCGAGTTGAAACATGTAGAAACTTGTAACGATAACGTTTATAAATACGGTTAGTTTATTTTTAAGGTATAGGTAATACCTATAAGGTATTTTATTAAGTAATAAGTATATTATTACATTTGAATCCCATTCTCATTTCGGTCCAATAAAATTACGTTTAGTAACTATTCATTGACAACTACAATATTTCATAAAATCAGCTTTATTGACAGAGGTGCATTATTTTAAGCAGAGCAACCCAATTATTTTAACCATTTAATTACTACGGGTTACCTACCCGAAAACAGGCATGAACGATAATTGTTCGAATATAATATCTTTTAATAAAGATATTATTTTATATTTCCAAAATTTGTTAACAAATTAATAATGATAATTTTAAAATATCAGTTCTGTTCTGTCTGGTCGTCAGGTCGTGACAAGCAAGAGCACGTGGACTAACATACTGATATAGATTAGATTTACATTTCTCGATTCGAACCATTAAATCCTAGATGGACCTTTGTAGGGTACGCACGAGAGCACATCACCATATTTTGGCACCGTCCGTTTTAAATTTTTACATTTTGATCATAACAAAATCATGAACTTTTTTTGCACATAAGTAATTGTTGCAAATCTTCATCTTACAGCTGTACTCTGTTAAAACAGCTGTCAGTTCAATATACATTACCTGTTAACAGTGTAAGTAATTTTTTAGGGTCGCCGTCATCGAAAACGATGAGGACTATACAATTTTAACTGATATGTATTGAAGTGATAGCTGTCATACGGATCATCATTTTGCTGCGATAAGTATAAATTGTTAAAATAAAATACTATCTTATCATTTAACATAGGTACACAGGGTTTTGACATACTCCAGCGTCCTGCCACAAAAACGATTATCGGCTTTATTATAAATACGCTAAACTTAACAACTAGTTGCGGAACCTGTGTTGCAAGGCCCGACTTTAAACTGGTAACCGGTATACTAAAAAAAAAATGTAGAGATCACCCCATTGTGGTAGCGATCCGAGCGCCACCTTTTGGCAGTAGTTGTGGGGACGCACATCCTACTCCCAAGGCCTAGGATAAGTTAAGTAATTACAAATTGGTGGTGGGCCTGAATTGGGTTATTCCAAAAAGATACCGAATATGAAAAAGACTGACCTCTCGGGTACGTGTCTTGTACAGACCGTAAAAATATAATTATTATATTACAATATAATACGGCTGTAAATTTTAAAAAAATGTCTACGGTATTTGCCCCACGACGTGAGGGCAACTTGAGACATTATTTTCACCGCCTGTGTGCAGTATGTATACAGGCTGATTCAAGAGACGTGAGCAGGATCAACACTACGGATTCAGTACAGTATAAGCTACTCATTCTTACCAGATTTCGCAAGATTACCTTATCGTGAAATTATTAGTTAAGTAGGGTGACCATGATTTTAGAGAATCAAACTTTTACTTTACAAGAAGAAAAAAAGTATGGTTGAATAACTTAATTACAATGGGAAACGATATATTACGTTTTACTGTTTATGTGGGGTTAGTCCTGCTCACGTCCACTGAATCAGTATATGTCGCAATAATGGGCAGGCATGTAGTATTTGACATTTGGACGGCTTCCAATTTTTGTTGATCTGTTACACTCCTGGAAACAGGAACGGCAGCAGAAGTAGCAGTCCTGAATATTGTTGGTTCACGTCGTCATCTGAAAATTAAAACTGGGTAAATATTTATACAAAACAATATAACAATAAACGTGTCTAACCTATAGATAGCTGCGTCCCTGTCGTTAGGGCCTAAATTAGGGTAAATATATGTGACATGACCTTTATGGCTAAGGTTCTGACGGGACAACTTCACACAGATGGACGTAGCTCTAAATTAAACTAAGCTTGTATAGTCAGTAAAAAAAGTGGTCTACCACATTGGAACTTTAATATAAAAGTAGTAGAGTCGAAAAGTGGTAGAACATTTTTTTGGCTGACTACTATGAGCACTAAGCGATGGTAGTATAGGATCATGTTTATATTGCTTAAATACATAGAATAAATCAATGAATCAGGTAAAAATATCTGTAATAAACACACAAATAAATGCCCTGACCAGAATTCGAACCCAGGATCTCCAGCTTTAGAACCAGGGTCACTAGTGTCACTACCAACTGGTCAACGGAAGCTGTCAATGATTTCAGTATTTGTTGTTATAGCGAAAATAGCAATATATCATCTATGGACAGTATGGACATTTCATCCGTGTATCACGGTTTACGAGATACAGCCTGATGTTGACAGACAGACAGTACAGGCAGTAAAATCTTATCATAGGCTCCCATTTTAACACTTTCGGAATGGAATCCTAAAAATCAGACTTTATGTATTATAAATTAACAAGCTCTCTACCATTTAGCTTACCTTGTTTTGCTAGTTGCAGAAATTGTTTCAGTTTATTTCTTTGAATTTGGGCAGTCAGTTGTAGTTTTTCAGCTAATTTTATGATTTCGACTTTGTTGGAATGGAGAAATTCTTGAAGCTTGCTTGTTCCTGCCACTTCACCTTTAGCATGTAAAAACTCGAAATCCTTCTTTATCTGAAAACAAATATAATGCTTTACTATACTTACAAGTTAGAAATATAATTATAATATTATTAAGGTACTAATAATGAGCTTTTCGGAATGTATGTATGATTACTTCAAGTACTAACAAGTGCAGGTCCAATATTGGGCACAGTAAGACTTTTGTATAAAGTCAAGTAATCCCATAGGTTTCCGGGTGTGGCACAAAGTTCTTTTTTACGATATTCATGTGTTATTTCCCAAGCCTCCAATAATTCGGAAGATAAAAAGCTGGGAATTTCAGTCCTGATATAGTCCAATTTCTCTTTTAGTCCCTCGTTGTCTGTTTCTGAAATGAATTCAATGTTTGCAAACTGAAGTAACAAAATTAAATGTACGTTATATAAGTACCGTCAGCCAAAAAAGTGGTCTACCACTTTTCAACTTTTATTTCTATGGCTATAGAGTTGAAAAGTGGTAGACAACCTCCTTGGCTGATTGAACGCTATATATATTAAAAGAAGTCAATCCTGTCAGCTGACACAGATTTAGGGTTGACTTCTTAGCTTCGGGTTACTATAGTATTATAATATTACCAGGAGGTGTGTATGGCAGGTTATTACAATTATCCGAGTCCGAGCAGATCATACGACGACTAGGTCTTGAAATTCTTTGTGGCTCTTCAGAGATGGCAGCGCGGCTGGTGTTGGAATTTCCCGTTGACAAAGATGTTGCTGGTGAAGCTTGAAGTCTGGCGTTTATATCTGTTATCAATAGCTTTCTTCTTAACTGACAAAGTTGGGTATGTAATGCTCCCGTTGCTCTTCCTTTATTAACACTTTTTCCTTTTTTTGTTTTATATTGTTCTCTTTTGAGGTAATAAAACCTTGAAGAACTTGTATTAGGAAAAAGCTTTTCAAAATAATGATTAGTCCAAAATGTGCACTTATCTAGAAGAACTTGCCTCTTTGGAGGATTTGCTACAGAAAACAAATAATTTGCAGTTACTTTTGCAATCTCTTTTATTTCACTTGTAGTTAGATTGCTATTTTCTGGAAGTTCTGAAATTCGTCTAGCTTCTGCAGTTGTGCTTTTGGTCAATAACAACCATATTGGGTTGTTCTTCCGGTCATCAGGGGTTGCTAGGAGACTAGGAGGCTGAATATTATGCAGATCATGGTCATTAGCAATATTTTCAACATTGGCAATGTCTTCTGCAATTATAACATGATTGTCTATGTTTTCTATGGACGATTCTAGGAATGTCACATCAACATCATTTATACTATCAGTGTCTGCGCTATCAGTAGCTTGGGAAGATGACGATGACAAAGGTCCTTTCTTTTTTAGTTGACTATGATGAATACCAGCAGTCTGCAAAACAATTTTGTAATGTGAAAACATAGTATAGGTTTTGTTACATATACTTACAAAAAAACTAAGTATACTTTTAAGCTCCGGACAAGATTTGACTTAAATAATATATTTAAGTTCATTTTCTTTAATTAATTTATCGTTGAATTATCGTTTACATAAATATAAACTTGATTATTTCTAAAAGTATTCATCTGAGAGAACTGTGCTCTTATAAAAATGTTATCAAATGACTTGGATTTATTTTTCCTGTGGTTGCTGCAGAGGGGGGGACATTTTGTACTATTGTGCCGAGTAATCATAATGCAATTTGTAAGGGTTTTCGAGACATGAGCAAAGGTCTGTAAAAAAAAAATTTGACCCCCCAATCTCCCCCCACCCCAACCACAACCCCTACCCCCGAGGACTTTTAATATGTTCATCTGAACACCACAAGGTATAACTGTACCAATTTTAAAAACTACACGAATTATTTCCCGTTTTTTTTAATTTTCTTAAATAATAAGCAGAGGCACACTATTTCATTTACACCCTGTATTAGTCAGGGTAGTATAATAATGGGTGGTAATTTTGTAACTGGCAATATTTTTATCAAAATAAAATTAATACAAATTTATTTCAAAGTAAATATTGCAAGTTAATACAAAATTAACACCCAGTATAGCAAAAAATGGAACTAGTTCAATGAAGGCAATACTTTATTTCTTGGTAGGGAAGCGAGAGCTAAAAATAGTAATAACAGTCTACATGACAAACTACACCTTTTCATGCCTATTATTGTTTGATTTAGGTCTACCTATCTACTTTTTCTCATACAATAACGATCAACCCTACTGTAAGTACTTGAGAAAAAAAGATACTAAATCAAATACAATACATATTACCAAAATAAATTTATACTTATAATAAACCTAAGTTTAAAAAAATAAAGGATATAATAATAATAATACTTCTTCTTACAAGGGGCCTCTGCGTGTTGGCTTCGGCTCCCCGCACGCTTTCCAATTTCCGGAACCCCATGGTCCCGAGATTTTGTAAATGGGCAGACATAATAATAATACATTCAGCCTATAATAATAATACATAGGTCCCAATGCTGGGCCCAGGCTTTCTTTTTATCTACAGGAGTTAACGGACTATAGTTCCCACGCTGGCACAATGCGGGTTGGCGGGCAATGTACTTATTTTATTTTAAATATCAATATATAACAGAATAATAATATTTTGACACGTTGCTACATACTCTCAAAAAACTACTTTGACGCGCTATAAATATATGGCTTTAATTAGGCTTAGTTAATTGAAATATTAACTACCATCATGCAAGCAGAAATAACTAATTAAAAATGATATCTACAATGTTAACTACAATAGAAAAAAAAATGACCAAAAGAAGATTTTCTTCTACTTCCAGATTGAACAGTAGCAGCCAGGAGATCAGACCATTTGCAAATTTTTTTCTTGTCAGCATTTGTGGTATTACTGTTTTTAATTCATGATCTGTAATATTTTTTAAGTCTTCTAAACTTGAATACCCATTTCCTGTAATTAATGTTAAGTACTGATCATCAATGAGGACAAAATACTTTTTAAGCACCTGCAATGAAGTATTAAGGATGCCTTATCTTTGTTTTCTTGAAAATATTGATATGCTCTCTGCATATTCTAGGAACTCATGAGAGCCAAAGTTAGGTCTTGTACTAGAAACAATTGGTCTAAAAAAGACTGACTCGAGCATCTTATCTGCGAGCCGTAAAATAACAGTACTTATTGATTACTATTATTGGGTTGGACTGTAGCAAAGTGGGGGCTGGGACTTAGAAAAAAATTCAGCTGAGATGTCATTATAAGACTCATTTTTAACTACCTATTGTAATGCATTTATCACGTCAAAATAAGCGTCTTTTATTATTAAAAACTTTTCTCTAAAACCTAAAATGGCCGAACGTAATCTTAAAGTATTTCCTTCTCATTTGATGGGTAAACAAAATGGTTGATATGACATACCTGGCATATTTTTTTTCGCTACTATAAGTATTAAGTTCTGTCCAAGCAAAGGTCACACAAAATATTAAATTACAACGTACATTCGCAAATATAATCTCGTAAGAATGTAATATTTAAATAAACGGAATGAAATGTAATGTTAAATAATACTTTCTCATTTGATGCAAAAACAAAATGGTGGATCAATAATGGTAGCGTATAATTTCTAAAAATCAGTACAGACTTATCTAATCTAAAGTTAAAGAATAGAAGCAGATTATAGTAAAAGTTAATACCTATTAGTAAGTAACGACGTCACACTATTTATAAACGAGATTACCAAAGTAAATTAAAAAAAAACAGTTCAACTTACCTAAAAAGTTGTCTATAACTTCTTGAGTAGCACCAAATTCACGAAGTATTTCTTTAAGTTCTTCTAATTCTGCCATGATATAATGTAGAAAAACACAGCGAACAGGCTTATGCCAAAGTATTCTGTTTACACTAAACACCTTCACTGCATGCGCACCCGCCGAGTCCCGCTGCTCGAGTGATGGGGTCGGTGGGCAGGGTTGCCAACTCAAATTTTTATTTACCACTAAAGCACAAATTGAAATCCCCTAAAACTGTAGTGATTTTTCGGAAAACCCCCTAAATAAAATAAAATAATAAAAAGTAAATAAAATTTCTTTATTCATCATTAATTATCGACATTATTCAGTATCTCTAACATAAAGTCATTAACGCACGACCGTTTACGCCACAGATTTAGTATTTTTGGTCAGAAAGGTTGAATGATGGCCTGTCCAGACGGGACTACTAAATGCAATTTGATAGATTGGGAGAACATTTCGTCCCCGTTAGGATGCCTCTTCTCTTACACATCACTGTAGCGCAAATCGGAGCGTTTGAGTTCCGGTCGTATATTTCTTTCTCAATCACACACTTGTGAGTTCGAGCAACTGAGAGTGGAATGGACTGCAGTATCATTTCATTTTCAGTAATAATTTCGCTTCTCAACACATTTTTCGCTGTCACACATACATGGAATGGAAAAATCAAACATCCCTAAATTGACCCCTAGAAATATTTCGCCCCTAAAAAAACCTCACGCTTCTTGTTTTAGGGTACAACATAAAAATAAAAAAATAAAAATTAGCAAACCATATTGTGTGACATATCGAATGAAAGGGCTCCGAAACTACTGGGCCTAAAATTTTGAAAAAAGTACTGAAAGTAGCTCTCTACCTGAAGATTGGAGGAAAACCTATAAGAATGTCAAGCGCGAGTCGGTTCTTCTAAAAATTATAAAAAACGAAAAACAACAATTACAAACTTACGTTTGCGGTCGTAAATAGACCATCGGGTACATTGGTGTAAGTAAACGTAATTTTTCAATCCGCAAATTTAAGTTTGTTTTTCAATCAGTAGCATATTTTCACGTTTTTATCGGTTTTTTTTTAAGTTTGTACGGAACCCTAGGTGCGCGAGTCCGACTCGCACTTGGCCGGTTTTTTTCTCGTTAACCTAGTTACCACCTAAAAATCAATAAACCAATTGTTTAGTTCTAAAATGTAATTTTATCAATTTTCGAACCAAAAACGATAATCCTTTCAGCCGTTTAGGCGTTAAGAAGTAACAAACACACATACACACAATTTCGCATTTGTAATATTAGTCGGATTCATGAACCTTAGATTGAACAGTAAAATAACTCCAACGCAGAATATCATCACATCATCATCATCACTTCAGCCGAAAGACGTCCACTGCTGGACATAGGCCTCCCCCAGATTTCCACAATAACCGGTCCTGCGCCACCCGCATCCAGCGGACTCCTGCCACCTTCACCAGGTCATCAGTCCACCTTGTGGGGGTTCTACACACGCTGCGCCTTCCGGTGCGCGGTCGCCACTCGAGAACCTTTCCGCCCCAACGGCCATCGGTTCTACGTGCAATGTGCCCCGCCCACTGCCACTTAAGTTTAGCGATTCGGAGAGCTATATCGGTTACTTTGGTTCTGCTGCGGATGGTCTCATTTCTGATACGATCTCGCAGAGAGACTCCTAGCATAGCTCTATCCATTGCCCTTTGGGTGACTTTGAGCCTTCTTATGAGGCCCATTGTAAGCGACGTTTCAGTACCGTATATATGTCATCACTGGCAACACACAGTGATCGAAGACTTTCGTGTTCAGGCACTGCGGAATATTGGACGAAAAGATGTGTCGCAGCATCCCGAACGCTGCCCAACCGAGTCGGATTCGAAGATTAACCTCTTTCTCGAAATTGGACCTACCTAACTGGACAGTTTTCCTAGGTATATATAATCGTCTACAACTTCAAGTGTAAAGTCTCCGATTGTCACTGGAGTTGGTGCTACATGAACATTTGACATGATTTTCGTCTTATCCATGTTCATCTTAAGACCAACTCGCCCAGAGGCTCTACTGAGGCTAACAAGCATCGTACTTAAATCCTCCATGGTCTCAGCCAAGACTAACTATATCGTCAGCAAATCGAAGGTGAGTGAGGTACTCGCCGTTTACATTGATGCCTAGCCTTCTCCAGTCCAGAGTCTTGAAAACATCCTCCAGTGCAGCGGTAAACAGCTTAGGAGAGATGACATCTCCCTGCCTGACTCCCCGCTGCAGCGGAATAGGCCTCGAGTTCTGGTCTTGGAGTCGGACTGACATAGTGGCGCTCTCGTACAAACACTTCAACACTTCGATATAGCGATAGTCTACTTGGCACCGTTGGAGAGATTGTAGTACCGCCCAGGTTTCGATCGAATCAAAGGCTTTCTCGTAGTCCACAAACGCTAAACAGAGGGGCAGATTATACTCTTCGGTCTTCTGTATAACCTGACAAAGCGTATGGATGTGGTCTACGGTACTAAAGCCTCTTCGGAAACCGGCTTGTTCGGGAGGCTGGAAGTCATCAAGCCTGCGTGTGAGACGATTCGTAATAACTCTTGAAAACAGCTTATAGACATGGCTCAGAAGTGAGATGGGTCAGTAGTTCTTCAGTAAGGCGTTGTCGCCTTTTTTGAAGAACAGTACCACCACACCTCCGCTCCACGCCTTTGGCGTTCTCCCTTCTAGTAAGACGGAGTTGAACAACTTCTGAAGGGCCGTAAGGATCGGTTTACCACCCGCCTTCAGAAGTTCGGCTGTAATTCCGTCTTCACCAGGCGCCTTGTTGTTTTTGAGCTGTTTAAGAGCCATTCTAATCTCGTACACGTACGCAGAATATATAATGCAAAAACTGGCAACACTGATTCTAATACCTACCAGATTTTATATTTCCTTCAAACATTCCCTTAAATCCCTAGAAAGTTGAAGGATTGGGATGGACGGTAAAAATAAATTCCTTCTGAAGCTGCACCTCCTAAAATGTTACCGACTAATATTTCTTTCTAAATTAGTAGGAAAATTTCGTGTTCCTACCAGTATTTGGTAGGTAAATAATACCTCCCGTTTGCGCCGATATTTGTCGGAGGGAAAGTTTATTTTTGTTGGTAGGTAATGCATTTATAAGGAAGGTTTCGGAAGGTATCTCCAAGTTACCTTCCATTAGAAAGACCTATCGAAATATGCACATTGCACTTAGAACCGATGGCCGTTGGGGCGGAAAGGTTCTCGAGTGGCGACCACGCACCGGAAGGCGCAGTGTGGATATGCCCCCCACAAGGTGGACTGATGACCTGGTAAAGGTCGTGGGAGTCCGCTGCATGGGATGCGGGTGGCGCAGGACCGGTCATTGTGGAAATCTTTGGGGGAGGCCTATGTCCAGCAGTGGACGTGTTTCGGCTGACATAATGATGATGATGATATACCGCCTGTTTATATAACCCACTAAAGTAGAAGGATTGTTATGGACGGTAACAACAAGTTCCTTCTGAAGCTGTACCTTCCAAACTGTTACCATCGAAATAAGTGACTAATGCTAGGAGGTAATTCAGAAATTCCGTCTAGTATTTTACTTTTCCTTACAGCTTTACCTACTATTTCAAAAACCTTCTAAAGTAGAAGGATTGGGATGGACGGTAAAATCAAATTCCTCCTGAAGCTGCACCTCCTGTAATGTTACCGACTAATATTCTTTTCTTAAATGGTAGGAAAAGTTCGTGCTCCTTCCAATTTTGAGTAGGTAATTGATACCTTCCGATTTGATCAGTAGTAATTGGAAGGAAATAATATATTTTTGGTAGGTAATGCCTTTAGAAATAATGGTTTGGAAGGTATCGCTTCTTCTGTTAGAAAAACCTTCCAAAATACGTCGGTAAAGCTGGAAGGTATTCAAAAATTCCGTCTAGATGTCTACTTTTCCTTTTAATTTTACTGACTGTTTCAATTACCCACTAAAGCAGAAGAATTGGCATGGACGGTAACGACCAGTTCCTTCCAAAGGTATACCTTCTAAAATGTTACTATCGAAATATGGGGGTAAAGCTAGTAGGTAATTCAGGAATTCCGTCTAGTATTTTACTTTACCTTACAACTTTACCTACTATTTAAAAAACCTTCCGAAGTAGAAGGATTGGGATGGACGGTAAAATCAAATTCTTCCTGAAGCTGCACCTTCTGTAATGTTACCGACTAATATTCGTTTGTTAAATGGAAGGAAACGTTCGTTTTCCTTCCAATTTTTAGTATGTGATTGATATCTTCCGATTTGATCGGTAACAATTGAAGGAAAGAAAATAATTTTGGTAGGTAATGCATTTAGAAGGAATGTTTTGGAAGGTATTGCTGGTTTCCTCTCCCAGTTACCTTCCGATTGAAAAACCTTCCAAAATTCATCGGTAAAGCTAAAAGGTATTCAAAAATTCCGTCTACTTTTCAACTTTTCCTTTCAACTATACCGCCTGTTTATATTACCCACTTAAGTAGAAGGATTGTTATGGACGGTAACAACAAGTTCCTTCTGAAGCTGTACCTTCCAAAATGTTACCATCGAAATAAGTGACTAATGCTAGGAGGTAATTCAGAAATTCCGTCTAGTATTTTACTTTTCCTTGCAGCTTTACCTACTATTTCAAAAACCTTCTAAAGTAGAAGGATTGGGATGGACGGTAAAATCAAATTCCCCCTGAAGCTGCACCTCCTGTAATGTTACCGACTAATATTCTTTTCTTAAATGGAAGGAAAAGTTTGTGTTCCTTCCAGTTTTTAGTAGGTAATTGATACCTTCCGATTTGATCGGTAATAATTGGAAGGAAAGAAAACTATTTTGGTAGGTAATGAATTTAGAAGGAATGTTTTGGAAGGTATCGCTGGTTTCCTCTCCCAGTTACCTTCCGTTTGAAAAACCTTCCAAAATTCATCGGTAAAGCTAAAAGGTATTCAAAAATTCCGTCTTGTTTTCAACTTTTTCTTTCAACTATACCGCCTTTTTATATAACCCACTAAAGTAGAAGGATTGTTACGGACGGTAACAACAAGTTCCTTCTGAAGCTGTACCTTCCAAAATGTTACCATCGAAATAAGTGACTAAAGCTTGGAGGTAATTCAGAAATTCCGTCTAGTATTTTACATTTCCTTACAGCTTTACCTACTATTTCAAAAACCTTCTAAAGTAGAAGGATTGGGATGGACGGTAAAATCAAATTCCTCCTGAAGCTGCACCTCCTGTAATGTTACCGACTAATATTCTTTTCTTAAATGGAAGGAAAAGTTTGTTTTCCTTTCAATTTTTAGTAGGTAATTGATACCTTCCGATTTGATCGGTAATAATTGGAAGGAAAGAAAATTATTTTGGTAGGTAATGAATTTAGAAGGAATGTTTTGGAAGGTATCGCTGGTTTTCCCTCCCAGTTACCTTCCGTTTGAAAAACCTTCCAAAATACGTCGGTAAAGCTAGAAGGTATTCGAAAATTCCGTCTAGTTTTCTACTTTTCCTTTCAACTTTACCGACTGTTTCAGTAACCCACCAAAGTAGAAGGATTGGTATGGACGGTAACAACAAGTTCCTTCTGAAGTTATACCTTCCAAAATGTTACCGTCGAATATTTCTTTCCAAATTGGAAGGATATTTTAGTTTTCCTTCCAAATTTTGGGGGGAAATCAATTATCACCCGATTTGGTCGGTTGCATTCGGAGGGAAAGTTGACTTTTTTGGTCGGTAATGCATTTAGAGGGAAGGTTTCGGAAGGTATTGCCCATTTTTTCTGTCAGTGCAGGGCTAGAAATTAGGAAGCATTATATTTAGTCCAGAATCCCGACATTTAGTTTCTGTTTGGACACATGTACCATCATGCTACTTACAGCTTAAAAGTCATCTTTAACTGTATCTATTAATCTACTTTCTCTGCTTTTCGATGCACTATGCTCCAATGTTACTGCACAGATAATCTCAGATGTTACTACACCTTTTTAGACGTTAATATAGGGTCATACTTTGTCGCCATAAAATATGTAAAGTGCACCCGAAATATACCAATACGATAACTATTAACATCATCGTATCAATACAATCTTAAGTAGCAGTAAATACCGTCCGTCAAACGCTACAAATCTTTGCATTCGTTTCAACATAGTACCTAATATTCGCTTATTGAATTTCAGAAATCGTCAGTGCGCAGTTCGTTGCGGCGGGCGCGCGCCGGCGGCGCCCTCTCGCCGCCCCGCGCCGGCATGGAGCGGCTGCGGCGTTCGTTCCGCGAGTCCTTCCGGCGGCGCAAGGGCTCGCCGCCCGAGTCGGCGCGCCCGCATCAATGGCACGCCGACGAGGCCGCCGTGCGCGCCGGCACCTGCACCTTCCCCGTCAAGTACCTGGGTTGCGTGGAGGTCTTCGAGTCAAGGGGGATGCAGGTCTGCGAGGAGGCGCTTAAGGTGTTACGGGTGAGTTATGTGGGGTATTGAATCTAATCTCTCCTGATAAAGACGGACGAATACACAATAATATCAAGAATTAAGTTTAAAAAAAAACCGACCCCATCAACTCCGGAAAAATCTTAACAACGCGAAGTAGACCACGGTACAGCGCCATCTCTCGGGAAATTGGGTTACTAATTTATACAAAGAAGACAGGTTATGTATGTTTTTTTTATTAGAAGGAAGATACGTGCGGGATGACACATTAAGTACCTACGTAAGAAAAAAAAATGTTTGCATACACGGTTAAACTACAAATTAAGTTCTGCTTTAGTAATTTTTTTCTTATTTTTTGAACTCAGAGTTCAAAAGTTAGAGGGGGGGGGACACATTTTTTTAAACCCCTGGAGCGATTATTTCCGAAAATATTAACTTTATCAAAAACTGTTTTAGAAAACCTTCATTATTTTTCAAATACCTATCCAATGAAATGTAACACTCTAGGGTTCAAATGAAAAAAAAAATACCCCATTTACGTGTACGGGAGGTACCCTAAAAAAATATAAACACTTTTTATTTTACCACTTTGTTGGCGTGACCGATATACATATTCGTATAAAAATACAGCTTTCTAGTACTTACAGTCACTGAGATTATCGGCGGACAGACAGACAGACTTGGCGAAACTATAAGGGTTCCTAGTTGACTACGGAACCCTTAAAAAAGGAAGCTGATTATAGCGAAGGTGGTAGTTGGATACCTATATTTTATGACATTATCGTGTTATTGTATTAATCACTATGTTTTTTTTTATAATACATTTTGTTTCATGAAATGTACTATTTCCCTGTATTAGGAGATTCGTTATATCCATCAATGTAAGACGAATTAACACGCTGGTTTAAATGGCTGGCCATACATATGTTGTTGCTATGAGAACTGTTGAAATAACTCAAACAATCCAGCACCTTGTGTAGGCTGACCCTGGCTCTAGGTCCTATTCATAGACATCTGCCGCAACCTTTTCCCAGAACCCATGACCTTTACTTTACTTGTGAACACCCACCCTATTGTTTGTTTAACAATTAGGTACCAATGGTACCATTGCTATTTGCTTTGCACGTTGTACTTTGTACTAAGTGTAAAGCCATCAAGTATTACAGGGTGCATACGTTGAGCTGCTTACATTACCCCATCGCCAACGCAGCACAGTTCAAAAGAAAAACATTCGTAGCGTCGACTGCGTCCTTGAAGAATTCTTAGATCTTTATAGGTCAAAGTCGCGTTATGTAACCCAATTGTCGGTCCGTGATCACATTGACACACAAACGAATCGGCCCAATTCAACGCTTACGCGTATTTGTTGAGTTGGTCACTTGCCAATTACCGCTGGCGGTGGTTCAGTGGGTCAAAGGATGATGAATCAAGTGGGCTAATATCAAATTGCGTGATACAATAGGTTTAGTCATAATAGCCCCGAACGCAGGTCAACTATCACTACTGGGGAAACTATAGTGAATAACACACTTAAATGTCATTTTGACAATTTTAATCCGGAAGTGGAAAGTGTGTCCGTTGTTAACGAATTCACGGTTTTGATGATTAGAATGTTTTATTCTTTATTTTATATTTATTATAATTCCAGAATTCCCGACGGCGACCCGTACGGGCGGTGTTGCACGTGAGCGGCGACGGGTTGCGCGTAGTGGATGAGGAGACCAAGGGGCTGATGGTAGACCAGACCATCGAGAAGGTCTCTTTCTGCGCGCCCGACAGGAACCACGAGAGGGGATTCAGGTAAGCAATGTTTTAATTTTAAGTGTAACGGGTCGAGAGTTGAGTTCTGATTGGCGAAATTAGAGGGGATGCATCTAGAGTCAAACCGTTATCTCTTCCAAGCAACTGTCAAACTTTAAAGTGTTATTTTAAACGTCGAACTTCTACGAATTTTTGACTTAACACTTTTACAGCCTGCTATCAAAATCTAGGAAACTTAGCCTAGGCGGACTCTAGTGCAGTCGGTGCAATGTTACTTTTTACATCATCGAAATTTCAATTTAAACGATTAAATTAGTGGAGACGCGTAGGGGAGAGTCGGTACGATTTAGCCGACCTGTCGGTTAAATCGTACCGCCACCATTAAAACTGTATTAGTTAAGCATTATAAATGTGAATTGCTTATTTTAGATTAAAATACCCATTATTTATAGCAATACACTGAAATCGCACTGATACAATTCACAAATATTTGGTCGGTTAAATCGTACCTATGAGCATGAGCTATGGTACGATTTAACCGACCAGGTCTTTTTTTTAAAGAAATAATATGGTATATATAATCACAAAACTTAGACAATTTGTAAATAACACTCAGTAACGCTGATAAATATTGTAGTGAAATACTGTTCATTTGTATTTTAGTCTATCTAGATCACAAGTTATACAATTACGAAATCACATCAAAAGTTACATTGAGTCCGACGAAAATCTATTTTTTTGTCTCATTTTTTATTTCGATAACTGATGATCGTGTCGAAGGTTGACTGGTAGAGAATGCTTCATTAAGTCCGCCTTTTGTACAATTGTAATTTTCTTTTTGTGCAATAAAGGTTAAATAAATAAATAAATAAATGATTATAACATTGGAGCTCTGTTGGGTGCCCCATAACATCAGCATGTAAAATAGGTTGTTAACTAGGAAATCTAGAGGTGGTATGATTTAACCGGCGGTACGATATAGCCGACTCGCACCTACTTTTAGGTAACTACATCAACAGCTGGTAAATCCAATTTATTCTAGCCGTGTGGCAGATTATGCTAGCTGTGTTAGGTAATGATATCCTAAAACTAGTCGATTTTGTTTCGGCATAGCTTGATTGGGAGATGAATTTGCATAAAAATAAATTTGACAAATTTGTCGATGTTTGACGAAACATAGTTTATCTCGGTGCAGTTTTCTTATAAATTATCCGATTAGACAACGGAATAAGCTTACTATTAAGACAATTTGCAGCATTCTAAATCTATAGATGTTGATTATATATAAATGTGTCGTGAACAGTATTTCAACTAACTACGGTCGCTTACTATTGGACTGATGCCAGAAGCCGTACTAGCCCGAAGGTCGTTGTAATATTATACATAATTGATTACCTTACAACTGAAGGGATTAATACTGTAATTTGTGTAATATAATGTAATCTAAAACCATTCGACACATCTTAGAGTTCCTTAACTTCAAACTCAGATAAATCCAACCAACCCGCCACGCACAAACTTATCTTTTATCAGAGTCGCTTAATTCTTGCAATTGGATTTATCAGAATTGAAGTTACGCGACATTTATAGACGGGCAGACTGACAACCGAACGGATGCTTGGTACTCGTAATAAATTCACGGAGAAGTTTATTATATCACAGCATCATATGGAAACTCAATAGCTAATTTAAAATCACCGTAAAAATGAAGAAGATGTTAAAATGAATGCAGACAATGATGATTCATGCAGTGCAGTAGTGAAGTGTTGCAGTGTTTAAAAGTAAAACATTTAAACTCTAAACAATTTGCCGTTCAGGCAATCCTTTAGATCTCCATAGTGGGTATGTCCGCCGGGCATCCGCCAAACAAATGTTCCATACATTAATTGGCAGATCTGGCGTATACTCGTATGCCCAAACGTTTATGGTCAGCACCTACATACTTACAGTTCGCGCTTGGCTAACGCTTGGGTAACTTATTATAATTGTTATAAACTAAACTTCATTAACTATAAGGCTCGTATAAATAGTATCAATATTTGTTAGCTGTGAAACAAAAGCCAACTACTATCGATAGTTAACGGTTCTTTAAACCCGTAGTTTGTTCAGTCATTGTCTTCTAATTAAGAGCACATTAGTGCACAATGGTAACCGGGTTTCCGTGTAAACGGCTGAGTCAACACTCGATTCGCGGTAATTATTCGTGAAGGAAAATCCTTCATAATTATTCGTGACAAATAAACCTGGCTGTTTATATTTTTAAATGTAGCTATGCGAGACAGTAAACATGAAATAATTAGGACTATAATGTTTAGGCAATAGATCAATATTTGAGTGTTCTTTTATAATTAAAGAGTAAGAATATTATGTGATAGGTGGCCTACAAAGTGGCAGTATGTTTCGACCTTCATGTGTTTGTGTAGTGGCGTGAAATGTTTATAAAAGGTGCATGCACTTGAGACAAGAATTCTGACGACTATGGCGGTGGTATCAATTTGTATTTTTTGTTGGTAAGGTTATTTTTCAATTGTATCTTTTGTCCTTATTGCTTTCCTCTTTTACATAATACACACTTATACATGCTATCTCACTGAAATAGTACATTTCGATGCTGGTGCGGAAAGTATGTCATTACTTAAATGACATATCGCACTTTTTGCTATGAGTTTTCATAGTTACAAAAACATTTTTACATGTTTTGATAAAAAACTTCTCTCCGGGGCAAAGACTGTTATTATACAAGTCTCAAGTCAGACCCCATATGGAGTATTGCTTCCATCTTTGGGCGGGAGCACCTGGATACCAGCTGGGGCCCTTTGACTCGATCCAAAGACGTGCTGTTCGAATTGTCGACGATCCCAAACTCACAAGCGATATCGATTCCTTAAGTCTAAGGAGAGCCATGATGATGCCAACGGTGTTGCATTCTACCACCGCACCGCTCGCCGTTGGCAGGGTGTTCACCCGCATACTCTGGAGCCTAAATGGTCTCGTACCAAAGGACTACAGTGTGGGGTTCGTCAAAAAAGGAGTGTTAAAGGAGTTTGTAAAGGGTCGATAACGCGCATGTAACACCCCTGGAGTTGCAGGCGTCCATAAGCTACGGTGATCGCTTACCATCAGGCGGGCCGTATGCTTGTTTGTCACCGTCGTAGTATCAAAGAAAATCGCGTAGTGGATAGTGTTGATCAGGTATTCTGCTCGGCTCTGTCCAGCAGTTTTCTTTAACCTCTTTTTGTAAACAATTCTTGATACATCCTGGCAGGATCTTACAGGATCTTACTTTATTTAACAGGTACCAAGTATCTCAAGTGGTACGCTTTAAGTAAGAATTAATCGCTAATGCTATAGTTGCCGATTTCTAAGTCTGAACTTTTGACACATCGAAATACCCGTAGAACGTAAACGCGCAAGACACTTTGGAATTATAAACAAAATCCCATAAAGATATTACAGCTAGTCATGTACATAAACACAATATTTCACTTTTCATAAACATAATGTGATGAATGTTACATTTTTTCATACATTAGTTATTGAATATTTTACGATAACAATTTAGCATGCCAACAGTTACGGTCTACGTCATTTTTTTTTTTTTAATTTAGTGTTGTGACCATGTCTGCTGTTCCAATTCATACAACTATCTGTTAATCGATAAAAATCGATCTTGTTATCAATAGGCAATACAGTAAAAAATCAAAACAAAACGATTAAAACGAAAATAAAACTAAGTACGATGTGGAAAAAATGTTATTTAAAATAAGACAAATTAACTATGAAGATTTTTATCTTACAATTTAAGAATTCAACAGTATTGATTTCTGAACGAAACTAAGATGACTTTGGAAAAAATCGTATGACAAATGCGCAGTTTGTCGAAGTTTTTCGGTCTTATCAAATACAAATCCGTAGTAGTAAAATCGAATCAAACAATTCATCGCTAAAATCAATAATCTAATTTTTTTGAATCTAACCGGGATTGCTATGTTAAAGAAACAATAAGCATCAATTCAAATTCAAATGATTTATTTGCTTTTAACACTCGATCTAGGGATGTGGGAAGGTGCGACCATAACTCCTTAGACGATAGGATAGTATCGAGTCTACAATTAAGTGCGTGATATAATGTATAGGTATAACGTAGCTTTATTTAGTACAAGTGATAAAATGTACACACAAACTTTTTTAGTAAAAATATGCAAAGTAATGGCGGGTCACGGGAATAGTTAACAAAAGGTTGTATGCTCTGGTAAAAATGGATTTATCAAGCGAATGAGTGAACAGAGTGAACGTTAATTTTAATCCCGACTCGATTAAAGATGGGGCAAAAGCGCCGATTGACAGTCTATTAACGGAATATTTCGCTTGGGTAATTTCTTTGTTAACAAATTGATTTTTGACGAAAATATCTCAGGCGTAATGGGCCACTTTAAACCCTTGGTTAACAATCTACTATTGCGTCCCCAGCTACATCTGCCGCGACGGCACGACGCGTCGCTGGATGTGCCACGGGTTCCTGGCGTCGCGCGACTCGGGCGAGCGGCTGTCGCACGCGGTCGGCTGCGCCTTCGCCGCCTGCCTCGAGCGCAAGCAGCGCCGCGACAAGGAGTGCGCCGTCTCCATGAGCATCGACGCCGCCAGCCACGCCTTCACGAGGCAGGGCTCATTTAGGAAATCTAGTGAGTATAATATTATATTTGGTTTACAACTGCGAGCGGTTGTCGCACGCGGACACCTTGCAATCGAAATGGTCACGCACTGTGCGGTTTCAGAGGAATTTCCTCCTGCTGTGGAATGAGCTCTCGAAGGACTACAGTATAGGGTTCTTCAAAAAGCAGTGTAAAAGTTGTGAATGGACCGCAACCCGCGAGTCGCAGGCGGCCATAGGCATCGGTGACAGCCTTTCAATCAGGCGGGCCGTATGCTTAAAAATACGCGGTCTGCTGCGCCGTCGCCGCCAGCCTCGGGCGCAAGCAGCACCGCGACGAGGCCTGCGCCTTGTCCATGAGCATAGACGCCACCAGCCACACCTTCCCGAGTCAGGGCTCGTTTAGGAAGTCTAGTTAGTATTATGTCATTACTTGGTGTCAGTATAGCGGCTAAACTCGAAAAACATCCGCGCATTCACCAATAACGTTAAAAATACTCGATCTCGGTGCATAGACAAGATGCCAATCGGTCACGCTCCGTGGCGTAGCTATCTCTCTATATCACTCTTTCTTATTAGTGCGACAAAGACAGTTGCGTTTAGATCGCTACTGGGCGTTAACGATTGGCATCTCGGCTCCGCACCCAGCAGTGTTAGCGAGTAAACACTGCGATTGATATTTGGTTTTATATTAAAATTTAATGAAAAATTGCAATCATATGAACTTGACCGATATTTCTTAGTTTTAAGGAGTCATGCTAGTAAAGGATATTTTTATTATATTTGTAATTGTTACATCCATCACACGTTGTCAATGCCTTGCCAGACGTCCTTCTCACAAGTGCCCCTAAAACTATATGAAGATAAACTTAATAATGTACCACATTCAACATTATAACCTGGTTTTTGTCCCAAGCATCCATGTCCATGTCCACCGAAAGTCGTAAGTGATCCACAGTGCAGAATAGTTTACAAAACTTGCATGAATCAAATATAGAGGTAGATTTGTACAGTAGAGTGTAAACTAGTTACACGGGACACTAAATTTGTAGCTTTGTACACAAAACTAAGAGAAACTTGTTATGAAATTATTAAGTACATACCACCGCCCACGACCGCGCGCTATGTTTGCTGAGCTTTCTCCAGTTTGTACGAACTTTAGACAATTTTAGCGAAATATATGACTATTACGTGTAAGACCGACAGACAATTTATGTATTTCGTATCTTTCTACATTTACTACCTGTAACTACCTTGGAAAGTTTCATAGGTGTTTACCTATTTAAACTTTCCAAGGTACTAGTGACAACTGATACTAGTGCCTATCTCTTAGCTTCTGAATTGAGTAAAATGTTGCATGAAATATTAAAAACACAAAAAATCTTAAATTCCGTGTAGTGAGAAATAGTAATAAACTTGAATGAAAGACCTTCACTTCGATGCCGTTTTAGTTGTTTTTAGTGTTTTCAAAACGCCCACCGCAACTGCCGCAAGTATGAAATTGAAGGTTAAATTTTATCCGGTTTTGGTTTATTTGGAGCACAGTCCAAAGGCATTCATTTGCAGCTTCATTTTTATTTAAACGAATGCCTAAAGTCGACCGTTTAAACATTATATTCCCTCCCGGCGCTCTGAGCTACGCTATAGAGCGATATCAGACTTGCGATTTGAGAGCGAGTTTTGTATGGAGGCGAACACGAAGCTAGTTCGCCGCGTACAAGTTTTGTGTAGAAATTGTTTTCAAATTGCTCAAGTGTGATAAGATTGATAAGGCCCATAGCGGGGAAGGGTAAAATGTACCCACATGAGATTGTAATATTCGTGTATTTCCAGCGATGACGTCCCGGCGCATGTCGGAGGCGGACTCGCCGCCGGCGCCGGCGCTGCCGCCGCTGCCGGCGTGCGCGGCGCCCGCGCAGCCCGCGCCGCGCCCCTCGCCGCACAACCCATTCGCCGTCGAGCGTCCGCACGCCGCGCCGCATCTCTTGGAGCGTCAGGGCTCGTTTAGGGGCTTCTCACATCTCAACAACAGGTCACTATTTATTTCGTGATTTATGCACAATTTAATTAACTCCACGAAGTGTACTCGAGTTACATCACGTGGTTTTATATTGAAAGCATCGTTTTAGGTGTAATAGAGATTTCCATGTTTGTTTACAGTTCCCCATTCAAGCGGCAGATGTCGCTACGCATCAGTGAGCTGCCCTCGAACCTAGAGCGCACTCGCGCCGGGCTGGGCTCGCCGCCGCGCATCGTGCCCGCGGCGCCCGCGGCCCCCGTGCCCGCCGCGGCGCCCGCACACGCCGCCAGCCCTGCGCCGGACAGCATGCTCGCACAGGTACGAGTACCAAGCTTTAAGCGATCGTTTGTAACCTGAGAATTACATAAACTGTCTATGAAACTTAATTATCGTCAATTGTTATTTTAATATTTGTTACCATTTTATTGCGAAGCAACTGAGCCGGTTTAATAATGCGGGTGGTATTGTGCAGACGGGCGGCGCGGAGATGGAGGCCGCCTCGGACCCGGTGCTGGCGATGTGCCAGCAGCTGTCGCTGGGCCTGCGCGCGCTGGCGGAGGAGCCGGTGCCGGTGCCGGTGGCGGTGGCGGTGGCGCCGGTGCCGCTGCCGGCCGGGGCGCCGGCGCCGGACGCGTGGCTGGGCCGCGTGGCGCGCGCGCGGCCGCCGCCGCTGTCGGCGTCGACGCGCGCGCAGTCCTTCGCCGGCCACGCTAACACCAACCCTTTCCTCGCGCCCACGCCCGCCCCTATGTAAATCGATGCAGATAATCCGAATACTACTTCCGAACGATTGTGCGTTCGCTTACGAATATTAATTGCACTGTAGGCACTCCGGTGTCATTTAGGCAGGCGCTTGCGGTTGAATTCCGTTGCGTGAGGGACAGTGCACGTGAAGGTACTACGGTACATTTTTGATTTAATTCGTTCGACCGGTTCGAGGCTGAACAAACGGCAATTTATTTTGAACATGGAAAGACTCTGTCTTGGTCATGTCTTTACTCGAACCTGCAATTCTTACACAGGATCATTACGCTTTACGCGTGATCTGACCACTAATCACAATGACCTTAAGTTTTCTTGCCTTTTTATTTTAAAAGCGGTCGTAGAATAGATAAATAAAAATAAATGCTATACGCACAATAACAACAAAGATCGTAGCGGTGGTAATGATTATAAACAAGGCAAACTATATAATACGAGTATACGTCTGTGTGCAAACCGGTGGTGTACAAGAGTATTTCATGTTTGGAGCATTTAAATGCTTTCGAAATATGTTATCATTTGTCGAAAACGACGATTTTTATTTATAATACGTAAGATAGCATACACGAGTACATTATAATGGATAAAGTAATTCAGACGTTATTCATATTGATATTGTAATGCAAAGTTACTATTAACACGATGTAAACTGATAGAGTACACGACGAAATAAAGAATGAGTACCTACATTTGTATCGGACTTATCGACGAATGTGTTAACATCGACGTGTTAAATGCTCTATTCATGTTATCAGGTATTATCAAATTTATTAGAACCTATTATTGCGAATGAATGTGCTAAATGTGAGTGCAAATGATTGACACGCTCCATTGAGAAACGCTTAGAACGGAATGTTGTATGTTGGTGCTTGTCTTTTTTAATAGATGTGTCTTAGTGTCACCGAAATTATAAGAAAATCTGTGCACGCGTAGTGTCAGCTTAAACGAAAATGCGATCGGTGTCTACCCTAGAATATTTAATGTTGTATTAGTAAAATAAATAATTGTTGATCGTGACTCGCCTGGCTTAGCCAGGTCAGACTTCACTTGTACGAGACTAGGTCGTGATATTTTAATTATATCAAAATATACAGCTAGTACTATTAGTAGTAGGCTTGTGGTGAAAAACTGCAGCCGCACTGGCAAACCGGAGTCTATTTCCAGTGAAAAAATGGTTATAACAGTCGGGCTAGGACACGTTACCAACGGATAGTAACACCTCAGTAAGGATTAAGTGAGTCGGTCTCACTAAGCCATTGTTCACTATCTGATCACCTGATATTCTAGATGCTCGTACTGCTCTGTTTGACGTATTTGAGGTGTCTTCATTACAGAGTGAAGTTAACAGGGAGGGGATTGTAACTTAGGTAAATATTGTACTTAATTTCTGTCTATAGCATACCGCACTGTGCTTTTGCGCCGCACATTCTTTGATTCTTATATGTACTATACGTAAGGTAGAACTAGTTAATTCACGTATATTCGTCCATGGACAGTATTATATCGAGCCGAGAGCGTTGTTCCCGCAATGCGAAACAAAAATAACGAACAATGCAGTATTTAACTTTAATCGAACTTAAATACATATACTATATAGGGTTTTGGATATATTTTTCCACTTATTTTGTAAATATTTGTATATTTGTAGAATCTTTACGTTTGTGAATCTATTTTTAAATTAACCAATATACCCAGTTTGAGCAGGGGTTGCCGATACTGTGAGTTGTGCTTCAATAATGACTTCGAAATACTTAAACAATTTGTACTTACGTGTTATGTCTTGAGTTATTTTTAATGTTATTCTGTTACTTTTTTATTTTTTTGTATTGTTCTTAATCATTTAGTTTTACTAGCAATCATATAACTAGAAAATCATATCATTAGAAAATAATCATATCACAACATTTGATGGCGTAATCCATATTTCAAAAAGATACTTGTAGGAGTGTCAAATGGGACGCAGTTAAACTGAAACAAATAGTATGATAACATAATTGACGTCGAAATTCTTTGTCAACGATTAACACATAAATCTCAACTAAAATATGGTTGAAAGTCCAATTTATTAAGCTATTAGTTAATATATGATAATGTTTATCCGTCATGAATTGTAAGTACCTGTATCGTGCGCATACATTCCAGACTTCTTTGAAACGCACGGCTTTTCTAACTATAGCTTTAGGTAGATACACTACAGGCCTATCACTAATTAGCATTGCATATATTTTTCTTGTGTTATTCTACACATTTTTGTAATATGTACATTTATTTAGTTCACTAAACATTAGTACTTAAATATGTGTTATATAACAAGAACATACTCAATAGTTTTCATAGACAAATCTGCCAACCACAGACCTATGGTTCCTGCCGTACCGTTGTCTGACTATAAGAAAATAGTTGTTATGTACATAATATTGTGATATGTAATATATGCAAGAAATCATACGTAGTGGGTACATATAGTCAAGATCTAACGGCACCGTATTTTGTAATCGTGTTTCCGCACGCTGTTGCATAACATAAGTACATGCATTGTTATAGCCAGTCCTAGCCATAGCTTAAAACAAATTACATATATTCTGTGAATCGTATTTTCATGTACTTACAAATGAATAAAAATGTGTACTCTTTGAAAAATTGTACTTAAATTTGTTGGATGTTTTGTATATTCTACGGTGACTTTATCTTTGTCAAAAGCATGTAAATATCAGCACACAATGTAGATATTTTAGATACATAACGAGAGTTCAAATATTATGAAGAATAAATATTATGTTTAGTTGACATCCTGTTTGTTTTACATGTCCTTAAATTAAATGCAACGTCACATTGATAAGGTGATAGTAATAAAATGGATTGATAAGGTTTTAAAAGAAAAGACACGTCTATTTGCTGCACCACTTTATTCATTTATACATGAATACATTAGTCAACGCCATAAACTTCAGTGCCTACGTACTACCTAAACAACGTTACTATATATTGTCTGTAAATTATTTTTCTATACAATACAGCCCGCCTACTTCTAATACACTTACAATTTTAATTCTAATCGTGTTTCTAAATGCGACACCGTTACTACAGTTAATATCATTTGATGAAGTTATTTTTGCACGCAAGTTCTATTCTCGGATATCATAACTTTTTACAAATATAGAAAGCTACCATTGAACCATTAACGATATTTTTTAACAATAGGTACAGTCGCCATCAAATATATCAAAGCAGCCGAGGTGCTCACAAATATATGGACACGACTTTATTGTCAAAGCGTTAGAGTGCATGTTCAGATATTTTTGGACACGTAGATCGCTCCGATATATCTGATAGCGACTGTACATGTAGAAGTGCTATTATAGTCTATTACAATTATATATTGACATTAATTTTGCAAGCTATTTTATGATACCAGTTAAAATAAATTTGTTAGTAACATGACGATGAGTAGGTACTTTTATAACTTCGAATATATTTCGCGACAGTGCTATAAATATCATGACCTTATGATATAACATATGGCAATAAAATTATTAGTGACAGAGAATCAATAATACATTAATAATAATATACAAGCAATATACTTTTCATTTAAGGAATGTTCAAAATGCATGGAGTATAAGATTGCATATTGAGCCATGTTGGCTACCTATAACTCGAGCCCTCTTCATATTTAATGCTTTAAAAATGGTGACTAGACTAATTCAAATTATAATAATGAAGAGAAAGTTCAATATAAGGCAAGTTAATATTCGAAAATCTGAAACGCCTTTATCATACTAAAACAAATTGAAACCTTTACGTGTTGCAGCAATAACAGAAAATTATAACCAGCAATGTAGGGTTATCTGTTATTTTTTAGTAAATAAATAAAGATTAAAATTATCACAATCGGACACCGAGCGAGGCTACATGAATACTTTAAATATTTTATAACAAATAAAAGAAAAAGTCTTAAAATGATTTACGTGTATGCCATAAAACATTCGACATCGTTGAGATCTAGTAAAATAATAAATAAATTATATTAATTCATTTTTTTCTTACAATACTAATACTGATTTGGATGTTTCATTAATACATGAAAAGCACCAAATAAAAAATAAATCACAATTAATTCGATTTAAAACTACATATTTTCAAACAAATGAATAATTGATTTAATAAAATATTAAAAACCACAGATCAAATATACTACAGATACCCAATCCCATAGTAAAAACGCGAGCCGTCCTAAGTATTATTCCGGAGTAGCATAAAGTAAAGTCAAAATATGCTAATAGATGGCGCCATAAAATTGATGCTACAATGTCGGTTTTCAGCGACATCTATTGTAGCTAGGACACACTCAATCCACCCAATGCCTATTGTAGTGATACGTTGCAATGTGTCACTAGATGGCGTTGCACCGCCCTCAGCGCTCAAAGTTGTAAGGTAGGTACTATCGCACATCGCACTACGTCTGCAGCGCAGGCGACCTTGAGAGGCCCTGCACTAGGTTGCTTGTGTCGTATTCGTATCGTATTTTATCTTACTGAAACAACTAATGCTTTAGTGATCGCGCAAATAAATGTTATTTCAAATAATAATAAATATGTTTATAGGTAAATTAATAATAAGTTAAATGTACCTACATGAATGAATTGACCAAGGAGGTTTATGTTTATTAAGTGTTTAAACATAATAAAAAAATATAACTGACTTCAACAAAAGGAGGTTCTAAGTTTGACCAGTATGAATGTATGTATGTATGTTTGTTTGTTTGTTTCCGATTATTTCATGTTTGGCTAAACCGATTTTAATGCGGTTTTCGGACAAGGATTTGTTACATTTAGGAGACGGTTTCAGTACTTTAACCGACTTCAAAAAAGGAGTTTCTCCGTTTGATTATGTGTGTGGCCGCGATTATCTCACGTCTGGCTGAACCGTAAGTACTCGCAATGATTCCAGACGCGGCTGGTAGTTAGGTATGTCCGCGAATGATTCAGAACATCTTTGCGGTTGTTTTCCTTTTCGAGTCTTCTCTTTCACATACTTCTCGAACATTCCGTAACTTCCGTATAGCTTTCTCTTTCTAATAGTGCTGTCTCTTTCACTCCTTAGAGAAATTACGCCATATACTGAATTATACTTCAGGGGCCCATAAGGGGTCCTGAAAATGCCCGATAACAGGTTTTCAGGTTATTGTGCCATCTGGTACAGGCTGGTCTGAAACGCACTGAAGACTTGTCTCTGGTGCCTGAAAACAACGGCAACCGGGGTCAATTTTAAATCTTCTGGCATGTGAAAGAGGCACCTCTGGAACGGCCCGAAATCACTTCTCAGCCTGCTGAAAACGCTTCTAAAACATTAAAAATCACATATAAAGTTTTGATCTCACCTACGACGTAAACTGTGCTATCTGGTAAGGGGTTGCCTGAAACGAGCTGAAAACGTGTTTGAGGCGCCTGAAAGCAACGGTAAATTGTGAATCGTCTGGTGTGCGAAAGTGCCACCTCTGGAATGGCCTGAAATCACTATTCAGCCTACTTAAAATGCTTTTAAGGCATGATAAGTCACATAGGTACCTACGGAAGATTGTACCCAAGTACCTCCCTACCTACATAACTAAAAAATGTTTAGGTATATTTCGCATCTCTTAAAAGCATTAATTTAAGTATAAACGGAAGATGACTGATGCTCATAATTGTCATCACGGAAAGTTAGGCCAAACCCCACATACACTTGCAAATTCTTGCACACTGCGGTAATGTGTATGTACACAGTGCATAATAGAAATAAAATAAAATAATACGATTTACATGGTTGTGTAAACGAGCGCGCATTACACACGGAGCGACAGAAATAAACAAAAACATTCATACATGTGTGCAAGCGAGATATCCTTATATCTTACAATCACGTCTGTAAATAAGAGGCCGTGTCATTGCGATTGAAAAAAGTAGATTTCGATTTGATAATAATCTCAGTCCATTCCATTCCTCACGCACGAACATGAAAGAAAGCGTAATGGACTGATCTCAATATCAAATCAAAAAGTACCATCGTTTTACTCCTGGTACCTAGTTATATCCCTCGCTTACCTGGTGCAGGATAAGATACGATCAATTTAACTATGTGACCTCCTATTGCCAATATCTACAACGGTCATATAGGTCTCACTTATACTGAACAGGTGGTGAATCATGGGTATTCGCGTCTTGAGTCTAATCTAGATAGCGTCAGCAAACAAAGTCAATAATTAAACAATATACTAACTTCATAATGAAACAGAATAAAATAAAATATGGTATTATAAGTTGAAATCTTCTTTGCTATTATTGAAATGTACATGCTCCACAAATAATTAAACATATAAATAATGTTAAATAATATTGAAATTAAACACTTTAGAACGTATTAATCGCGTTTATTAACACCATGACCCTACGTTTCGAGCCCTTCACAGCAATCGTTTTTACAGGGTTAAGATGATGACTGAGAGAATTCGAATTCTCCCCGTCAATCAACAACTTTGTTGTTAAGAACGGTAGGGTCATGGTGTTAATACTCGTAAACGCGATTAATCCGTTCTAAAGTGTTTAATTTCAATGAATAACAATCGCGGTAACAGAAGACAATGTTAAATACATAATATGTTTGTTTCGATGTGTATCCAATATAAGCCCATTTCAATTATTAACTTATTAAAAGAAATAGACTTAATAGACACACAAAGCAGAACAAAAAAGTCAAGTCGAAAAGGAGCTTATTGTCGCAAGCATTAAGTGTCAAATTTGTTGAATACTTATTTTAATTTCGGATATCTCGCCTTTTTCAACCGTCTGCCTACTGGCAGATCTAATGTCAAACTTACTCATTCTGTCTACTCCGTGACATAGCTATCAACGAGTCTTATTTATGTTATTATAAAACTAAATTAAAGCAATCCTTAGCGGATTCCCGTTAAATATAGTTTTATTTATCAGGTTATGGGCCCAGTTAAGCCTAGAAATGTAGGCAGTGCAAAACTCTTAGTGTAAAAGTGCGAAGAAGTGTAAGCAAAATTGACTTTGAAAAAATCTGTGACTCTCAATTGTTTTACGTCAAAATAGTGTATTTACGTTCAGATCTTTTTAAAACGACTAAAAATGGCATCAAATAATCAAGTGGCGTTAATAGAAAAATTAACCGGCCGTGAGAACTATGCCACATGGCGATTTGCGGTAAAAACTTACCTTCAACATGAAGAGTTGTGGGATTGCGTTGAGCCGGCCGCAGAAGCCAAAATAGATGTAAAACGAGATACAAAAGCCAAGACAAAGATAATACTTTTAGTTGATCCGACAAATTACGTACACATTCAAGAGGCTGGCACCGCCAAAGAAGTTTGGGAACAGTTGTCAAAAACGTTCGACGACTCTGGGCTGACACGTCGCGTTGGGTTACTGCGTGACCTCTGCAATACCTCGTTGACCGATTGTCAAAATGTAGAAGAATACGTGAGCAAGATAATGAATACTGCCCATAAGCTCCGGAACATAGGCTTCAAGGTAGATGATGAATGGCTTGGGACATTGCTGCTCTCCGGTCTGCCTGAATCGTATCAGCCTATGATCATAGCCATGGAAAGCTCGGGCATGAAGATTACTTCAGATTCTGTAAAAGCAAAGTTATTGCAAGATGTAAGACATACTGAGACTGACTCCTCAGCACTTGTGGCTACTAACAAGAAATATAAGAGGCAATTTAAGGGGCCAAGGTGTTATTCCTGCAATAAATATGGTCACAAAAGCCCAGAATGCCCAACAAAGGCGAACGATTCACAACCTGATAAGTCTGGCGGTTCGTCCTATGCTGCAGTGTTTCTTGCTACATCGAGTCCTGTGTGTGTTGTTACATCGAGTCAAGGGGACCCTTGGTTTGTCGATTCGGGCGCTTCTTCGCATTTCGTAAAGCAAAGAAGTCTGTTACAGAATGAAACAACCCTTGCAACGAAAAAGAACATTAGGGTTGCTAACAAAGAAGTATTAAATGTGCAAAGCTTGGGGCAAGTAACTTTAGACACGTCAGTCAGTCAGATTGCAAGAAATGGTGGCGAAGTATATTTTAACAATGAAGGCTGTACTATTAAAAACAAAGTTGGCAAGATAGTAGCAACAGGCACTCATGTCAATAATATGTATCAGCTGGATATACCTGGAAAAGGCCATGCATGCGTAACTGATGTAGATGAAGAGGATACCTTTCTGTGGCACCAGAGAATGGGACATCTTAACTTTCAGAGTCTAAAGAAAATGAAAGAAAACACTGATCATATAATTTTCTCAGAAGAAACAGAAAATCTGATATGCATAACGTGCAAAGAAGGCAAACAGACCAGACTTCCCTTTAAAGGCGATGGCTCCAGAGCTAAAAGTTTACTTGAAATAGTCCACTCAGACTTATGTGGTCCTATGGAAACTCAGTCGCTCGGTGGAGCAAAGTATTTCATTACATTTATTGATGACTATTCAAAGAAAGTGTATGTGTACTTTCTTCGAAACAAGTCAGATGCTCTGGAAAGATTTAAAGAATTTAGAAATGAAGTTGAGAATCAGCTGAACACAAAGATCAAGGTTATTCGTACCGACGGGGGATCTGAGTATGTAAACAATAGTTTCTCTAACTACCTTAAGGGCGCAGGCATCATACATCAAACAACCACACCGTATAGTCCTGAAAGCAACGGATTATCTGAGAGAATGAATAGAAGCCTTGTAGAACGAGCAAAATGTATGTTACAGAATGCCAATTTACCAAAACACTTTTGGGCAGATGCAGTACACACTGCGGCATATGTTATCAACCGCTCTCCGACCAAGTCCTTATCATTCAAAACCCCTGAAGAAATATGGTCTGGACAAAAGCCAAGTGTGAAACACATGCGCATATTTGGATGTGAAGCCATGGTCCACTTGCCTAAAGAGAAACGTAAGAAATGGGATCCTAAAGCACAGAAGATGATCTTCATTGGATATTGCGATCATACCAAGGGGTACCGGTTTATAATACCACAGACCAGGACGGTGATAAAAAGTAGAGATGCTACTTTCTTAGAATCCACAGTGAAGAGAGACTACGTTCCTATGGAAATGTCTTCAAATGACCTGGCAGATAATATTGATGTCCAGAAGGAACCTGATGAAGATGATACTTACACAGCAGATGAGACAGGTTCAGACAGCTCATATGATACGGATGATACGGTATGTGAAAATAAGTACAATTCAGACAGTGACTATGTTCCTGAAACCACTTTGGATATGTCTGCTGAAAGGATGGAGATGGAGCTGAGACCTAGAAAGAAACCTGGTGTTAATATAGACAACCCTGAAGAGAATTCTCACTTGTGTCATCCCGAAGAACCCTCTACGAATATTCCTTTGACATACAAACAAGCTATAAGCTCAAATGATGAAGAAAAGTGGAGGAAATCTATAAATGAGGAATTAGATGCTCATGATAAAAATAACACCTGGACATTGGTTGAAAAACCCACAAATGCCAAAGTGATAGGATGCAAATGGGTGTTTCGAATAAAAGAAGAGCCAACCGGTCAGCGTTATAAGTCTCGTCTGTGTGCCAAAGGATTCGCACAGACAGCAGGTATTGACTATCAAGACACCTTCGCACCGACTGTAAGGTATGATTCAATTCGGTTATTACTCTCTGTGGCCATTCAACAAAATCTCAAGATGGTCCAACTAGATGTCAAGACAGCATTCCTATATGGTGAGCTCGAAGAGACCATATATATGACCCCACCAGAAGGACTTCCTCATGGAGAAAACATGGTATGTAAACTTAACAAGTCATTATATGGTTTAAAGCAGGCACCTAGGTGTTGGAATAGTAAATTTGATTCAGTGTTGAAAAAGTTTGGCTTTGTCAACAGTAAAGCTGACCAATGTGTCTATGTCGGTCAAGTCAACAACAAGAAATGCTATCTATGTCTGTATGTTGATGATGGGCTATTATTTTCGACTGACGAGTCTGCTTTGAAAACCATAACCCAGGAATTGAATAAAGTGTTTGAAATTAAAGTTATGGAGAAACCTAGCAACTTTGTTGGGATGCAAATTGAAAGATTTTGTGACCGTATATTTATTCACCAGACTAAATACATACAACAAATGTTAAATAGGTTTAATATGAATGATGCTAATCCGAACAGTGTTCCTGTCGACCCACACATGAAGATACAAAAAGGAGAAGGGGAGCCAGAGAGGAACCTGCCTTATAGAGAAGCAGTGGGATCTCTCATGCACCTGGCAGTTGTGAGTCGACCAGATATAATGTTTGCTGTCAATTTGGTGAGTCGATTTCTTAATTGTTACAATCAAACGCATTGGAATGCTGTGAAAAGAATTTTCAAATACTTGAAAGACACAAAAGAATATGGCCTATGTTATACGAAAAGCGGACAACCCTCAGTTGTGTCTGGGTATAGTGATGCTGACTATGCCAATGATCCGGACTCGCGTCGCTCAGTGACTGGTTACGTGTTCACAAATAGCGAAGCAGCGATTACTTGGTCCAGTCAAAGACAACAAACAGTGGCACTCTCGACTACTGAGGCTGAATTTATGGCCGCCTGTGCAGCCACTAAAGAAGCAATGTGGATCAAACAGCTGCTCAGTGATATTGGCGAATTTAAACAAGATACACTGTGTCTTCACTTAGACAATCAAAGTGCTATTAGTGTTATCAAAAATGTGAACTTTCATAAAAGATGCAAACACATTGAAGTGAGATATCACTTTATCAAGGAAAAATATCAGCAAAAGATTATTGCCTTAAAATATGTTACTAGTGAAGACCAGTATGCAGATATGTTTACTAAAGCTTTGTCGAAAGACAGATTTAAAACTCTAAGATCCAAACTTGGAATGTGTTCGCTTGGATCTTTGTAATCTCCTTATGTTTTATCTTGACCGAGCTGTCATTTTTTTTTATGTTTTTTTTTGTTGTGAAAAGGCTCGAATCCAAGGGGAGTGTTGAATACTTATTTTAATTTCGGATATCTCGCCTTTTTCAACCGTCTGCCTACTGGCAGATCTAATGTCAAACTTACTCATTCTGTCTACTCCGTGACATAGCTATCAACGAGTCTTATTTATGTTATTATAAAACTAAATTAAAGCAATCCTTAGCGGATTCCCGTTAAATATAGTTTTATTTATCAAAATTTATACACAGAACTACCAACACTGTTAAATCTTTATTAGGCTGTTCGCACTTAATAAATCGTCTCGTTTCAAATAAAACTAGTTTTCATATAGCCCGCATAGTGCCGCAACTGCAGCACTTTTATTGCTTAATATTTTTGGCTGATTGAGTATCCTTATTTTATTTTATTCTATGTTAATGATTTTAATAAACCTAACTGAAACAGTAGATACCAGTTTTTTTTAAGTTTTAAATGTGAGAAATTTCAGTTACGTTTTATGAAATAGAGTTCAATATGACTGTCAATAAATGGAAGCAATGAAATAATTGTTCACCACTGCTATTAACATTTTAATAACAATATCAAAATCAAAACTCAATCACTTTTCTGCTGAGTGAAGTACAACGTTTTTCATCACACAAACGCGAGGAAAATGACATCAAGTAGGTACACGTTCAAAATCATGGGATATTATAAAGTCAGATCTACAAGTTCATGTAAATGAACAATAAAAAATCACGAGACTTTTGTTCTATTCCTTTAAAAATTTCAGCCTTATTACGTATACGTAAAGGCAATATGGTAAACAAACTTATTACCATACCAATTATGATCTAATTAATACTGTCACATTGTCGTGTATACAGTGTGTATCTTTTGCAACCGGCAATATTTAAGAAGGTTATTATACAGTGTGTATTCTGTATATTACCACAAACTTTAACCAGGCCAAGGTTTTAGTGCTAAGAACCCATACAACAAGTAATTATAAGTTTGGTCCTAACTAACAGAGCGAGATTATTTAAAAAATAATAATTGAGCAGCAATGTATTGCACGATCAATCCGTAAGTTATCGCTTGTTTGTGACAGTTCTTACGTCAAGTCAGCTAAACCACAGCGTAAGGATGTATTCTATACAGTGGGTTAACTCCGTCGATTTCTGGGTCATCGATGGGGGGCGCGCGGGGAGGAAATGCCGCCGGATTTCTATGAAAATTTGGCGGTCTATTTTAAGGGGTGTAAAATGGAAATTAGTTTGCCAATCAGACTGTAATATCTTTCGCATAGTTTTTGACAACCCTGAGCCTCAGCACGACCACCGAGCCGAGCCGCTGGCCGTGTATGAAGTTACCTCACTGTATGGAATACATCCATACGCTGTGGCTAAACTAAGTACGACGTATTGAACAAAAGTAAAGTAGTAATACATTGCGTGCTAAATTATTTTGTATAAAAAAATTAAAGTAGTCATATTTAATTGAAACATATGAAAATAGATTCTTTAGGGCTTGGACTAATAACCCTTTACATATGCGGTAATATCAAAAATAAACGCTGTATAGCTGATGCAGAACCCAAATAAATAAAATAGTGTGCCTTAATTTTACCCTAAATTTTCATAAATCATCGATACCGAGCGCGCGGCGGTGCATCAGAGTACTTACCTAAACAAAAGGCTTGCAAAAGCGACAATGACCTTGCTGCGAACCGATAACGTCCCGCCCCGCCCCTCTAACTCATTCCCTAGTCCCTTACAAAAAAGGTGTTTCCTACTAATCATCAGTCATGCGCACGCGGCATTATTTCGTGATACTGAAGGCCTAGTAGGTATAAAAATAGTACGACATTAACTTCTCGACCGCGTTAGCGTATCGAGGGGTCAAAATATGAAAGTTGCGGGATGATTTAAATAAACGGCAAACATAATTTGAACTCTCGATACGCTAACGCGATCGAGAAGTAAGTGTCATACAACTTTTATACTAGGCCTCTGGGCTTGTACCACGAAAATCGAACGATTGCGGATTTGTATCTCTATCTCTGTCACACTTGCATATTCGAGTGACAAAGAGGTTTTTCCGTCAATGCCAATTTTCGATGTTCGTGGTAGGCCCGCTGGTCCCAAATGATCACGTTGTTGACTCATTGGTCGCCATCACACGGCTAATTCAAGTTAGGTCCCAAAACCTGTATTTGATGGCACACGAACGTGCGCCTGGTAGGTACCATATCTTCTACTTTTACTTAGATCAATGCTTAAAAGTAAATCAGAATCTTGAAGAACTTGACCGATTTTTTCACATGTAAAGATTTGCTTTAAAATAAAACACTTCTTTTGACAAAAATCGTGTACTTATCACATTCCATTCCCTTGCCGAGATCGGGTGTTTGAGGGCAGTAATTCCGTATAAACGCGGTACCCCATCATGCATAAATATTGCAGATCTGTAGGTCAAGTTATACTAGGCTGACGTGCGCTTGCAACAATACCATACTGCCCGTGCCCACCCGCGGGGGCCCACCGCAAGCCCGAGCCCGACGTTCCAAATATTCCAATCACACATCAAGCATAAGCGAGTCAAACATTCTGACGTTCCAAAGTAAGAAAGTTTTCAAACCGCATGATACTTGTGGCTCCCGAGGTCTCGTAATATTGACAAATGTTCGACTCACCGCGTCACCGCGCACGTTTAGAACACGGTACGGCTGACTAACACAATAGAGTAAAATATTAAGTAAGTTATCTCAGGTGGACAGCAACATGGGAACTGCAAATTGAGTGTAGCAAAAATGTTGGTGATCCCTTTAAGGGCGTTATCATTATGGTATATTACTGATTAGGAAAAAACACATCCGAGTGCACCGAGAGTTCCGTACAAACTCTAGTAAGTTATCGCATTCATCCATAAACATGACGGAGAAAAATATTTATTATTTATATATTATTAAATATTTATTTATTTATCTATAGAAAGATTGGGGTCACTCGAATGCACGGCATAGAGTTAGGCTGAGTTTGTTTTTCATTGATAAATCTTTATCACGCTAATCGATATTATTCGACGAGAGAATGAAGCGCGTGAGTTTTCCCGATTCTACTTGGATAGTCCATCGTTTGTATGTATGTATATGTTTGTTCGACGATAATTCGAGTACCATTGATTGGATCATTGTGAAATTAGGCAGATCATTAGATGAGATAAATATATATTTTTTAAGTTTGAATATGATATCAGCTAAATTGATCAAGGGGTTGCCGGGATATTGGGGTCGCGAGTTAACGATCGGGGCAAACAGTGGTTAGTATTGCGGTTGATTTTCAAATTTACTTAGTTCGGAAAAGTTTTTTGAATATAAAAAAAGATATTTCTACATAAACTTCGGAGATAGGTACAAGCCGTGGGAATGTTATATGTTTTTTACATTTCCGTTTATTTGTAAAAAAATAAAATAATGATAATCAATTAGTCCCGGAGAAGAACGTCTTTCTCCGGGACTACGGGGATAATGTCGCTCTGGAAACGTCGGAGGTTAGTTTTCAATGTTTTACGCGATTAAGCCCCGTTGTAGTAAAAAAAAATGGTACTTATCCCAAAAAATATGTTCTTCCCGCTTATATATTTTTTCCTCTTTTACCAGAACACACGATACCTAGTAAGTAAGCTCTTAAAAAGCTGATCAGCATTTTTACAGCCTATTTGTTATGTTATTTATTATAAGGATATCTCTTATTTTATATTTAGAGTTAGGTACGTCAAAATAGCGGTTTATTACGATATCTGTAAAAGATATTATATTATCTAGTACACATCTCAATAGAGTTCGACTAAGCTGAGCTTGCATCGATTTTGATAGCACAGACTGTAAAAGTATTAAGTAAACGTCATAATTTCATAGAAGTTTGACGTATACGTACAATAACACATGCGCAGTATGTGCTATCAAAATTATTGCAAACTTAGCTTGGTTTGACTCTACAAGAAAGCAATAGGTATAAACACATACGTACGCGGATACACGTAAAAATGATCAGGCACACAGCAGGCAGGCAGGCAGTTTATTGCGTCAAGACTTAAACATAAACTTTTTGTGAATTTTATTTTAATGCAAATAATACGTTAATACTCGCTCTTATTGTTACAAATTAGATATTCCAGAACATATATAAGTTACAATACTCTACTAAGTTATATTACTGTTTTATTGTTATACTGTGGTGAAATAGGACAAGTAGACACTTGTGTCTCGGGCGCAAGGTCACAGCAGTACAAAATGAAAAGTTTTGACGCGTATTTAAACATCAAATCTTGCAATAATGCGTTATTTACACAATACTTCATTCATTATGTAGGATGTTCTTCTGTATTGATTTATGTTTATTATGTTTGGGCGAATATTGACTTATTTCTCGTGCAACGCCATCTAGATTTCGTAATGGGTAACGTTTGTGTTATTAATTTTTTCACAAGTCAAGTAAGATAGCACTGTTGTTGATATTTTTAAATGTGGTAACATTTAGTTTGTGTTTGCATTGACTAAAGATTTGTTTAATGAATGATTTTAGAATAATTATTGCGCCGCCTGGTATCGCTGACGTTTTAGGCGGTCGTATTTTAATGTATGGAGTTGAGCCTAAATATAACAAATGCCTTTCAGAAACCCGCATAAAAATCGGTTCAGTCAAACACGAGATAATCGGGAACAAACATACCTAAATAGATTTATGGGTACGGGTCAAACTGAGAACCTCCTTTTTTTAAAGGTGGACAAAAACGAAACGCAGACATAAACCTGCAGGATTTCCCCGCTGTGTTTTACACTCAAAGGCAATGCAAACGGGTCAGTTTCCTTCCATACACGCCTCTGCGCAAAGCATTCCAACGGTGGCACCATCTAGTGATAATACAAAATATTACTTAGACAGCTCGTTAACTCCTACGGGCTGCTGCTCGCGAACTAAGCGGCTGCAATATAGGTGAAATTTACAATAATGTACAATAATGCATTGAATTTGAGTTATTATGATATATTTTTTTATTATACGACATCTTTAATTTATTACACTATAAATATCACGTAATCTTTAAGGGTAAAGATTTCGTAATGGTAAATCGAGACTTATAGCGCCATCTATGGCATCGATTTAACATTAATTATATTGAGTATGGGTTGGGAGGACATGTTAAAAACTGACGATGATAGTAATGAACTAGTATATTGTATACATACATATATAAACTCTGCTACTCACGAATATAACATCAATTTTAATCTTTAATAATATGTTTCTAAGGAAAATATTGGGTTGGTTACCACTTTCTTTACAATCCCCGCTTTTTGTTGAATTCAGTTGTTATATCCATGTTAATAGCTTTTCCGTGCCAAAGAAAGTTAAGTGTATTTATTCATTCTTTAGGAGTCAATAATTGATTATACTATGTATATGTTTTCTTTTCAGGTTTACCCAGCACACAAATTATCCACATGTATTTTTATTTTTAAATCTACATGCAAAATTAAAAATGGAGGATTACATTCAAATTGAGATGTTACTAAGTGTTCAAATAATACACATGTGCCATTTAGATAGTAATGACTAATGAAATGAGTATGCTCTAGAATATAAATAATGTCTTTAGGACAATTAGTGATAATTTGACTAGATGATTGATAAAGTCAGACATTACGATATTACATATGCGTAACAGAGACTAAATTAACTTTTTGTCTTAAACTTCTATATTTTTTAAACATTACGTTTTAGAGTTTAAAATTGATATAGTTGCAGAAACGTTAATATAATAGTTGCCGCTTTTCGCAATGGAGATTTGGAAAATGATAGGTATTATTCTTAAACATTGTCTAATGGTACAGGTACGTTTGTGCAGCTAAATCATAATAATATGACAAATTGATTGGTTGAGCCTTTAAACATCTCCAAGCTTCAAGTCAGTCAAATATCAGGATGCATACACCCTATTTTTGCGATTATGATGTCATTTATAGTTATGACTTAAAACAAAGCTTATTACAATTTAATAACAAACTGGTTATATTTAATTTGCTGGGGAGTTTAAATTAACATATTATGTCAAAGCATTTACACTCAAAAACCTTAACTACCACTGTTATCTTATCTACATAGTGCGTGTATTATTCAAGCAAATATTTCAATAGGTAATGTAGTGTTATCAGTTAATTGTCTCTCTTTTTTACAAAAGTCTTTTTACCAAATACTGAACATCCTTTGTAGAGTCACGGAGTTTTCCACGAAAAGTGAAGTGTAGGGTCGGTGTGGAACCTAAAACGAAATGAAAGAAAGATTCGTTATCACTTATCACAAAATGGTAGTCAAAATGCAAAAGTAAACAATGTCTGCTAGTCGCAAACCTATATATATTTAGGTATTTTTAGCCAGCGCATGATTGACTGTCAATGTCCGTTTTCGTTTTACCTGGAGGTCGAACCGAATCCGCGAGCATTGAAATTATCTCGCGCACGAGATAGATTACCAGTCTCTTTTTAAGTTAACCGCATCAAGTAGAAAAAGACAGGGTTTTTTGGGCAATACTTTGATATTATGAATTAAAGTATATAGGACTTATTTGCGCCAACCAGTGTTTTCTGTTTTGTGAGGCATTTCTCTTGTTGTTACTGATGTCTTTTGGCTCACGGGACAACTAAGGTAAACGGCCCAGTGGCTGACACTTTAAGAAGCGAATTCAGATATTTACAAAGAAAACTACTTAACTATGAAACATACTTCCTATAAGTATATAAATTTATAAACCGGTTCTTCCTATATAAAAAATGTTTTTATTAAATTACACAAAGTTGGTCACAATTACAATAATAAGCCTAAAAATAAAATTAAAACTAAAACACATAAACAAAATAACAAAACAAAAAAATTCTATATAAATATATATATTATATATAAATAATTCCAATTTTCCGTGACATCCCAAATTGTACCATAATGAAATGCAAAATCTCAAATGGTCTGACTATGGAAAAATGGCATCGGTGTCCCAGTGTATGACAGGGCGTTGCATCAAGTTTTCAGTGATGGTTACTGAACTGCAGATACACAATAAAATCATAAAATATGCAAAATCATAACATGGGTGTCATTCACTACTACACGCTATAATTTTGTCCCTGTGTATGACATGCCTCAAAAATACTAATATATCCAAATTAATCAACTTTAAATACACAAAATCCATCGTTTGTTTTATAATTAAACATCAGTTTCAATAAACACTTATCAATAACGAATTAAATCCTGTTTTTCTCTACACTTAAAATGCAGTCTTAACAAATTTGCTAAACGCGCCGGCGCTAAATCGACTTGAAGCACCTCATCACAAAAACTATCTCACAAACACTCAATGGATCGATGAAAGTTTTATTACAAACACTCAAAGTTGGCATTTACAGTCCAGTGGACGCTGTTTTGGGATTATATTAACAATTGTTTTCTTATATTGGGCATTCTACCTTAAAGTACTTAAGACATTGAGTACCGGGAACCCGCTAGGGGAGTTCTCTGTGGGGGGTCGCTTTCCGCTACAAAGCGGGAAAACGAAGGAATCGGCTACGAGCATAGCGCGTAGCACTCGCTGGCACTCAATGTGTTAAGTTGTTCACGTAACGTGACACGTACTCACCGCACTACTGCTTGGCTTGTATGGCGTCGTGGCAGCGCTGGCACACGCGCACGGGCCGCAGCGCGCGCAGCCGGCGCACGGGCGCCTCGTAGCGCGAGCAGCGCCCGCAGAACACCGCGCCGCACTCGCGGCAGTGGTGCCGCCTCTCCAGCGTACTCACCGCACTACTGCTTGGCTTGTATGGCGTCGTGGCAGCGCTGGCACACGCGCACGGGCCGCAGCGCGCGCAGCCGGCGCACGGGCGCCTCGTAGCGCGAGCAGCGCCCGCAGAACACCGCGCCGCACTCGCGGCAGTGGTGCCGCCTCTCCAGCGTACTCACCGCACTACTGCTTGGCTTGTATGGCGTCGTGGCAGCGCTGGCACACGCGCACGGGCCGCAGCGCGCGCAGCCGGCGCACGGGCGCCTCGTAGCGCGAGCAGCGCCCGCAGAACACCGCGCCGCACTCGCGGCAGTGGTGCCGCCTCTCCAGCGTACTCACCGCACTACTGCTTGGCTTGTATGGCGTCGTGGCAGCGCTGGCACACGCGCACGGGCCGCAGCGCGCGCAGCCGGCGCACGGGCGCCTCGTAGCGCGAGCAGCGCCCGCAGAACACCGCGCCGCACTCGCGGCAGTGGTGCCGCCTCTCCAGCGTACTCACCGCACTACTGCTTGGCTTGTATGGCGTCGTGGCAGCGCTGGCACACGCGCACGGGCCGCAGCGCGCGCAGCCGGCGCACGGGCGCCTCGTAGCGCGAGCAGCGCCCGCAGAACACCGCGCCGCACTCGCGGCAGTGGTGCCGCCTCTCCAGCGTACTCACCGCACTACTGCTTGGCTTGTATGGCGTCGTGGCAGCGCTGGCACACGCGCACGGGCCGCAGCGCGCGCAGCCGGCGCACGGGCGCCTCGTAGCGCGAGCAGCGCCCGCAGAACACCGCGCCGCACTCGCGGCAGTGGTGCCGCCTCTCCAGCGCCGTGAACCGCACCTGTCAACCACGTCATCATCTTCGCATAGCAGGTCACTCACAGAGGACTGTAGCTGTGTCCTGCCTGAGCGAACCGCCTTAATACTATTTGCTTTCATACCGAGCAAATGCTAATTTGCTCGCTGGTCTACCAAGAGCATGCCCTGTTAGTCTAATATGGTCGGATTATCACCAATGGTCGGCGGGGGTGAGCTGTTTTCAGTTTTTGCACTAACATGGACATACCTTGACCCTCAAGGGTATATACCCTATATGTACTTTTATTTTAAACTAATTACATTATTTTATTTAGGCTGCCTTTCTGCTATAAGCTTTTCGCATTTAAAATAAAATAAATTTTATTAGAATCTACGGAATGTAATTTACTAATTTATCTATTTTGCAGCTTTCCGCTTAAGAGGGAAAACATTGTTAACTAGTATTAAAGCAAACTTCCGTTTAGATAATATATACTCGTAGGTATATATCCTTATTTTACAATGAAGGTTAATCAAGTGATATAGTCATCTATGCTAAGATTCCTAAGTTTTGATAGCACAGAATGTGAAAGTGTTAAGTAAACGTCATAATTTCATAGATGTGTGACGTTTAAAACAACACTTTAAAGTTTGACAGTTCATTTGCTCGGCAGAGATAATGTGGTTTGACTCTATATCATATGATATCAAACCTCTTCAGATAGGCAATTAATCTGTTTAAGGATGCCATATTCTCTCTTCGTGAAATATTAAAGCGAAATATTATAATGTCATTATTTATGTTATGTCAATTAGAAGTGAAAAAGCGGATAAACAATTTATAACGTGAAAGTTATTTGTGATTTTGAGGATGCCAAAATTTAAAAAAACGACTGTATAAAAGTGGATTGTAGATGTAGAAAGATCTTTTTCTATCTATAAATGGATTTTAAACTCAAGGCGAAATTCATTAAAAATTTAAAATATAGAAAAACTTATACTTATTTATTACAATACCACAGAAAATGTACAATAAATAAATAAGCTTAATACTCCTTTTGTAAATATTTTAATTTTAATTTTATTATTTTAAATTGGTCTTTTTAAATATTTCTTTAAGGTGTGTAAGGTGTCTTATCCATATTAATATCAACAAGACACAACTAAATGACATTAATGACGTAAAAACGGCTCACCCCCGCCGACCTTTGATTATCACTGTGGCTGTCACGTTCTAACAAGTTTGTAAGTGCTAAAGTTACGCATAGCGTGAAAGTCAATAAAATGGCAACCATACTGGTCAGCCATACAGTCCTTCTGGTGTGAGAATGAAGTTATTTACACACTGCGCTCTAACACGCTGAGTGTCTGTCTGTCTGTCACATCGTTATTTAATACAGTTTTAATGAATTGTTCGCGTCGACGATGTGGCTTACCTGGCATTGAGTACAGTAAGGCGCGGTGTCGTCTCGGATCCAGTGGTCCGCCGGTCCGCCTTTTGTGGCGCTAGACATGTCTGGCGCCGACCAGCGGAATATCTAGCATGAATAAGAAATATTGTCACTTAGTAATATCTTAAAGAAAACATGACATTGAAATAGATGTTAATTCATTTTGTGATGGTAAATTAAATTGTAATGCCTAGAGGTTTTGTCCAATTAAATCTCTGTTGATTGTGATAAAATTAATCGCGATCAGAATTCAGACTTGAACATGCAGTTAACAAAATGCAGCTATTGTTATTATCCTCTTCCGGCCGAACACAGATAAAAATGCTAAATAGAAATTAACAGTGATTTTGAAGTCGGGAATAAGGTTGGGTTACTTTTGTTTTAAAATTAAATGTGCACTTGAAACAGATAAGGGTATTTAGGATCAGTATTCATATCTGTATCAACATTTCTTAATGTTATTTATTTTTCATTGTGAAAATAAATATTGAAAACTGCGAAAATTTTGGGATATTCAAAACAGCAGCATCAGACGCCTCTCGCGTCGAGTGTGATATCAAAGACCGTCTATCGCCAAATCAAAAACGGCTTAACCAAATTTGTTCAAAATAATTTTCGTGGTAAGTTTTTCACATTTTTTATTACCAGGGAGGTCATATGTTCAAAAGTTAGAAAAATATTTAGTGATGTGATATGTGATTTCATCAGTGGATAACGATTTTCGTTAGGGTACGGGCCATGAAACGAAAATACATTAAACGGCAATCTCCTTCTCATTCAACTTATTAGTCCTATGGGTATATATAGTCTAAGGATCACGGTCCTGAGCGCCTACCACGAACCGCGAACGAAAGTATGCCTCCCTTTCGCACTTGTGATTTCTCACTCAAGTGCGACAGAGAGGTGAAACTTCGTTTGTGGTTCGCGGTAGGCCTTCTGGTCCTTAAAAGGTTCAGTAATTAAATGGATCATTGGCTATCCGCAGTGATTAAAGTGTAAGGAGTTAAGTCTATAAGTAAGTAATATCGCAACCTCGCTATTTGTATAACTATAAATTAGGTGTTTATTCAATAAACGAGTAGTCTTTAATCAGCATTCACAGTGTTTAATTGCAACACCCAACTTCTCGTACCACAAAAGTTGAAAGAGTAGAGATAGTTGTAAGTTACCCGTCCCCTGGCGTCGCCGACGGCCAGCCCGCGGCCGGAGCGCGCGGCGGCCACGGCCGTGACGGAGGCGGGGCAGGCGTTGTCGCGGCGCTCGTACGCCGTGTGCATGGTCAGCTTGCCGCGCAGCACCAGCCGCCGCTGCCACGCCGTGCCCGTACAGCTCTCTGTCGAGTCGAGTCACATCAAGTTTGTCAACTCAATACTGAACCCAAGCTGAACAGTATTTTCCGTAGCAGTTGTACCGTATATTCGCTCACCAGTTAGCGCCACTCATGCGTGTGTCAATATGAAAGAACTGTCAAAATGACGTTTGAACGTTTCACGTTCTACTAGCGTCCCTAGAGGCGAATTGACTCGCGGTAATCCCCATTGCCTTATACAGGTGTCCTCAGCCATTGGACAAAGCCGAAACGTAAATATGCGTTAAAGTGTTTAGAACCAGTACACAAAGTTAAAAGTATCATAACAATCGGTGCAGTGGTTGCGAAGAAATTAACAAATTTGTTTCTTTAGAGCAGCCTGTATGCAACCAAAACTCATGACTTAATAAATCCTCATGGAAATATTACGAAACCTTCTCCACATTTCTTGATTATCGTTTTCATTGATGTCATGTATAACACTTTGACTGTTGACAAATGTAATCATAGAAGAGAATAGACAGTGTCAGTATATATCTATTTAAGATTCCATTGTCATTTAGTTAGCTGTTGGATCTCCTTACGTAAAAAATAAATAAAAATAAATAAAATAAATATGCTACTGCCAAAAACACTGCCAATGATAAATACAGCATGTTTCATTTTGACTTCAATTATTAGAAATAACTTATTTAAGGATTTTTTTTAAATTTTAGTTCTAATTTAAAAAATATTTACAGTCAGTTTATTTACATTGCATTACTAAGATGTGGCCTATGTCGGATTTCAGGGTTTGTCCAATAGTAGTCCAGGGTTTGTCAGCCTGTATGTATATTGAAAAACATTTTATTTTCAAACCAACGAATATCGAAGAACCCACCTGGGACCGGTAGTATATGGCCGTAGCGACTCTGTAACGATGATGTAAGTACAAAGCACAAGGTTACCTGGGTCAAGTTTTGGCTTGGCGCGGTCGGGCGCGGGAGAAGCGGGCGCCGACACAACGACAAACGAGTCCGTGAGGCTGGTGTCGGACTTGCTGGTCCGAAGTCCTCCCTCCGTCTCTGTTGACTGCCCAGGCGCGCTCTCTAGGGAGCCAGAATCCGCTGAATCTCCTATGCTGCCACCACCTGTGGATTTGTTCTCATTCATATTTTGGTCTTTATTTTTTAATAAATTCTTTGTTAAAAAACTGAAGTGGACTGGACTTTTCAAGAGATTAATGGAGCTGTCAGCCAAATAACGTAATTTTTAATAGAAAATTCCTATAAGAATCTCAAGTAATGAGATCTGACTCCTAAAAGTATCTGTTTCCTAAAAGTAAATAACAGTCGATCTAGTATAGACAATTAAGAAAAAAACAGAAAATCATCTAGTTTAATTCCTCGTACTTCTGTTTAAACTCTAATTAACTACTTACTTTTCCTAAACAGCGGATTCCCCTTAGACTTCCTCCGCATGACGACGTTGCCCTGCTTCTGCAGTTGCTTGTGCTCCTTCTCCGACTCGACATCCTTATCGTTGTCCTTGTCATTGTCGTAGTCCTTGGCCTCGTCGCAGGAGTCCACTGGCTCCTCGGGGCCGCCGTATGGGGCCTCTTGGTCGCTACACGTGTCCTTTTCGTCGTGGCGTCGGGCCGATTCCTTGGCACTTGTTGTTTCGCATGCGTCTGAGAGGGAGCTCTCGGATCCGGATTTGACTAGTTCTCCTGATTTTAAAGGATATTGTATTTGAGAACAACAATACATAAAACTAAAATAAAATAAATATTCACCCTCTGCATGGTAACGTAGACGCTGGCAGCGTTTCCTCGCTGTATTGCAATACTAATGCGTTAGGCGAGGAAACTGCCAGCTCTACGGTAGTCGGTTGCGTCCACAAGCCTCTTGGATATATCTTTAGAGGATGTGGGAGCTCGAACCCCATGGGCCGAGGGTCTCGACGCCGAACGGAACAAAGTTCATTCGCCGCCGAGACCCCTATATTTTGTACTTAATATTGTATGTTATTTAACTTTCTTTAGAAACGCTACCAAACAATAAAAAGGAAAAATATTTTGGACTAGCCGAGTAATGTGTTATTAATGTAAAAAAAAAGTATCGGATAATTTAAATTGCAATTTTGATTGAAATGTTTCAGTTCAATATTATGTACGTACGAAAATAAAGGGAAACTTTTTTGCACTTACAATAATTAGCAAAAGCTTAGTTAGGTCACTGACATCGTTTCTCTTACGCACATAGTAACAGATCGTATTGATATATAAAGAGCGCCTAATCTGAGTCGATAGTTAAATTGCCTATCGATAGATTGGCTATTGTGTGAATTAAAAATAGTACAAACCATTATCGTTATCTTGCGACAAGCTCATCTGCTTGACTAACTCCTCCACCCTTTTGATGGCCGCTTCAGTCTTGCTTGGCTGGTCTTCGCTCTTCGTTTCGTCGAAAGTCGTTTCGCCTTCGGACTTAGCTTCCTCACTCTCTTGAACGGACAAACTGTGTTGTTCTTTCGATTCGATTGAACTGGTGGGTTGTTCCAAGCTAACCGCTTCAGTGCTTTGAGGTTGGTCTTCAACTGTTTCAGGTATGTAGTCTATGGACCACATCTGTGAGAGTAGCATATTTTATTAGCAGTAAGATCTAATTAATTTTAATGGTCTGCTCGCGCGTGACATTTTCAATGTAAAAGTCGTTAATTTTTTTAATTCCGTTTTCATGTCCCTGTTTCAATGTTACGGACGTTGATACACGGTTCAATTTCGAAAGATCGTCATTTTGTGGACCTTATTGAATTTTAAAGAATCTAAACTCTACCTTTAATCCGGCAGTACTCGCTACCGGGTAAAATTACTTAGTATGGGTTCTATGAGGAAGTGTGAAAGTTAATTTATGCTAATTAAAATAAATAGCGATTGTGGCCGCGTTAATGCATTGTTTTGTATGTGAGTTTCTTTATAAGGCTTCTTAAGGATAAAGCATGTAGCGGGACTCACCCGCACCACGCCGTCGGTGGAGCCGGTGATGATGACGTTGAGCGGGTCCCACTCGCGCGTCTCGCTGAAGGCGCAGCACAGGATCTGCTGCGAGCTCTTGATAAAGCATGTAGCGGGACTCACCCGCACCACGCCGTCGGTGGAGCCGGTGATGATGACGTTGAGCGGGTCCCACTCGCGCGTCTCGCTGAAGGCGCAGCACAGGATCTGCTGCGAGCTCTTGATAAAGCATGTAGCGGGACTCACCCGCACCACGCCGTCGGTGGAGCCGGTGATGATGACGTTGAGCGGGTCCCACTCGCGCGTCTCGCTGAAGGCGCAGCACAGGATCTGCTGCGAGCTCTTGATAAAGCATGTAGCGGGACTCACCCGCACCACGCCGTCGGTGGAGCCGGTGATGATGACGTTGAGCGGGTCCCACTCGCGCGTCTCGCTGAAGGCGCAGCACAGGATCTGCTGCGAGCTCTTGATAAAGCATGTAGCGGGACTCACCCGCACCACGCCGTCGGTGGAGCCGGTGATGATGACGTTGAGCGGGTCCCACTCGCGCGTCTCGCTGAAGGCGCAGCACAGGATCTGCTGCGAGCTCTTGGGCCCGCCGCCCGTGTCCACGGAGCCCAGCGGCGTGCCGTTGATGTCCCACGCGTACAGGTAGCTGCCGCTGCACGTGGCTATGTCACCCTGAAACAATCAACTTAAAAATATCATTTCAAAGTACAAGTATAATTTTAAACCCTCCCAACAAAAATTAAATAGAAAATGCTAAACTAAATATGCAACCAATTGTGAGGATTTAGCTGCATATCCTGTGACTAGTTCCAATCTTAATGAAATATCTTGGAGACGACTGTTTTCATGCCCAGAATACATAGCTAGAACCATCCCGAGAAGCAAGGCTTCCTATTAAAAGATAGCACTCAAATCTATTCTTCGGTTCGGAAGCTATGATGGAACTGATGTACAGAAGCTACAGAGAGTATGAAGCTATAACGGAAAAAAAAGTGTGTATGTGATAGTCTGGACTCACGCATACTACCCTCTTTTCCGTCGGGGTAAAAATAATCGTGGATGTTATCGAGTACATATCATATCATATAATGTCGTAACAGAGAAGATTAAATATTAACCGTAAGATCGTCGATGGCTAATGCGGACACAGGAGGTGGGGAAGGCATAGTCGGTGACAATTGCCTTATAAATGCGCCACGCTCGACGTCCCAAACTATGGCCTGCCCGTCGCGACTGCCGCTGACCACGAGGTTGTAGGCGGGGCTCGCGGCCAGGCACGTCACGGCTTCCGAGTGCCCGTACAGGCACACTTTCACTGTCAGGCGTCGCCGCCGGGCCCAGTATTGCCAGACAGTTACAACCTATAACAAGTGACAGGTTTAAGATAAATAAGTTTTCGATAAATCAAAATGAGGTATAAAGTAAGACTGCAACTAATCTGATGACTACAGAAGTGAGTTAGAAAATGTATTCCCGAATGAGGGCGCCACTGGACGGTCGGGGCCCTCTTTACATGAGGTGTTAAAACAAAACAAAAAGTATTCTGATTACGAATGGAAACCGAAGTTGTGAATACGACGCCGTGTCGGAGTGGGACTAAGTGAACACTAACCGTGCTCGTGCCGGCGGTGACGATGGTCTTGGCGCTGGGACAGACGCAGGTGACGATCTCGCCGCAGGCCTGCGCCACGGTCTCGCACACGAACACGGCGCGGTCGTTGTCGTAGTTGCCGACGCGCAGCGAGTGGTCCGCGAACCCCCACGCCACGTACTTGTTGTATGACGGCGGCATAAGGACTTTGTTTTGTTCCACTGCGAGTATTGCTTTGTCGGTATACAGGATTTGGCCTACTGGGCCTTTCACTTCTGAAATTAGAGTAATACTCGTAGCATTTATAGTCTGAAAAAAAATGGCGTAGTAGATTAAAAAAAACTATCTATCCCTCCCTTATTTTCGAAGTGGCAATACAAGTATAAGAAACAGACACCTATAGTTGCCTCTGCAAAATTGACAATTCATCGATTAAATTTATTAAAAAAATACACTTTCTTACGAGCGGCAAAATAGTATTTATTACCTTTATAGCTGTAAATCGTTTCGACGTTTTATAAATACTATAGCTAATTTGATTGTTTAGGATATTACATACCTTTAACTGGTTGCAGGGAAGGTCTCAAATTCTCCAAATTGTGGAAGAACAGCTTTTCAGGCGGCGTGATTCCTTGTGAAGGGATGATATTGTTCGGGTCTAGAATAGTAGAGCTGCGTTGCGACATCTTTTTACTGGGATGGGCTTTCTTGAAAAGCTGTTTCGGTATCTGGCCGAAGTTGTTTATAAAACCAATTGTTGCGTTTTTCTTTAGAGGATCGTCGATACTGAAACAAAATTAGTATTGTGAGGTATATATAATTTTGATACCTGATATATAGAATTTTTACAACTTTTTAACGACGAATTGAGTGTTTTAAATCATAAGCGAGTCCGGATTATCAAGACATTCGCATGTCTGTCAGGAATTGGACAAGTATGAAGAATTTCGAACGAAAACTTCTGCTTGATGTAAACTTAGTATCGTATGAAGTATCAGAATGAAGGCTTACTTGTAGATATCGACGTTGCCCTCATAGAAGAGGTGGTGGAAGACATTATTGGCGTCGACGGCGGGCTGACCCTGCTGCTTGTATCCAAAAACGAGGTCAATCCAATGATGCAGGCGGTGCGATACGTAGTCCGACTCCAGCGCCGCGCGGTGCAGGCGGATGAACTCGCGCGGGGAACCGCGCGCCCAGGGCGGGAGAACTACGTCACCCAGCGCCACGCCTGATTGCTTTGAACCTATGGATCGCGAGATTCATTGTAATTACACACTACCATTCAAACAGATGGACAAATTCAGTACACGGACGAGTAATTCAAAAATAATATGAATAAAGGAATCATTAATACTTACCCAGGTCAAAGTTGTTGGAGTTGAGCAAGAATTCAGGCAAATAGAAGAACTCAGGTATTAGCTCTTTGACGTCAGCCATGTTATGCCGCGATGCAGAATTCCATGCTTCTTTTACCGAATGGAACATTCTGAAAATACATTGCAACTATTAGTGTAAGAGTTCGATTTATGAAAAATACATGACCGCTACGTATAATACTAAAGATGCATTACCAGCTGTCCCTGCGTCGGTCACGTGAGGTGGGGGCACGTAATGCAGGTAGGATTTATTCATTCATTTGTTTCATTGTCAACTGTGACGGCACGGAGACCAAAAACATATGTGAAAATGGAAACCAAGTTCCATATGAGAATATCGTTATTTTCGACTCCGCCGACAAAAGATCTGATATCTAAATCGGTAAAGTTCTGAAGAAGTTAAAGAATGTAAAGTTAAAGATTTAACTTGGCTAGTTTTTTTCTGGCAATAAAATTTTAAGAAAAATTTACCTTACCACATAGCATTGTCTTACATTTAGCTTATCAACCCTTAATATTCCACACATTTTATTTGCCTAATCTGTATGTTAAAAGACAATTTAAAATATTTCATCGGTATTTTCGTGTTACACATTACAATCTCATTCATTTTAAAAGAATGACTTACAATAAGCTTTCTGTCTAGCGCGTTACCTGACCATAAGAGAATTTTATAAAGTTTCAAAGTCCGCCTTTTCTATTGTTTTGCGTTGTAAATAAATCTACTTTATTGTTGCCATCTCATTGCATACGGTATGATAGATACCTATATCTACAAATTGTATTGCCTATAAAAACTAGCAAAGTCAAATCTTTAACTTCACATTCTTTAACTTCTACAGAACTTGGCACCTATTTAAATATCAGATCTTTTGCCGGCGGAGTCGTCAATAACGATATTCTCATATGGAAGTTGGCTTCCATTTTCACATTTATGTTTTTTTTTGGGATAATTATTATTGACAAAAAGTAGTGATCTTTTTGTCAATAAATAATTATTATTCATCATTAAAATTGTAATGGTCTACTTCTATCAAAAAAAGCCTTTTATCAAAAACTACAACCGATGCACCTTTATGCTCCATTACCACTCCTCGGACACCACTTACGGTCCAAGTGCACGTCAAAACCAAACTAACGAGTCCATCACGAGAGTATTACATCAAGTAATTATTGAGTTCCGGTGGTCACCTTTCTGGTCCATCATCAGACCTTGGACATCATCTAGGGTCTAAGTGTTCATCGAAACAAAACTAACGAGCCCAAACACGAGGGTATTATATCAAGTAACTCTTGAGTTCCGGTGCGCACCTTTTTGCTCCATCATCAGACCTTGGACGTCATTTACGGTCGAATTGTGAACAAGGAAATGAACCTTATCAATAATAAATTAAGTATAATGATTTTCACAAAATGGTGCATCTAAACCAAAACCTGATGGCCAGATAATCAATTTATATATTTTCTGCAACAACAAACATTATCTCCATCTTTATCGCTCTTAAATACCTACATAGCTGTGTAATAAATACAGTGATAAAGTCGAAACCTTCAATTTCATACTCGCGGCGGGCGTTTTGACATGCCGCCCGTTTATTTTTTTTTAATAAAAAGGTTGTAACTGCATAATTTTTCTATTTTTAAGCTAGTCAAGATAACTAAAATGTCGCGGTACGGACATTAACCCTTCGTCTGTGGGTGGGTCAAAAAGTCGTGAGTTCAAACCTCGGTGGTATCGTAAAGGGCAAATGAAATTGTTTAGAAAAAAAATGCAAAAAGAGGACCAAAAAATGTGGTCAGGATCCTTATCAAACACAGACGAAGGGTTAAGTATAAATAGGTACCAACGACCTTCTGTTTTGGCTGTTTAGGGCCAATGCCTACGTTTTATTTGACCAAATGAATTAAAGTCTATCCCTATGAATTATTGCGATTTTTGGATGCTTGGTTTTTGAGATATAAATTAAGCTATATTTATGAAAAATAGTCTCGAGGGTCTAAACAGATGGGTAAAATTTCGTGTTTATATTCAGTAGATTTTGAGTAACAAAGGGGTCAAAATGGGAGTGCCTCCCGATGGTTCGTGTAAATATACACACTGCAGCTACGTCGCCTCAACTTGGCTGGACATGCTGCGGCGTGTTTAGATGTACATACAACTAACAACGGACAACCAAGTCTATTGAAGCTAGTACCTCTAGGCGAGGTCGGTCTTCGTACCTGTCGGCGAGGTCAAAGTGGCCGCCCTGCAGCCGCAGGAAGTGCTGCGTGAAGGGCTCCATGCGTAGCAGATATGAGCACACGATCATAGCCGACGAGTAGTGCGTGCCGTAGTGGTACGGCGGCGTCTCGCCGTGCGGGTCGTCCCATTCCTATCACATACAAATGTTACATAAATACCTAACAAGTCATTAGTCATTATGCAAGAGGCCTCTGGCTATTGCATAATGACTTGTGCTCACGTCTCTTTTCAATGAGAACTACCGAATTTTCACTCACCAGGCGGCGCGTGTGGGTCCTTGTCAAGCGCCATTAGTATTAGTTTATATGGCGCGAAGATGTACATTAATTTCTAGCAATTTTTAATTTACGCGTAGATTCTATGTTTTTGAAAATTAGAGGGGTAATGCATTTTTGTGTGATAATATTTGATAAAACAGTTAAATAGTAAGTGATAGTGAAGAAATATATACTTCTTCATTAGTTTTACCTGATGAATATGAATATCTTGGTAATAATATCTTAATTCGCTAGTAAAGATACCTACGGAATACGGACTGTTTTCTTTGGCATTTGAATTATTTGTTAGTAAATTTTTAATTAATATTACAAGTTACTATTGATTATGAAATTGCGAACGTCTAGGTATTTCTCTTAAGTAGAAAATTTAAACCATCACGATAATTCGAAAGTGCTCATTGTTAGGCATCCTTGAATAAATGGGTGAATCAACAATTTCTTGTTGTTATTCTGTCCCGTCAGTCAGGGGACAAATGCAACACATTTTGTTAGAGGAAACGTTGTAGTATGTTCTACTGACATGTTTGGTAGATGGAAATGATATATAACAACAAAAAAAAAACATGTTTTGGGAATTTTAATGCCGTAAAACCGTAGTTTTTAAAGTTACCAAGGCGACCGTAAACATGGCAACTAGTGGTAAGAAGTAGTTGATTAACCCAAATAATGTTTGCACCTGAACTAATATTTCATTACGTTACTCTGTGGTTACCAGAAGTATCCTAGAATAGTACATTATTGCAGAGGCCGGGAAACCGAATTTCGTGGATGAGTATTTTTTGTCGGACGAAGCGAAGCTGAGTCCGACAACTACATACGAATCCACGAAATTCTATTTCCGTCCGAGGCATATATACTGCTTTTCTCCAAACATGAAAGGAAATAAAATGTATTCTTGCATAATAAGATTTGAAATGAAAACTAAGGTTCCCGCCTAAACTTTCTTTTAATGCACGGTTGTGTTCATAAAAAAAGTTGAAATGTCTTTAGTTTTATTAAGCCGTATCTACACGACCTTGCACAGTGAGCCGTATGCAACTCGCGATAGAACGAGACAACCAAGCATTTGATCTCCTTCTCTCTAGAACTACTACAAAGCCAGCCCAGACGGGGCATTTTTAAGCACGATATGATCAGATTGACAATTTGATGTCAATCAGATTGTCCCGTCTGTGCAGACCGTTTGGTCGCGGCTAAAGTAGGTATAGTTGGCTGTTTGCAATATTGATAGTCCAAATATTTATTTAAAAAGTAAAAAACGATACAGTAATGGATTTTAGTACAACTTCCTGGACGCTAAAACGGTAAAATAATGAATTCGATTTTTTTTAATTTGAGTCGGTACATAAGGAGGTTTTTGCGGACCAATTTTGCTACATTAATGTGAACATTTCCGAGCATATTGGAGAAATAGTAATTTACCTTGTATCTTTTTCTAAACTGCTCCAACCTGTCCGAGCTCTGCGCGCCCATGGGCTTGGTGAGGTCGCGGAAGGTGGCCGGGTCGTTGAGGTCTAACTCCGGCGAGTCATAGTCCGCCAGGATCCAGGGGAACACCGGGTACTGCATCAGGTCGTTGTACGACCGCCCCGCGAGGGTATTCAAGTGCATCAGGTATTGGAAGTTGGATATTTCGCCTCGCTGTGAAAATATATACGTTTCAATTTAATTACGTTGCTTTGGATTATGATCAATTTGAAGGTTAGAGGTAGAGGTGCAAGGATAGATGTTAATTTTAACAAGTCTAGTCCAGATTGACATACGAAAATTGACCAACACGCGCTATGACCATTACTGTAACTTTTGAATCTTCTTCGTTTTTTTGCAAATTCGACCTTTAACTTGTCGGAGCCCCACGAAGCCTATTTGTGTCCAGTTTGCATCTAACGAACCTAACCTACCGTTTGTGTTAATTTTTTACCATAGGTCATTTTGCGACTGGTTGCTCGAGTTGGCATTATGAGTATAGGGCAATTTGGGTTTTTCAAATTGGTCAATATGTGTAGACACCGTTCCAACCAAGGCACTCGACAGGCAGGGTACACGAGAGAAAGTGAAAAGTCTGTCCGTCTAGACAGGCGTTTAGTATGTACCAGCCAGCGCTGCGTGACGGAAGTATCGCCGATGAGGGTGGCGAGCAGGCTGGCGGGCTGCTCCACGGCCACGCCCCGCTTCTGGCCCGCCACCGAGCCGGCCGCGCTGTCCGCCATGCCCGTTGCTAGCGCCGTGAATCGGCTGTACACCTATAATTAACGCATTATTTCAATCAGGGGAGAGGCGGATCAAGCAGAAATTTGATATAGCGCTTTTACAAAAATAAACATGGCTGATCTGATCCTTCTTCTTGCAAGTTTACCCTCAAACAGGCCTAAAAATGACTCATACGACTACTATAAATAAAATAAGGGGGATCGTCATTCCATACATTCATCCTTTCAGCCGAAAGACGTCCACTGCTGGACATAGGCCTCCCCCAAAGATTTCCACAATGAACGAATTGCCAACGATTTATTATTTTAGAACGACGATCTTATGAACCAAATTATACGCACGTACCTTATTTCGTACTTTCCTAGGAAAGGCAAGAAGATAATTTCGACCGTCGCTTGAGAAAACCTCCAATGCTATTGGTTGGAGTAGATACCTCCTCTTATGTACTTCCCTGTTGGGCAAACAAATTGCATTAACAAACCTCGCGACCTTTTTAATTTTTCTGTTATAGTTAATAATAAAACCATAGTTACCGTATGTCCTCATATAAAAATTTGTTGCATTGCCTCTGGTTGCTTCTCTGTATTCCTTGACTAGGCAATATGGGTTCGTAATCATCAGGGCAGCTGTCTAAATCCCGGATTTCTCTGTTCTTTAGCAGAGTGAAGCCGTCTATGACGTAGCAATGTTCTCTACCGAATAAGAGTAAACCTTCGACTGTGTCGAGACCTTGTATTCTTGCGCAACGGAACATGTGGGTAATCTGAAATGGTTAAATTAATTAACGTAGAACACACAGTATTGCCTGTTGAATAAGTTGAATTCTCATCACATTCTATACCGATTGTTCGAAATTATATGTATGTAATACCGTCATGCGATGTTTTGCAGGTAAAATAGTGTCTACAATATCGAAAACAGAATAAATTTGATACTTGGAATACGCAGCCTAAGAATTTGTCCCCTTGTAAAGATTAGTTCTCTTTTCCACTTTTTCCCAAAAAACGTTAACTCACTTTCTCATGGTGTTCCAGCAGTCTTAGTAGCGTCTGGTTGTCGGGCGGCGGAGATTGTTGTTCGTCTTCGTCCTCGATGTCAGGCCCGTCCTCGTTGCCTTCGGCGGACGCGTTGTTGGTTCCACGGCTAACGACGCCGCTGCTGACCAGGTCTGAAGGAGACCCGTTTTCGTTCGTCTCGTCTAGAGACGGGTCCCTATTACTGTTACTGCAAAACAACAGATTGCTAAACATGACTAATATTTAGGAAAAAAAACAAAAACAGTGCTGAATAACTTTGGGAATAAATTGACCTCTGTACGACTCAAAGCGACCTACCAAAAGAACTCGCAAATTAGTCTCCTTATTATGTATAGTAGTATTAGTAGTTTACGAAATCATTTTCTAAACAAATCTGATTCGGTATTGTCTGTAGATGTGGATTCCATATACGCAATTAGACAGATAAAAGCGTCAACGATCCCACTTTCCTGTAGGAGGGGAAGGATATCGTTTGTGAGTGTATAAAGAAAAGTATGGGTAAATTGTTTACTTGGTGAATTCCTCCTCGTATGTCTGTAGGTCGGCAGCCTCGATGCCGTCTGTCTCGCCTAACATACTGCCGGTTGTCCGCCATTGCTGGTACACCCTGTAGTACTCTTTGCTGTCCAAACTCTGAGCGACTTTATATTTCAGTTGTTTCTGGAAAAAAGGATTGAACTTAAGTGTGATTAAATTTATAAAATCTTCACGTATAAAATGGTTTATGACCACGACCTAACTTATATATTTGCTAATGCCAACTTGTGGTCGGGAAATATTATAAAGCTTTAAGTTTACACTGTTCTACCAAATGCACTTGTAAAACTTTATCCGATATGTCTTTAGCATTTAATGTTTCACTATCAGAATTATTTAATGTTTCACTATCAGAATTAATTAAGTTTATGACGTGTGTAGACAGGAGGAGGCTTGGTTTCCAACATCAAAATTGAAAATTTCGTTAGCAGACGTCTCTGCTTAATACAAAATTAATTTGGTTCCAACATGTTACTCGGTGGATTCGAACTTTTATTGGTGAAACTATAATATTTTTTGGCACAAATATATCTATATCTTCTCACATTATCGGGATTATCGTGCTCCGGTCTATACGGATAGTGCAGATAAAACAGATGGTTCCGTCGCAACATCTTCCTCATGCGACACGGCCCCTCCGTGGAGTCCAGCGCCCACTTGTCGAGCGGCGAAGCGCGCAGCGGGCCCCACAGCCCGCGCTCGCGGGTTAGTTCGCGCCACGCACCCGCCCATTCGGCTTGGACGTAGCGCGTTGTGTGCATGCACGTGTTTGCAGCGGTTTGTAGTTGTAGACACCAGGCTTGCCTACAAAATAGTGTCTTGTTAGATTTGAACATGCTAACCAAGTGACTGTCGCCAGTGTCGCCTACAGGAACCGCAGGTCCCGTAACGTAATACTTAAAAAAACCGTCTGTCGTCTGGAAGTTTACCTGACTAGTTGCACATGATCTTGCAAGTACGCTAGCGCATGGTCGCGCGGTGGATGCGGTCGCAGCTTGCCCGAGTCTTCTTTCTTGACTTTTGTGCGGGACGCGAGCCGTGTCAGCCCGCCTGTTACTTTCTGAATCTTTGACTGAATCTGGTTGTGCAGCTCCCAAGGCACTCGGTAGACAGCCTGTGAAGATAATTTAGGATGTAGATGCCAAAATGCAAAACGTTTAACGTTTACACTCCCTTATAAGATGGAATGAATTTTATGACTACGGGAGTCATTGCCGATGGCACGTACCGGGGTCATCTTTGAATACTTATACGATGTGTGGCTTCTAGCAAGCGAGTTGAGAGGCAGTGGCGTACATGTATGAAGTATCACGCGTATTACCTTCCGTTCAGTGTCGATGTAGTTAATCCACAGCTTGTGTGCGCTCTCGTTGAGCTGCTCCCTGACGGCGCTCAGGTCGGGCGCGCGCGCGTTGCCGACGGCGGGAACCAGGGTCACCTTGAACACCTCTTCGATAGCGGGCTTCTTGCATGCGTACAGCTCTTCCCATACTCGCCGGGCCGCTCCCGCTATGAGATTGAAACCTACAAACAATGTTAGTAAATGAACATTTAATCGACATTATAAATAAATCACAAAACAATTAAAACATTTAAACTAAGATTTGGATTCTTAATAGTACTAAATAAGTCCATAAATATCTAACTACAAACAATTGACTACCTTGATACATAAAAAACACATTTAAACTAAACTTACAAACAAAAAAAACAAAAACCTACCCACAAACCAACTATTCAAACAGACCCCCCCGCCACATCCCTGGCGCAAAAGTGCCCATCACACTCGCAAATAAATCGCTCGTTCGTAATCGTTAGTAAATAGTATTCTCAAATACTATTTCAATGTTATTTTCAATGTTAGTAAATAGTATTATAATATTGCGGTAGAGAAATATCAGTTTTAGATTCAAAGTCGATCAACACTCAGATTAAAGCTTATTTTACATTATATTCCATTCGAATGACAAACTGTAAATAAAAAAGACCGGCGCAACTGGTCTTTCAATCAATAACATGCATCATGTGCATTTAACTTTTTTTTTTCTTTGTCATACCAATTTGTCAATTTTCTATAAGCGAGGTAATCCCTGTTGGGCTCGGTTAAGACGATAAAGATATGCAACTTTTATGGACACTTACCCTGATGCGTGTTAAGTTTATCATCTCTGGACTCGAGATCCCCACTGGGGTTGACGTGCCACGTCGTGCGCATGTGCGAGTCTAAGGCTATCTTCATGTTGGAGCTCAGTTGTAGCAGGCAGTAGGTCAGGCATCCGACGAACTCGAGTTCGTGGTTGCCGGCGCCAAATATCAATAATCTGGAGAGAAAACACAACAACCAATTGAATCAAACTGACTGAACATAAAGTATAGACCTTATCAAGTTATGATTATGACATGTTCAACTAAATATGAAGAAAAATTTAACAAAAGCTTGTGATATCCTGGCATTTGAAAATAGTAATTCGTGCTAATTGAATATGTAATACACAGATGCATTGTATGGAAATAACTCAAACGAAACCTACATTGACAAGAACATATATTCTTCTGACATATACTGTTGGATTGGTTCTTTAACTAAAATATTTAGAAAACAAACCTGTTAGTAGTAAGGTTCCTTAATGTGTCTAGAACGGACATCTGATCTGTAATGGAATCGGTAGGACGCGAAAGCAAGAACAGTATTGTTCTGTTCAAACAGTGGTGCAGCCCCTCCAGTGATATGACGGAAGACTTCTTTTTGGCTTGCGTTATTAACTTTACTATAAAGTCAAACACCTGTAAAACAGACTTTGTTGCAACACTTAACATTTTTATGGTCTTGAGATAGGATTATTTTGTTACTAAGTATCCATGTTTAAGCACCAATAGACGAATACCGTTGCTTTGAAAGCGCACCACAGACTTGCACCATGATGAAATTATATAATATTCGTTTGTCACTATATTTTATAATTTTAATTACCAAATTGGTAAGTATATACGTAAGGAATCTAAATTCTGAACTTTGAGTAACTTCATAGTTACGTTTCTTACCTCATGTGGATCCCTAGAAAGTTGGCCCTGCCAAAGTTTATCGACCAACCTAGCAGCCAAGTAGCAAACGTTAGATATATTGGACTCTGAGCCAAACAACTCTGTGTTCAGCAAGTTTTCCATCAGAGTCGTTAACACGTCCGTTTGGAACTCTATTTGTTGCTGACTTGTAGAGTTTGGAGGTGAAGCATCGAGAACTAAATCAATTACCTGTAATGGGAAAATATTACAATGATGAAACCGAAGGGAAACGTTTGAGAATGATCTGTTATGTACAATGGATTAAGATTGTAATTCTAATAATCTATTATTAGAAATAATAAGTACAATGTACACATATAACGTGGTATAGCATATATTATTTCGGATGATTTAGAAATGCAGTAATTAAGTTATAATTAATATTTATTCAGTCAATATTTAAATATAAAGTGTGATTTAAAAAAAAATATTAATAACAATAAAGGAACTTTATAGCCTACTAAAATTATAGTTGGTTTTGCGTTTCCTTTTTATTATGTATGATTTTATCATTAAATTACCAATTGAACAGTATGTATCTTGAGCAAGGCAAGAAAAACGAACTCTTATTTTAGTATCTGAGGCATAAAAACAAAAATAGACATTAGTGTGGACAATTTAAAAATACAAATAAAATACATAATGACAAATATTATTTAAAAAAAGGACGTATACGCTACAAATAAAGCAGGCAGGGTGCAATGACGATAAAGCGACACATTGTAACGTTTTGTGTTTCTATTTTTTAACAGTCATAAACAATATTGAACGTAGAAGAAACACATGTTTTAGTTGGGTGTATATAGTGATACAGAGTTACGTAATGTGAGGTGACAGTTAATAATGACCATGATTGTGAATTAGGGATCATTTACTTTGCTCGAGTCGAAATAATCCTGAAAGCTAATCATTTTATGGGATTATGGGTTGTAATTTGTTTTTCACAAAAACAAGTTTGTAAAGAAAAAAAGGGTTAATATGCCCAATATGGGTATATATCTTACATTTCCAACACAATAATAGAAAATAAATACATTTAAAGTTTTGATTCAAGTAAGCAAGGTAGTCAAACATAAATATTGACTATTTCACGACCAAAGTAAACGAATGAAACTCAAAACAAAATGTCTAATATTTACGCTATAAAAGTAGGATGTAGGCGTGGAGCAGCTACAGGGCGTACAAAACATGGACGATGGCACTGAGTCAGTGGCTGATGCAGTACTCTACAAACAACAGTCAAGCGGGTGAGTGTTGAGTTTTAAAGTTGTAATGACCTTCTAGCTAGCCAGGGGTCGTCTAAATTAGTTCACATTGTTCACATTGTTGTGTTGTTCACCTTGGTATCGTATTTTAATTAAATTCCAAGTATGGCCGCGTTTATTACGAGTCTCGAATTTTTTGCTTTTACGTTTTATTGCTTTTCGTGTTTCTCTCGGAGATATACACTATAAAAACTATTATCTTTTTGGGCCAAAATTTGGATATTGTATTTAGATTTAATCACGTGATTAATGCGACCACATTACAAGTCGATTACGATGATTGCTTAGTTTTTGATTAGGTATTTCGCGGTACCGTAATCTACCAGTAGTTAAGAAAATCATAACGTTAAACTCATAGAAAGTTTATCAATCAACCAGTTAACATCGAAAGCCTCTGAATGAAAGTATGAAAGCTACACTCACCGGGGCAGCCTTGCCAGTTACGCTCAACGGTAAGGAATCCAGCACGATGACTTTAAGGAAGTCCATGACGCCCTGCCGGGCCGGGTGCTGCGTGAGAGCTGCTGATCCCGCGACTATCACCACCTCCTTTTCTGAACCGGGCGTAGAGGCTCCTGAATCCTCGCCGCTTTCGCAGATAGCTAAAACAACAACAAACTATTGATTTCAGCCCATCTTCTGATTATTGATTGAATATCTAAACGGTAGTTCGTATTCCCAGATGTTAACGAAAAATGTGTACCGAGCAGTGAACGCAGATAAAGCATGGAAGCATTATTTCCGCTATATTATGGAGCAACGAAAACGTTGCCGCGGTAGACGGTCCTTATAAACGATGCCGCGCGCGATTTCAGTTTGACCGCGATGCCAGTGAGTGATGGATGTCTAAAACTATTTACCAGAACAACATATTTTGCAAAACACTTATTTAAACTTTCACGATTTTCACACATTATGTATTTACTAAAACGGGGCTTAATCGTGTATAGATTTTGAAAACAAACCTCCGACGTTTCAAGGGCCACGTTGCCCCCGTGGTCCCGGAGAAAGACTGGCTGAGGTTGACATCAACATCTTCTAGCTGCGCGGGTTTAATGAACATATTTTGCAATGAAAAAACAGACAAACTCAGTGAAATCTAAAAGAATATGCTGCCATTTTTTCTATAGGGATGATGTTATGCCAAATGAAGTAAATTATTGTATTACCTTACTCTATTGTAATATTTTGTATAATTATTTTGACTCTTACTTCCAAAGTTAGACTGTACTATTTACTTACGCGGACAGGCGGATATTATCCGCCGCGTCGTATTATAATTATTAATTATTTCGATTTCAATTTCATAATCATATTTATTATATTCATTTTATTTTGCATGTTTTCCTTTCCATTTAGATTCCCACGAGATCCTTCGTAAACGATGGAAAGAAGCTGTAAAATTGGAGAGGCACAAAACGAAACAGATTGGAAACCTAATGACAATGAGACATCAATCGTCTGTGCCATACACTTCAAAGATGAAAATGTATATTTATTCAAAAATGAATTCACGCAGCTTAATAAAACCGCTATACCGATTTAAAGTTTGACTTAATAAACTATTAATTATATACCTAATTTTTTTTTCAAGTTATTTATTACAAGAAAAAAATTACATGTGAAATTTGTTCTTTATTGTATCGAACCGCCTACTGACAACGCGTTTCGAATGACACTATTTTTTTGTAACTTTCAAGAAATAATTCAAGGTAGAATTATGTTTTAGGCTATTTTATAATAGAAAACCGACTGATATTTTGACGAATTTGATTGGCAGCGTAGCGTACATGCGCATATCGAGTTTTTGCCTGGCTTTATGTAGACGATTTGTTTGAAGGTAGGTACTCTTCTATGTTTATTTCCGTTCACTGGTACCGGGTCATGCGTCAAATTTGGTAAATGAACTTGGAAGTGTATGAACTTGGATTTGTAAATGAACTTGGATTTATTAAGTGTTAATACTCGCTCAAGCGTGTCACATTTCATTTGCTACCGTCCGACTTAGAGAATCTCGCACCGAACCTGACCTTTTCAACTCGCTGTACTTTTCTTTTAGTATAAGTTTGATTACTAAGGGGAATGTTAATCAAATCAATTAAAAAGTGTTAAAGAGTACTTACGCATGTGAATATCATCAGCTGAATAAGGCGGGAAGAGTGTTGATGCCAAAGCTGTTAATACTTCTGCGGTCATCATTATCGTTACGAAGTCTGGGAGAGTGTTGTATAATGAAAACAGCACCTAAAATAAGTACATACTTACATTAATGATACTGCTAAATACTTTGTTATTTTTGCTACCGCTAAATACTGTGTTATTCAAAGGTCCCAATGAACAAGTTATCTTAAATTCATCAACGTTCTTGTAGGTTAAACTTAAGATTCTTAAGAAAATTGTGATCAAATTACTTGAATAATCGCTACAGGATGATCGGCCAGCCACTCCGGGAGCGTAGCCGGGTCTGCGTGGATCAATGACCTGACCGCTCCTAGAAGGATGACGACGGCCTCCGGGCACAGTGTGATCCGCGCCGCGACGGCAGCGGAGGACTGCCTGGACGGCGCAGCGGCGCCCCACGCCGCCGCCCACACGCGCTCCACGGACACGGTCTTGTCCGAGCCGATGTTGCGCATAGGCTGGCCGAGCGTTAAACCGAACAGTAAGTAGTAAAGCTCTGGTATTTGTAGGTGAGACAACAACAACCTGAAATAAGTGGTTATTGAACATTCTTGTTCAAAGAGATTTAAAATGTTCCATAATGATCTGACAGTGCCTTATCTTGATAATAAAATATTACTGAGTACTGAGCAGGCTGAGTATTATGACTGTTTAAACGTAGATTTTCGGAATCCGTTAAAATTAATAGGCATGAAGTCTGCACATGCCTTCTAGCCGAGTCAAGTATAGTGCTTTTCTCAAAAATTATGTAACTAAACCTGGATGGATATTCAATTGCTATATTTGCTATATATCTGCAATAACAAACAGCCTCTGGATGCTATCAGAATTCAGTTCGAATCGATTATCTTCATATTTATCACTCTTGGGGCCATTTTCCCAACCCCGAGTTAGCCACATAACCCGGAGTTAAGCGTTTTTTGTATGGAATTTGAACATAGACAGATCAAGTCAAAACCTTAAATTTCGTACTCGTTTATTTATTCAAATAAAAAATTTGAACGCCTTTTTTTTTCTATAAGCTATTCAACATTACTAAAATCTCACGGTACCAACATTCACCAACCACTGTCCTTCTGTTATGGCTGTATAGGGCCTATGTCTTTTGTAAAAATTTTATATGACCGTGTATAGTTTTTTTTTTTAAGTTTGGTGCTCGACAAATAATGGAATTTGTATGCAACCTTCAGTCGTGAAATCAAGACTGAATTTCTGTAACTTTAAAATGTTTGATTTATCATAAACAAAGCGAACGAACTTATTTGTAACTGGAAAAGTCAACGTCGCATAGCATTTTTGGAAAAAATACTATATAATCTTAGATATTTCATGAATTTAGCTACACTTCCGTCGCCATTAATTACCAGGATAGCATGACGAATCCAGAGGTGAGTAGTAAGGGCATGTGCAAATGGGAATGTGAATGTACAGCCGTGGAGAGGACTACACCGGCTTGCTGCGGCGTCACCACTACCTCAGTATGGCGGAGCCAGCCACCATTACCCGCGCCTTCGCGGAACCTGGAGCAAAAAAAAGTGTTAAATTACATGCATTGCGGATATCGTGCATCATGTTTTGTGGAAGGAAACGCCCGAACGTGTCATGCTATTTCAGTCAGTGTCAGTACTAAAAGTACCGAGGTCGATTGAAGAAGCATGACAAATACTAGCGCTTCCGAGAAAATACGCGGGCAAAAAATTATGCACTACATGTTTACACCACAAACCTATTCAATAAATAAAGGCATAGACATAATAATGATAGTCACCTTTGCATTATAGAAGACTGCTGTCCCTGTCCTGAGCAAAGAATAACCAGTATTCTAAGTGCCCACAACACAGTTGTAGGGTGAACATTTTCCTGCATAAAGCAAAGTAGCCAATCCATCCCCAGTACTCTTGAAATCTCTTCACAAACGATCGTGTTGACTAGATTCCGTTGCGTGAACAACAATCCGTGTAAAACGTTGAAACATTTGTTTCTTAGGATAACCTGTTCGCCTTCACATTCTTTCTCGCAATCGCTTTCCTTCAGGTTGAGATCCTTCTCCGTTTGAGATGGTAATGGCAGTGTGTAAGCCATAAACTGGCCTAAGCATAGAAGATCGCTGGGTCGCGGCTGGCCCCCTAGTAAGGCGGCCAGCAACTGTATGAGAACATTTTTCGTGCTGACAACTTTCACGTCGTTTATGATGTAGAGAAGCTTCGAGACCAGCTGTAGCTCTCTCATTGTGCGTAAGTTGTGGGTTTTGTGCGCTGTTTCAGTGGCGAGTTCGAGCAAATGCTCCAATAGCGACTTTATCAGGCCTCCTGGGGCCCCAAGCCATACGTCCAACTCGCAAATCAGATCCTGGAACGAGGTTAAGTAAAACTAATAAAACGTACAACATGAAGCCGCTGTTCTAACAAAAATAAAAATAACGATTATCATAGGTGAGTTTGCATACCTGAAAAGCCGTCAAATTAGGTATAGAAGATGTTTCTTTTTGGCTATCAACGGTGCCGACGAGGCCGAAGATTAGGTGCAAGATGTGGGAGTTAAGTAGTTGCTTTTTCCGTTTTAACAGCATGGCTAAGGTTTGGTATCCTTTTCGTCGGTCCATTTCTGCTTGGGCCGCTTTGTTAGAACGGACCACGCAAACTAGGGCTTTGACACCAGCATAGAGGCACTCAACATCTTGTGCCATTGCGATTAGGCCTAGTAACACCGAACATCCACCAACGGTGTCAATCTGTAGAATTTATGCAAGTATTAGCGCCAATTATTTTAGAAATCAAAACAGATTTGTGTATTGTAAATTAGTGGTTTGAAGGCTCACCATTATCGCGGCAGGTTTTGGGCAGAATACCCTCACGCCTAAATATCCCACGACAGTTCCACCCAAGCACCGCGCAGGTCCCATGAGGTGTCCAGCAGAATTATGTAATATCCTGATAGGCGTCGCATTTTCATGTGATGACATGCCTAGTTGCTTCGCTATGGCTTTGTTATCATTTTTGCTGTAGACCTTGCGAATTTTGGCGAGGGTTAGTTGCGACATGGCTCGAGCGTTGATGCCGAATACAACCTTCTCTTCGGCTACGAGAGGTGCTAACGGTTCTTGGTTGTGGCCGGGAGGCAAAGGCGCCTGGAGCGTGCCGACGTAGTGTGGTCCCAGTTGGTATATCACTGATACTGTTTGGGCGGGTAAGACCTGAAGAAAAAAAAGTGTGCAAATATAAACCTACTACAATTCTTAACATGTGTTTTAATATATTAACTAAATTGTACCTCGGTTCACACTTAGTGTCATAAATCTATCAGCCTACGGTTGATCGCCAGGACCTTCATGCGCCTTCGGAAATAGCGTGAGTCATGCCCAGATGAATGGAAACTACCAATAGTAGTAGCACAGCGTAGGGATCGTGCTGAGGCTCAGGGTTGTCAAAAATTATGCGAAACATATTACAGCCTGATTGGCAAAGTAATTTCCATTTTACATCCCTTAAAATAGACCGCCGAATTTTCATAGAAATCCGGCGGCGTCTCCTCCCCGCCTCCTTCCCCGCGCGCCCCCCATCGATGACCCAGAAATCGGCGGAGTTAACCCACTGTATAGAATACATCCTTACGCTGTGGTAGTAGTAATGTTGACACTCACATCCTCGAGCAGCAGCGCGGGCCCCTGCCGCCACACGAGGCGCGAGTAGCGGCGCCAGGGCGGCGGCGTGCCCAGCACGCAGTACACGCTGGACGCGCCGGACAGCGTCGCCGCGCCGCCGCCAAGGTTGGCGCTCACGTAGTGTAGCTTGCCCGAGTATTAGTAGTAATGTTGACACTCACATCCTCGAGCAGCAGCGCGGGCCCCTGCCGCCACACGAGGCGCGAGTAGCGGCGCCAGGGCGGCGGCGTGCCCAGCACGCAGTACACGCTGGACGCGCCGGACAGCGTCGCCGCGCCGCCGCCAGGGTTGGCGCTCACGTAGTGTAGCTTGCCCGAGTATTAGTAGTAATGTTGACACTCACATCCTCGAGCAGCAGCGCGGGCCCCTGCCGCCACACGAGGCGCGAGTAGCGGCGCCAGGGCGGCGGCGTGCCCAGCACGCAGTACACGCTGGACGCGCCGGACAGCGTCGCCGCGCCGCCGCCAAGGTTGGCGCTCACGTAGTGTAGCTTGCCCGAGTATTAGTAGTAATGTTGACACTCACATCCTCGAGCAGCAGCGCGGGCCCCTGCCGCCACACGAGGCGCGAGTAGCGGCGCCAGGGCGGCGGCGTGCCCAGCACGCAGTACACGCTGGACGCGCCGGACAGCGTCGCCGCGCCGCCGCCAGGGTTGGCGCTCACGTAGTGTAGCTTGCCCGAGTATTAGTAGTAATGTTGACACTCACATCCTCGAGCAGCAGCGCGGGCCCCTGCCGCCACACGAGGCGCGAGTAGCGGCGCCAGGGCGGCGGCGTGCCCAGCACGCAGTACACGCTGGACGCGCCGGACAGCGTCGCCGCGCCGCCGCCAAGGTTGGCGCTCACGTAGTGTAGCTTGCCCGAGTATTAGTAGTAATGTTGACACTCACATCCTCGAGCAGCAGCGCGGGCCCCTGCCGCCACACGAGGCGCGAGTAGCGGCGCCAGGGCGGCGGCGTGCCCAGCACGCAGTACACGCTGGACGCGCCGGACAGCGTCGCCGCGCCGCCGCCAGGGTTGGCGCTCACGTAGTGTAGCTTGCCCGAGTATTAGTAGTAATGTTGACACTCACATCCTCGAGCAGCAGCGCGGGCCCCTGCCGCCACACGAGGCGCGAGTAGCGGCGCCAGGGCGGCGGCGTGCCCAGCACGCAGTACACGCTGGACGCGCCGGACAGCGTCGCCGCGCCGCCGCCAGGGTTGGCGCTCACGTAGTGTAGCTTGCCCGAGTATTAGTAGTAATGTTGACACTCACATCCTCGAGCAGCAGCGCGGGCCCCTGCCGCCACACGAGGCGCGAGTAGCGGCGCCAGGGCGGCGGGGTGCCCAGCACGCAGTACACGCTGGACGCGCCGGACAGCGTCGCCGCGCCGCCGCCAGGGTTGGCGCTCACGTAGTGTAGCTTGCCCGAGTATTAGTAGTAATGTTGACACTCACATCCTCGAGCAGCAGCGCGGGCCCCTGCCGCCACACGAGGCGCGAGTAGCGGCGCCAGGGCGGCGGCGTGCCCAGCACGCAGTACACGCTGGACGCGCCGGACAGCGTCGCCGCGCCGCCGCCAGGGTTGGCGCTCACGTAGTGTAGCTTGCCCGAGTATTAGTAGTAATGTTGACACTCACATCCTCGAGCAGCAGCGCGGGCCCCTGCCGCCACACGAGGCGCGAGTAGCGGCGCCAGGGCGGCGGCGTGCCCAGCACGCAGTACACGCTGGATGCGCCGGACAGCGTCGCCGCGCCGCCGCCAGGGTTGGCGCTCACGTAGTGTAGCTTGCCCGAGTATTAGTAGTAATGTTGACACTCACATCCTCGAGCAGCAGCGCGGGCCCCTGCCGCCACACGAGGCGCGAGTAGCGGCGCCAGGGCGGCGGCGTGCCCAGCACGCAGTACACGCTGGACGCGCCGGACAGCGTCGCCGCGCCGCCGCCAGGGTTGGCGCTCACGTAGTGTAGCTTGCCCGAGTATTAGTAGTAATGTTGACACTCACATCCTCGAGCAGCAGCGCGGGCCCCTGCCGCCACACGAGGCGCGAGTAGCGGCGCCAGGGCGGCGGCGTGCCCAGCACGCAGTACACGCTGGACGCGCCGGACAGCGTCGCCGCGCCGCCGCCAGGGTTGGCGCTCACGTAGTGTAGCTTGCCCGAGTATTAGTAGTAATGTTGACACTCACATCCTCGAGCAGCAGCGCGGGCCCCTGCCGCCACACGAGGCGCGAGTAGCGGCGCCAGGGCGGCGGCGTGCCCAGCACGCAGTACACGCTGGACGCGCCGGACAGCGTCGCCGCGCCGCCGCCAGGGTTGGCGCTCACGTAGTGTAGCTTGCCCGAGTATTAGTAGTAATGTTGACACTCACATCCTCGAGCAGCAGCGCGGGCCCCTGCCGCCACACGAGGCGCGAGTAGCGGCGCCAGGGCGGCGGCGTGCCCAGCACGCAGTACACGCTGGACGCGCCGGACAGCGTCGCCGCGCCGCCGCCAGGGTTGGCGCTCACGTAGTGTAGCTTGCCCGAGTATTAGTAGTAATGTTGACACTCACATCCTCGAGCAGCAGCGCGGGCCCCTGCCGCCACACGAGGCGCGAGTAGCGGCGCCAGGGCGGCGGCGTGCCCAGCACGCAGTACACGCTGGACGCGCCGGACAGCGTCGCCGCGCCGCCGCCAGGGTTGGCGCTCACGTAGTGTAGCTTGCCCGAGTATTAGTAGTAATGTTGACACTCACATCCTCGAGCAGCAGCGCGGGCCCCTGCCGCCACACGAGGCGCGAGTAGCGGCGCCAGGGCGGCGGCGTGCCCAGCACGCAGTACACGCTGGACGCGCCGGACAGCGTCGCCGCGCCGCCGCCAGGGTTGGCGCTCACGTAGTGTAGCTTGCCCGAGTATTAGTAGTAATGTTGACACTCACATCCTCGAGCAGCAGCGCGGGCCCCTGCCGCCACACGAGGCGCGAGTAGCGGCGCCAGGGCGGCGGCGTGCCCAGCACGCAGTACACGCTGGACGCGCCGGACAGCGTCGCCGCGCCGCCGCCAGGGTTGGCGCTCACGTAGTGTAGCTTGCCCGAGTATTAGTAGTAATGTTGACACTCACATCCTCGAGCAGCAGCGCGGGCCCCTGCCGCCACACGAGGCGCGAGTAGCGGCGCCAGGGCGGCGGCGTGCCCAGCACGCAGTACACGCTGGACGCGCCGGACAGCGTCGCCGCGCCGCCGCCAGGGTTGGCGCTCACGTAGTGTAGCTTGCCCGAGTATTAGTAGTAATGTTGACACTCACATCCTCGAGCAGCAGCGCGGGCCCCTGCCGCCACACGAGGCGCGAGTAGCGGCGCCAGGGCGGCGGCGTGCCCAGCACGCAGTACACGCTGGACGCGCCGGACAGCGTCGCCGCGCCGCCGCCAGGGTTGGCGCTCACGTAGTGTAGCTTGCCCGAGTATTAGTAGTAATGTTGACACTCACATCCTCGAGCAGCAGCGCGGGCCCCTGCCGCCACACGAGGCGCGAGTAGCGGCGCCAGGGCGGCGGCGTGCCCAGCACGCAGTACACGCTGGACGCGCCGGACAGCGTCGCCGCGCCGCCGCCAAGGTTGGCGCTCACGTAGTGTAGCTTGCCCGAGTATTAGTAGTAATGTTGACACTCACATCCTCGAGCAGCAGCGCGGGCCCCTGCCGCCACACGAGGCGCGAGTAGCGGCGCCAGGGCGGCGGCGTGCCCAGCACGCAGTACACGCTGGACGCGCCGGACAGCGTCGCCGCGCCGCCGCCAAGGTTGGCGCTCACGTAGTGTAGCTTGCCCGAGTATTAGTAGTAATGTTGACACTCACATCCTCGAGCAGCAGCGCGGGCCCCTGCCGCCACACGAGGCGCGAGTAGCGGCGCCAGGGCGGCGGCGTGCCCAGCACGCAGTACACGCTGGACGCGCCGGACAGCGTCGCCGCGCCGCCGCCAGGGTTGGCGCTCACGTAGTGTAGCTTGCCCGAGTATTAGTAGTAATGTTGACACTCACATCCTCGAGCAGCAGCGCGGGCCCCTGCCGCCACACGAGGCGCGAGTAGCGGCGCCAGGGCGGCGGCGTGCCCAGCACGCAGTACACGCTGGACGCGCCGGACAGCGTCGCCGCGCCGCCGCCAAGGTTGGCGCTCACGTAGTGTAGCTTGCCCGAGTATTAGTAGTAATGTTGACACTCACATCCTCGAGCAGCAGCGCGGGCCCCTGCCGCCACACGAGGCGCGAGTAGCGGCGCCAGGGCGGCGGCGTGCCCAGCACGCAGTACACGCTGGACGCGCCGGACAGCGTCGCCGCGCCGCCGCCAAGGTTGGCGCTCACGTAGTGTAGCTTGCCCGAGTATTAGTAGTAATGTTGACACTCACATCCTCGAGCAGCAGCGCGGGCCCCTGCCGCCACACGAGGCGCGAGTAGCGGCGCCAGGGCGGCGGCGTGCCCAGCACGCAGTACACGCTGGACGCGCCGGACAGCGTCGCCGCGCCGCCGCCAGGGTTGGCGCTCACGTAGTGTAGCTTGCCCGAGTATTAGTAGTAATGTTGACACTCACATCCTCGAGCAGCAGCGCGGGCCCCTGCCGCCACACGAGGCGCGAGTAGCGGCGCCAGGGCGGCGGCGTGCCCAGCACGCAGTACACGCTGGACGCGCCGGACAGCGTCGCCGCGCCGCCGCCAGGGTTGGCGCTCACGTAGTGTAGCTTGCCCGAGTATTAGTAGTAATGTTGACACTCACATCCTCGAGCAGCAGCGCGGGCCCCTGCCGCCACACGAGGCGCGAGTAGCGGCGCCAGGGCGGCGGCGTGCCCAGCACGCAGTACACGCTGGACGCGCCGGACAGCGTCGCCGCGCCGCCGCCAAGGTTGGCGCTCACGTAGTGTAGCTTGCCCGAGTATTAGTAGTAATGTTGACACTCACATCCTCGAGCAGCAGCGCGGGCCCCTGCCGCCACACGAGGCGCGAGTAGCGGCGCCAGGGCGGCGGCGTGCCCAGCACGCAGTACACGCTGGACGCGCCGGACAGCGTCGCCGCGCCGCCGCCAAGGTTGGCGCTCACGTAGTGTAGCTTGCCCGAGTATTAGTAGTAATGTTGACACTCACATCCTCGAGCAGCAGCGCGGGCCCCTGCCGCCACACGAGGCGCGAGTAGCGGCGCCAGGGCGGCGGCGTGCCCAGCACGCAGTACACGCTGGACGCGCCGGACAGCGTCGCCGCGCCGCCGCCAGGGTTGGCGCTCACGTAGTGTAGCTTGCCCGAGTATTAGTAGTAATGTTGACACTCACATCCTCGAGCAGCAGCGCGGGCCCCTGCCGCCACACGAGGCGCGAGTAGCGGCGCCAGGGCGGCGGCGTGCCCAGCACGCAGTACACGCTGGACGCGCCGGACAGCGTCGCCGCGCCGCCGCCAGGGTTGGCGCTCACGTAGTGTAGCTTGCCCGAGTATTAGTAGTAATGTTGACACTCACATCCTCGAGCAGCAGCGCGGGCCCCTGCCGCCACACGAGGCGCGAGTAGCGGCGCCAGGGCGGCGGCGTGCCCAGCACGCAGTACACGCTGGACGCGCCGGACAGCGTCGCCGCGCCGCCGCCAAGGTTGGCGCTCACGTAGTGTAGCTTGCCCGAGTATTAGTAGTAATGTTGACACTCACATCCTCGAGCAGCAGCGCGGGCCCCTGCCGCCACACGAGGCGCGAGTAGCGGCGCCAGGGCGGCGGCGTGCCCAGCACGCAGTACACGCTGGACGCGCCGGACAGCGTCGCCGCGCCGCCGCCAGGGTTGGCGCTCACGTAGTGTAGCTTGCCCGAGTATTAGTAGTAATGTTGACACTCACATCCTCGAGCAGCAGCGCGGGCCCCTGCCGCCACACGAGGCGCGAGTAGCGGCGCCAGGGCGGCGGCGTGCCCAGCACGCAGTACACGCTGGACGCGCCGGACAGCGTCGCCGCGCCGCCGCCAAGGTTGGCGCTCACGTAGTGTAGCTTGCCCGAGTATTAGTAGTAATGTTGACACTCACATCCTCGAGCAGCAGCGCGGGCCCCTGCCGCCACACGAGGCGCGAGTAGCGGCGCCAGGGCGGCGGCGTGCCCAGCACGCAGTACACGCTGGACGCGCCGGACAGCGTCGCCGCGCCGCCGCCAAGGTTGGCGCTCACGTAGTGTAGCTTGCCCGAGTATTAGTAGTAATGTTGACACTCACATCCTCGAGCAGCAGCGCGGGCCCCTGCCGCCACACGAGGCGCGAGTAGCGGCGCCAGGGCGGCGGCGTGCCCAGCACGCAGTACACGCTGGACGCGCCGGACAGCGTCGCCGCGCCGCCGCCAGGGTTGGCGCTCACGTAGTGTAGCTTGCCCGAGTATTAGTAGTAATGTTGACACTCACATCCTCGAGCAGCAGCGCGGGCCCCTGCCGCCACACGAGGCGCGAGTAGCGGCGCCAGGGCGGCGGCGTGCCCAGCACGCAGTACACGCTGGACGCGCCGGACAGCGTCGCCGCGCCGCCGCCAGGGTTGGCGCTCACGTAGTGTAGCTTGCCCGAGTGCATGTGTTGCCCTGAAAACAACTCGCATTGGAAAATTCCACTAAGAGCCAACACGAACACGATCTATGTGCCGATCAACGTAAAACTATGAAACTTCGAGGACAGACAGCGATGGTTTGGTGCACTGACCCGAATTCCATTTTCCCGAAGTCCTCGTGACTCCAGTAGTCAGCAGTTCTGCGGACATCACCTGTGGCCCTTCAGATTTCTGTACACATATCTGCTACAATGTCTTACCGTCTAGGTACAGCGAGAAAGAAGAGTTCTTCAGCACTGCCCGGTTGAGCACCAGCACCAGATGGTGCCACTGGCCCTCGTGCTGCAGGTCCGGGCACCACACGCGCGCTCCGCATTCTCCTGAACCTTCAGGCTCCCATTCACCTACGTCTGTAATAATAAAATGTACATCGTACATAAAAATAAGAATTACGCCGAAACCGAAGAGTCACTGAAATAATCATCAGGAAAACTCTGATTCAGCTAGAAAAACACATTCCACTTACTGTGCGGGACCATAGTCTCCTGCGTCGATATGATGATAGCCTTGTCCCTCGCCGACAGCACCACCGCCAGGCACACGAGGTGGTCCTCGCGGCTGTTGTTGATGTTCCTCACGAGGGTCAGCAGGCGGACGCAGTGCGGGTCGGTTCGCGGGTCCGAGTACTTCTCTACGCATATCCACGTTGAGTAGGTAAGTCCAGTTTGTGGTGGGAATACTCGGTCGCCTGTCGGGAAAAACGTGATTTAATAATTTCATTGCATTATAAGGTTTGTTTAGAACTGCAAACTGACATTTTTGCCTATTTGAAATTATTAAATCATAGATGACGCCGCGTAAGTAAAGTACGGAATATTGAGCAAGCGATATATTCCTGGTGAAGGCGTTTTTGTATTTGTGGCGTTGTTCTGCGTGCCGACGCCTTGAGATTGACCAACTGAGGCGCTATAATCGTCAAGTAGAAACAATCGAAACCTTCTGCTGACATGTCCAACTCCACGAACAGAGGCAGCGTGAACGACCTCTGGACTAAAAAAATGTAAATGTAGTTTAGGCAATTACCGGAACCAATGCCACCAAGGGTAGCGTTGTCCTGCGTGCCAAGCGCGTTGAGGTTGGCTGACTGAGGCGCTATGCTCGGCAGGTATAGACAACCGAAGCCTTCCGCTGACATGTCGAACTCCACGAACGGAGGCAGCGTGCACGAGCTCTGTGATCTGTTGAAGTGATAATACAGTAAATAACTATTTTATTACATTCTGAATTTCTGAAACAATAGCTTATCGGTCCTTGTAAACCCATGTCAAGCTTTTTTTGCAATCTGCATCCCTCGAAGACAGACGAGAACGGATCTTAATAACTACCGACTTGGTGTTCTAACCTGTAGTCCCTGGGAGTGGTCATGGAGACCAACGTCTTGATGCGGGTCAGCGGCACTGGCCCTCCCGGCTTGCACACCTGTCCAGGCTCTGGGGCCACGCAGTTCAAAGGGTTGCCCATACGCAGAAACTCTCTGAAACACGTGAAGACAGAGAGCTGTTGACCTCGAATTTTACAACTATAGCGTACGCAACTACTTACGAGATGTCTATGAGTAAACGGGAGTGTACATACCTAACGTTGGGAGTAAGAGGCGATCAGTTTCAATACGGATGTGTAACCGAAACATGTCACATAGGGAATGCTAACCGGTTAACCAGTAATTTGTCGTATTTTACAGCCGCTAAATTTTAAAACCGGTTATTAACCGGAATACCTAGGTATATTATAACTAATATCTAAAACGGGATAATTACCATTTATAATACCATAAATTTCGACACATTACACACATTACACACATTTAACATACATGGTAATTATCCCGTTTTAGATATTAGTTATAATGCAAATGACCATGTTAGCTTAAAATCATTCATTTGACATTCATAGTTTATGTTATTATTTACTTTGTTTCTGTAACGTATTGTTCATAACTTTTAAGATTTACTGCACATAAGAGGGACACAATTGATAATAGTGCAAAAGTATTGAATTTCTTATTTTATAAACTCATAACCGGTAATTACCGGTTAACCGGTTACAGAAATCGTGCTTCGGTAATTTACCGGTAATGAAAAACGCCCGGTTATTGTATTCTCTAATGTCAAATCAGTTTCTTTTTTTGGACTGTGAAAATGATAATCACTACGGAGTTTTAAATAAAACAATGAAGTGTGACGTCACTTTATAGTATTGCCAAATTTCCTTCTGTTTATTTCAAATGTATATCGATTTATTAAATAGAAATTGTTTTATATAAAGCGTGTTAGCGTTTTTTCCAATAATTCATAGTGTGTGTGTGTGTTTTTTTTTGTTAAAGCGGAGTGCATACAAAATTTAGAATCGTAACAAGCGGTATTCTCGTATCCTTAGGAACTCTCTTTCTAAGATTCTCTTTAGGACGCTTATCTATTTCTATTTAAAAAAACTTCCATATCTTTTATGGCCAAAGTAGCATAATAAAACAAGTGTACCTGAGTTCAGCTGGCCGCAATGCGTGTGCAGCGAGCCGCTCTAGCATGTACATGGCGGGAGCGTGGAGAGGGTGTTTCTCTGCGCGCAGTGCGGTGCCCATTACGCGTAGCACCGCGCCTGCTAGACCTGCGCCGCACATCACTTGTTGATTGCGTTCGCTGGAACAGAAAAACAATTCTTTTCACACCACCTATTCGAAAAAGGGCTTTTTATTCCTTGCTGGGAGATATCAAAGTGGCACTTTTCTGTTCAAGGATCACAAACATTTACGTTTTAGGGGCATAATCTAGTGGCATCTTGGGGTTGGTATGATTTGATATTTCACATTTTATTTTCCTTATAGTTGGTGTGAAAAGCAATACAGGCTGATTAGTTTATGACCGTGAAAATTTTTACCAGGAATTAGGCGCGCGCTTATCCTATGCGTTAGCGCGGCGTCGACTAACGCATGCTTTTTTAGGATAAGTTTCAGCTGCTATCTTGGAAAATTGTAGTAATTGATACTGAAAGAAAAAACACGTACATACATCCTATTTTTAGCTATCAAACCCTCTGTGAAAATTTGCATCGGCATAAAATATATCGCTTGATTCGGGATTCAATATACGCCTTCGCCGGGAATATAACATTTTGATCCCTTTATCCCTTTTGACACAATCTACTAATATACAATAGAAATTCTAATAGACAATGTATGACTACCTTAGCTAAGTGTCTGTAGGATTTAGTTACGATTGGCTTGCAAGTCGAGCGGCGAGCTCATCGACAGGTTCTAAACAAACAGTAAATAGATGTTCAAGTACGCACCTGCGCACGAGACTCTTAAGCACGTGCGCGAGGTAGTCCCGCAAGGCGCGCGCATGCGCCTCGTGGCTCCGGGGCCGCGGCAGCGCGGGCAGCAGCCGCGCCAGCACGATAACGACTCCGGAGTGCACCACCCACGCTTCGCCCGACGAACTCGCCGACAGGTTCAGGGGCGCCGTGCGGCCCGCTGGCTTCGACTGCAAGTGGTATACTTCAATAAACTGCTGCGTGGACGATCGTGGTTATACAATAACCGTGATCGGAATTAGGTTAGCTAAAATACCTATCCTAACCGGGTACAAAATATTCTTTTCCCCTCACTAGCTCGAAAAGCGCTGTTTTTTCCTTTAAAACTAGCGTGGAAAAACGCATTTTATCCACATGTGGGGCAAAGTAATCTAATTCCTATCACTTACCACCAGTCCAGTATAAGTGAGTCCTATATGCCCATAGTAAATATGCGCAATCGGAGGTCACACCTTAAATTGGTCATGTGATCATGTCTTATCCCGCACTTGGTAAGCTGTTGGCAATATCTAAGTACCAGGAGCGTACCTACTCTATGACAAATTTTGAAATTGATTTTTGATAGTTTCTTCAAGATAACTTACATGTGGATAAGATTTATAATCGTATTTAGTCCGTATTTTCCTCGCAATAGTGAGGGGAAAAATGTTGTATTACACTCGGCCGCAAAGTTTGTTCAACTCTCGTGCCTTGAGACCCTCGTATATCGGGTCTCAATATAAGCCCGAGAGTTAAACAACAACTTTGGCCCCTTGTATAATAAATAACTATTATCTTTCTCTATTTTGACGGTAACACGTCCCTCTTACAAGCACTGACAATGAGTACGAAAACACAGATTACTTAATGTACAATATGTTACACAATTTCTTTATAATTTAAACTTTATGATTAGGATGTAACCGTTTTTACTACAAACTTTACAAATATTATATATGTAAGTAAAAGCATGAATGTTCAACATTACGGTCAGTAGATAAACATCAAATACCCGGTTTAGGTACAGTCAAGGGCATAAATATCTATACACTTTTTGTCTTTTCAGCCATATGATTCCATATAAAGTAATGAAAAAGTTGTACATATATTTATGCCCTTGACTTTACAAGAAAAAAAATCGTTTGCAACCACGCTATATTATGTACTCTCGATAAGAATAGGTATTTTAGCACATCTAATTCTGATCACTGGCAATAACAGTACAAAAGAATTTAATCTAACGTGATACAGTTTACTATAAGTAGTAACACTAACCTCATTGATAGCCGAACTCTGTCTCGTTAAACTTGGCGATTTGACGTTGAGCGAGCCGCAAAAGGTGGGTTTGTCGAACGAGTCCAAAGCAACATCGTACAAGAGCCGCAGTACGATGCATGCGTGGACGAACACCACGGGGACAGTTTCGGGGAAACTGAAATTACAAAATAATTTGCTTTACACATTGAGATGTCTTTTAACGACCATCGTGGTTGAAGTGGAGTAAATAGGCAACGATTGACAGAAAACCACTGTGACACGCGCTATAAATTACATAGACGAACAGGTTCAATAGGTTCATTGCTTGTTTCGTGCGTAGGAATATTCATTATTTGTTCCAAGGTAGGGTTAATGTGGCTAATTCCGTCATAGGGCAAATACCGTCTAATGCACCTCTGCGTTGAATATAAGCATAGTACGCAGCTGCCGACCCAGTTCATGGACTCAGCCTGCGGCTTATCGACTGAGTCGGCAGCGCTGCGTACTGTGCACGCAGGCCAGCATTAGACGGAATAGAAACTATGACGGAATTAGCCTATGGTCCATAAGTATTATTATTTAACTACTAGACGAAATCTCGGCTTCGCTCGGGTTAAATAGCGGGGGAGAGCAATGAAAAAGATGGGAAAGGAAGGATGGACATACTGGTGAAGGAGTTCTTTTTTTTGATAGCGTAAGAGCGTGCCAGGCATCCCCCTCAATGCTGCGGCCAGCCCACACTCGGAGCACGCAAAATATCCTCTGGCTTCCCATCTGCCAGTTTGCTTAGAGTGACAGCGTCGGGCGTCCCGTGCGCCCTGGGCGCTGGGCATGCGCTTGCGGATGCTTGTGGTATCGCGAGAAATTTTTCCTTGTCAATGTTTGCTGCGGCAAAAGAAGCATAACAGCATCGAAGAGGCCTCTTTTGGCCGTAGGTAGGTTTTTAATCGACGGTAGGCCGTCAATCGGTTTGCGAAGGCCTAAACTTTATTGTAAACTTTGTTTGCGTCCGGCATGTCGCTGACTGACTGTGCTGATCAACCAGTAAATAGGGTCAGGCCTACCGCCATAATGGAACGAACTAAAATTTGTATCTCCCTTTCTATAGCACTTACTTATTCGTCTATTTACTTATTCTTTGTCCGAATGAACCAGTGCTATAGAGGGTGATACCAAATTTCGATCGTTTGATTTTAGATTTGTGTAAATTAATGTACCTATTTTTAATGAATAACCGATTTTGCATCGGAGACTAATTACTTTGTTGTTGGGGAACGAATAGACGGGAAGTTACCTTTCTAGCTAATACAATATAAACATCCGTCAATATATAAGACTAAATAAGGGTCTATTGAGATCTAAAATTCATATATTAGTTCCAGTTTCTACAATTATATACTATTTACAGTCAGACAACCACAGGCCGCAGTTGAATTTTATTTATTTATATGCCCTCTTTTTTCACAGCGAAAAAAAGGACGCACATAGATTTAAAAAAATCTGCTGCAGCCCGTGGTTGTCAAACTATACACAGCCAGTCGTCGTTCTTTCAAAAAAGTTTTTCATTTCCGAACGCACCCGTCACTGTCAACCAACAAACTTAATAAATATGTCACAAATAGGTATCTACATCTTGTCACAATTTTGTCAACAATAATCACTTTTAAATGCAAAATACGCAATAATCCAAATTTTTCCAATATAAGTTATCGACTCAAAACTTTTATTTTTTTACGCTCTTTCATTGTAGTATAGTTTCATTCATGTGCTGCAGTGGGCCAATGAATAAAAAAATAGAATTATCGCACTAGGAAGCATTGACCTATCAATGCTTCCTAGTGCAATAATTCAAATTTTTATTTATTTATTACTTACATCATATCCAGTATATTCCCAGTAAACAATTCATGGAAAACTTCGTACAATTCCGTGTCGCCTGCGTCAATGTCGTTCATAAGTTCGGTGTCTTCAGTGAAACAACCGAGTAGTCGGATTGTATCGGTTAGTGTTGTCATGCATACCTACGAAAATAAAGGAAATATAATAATTACTTCTTATTCACTTTTGCATATTAGGGGCTTGTTTTATTTCGGCTGGTTGTTAAAACTCTAAAACCATCCGTTAGCGACTGTTAATACATGTTTGTAAATAAGCATCATATAATTCATATAATAATAGATATAGGACCATCAAAAATAATGTGCCTATTTGCGAACGTGGGAAAGTTAGAATGTTCTCCATTCTCCGATTCGTATGGAGAAAGTTCTCGCTCAAGAATATGCCCCATACAAAATGGAGAACGTCCTCGAGAAAGTACAACTATAACAAAAAGCCGGCCAAGTGCGAGTCGGACTCGCCCATCGAAGGTTCCGCACAAAAGATGATCCCCCTACCCCACCCCCCATTTATAACCTTAGATACTTAAAAATACTGGTGGCACGGAACTCTGTGTGCGGCAATTATACGCTTTTCAGATTTTCTCCAATACTTGTGCTACAAGCTCGTGCTTTTTGCTAAATTTCGTGATTCTAGGTCAACGGGAAGTACCCTATACATTTTGATTCCCATTGCAAATGTACTACGGACGGACGGACGGACGGACAATAAAGTGATCCTATAAGGGTTCCGGTTCTTCCCTTTTGAGGTACGGAACCTTAAAACCGAAGATCGTTCTTGATGTTAAAATAGAACAATTATATTTAACTAGTACCTTAACCTTTCACGCACAAAATCAACATAGAATTTATTAGAATTCAGTATTTATACTTTGTATTTATTTATAGTACTTCTGTCTTACTTCGTGGTGGAAGAACTTGGCGTTGGCCGGCTCGAATCGCATCGCCGTGCTCACAGTGTAGAATACAATATGTATCAGCTGCAGCATGTCCCGATCCATAAGAGTGTCTCCTTGCAGTTTACCTTCGAGCGACGCCAACACACTAGTTACGTACACGAAGCCGCTGACCTGAATTTTAAAACATTTAGTGTTAAATCCATCTTACAGAAGTCAGTAAGAGAATTGACACTTTGTCAATGCCAATTGAACGTTGAAATTATATATAATATCCTGTTATAATTTATATAATATTAGGGCTTTTAAAGTACATAATAACATTAATAACAATATATCACGCGTTTTAAACAAAGTCGAACCTACTTTTTTTAATATCGTGGTTGATTCATCAATCACACAAACTATATAATTTCTAAGTGTTGTGACCGTGTCTGCCGTTTCGATTCATAAAACATTTCCGTAACATTATAAAACCAAAAACAAAATGTAAACAAGATGATGTGAAATGTGATAAAGAAGATTAATTAATAATATAAACCGACAATATACTTGTATGCGTACAATTAGTCAATAACTGCAAGATTTGACGAACCTACTTATTAGTGATGAGACTGATGAGGCAACTTCAAGAGACAAATGTCAAAAGGTGTTTCTAGTGTAAATATTAAGAGTGTTCAGACATTGTTGTTTCTACTCATAATTAATTATGTAATGTTTAGTTAGATATTGTTAATATGTATGTTCAAACACAATCTTGTATTGTTCATGAATAAACTATTTACTATGAAACTACTACGAAACTATGAAACTTAGATCTCACAAACTTCAGGGTGCATGGGCAATGTATTAATGACTTCATTCATAAATACATATTTCCGTACACAGAAAATCAAGGTGTGCGCTATGCAGAGCCACGCACCGTACTACGACGTTACTTTAAGTTACGTTATATTTAATAATCAATATCAAAATTACCTTTCTAAATATCGTCCTCGTCCTGTGAGAATCTCTGAGGCATGCTAGCAAAGCCTTCAAGATATGCAGTTTGAGTCGTAGGGCGTCGTTAGGGGCCGCATGCATGCCGCAAAGCAGTGCCGACATGTCTTCTTCACCAGACCCACTCACTATTAGCTCTCTTACTACACCTGTATACAAAAATAAACATAAGGCTCGGTAAAATAAACGCTATTTCAAATCTCAAGCTTTTAGGCTAGTCTCTTCCGCTTCCGTCAAGGTCTGTTTAGAAGTAGGATTTGTATTATTTTATTTTAACTCAAAAATTAATATATTTAAAGATATGTTCCAAAAGTCAAGTTATCTTAAATGGTTCTAGAGTTTGTACGTAATCTGTTAGTAGCTATACGAATATTGCGACATACTTATATATTTAGAAGATGCTTGTATGTATGTACGTTTGACTAAACTTACCTAAAGCTTTACTCCTACAAGACTCATGGACCACCATACCATGGACGCACTTCGCTCCACCACAATCCCTAAATACATTACAGTTGTTCGTGTTCCCATTTAATAACGCCGTCAACCCTTCCATAACCAAACTCCCCAATTCTTCCTCCTCTGTATCAGTGTTAGGGTCTTTTATTAGTGAATCCTGCCTTATAGATAAACGTTTTCTCCTCTCTGGGGCAATTGGCTCACTAGCATCGGTTTCCTTCTTTATCTTCTCCTCTTCTGCAATCTGTTTGTCTTTCAAAAAGACGGCGTAGCGAGAGAGGCATGTAACAAACACTTCTAACATGCCTACTTCCCTGTATACGTCTTTAAAAATCATATTATGTCTGTAAACAACAAGTAAGTTTAAACATTAGTGATCGTGTTCGTAAATGTAAAAGTAAATAAACAGTAGCAATAGTACTCACTTTAAGATGTTCAAAAGCGTTTTAATACACAATATGCTACAGCTCCTCGATTTATTCGCTTTTAGAAGTAAAGAAAGTGATATCAGTTCCTTACAAGGAACAAAATTTAACTGGAAAACGATAAACTCCAAAAGTTCAAAGAACTTTTCTTGAATTTCGGCATTCTTCAGGTGAATCCTTTCGGAGAATTGACTTAACGTGTTTTGGTTCTCTAATATGAAATAATTGGCGTTGTCCGCGTGGTATACGCTCGATATGGCATCTAGTATTGTGCAGCAGAGGGCAGCGGAGTTTGACTTCAAGAACACCGATTGCAGGACCTGAAAGCAATGAATTATTGATATTGTAAAGTGTCTACAGTCCAAGACAAAAACGTGTCTCGAGTTTGACAACTAGATTAGACGGCGGTTGACAAAAAAATAAACAAAATTATACGCCTCTCCAAATAGTTAACATGTTTTTTATTATAAGGTTTAAGATATTATTAGATTTCATCGCTATTGTAAGCCATTTAGGTAAGTACCTACATAAGAACATTTATTTAATGTTCAGCAGATTTGTTTGATTCGGCGGGTTAGGGATGACGACTAATAGGTTTAAAAAACTATCATTCTAATTAGTCCGTCAGTTAGATTATCGACAATGATTAGACAAAGGAAAAATCTTTTTTTCAATTTAACTAAAATTTACGAAGATAAAGAGCATCAAAGTTCCGGGGTGGGGGCTGGTGACGTCACTACTAGGTAAGAATTGTAACGTTACGCGAAACTTGAACGCACTGTATTTTCGTCACTTTTGATTAGTCAAACAAAAAAAAATACGTGTACAATATTTGTTAATAATCCAAAAGACGGACTAAATAGATTTTTTTAGTCGTCTAACCTATCGTCATATGTGGGAGAGTATGCCGCTTACAAAGTGCAATTTTTTTAAGTCATAGAAAACTTAAGAACCTGGAAGGCCTGCACGTTCCTCACAGCCTGGCCTGGCGTGGTGGGCTGGGGCAGCACAAACCCCTGCAGCTGGAACAGCTCCGTGTTGGCGCGTGTAGGCCGCAGCTCCGAGAAGCCGCACGCGCACAGCGAGGATACCATCAGCACGAGGTTGCGCAGGGCCGCCCGGGCCTCTGAACCACTCACGCGCTCTTCTTCTAACCTAGAAATTGGTAATGAATACATCAATAAATTTAGCTAATATCAAGTGTTTGTTTTGGCCGTACAAGCAGAAAAGTTCACAAGATAATAGCTCCGGTATTGAAAATTATATTGCTTCACAGCTATACGAGTAGGTACATAAAGCTTTCATTCGAAGACTGTGGTTTGGATGGACACATATGACCAAGGATCGGAAATTCGGGTGCCTTTATACCTAAACTTCGGCCTCAGTGTACACCGTATTGGTGTTGAGTAATATGGAAGCGGACTCAATTTAAATTGGTCACAATTTAGTTTAACAAAAAAAAAGTTTTTCTTTTGAAAAGTGTTTCTCTTAATATTCAATTAATCAAAAGACCTACTACGCTCTTAAACGATTCACCACGATTTTTTTTGTTATTCTCTGTTTGTAGTTAAAGGTATACAGTTTAAGTATACGAGTAAGTCAACGTATAGGTGTAACGAAATTGCTGAAAATAGTCATAACATGATGAAAATAGTTAATGTTATCACTATTTCCTCATGTACAATTGTAAAGCATGAATTAAATCATTTATTAAACATAATAAATGTCTGCCGCGAAAGCAGGGGGTCACTGGTTCGATCCCAGCCCTGGGCACTGGGGGCCTTGGTCACTTTTTCTATATGACATCTCTTTCAATTTATATTTCCTGATATTTTATACAATCCCGGAATCCCCGACCTTAAATAATTAAATAATATTTTTAAGAAGCCGAGTCCATACTTCCTCCTAGCCCAGTCGGTAGTGACCCTGCCTACGAAGCAAGAGGTTCCGGGTTCGAATCCTGGTCAGCGCATTTATTTGTGTGTTTATCACGAATATTTGTTCCTGAGTTATGGATGTTTTCTATGTATGTATCTATCTATTATATATACTATCGCCTAGTTTCCACAACACAAGCCTTATTGAGCTTACCGTGGGACTAGTTCGATTTGTGTAAGATTGTCCCATACCATAATATTTATTTATTATTATATTTATTTGTCTTTCCCATCACGGAACAATGGTGTTCCGGACCTTTGGGAGGCGTACGCGGAGCCGAAGCCAACACGCAGAGGCCCTTTCGACAATTTAATGAAATGTAAGGGGTACACCGAGCGCATGTTGCACCTGCCCGAGTCATGGGACGCACGCAGAGGCAGCACCCGCCAGGGTGTATAGACTATTGAGATTTAATGGAATCTAAAATTATATTTATTTATTATTATATTTATTATACTTGATAAACGTGTAGGTATAAAAGCATCTGAATTTCCGATCCCTTGTCACGGCTGTCAAATACCTACACGGAAATGTTAATATTTCAGAACTACACACAAATGCAAATGTTTAGCATAATGGTGGATAGATTCGATTTAACAATGAATAACGACTACATCAAAGTTATCGATATCTGCTCGCATCATTATCATGTATTAAGTACTATGACCATCTGTTTGCATAGCGTACATAATAACTAATGCAATACAGATGACGCAATACGAATGTGTAGGTATTCCTTTCTTAAACAGCATACCTATAACTTGTCTCAATAAAACTAATTGATACTCTCAATACTTTAAACTAACTCATAATAAGATTTCGCGATTTCGTGGTTCTCCCATAGTGAAAGTTGCTCAGTGTGACCCTCCCCAGTACCTTGTTCCATCCTGCTACCTGGCCGAGCAAACACCGTGTATAAGTATTTTAGAGTTTAGTTTATTCAACTTCTGAGACTTAGGGTTCGCAGTTTTCTTGTTTAAAGGATCATGATGAGCTTATTCATTGTTGGTGGTAAAAGCGAGGGAAATATACCAACGCCATGTTTTAACATGGAGGAATGAAAATGGTAGACAGTGAAAACTAATCACAACAAATAAAATGCTATTACAGAAAACAGTGAATGGTGCTTACCCTGAGGTCAAATAATCGGGTACGCCATCTCTCTCATGCCTGTGATAAAAAAAAAGAACTCAAAGAAATAAAAAAAAAACAGTGTGATACGAAACCAACTATTAGGTCTAATTACACGTGCACATGCACTAATTCACATAAAGCATCTTTAAAAAAAATCACTTACTTGAGAAGGAACTCCGACAGAAATAAATATCCTTGACATGAACGAAAATCATCCAGTAATAATTGACTAACTTCACTTGAGTCCTTAAGGAAACAAAATACCGCCACAAACATTTCAACTACCTGCAATAGCAAAAAATATTTTAAAATGATTAGTCATAAAGTCATAACATAAATGGATTATGGAATACATTTCTGAGACAGTAAGAGTCGTTTGATGTTTAAACAAACAACAGCCGAGTGTATCCTTTTCAAACAAAAATTAATTTTATAATTTTTCCAGAGAACAAGAGACCTTACAGCAGTCTGCGCTTACGCCCTTTTTACAAGGCTTCAATAGTAATGCGATGATACTCGCTTAAGCCCCTAACACACTTAAGGTTATTTTGATAAAAAAGGTATAAATTAAAAAAAAACTGGCCTAGTGCGAGTCGGACAAGAGCGCGAAGGGTTACGTACCATTATTTATAAAAAACGGCAAAAAAACACGTTTGTTGTATGGGAGCCCCCTGAAATACTTATTTTACTCTGCTTTTTAGTATTTCTTGTTATAGCAGCAATATATGTAAATACATAATCTGTGAAAATTTCAACTGTCTAACTACCACGGTTCTTGAGATACAGCCTGGTGGCAAACGGACGGACGGACAGACAGACGGCGGAGCCTTAGTAATAGGGTCCCGTTTTCCCTTTGGGTACCGTATCCTAAAAAAGACAGTGACATAGGTGAAGTCTAATCAATTTTTACTCTCACTGCCTGCAGTATGTGCATATTAAATTACCTCCAATGGAGTTAGCTCGGGTATTTTCTGCATGTTTTCTATACAAAGCGCTACACAACCTTTATCTGTAAAAAACAAATAGATTAATGAAAATTTTAGGATGAAGTCTGAAGTTAGAACTGAATAATATTTTTGTAATGCAACTGTGAACATAATGACTCAGCCTGAAACTGAAAGAGTGAGTTTTCTGAGAATAACACTGTAATCACACATACCAGCTGTGATCCATAAACTTTTACCACACACATCTTAGTCATATCAACCTAATTAAACACCACTCTATTATTCATTGTTAAGTGGCGATACAACCAGGGATGCATCAAAGATAATAAAATTATTAAAAGCTAAACACCACTCTGCTCCTGTAGTTTCATTGTATCAAAATGGTCCCTGAAAATCAAAGAGCCTAAAAACCAGAGCCCTCTACCAATAATGTCTCAGGTGGAAGAAATTTCTTAGATGATATTTTCAATAAAGAAAATTACGGGTATCTAAGGTGAGTTTTAGTGTCACACATACAAACAAGCATTTAAACCCAAACAAAATATGACTGCAATACCTTAATTCAAAATTATTTATTTAAACCAAAAATTATGGCGATATAGTTGTAACTTCAGTCAATTTGTCAAAATTCGAAAAACACATTAACTGGACAATATGATGAACAAAAAACTTGATAAACAACTTACTATGAATGTATTGCACAACAGATTGCGTCAATCCATGCCTAGATAAGGTCATTAGTACTTCCGCTGCAGACTTTCGCCACATAATATTATGTGGGGCACACCATGAGGTTATGGCAGAAAACAGTAAGCTGAGATCATCTTTCCTTGCCAACTCTTCACATGGAAATGGGTGACTACATAGTCTTACAAGGACCTGCATTAAAAAGTAATGAAGTTGAATGTCAAATATGTAAATACTTAATTAGGTTACACATTTTCATTTAACCATATCATACCTGTTATAGTAGTCACAAAAGAAAGGAACAATATGAAGCAAAATCTAAAGAATGTTTCTATAAAGTTATATAACAAATCTAAAGGATTAAGGATTTATGCACCAACACAAATGTTCATGCATACACTTTTTTCAGTAGAACTTGTTACTTGTAAAAAATGCAAACATTTTTTTTTTAATTACCTGAACAAATATTTTTTGTAACAGAATCCTTCTTTCTCTTGGGGTAAAATCACTAACTCCATCTTGGATATCCGCCTCAGATTCCGGTATTTCAGGAAGATCAAAAAATAGGTATAAACATTTGACTAATGTTGAAGGAATAGCAGCTGTAGTCATGACCTAAAAACAAAATCATCTGTTCAGATGCATGAACATATTCAATGCTTGTTAAATATTATTTCACTGCTAAGAACTTGCTAGAAAAAAGAATTACCAATAAAACCAATATTTCCCATATTAGCTATATTTGTTTGCTATGAGCACAAATTTATACCACAAAACTACAGACTAAAATTAATTTAGGATAGGTAACCTGTATCAATGATTGGTCTCCTGCTGCAAGAAGATTTAAAGTGGATAGCAGCATCCAACCATTGCTAGACTCCTCAGAATTCTCAATTTCAAGGAACTTTGCAATGGCACAACTTGCTGCCTCTGTACTTTGGTTGCTAGCTCTTTTTCTGATCTCTGATACCATAAGTTTAGACACTTGCTGGCAAAATGACAAAATGTCCCAAAATTTCTCGTTCATTTCACTTGAGGGGCTGCTACCAAATACCTGTATAATTAAAAATTGCTTAAGCACACTCTTCATTATATTAATAATATACCTATGCTATGATTATTTGTATTGGAATGTATTTACCTTGCAGAAAAGAGGTAGCATATTGTACAGTTTATCATCTTTTTCAGCGTCTGTTAGAGGCTGCGCTGGGTGAGTATACTCCGCGAACAGTTTCTTGAGGTGCATAAGGCCCAGCTGAAGATGTGAAGACGCGCTGGCAGACTCCGCGGGCTCCGAAGACGTCGAGCCCGCAGCACCACGTAATTTACGCATCAGATTCATGTTTCTGATACTGATGTTTTCCACAAATTTTAAGTTATCCTTTTATTCCAGAATACAGACATATTTATAATTTTCACTTCATTGTTTTCTATAAAGAAACAAAACGTCTGAAAAACTTGGTCTGCTTGAGAATCATTTTTTTAATTCACATGGAGCTCTCGACACTTTTGCCTACATGACTAGATTTATCTATAAAGTTTTTCCTTTACGAAGGGATCTCATACTTTTATGAGAATCTTAAATAATTCCTGAACAAATGCGCCTTCCGTACGCCCACTCACAACAGAAAACAGAAATCTATCAATTTTTATCAATCAAATAGACGGTGTTGCCCGTGTAATAAAAAAAAATATTACTATTTTTAGGAAAATAAAAAATGTTGCTTGTAAAATTAAGATGGAATATTTTTATTTAAACGTAAGAATACGGCAATCTGGGGGGAACTAAATACTAAATGTATGCAGATGTATGCTAATGCTACTATACTTATCGTGATCGTTACCCATACAAAATGTATTGTTGTATGGCTATTCGTACGGTTAGGTTAGACGGTTACGTAACAATAGACTTGTCAGTCCATACAATGATATGATTTTTCTGCATATATTATTCAAGGAGAATATAATCACTAATATACTTAATCATTATTCTTTTGGCAAAGGGGAAGGGAGCCTACGGCCGCTCCATGTATTGGAACAAAGATTTAAGTCGGCTACTCACACACCTGCAGCAGGGGCAATATTGGAATTGGACCCTTAATGCCTCCTTAATTGTGATGTGTATAGGCAAGCAGGGGCAATTTTCAAATCGGGCCTGCAGCAGGGCGGCAGAGGCGCAAGACCTTCCTAGCTCCCTAGGTTGTATCTACCGCCCTGCTAGGCTGCCGCATGTGTAGTACGATTGGGGCAATTCCAGTTGGTTAATTGGCGACAACCGAGCGGAGTGCACGTGCCATAATGGAGAGAGAGCGTGAAATTTGGACACGGATAATAGATGTATACAAAGATCCCTTAACCCATTCAGCTTGGTAACAATATATTGTTGTTATCAAGTTGTTACGCTACAGCAAGCGGGAACCTCATGGTATCCACTACAGCGGTGTAGATATAGTCTGACAAGAGAGCGAGCGCAGTAACAGTAGGACAAAATTACTATATCCATCCCTTTTTTCAGGGTGGTATTACTAGCGTAAGAAAAATACAGTATGATGCTCTCTTAGAGAGCATCATACTCTATCCTACTGTTACTGCGCTCGTTGGGTTGTCAGACTATAATAGGGTTGATAGTGTAAATGATAAACATTTAGTTGTTCATGGTACATATGGTAGCTATATTAGTATTTTGTTAGGTAGAAAATGTGCTGCATGTTGTAAACATTCCACACTTTGTATGAGTTGCACTAAACATGGAATCTAAAAGGTACATGAGAGTGAGCAGCACTTTCATATGTCAGTGTACAGCTCAAAGTATGTTATATATTTATTTATGTAAAAGTTATAATGCAAAGTGTACTTAAACTATTAATAGTACAAAAACATAAATTATAGAATTCTTATAATTAACAGGTTGTTACCTCAAGAGTGTAGTAAAAATTTAAATCAGTAAGATCTTACAACTTGAGATTAATTAATCTCCATATAGAAAAATATCACTTTAATGTACATTAAATGCCATCTTGAACACTTAATCACTAAAATTATAGTGCTTGTAGCACTTAATTATTACTAAAGAGCGGTGGTACTAGGCAAAATTTGGATGTTAGCAACATCAGCTTATAAGGACAAGTACAGTTTGGAAGAAAAGTGCAACAACTTGTTGAACTTTCATGTTTTTCCTGACTCAATCCTCTGGGGTCTTGCGTCTCAAACCTTTGGGGTATGTTAAGCAAAATTATGCAAGCCTGGGGGAGCTGACATCTCAAATGCCTAGCACCACTACTGGAATTAGAATCATAAGAACAGTCTGAGTGAAAACTCTGGTGATTCAGGTGCACTGTTTCCTCACATGGGGGCTAGGACATGCTAGGACGGCTAGGACATAAAGAAACAAGAGAGGATTCGTTAAATTCCAGACAGCTTTCACATAGACTACCTATGCATAAATACCACTATTACGTTATGATAACCAGACATGGATTTGCAAGCCTTCATAGTAATATAAAAAATAATGTACTATGTAATCATAGAATTTGATACTTAACACTTTCGCAACCAGGCAAAATTTAGAACAATACCCCAGAAACCGACAGTACTCGCTAGTTGGGCAACGGCGTGCAACTCAATGCCGCACGCCGCGAACCCGCTAGGCGGACAAGCGGCGGACGTAGCGAAGATGCAATTTATAGCTCGTGCCCGATTAGCGGGTACGCCGGCATCTGAGTAAAGTTTACGAGTGCCCGCGTGGCGGGTACGCGGTGTCGAAACGAAAAAGCATAACCTACACGCGACGCCAAAGTACCCGCCAGGCGGGCAAGCATTGCATCTTCGCTACATCCGCCGCTTGCCCGCCTAGCAGGTTCGCGGCATGCGGCATTAAGTTGAAGTTGCACGTCGTTGCCCGCCTAGCGAGTACTGTTGGTTACTGGGGATTTCGAACAATAGTTCGAAATTTTGCCTGGTTGCGAAAGTGTTAAATTGTTAAATACCTAGTTATATTTATGTGTCAGTAATACATTTTTTTTTATTGAACTTGTTGAGTAGGCTAATTGAAGGACTTACGTGTCTAAAGATAGTTATAAGAATAACATTTATCACTTATATTTAAAGATCACAATTAATAAATGTCCTCTGTCAGCAATACAAATCAACAACACTAACAATACTTTTGCTACATTCAAATCAACAAATCTAATAATGTGTTTTTTTTTACATACAAACTTACACTATTTTTCTACTATTGGTTTAAATAAAACCCAGAGTCGTTCAAACTCCAGTCTAAAGTTGTCTACCAATTCCCTTTGTGAAGTGACTGTAACATCTTCCCAGTTACCACTCAAAGCTTGATTGGTCCAATTAAGGGATCCCATTATCACCACAGGAATTACAGCAGGGTTCTCACTTGACGCATCAACCAACGAGAATTTATGGTGCATCAGATTTGTTGATTTCATCCACCTAACAGGAATACCTTGTTTTTCCAATTTTCTTATATGGGAACCAGAAGCATATGCCATGTCTGCATCAACTATTACACGGATTTTAACTCCTTTGAAATGCTGCTTCAAGACTGTCTGGGCCAAATCCAGATTTGTCAAAACATACATGCATATATCCAGTGTGTATCTTGGAGAGTTTATAAAATACAATAATCGGTCCATGCTCTGTGTAACCACGCACCTTGAATATTTACTCTTCTTTAGCTCTCCGAGTCCATGAGAAAACATCAGTACTTCGTGTATCTCTTTCGGTGTTATTTCCTTTTTCTTTTTGTAAAAGTATTTCTGGTATGCCCATTGAGAAGCAAAAGCAACAGCGACATAGATGAGTATAGACTTGCTTATTCTTAATAAATTCGTCATTTTGTTCTCGTGTCGTAGTCGTTGAAGCGTTTGTCGCATTTACTTTTTGATCAACACAGCATCAGCAGTTTAGTTGCTTACGGGTTGCCGATGCCCAGTCCAAAGAAGAAAATAAATAAACACGATAAATGATTGATATGAAAATGACAAATGAACTGACATAAACATGACAATTATGACAGATAACCGGAAAGAAGACCTTTGTTTTTGGTTGCGTTTGTTTGTTTGCTAGGGTTTGACAAGATAAAACGGGTATTACATGAGGCGATAACCGGAGTCCAATTATGGGTTTAGCCCTGTGTAATAAATTTAAGGGCACTTAGGGAGTCGAGGGAGGGGCAGGGGCGTAACTAGAGGAATTGGCGCCCGGGGCTAGCACCCAGTTTGCGCCCCCAGAATATGTTACGTGGTCACCTGTGGCCCGGCCCCTATTTTACCACGCGGAAGAGTGTGACAATTGTCAACTAAATATTAATGTAACTTTATTTTTATACCACGAAGTTGGCAAACAAGCTTACGGCCCGCCTGATGGAAAGCGGTCACCGTAGCCTATGGACGCCTTCAACTCCTGCAACTTGTGCTGCGAGCGTCCATAGGCTACCGACACCGCTATCGAGTTGGGCGGGCGCTAGATTAATGTTTGCCACCAACACATTTAGTTATCACTATAAACTACTCTTGACTCTTCTTGTCGTGACTTTCATTGTACACTTCGGTAACTAATAGGTATACAACAAATTATGAACAAGGAATCGGAATATAAATATTTCGGCACATTCGTACACAGATCAATCTAGTCCCAAAATAAGCAAAGCATGTACTATGGGTACCAGGTGACTATATACACACTTAAATATACAAATACAGAATTATATACATAGAAAATACTCATAACTTAGGAGCAAATATTCAGATAAACACACAAATAAATGCCCATACCAGGATTCGAACCTGGGAGCTCCAGCTTCGTTACTACCAGGCTAGGGAGGTTAATTATAGTTGGACCACGCTACGTCTTCCAGCCAAGTTTTACGTGAAGTAAGGCATCACTGCCAGTTGTGCTAAATCAGTGCTAAGTTACCGTGTTTTGCACTCAAATTTCAAAAATAAACGGAACCGTTTATAAACGTCACGTACGTACAAGTTTATTTAATATTTATTGTATATTAAGTAAATACAATCGTACAAAAGGCGAACTTCTCTGCCATTCAACCTTAGTATATGGCAGATAATATGTAGGCAGTGCAAGATCATATTGCGGTAATTACAAAACATATAGGATTCAATATAAATAATATATAGGCATAAAACATTAAAGATAAACAAAAAAAAGAAAAAGAAATATTACGTACAATTTTAGCAATTTTTATGTGATAAAGAACTTTAGTTATTTTATTTGACCTGACCGATAGCTTTGTGAGATATGGGTCAGGTGAATTTGGCGCCCCCTTAAAAGTTGCGCCCGGGGCACGTGCCCCCTTTGCCCCCACCTTGTTACGCCACTGGGGAGGGGCAGAGTTAGGTTTAATCATATTCTTTGGTTATAATCGGACCCGCCGAATCGCCTTTGCAATATCTTTTTAAACAATATCCGGAACGAAGTGCTTGTCTATGTCTAATGTCACCGACTTGTCAACTTTAATGTCATTATCTTGCTTGTGTTGTCAAATTTGTCATGTCGCTTCATGTTACATACAGGCGCAGTGCAGTGTGTCTGTAGTTTTTTCGCATTGAGGTAATTGTTGCAATATTTCCGACTAAACATTAATTTCTATTGAAGGGTGAGGTTAAAAATGCCCGAAGATAAAAAAATTGTGCAATGTTACAACCGTGGTTGCGGAAAACAGTTTGACCTTAATCAAAATGATAAAGGTAAGAAAATTCCAGAAAATTCTCGTGTGTTTCTTGACAGTTTCTTTATTGATTTGAGTTAAAATAGCTGCTAATAAACCTTTTTAAAATTGAATTTAGATGAATGTCAACACCATCCGGGTGCTCCCGTGTTCCACGATGCTTATAAAGGCTGGTCATGCTGCAACAAGAAGAGCGTGGACTTCACCGAGTTCCTCAATATAAAAGGATGCACTTTATCGAAGCACTCAAATGTGGTCAGTATTTGGTTAAATTGTACTTAGTAATGTAACCTTGAAGTTTTTTAAATGAGGTCACTGAAAACATGACTTACTAGACATGCTATCCAAAGAACATTTTTCAGCAGTGTGTTGCAGTGCCAGCTCTTAAGGCCGTCCCCTGTCCCAATGACCTCGGCGATTTGAGCTTTCTTCCCCTCCCGCTTCCTTTCCTCACCGGCTATACAATACGTCAATAAGCATAAGTCGCCACCTAGGAAGAGCGCTTGTATGTACTAGGACGCAACCCTATAAACTACTAGTGCCATCTTACACGACTGGCCCCCGTCGCCCGCGCAGGCATCTCGAGCCGCCGTTTTCGGAAAAATGCGTGTAATAGATTTTTCTCGAAAAGTACAAAACCTATCCAAAAATCAGTAGATGCGTTTAAAGTAAACATAAATATATGTCTTAGTTTCTTGTACTTACGACGCATAATAAGGGAGTAGATACAGATTTAAGGTAGAAAAAAGGGTTTACGGTTATTTTTTTTTCTCTTGATGTATTATGTTTTTCGACAATTTAGTAGAACCAAATGTAGACCAAATACCTAGCTACATTATATATTTTTTTCAAGCGTTGTGCTTGGAGCTGAACAAAGCCTATTCACTTTAAAAACAGTGAAATATGCTGGGTAGCCCCTTAACACATTGACTACTAGTGCTAGCGAGTTCGTAGCCGATTCTGTCGTTTTTCCGCTTTGTAGCGGAAAGTGACCACCCACAGAGAACTCCCCTAGCAGGTTCCCAGCACTCAATGTGTTAAAGTATGGTAGTTGGCTAAGCTAGCCGACTGTCAAACATGAGCAACATACCATAAATATTTTGTTCCCATACTTGTATGACTGAAACTCTGGTGTTTTCTTAAATTACAGAAACCACCAGAACCAGAAAAAAAAGTGCTGGACAAAGAGCTTGAGAAAAAGGATGTGATAGAAGTGAGAGCTCCTATAGTTGGACATCAGCTTACTCGGCCACCATTTCACACTCCTATGGTCGCTCTTGAAGCCTGCGTTGCTGATTCGCTCAAACAACTAGTACAGAATTCACAAAAACCAGCTGCTACCGCAGATGATGGGTTAATAACTTACTATTTTTCTTTAGTTCTTAGATCAGGCAGAAAAAAATTACTTGACTTAGACTAAGGTAGCTGCACTAAGTAAGGCCCAGTTATTAAACATGGTAACTTGAAAGATATCATACTTTTATTGATGTTATTTGATTGGGTTAAAATTTTGGTTTTTGGCCTGCCTATAAAGAAGTAAGAATTTGAAAGTAATATTAAACAAAAGCAATATTAAACAAATTATGGGTCTTATCTGATGCAGGTATCTTAATTTGACTTAACCCTTTATTGCATACGAAGCCATAAATGGCATTAATGATATTGAACTCTATTCAGAGCCATTAAATTTAAAAATTTCAATAATTTATTTTATATGACATGCGTTAGGGTTAATTTGATGTTCATTCTTTGACAAGAAAAGCAGGCATACAGTCATGGCCAGTTAAATATGGACAATTTTTTTCCTGGGAAAAACTAATTTGTCTCTAATTATCTGACCATGTCTGTAGATTTAAGAATTTAGGCCTTGTTGTTAAAGCAATTTGAGTTTTTTGGTAATAAATTTATTAAATTAAAAATTTATTAAAAAAAGGAGTGTTTTGGTAATAAATTTATTTGGTAATACATATTAATAAATTATTATTATTGCAGAAATGTGACCATTGGTACAAGTTGTAAAAATGGTGGGTGTTCCACATCATATGAGGGTCCTCAAACAAACAAGACAATCTGCACTTACCATCCAGGATGTCCAATATTCCATGAAGGACTGAAATTCTGGTCCTGTTGTCAGAAAAGGACAACAGACTTCAATGTCTTCTTAAGTCAGCCTGGGTGCACTTCTGGCTCTCATAAATGGACTAAAGAAGTGAGTGTTAATTTAAGTTTTAGCTATGTCACTGCAAACTGTCATAAATTTATGATGTAGTTCTCATTGAAATGGTTCATAATGTAGCTTACACTTACCAAACAAACAAATACTCTGACACCTCTTTCATTGAAATTGGTACAGTACTTTCAATGAGAAAGGAACACTTGGCAGAAATATACTTCCATGGACTACTTCTTTTCCCTTTGTTCCGCAGGGTAAAACATGTAGTTAGGAATTTTGGTACATAATATATTTTACCTGTTGTAACTTAATTGCTTTTCGATTACTGAAACAAACCATCAGTTGATCAGTTAGTACAAGCAAGTCAGAGCTCTTGACCAAACGCAAGCACTGGTCAGTACTTGGCCAATCTCTAATCTTCTTATTTAAACCTTAATATGCACATTTCCACTTGTTGTACATTAAACTGTAGCATTCAAGCTATCCACCAAGATCTCTCATCAAAACTATTTATTCTATACACAGATTAAATACATACAGGTAAAATAAAGGGACAGCACTTGTACAAACATCCATATTATTATGAAGATATAACTTTGCCATATTGTTTTACTTTGCTGCATACATAACGAGGGCTCCTATTTATGTATGCGGAATCCGGTATTATATGACTTTTAAACGGTATATCTGACCTCCACGGTAAAGTACGAACTCTCGCTGCAAGAATGGAACTCACACGGGAAAATATACGTGCTATGATTTACGATTTTCGGCGTGGTTTAACGCAACTACAGTGCATAGATCAATTAACTTCAGACTTTTAGTGATGAAGCTCCTTCGAAAACCACTGTGTATCACTGGTTTAGTGAGTTCAATCGTGGTCGTAGTATGCTCACGGACGAAGTTAAGGAACATCGCCCAAAATTGGTCGTTGTTCCACAAAATATTGAAGCTGTGCACTCATAATGCATGATCGTCATGTTATGTATCGCGAGATAGAGGCGACTCTAGGCATATGCATGACGAGTATTAATAAAATATTACATGGACATTTTATCTGTAAAAAAAATTGTTCGCGTTGGATACCGCATAATTTAACTAAGGATCAAAAGTATGCCCTCGTCGCAAATTGTGCAAGAAAATAATGCAAAAATATAACGGTGGTGACTCAAAGGCTGTTCATAATATCTACACTGGTGACTGGTGACGAATCCTGGATCTATGCGTATGGTCCCGAAACTATACAACAGTCAACAGTGTGGGTGTTTCAAAATGAGGCAAACCTCATTATTACGAAAGTAACTCGCGCAAAAAGCACCTTAAAGTAAATGGTGGCCTGCTTTTATGTATTAATGGCCATGTGGCTACAGCGTCGCTAGAAAACCGTAACACGGTTAATTCGGACCATTTGCTTGCCGGAAGTATTTGAAGAAATACGTTTAAAAAAACCAGCAACGCAGAATCATTCTGCATCATGACAATGCCAGCTGTCATACATCAGGCGAAACCACTCGACTTTTGAAATGTCAAAATATATAATTAACGGGTCATTCACCATACAACCCTGATTCGGCACTTGGCACCCATTGATCTTTATTTATTTCCAAATATAAAGAATAAGTTACGTGGTCAACGATTTTCGACCCGCGAAGATGCCGTCAACGCGTTAAAAAAACATGTTATGGAGATACCTCAGAGTGGAAAAAGTGAAGATTTCTACGTATGAAAAAGTGCATCACGGAGAATATTTTGAAAAACAATGAAACCATATTTATCTCCATACGTTTGTTTGTTTTTTCTATTCCGGATATATAAGTAGCAGCCCTCGTACCTACCTAATTTAGAAGGATGGTTCTCCCAAAACCATTCTGAACTTGAGACCAATAATGATAGAAAATAGTAGTGCAGTGCATTACAGAAAAGTATTCAGTATCATGCATATGTGATATGTCCAATAAAAATACTGTGTTGAATTCACAGGGCCCACCTGCAGGCACAGTGAAATGTCGCTGGGACTGGCACCAAACGCCGGACTACGTGATCGTCAGTGTGTACGCCAAGAAGTATGACCCCACACTGAGCTTTGTTAAGGTGAACCCAATCAGGCTGAACACTAAATTGGTGTTTAAGGAGGAGGGTGATGCTGTTTTTGAACTGGACCTTGAACTTCGAGGTGTAAGTAGTTTTTACACAATTTTTCATGGTAAGATTTATATAAACATTTTTGTTATATTTCATATGACTGGCTACGGTCTTTTAAATAAATTAGGATCAAATTGGCATTTTTGACAACAACACACATTCAACACGTGAAAATCAAAATTTAATAAGATGTATTCGAGCAATTTCGCATGTCCGAAAATCAGCCTTAATTCGATTATAGACAGAGTCCCTTTTCGGTATTACCATTATTTATACACATTTGGTATCTCAGCTTTAAGCAGATCTATTAAACTACTATTCCAAGCTTGCTAAATGCCTGTTCAGGGGATAGGCCATGCAACACTGTTAAAAAAATGTATGTTGTTTCTTTTTTACATTTATGCCTATTAATAAAAAGTTACTATTATCATATAAGCACATGATTACTGCATTGCTAAAAATAATCATTTTTTAGGTCATCAGCATTGAGAACAGTAGTGCATCAATGTTGCCTTCTAAAGTTGAAATCAAGCTGAAGAAAGGAGAACCAGGTTCCTGGGCCAAACTGGATTTCCCAAGAACAGAACCTAAGAAAGAACCCAAACCGCAGGAAGAAATACCTGCGCCTGCGGAGGACGATTCCGTTGACCTTTCCACTGTAGAAGCCATAAGGTCTATTGGAAAAGTAAATATGACAGAATAAAATGATTTGATGGTATTACGTAATAGAATTTTCACATTTTACTTATTTGTAAATGATGGAACAAGTGCTTGATAGACCCTGTTTTTTGTGAAAAGTGCCCACTATGCCTTGGGTAATGCTGATGAATTAACTAAGTTATGATACGATTTTGTATTTAATGTTACTTTTGTAAGAACTATAATAAATCCTTTGAATAACTCTTCTTTCTTTTTGGATGTTCATTCCCAATATGAAAAGATCCTTTAGGAACAGGAAGTTGAATTCCTAAAATGTTGAGTTTGCAAGAAGTTGAATTTGCAGCATGTTGAATATCAATATGTTGAATTTGCATAAAGTTGCATTCCTGAAATGTAGAGTTTGCAAAAATTGTATTTGCAGTATGTTGAATCTAAAAATGTTGAATTCTCATAATTGTGGAAACTGCATAAAGTTGAACTTGCGGCATGTTGAATTTCAAAATGGTAAAATGATACGAGTATGCCCATATCGACGCGGAAAAATAAGAATCCTGGTCAGGGCATTTATTTGTGTGTTTATCACGAATATTTGTTCCTGAGTTATGGATGTTTTCTATGTATTTAAGTATTTATATGTATATATCTATTATATATATCGTCGTCTAGTACCCACAGCACAAGCCTTATTGAGGTTACCTTGGGACCAGGTTGATTTGTGTAAGATTGTCCCACAAATATTTATTTTTTATTTATGTTACCCGTCGAGATCAACGTACTTAAACCACATTTAGCCGTCTATAGAAGATAGTTTAGATTGGTCTACTACGCTGATGATATAATTGTGCTTAGTATTTTCTTTGGCTAATACACAATCTGACAATTATTAAGTAGTAAGCATTTTCTTATTATGACGGTTAAGTTCGATTTTCATACTTGTATACAGATAATTGACAAATTAAGTAAAAGCACAATTATAGCATTAGCTAGGATCAAAATGTTCAGCTCCACATTCTTCTTCACGATTTTTTAACGCGAATATAGGCGGCTAACTGTGGTTAAGGTATACCGCCATGGGTAGCAAGATATAACTCATAACTTAACCTGGCAACTAGACAGTAACTACAAATAATCCTTTGGTGGGCTTGCCTACTATAATAAAAAATTCTCACATATTTCTTCTTTCTTTATACCCAAGTTTCAACCTGACCAAATTTTTTTTTCAGAAAATTAATAGGAGATATTGATTTTCTCTCCAGCTTCTTTAATAACGAACGATACATAGTTTCGGTCGAACAGGATGTCCCTTGCTCGCCTATTTTTCTTAAAAGGCACAAACAACATATATTTTTCGATTCTTCTATCGTATACGTCATTTCTTTTTAAAGTGTGTAGAACACCAAGTACCAATTTGGATTTCCTCACAACTGTTTGTGGTTCGGTTAATTTCTGCCGCACAACTTATCATATTGTGATTGTTTTCATACCATTGATCTTTGATGATCATCGGCCCTAGCCTAGTTGGTAGTGACCCTGCCTACGAAGCAGGAGGTCCCGGATTCGAATCCTGGTCAGGGCATTTATTTGCGTGTTTATCACGAATATTTGTTCCTGAGTTATGGATGTTTTATATATAGGTATCTATCTATTATGTAGTCTAGTACCTACTCAGGCATGTTTTGTGGCTGCCTGCAATAAAGATGCGATGTTGCCATTTCAAATAAGCAGGCGTTTATATATATATTTATTCAATTCCATATTACTCTTTAACAACTCTCTGAATTTGTTTGTACTTCATACATGTGGAAGCACATTGTGAGCACTAACCTTAGGCAGTACTTTCACCCTTGAGTAGGCACTGTAGGCAGCCATTAGCTAGAACTTGAAATGCACCCGCCAACCTGGCGTCAGAATGGCGAGCGTCATTAATTTTTTAAATATCTCTGGAGTTTAAAGAGCACATTGCGCGAATTTTGGCGCACATTCGGCACATTGCTAGCACTAACTCCTGACGTATACCGCAGCTCTATTTCTTGATGTACACCGGCCATCCTGACGATCACGGGTATTTGAATCTAAAATAAACAATTAACAGTCTTAATGCTTAACTAATACAGTTTGAATGGTGGTGGACGATTTTTTTCAGATCGTTATTTTAATCCCAGAATACTGAATATAATTTATAACCTAGCCAAGAAACTGAACTTTTATATAAATAAACAGTCACATTTCTATCGACGTTCAGAAAAAAGTTATCCAAGTTTGAGTATAAAGTGGTACGATATTTATATCGTCGGGAGAGTCGGTTATAACCGACTCTCCCTTACATACAAAAATATAAAAATAAAACGTAGGTCTACAATGCCCAGAGGGGTTTATATAGCTAATAATACATTGCCTGGAGGGCATTCTACATTAAAATAAAAAATTATAAAAACCCTGGGAAAATTAACATAACATACAACTTTTTCGTAAGGCCAGCGCGGATAGATGTTGATGTCAACCTCAGCCGGTGTTTCTCTGGGACCACGGGGATAATGTCGCCCCTGAGATGTCGGAGGTTAGTTTTCGAAATTTTACACGATTAAGTCCCGTTTTAGTAAATTTATTATGTTGTGCAACATCTGTTGCGTGCAACTAATGTTTACCTACCATAATACGCTTAATAACGGCATGTACCAAAGTTACTGTAAACTTCTTAAATTTCTTTACAAACAGCGTTATTGTATGATCCGTTTTCGGTTTGGAATATAAATAAAATTTCAATGTGTGAATAATTTATGTACATTTAATGTTTTAAACTTTTATTTACACTATGTATCTTTAAAGGTTATCCATGTTAATTAATAATTATTAAATTTATTAGAGCACGTTTAAATCTAGAATAGAATATTTAGACATTACGATAAATCTTATATATGTACATAACACGATTATCATATACATTAGTATATGTGACTAGATACATCGACTAGATCTTTTAGACAAATGACTATCCATTGAAATTAAAAAAATAAAAACCGTCGGAGATAAAGAGTAGATACCTACATGATATGTTTGATACATTATATTTTAGTTTATACTATGTCTAAACATTGTTTTTTTAATTAGTACACAAGTACTAGGATATTTTAAACATGTTTAATGTAAACAGTTGATACAGTAAATTGATAGTTAATAACAATCTATTGTGTGTTTCTGTCGGTGAGTAAGGTTGCCAGAGCTCCAAGAGGATTCACTGTGTTGACAGCTGGGGAGTGGGGTGTACCCACGGAGCTAAGCTTGCCCCTTTAGCTGTCAACACAGCGAATCCTCCTTTTTAAAGGGTCGACAACGCGCGTGTAACTCCCCTGGAGTTGCAGGCGTCCATAGGCTACGGTGACCGCTTACCATCAGGCGGGCCGTATGCTTGTTTGTCACCGTCGTTGTATAAAAAAAAAAAAAAAAAATTTAAATCGGTGAATGTTATGTAACAACATTATAATAGGCATAATAGATAGGTACCTACTTACTTAGGTACAGCTGTTTCTAATCATCTCAATTTTTTTAATAACACACATTTTAAACCCCTCTCCAGGCATAGTATGATTTATTGACCACATATCACGGAATATATACGTGTAGTTTTTTTTGCATTACATTTTATAATTAGGTTTTTTAAATAGAGATTGACGTTTCTTACAAAACGTAACTTTCTTTCAATAATACACTTTTTTTGTTTTAAAACGTTTTACATAGTTTGGTGTGGCCAGAAAAAGGGTTAAGAAGCATACCTATCTTTATATACCTACATAATACAATGCAGCTGTTTCGACTATCATTAGGAATCTGGTAATGGACTAAGAGCTAGCCACGGAAATAGGTGTTTATTTATAGAGCCGAGAAACCCCCCAAGTTCGTGTGCCATACTAACATTACTAATTAAATAGCAGGTTGGGCAACACAGGGGTTTTATAATAGATTGAAGGTATAGGTGCCAGGCGTTTTAATTGGGGGGAAAGTAGTGCCAGATGACGTCCACGGTGCGGTAAAGTGCCAAAGTCGTCTCATATACTCGTACATATAGGTCTGGGCCTATACTTTTTCATCAAAGTTGACCTTCAAAATTGTGTGTCCAAAAATACAGACGCAAATTTTCACCCGCCAGGCGACGACAAATGGCAACTATCACACCCACCGCTGATCAGCTGCCAGGCGCCCGGATTAATTAATAATGATAGTATGGCACACGAACTTGAGGGGTTTCGTGGCTCTCATACTGTTAAAACTTTAATTGACTAGCATTTTCCTGGGTTATGCCACGGCTCAGGGAGAGCCTGTGGTCCGCCTTGGCAACTAATCCAACGATTTGGTGTAGGCACTAGTTTTACGAAAGCGACTGCCATCCGACCTTCCAACACAAGGTAAACAACAGGGTGTTTTCCTTCGCCGAAAAGCGATTGGTAAATATCAAATGATATTTAGTACATAAGTTCCGTAAAACCATAGATATAGGAGAAAAGAACTGGATACCCGGCCGAAAAAAAAATTACGCCATAAAAGTGCGGCAGTTGCGACTCTTTTTTATATAGTCTTGTTTGGAACGTGACGTTTCGTAAGTGCCAACGGCCTATATACTTTTAACAGTGATGGTAGTTCTGTGTATGAATTTGACACTTAATGCTTAGGTCAGTAAGCTCTTTTTCGTACGAAACATTTATGGTTTTGTATCATCGTCAATGCAAGTTCGCTAATGTCATTCGGACCCACATTCTTTGACGTTTTTGTTCTTGCTTTGTGTGTCTATTTCTTTTAATAAGTCAATGCGTAAAACTCATTTTTACGAGCCGGGGTTTGAACCTGCGACCTTCTGATTGAAAATCGCACGTTCTTACCGCTGGGCCACCAACATTCAATTCAACGCTTCAATTATTTCAACAAAATATTAAAAATGGGTTACATATTTCCATTATTAATATTATGATGAAGAATATAAGCGACAGATTTGCCTGGTTTTACATCGTTTTCCTAGAAATCGCACGAAGGTAATCGCATGATTTTCTAATCCTAAAAAATAGGAAGTTATAGATGGCGATCATGTTTTGTGATCACTGACAACCAAAAATATCGGATAATTATAATGTATGGGGCCGTACAGCGCCATCGCAATCTATTTCGGGGTCTACTTATTTCTAAGACTACTCCTGGGTGCGTAGCCAAGATACCATTCGCTAACGCTCAGTAGCGTAGCGTAGTTTTCTCTCTCTATCACTCTTCCTTATTAATGCATTAGTGCGACAAAGACAGTTGCGTTTCGTTCGTGACTGAGCGTTAGCGTTTGGAATCTTGGCTACGCACCCTGTAGGACTCAGTGTTATTTATGATAGAATAATGCTACGCGCTACAACGTAGCTACGAGTGCTACGGCGTAGCACAGTCTCGTTCTGAATTTTATTTATCTCAAGAAAGTGCCACAGTCAAATTTTTTCGTCGACAGGACTAAGGAGATGCGCAATGTTCGGTAGCAGGAGCGTGCGGTAGTCCAAAAGCTGGCGCTGGCGCTGGCTGCATCCTATACAGACAAATAAGTCTTTAGCCGGCCATATACGTTCGGGCAATCCGTCTGATAGTGGGTTATGTTCACCAGATAAATTTACTATAAGTACATACATGGATTGGCAGATTCGCTAGACATGCCCAAAACGACACATCGATATGTAAATACCTAGGATCGCTGTCAACGGAACATCCTAACAATGTAAAAAATCGCCATATTGATCGTTATAACCTAACTTTTAAGTTTTAAATGAAATCTTCAAGACGACCGTTTCAGTAGTGAATGGTTTCAGTGCTGTTTGACGAGGTAGTGTGAAAATACAAGGAGAAACATTGACAAAACATGTGACGCCTTTTGTTTACATTGTTAGGAAGTTCCATTGACAGCAATTTTACGAATAGTCAAGTTACAGAGACAGCAGGCGAAACTGGAGTCTTATAGCTTGACATGTTACGTACCTATACATGTCGTGCAGCAATGTGGCGACGGAGACGTCCCCAACGGTGTCGCGGAATAACAGCAGCTCGATGGAACGCGCGCGCACCGCCCGCAGAGACGGCAGCAGTAGCAGCAGGCGCCCGAACCTGCGGGGAGGTCATTATTTAAGTTTACTGACTGCACCGCAACATGCTGTTTTTTGGTCATATAGCAGGAGTGAACAGGGTACACTGAGCAACTTTCATTATGATAATCACGAAATCGTGAAAAATTAAATCTCCTAACTATGAGTTCATTGATAGTTAAGTCTCAATTAACTCATACTGGAGCAATTAAATATCAATCAGCTCTTAATTAGCATATATATTCCCAATTTCGTAGTTGTCTCTATAGTGAAAGTTGCTCAGTGTGGCCCTCCCCACTCTCCCCAGTACCCGTTCACTCCTGTTCCATGACCCAAAAAACACCCAGTATATTTATTAGGTACTATTATTACGCAACTTATGTATCATCGGTTGACGACCGGTTGGCTTAGTTGGTAGTGACCCTGCCTGCTATGCCGATGGTCCTGGGTTCGTATCCCGGTAAGGGCATTTATTTGTGTGATGAACACAGATATTTGTTCCTGAGTCATGGATGTTTTCTATGTATTTATGTATTTGTATATTATATATATCGTTGCCTGAGTACCGGTAACACAAGCCTTATTGAGCTTACTGCGGGACTTAGTCAATTTGTGTAAGAATGTCCTGTAATATTTATTTATTATTTATAGGTAGCAGGGCCTATCTCGAATCGATCGTATCTTGTCTTGTGTCGGTACCGACCCTCGGGCTGCCCAAATATCCCGCTCCCGCCGGCGCACGCCGCCGCCTGTATTATATAATATTTCTAATCGTATGCAATCCTCGCGTGGTGCGGGGGTGAGGGGGGCCGAGCGTCCATTGTTTTGTGCGTAATGTTCAATACCGTTTGTATTCGCTTTTTCCATTATATAATCTGTGATGATAGATACGGTCGGCTTCATAAATATATATGCATCTGTATTCAATTTAGACCCTTTTTCCCCTGTACTAAGTTCCAAAGTGTATAGATATTTATAGACGTGACTGTACCTACCTAGTTGGTTGTCTTGTGTATCTTGTACGGACGTAGTCGGCGAGGATACACTGCGCCTGGTCCTGCAACATCTCTACTGGTTGCGTCTCACTCAAACCAGGAGTATCTGAAAGAAACACATGTGTTATGTTTGTACGAACGAAAAACGAAACAAAAATACAATCTATTATTTTTAAGCAGAAACGTCTGTGAAACCAAATTTCTCAGAAAGATAAGAAAAGTGGAAAAATTCATGAGCTCGGACGGGACTCGAATACGCGACTTTGCGATACCAGCCCACCGCTCTACCAACTGATCACTCTCAATATAACTTAAGTCTCCATTTGCCGATTAAGAAGTATTAAGTATTATCTTACGGTAGATGTTGCTAAGCCCCCCTAAGCCGCATACGAGGGATATGGTGGAGAAATTCGGGGCCCCGGGTGTGGTCTCAGTAGCTCAGTTTGCAAAGCAGTAGGCTGGTATTCCAGAGTGGCGGGTTCTAGTCCCGCCCGAGGCCATGAATTTTCCACTGTTCCTTTATTTCTAAAATGTGAAAATGTCATGTCAACTTCAATGTCAAAACAAATTATTTTTTCTCTCACTGAATATTTTAGATTTTCTTTACTTATTTCATAATTTTATTTGCTAATTCATTCTACATTCATACAAAAACATGGTGCCTTCAATATGTGGTAAATGCAGCTGCAAACCCGCGCCCAGGAAATTTCTCGATTGCTCTCTGTGCCACCTACGTTATTGTCTGGATTGCTTGGATTTTCTAGGTATAAGTTTCAAACGTTTTTCACTTATGACCATTGAAAATCGATTGAGTTGGAAGTGCCGTAACTGTTGTGAGCAGCCACAAAAACCATCTACTTCGAAACACGCGAAGAAATCAATCACCCCCTCCAATAAAACATGCAAATCTAAAGATATGACGACCCCACTACATATTTCACAAACCTGCAGTAATATACGTGGACAACCTGACCAGAAGCTTGATGATTCTGCCATTGAAAATTACGCTCTTAACGAACTTGCCCTTGAGATGAAAGCCTTACGCGAAGAAGTGAGGCTTCTCAATTGCCGAGTTGCACAAGTAGTTAACTCGTTATGTGCTTCCAACAATAAGCTCGATTGCTACAGCGCCAGATGGGATCCAATTGAACTTAGTATTAAATCCCTTGAAAAGGCTACTACATACATGTGTAAATATATTGAGACAAATAAAGAAAACCTGACTCCTAAGCCTCGTCAATCAAAGCCCATGCCTAAGTCAGCAGTTCAAGTAAGTTTTGAACAACTTACACCTAACTACGCAAATTCTCCTACCATCCCTCCTGATATGACCGTTAAAGATGTTCATAATGTACCTTCTACAAGCTCAAAAACTGCCATCGAGAAACCTCAAAAAACTTGCCCACCACGGCCCAAAAGCTTATCAGAGCCATCAGCTATCGTCCAAGATAACGACGAAACCACAACAAGCCATGATAACCGAAAAAAACAACATTCTATTAAATCTGTACGTTGCACAGCCGGTCCTGACATCGTAGGATCTTTAAAAGCAATGGAATCCAATAAACTGATCCATCTTTGGAACATGGCATCAGGGCCTAATGAAATCCTTGAATATCTTCAAAAACTTTGTCCTACTGGAAACTGCACAGTGAACGAGCTTAAGCCTAAAGGCGACTACAGATCGTACAAACTTACAGTTCCCGAAGTTTATTTTGATACTTGTCTCTCTGCTGGTACCTGGCCTATAAACGCTAGAGTTAAGCCTTGGACTTTTTTTCGAGACCACTGCTACCGCAGAAAGTAACACTCATTACATAGCCCACCGCTCTCTTCGTCTTAATATAATTTACCAGAATGTTAGAGGGTTAAAGACCAAGCTACAACATTGGAAACATAACCTCTTATCTCAAGAAGCAGATATTATTGCAGTCACCGAGACCTTTCTTGACGGCTCCGTTGGAGATCCTGAAATTTGTCCAAATGGATGGAGTATCCTTCGCCGCGACCGCCTTAACCGACGCGGAGGAGGAGTCCTGCTCGCAGCACGGCCCGGCATTACTCTGCAGCGGCACGTCGAATTGGAAACAGAAACCAATGAAGATCTATGGTGTTCTTTTTACATTAGTAATATGATGTTTAATTTAGCTGTTATCTACATACAACCCCACTCTAAAGACAGTACTTACATGAATTTATTCCATACAATAGAATCAAATGTTGACAGTTTGCGTGGGCGTACTATACTCTTAGGTGACTTTAACCTAAATAGTGCAACATTGATTGTGAGTACTTATTACTCCTATTTTTTGAATTACTGTGATTTAATGGATATAAATAATATTCAAAATTCACACGAAGGTAAACTTGACGTAGTCCTGGTGCAACAACATTGTCTAGCAATTGTTCAAAAGATCCCTGGCGGCGGCCTGGTGCCCCATGCTGATGCGTATCATCCGCCCCTTGACATTTTAATTGACTATAACATTTCTAGGCCTAGGAACATATCATCACATCTTGACCCAAGTAATCTAGATACAATAAGAGATTGGAATTTTTCCAAGGCCGATTTTAACCTACTTTACTATCGGCTGAAACATAGTGACTGGTCTCTTGTTTACAAAGCAACCGATGTAGATAATGCCGTTACAGCTTTTTACAGTGTCTTGTATGACATATTTGATAATTGTATACCCAAGAAGTTAAGATCTCATAAGAAGTCAAGGTCTTATCCTGTCTGGTATACGTCTGAAATTATTACACATATTTCCAAAAAAGCCTCCCAACACAAACTTTGGAAACTGACAGGTGATTTAAAGTATTATAATTCATTTAGTCAGTTGAGAAGTCTTGTCAAAAATCTTTCATCAAAAGCATATGAAAACCATATCAGAATAGTAGAACAAAATGTTAGAGTTAATCCCCAGCAATTTTGGAAACATGTTAAGAACCTAAAATCTAAAGCTGTTTACTCCACCACCATTTCCTACAAAGGGCAAGAACATAAAGGCGCAGACGCTGCTTTGGCATTTGCAGATTTTTTCTCCAGTGTCTTCCTACCAGTTATTCCATCACTAGACGCTGCTATAGCCATAAAAAATGACATTTCCCACTCTGCATCTCGAATTGATGTAAATGAAATTTCTTTGAATGAAGTAGATGCTGCGATAAATAAACTACGGCCAAAATGCGCTGTAGGCCCTGATAATGTACCTCCATATATTATTAAAGCTGGTAAAGAGTTTCTTGTCCACCCCATCCATTTTATTTTCAAACTTATTCTCAACACTTGCAAGTATCCTACCCTGTGGAAAATTACCCGAGTAATACCCATACCTAAGACCAAAGACTCGTCCAAAGTCGAAAATTATCGGCCTATTGCTATTCTCTCCTGCCTACCCAAACTCATAGAATCCATTTTACACAAGAAATTATCTCTCCAAATTGGTCCATACCTTACTGACTGTCAGCATGGTTTTCGTTCGCGGCGATCAGTTAACAGCAATTTGTTATCAATCGTAGATACAATTTCACGATATTTAGATGTAGGCTCCCAAGTAGATGTTATTTATTTTGACTTCCAAAAAGCCTTCGACCGCGTGGATAATGACATTCTTCTGGGAAAACTTACTTCTTTAGGCTTTACTCCTGAACTCCTTCGGCTATTTGCTGACTACTTCAGTGACCGTCAACAATTTGTTCGACACGGTTGTTATGTTTCCCCTCCTTACCATACCCGTTCTGGCGTAAGTCAAGGTTCTATCCTTGGTCCGCTGTTTTTTATTATAATGGTAAATGACCTTGAGGCTGTAGTTCGCCATTCTAAATGCCTACTTTACGCAGATGACTTAAAACTCATACGGCTCGTAAATGATGTTACCGATTGCGCCCTGCTACAAGATGATATTAATGCTGTACACAGTTGGAGTCTAAATAACAAATTGCTTTTTAACCTAACAAAATGCAGTGTTATGACTTTTTCCCGTAATCGATGTCCTCTGCACTACATCTATTCCTTGGGAAACTCGGCAATTACTCGCGTAAATTCCATTAAAGATCTTGGTATTGTCTTTGACTCTAAGCTTACTTTCAACCAGCATATCATATCACTTGCAACAGATTGCTTCAAAAGGCTTGGTTTTATTACCCGCAATACTAAAGATTTTCGTGATCCTACCGTCTTCGACATGTTATACACAGCCTTGGTCAGAAGCAAAATTGAATCAGCCTCAATTATATGGAACCCCCATGAAAAATCTTATATCCTTCTTTTAGAAAAGATTCAAAAAGCATTTCTACGTATCTCATATAGAAAAAGGTACGGGTACTACCCCTTCCTCTACCCTACTAAATACCTACTCGGTATGTTAGGCTTCAATTCGTTAGAAGTCAGGCGAAATACTGAGCTTCTTTCCACAACTTGCCAACTTCTAAGAGGGGAGTCTGATTGTTCAGACCTGATTGCAAGTATGTGTAACATATTTGTTCCTGATAAATACCTCCGAGGCCGTAGTCACTGTCTCCTTGCGGAGGTGACAGCCCATACTGTGGCGCACAAGCACTCTCCACTCGTCCGCGCGCAGGAGTTACTAAACAAGCTGTTATCCGTTGCACCGGACTGTGACTTGTTCTTTTTAAAGTTGCGTGAACTACACGCCTTTTTTCTAAATTTTTGTGAATGTCACATTTAATATTAGGTTTAGGTCTATATGCTTATGTTAATTTATATTTAATTTATTAGCGAAATGGTGATAAGATAACTGTAATGTTAATGAATATTTGTTCAATAAATAAATAATAATAATAATAAATAAATAATTTCTGATAAATAAGAATAGGTAGGTACAATGTCCAAAAAAAGCGGGTATTCTGGACTAACCTGGCGAAAACAACACGATCGCTTTCATGCAACCGCACTCGCTGCCGTCGGGTGCTATCTGCCGAAATCGGCATAGAATTTCCTGCAAAATAAATATACCGTTTTGTTAAAAATGTTCACATGTTTCCGGAGTATTTAAAAAAAACAGTAATGCGCGGTGGCTTAATCTGACCACCAAATTCTTAGGTTGCCGGTTTAAGTGGACACCTAATTATTTTATAATAATTACCTGAAGTGTGTTGAGCTCCAGATCAGCCAGCGGATCGGGCGGCAAACGCGCGCGCGCCGCTGGCGCTGCCAGTAACGGCCCCAGGTCCCAAGGCGCCGACCACTGAGCTAGGTGCAGTAGGAACAGGTCCTTCCACGCGGCGCGTAGCAGCACCAGCTGGTCTGCTGGCGTCAGTGCTTGGAAAGGGGCCAGGCACCGCACCCAGCGTACTGCCATGAATAGCAGGCGAGCGCTTGTCTCCTAAGAGAGGTTAGAAAACTTTAATGACCGGTGTTCTGCCGTAAATAAGAAGGTGCCTACAACTTGAACTAGGTATTTTTGATATTATACATCATGCTTAATATAACGTATTTGTGATGTGCCATAGTGCATAAGAACACATGTGAATGTTTTCAGTGAAAGGTACCTACCACATTGTCAGTTGCCGATTGCTGATAAGGTCCGTTTCTAAACGAATCTTTATGAAATTAGCGCCTTATCGACTACCGACAAAATAAAATGCACTCGTATTCCTACGTACATTTTAATGATAAATACCTACCTACTACATTTGCTACAGAATTGAAACACTATAGCAACAAATAGCATTGTTTTTGCCAAAATTTAGCACCAGTTGTTTTCGCCATATATGCTTGTTCAGGCAACCAAAAGAACAAAACAGCTGCACTACGTGTATAATTTTTAAGAAAAAAAAACCGACTTCATTTGGTTCCCGGTAAAAGTGAAATTAAGAATTTGTTTGAGTTAGCCAGTTTACTTCACAAATATCCAATACACCGCACGTGTACGATTGAAAATTGAGGAGCTTTCTTAATGTCCTAGGGCTTCCATCATTACATTTGAAGTATAATCATACGGAACTCCCTTGTAGACCTTTAAACAAACAAAATAACAATGTGTTAAATTGGATGACAGAGTGTAAATTAACGAGCATATTCATTATGCCATCCCTGATTATCAACATCAGGTCCACTCCAGCAAAATGATGGCCACAGTAAGAAAATGCCTAAGCTAATTATGAACATCCTCTAATCACAATTAACCTGCCGTTCAAATTTGAAGAGTTCTCTGAATTCTTCTAGAACTCCATCATCAGAATATAAATGAAATCAAAAAGATGAATGTCACAACTAGGATAATAAGTAGAGCTAGGTTTATTAACCAGTTCCACTTTGCGATCCCTGGTCTTCATCATCAGATCAAGTTCATCAAAATTTTGGCTCCGCCAAAACACTGTTTTAGTTACTTAAGGAAACCCTCAAATCAGAATGCATGTGCCGTTAAAATTTGAGGAGTTCTCTCAATCCCTCATGAAGCCCATCATCAAAATAGAACTATAATCAAATAGGACTATCTTGAAGGTATTTCTTTACAAAGAAAAGATGAATGTCTCAAATCGGATGATAAAGCTGGGAATTAACAAGCAGTTCCACTTTGCCATCCCTGGTCTTCATCATCAGGTCCACTCCACCAAATTGATGATGTTCGTAAAGAAATGCTCGAGTGTCTTAAGAAACTACCCAAATCATCATGCATGTGCCTTTCAAATTTGAGGAGTTCCCTCAGTTCCTCATGGATCCCATCATCAGAAATTGATTTTGAAAAAAAACGGAACAAATCTGGAACCACCTATTTTCAGAAAAAAAAAATATTTTTTAAAATCGGACGATAGTCCTGGGAATTACCAAGCAGTTCCACTTTGACATCCCTGGTCTTCATCATCAGGTCCACTCCACCAAATTGATGATGTTCGTAAAGAAATGCTCGAGTGTCTTAAGAAACTACCCAAATCATCATGCATGTGCCTTTCAAATTTGAGGAGTTCCCTCAGTTCCTCATGGATCCCATCATCAGAAATTGATTTTGAAAAAAACGGGACAATCCTGAAACCATCTATATACAGACAAAAAAATATTTTTTAAAATCGGATCATAGTCCTGAGAATTACGAAGCAGTTCCACTTTGCCATCCCTGGTCTTCATCATCAGGTCCACTCCACCAAATTGATGATTTTCGTAAAGAAATGCTCGAGTTTCTTAAGAAATCACCCAAATCAGCATGCATGTGCCTTTCAAATTTGAGGAGTTCCCTCAGTTCCTCATGGATCCCATCATCAGAAATGGATTTTGAAAAAAACGGGACCAACCAGGAACCGTCTACTTTTAGAAAACAAAAAAAAAATCAAATCGGTTCAGTAATGACGGAGTTATGAGTGAACATCCATTAAAAAAAAAAAAAAAAAAAAAATTCAGTCGAATTGAGAACCTCCTCCTTTTGAAATATTGAAGTCGGTTGAAAACTGAACAACAACGCCGATTCGAAAGTAGTCTCAACCCGCGTATCGTATCGAATGGGCGGGGAAAGTCAAGGCAAGCCGAGAAGTCACCCCTCGGCCGCCCAATCGGAAATGCTCGCCCGCCCCTTGAGTCAAAAAGCCACCTACTGTCAATGTACACACCCTCTTGAAGCTTTAGGTATCGTGAAGTTATTGACAACTACAGCGATTATTGTATATTTCACAATGTTAAATTTCGTACTTTTACTAAAAACAACCAATTGGAACATTAGGCCACTCCAGCTAGAACTATGACAAAATGACAAGCAGTAGGATATTTCTTACAATCTGGTTTATAGCGTCACTAATGTCACTATGACAGTCCTAAAGTGACCTAGGATTCCAATTGGTTGACTGTACCTACCTACTATTTAGTCAGGTAGTTAGGTAACATATGAATCATGTAAAGATGAATCCTAAATCAAGTTAAGGTATTTAATAAATTTAAACTACTACTACGTACAATATATCCATTTTAAAGATTAAGTATAGACTGGTGTACCTGCCTATATACTTATTATAACGGATCATGTTTGTAACTCCAAATCGTTTCAAAACGAGGAGCTCTAGACCGACGGAGACTCATCCTCTGGAGTGAAGGTTTGTTCGTTACGTTGCAAACGGATCAAATACCTACAGTAGGTTCAGCAGTAACCACCTACTTACACTTTTTCTATGAATGGATAAATAGGCTAAGTCCAACTAAAGTCTTCTTACTTGTAAGAGTTCCCATGTAGGCGCCAGCGGAGCCCCAAAGGCGCTCGGCGGAGGCCGAAGAAGCGAGGGGTCGCCTTGCAGCTGCAGTTGCTTTGCGCTCCACATCAGTTCCTAACAAAAAAAGATATTCGTTTCTAAATTGATTCGTAGGTACAGTCAAGTGTAAAAATATGGTGGTGCACATCTTACTCAAAAATATGTCCCATAGCACCTTATGCCGGTGTAATAAGAGCGTAGTACCATATTTATGAGTCGATTATGTCGAACCATATTTTTGCACTTGACTGTACAGCAGATAATTAGATGATCGAGATATTTCAACGTCTGCGTCTACAGTCTACGCCTTGGGTTTGAAACCTAAAACAACGTACGTGAAACCTAAAAAGACGTATACGAGTAATATAGCACAATTTTGTTTAATCTGTACTTATAAGTACTTCAATGGTAATTCTCGGATTTTAAATCAATGTTTCACAGACGAGCTGTATATTGAATTTGAGTATAGGTAATCTTCTCTCGCTTCGTCGGCGCCGCACGACCTCACTAACGACGGCGCGCTCACACCACACAGTCCTCACCTGGCACTTGTCACTGGACATCAGCATGTGCAGCAGCGGCGGTGGTGGCAGGAACGGCTCCGGCACCAGCGGCAGAGGGCTAACGGCGCCCGCACCGCCGGCGCCGCTTGACCCCGCCGATGACGCCGCACTCAGCGGCGCCGGCTCACTCATGCTGCTGCTCATGCTGAACTGTACCATACAAGTAATGAGTTTAAGGCTTTATTGCAGGAAATCCTTGGCACTGCATGATGATGAATTCGCGATTTACGAGTAGATAATTACCTACTATTGAGCAGAGCTAAGTATGTAGCTAAATAAAATATTGAGCCATTAAATTGTCATTCGTACGACGTGCAGCTTCGGCTGAATTTATAATTTATAATGTATGTCAGCTCTTACTTGGAAGTTGAAAGTCTGTGGCAGCGGAGCATACGGCGAGGGAGGTGACAACTTGAGGGCGTGCGGCTTGTGTGCGTGTCCCATGGGCGGCGGCAGCGCCAGCGCCCCCACGTGCAGCTTGGGCTTGCGCGGCCCGCGCTCGTGCTGGACTGCTGTTGCGGGGAAATACAACACTCAATAAACGTTGTAACTAGCCAATCTTAAAAAAATATGGAAAATATTCAAAGTTTACAAACCTAATCCTAGAAACGTTTCTCTTGAATTAATTTGTATAAGTTTATATGTGGCAGTGGCCATATCATGTTGAGAAAAAAATTTCTTATGAATCTTATGATGCATTAGTATATACTATTTACTAGCAAAATATATTACCTAATACTATACTACCTATACTATAGGTACCTAAATATAAACAGCTGCAGATATAGGTACAATGTCGGACCTGTACAAGTGCGATGCCAAGGTAATCCATTAATATTCCCATGATTACTCAGAGTCCTGCAGTCTCCAATGTGTGACTCCAATCGCGCAGTCATGGTTGATTAAATAAATATTTTAAGTTCCCCAAGCATTTGGTAATAAAGCTCTTAACAAAATACTTAAATTAAACACTTTAGAACGGATTAATCGCGTTTAGTCATCATCTTAACCCTGTGAAAACGAGTGCTGTAAAGGGCTCGAAACGTAGGATCATGGTGTAAACGCGATTAATCCGTTCTAAAGTGCTTAATTTCAATGAATATAACAATCGCGGTAACAGAAGACAATATTAAAATACTTAAAATTTAACAACGTTACAAAATCAATTCACAGGTTTTTTATGAATACATTAATACCGGTTAACTTCCACTGGCTATGGAAAGTTCGTGACAGTGTAACTTGGCTGTTGTTTTACACGGATTACGCCGTGAACCGCTTACGGCCCGGTAAGCCGGATCGGCTCGCCTATTATAATGCACCTACACCCTATAAGCTTGGCGTATTTGTGCTGCGTTACGAAATTGTTTTGAGATTAATTTTTGGTGACTTTTAATTGGATTTGTGGATATCATAGCATGGCTGGCAAAATGTTTGTTGTTTCTAGTACCTACTGAGTGATTTTTCAATTAGGACGTAATTAATACGAATTTTACAGTTCAGTCCATTCGTTAGTAGGAGATACGACTACGCGAGTACGCGGTTAAATTATCTACCATTCATATCACACTTTTGAATGCGGAATGTAGAAACAGATTTCTATTTCTACACTCGAGAGCAAAACTTCTAGTGACCCACTAGGATTTACTTGTATATAATCTTGAATACGAATACAGCTAGCGAATTAAAATAAATTGATCCTTTTAGACAATTTAATCGTCCTTGATTACATGTATAAAAACTTACTGATTGACGTAAAGTAATGGCGTGAAAAATAAAATCAAAATAATGGGGTTGTTTCAAAATTTAGAATTTTTAAGTTTTGAAACTGTCTTTGCTTTTGTTTGTCATAAAATCTCTTTATAAGTGTAGCAAATTTTTACTACATTAAAAAAAGTTCACGACATTAAATTTTCGCCATTTTCACTTTATAATTTTATACAAAACAAATAAATCATCAGTATCTAGTACATGTAATGTACTTAACTTGGATAATATTAAATGGTCTATAAATTTCTTGTAGTTCGCTAGCTCTATATATTTTCGAGCCATTAAAAAAAAGATGGTGACCCGAAACCGGACATACTTTTGCATGGTGCGTTGTTTAAGCAGTTAATGATTGATGCTGACTGCACTAAATCTATCAACAGCATAATAAAGGCTATAAAATGGTGAATTTCTGATTTCATCTAGCCCTAAACTTTGAAACTAACTTGATTTTCTGTGCTATCGTTTCTGCCATTCTGCGCACATCAGTCCTACTTAGATCTTAAAATAAACACACAAAAATTTTCGACTTTTAGGATTTCTCACAAATAAACAAATTTGCCTAAAAAGAGTACTATTATAATTCAAATTGCAGCGGCAGCACCGATAAATATTCTTCACGAAAGGTTAATCCGAGTATGCACAAAAGAGTGCCGCTCTATAAAACTTGATAGCGTTGTAATTGCATCGGTGCACCCCCGGATGACGTCACGCAAGCAGCTTACCGGACCGTCCATGAGAATGTCGCTATTGTGCCCGCACATGTCGCGAGCGCATACGTTGCGTTCCCGCCGTGGCGGGCACACTAACGCATAACATTACAGTAACCGAAGCGGGCGGGTATAGGTAGGATATTGGACTGTGGAGTTATCAATTAGGGCAAGGTCTGGCAAACCGTTTTTGTCGTGCTCGATTAGTCGGAGCATGACGTGTTTAGATTTGCAGCTAAATCATTCAACCAACCGGACTGGCATTGCCTGTCATTTTCTATACAAAAAAAGTCTGCCAAGTTTTGCAAGGGAGCCCCTCCCAATCCCAAATGTAATGGCTATTCGTACGTAACGTACAAATAGCTTTGTCAGATACACATTAGTACATACAATACAATGAGCATGATCGTTGGTCAAATGCTATCGGCAGAGAGGATCATCTCTCTTGCCGGTCCGGTTGGTTAAATTATCTAAGGCAGGTAAGGACGAAAATTCACCGCCTGTGGGAGAAAGTAGTATAATAATATTGGTTCATTCTACCAATCTTATCATACAACTTTCTCCACAGGCGGTGAATTATCGGTTGATTGTTCCACTTTTCTCGAAAGAAAATCAGCTATTATTAAAACTTTAACATTAGCTTCCATTTTATATCCATTCATTTAGCCACAGCCAACCAGACTCTACGTTAACTTCAACTTTGCACGCGTCTGCTTTATTTTCGCGTCACCGTTATTAGTATAACCGGCAAATATCTCTTTAACGTCCATATTTACTTTTGTGTAATAAAGTTGAAATACGCAAGTACAGGTAGGTAGATTTAAATATGAGGAAATAGAGGTAGGTACTTATAACCTATGGTGTTCTAAATCGTAAGTGTTTTCTTTCGGTTTCGTCACAAGTTTACTGTTCGTAAGCGCCAGCCCGCATAAATGCTATACGCGGCTTAAAGTGACGATTGCATTTGCAGGCGCTCTCTACCAGGCAGGTTTCAATATTTGGACGCACTGAGACTTACTACGAATCAAAATTAAAGACAAAGTAGAACGTGAAAATTGCTTATTCGCTATTCTGATTCCTGTGATCCCTATATTTATGTGAAGTAATAAAATAACATAAGATTAGATATCCTTAAAATATACAGGGTGTAATCGTTAAGTGTAGCCAGGCGATTATTCCGTAAATATAAGAAATATTAGAAATTTTCAAACTGATATTGAAAGTGCGTTACCTAATGAGTAATGTTGCATTAATAACTTTTTTGAAATAAAAGTATTAATATTAAAAATATTAAGTTTAAAGGTTCTGTTGACATCAAGAACTTTAGATACCTTCCTATCCGTACCAATACCAACCGTGGTAATTCTGAAAGGCAAGTTCACCTACGATCTTTATCTTGTCAACCGTAATTGATAAAGGCATTCACTTATTTACTCGTATATTTCCGCTACGACTACAAATTATAAAAACAAAACTACTTAATCCATACGATGATGGACTTCGTGCATTGAGTCCATTCAGCGCAGCTCGGGGCGCGACTGAAGCTATGTTGTTCACCTCTGTTTATGGGGCGCGTGTAATCCCGAAGCGAACACGTGCTTTTTTTCTCGGCCTTCACCCCTGCCCTTGCATCTCACGTTTAACCAAAACTTAACCATATCCTTGCACAACAAGGTTCAATGTACAATGCTCTTTGTTTAGGGATAGTAAGGGAGTTAGTTTCCACTGTGACGCGTATAAGCGAGATTTTAATTAAATGAAGGCGAATGAAACTTAGTTTGTTTATGATCCGTTGCAGTCATGTTGTTTTGGCTTGGGAAGGACGTTTGGGATGTCTTGTTTGTTTATTTTATTTCTCAAACAAGAAACTCACAGTCTGTATAATTTTCATTGACTGTTATGCTACGGTCGTAGCGCTACGTTGTAGCCGATAGGATGAGTTGAGTTTCCTGTTATGTAGCGAAAATGCTACGAGGCGCATCAATGTCCATGAGTAGCGTTGAATGGAAGTTACTCGTACAACTCATAAGTAACTGGTTTTTAAATTGGTTATGGCTAATAGAAAAAATATTTGTATTTAAGTTTTGTATGTACCTACATTGTAACTATCAAGTCGCTACTATCCACGTTGTAATAACTTGTAATAGATACGTATATTACTAGTAGTAAGCAGCATGCAGTTATACTGATTTATTATAACTAAGCCATTTAAGCGGACTTAACAATTAAAAGGAATTACACATGGCAATTAGCGTTAAGGGCGTATCTTAACATGGCAATTAGAAAAAACCTGGCAATTAGCGTCGAGGCTCTTAAAGAGAAACGTATTATTTAAAGTAAAAACAGGCCAAGAGCATGTCGGGCCATGCTCAGTGTAGGGTTCCGTAGTTTACCGTCCGTCACAACAGGCAAACTTAAAAAGTGTTTTAATTAGATACCATGAATCATGGTATCTGTTTAAAAAAACACTTTTTAAGTTTGTCTGTTGTGACGTCCATGATCAATATACTTATAATAATTAACAATTCGATGATACTTTCGATCACACCCGACCCTATCAACTCCGGAAATATCTTAACAGCGCGAAGTAGACCACGGTACAGCGCCATCTCTCGGGAAATTGGGTTACTAATTTATACAAACTGACTGACTGAGACGGGTTATGTATGTTGGGTTTTCGGGGGTAATTTTTATCCCGTGAATTGATTTGAATCACTGCATGAAGTTAGTATGCGAGTCTGTTTTTCATTGATATTTTTTATCACGTAATATACTTTATTTATAGGACGGTACTACTTATAGGCTATCATATAAATTTATAGAAAAAAAAAACAATATATTTAAGTTGAGAAAAGTTTTTATTTATTAAAAATAATAATAATGAAGTTAGGGTCAATGTTGTATTTTTCCTGTAATATTTCAGATAATATTAACGTTGTGTAAAAAAATCATATAAATTCCTTCATAAACTTCGGAGATAAAGTGGGGAAATGGTATTATTATTTTAATGTTCATTTATACATCAAAAAATTCATTGTTAAGAAAGAATAAAAAAATGTTTTAAAATGTGCAAATCTAGCCCTTTCAAATGATACCCCCCATGATCCAGTAACTAAACTGTAAATTTTGCCCCCTCTTTTATAGGGCATTTATCATTGAAAATAAATTAAAATATATAAAATGTCTTCTCTGTATGTGTCTGAATTAACTTTGTATATAACTATTCAAAATTTCAATTCGGTAGCTCAAGTAGTTCTCGAGATATTGAACAATGTGACAGACAGACAGACTGAGTCGCACTCGCACCATAAGGGTTCCTTTTTTATCATTTTGGTACGGAACCCTAAAATGGACATCTCACTATCTTTTCATTTTCATAACGATTTTGGCCCAGTCGTGCAGAATTTTGCTCGCAGAGAATGACCCTAGAAACTGCCAAAACTGTTACGATATCACATAGGCTACGGTGACCGCTTACCATCAGGCGGGCCGTATGCTTGTTTGTCACCGTCGTAGTATAAAAAAAAAAAAACATGGTTCGTGCTACTATCCTCGATTTGTTTTCGTTAAGGAAAGTGACGCAATGCGACAACGGAATAACTTATTAATACGAAATATTTATTGAAATTACGTATACAGTGTATTTATATGTATAACCTAATCCATCCTTAAGGTTCCATATATTTTCTAGTAGATACACCTTCTTAAATTTAAAAAAAAAACGGCCAAGAGCATGTCAGGCCATGCTCAGTGTAGGGTAGTAGTTTACCGTCCGTCACAATAGGCGAAATTAAAAAGGGTTTTAATAGATACCATGCTCATAACAATAAAACCTAAAAAGGTGGATCACCGCAGCTCTAACGACTTATACGGCCTTTTAACAGAGACAATACGTTTTGTTGAAAAAAATCAAACCAATCAAACCAATCTTGAAAGTCTTCATAAAGCTCTATGTTCATGATTATTTCATATTTTTTGGACTTGCGGTTCAAAAGTTAGAGAGGCACAAATTAAAGTTTTTCGGCTTTTTATAAAACCACTTTGTCGGCATGATTGATATGTATATTTATACCAAACTAGCTTTCCGCCCGCGACTTCGTCCGCGTATAATAGGGTTCTTCCTACAGAGTTTTATACCTTGTTTTATCTTTTTAAAATGTGACTTGATATAACCTACACATATATAATACAAATATTTTTTATTGCACTCCACAAAAAGTAATTAATACTACTGATAACGTTTAAGTTTTTTATTAGGTAGATGTTGGCAACAGGCGGTATTATCGCTAAAAAGCAAATATATGTCTCTTACAGACAACCATCCGGTTAAATAGCATTCAAATGATTACCTATATACTTGAATAACAAAGTTGAGTTGAAGTCTATGGATACAAAAGAAAACTTTCCGCCATAGAAACTTTCAACACTCTACCTCTTTATGGGTGGAATTTCCCAAAAAACCATGAAACCAGTTTTCTTTTATTTTAATAAGGAATCGATGCATAAAGTTGCAAGCTCAAAAAAATCTTTATTTCCCCGCTTTAACAATTTTCAAACCCGTTTTTACCCCCTTAGAAGTAGAATTTTCCAAAACTATGAAAACACTTTTCTTTTGTTCTAATAAAGAGTCTTTTCACAAAGTTTCAAGCCTTTAGCTCAAAAAGAATCTCCTTTTCCATACAAACTTTTAATCCTCATAGCAAACAACTTTTTTATATTTTAATAATGAACAGTCTTTGCACAAAGTTTCAAGTCTATAGCTCAAAAAAAATACCATTCTCAAACAAACATTCAACCCCCTTTCTACCCCTTTCGAAATTGAATTTTCCAAAACTTTGAAAACACTTTTTCAATACAGTTGCTCAAAAAGTGCCCTTTATTTGGCTGTTTTACGTGCGCAAAGTTTGTTTTTGCGAACTAGTGCTTTTTACTTTTCCAATCTTTTTAAATTTAGTTGTGTTCCAATTCATGACTGCTTACCGAAGAGTATTATTGTTCGTTAACTTTACCGGGGCGTAATAAAACTAAATAGCTACTATTAACGCAATAATATTAAAGATATTGATATTTCATATTTTAATAATTACTTCTTCATCATACTAATGATCATTCATTAAAAATATTAACATTGAAAACAGTTCTTATAAATCTGTGTGTATGAAACGGAACAGAGCCAACGAAACGTCAGTCAAAGTAGAGGCGTTTTTCAATCAGGTAAACATGTTCGTATGCCCTATAAAACATGATGGACGATACGATTTGTCACATGCGATTTATTATTTTGTTTATGAGAAATAATGATTATGAGATTGAAAATGACGAAGTAAAGAAGATAAGATAAACATTTTGAAGATGTTCTTAATATATCAACTGTATTACAATCGTGCCACGGAAATAATAATAAAACTTTCAAATTCGTTCTTATGTTTTTTAATTTTTTTCGCATCTGTATTGAAAAACGTCGTTCGATTCACGTGCGGATATGTCATTTTTCACTTGTCCCGAGTATTGCCACTCGCCTACGGCTCGTGGCAAGATACCTCGGGACTCGTGAAATAATGACGTACTTTCCGCACTAGCATCGAAATGTACTATTCTTTGATTTAAATAAAAAGTTTTTCCAAAAACATTCAAGGCTGTAGCTCAAAAAGTTTCAAAACTTTAGCTAAAAAGAAGCCATTCTCAAACAAACTTTCTACCCCCTTTTTAGTTTTTACCCCTTTAGGAGTAGAATTTCTAAAAAACATAAAAAAGAATTCTTTAGTTGTAATAAAGAGTCTTTACAAAAAGTTTCAAGTCTCTAGCTCAAAATAAATTCCATTCTCATACAATCTTTCTACCCCTTTTTTACCCCCATAGGGATTGAATTTTCCAAAACTATGAAAACATTTTTCTTTAATTGTAATAAAGAGTCTTTACACAAAGTTTCAAGTCTCTAGCTCAAAACAAAATTCCATTCCTATACAAACTTTCACCCCCCTTTTTACCCCCTTATAGGTTGAATTTCCAAAAACCATGAAAATATTTTTCTTTAATTATAATAAAGAGTCTTTGCACAAAGTTTCAAGTCTCTAGCTCAAAAAAAAAAATTCCATTTCCATACAAACTTTCAATCCCCTTTTCACCTCCTTAGGGGTGGAATTTCGAAAAATCCGTTCTTATCTCTTGCCTATGTACTAAAAGGAAGCTTTGGTAAAAATTTCAAGTTTCTAGTCGTAGCCGTTTCGGCTGTGCGATGATCGTAGATGAGGACAACCTCTTTTATATATATAGATTACACCTAGTCGCTCTACTAATTGTCGCTGAGCTAAGCCGCAGACGGACGGACAGACATACAGCCTTGGCGAAACTGTAAGGGTTCCTAGTTGACTACGGAACCCTAATCAAAAACCGTACCTGTCCACAAAATTACGTATAAATAAATGGCAGCTTTAAACGTGACAGCTTATTTGATAGGCAAATTGTTGTTATAGTTTGACAACCATATACCATATACAGTACATTTTTTAAAATTTATAAAGGCATACAAAGTTAAAACAAATGTCAGACTGTGGTGTTAGACAATACCTACGAAGTTTTAAATAAATCTCCGTCTCTACTTATATTAGACATGCTCTATTTAGTTATTTAAGGTATAAACATATTTTGTGTTTCATTGAAATTTTAGAATATACTTTTTAGATATAGGTAATAAAGATGAATTCCACAACAAGCAAATTAAATAACCAAAGTAACCAAGCCTTATTTAGTTTAAATACAGTGTTTGCCTCCACATCTTCAAGTTATGAATAAACAGACTCAATAAAGAAAAGCTTTAGGCACGTTTAAGTCGCATAAGCCTCTTCAAAAAGGCTCACTGAATCACATTTGGAGCGTTTAAAAGGGAGATTTAACTTCAAACATCTATCGGCTACGCCCCCGGCGAATTGAAAGCAAACAAAAAGTGTTTATGAAAAACGTAGCTCTGGCAAAACTATACATTTATGTTATTTTGCGGCCGCGGGCGGTTATCGGCCCCAATTATTTTATATACAAAACTCCGCAAACAATGGCCTTGTAAAAGCTTTTCAACGTAAAATGAAAACATTACACAATTTACACACGTAATTTCGAGCCTACTTATTTTACCTTTGTGGATCGCCTTTTAATTAATACCTATATAGTAAGAGTACATTACTGCAGACGCCAGGAAACTGCAATTCGAGAATTCATCTTATTTCTTTAGACTCAGCTTCCTTTCGTCCACTAATTGCTATGTCTGCCAACGAATATACTTATAAATAGTGTTTTTCTCCAGTCATGCGAAAAAAGAAACAATTGTATATTTATAGTTGGGATAATTTCACACAGTACTATCTTGACCCAAACCAAACTAAGCCAAGCTTGTGTACTATAGGTACTAGGCGTCCATACACACACACACACACAAATATATATACAAATATACATAACTCAGGAAAAAATATAAATATTCGTTATAAACACACAAATAAATGCCTCTACAGCCATAGTGCACCATTGATCTATTATAACAAGGTTGGTTTTTGTTTTATTATTTTAATTGAATTTGAATTTTGCTTGTCACCTGAATATAATATATGGCAAGTTAAGTAAAGCCCTGTTTAAGTTTGGGTACCTTACCTAGTTCTAGCGAATATTATAATAATAATACTGTGGGACAATAATACTGTGGGACAACAATTAACAGTTTTACGTACGAACGAACATTATACCTATTACCTATACACTTTCAACGTTTTTCGTTTAGAAAAGTCGATTTATTATTCAGATTTCAATTTGGCACGTAGACATTAAATTAATAAACACCATCAATTAAACTGTAACTTTATATTTAATGTTATTTTATTTTTGGAAAATACTAACAAAACCTTATTGTAACTTTAAATAGAGCATAAGTAGTAAGCACCTAGGAGTTAGGTACTGTCTAGGTAGGTACTCCCTACCCCGACACTTCGGGGGAGGTGGTGGTTAGTTATGTACACCGCTAACGTCCATGTAAATGGAGTTCTGCGGTCGATATAGTGACGTTCGCACCTGTTGTCGATAAAACATGGAAAATATCGTACACTTTAAACATTTTCATAACATGTGAAATTATTTCCTTGTATTATCTTGAATTGCAGCTGGAGTGACTGGCTGGTATAATCTCATTTTTTTAAATGTAAGACATATTATAAGTATCATTCACAACATAATATACACTTGCAAACAAATACAATGAGAAATAGTAGATTGTGGTAGTAGATACACCTGAGATAATTTGGCACTCGAACGAAGTGAGAGGACTGAGAGGTAAAATGGGTGCTTTCATCTCAGATAAACACTCTACTTTCCATTTCAACTAACGAGGAAGGTAAAAGACTGTAAGTACATTTCATAAAATTAATTTGTTAGCGAAGAAACTACCCAATGAAAAAATAGATATGTATATCGTTTGAAGCAAATATACGTACCAAACATTCCGTTAAAAAACTGTCAATCGCCGTTTTTGCCTCGTCTTTTATCGAGTCGGGAGTAAAATTAACGTCTGGAAAACATTTCTTTAATGTTATATTTGTTAACTATTTCCACGACCCGCCATTTACCCACGGCTCTACAGACCTAGCAACAAATCGCAAACAATATTCGATACAATCCCACAAAGTAGGCGCAACGAATTCAGTTTTTACTTGTAAAGAGCCCATTATTCAATTATTTCATTCATTTAATTGTCTACAGTTTCCGACAATTTTAATAGCTTTTTTCAAGAGGCGGACAGAGATAGCAATAGGTGTCTGTACCTCCATGAATCAATGGAGGTTGCTCATCGTAACGTTAAAAAAACTTTCATAATAAAATTACGGATAACACTCACGCACTCACTAAACACTCACTAAAATACGTGAATGTTATCCGTCATTTTATTATAATATTATGTCTCACGATAGTTTACATTCGGTAAAATTACTTTCCACCCTAGGGTAGGAAAAGCTATTTCCACTCGGTTCATGAATCATACTTTCCGAACAGGCGAGATGAAAACAAATAATTATATATTAATCATATTTGTCAAGACTGAATATGGTTCATGTTAGCAGTAGGTTACGTCTACGCCGTAGAGTGCTACGCTTCGTAGAGGCTTAGAAAAAAAGGCTATCAGGGCCCGGAGTCAAAATAACAATAATTGTCAACGCCAAACAAGTATGTAAATTATTACTTTTACTAACTAAAAAGTTTAAGTTTAGTTTACGACTTAATTCAGATAATATCGTCATTCAATTGCAACGGTTCATATCAAACACACGTATTTTTATCACAATAGGCGTGACATGTTTCGACTGCATCGGGCAGTCATCGTCGGACAGACAGAGTGGTGTTGTCACCTTCGCGGCTCGGGCATCACTCACCGACTGCCCGATGCAGTCGAAATATGTCACGCTTATTGTTATAAAAATACGTGAGTTTGAACCATTGCAATTTAATATCAGTATGACTCACGATAGTTTAAATTATAAGATAATATCGTGTCCAGTATTAGAAAGAGTAGACTGATCATGTGATTACCGATTATGATGATAAAGACACTGGTATAAACTGATATCCCCAAAAAAACTGATTGCAGTTGTGTAAGGTCCGACCGAGACTACTTGTTTCGGCCGAGACCGAGATTTTATAATACATATATACAAACGCGCATTTTCCACAAAAAAACATGTAATAATCAAGATGAAACTATCACTAAAACGCCACATTTACAGCCAATGTTTGAAAAAAAGTTATAATTTGCATTACGTACGATGACATGATACACTTTATAATTGCTTAAAATACTGGTGAGTACCCACCAAAATCGCAAAAAGGGCCAAGACAGAAAAGGCTGGGCCAGGGCCGAGAATCTCGGCCCTGGCCTTACCTGACCTTACTGTTGTGTTGCTCTTCATAACATATATGAGTTTAGACTTGTTCCTTTGCACAGCACTAGCGGGGTGGGGTGTGATTAATGACCCAATAATCCCGCCCCTAGCCTCCGGAGGCTCCACGAAGCTGAATTGGTGAACGGTCAAAAGGTTTATTGACTGACGACGGAAGACGCCTTTGTGGTAAGACGAATCTGTTATTTATAAGTACCTGGATAGTAAATCGATTATAGGTAAAACTTCAATAAAATAGACGAATTGGCGTCTATTCACATGTTCACATGTATTTTTCATCGAAGTTCACTAATGGCGATAGCTAATAATTTAAAGCTAAAGTACAAAAAGGTTCTCTTGTGCACTGTGGATGTTTAGCTACTTAAATTTAACTGTTATGATTGTCATGAAATAGTACATTTCGATGCTAGTGCGGAAAGTATGTCATTACTGCACGAGGCCCGAGGTATCTTGCCACGAGCCGTAGGCGAGTGGCAATACTCGGGACAAGTGAAAAATGACATATATCCGCACGTGAATCGAACGACGTTTTTCAATACAGATGCGAAAAAAAATAATACATAAGAACGAATTGAATTTTTTTTATTATTTCCGTGACACGATTGTAATACAGTTGATATATTAAGAACATCTTCAAAATGTTTATCTTATCTTCTTTACTTTCTCATTTTCAATCTCATAATAATTATTTCTCACAAACAAAATAATAAATCGCATGTGACAAATCGTATCGTCATGTCTTTATAGGCCCTTCGAACATGTTTACCTGATTGAAAAACGCCTCTACTTTGACTGACGTTTCGTAGGCTCTGTTCCGTTTCATACACATAGATTTATAATAACTGTTTTCAATGTTAATATTTTTAATGAATGATCATTAGTATGATGAAGAAGTAATTATTGAAATATGAAATATCAATATCTTTAATATTATTGCGTTAATAGTAGGTATTTAGTTTTATTACGGCTTGGTAAAGTTAACAAACAATAGCACTCTTCGGTAAGCAGTCATGAATTGGAACACAACTAAATTTAAAAAGATTGGAAAAGTAAAAAGCACTAGTTCGCAAAAACAAACTTTGCGCACGCAAAACAGCCAAAAAAAGGGCACTTTTTGAGCAACTGTATTGAAAAGGTAATTTATGAAAGCTTATTATTTTATAATAAATTAATTATTATTTGGGGCTTGTATTACACTGCTTCAAAGGCGATGGCGTGGCTTGCGAAATCTGACAGTTTAGACTAGGACGACGTGAAGTAGGTATAGGCATGAAAAAAAATACAGGGTTATTTTACAACTTGTTTTTGTCCTGTCATAAAATCTATTTATGATAATGGTGTCGGAAATATTCATTATGTTAAAAAAAAGTTCACTATCTTCAATTTTTGCCTTGCTTCTTATTCCTAGCATTTTCCCGGCGTATGCCACGGCGCAGAGATTTTTTCTTTATAGTTTTATACAAAACAATTAAACTAGCAGTAGTACTTACATGTAATGCGTTTTATTTGAGTAATATTAAATTGTCTATGTAATTCACTTTGTTTTAATATGCTAACTCTATTCGTTCCCACGTTATTAAAAAAAAATTTAGTGACCCGAAACTTTTGCTCTCGAGTGTACAATCGCTTAATTTCACTTCTGATTTATGAAGGTGCACGATTTTGGTGCCACGGAGTGTAGTTTATGAAGCGCTCAAACCTCGTCGTCACGTCGTATTGAGGGAGCATGACTGGCGAATGTCGGCGCCAAGAGGCGAGTGCGGTTCGTCTAACAAATTCTCGATCAAGATGTTAAATAACCGCCTTTTGGATCACTGGTTTACAAAGAGGAAAAGATTCAAATTGGTAAAAATCCTTTCATGATCTTGTACATTTTAAGTTGGGTACTTTACTTACCAGTGGCGGAGTGTCAAACTTTTTCTTTACAAGCCGGAGCTGATTTGGCCTGGTTTTCTTTGCGTCGTTAAAATAATGTGTTAGTTTGGCTCACGAAAGGGAAGCCGGCAGGAATCGAGTTCTATGAATGTTAGGTACCTACGTATTTAAACTAAAAAATATAGGTACAAAAAATAGGTTATCAGTCCCTAAGCTAGGTTTGGTAATATATTTATGTATACAGCCTGATTCTTAAGACGTGAGCAGGATTAACACCACGGTTTGAGTAAATGATTTTAATAATTTTTTTTTTGCCGATTACATGGTCAACTCGACAAATAAAATACTTGTGTCAACTTTTAAAACATCGTATCTCACTTGACATTGTCATAATGTAACAATTCATTATCTTCATAAACAAGGAGTTGTCATTACAGTTAAAAAAGTAATTAGCTGTTGTAATAAAAAGTGTACTTAACAAAAAGTTAAAAAAAAACGAACGAGACAGTTGTTTTAATTAAATCCTATGAACAATCGATTCATTAACATTAACTGCCTATGTAGGGTAAGCCCTGCTCAAGACTTCTAAATCACCATGTATAGCAGTCTGTTATGTTACTTAAATTACCTGTTTATTGCGTATTAATTGAACAAAAATCAAGAATCATTTTGGTAAGAGATGATGATGTTCGAGTAGTAGAGTTTAACTTGTTTAGTGTAAATACGATGGTGAGAGCGACTCCATTCAGAACATCGTTAATTTAAAATTAATTGTACAAGGTATTATACGTGTTTTGGTAGCCACCAATGTTATTACCGCTCCATAGATGCGCATCAGAATCATCGCGTGGAAAATATCCAGTGAGAACGACCCCGTGTCCCGATCCCGACATTCGTTCCGACGTTAATTCCAGCCGCATTTGTTCCATTACATTTCCGACACAAAGTAGATACGCGTTTGCCGACTTGACTAGGTGGATGCGACCAGGCGAACGGCCGATGAAAGGGACCGAGCGAGCGCTCCCTTTGCAAGCAAAAAGGACGAAGCATCAAAAGTGAGAAAGATGTATTCAGAAGTGAAATAGTCTGCTGGCTGAGCACATCATCATTAACGAGCCAGAGAGGGCGGAGGGCAGCGAAGAGGCAGAGGGGGAGCGCCAGGTGGGCAGCCTCCCACGCTCCGACACACCTGCGCGCAAAAATGCTCCTTAACGTAACCACCTCCAGAGGACATATCTGTATCAAAAGCGCTGCGGAGAACCACTGGTCTCAGGGAATATTTTCGAGTGCGCCGACATAAATATGAGAAATATCCAGGTTTTTATTCACCTTCCACCCTGCGGAGTCCGTCCGGGCCCGGACAAACATCTCTTATAATAGATGTCCAACAATGTCGAGATGACAACGGGGTTTCTCACATTCAAAGTTTTATCTTTGTTTTTAGACAGGATAGGGTCACAAAAGCTTTGTTAATTGTTATTTAATTCACTAACAGCGCTGTTTACCGTAATAATGTTGTTTTCAAATGTAATCTAGAATGTAGTATTTCGCAAAACGTATCAGCATTGCGATACAACGAGGAAATGCCGCCAGCATCCCAGGTATAATGCCTCAAGGACCTACTTTAGATTTAAGGTAGATATAGGTAGAGAGAGGTATTTTGAAAATAAATATAACATTTATTATTCAAAAGAGTAAATTCACATAAACACTAGTAGGTGTTAATATTTTTAACTTCAAAACAGTTAAGTTGTGTTTCAAAACAGTTGTTGTTTGCCTCTTCTTTTGTTCGCTGTATTCTCTGTATTTACTTTTACTATTTGAAGTGTGCAATAAAGAGTATTTGTATTGTATTGTATTGTAAGTTTGTTTCCTAAAGTCCTCCGATCAGCCTGATATCACGATTATACCTATATATAGGTACCTACTTTTTATCATGTTTAAGTACCTACATACAACCTAACTTGCGATACAACGAGGAAATGCCGCCAGCATCCTAGGTACAATGCCTCAAGGACCTTCTTTAGATTTAAGGTAGGTAGAGGTAGGTAGTTAGGTAAGTTACACTTACTGTATATATTTCACCTAACTTAACATCCATAAGCTGTTCATGAATTATCCAAAGCAAATTGTAGCTGTTGTATATTTTAATCGCATTTAATAATTCAACCTTCCAAACAAAGTTACTTATAAAAGTTTAAACTGCGCATAGCACGAGCATCGAAATCCCCTCAAAAAGTTGTCGAAAGTTACCGGCAGCGGTTTTTGAACGGCGCGGTCGGCGGTCGGGTTGCCTCGTCTGTCGTCCAAGTTTGAGTGCAACGCGCTTATTCCGCTATACATAACTTTGTTCGCTACGGTAAGTTTAGTGGGAAACTTAGGTGTAGTAAATGCATTTATTATTGTATCTAGGTTAATGTACAGGTCCTGCAAAATTCTTAGAAATTATGTATACTAACTTTTGAACTTTACTAAAAGAAACCTAAATATCTATAAATACATAAATAATAATTATTATTTCACAAATTGTATTGTAGGTAATTAGTGTAAGAATATTTAATACATTAACAACAAAATACCTATGTAAACATTATTACCTATAATAAAGAAAATAGGTAATATTACAACTATTATAAGTATTATAACAAAAAAAAACAATAAACGATTCACGTGCGAACAAATTAGCTACAGCGGAATTAATTAAAATCACGTAAACTTACAAAAAACATCCCCCTAACCAGATGCAGGATATTATCCCATTAAGCATTTTATTTTATTTGCTATGACAGTGCAATAATTTGTTCACGCACAACATTAAAATTAAATTAGAAAAAAAAGAGATTCACCCCTGCCGTGATATTTTAGTTCAAATTCGTATAAGCACAGGGTATGGTACGTTTTGAAATCGACCTTAAGTTTAATATGAATAAAGTATATAACCATTTTATAAATTGCAAGAAGATCCGAGGATTTTAAACCAAGTGGCAGATTTTCTACATAATATTTACAGGAGAAGCTATCGGTCGGGAGAGGCACGTAAATCACATAAGAGGATCGAAGGTAGGTAGGGTAGGGTCACCCTTTTGTCCTTTGATGAAATCGGTACCCATCTCGAATTTATTGTCCAAATATGATTTGGAAAACGAGGTTTCGAAGTGTTATGTGTTATAAAATAGATCATATATAATGTAGTAGGTTAAAGAAAATATTGACACTTAGTGTATGACAGATAAGAAAAATACAGAGAAAATATCTCAACCACTAATTAATATCACTACATAGTATATAATTTTTAAGAAAAAAAACCGACTTCATTTGGTTCCCGGTAAAAGTGAAATTTTGAATTTGTTTGAGTTAGCCAGTTTACTTCACAAATATCCAATACACCGCACGTGTACGATCGAAAATTAAGGAACTTTCTTAATGTCCCAGGGCTTCCATCATTACATGTGAAGTATAATCAAACGGAACTCCCTTGTAGACCTTTAAAACAAACAAAATAATGTGTTAAATTGGATGACAGACTGTAAATTATCGAGCAGTTTTATTATGCCATCCCTGATTATCAACATCCAGCAAAATGATGGCCACAGTAAGAAAATGCGTAAGCTAATTATGAACACCCTCTAATCACAATGATGATGATGTGCCGTTCAAATTTGAGGAGTTCTCTGAATTCTTCAAGAAACCCATCATCAGAATAGAAATCAAATCAAAAACATGAATGTCACAACTAGGATAATAAAGTTCTAGGTTTATCGACCAGTTCCACTTTGCCATCCCTGGTCTTCATCATCAGGTCCACTTCATCAAAATGTTGGCTCCCCCAAAACAATGTTTTAGTTACTTAAGGAAACCCTCAAATCAGAATGCATGTGCCGTTAAAATTTGAGGAGTTCTCTCAATCCCTCACGAATTCCATCATCAAAATAGAACTATAATCAAATAGGACTATCTTGAAGGTAGGTATTTCCTTACAAAGAAAAGATGAATGTCTCAAATCGGATGATAGTCCTGGGAATTACCAAGCAGTTCCACTTTGCCATCCCTGGTCTTCATTATCAGGTCCACTCCTCCAAATTGATGATGTTCGTAAAGAAATGCTCGAGTGTCTTAAGAAACTACCCAAATCATCATGCATGTGCCTTTCAAATTTGAGGAGTTCCCTCAGTTCCTCATGGATCCCATCATCAGAAATTGATTTGGAAAAAAACGGAACAAATCTGGAACCATCTATTTTCAGACAAAAAAATATTTTTTTAAATCGGATGATAGTCCTGGGAATTACCAAGCAGTTCCACTTTGCCATCCCTGGTCTTCATTATCAGATCCACTCCACCAAATTCATGATTTTCGTAAAGAAATGCTCAAGTTTCTTAAGAAATCACCCAAATCAGCATGCATGTGCCTCTCAAATTTGAGGAGTTCCCTCAATTCCTCATGGATCCCATCATCAGAAATAGATTTTGAAAAAAACGGGACCAACCTGGAACCATCTACTTTAAGAAACCAAAAAAAAAATTCAAATCGGTTTAGTAATGACGGAGTTCTGAGGTAACATCCATTAAAAAAAAATATATATATATAATAAAAATTCAGACGAATTGAGAACCTCCTCCTTTAGAAATATTGAAGTCATATTAAATAATATTTAAAGCGGGTCACTCACGTAATTTAGTCGATTTCAAAAAAATCGACTAAATTACGTGAGTGACCCGTTTTAAATATTATTTAATATGTTCGAGTCTCACGAGAGTTTTATAGTTAAAATATTGAAGTCGGTTGAAAACAAAGTCGCTTCCCGCTGTCTGTATGTATGTATGTATACTTAAATCATTAAAACCGTAGTTTTAAAGATTTGAGCATACATACATACATTAAGGTTTTTATGTATAATAATAACCTGTGCGAAGCCGGGGCGGGTCGCTAGTTATTAAATAATACAGTAGGCAAAACTGTAGGCAGGTACCTAAGTGTATTATTATTTATCCTAGTAATGTATCATTATGCGTGCGTTAACGTAAATTAAAATGTTAAGTTATCTATTCATATATTATCGCCTAAGCCCACAGCGCTGCATATTATCATTAAAATTTTCACACACCACTTAAAACCTTCATTACCAACCATAACAAATATCCTCATACAGGTAAAACATCTATTACATTTATTGCTACACAAGCGTCACTAAAATCACTATTATACGACCCTTTGACGTCACCCTCACGCGCCCCTAACCGAGCAGGGGTGGCCAACCTAGGTGTCAACACGTGTTCTGATCCTAAACAACGATCGAAAACTACACCATCAACATTGGACTCTAAAGTTAAGACGATAAGAGCACTGATATAGCGCCTCCTATAGCGGTACTCGAAATGCATCCACTGTACTCGATTTGATACGCATCCGACGAGCTTTTGAACACCGTAACACGCAACAGAGAGCTTTGTAAAGCAATAAAAACAATTTGGAACAGTGTAGTCGTTAGGGGTTCATTATGTTTAATAAGGTATTCATTGGTCATGGTAAATTTCGGAAATATGTCCCTAATAGTTAATTAAAATTATATATTAAGAGACTTCAGTCTTCACCTACTTCCATAAGATCAAAAACGTAGGTACTCGTACTTCCCTATAAACGTGAAACTCACGAGTGTGGAAGCAAGGCCCGATTAACAATAATCATTATCTCATACCTTTGGCGTTTTCTATGATTGAGACTACACTCGAGAGCAAAAGTTTCGGGTCACAACATTTTTAGGGTTCCGTAGTCAACTAGGAGCTCTTATAGTTTCGCCATGTCTGGCCGTCTATCTGTCAGCGGCTGAGCTCAGTGATTGTTAGTACTAGAGTGCTGAAATTTGGTACGAGTATACAAATCAATCACGCCAACAAAGTGGTAAAATGAAAAGTGAAAAAAAAAAATTAGGGTACCTCCACTAAACGTAAAATGGGGTTGTTTTTTTTTTCGTTTAAACCCTAAAAAATGATGCGATAGGTATTTGAAAAATAATAGGGGTATGCAAAAATTTTTTTTGCTAAAGTGAATATTTCCGACCGAATAGACAACCGGTTGGCGTAGTTGGTAGTGACCCTGACTGCTAAGCCGATGGTCCTGGGTTCGAATCCCGGTAAGGGCATTTATTTGTGTGATGAACACCGATATTTGTTCCTGAGTCATGGATGTTTTCTATTTATTTGTTATTATATATATCGTTGTCTGAATACCTGTAACACAAGCCTTCTTGAGCTTACTGCGGGACTTAGTCAATTTCTGTAAGAATGTCCTATAATATTAATGAATTAATTTCCGGAAATAATCGCTTCGCACTTGTAACAAAAAAATGTCCCCCCCCCTCCCCCTCTAACTTTTAAACCGCAAGTCCAAAAAATATGAACAAAATCATAATAATTTTTAAGAAAAAAAAACCGACTTCATTTGGTTCCCGGTAAAAGTAAGAATTTGTTTGAGTTAGCCAGTTTACTTCACAAATATCCAATACACCGCACGTGTACGATTGAAAATTGAGGAGCTTTCTTAATGTCCTAGGGCTTCCATCATTACATTTGAAGTATAATCAAACGGAACTCCCTTATAGACCTTTAAACAAACAAAATAACAATATGTTAAATTGGATGACAGACTGTAAATTAACGAGCATATTCATTATGCCACTCCAGCAAAATGATGGCCACAGTAAGAAAATGCCTAAGCTAATTATGAACACCCTCTAATCACAATTAACCTGCCGTTCAAATTTGAAGAGTTCTCTGAATTCTTCTAGAACTCCATCATCAGAATATAAATCAAATCAAAAAGATGAATGTCACAACTAGGATAATAAGTAGAGCTAGGTTTATTAACCAGTTCCACTTTGCGATCCCTGGTCTTCATCATCAGATCAAGTTCATCAAAATTTTGGCTCCGCCAAAACACTGTTTTAGTTACTGAAGGAAACTCTCAAATCAGAATGCATGTGCCGTTAAAATTTGAGGAGTTCTTTCAATCCCTCTTGAAGCCCATCATCAAAATATAACTATAATCAAATAGGACTATCTTGAAGGTATTTCTTTACAAAGAAAAGATGAATGTCTCAAATCGGATGATAGAGCTGGGAATTAACAAGCAGTTCCACTTTGCCATCCCTGGTCTTCATCATCAGGTCCACTCCACCAAATTGATGATGTTCGTAAAGAAATGCTCGAGTGTCTTAAGAAACTACCCAAATCATCTTGCATGTGCCTTTCAAATTTGAGGAGTTCCCTCAGTTCCTCATGGATCCCATCCTCAGAAATTGATTTTGAAAAAAACGGAACAAATCTGGAACCATCTATTTTCAGAAAAAAAATATTTTTTTAAATCGGACGATAGTCCTGGGAATTACCAAGCAGTTCCACTTTGACATCCCTGGTCTTCATCATCAGGTCCACTCCACCAAATTGATGATGTTCATAAAGAAATGCTCGAGTGTCTTAAGAAACTACCCAAATCATCATGCATGTGCCTTTCAAATTTGAGGAGTTCCCTCAGATCCTCATGGATCCCATCATCAGAAATTGATTTTGAAAAAAACGGGACAATCCTGAAACCATCTATATACAGACAAAAAAATATTTTTTAAAATCGGATCATAGTCCTGAGAATTACGAAGCAGTTCCACTTTGCCATCCCTGGTCTTCATCATCAGGTCCACTCCACCAAATTGATGATTTTTGTAAAGAAATGCTCGAGTTTCTTAAGAAATCACCCAAATCAGCATGCATGTGCCTTTCAAATTTGAGGAGTTCCCTCAGTTCCTCATGGATCCCATCATCAGAAATGGATTTTGAAAAAAACGGGACCAACCAGGAACCGTCTACTTTTAGAAAACAAAAAAAAAATTCAAATCGGTTCAGTAATGACGGAGTTATGAGTGAACATCCATTAAAAAAAAAAAAAAAATAAAAAAAAAAATTCAGTCGAATTGAGAACCTCCTCCTTTTGAAATATTGAAGTCGGTTGAAAATAGAGCTTCATAAAGACTTACGTGGAAAATTATTGTGAACTTAGTAAGTTTACCCATTTTAGATGTTTTGCAAAAAAACGTATCTTCTCGGATAAAAGGACGTAAAAGTCGTAAGAGCTGCATAGATACTCCTTTTCAACCGACTTCAATATTTCAAAAGGAGGAGGTTCTCAATTCGACTGAATTTTTTTTTTTATTTTTTTTTTTTTTTTTTTTAATGGATGTTCACTCATAACTCCGTCATTACTGAACCGATTTGAATTTTTTTTTTGTTTTCTAAAAGTAGACGGTTCCTGGTTGGTCCCGTTTTTTTCAAAATCCATTTCTGATGATGGGATCCATGAGGAACTGAGGGAACTCCTCAAATTTGAAAGGCACATGCATGCTGATTTGGGTGATTTCTTAAGAAACTCGAGCATTTCTTTACGAAAATCATCAATTTGGTGGAGTGGACCTGATGATGAAGACCAGGGATGGCAAAGTGGAACTGCTTCGTAATTCTCAGGACTATGATCCGATTTTAAAAAATATTTTTTTGTCTGTATATAGATGGTTTCAGGATTGTCCCGTTTTTTTCAAAATCAATTTCTGATGATGGGATCCATGAGGAACTGAGGGAACTCCTCAAATTTGAAAGGCACATGCATGATGATTTGGGTAGTTTCTTAAGACACTCGAGCATTTCTTTACGAACATCATCAATTTGGTGGAGTGGACCTGATGATGAAGACCAGGGATGTCAAAGTGGAACTGCTTGGTAATTCCCAGGACTATAGTCCGATTTTAAAAAATATTTTTTTTTCTGAAAATAGATGGTTCCAGATTTGTTCCGTTTTTTTCAAAATCAATTTCTGATGATGGGATCCATGAGGAACTGAGGGAACTCCTAAAATTTGAAAGGCACATGCATGATGATTTGGGTAGTTTCTTAAGACACTCGAGCATTTCTTTACGAACATCATCAATTTGGTGGAGTGGACCTGATGATGAAGACCAGGGATGGCAAAGTGGAACTGCTTGTTAATTCCCAGCTCTATCATCCGATTTTAGACATTCATCTTTTCTTTGTAAAGAAATACCTTCAAGATAGTCCTATTTGATTATAGTTCTATTTTGATGATGGGCTTCATGAGGGATTGAGAGAACTCCTCAAATTTTAACGGCACATGCATTCTGATTTGAGGGTTTCCTTAAGTAACTAAAACAGTGTTTTGGCGGAGCCAAAATTTTGATGAACTTGATCTGATGATGAAGACCAGGGATCGCAAAGTGGAACTGGTTAATAAACCTAGCTCTACTTATTATCCTAGTTGTGACATTCATCTTTTTGATTTGATTTATATTCTGATGATGGAGTTCTAGAAGAATTCAGAGAACTCTTCAAATTTGAACGGCAGGTTAATTGTGATTAGAGGGTGTTCATAATTAGCTTAGGCATTTTCTTACTGTGGCCATCATTTTGCTGGAGTGGACCTGATGTTGATAACCAGGGATGGCATAATGAATATGCTCGTTAATTTACAGTCTGTCATCCAATTTAACACATTGTTATTTTGTTTGTTTAAAGGTCTACAAGGGAGTTCCGTTTGATTATACTTCAAATGTAATGATGGAAGCCCTAGGACATTAAGAAAGCTCCTCAATTTTCAATCGTACACGTGCGGTGTATTGGATATTTGAAAAGTAAACTGGCTAACTCAAACAAATTCTTAATTTCACTTTTACCGGGAACCAAATGAAGTCGGTTTTTTTTTCTTAAAAATTATCAACCGACTTCAATATTTCAAAAGGAGGAGGTTCTCAATTCGTCTGAATTTTTTTTTTTATTTTTTTTTTTAATGGATGTTCACTCATAACTCCGTCATTACTGAACCGATTTGAATTTTTTTTTTGTTTTCTGAAAGTAGACGGTTCCTGGTTGGTCCCGTTTTTTTCAAAATCCATTTCTGATGATGGGATCCATGAGGAACTGAGGGAACTCCTCAAATTTGAAAGGCACATGCATGCTGATTTGGGTGATTTCTTAAGAAACTCGAGCATTTCTTTACGAAAATCATCAATTTGGTGGAGTGGACCTGATGATGAAGACCAGGGATGGCAATGTGGAACTGCTTCGTAATTCTCAGGACTATGATCCGATTTTAAAAAATATTTTTTTGTCTGTATATAGATGGTTTCAGGATTGTCCCGTTTTTTTCAAAATCAATTTCTGATGATGGGATCCATGAGGAACTGAGGGAACTCCTCAAATTTGAAAGGCACATGCATGATGATTTGGGTAGTTTCTTAAGACACTCGAGCATTTCTTTACGAACATCATCAATTTGGTGGAGTGGACCTGATGATGAAGACCAGGGATGTCAAAGTGGAACTGCTTGGTAATTCCCAGGACTATCGTCCGATTTTAAAAAATATTTTTTTTTCTGAAAATAGATGGTTCCAGATTTGTTCCCTTTTTTTCAAAATCAATTTCTGATGATGGGATCCATGAGGAACTGAGGGAACTCCTCAAATTTGAAAGGCACATGCATGATGATTTGGGTAGTTTCTTAAGACACTCTAGCATTTCTTTACGAACATCATCAATTTGGTGGAGTGGACCTGATGATGAAGACCAGGGATGGCAAAGTGGAACTGCTTGTTAATTCCCAGCTCTATCATCCGATTTGAGACATTCATCTTTTCTTTGTAAATAAATACCTTCAAGATAGTCCTATTTGATTATAGTTCTATTTTGATGATGGGCTTCATGAGGGATTGAGAGAACTCCTCAAATTTTAACGGCACATGCATTCTGATTTGAGGGTTTCCTTAAGTAACTAAAACAGTGTTTTGGCGGAGCCAAAATTTTGATGAACTGGATCTGATGATGAAGACCAGGGATCGCAAAGTGGAACTGGTTAATAAACCTAGCTCTACTTATTATCCTAGTTGTGACATTCATCTTTTTGATTTGATTTATATTCTGATGATGGAGTTCTAGAAGAATTCAGAGAACTCCTCAAATTTGAACGGCAGGTTAATTGTGATTAGAGGGTGTTCATAATTAGCTTAGGCATTTTCTTACTGTGGCCATCATTTTGCTGGAGTGGACCTGATGTTGATAATCAGGGATGGCATAATGAATATGCTCGTTAATTTACAGTCTGTCATCCAATTTAACACATTGTTATTTTGTTTGTTTAAAGGTCTACAAGGGAGTTCCGCAAGGGGGTTCCGTTTGATTATACTTCAAATGTAATGATGGAAGCCCTAGGACATTAAGAAAGCTCCTCAATTTTCAATCGTACACGTGCGGTGTATTGGATATTTGTGAAGTAAACTGGCTAACTCAAACAAATTCTTAATTTCACTTTTACCGGGAACCAAATGAAGTCGGTTTTTTTTTCTTAAAAATTATTTATTGTTAATGAACATAGTATCTTTTAAAACCCTTTTTAAGTTCGCTTATTGTGATTGTGGCGGACGGTAAACTACGGAACCCTACACTGACCATAGCCCGACATGTTCTTGGCCGATTTTTTTAATAGCTCGAAAACGAATTTATAGACAATGTAATATTACTCAAATAATGAACATTACATGTTGGTACTACTGATAATTTATTTATTTTGTATAAAACGATAAAGTAAAAACAGCGCCCCTTTGCTTGCAAACTGAAAATTGATGCCAATGTTTTTTTTAATATTTCCTAAACTTCTTATGAATAGATTTAATAACAGTAATAGACAGTTGCGAAACTAAGAAATTCTAAACTGTAAAACAACCCTACAATTTTGTTTTTTTCTGTATTCGTATTCAAAATTATACTATATGTACAAGTAAACCCTAGTGATCCGGATCTGTTTGCTCTCGAGTGTATGTTGTAATTGTTTTCCCAAATCGGTGTAATGTAGTTAACACGTTTCTGTTAGCTTTTCGTTTACTTCCGTAATTTGAAATTGTTTTCTTGTGGTGATTGCCAAAACTCTTAAATTTTTTGATAATGATAGCTTAAAGCGCAGGGTTTTTTGTTGTTATATCTTTAATGGTGTAATTTTACCCGCATAAACTTTGTAGGTAGCAAAATTATAGACAGAGAGGTGAAATTGGTCCACCTAGCAACATTCATTTGGGGACAAGATTAGACAAAAACTGGGTTAAGATTGCTCCCCATGTTCAAGTTGATATATGTGTCTCAAAACAGAATAACTTTAGTTAATAGAGAAAATTTTTTTGTTTTGCTGTACTATTTTTTTTTTTTTTTATACTACGACGGTGACAAACAAGCATACGGCCCGCCTGATGGTAAGCGGTCACCGTATAATTATAATTATCAACATGTTGTTTTATTTACCATATAGATTTTGATTCCCATTGCAGATGTTTGGGAAATGCGACATAAACGGCTGTATCTTTTGATTGATTGAGTTGACGTAGAGGTTAGGTTTTTTCACATCTTCAAGGGACCGCAGACCTGTTTTTGCGATAATTTCAACTTGCTACCTCTACGCGTTCCCGAGATAAAGTGTCTTAATTGACAGCAAGTAAATGACTTAGGCATTGAGGTTAAACAGAATTTCAGATATACAGTAGGTTCCTTCTCAAATACAGCAAGTTCGTATGTGGCAAATAATCATTGAAAAGGCTTGTCTATGATTTAGGATTTGGTTTATACCAACAAGTTGTGATGTGCGAGTGTCTCAGAAACGTTGACTTACAATTTGTTTAATGCGTAGTTAGAAGGGTAGTTAGTTAGTTAAGTCATTCACAATAAAATCAACTAGACTGAAGAAGATCACATTCTTTAGAACTTCCCACGGTTTAAAATTGAGAAATATCTTCATAATCAAAAGTATCTAAGAGGTACAATTCAATTATCATATTAATAAGCCTGCGGCTCCTAGATAACAAATCGTGCGCTCCAATAAGAAGAAACATGAAAATTGCTGCGAAAAACGATCAAAACGGTAACGAGGCCGCGTTTCAATTCATTACCTTCCACAAAAGAACTTCAAAAAGGTAGCGTTGTACAATCAAAACCTGAGCGCGAACCGTTAAATTAAAAATAAATATTGCGAAACGTCAGTATGTTACGGTACGGGTCGGGCGGGAAAAAATATTCGGGGTAAAATTCGGAAAACGCCAGACTAGCCGGTGTCGGTTCACAAGGGCGGTGTGGGGTAAGGTGAATCTTTTTGTGAAGTGAAGAGAATTAATTTAACCCGCTGCGGGGTAACATGACATGGCCGTAATTGAAAAGTTTGCCCCTCGCCGCCGGCGGCTGCTTGACGCCGTCGTCGACTTAGGTTTTATGGCAAGCCTTTATCGTAATTGGGAAAGCCTCTACAAAAAGTCGAGATTTATAAACCACTATCCTTATTTTCTAGATAATAATGTTAGTTAAAAGAGAACATCAAGAACGTATCTACTAGATAATCATGTTTAATTGCAAATTGCAATTACTTTGTTCTATACTACAAGTCACTTATCTTAACACCATAATGTCACTATTTTCAAATTCCCAAACAAAATCGTTACAAAAAATCTTTCGCCAAACAGTGAATGGTACTGACTGTTGAGAAAATCACTTCTAAAGGCACCTGATTAACTTTCCAAGTGCACACCCTGGAAAAAGCTTTTTGAATCAAACCCTTTAACTTTTACGTCGAAAATTGATAAGTACGATTATTGAGAGGAGTCTCTGGCTTGGTTGCGGACTGATCGATTTTTAATTAATTTTATGAAGTTAAATTGGGGATTATGTTTTATTTGATCGCGCGAGTGAGAGGCTTTATTGGCACTACGCTTTTATAGATACCTACGTCAGTACGGATACGATTATAAGATGTGTTAGTCAGATACTTAAGCCGAAAGCAAACCCTTATCTATCACTGTTAACCACAACTTAGTGTTTTGTTATCGGGCCGCGGCTTGGCAAAAATAATATAGTTGAGTGTATTGACGGCATTTTATCCTTGATTAATTTATGCCAAACAATAATTCCGCTTCTATAAAATTAAGAATCCCTATGGAAGATACCCATATGTGTAGCTGTAACGTGTCAGTTATGTGTTATGTCCATACCATACCATAAGCATACCTTCATATATGTATAGTTATTAGTTAGCATTCCATACGTCTTTGCCATGAAAAATTCATGGATACAGATTTAGAGATTTTAAAATGTAAGTATCCAGTTATTTATGTGAAGTAGTTCACCAGCATCCACAAACAAGAAAAAAAAACGATATGCTACCTAGAAAACAAAAACTTCACAAATCAATTTTCTATACGTGGATCCCCTGATCAGGGAAACAATCACGCACTATGGCAGTATAATTATAATTTCTTAGATACCGGCACTCGGCTATCGGACGTGACCAGCTCTGTTGACTCGGCGCGGCGATCTTCGATGTTTGCCGACGCTGTTGGAGTTAGCGTGTTAGCTGATTGGCCGACGGGCGCGGTCAGCTTTGTGATATCATAAGTTTTGATGGGATGCAGAGTGAGGCTTAAAGTTGCTTGTGCTTATAGACCGTCAAGCGTATTAAACGTTAGGCACTCGGTACATACCTAATCTGCATGTGAAAATGCAGACTGACATCGAGAATACCCGAATCGTGAGCCAGATTGCAATTCATCAAGTGCCGATGCTTAATTCAAAAAACATTTCGTCTACACTGCGGGCTTGTACCAAGTTCAATTGGCCCCCAGATACGTAAGAACTTCAAGCAAATGGAGGGTACTATCCTACCGGTTATATGGAGAGGAGGCGTTGGTAAGCAACATAAATAGCGGCTCAGAACCGCGGATCCATTACCGGTTCACTTTGAGCGTGCGGTCGCATTAATATTGCACTACCCAACTGTTGTCTTCCATGCTTTAGCAAGTCCTTTGGTCAAATGGGTGCTATATTTTTGACTATTATGTAACTAAGTTTGTGAGTTATATGATCAAAATAAATAATTGTTTTCTGAAGAAATTATAATTTATGAGTTTCTGTTTTGAAATGCTTATAAAACATTGTCGTCACCGTCAGCCTTAACACTGCTAGGTACTGGCTTCTGACATTGAAGTGAATTTGGTATAGCCCCCATGCTGTAATACGAATTGCGGACTCGTGAAAACTTTCATAATATTGAAACCCAGTTATGTTTAATTGTATATTTTTAGTTATTAACTGAGTAAACATAATTATATTTGATATGAATACCAGATTATTTATCGCCGGTATCGAAAACTCGATTAAGTATATGTTGTATACAGGCTGATTCATGAGTCGTGAGCAGGATTAACCTTACGGTTTCAGTGAATGATAAGCTATTATTTTATACTAGACTTAACGAAATTAACGTTAAATTAAATTAATTAAAATCTTCTAATTATTATGAGGTAATTAACTCATAGGAGATTTAATTAAATTAATGTAAGCTAAGCACACTTTTTACAATTCTTCTTCTCTTTCATATTTATACCACATGTTGAGAGTAACATTTGACAGCAATTATTATGAAGTATTAATTCGCGAATTTTAAGTTAGGTGTAGGTTGTATAAGAATAGAATACTGCATGTATGTTTGCGTAGCTACTTGGCTGTAACCATATACCTACCATATACTGTACAAAGTGTGGAGACATAGTATCAGGCGGCAAGTTTCCTGAGGGCGTATAATTACGCGAACGAGTAAACATATAAAGGTAATCCGGGCCGCGGCGGCACAAAGTGATGCTCGTGAATAAATTAGCGCCGAGCACCTGCGGGGAGACCGCATTTCCAACGGGGTGCTGCCAAATTTTATTAGGACAGATTTTTTGAAAGTGAAAATTTTAGAGAAAAGTATCAGGGCGACTGAGTGAAGCTCGGAAAAATGTGCGTTTTCTCACAGATAACAGCAAGCTCGATCGATTTCTCGCACTCAAAAAATCCCATATTTATTTTCATCGAAATCGTTAGAGCCTTTCCCGACATCGCTGAAATATATACTTACTTTACTTGTTTTTGCTTGCTTGCTTGCTTGCTTGTTTAACCGTAAGTGAAAATTGCTCGAGATGCGACTCTTTCACAGTTCATGCAGTTGTGATCGCATGTACGGCCTCCTAGCCGAGTTGGTAGTGACCCTGCCTACGAAGCAGGAGGTCCCGGGTTCGAATCCTGGTCAGGGCATTTATTTGTGGGTTTATTACGAATATTTGTTCATGAGTTATGGATTTTTTCAATGTAAGCGTCCACTGCTGAACATACACAGCCACCTGCATCCAACGATACCCAGCGAATTGTATTTAAATATTTATATGTATCTATCTATTATATATATCGTTATCTAGTACCCACAACACAAGCCTTATCGAGCTTACCGTGGGACTAGGTCGATTTGTATAAGATTGTCAGAATATTTATTTATTTATGTTCATACTCTACATACACATTTTGGACTAACGCCAGGCCCACAATGAACCTTAATATTCTAATATGTATTATTATTTACTATTTGGTGACGAGTTGTAGTTCTTTAGTAAGGGCTACTTGCGCTATCCAGGTTAGTTAAGCGTTTGTAAAGTATGGAATTTACCAGCTAACTTCGGATTAGGTGGTTAACCCTGGATGGCGTAAGTGCCTCTTAATCATCTTTTGCTGCAGAATTATTCCTGATCCGATCATTTAGTTGTGTTACAGTGAATGTAGCAAAGAGCTCCGACAGAAGCCACATTAGATCGGGAAGAACAGGATTCAGGATACAACCACATACAACTTTAAGCACCCTCTTATACCAACAATTGTAGTAGACGGTATACTTAACCATAATAATTGAACAATCACAATTATTATTCCGTAACTTTAAAATTGGGCCATGTAAAAGGCCCATAATTCCAGAACTCCCAAAAAAGACAACTGCCCACATGTTGCATAAAACGTTCCAGTTATAAAACACAGAATAAACTTGGTTTAGTTTCAATTTTGTCAACCCTAAACAGAACAAAGTGAGCCCGTTGAGATTTAGAAACCCGACTTGCGGTCGACATGGTTCTCTATGAATATTGATAAGATATTACTAAGTGAATTAAGATTTCTGCGCCCCGCCTGTTTTGCTTTCTCTAATATACCTAAAAGCATATATTTATTGTGTTACTTATAAAAGTAAAGGTAAATGTATATATTCTATATAGTTTTACCCGTTTTCTTTCAATTGCGTCAACTCAGATTTTCATCCTTTATCCTATTGTAAACTTAACATCTACACTACCGACAAGAAGTTATTTTATTTAAATGTAATAAAAGCAAGTAATGCCATTCAAAAGTTGACGTGATTTTTGTTTAAATGGAGGGTTGCCTGCGTCTTTTTAGGGTTCCGTACCTTAAAAGGAAAAAACGGAACCCTTATAGGATCACTATGTTGTCCGTCCGTCCGTCCGTCTGTCAATTAAGACCCTTCATCTCGGGAACGCGTAGAGGTAGCAAGTTGAAATAAACAGGTCTGCGGTCCCTTAAAGCTGGGAAAAAACCAAACCTTTACGTCAACGCAATCAAAGGATACAGCCGTTTATGTCGCATTTCCCATACATTTGCAATGGGAATCAAAATGTATTGGGTACATCCCTATGAGGCTATGACCTAGAATCACGAAAATTGGCAAAAAGCAAGAGCTTGTAGCACAAGTACAGGAGAAAATCCGAAAACTGTATAATTGCCGCACACTGAGAGTTCCGTGCCACCTGTAATTTGAAGTACCTAAGGTCAGGTTAGGGGGAAGGGGCATCCTTTGTCCGGAACCGTCGGTGAGCGAGTCCGACTCGCACTTGGTCGGTTTTTTTACTTTTAAGCAATCTGAAGAACCATAATTTTTGTTACATTCAAATTGTAGACCAAACTGAACTTAGAGTCCAAAATTTTGGAGTTAAGCAATAGTCAGTGGACCTTTTTTATTTGCGTATTTTTACCTTACTTTACCCAAAACAAGTAACAACATTCATAAATACACGACTTGTTAATAATACGATCATACAGTTGAAACAAAATATGTAGGTATGTAGGTATTCCGGTATTATGTTGTCACATGACTATAATAAGCCGACATTAAATAAATATCTAGGTAGTATTTTCTACCATTCCTCGGTCCGAATGACAATTTGGGCAGGTGAATAAAACTGACAATGGCCAACCACACAATGCCGTAAGTAATATAAATTCGTCGTAGGTAATGACAGGCCAGACAAGCGGAAATCGAACTGAGGACCGAGTCCCACTCGATATTTCAGCGGTGTACAAAACAACCTGCTGGGCGCCGGATAGATACACTTTGTAACAATGGCGAGGCACCATTACTTCGGGACTATTGTTGTAGTATATGGCTGCTCCAAAAATCGGCCAAGTGTAAGTCGGAAACAATGGTTTTGTACAGTAGAGTGAACTAGGATGAACTTTTTGGCGTGTACTAGTAGTGCCAAAAAAGTTTACTTGAAGGTAGCGATTTTCCTATACCATGTGATATATAACAAGTTAACCATGGTACCTAATTTTTTTACAAATGCCGAATAATTCAAGATTCTTATCATTTTGATCATTCGTTATAGAGATAACAAGCACTCTGAGGCCTTGATCACATTTTTCCATCGTGTTTGTCATCTATTTCAGTTTCAAAATTAAAAGGAGTCATGTCGAGCCATGCTCAGAATTCCGGAGCGAATATTTCCGAAAATATTCACTTTATCAAACAATATTTAATACAAAACTTTAAGCTTTCGCGTTTTATACACATTATTATGAATAAAGAACGGGTCTATCGCGAATGTAGTTAATTTACCTTAATATACCGAAGTTTCGAGCTTCTAGCAAGATCGCCGTTGACACTTCGCTGATTCTTCAGTCAAGCCGAGCGAGACCATTACACATGAAACAGTGTCGAAACGTCGGTATATTAAGGTAAATTTAACTACATTCGCGATAGACCCGTTATATGTTCATAATAATATTTTCAGTCCTCCGGCCGGTAAGCGCCACTTTACGCAAAACTAAATTGCCGCCTGCCGGCTCCGTCGGGCTGAAAAATAGTATACAAACCTCGGCCGGTAAATGGGAAAGCCTCGGATCACATGTTAGTCGACCTCAGCTTCGCCTCGGCCGACAATTACATGGCATCCGAGGCATTTCCCACTTAAACGGCCTTGGTATGTAATGTACTATTAATGCAAACCTGTAATCTTTTTCAAATTCCTATCGAACGACACCTCACACTTTAGTGTTAAAACCAAAAAAAACACCCACACTAAAATCTATTTTTTACACTTTTTATTTTACCATTTTGTCGGCGTGATTTATATACCTACTAGGTACTATAGGTATGTACATATATTCAGTGAGCTTAGAATTAACATTCTCTGAGCTTATCCGCGGAAAGACATACATACATGATGAAACTGTAATGGTTCCTAGTTGACTACGGAACCCTAAAAATATGACAGAATAAACTCCATTTTATTAACTTACCATCTTTATTCATGTTAGCCTGGAAGCACTTGGCAAGCCGGCAGGCGCGGCACTGGTTCCTGTGGGTCTTGTCCACAGGGCACCGGCCTTTCATCTCCCCGCCTGCCTTGCATGTGTATACCCTGTTCCTGTGGATCGACCGCTTGAAGAAGCCGGAACAACCTGGACAAAATCAATGTTTTAAAACTTTTACCACCAAAAACTATCATTAAAAGTTCAATCACGTCGATAGGGAGCACTTAGGCATGATGACACGTATTTACAAGTAACAAACGAATTTCAGGACGAAAATTACAAGCCTTTTAAGTTAAAAAAAAAAGTCCGGCTCTTTATTTAACAGCTCATTATGTCAATAGTTGTTCAAAGAATCATACAAGACATTGAAATAGTTATTTATTATACAAGGGGGCAAAGTTGTTGTTTAACTCTCGGTCTCAAGGCACGAGAGTTGAACAAACTTTGCCGCCGAGTGTAATACAACATTTTTCCCCTCACTATTGCGAGGAAAATACAGACTAAATACGATTATAAATCTTATCCACATGTAAGTTATCTTGAAGAAACCATCAAAAATCAATTTCAAAATTTGTCATAGAGTAGGTACGCTTCCGGTACTTAGATATTGCCAACAGCTTACCAAGTGCGGGATAAGACATGATCACATGACGAATTTAAGGTGTGACCTCCGATTGCGCATATTTACTATGGGCATATAGGACTCACTTATACTGGACTGGTGGTAAGTGATAGGAATTAGATTACTTTGCCCCACATGTGGATAAAATGCGTTTTTCCACGCTAGTTTTAAAGGACAAAACAGCGCTTTCCGAGCTAGTAAGGGGAAAAAAAAATTGATCTACATTCAAAAACAATATCCCACTGTAACGAAATGCAGGTTTGTTGAGTAATGGCTCATTGATGTCTTTTGTTGTATTACCTACCTGCCTTAATTTTATTTCGGCTGTGATCTAATAAATCATAACTCACATCGTCACCAAAAGTGTTTAATAAACAAGTAATGATTTCAGTTGACCCAAAAGTTGACACGAATTCGACGAATAGAAAAAGCAATATTTTAAACAGTCTGTCTAGAACTTCTGTACGACTATTTGATATTTACCATTGGCTTTATAGTGAAGGAAAACATCGTGAGGAAACCTACATACATCGGCGAAGAAATTCTAAAATGTATGTGAAGTCTACGACGCGCACTGGGCCAGTGTGGGGACTATAGCACATACCCTCTCCTCGGTGAGAGGAGGCCTGTGCCCAGCAGTGGGACGCGGTGATTAACTACTAAGCCACCTATACCGATACCGATGTATCGGTATCGCCGATTATTTACTTCGGACATCGGTATCGCATCGGCAAAATCATGTATCGTTACATCCCTAGTTACGAACTAACCCGGAGTTAGCCGACTTGGTACAAATGGTTCTAAACTGGTTAAGTCTGAAACAATCTCTACACGACCAAGAGTAATTAAGTGTCAAAAAGAGTATAAGCGTGGAGATGTGGCGTAGATACTCGTAATTCTGAACATTTTGTTAGCTAATGAGTGAGGAGGTACAATTATACTCGTGATTTGAACTTACCATCACAGCTGTAAATCCCATAATGCTTGCCAGAGCTTCTGTCGCCGCAAACGTTACAGGGGATGTCCAGTAGACGATCACCTGAACAAGACAACATTTTTAACACTGAGTGAATCGGAATGATGGTTTTTCGACTAATATTAAAAATTATTTAATGACCTCGTACAATGTAATAGTGTTGGATGGTATACAATTTCTTGGTATTTAGTTAACCATTTTGACATAAAAAAGCTTTGCTACTAGTTTGCTACTTAAATTTAAAAAATCGGGTCATTTGAAATAAAAGACTTCTGTATTTTTGTAGAGTTTAATCGAGGCACGTATTAGGTTTAATTTAAGTTCAACTCAGTGCTTACATTTCGCGAGATCGCGCTAACTTTTCACTGATTTGGCACACTTGGCAGACATTGTATGAAAATGCACTCGTAACACTTGGCAGAAAGACTTTAGCTTTGTCAATTCTGCATTATACAACAAATGAGGAACAAATACAAACCGCATTATGGGCGCTTTTATTTATTTATTAATTGACACTTCTAAGCGCCACTGAGCGCCCCTTCCCTAAATAGATTAGTCAGATTACATCAATCTCGCTAATAACGTCGGTGTTTTTGTTCCGTTTACTGAAACCTTCCCCTTCGCCCCTTTTCTTTGCGCGAAAGCCTACCGTCACACCGTAAAACGTGTGAGCTTTCTTAAGATCTATACTATAAAGTGCGACCACGCTAACTTTGCACTGATTTGGCACACTTGGCAGTAACTTTGTATGAGAATGCCATACCTGCTGCACGTAAAACTTGGCAAGAAGACTTAGCGTGGTCCCACTATACCCTCAAAAGCCCTTATTGCTGAATATGTAAAAAAAAATAAACTATATTTAGTTTATCTTTAACTAGCAGGTATGTAAACTTTATAGGTACATAATAAGATTTAAATTAACTTAATTATAAAAAATTTCGCCGTGGGGTGACCGGAGTTAGAATTGTCCCCCGCCATATCGTCCCGTGTGGTTGCAGTAAGAGCATGCTAAGGGAAGATACCGGAAGATGAGCAGCAGCATCTTCCGGGGAGCTAAAAAAATAAAAAAACTGCGCGCGCGTGTATGGAAACCCTACTTCACTGTTGTTATGGGGGACTTCAACGCAAAGTTGGGCAAGAAAGACGGTGATGAGTTGAGAGTGGGACAATATGGGTATTAGCAACGGAATCCTAGGGGACAGAGACTAGCCGACTTTCTGGAGAGAGAGGAACTCTTTATGATGAACTCTTTCTTCCAGAAAGTCGCCCCACAGGTAATGGACTCACGGAATATAAATGTTAAACTTGAAAGGTCCAGCCTGATGAAGTCTACGCTCCGACCCACTCGAGCCCAAATTCAAAACCCCGAAAGCTTTCAACTCCAGCTCTCTAACCGCTTTTCTTGCCTAGAGAACTTGGCTTCAGTGGACGAACGACGGGCTAGTGGAAACTGTCCACATGGTAGGGTCTAAGTTCTTTAGACCTCAGCCTAAAGATAGACCTCAGAAATTAATCGAGCAAACCTTAAACCTCATGGCTAAACGACGCTCACTATAGCTCCAGTCTCCGGATGACGCTAAGTCATATAGGCAGACGTATATCTAAGTCCTTGCGACATGATCTGCGTCTCTTTAATACTAACCGTGTTATAGAGACTATTGAGCGAAACCTAGGCTCCAAAGTGTTCGAAAAAGACAAGTCTATTAGGCAAAGCGAGCTAACAAAGTTGAAAAGGGAAGATGGCAGCATAGCGTCAACAAAAGCAGAGGTTTTAGGTGAGATCGAGAGCTTCTATGGACAGTTATACACTTCGGTCACAAAGCCCGTTGTCAGCTTGGTAGGAGATCCAAGAGCTAGGCTGCTCTGACATTACACCGAAGATATCCGGACTTCAGTTTGTACGAGATTAGGATGGCCCTAAAGCAGCTTAAGAACAACAAGGCGTCGGGCAATGACGGAATATTTAGCTCATTTGAATTATTAGCTCACTAAGCTAGTTACGCTCTTAGGGCTACGCCGTAACTGATAACATGGGTTTCCCAGTATGTAGCGAAAATGATTAGTAGACTCAAAAACTCTGTCATGACACCAACATAATCAATATAGGTATCTAACGGTGTAAACGGACGCTCGCCCTAAGACCGCGAATCCTTTTCAAGGAAATATCTTTTCTTTTTCCCGAAACGGGCTTAGACGACTTTGCTGTCGTCTTTCAGGCCTCCACGGAAAGCCGCGAAGTGTCGTAATTATCCCCTTTTTTTGGCGCGGCTAAGAGCTTTTTCTTCTTTATTATATGTACATTATTTAAAAACGCAGGCTGCAAAGAACGATTATAGGATTACTAAAACAAGTGCAATAATTCAAAACCAATAATCCAAGCGATTACACAGTTATTTATTTATTTGTATTTTGTATGACGAAATTATATGGCTTTGATAGACAAAATAAAACTTAATATTAAAAGAACGGTTAAACTAACGTATTTTTTAAATCATCATCGGACGGAGTGTGACAGGGTCACCACTAGCACTAGCATCGCGGACGTGATACTGATTGCACTCTTTACTTGTTTTATATTACAATTTACACGAGAGTGTAAACTTAATAGGGTAGGGTATGTTTTCATTTATACCTACATGTCACTTTTTTGTTTGTCAATATTAGGCAAATTGAATATTTCGGATAAAACATATGATTTATACGATAGGAGTTTCTCGAAAATCGCAGAAGATCGTTACAGCTTTTCATTATTCATTTAATCATCATTTAATTATGAAACAGTACAGATTCTAAGGTCCTTCAATTACTTAACAAGTAGGTACCTACTGTTAGGTTATACTACCACAATGTGGATATGTAGGTGCGGTGTATAGGTATATCAGGACAAACAGGTAAAAAAGGTAGTTTTCATGATGCTGGTGGTGGCGACATAGGATACACTTCTCATTAAATGTGCTGAGGAATTTTCATAGTGCTACTCTGTAGCCCATAACATAGGTCTCCCGCTATGCAGCAAAATACCTGGTAGAGGCGTAACGACAACGTGTCATTATTAGCGCTGAATGGGTTAAGCCGACTATGAAAGCCAAGAAGTTTTACGGAACAATCCGTTTTATTTATATATTCTCAGAACTGCCAGGCTGAGCTGCTTTATGCGTCAAAGGCATGGATACCACTACCAATGTACAGTAACATCGAATAGTGTACTCGAGTGCATCGAAACGTGATCCCCACGGTAGCACGCGTGACAAATTACAGAGGCCGTGCGAAACGGAACACTCACTAACATTCACTAATTCCACACAGCAAATGGGCACCGAAGGTCCACTCTTATTATCTTGCACCGTTGCGGTACCTTACAGGGATACAAAATGTTTGCGAAAACAGTGCAACGTTTCTTTAAATATTGTTTTTTTTAAGTAGTAGAATCCCCGCGTAACATAGGCTTAGAGCTGAAAATTTTGCTTGACACTTCTGGAAAAAGATTTAATATTAATTTAATTTAAATTTTTTGTAATTACTTAACTCTTTATTTACATATCAACAAGAGGTGCCGTTCAGATATCATACAAACATACTTACTCGTATTTCAAGTACCATCAGGGGGGTGTCATTCCGCGTTTTACGTTGAAAGAAATGAATATTCATTGAGCCCTACCAGAATTGAGTGCGAAGTGCGAAAGCAGAATTGAATTGGCTCTAAATAACTTGATGGCGCAAACGACAAACGAGATGTAGGAAGGCATATGGATATACGTATATGCAGCGGGACCCCCAGTAATTATGGTTTAGGTCTTAAATAATCGAGTTGGTATATATTTCTACCTGTCGATTTATGTACTTTCAAAAATTTCTACCTTTGCAAATTAATGAAAAAAAAAATGGTTCTATGCCAGCGGGGCCCTTTGTTAATTGTAAGTTTACAGACTAAATGAATTACTATTCATTGAGCCTCTTATTTCTACCTTCCAAATATTTTTTCACTACACCCTAGATATAAATAGTTTTTGAGAAATAAGCGTTCGAAGATTTTGTCCTTCTAGCAGGGCCCTTTGGTATTTAGCGACTTACATGATCCCAGGTAATTTAAAAAAATAGCCGGTTATTTCTACTTACTGAATCAATTATTACCAACTTGCTAGTGACAGGTTTTCAAGAAAAATAACCTACTGAAACAGTACCTACCTACCTAACTACCACCTAAACCACATCTACTTGGAATGTTTTTTATGTACATGTCTAATTTTCGTGGCCTAGACGCTCGATGACATCGTAAATTGATCAAATACAAATATACATATACAAATATCTTTATTCTCAAAAATACATAATCAGAGTTTCATAGGGGTCACCGTACTATGCTTCGCCTGTATCGCGGTGATCAAAACAAGTGGAGCGAAATCCGACTAACATTACTCTGACCATATTATAATTATTAGATATGGTCGAGGTCGAGTCTCACGACAGTTTTATACATAAGCAGTTAGAAAAGTTTGACAGTGGATATAGCTGTAAGTATTAGTAGTATGAAACGGACCTTCTGTAGCAGTGCATACTGCGAAAATTCTCCGATGGGCATTATCGGTAATCGACGCCCTCATATTACTCGCGTGTTAGCCGTGTTTTAGTTTAGACCTAACCGATGCTTTAGATATTTTGTAATTCGGGATTGCAGTAATTGTTTAGTTGAAAATTAATTAAGTCTATGCCTAATGCTAATTAATTTTCGGGTAGGTAATTTGAGCAGTGTTAGCAGCTTATCTATTTTGACACAAATATATTTATAGCATATTTTAAGATTACAATTTTTTGTAAATCTCGATACCATATGAGTACCTACAGATGAAATTTAATTAATAAAGGTCATTAAAAAAAGGAATAATTGTCTATTGTATGTTTAAATAATCCTTTAAATGGTAAGTGTTAACGCTCCGTGTGTATATATACATGTTCATTTAAGATGGAGGCTCCCTTTGGCGACGAGGCTTAGTGACATTTCATAACGCATGTGTCTGTCTGTATCTACTATACGTAGAACTTACCAAGCCAGTATTTCTCCGGGACCAAGGGGACAATGTTACACACACGGTTAACTCCCGAATTATTTAATAATTTATTTTGGATCATTCCCACATAATCAGCCACAATCGAGCCAGTAACAAAAAGCAATAACTTATCACAACATTGGCTCATGTACACATTATACACACTATACATAGTCCCTTTTCTGTCCCTTCCAGAAGCTACACAGAAGCAGTAAGTAACAGAGATCATTGATTTGCCGGCGACGGCATACCAAGTCTGACGTTACATGACGTATACCTATTCCGAAATATACAGGGGATTTTCTTCTGGACCACGTGCGCACGTGCCTATGTTCGTAATATAAGTATTGGTTCCTTCTGTCCCTTCCCTTCTAGGAGTTACAGAACTGTAGAACAAAGATCTTTGATTCGCCGGCGCCGGCTAAACACGTCTGACGTTACATGGCGTCTAACTATTCTGAACTAAATATACAGGGGATATGTATTCTTCACGACCGATTCGTAGCGACATTTGTAATAGATGGGATAGTTGGTTATAGGAAGTCACCCTTATTAAATGCCTCGAATTAATCAGGAGCTTTAAGACCGTGTCCAATAAATACAACTAGAACTCCTACTTCTAGATTGAACTACGAAATAGGCACATCACTTTTTAAATATTTAGTGCATTGCTATGATGAGCGCTTAAAATTCATGATTGTCAAATGCGGTTATTAGGAATGTCATGAATACAAATAATTTAACTTACTAATCCATCAAAACTACTACTACTAACGTATTACCATAAATAAGCATCCGTATCCAAATAATTACCACTTTAATCGAGCAATACGACAGTATCCATTTACTTTCATAAATAAATGTAACATAAATATATTATGTACACTCGCACCCTGTACTAGGCTGAGGCTTTGGCAAGGGTAAACTAAGAAGTTTAGGGTCCGTCCCTAAGTTACGATGTAAGGATCCCATCCCGTGATCTTGCCTATTTGTTCATTAAATGAGAACAATGAACTCCTAACTATTCACGCTAAGTAGACACTATTCCGATTTAAACACGTTTGTATGAGCAGTTAATCTCTGGAGTGTTACATCGAGACTGATAATCGTTTTGAAGGTATTATTTTTTTATATTTCACAAAACTTGTATCAATCTGTATCAGGTGTATCTTTTATAAAGCATCCTAAAAATGTAGTATTAAGTAGCTACTTAAAAGTGACCAACTAATCTCAATTTACATTTACGTACCTTAAAACAACCCAACTGTAGTTCAATGCTAAAAATATGGCTACATTAAGCATATTGAAAAATAAGTCGGTCTTGCTATTGAGCAATAACTTATTTTTCGTTTTACCTGAGTTTTCTCTTCAATTTAAGATTGTTTTACCCTAGAACTGTCTTATAATACTCGTATAATATATACACCTTAACCCAAAATTTACAACAAATTTTGGGTTATAGTTATGAGGTTTAGAATTAAACTTGACTACTTATAATTGGGTGGTTTTTAGTATGTAAGTATTAAATATCCAAGAGATCATAAAAGTCAAAGTTATTAAATTGATAATTACGTATAGGTAGTCAGTCATATTTATAATAATCATTTTTATTTGGTTAGTAATTCTCAAGAAGGAAGACTACTGCTGCTGTACTTGGCCCAATAATTTTTATCTCTAATAATTTTAATCCATCGCCACCAATTCACGTCACCAATTTATGCATTAGTTACATATTTACCTACTTAGTCGTAGTTTATATGAAGTTTAACTATTTGGGTCAATCCAAGGCAAGAGTAACGCGAGTCACCATTTTATTGCATATTCCCTTTATTCATGATGCAAATTCAAGTGATAATTTATTAATATGTGTGATAATTTATTATTAATTTATTAGTGTTACTTTCCCCAGATACATATTGAATCATACATTTGCATCTACAATTCAAATAAACACGCGATGAAGCCGTGACTTGTTACTTTCACGTGGACTGACCCATTTTCAATTTCTCAGTTCCTAAATTCAGAAGCTGTAAAATAGATTGAATATAACTACCTACGGTCCTAGGTGCACGTTCAGCGTCCGGAAACTTGACTCGAGCAACACGGCACGCCGTGATGGCCCCGCAGTACATGATCGAGTAGGTACATCAGTCAATCAATATGCGAGGAAATACAGGGCAATATGCATATTTTGATTAAGCGATTAAAGTGTTTTTTATTCAACCAAATTAAAACTAGCCATGATATCTGACGGTTATACGGACATAACCCAACAAACAAAACGTTTGAATTTAAAAAAGACTAGTACGGTGTTTCTCTAACCACCTACATTTTAAAACTCTGTTATATAATTATAATATACGTAGCTTTGTTACCCAAAAAATCAATTGATCGTTGCTCACCAAAATCTCAGTAATTTTGACACAGTGGAACCCACAGGACAAACCTGCAATACCCACATGCATTTACGAGAATAAGTACATGTTAAAACCACAGAGGTATGATTTCGCGCTAACGCTTAAAGAGTACAAAGTCATCAAAAGATAAATCTTCATATGAATAATTCACGAGTGCGAAAGAGACAGACAACAATTGAAAAACGTGTCTATTTTTAAGGGCATACGCAACAATCCTGCTATACGAGAATATAAGGGTATCATCGGTCATGAAAATATGAAAAGTTACGTTTGAAAGATGTGGTGTGTGGATACGTCTTCTATTATAATGTTACAAAAGAAATTCACGTAATTTAAAAATGAATATATGATTACGATTCAATGACAGTTGACATCTTTGCATTTTTGGTCACGTTTTCAATGTTTGACAAGACAAGCATTCTTGTCATATTATTTCTGTGCTTAATACGTAAAACTTACCATATTGAAGTAACACAAGCATTTCAGGCTCTTTTTATGTGGAGCAGGTTTAAACGCTACGACGCGCTACGGCGTAGCTATTAAAGTCGTAGCACCATGTGATGATGGTTTTCGCAATTTTCGCCTAGTAGCGAAATTTGTACTGACAAAAGGAGCGGCTTTAATAACCTGAATTTATAGTGAAATAACAGCACAAAATCAAAATCTTGTAATTCAAATGACGATATCGACTCGTAAATTGTTCAATTAGTATGCGGCTGGGTAGCCGTAGCTCTACTGTATTTCAAAAATATGAATAGATTCTTCTAAACTTTTATCTTTTTATAAACGCTTTTAATAAACGACAATTTATTTAAAATATTGATTGTAATAAAGAATCACTGTAATAAAGTAATAAGCCTGGATAATCTATGGTAATTAGTATAGCGACAGAAAACCGTGTTTTGTGTTATTTATAAAAGGAGGGATTACAAAAATAAGTATTTAATTTGTTTACTAAGTATGACTGATTTTCGTTACAAAGAGGAATATAATAAAAAGGGAGGGACAAATTAAGATTCAATGAATACCTTAATTATGTTTATGTACATAAAATTGAAATTCAATCAAAAACCTATATAATTATAACAATGTATATAATAGTTTACTAGTTTTTTACTGTTAAAACGAGCGTCGAGGAAACTTAAAGAGAATTCTTATGTATTACGAGTATGATAATTATAAACCAGTTTTATAACATAGTAAAACCCGCCAGGAAAATTTAGAAAAACTTATAACTACATGTTTGTTAAAAAGTAAATGTATTAAACGTCCCTGGAAATATTTTAAAACCTTTTTTTTTAAGCCAATGTTTTACGAGGAAGAACTCGGGGGAGCAACACAGTTTGGAGAAAATAGACTATAAAACATTTGAGTATTACTGAAAGTGCATGTACCAAATCTATAAGAGCATAGTGGGTACCTGTTCCCATCCTACGGACGGCCGCGGCCGGCGCCCGGTGCTTCTCCCACAAGGTCGACAGCTCGGCAACTGGCCCAACCCTTACTCAACTGACACAACACCCACTATCAAACGCATTATTCTAATAAGTACTTATATTTTTTAAATTATATTTAAAACTCTTATTTCACATCAAATCATAATACTAATTTATATCAACAATTAGTTATATCTATTACAAAATTGTAAAAACAATCTGGGATATTTTTTTTTTGACTTTTTAGGTGACTTCACCACCCAGTCACGGCTTTCGACAGACTGGTCTGATAATTGTGATCTTTGAAGCTGCGGAGATCGCGAGTCACATCATCCCCTGATTACATCGAGTCCCACCCCATGAGCGAGCGCGGTATACACGCGGCTGCGGGTGCGAGGGGGACGGATGTGATCCCATCTTGTGTCCCAGTCCACAGGCTACATTGTCACGTCGGTCGCGATTCTGACCGAATTACGTAAGGGACTATATGACTATAGTGGGCGCGAAGAATTATCTTTACAATTGCAAATCGTAGTTTTTTTACGTCGTGTAACCAACTGTTAGACTTTGTTTTAATAAAGTGGTCCACCCAAATTTGTATATTACCTCGACTCCGACCTGGATTTCAATTTTCTAAAATAGGTAGATACTTCTATGTCAAAGTATTTACTAGAGCTTGCAGCGACTTAACTAAAGGGACAAAAATTTTAAGTTTTTAGCAGAGATTTTTATACATGCATTAATAAATTATAAGTTATTAAAACGTTAATTAGTATTAATTACTTACTCTGAACCTTACCTATAAAATGGACAAGTAACTAAAAACTTAATTACAAATTAAAGTACACAATACTAACGTAAAGATGACTAGCCTATCGTAAACATTAGAATGTCAAGTCCAAAAGGGGAGTTAGCAAGTCTGGGCGGGACCAATGGCGGCGCGGGGCGGCGCTAGCCAAAGTCATGCGACGCAACTTCTTGCAACATGTGTGGTGTGACGGAGGTAGTTTACGATACGATGTTTACGTTTTTGTCTTATTTTAAGGGGGTAGAATGCAAAGACAAGATTTATTTTTAAGTACGTTTACATTTTAAATTTGTAAATTGATCTTGTCCCCGCTCTAAGTTGATTGAAAATTATCGCACTGAGGTAATACTAATAATACTTTCATATAATAAAGGCCCACTTGCACCACCCAGTGTTAGCCGCTAACCCGGGGTTAAGCTGTCAAATTCCATACAAAAAAACGCTTTAGTGTGGGATATGTGGCTAACCCCGGGTGGTGCATGTGAGGCTAACTTAGCCTCATGTACTTACATGACATCAGAATTATAATTAATTTCGTTAAAAAAGTAATTAGTACCAATAATAGAAATTTCTAAAATAGTAATATAATTTTTAAACGTCCTATTGAAGGAGTTGTGTTTTAAAATCAAATAGAACTAATAAACTAAACATCCGTAGTAACAATAGACTAGATAGGTTTCAATAGATAACATGGTCATAATAACAATAAAAAAGAGTATCTGCGCAGCTCTTACGACTTATACGCCCTGTTAACCGAGAAGATACGTTTTATTTTTTGCAAAATATCATAAATGGCATAACTGACAAAATTCAAAATATTTTTCTTGAAAGTATATATAAAGCTCTATTTTCATGATTTTTCATATTTTTTGGCCTTATGGTTCAAAATTTATAGGGGTACACATTTTTTTTTAACTTCTAGAGAGTTTATTTCCAAAACTATTTACTTTATCAAAAAATGATTATATTATTTTTCAAATAAATATCCAACGATACCTAACACATTAGGGTTGAAACGAAATAAAAAATCATCCTCCACTTTATGTGTCTGGGAGGTACCCTAAAAATAAAAGCATTTTGACTTTTCATTTGACCACATTGTCGGCATGATTGTTATGTTTAATCATACTAAATCGCAGCTTTCTACTACTAACGATCACTGAGCTAAGCCGCAGACGGACGGACTGGCGGACGAACAGACAGACATGGCGAAACTATAAGGGTTCCTAGTTGACAATGGAACCCTAGAAATTATTATTTATAAAATATCGTAAGTTAAAGGTAGGTACTTGCCTTATTTCTATCGATCTCTGAGGCCAAAAGTTTTTGAGTGGCGACGTCGTACATACCAGCAGTAGGTATGTGGATTGAAAATCTGTGATTGAAAATGATCTGACTTGACTGATGATGACTCAGTGATCTGTCTTGCAAAGCTGAAAATTAGGAAATTCGCATTACCAACTGGACTATACATTAAATAAATATCCTTACCTTTATCTAATGTTGGAGTAATAATTAGTCGTATTTTCATTGTCGCACCCCTCGCCGGTCTGAGATTAGTGTGCATGTTGTTTTTGCGCCCTCGTGCTGTAATCCCGCACGCGATGCACGGATCATTCCACTTCATACGAGTAGCCCTACGGTCGGCAAATTGTTGCATAATGCAGTTAATATTGTCGTGTGAGAAATTTAGTCTTCCGGCCATTGCCCGAGCTACTTACTATACTTAGTTTGGATGAGAGAGCGGAAAGTCTGATTTTTACTGCTCCTCAGACTGCATTCGTCACCGATACATGTAAAGATATTACGGATCGCGCGCAATCATAATTTTCAGCGCGACGCAATAGTAACAACTTTTTAAATATAGCTCCAAGAAAACGACAACAATATTGGATAGGTTAGGTCATGGTATGATGACCAACAGTAAATATTTTTTAGAACTTAGGTAATAAATAGCCACCGACCTTACCTTGTAGGTAATTGCTTGTAAGCAATCGTAATAGAAAAGAGGCGTAAAAACTTAAATATCATGAGTGGTGCAGACAAAGGAGGAGTGGAAAATCAAGACATCGATTCAATTAATAAACAAGTATGATACAAATATTTTTTATGATAAACTAATTCACATCGTGGGACACTCTCACGAACTTGTTTACTCATCACCAACCACAATCAGCACAATGACATAAAAAAGTTCAACACCACTCACACTGTTTTGAAGAATTTAAATCAAATTCAAAATTTTACAATCGCAATTGTTCATTTTAAAATAAGAAAAACATATGCACTGGTTGAAAAATTAAGGGGCGAGTGAAGTGGCGCTGAGGGTGTTTGGACAGAGGCGCGCAAATAAAGAGCGCGTGACCTTTTCAAACGTTCCCAAATCTTTTTTTTAATCCCATTTACTGGACGCTAATTCATTATCGAATAGATAAAGTTGTACCTAAGGGTTTTCATCATTCTGAATCAAAGGATTTACATGATTCTATGATACAATTTGTGAATTTTCAATTTATTGTCACCTCATAGTTGCATGAACTGCAAAAACGTCTAGGGTAGGTACAGTCACCTGCAATAGTATATGACGCTGTGAAGGCCGCAAAAATATGTGACACGCTCTTATGGCGGTACAAACAAGACTGTGTCACATATTTTTGCGGCCTTCACAGCGTCATATACTATTGCAGGTGACTGTACCTACATACACTAGTACATACTACGTGTTAACTATGAGTTCTACGCAATCGTAGTCTTTAGCGACTGCGCGGTTCGATAGAAGATAATACAAATACTGTCGCGTGTATAGCGCAGTCGCTATCGACTACGGTTACGTAGGACTCTGTCTCTACCATGAGTAGCTATAGATTTCGAAATGTTATTTAGAGTTGCATCCCGCTTCCACCCGCGAGTGCGAGCAAGATGCACTGTCAATGCATCTTGCATAGCATCTACTAGCGACAATAGATTTCTACAGTAGATTTCAACCTCATGGTAAGTAAGCACACTGTGACGCAGTACGACAACTGTACACAACTACCCTAAACACGATCATAGGTATTTCTATTGAAATAGCATGCTTCAGATTTTCGAGTGCTTTCGCACCAAAATTTGCAGCTTGCACCTGACACTTTATCAGCATATGGCTATATCGTCTATATTGCTCGGAATAGTTTGAAACGCTGGCACCGAGCGTGAAATGTAGCGCGCTAATCGGCACGCTCATGAACGCTGCGGGCGCGGCGGCAGCGAACGCTAATTGAAATAAATTGTACGCTGCGATGTCGCCGGGACATAAATCAGAGCGCCGCCGGCGACCAGCTAAGTGCCTGCACGGGCGGCGAGGCCTAGGTAGCGATAGACAGGACGACATTCAACGATGATAAATAAATAACACAGGAGTAATTTACAGAGCGAATATCTTACACAAATCTAGTTACCTCCACATTATTTAGGGACATAAAGGATTGTATTGAAAACGCCCCTTAGTACTTAATCAAGAATAAATATTATGATAAAGAGAAATTAATGCCTTTACCGCAACTAACTAGGCTAGGCTAGTTATTAATTAACTTTATAGTAGGTAACGTTTTAAAACGGATTAATCGCGTGTATTGTCTGACTACATTTCCTTAAGTTTCGAGCTATTTACATCACTCGTTATCACAGGGTTGATAACGATATCGAGTGCGGTGAAGGGCTCGAAACGTAGGGAAGGGAAATAGTCAATACACGCGATTATTTAATCCATTTAACATGTTTCATTTCCATGAATACCAATCGCGGTAATAGAAGACAAAACGAACTGTACAGTAGGTACTTAACATCAACATGAGCGATGCTCCCATTTTAAAATCTTGATTTGTTATGGTTAGAGTATTTTTTGTACTCCAGCACTTCTATCTGTCAATAAGATAACTGACAGCGATATTATAAAAGTATACATTTTAACGTTGCCTATGGTATTCCATAAGAAGATCGCTAAACGATGCTCCTGTAGATTTTCATACAATTGATTAACCCTCTTTTTTTTCTAAAGTGGCACCATTCAAAATTTGGCGTTTTTCGCTTTTTTGCTATCATATAAAAACTAGTATATGCAACAGCTCATAATCATAATTGGTCCTTATTATATCACTGTTACGTAATATTAGTTTATGCAACAATGATAGAGTTTTGTAATTTTAAATATGTTGCATACGCTAGTTTTTCTACAACAGCTAAAATAGCGAAAAAAAGGAAAATCTTGAAAGGTGTCATAATGTGCAAGACGTACCTATGCAAACTACAAAATGTTTAAAAAGAAACAACAGTGTATGAAAATCCATTAGAGCATCGCTTTACAGTGGACTTATGGAATACCACAGATAACTTTATAATGTATACCTACTTTTTAATATCGCTATCAGTCATCTAATTGACAGATAGAAGAGCTGGAGTAGAAAAACATAATAAGAGGCTTCAAAACAGAGTGTGGTTTTAGGAAACGAGTGTCAGCTATTCAGCTATTTCATATTGACGAGTGTTTTATCATCTCTCAGTGTGTCTCAGAGTGTTCTAATTAGGTTCAGTTGCATACACACCACTTTATTTTCACACATATTATTTGTGCTCTAAAATCGGCTCAGTAGCCGACGACGGTACTATGACTCAGGTGAATAGCAAAGGGGCAATTACAAAAATCCGACAATTTTTTTTTCCAAAATTATAGACAAACGAGTGAATGAACAAACGAAAGGAATGAAGTCCTATTTATCATGTCGCTTGCTTGTCTCCATAGCAGTCGATAATGTCTTACAATTCTAGAATAGAAACCCACTTAAATTGGATTGGTTTTGACAGATGTTCTAAATTTGAAACTCATTACACAGGCCTTACCATGACGTCTTAACGTGATTCAGTTGTTTCCACACATTATAAATGTACTAAAACGGGGCTCTATCGTATAAAACTTTTAAAAACTTACCTCCAACATTTCAAGAGGATTCCAGGAGGAGGAGAGATTACAGAGAGAGTGGCAGTCTTTCTGCGGGACCACGGGAGCAATGTCACTGTCAAAGTTTTACACGATTAATCCCTGTTTTAGTACATTTATAATTTTTAACGATGTTAGAAATTTATACATTCAAGCATATTTATGAAGAACTAACAATGCAGATAAACCTTACAAACACAATATACAATATAGGTACCTACACCGTCCCCTTCTATTTCATTCTCAAGTCTAAGTCCAGAGATGACGAACTAAGAGACACCGGGAGACGAATTAATTCGGCCAAAACGGCGCTCGAGGTTCGCTGGGGGCTCGATTTTTCACCTAGTGCTCGTCTGTCACTACTGCAGGTGTGTATCATCACACCGCTAAAAGCAGGCCTCGGCTGTGGCAAGGAGTTTGGATGAGGCGTATCGTTGACTCTTAACATGAGTTGCTAAAGATTTCGAATGATAGATTTCGACACGTTATCACACCACACACAGTTCCATATCGCTTCCACCGGCAAGTGCGAGCAAGATGCACTGACAGTGCGTTGACGTAGACAGTGTAGACACTATAGCGACTATAGGTGTAGACACTATAGCGACTATAGATTTCTACAGTAGATTTGAAACTCGTGGTCAGCACATATTGTTGTTGTTCGCTCGGTACAAAATAATATCAGACTATCAATATTCTATCAGAAAGAGAAACTCAAGTTTTTGTTTTCAAAAGTTTCTGATGATAGTTTTCTCGTCAACCGTAGGTACTGTTACCCAGACAATTCTACACATACATGCATACACATACCTACATAAACTCACGCTTGTATCTATCCCCAATTAAAGGTGTTTCAAAATAACGAAATTTATAGATAATTAATTCTAACAGGTCAATCAATAAGAATTGCGCGATTTCCTGTAATCACCAGTGTTCGTAAATTTTGTAGCAATTCCGGTGCAGCATAGTAAAAATAATGAAATTTCTACAAAAAAATCTAGGGAGGTGATCAATTACGGTACATATTACTGTTATTAACTTTAATTAGCTATACCAGCTAGCAGTACCGGCCTTAGGTACGTGCGACGTGTGCGGTCGCACGGGGTGCCGAGGTTCAGGGGGTGCCAGCACCGCACGGTGGGCTGCGCGCCTAAGTAAGGCGCTCATAATTAATTATTTACTCAATTACTTGATTTTTTTTATTGGAAATATTTTTATAATTTAGGGATTTAACGATTATTAAAAAAAAACTCAATTTGGGGAATGCTACACATAAATGTATTATATAAAAAATAGCAAAAAATAAGTATACAATTATTAAAACTAAACAGCAAACTTAGGGTATATAGATTGTTAGTTACAGGTGTTCTATTGTATTAAAATGTAACAATAATTGTTCTATAAGCTATATTAGTAAGTACAAATAATAAAATAAATTAATTAATTAAGTAATCTTACATGGACATGACATGTAATATTATTTAATTTTTAATTTTAAATTGAACTACAATCTAACAAACTTATAACGTTTACAGACAGTAAAGTTTTCTTTTTCTAGGCAATTGCCTCATGGATGTGATCAATGGGTCTGTGTTCAGTAGAAGTCTGTTTAAAAGGTCTGTGTTTGTTAAGACTCGTGACATTTTCCTGGCATGATTGAGCCTAAACGCCTTTATATTTTTATTAGTTGATTCTGCAGCCTCTTCGGACAGCTCACCAATAGAAACTAATGCGTTTTCTATTACTATAGCACCGTGTAAGAGCATTTTATGCACAGATGACCATGGGTATGCTGTCACGAGTTGCTTGGCCGTCTCTTTGGCGTATTCATCAAACTTATTTATAATTATATTGTAGCTAGATGACATACACTCCAAAAGAACTCCACACCTTTCGATAAGGCATTGTTAGATACCTGTCATTTCAGCAGGTACAGCAGGATTTTAAAAAAACTTGCGTGCCGTATTTCCGTCATTTGACGTACCACTACCACCGCTCCGCGGTTTGTGCGGAATATCACGTATTTTTGTTTAATATGGATAATTTCGGTAGATTTACACTTTCTTTCTCACTCAGCCATTTAGAATGTTTATTCAAAACAGTATTTTTTTTCCGAGAAGTAGATTTCCATAAAACGGAAAGTCGTTGGCAAACATACTTGATAATCTTATCCAAATTGGCAGTATCTATGTTGTCTACATTCGGCACCATGTCCATGAACTGCTGTAACACTTGAAGGTATCTTTCTGTGTCTGAACCACTCGTAGACAGCCATAGTTCAAATATAAAATCCCTTAAAAAGGATCCAATGTACTGCCCATCTGAAAAAATAAAACAAAGTCAATAAGCATATTTGTAACATTGTCGTAGCGTTGTTACGCTTCGGCCTACGCAGGCGTAGCAGGCTTCTAACTAGACAATCCGCAAATTTCCGCAGACAATAGTTTATGGCCGTTAATCTAGACACATTTAAGTTCTTCATTAAGAAAAAAACATCGTTATATTAGATTAAGAACATAGTTAAAAGTTTAAGTGAATTATAATTTTGAACTTTTTTTATAGAAAATAGCTCGTGTCGTAGACCCGTTGTTATATCTATATTTTCAATGAACATGACAAACAAGTAAGATAAAACAAAACAACATACCTGATTCTTGAAGGTACACTTAAACATAAATGGTCACTTTTATTATTAACTTCTAAGGATAACCGCTAATGAACGGTCACTTAATGAGTCACTGATAAGAATACGCGTGCAAACGTAAGTTGTGTTCACTTTCGAGTTTCCTTAAGGAATGAAAACGGTTAGCTATCCATGATCTATTTATATTTAGTTACAGTATATTTATCGGCCAATGACATGACAGCATTCGATATTTAAAATTAAACCTTCATTTTTTTGAATTATGAGTACCAGCCAGACCACCGTGCACCGGCGCGCAACCCGTTTTAGAAGTAACCGTGCGCTGCTGTTAGCCGTGTGTTAGCCTAAACCGCTTTTTGCGCTCAGTTTTAGTGCCTTATAAGTTGCTATTCATAATCATTGTATTTAGAGTCAGTAGGCTAATGAGTAATGACACATTCGCGGCAGACGTTCTAACCACTAGGCCTCCGGTCGAAATTTCTTAAGTATATGCAATTTCGAAGAATCCAAAATTATTTTAAAAAGTTGTGGTATGCTTATATACGTAGTTCAACACAGAGCACCCGAGAGAGTTGATCTGTTTTTATAGTTCAAAAATTGTAGTCCAGTGGGCGCCAGTTCACCAGTACGCACAGGGCGCTTGCTGACCAAGGCCGGCTCTGCCAGCTAGAATAGGGCATACAGATGCTTTTAACGCAACAATGCTGCACTGAAATAGCTATAAAATTAACGATCACTGGTAATCACTATCCTAACAAATAAGTATGGTATTTTTAAAACTTATTCGAACTTGTTACCGATATAATGCCTTCTCCAGATTTCCTACACGGAACGACCCGGTTACTCTAATAGCTGCGTCCCTAATGATTGTGAATAAAGGGTAAGCGAGTAGATTTTGATATCGAATGAGTTGTCATTTTATTTCTGACAGTACATTTGTACTAGTTGAGACTCTGTCGCAGTATATTACAGAGTTAATTAACGCTGTGGTTACAACATGGTTACAAGTAGCAAATTACAGGTTTTTGGTTGTTTGTTAACATAACCACTTACTTATTAGGTGTAATAACTTAACGCCCTCTCTAGCCTAGTTTGGTGGTGATTCTGCCGACGAAGCTTGAGGTCCCGGGTTCAAATCCTGCTAAGGGTATTTATTTGTGTATTTATCACAAATATTTGTTGGACGACCGGTTGGCGTAGTTGGTAGTGACCCTGCCTGCTAAGCCGATGGTCCTGGGTTCGAATCCCGGTAAGGGCATTTATTTGTGTGACGAACACAGATACTTGTTCCTGAGTCATGGATGTTTTCTATGTATTTATGTATTTGTATATTATATATATCGTTGTCTGAGTACCCGTAACACAAGCCTTATTGAGCTTACTGCGGGACTTAGTCAATTTGTGTAAGAATGTCCTGTAACATTTATTTATTTATTTGTTCCTGAGTTATATGGACGTTCTCTATGTACTTATACAAGTATGTGTTTATCTATATAAGTATGTATATCGTCATCTAGTACCCATAGTACAAGCTTTGCTTAGTTTGGGACTAGTTCGATCTGTGTGATATTGTCCTCAAATATTTATTATGATTTAACTTCGATTAAAATTTATTTATTACTGTCATATTCATTTTAATTTTCCAAGTAACCCAATGGACTAAGTCTAAATTTTGTTATGAAACTAGAAATATCCCACCCCTAACATTTTCGACTTAGTTAATATAAATCCGGTTTAAAATATTTCATTTCGAGGAATAAATACTGATTTCGGTAACAGAAGCCAAGCCAAACATATGCGCGGAAATCAACCTGGACAGAAACCTAAGAAACCAATAGGTACCTACATCTACATTAACTCGGACAGTTAAGCTGCGCTGCTAGCACCAGAGTCCCTAGAGGCTAACTCTAGACTAGTCCAGAACTGCAAAAATAATCTAAACTCTGTGGCTAACACCAACAAAGTTACACTTAGATGGGTACCAGGACATTCCAACATTGATGGAAACGATCGGATTAACTTGCCAGAAAGGGCGCGGTCACACCCCTACTTACAAAACGAGAGGCTTATTCTCTGCTAAACAATCTAGAAAAGACGACGGCAATCGCAGAGTGGAAGTCCGTAAAAGGACACACACACTCAAAAGCTCTAATAATAGGGTTCAACAACAAAAACACTAAAGAGCTCGTAGGGCTCAAGAGGTACAAAGTCTGTGCGTTGGTCAGAATTCTGACTGGGCACTGCAAGTAGAACAAGCACATGTTTCTAATGGGTAAGAAACAAGATGCAGCATGCAGGTTCTGCCAGGAAACAGAGGAAACTGCGGTGCACATCCTCTGCTCCTGCGGACTACTATTAATGCACAAAAGAAGTATCCACCTAAGTAGGCACGAGCTGCAACCTTATGAGCAAAGAATCTGGCACTTTTTGGACTCAACGGGAATCAGTAATGATTTATAAAGGGCTGCCACAATAGATCACAACTGGTCGACGCGGCAACTTCAATAGCCCAAGAAACAACAATTATAATAAATAACCGAAGCCACACAGACAACAAAAGCTCTGTAATATTAATAAGGTTGTGTTTGTCACCCTTGGAGTTGATACGGAACCACATTACTCGTAAAGTAGTAATAATAAAAATTAAAATGCGTATTATTTATAGCTATTTAACGATATTTAGCTGCGTAATTTCGTTCGCTAAAAGCTGCAATAGGAACTGGAGCAAACAAAAAACGACCGCTCGCGAAAAAGTCCCTTTAAAAAATGTTGGGGCACGTACGGAAGAAGGCACCCATTACGGCAAAGTGGCTACTGTTGATTCAAAGATTTGAGGGCAAACACGAAAGAACGCTTCACCGTTATACGAACGGAATAATTTTAATGTTTTTTTTTTAAGTACATATATGATGGGAGCTTCTGCACGGCAAGTGTCTATGTAGATACATTGTTTGCAGGTCATTAATTACGTTTACGTGCGAATGCAAATTTACCTATAAGTAAGTACATACTTCATCTAAAAATGAGCTTCATATAAAAATCGGTGGTTTAAAAGAATAGCTTTTTCAATTGGACGTTATTGGCGACTAGCCAGTTCTGATTATTCAACTAATGTTGATTCATAAAGAACTCAGATCTAAATTTATTCACCGCTAAGAATTTCCCGTAGCGCTACACCGTAACCGATAACCTGCATTTCCCGCTATGCAGCGAAAATAGCGCGTAGAGGCGCAACGACAATGTGTCGCAGCGCTGAATTGGTTAAACATCTTCCTTCTAACTAGGTGAAGGGGCGGCGATCGGTGTAAGCACATGTCCTGTTAGATTTTTGGTCTTATGGCAAAACTCGTTTTTTCATGTCGAAAATTGCTAGACTTGTAAGTACGAAAGTATATACAGTGTGTTACCAGCACCTGGGCTTTTAATTAAGGAGGTTAAAGTAACGTAGTTCCTTAACTTAACTGTGACTTTAATTTAATAAATCTACTAAAATTCCGACATGCCTAATTTTCTAACAAAATTTTAATTGCCAGCAATGTACAGCAAAGTAATTGATCGACAAGTAAGTGTAAATGACAGCAACTTTATTTACTACGTACGACGCGTCATCTAAATAAATGTTTGCATTTAGGTACCTCCCTGGTCCGCAACGCACAAAATCTGCATTGCCCAGCTTACGAACTACGAACAGCTGCTACAATGTTGTTTTTCATAATAACTATCTACACCTAGAGTATCACTGTCGGTTAGAACACTTTGTTAGCACATACTTTCGAGAACCCTTTCTTCAATTTGTACGATCACAATTTCTGTCATGGCCCTTTCAGGTTGACCAAGTATCTACGATTGGCCTATTTTTCCGAACGCACTGGAAAGCCATTGTTATGAATCGAGGAATGTGTGGATGCTGTCGATTTGGGAAGCGTTCTTGATAAGGCATGAACTGCATATCCATGCGTCTCGCCGTATAATAAAATCAAATCTGATAGTTTTCGTGCATCGTAAGCAATTTCACTCTTTCTTTACTTCAATATTTATTATAAAACTAAAATCAGTTTTGGAAAAATTTGGTTTGTTTACTTATTTGACACGTCAACGTCAACGGCTTTTGAAATTGTCATGACTAAGTTCACATAAAAACTCCTCAAATAATGTATTAAAAACTTTATTCATGAACTAAATGATAAAGACAACAATAGTTCTGGGCTCGTTTGTCTCATCTTTGTACCCCCGTACCAGGACGTGACCCCGTACCAAGTCATCAACGATATGAATTACGACAATTACGCAGTACGCCTACTACATGTAAAGTACGAATTTAGAAAATCGAATTATGCAGTTAACTAACATAATTATGATTTGCGAATACGTGCAAAATATTGCTAATTGAACATACTATTAGCAGTTAAAAAAAAAGCCTGGGTCCCGGTAACACACTGTATAGGTATAGGAGTTTCAAAATAGAGGGCCTACTGCGAAACGTCAACACAGTTTTGTGTCTATCACGCTTACGTACAATATTACTTCCAAATGTAAAACTGAAAGTAAAAAGTTCATTCGCGAAAATTTTAAAATTTATTTCGAGTAAAATAACCATTTCATTTTTAACCTAACTAGGTACTTGTAACAGTCTCAATTACTTTCACATATGCATATTTTAATGCATGTTTTACTCGTGTTTGAATTGTTTTATAATACTGCATGGTTCGTTTTCTTCGCTGAAGTCTAGGGAAAGGTATTCGCTTTCATGTTCCATGGCGCTGTCATCTTTCGTTGAATCATCTGTAGGTTCCTTATCCTTGTAGCCTTCAACATCATCTAAAGCCGAGTATATAACGTTTTTCTCAATTTTTGACAGTATCTTTTTATCGTGGAAGGGATGGTTATGGAGATTCCCTCTGTAACAATAAAAACTCGACTATTATCCACCGCCATAAAATAATACTACTCACACCTAACTACATGTACTTTATAGTTACACCAAACAAACTACAACATTTGATTATCATAACACAAAAAATACTTAACATACCTATATATTAAAAAAAAAACTATTATAATAAAATTATTCCGTCCCACCGCGTCCGCCCGCACGCGTCGTCGCTCACGGTCGTTGACGCTTGATAATGACATCGTATGATGTCCGAAACATGTCTCGCATAGTGACTAAAAATACTATCCGTAATTTTATTATAATATTAATATGTCTCACGATAGTTGAAATTCGAAAACATTAACTTGTTATGTCGCGATCGCGCTTTATAGGAAGCTAGCAACAAACAACACTATAAAATTAAACTTACATTCAAAAGAATAACAAAACACAGGCAGTGCCATCAGCGGATGCCTCAACCCGTCAGGCCACGGAAAATAGATACGAGTCGCTCGCTGAAGATGTTATTTCACTTTGACTCGTTAAAAATGACACACCGATGCTTGCCATGTTTGGGCACGGTCGTTTTCAAAACTATTTACGCGAAAATATCGACTTGAAATCGAGGCTAGGCGAAATAATAGTACCTACATTGTGCATCTAGGGAGGTAAGTACAGGATTACTAACGAGAGTCTGTTAGAAGCCCGACGCAGCAGGCGGAGGGCTTTTAATGACTCAAGTTTGTAATCCTCTTACCGACCGTGATGCATACAATGTTTTTCATCACACTTGTAACGGAAAAAACAAATGTACAAATGAATCTATTTGTTAAAGTTGAATAATATGTACACAGTAAAGTTGGTTTATAGCCAAGTTTGAAGATTTGAAATAAGCCTTAGCTGATGCAAAACCTCCTTAAAGTGAAATGACGTACGATATTTTAAAACTAAACTCATAACTCCCTCAGGAGTTATATTGTACTAAAATCCATAACTCCCGAGGGGACTAAATCGGCTCTAACCGCTCTATACGCCAGCGCGTTATAACATCATTACCCGGCAAGTGTGATAAAAAATCGTTTTTCTCCAATATGCTCGGAAATGTTCATATTAATGTAGCAAAATTGGTACGAAAAGAACCTCCTTATGTAACGAATCAAATTTAAAAAAATCGAATTCATTATTTTAAGGTTTTAGCGTCCAGGAAGTTGTACTAAAATCCATTACTGTATTGTTTTTTACTTTTTAAATAAATATTTGGACTATCATATTGCAAACAGCCAAATATACTTTAGCCGCGACTAAACGGTCTGCACAGACGAGACAATCTGATTGACATCAAATTATCAATCTGATCATATCGTGCTTAAAAATGCCCCGTCTGGGCTGGCTTTGTAGTAGTGTAGTAGTTCTAGAGAGAAGGAGATCAAATGCTTGGTTGTCTCGTTCTATCGCGAGTTGCATACGGCTCACTGTGCAAAGCCGTGTAGATACGGCTTAATAAAACTAAAGACATTTCAACTTTTTTTATGAACACAACCGTGCATTAAAAGAAAGTTTAGGCGGGAACCTTATTTTTCCTTTCAAATCTTATGCAAGAATACATTTTATTTCCTTTCATGTTTGGAGAAAAGCACTATATACCTATGCCTCGGACGGAAATAGAATTTCGTGGATTCGTATGTAATTTGTCGGAAAAAATACTCATCCCCGAAATTCGGTTTCCCGGCCTCTGCAATAATGTACTATTATATGCTCTAGAGCATACATTTAAATCGCAGGTGGCCGGCGCTTGCCGGCGCCCCACGCTCGGTGGCACCCCGCGCTCCCGCCCGCCTGAGGATTTTTTTCTGTAATATTTATGACAATGTTGTTGTTGTAGGTCCTAGGGCACCCCGGAGGTGCATAGGGCCTCCACAAGATCCTTCCACGCCTTTCTATCTTGAGCAACTTGATTATGACAATGTTAACGTTGTGTAAAAAAAATATTTATTCTTCGTAAACTTCGGAGATAAAAGGGGAATGGTATTTTTTTTACTTTTCGTTAATAAAAAATAAATTTTGCAGATCAAGCTCAGTAAACAATACTTTTAATTTTTACCCCCTCTTTTATCGGGTATTTTTAATTGGAAATAAATTAAAATATACGACAAATCCTCTCTCAGTGTGTCTGGGTTATCCTTGTGTACTAGATGTTCTTGAGCATTTGCTTTAACTTCGTCATTTGGCTTCGTATAATTAAGGAAACAGAATGGCATAGTTAGTTATATTAAATTGGTTTTTTTTTCTCATACAAAATAATTACATGTTGCATCAACCGCTAATATAAAAAGGGCATTAGAATTTACTTTCAATTTACTTTCTCTTGCTTAAGCCGAGGCTAGGCGTCACAAAATCGCAGGCTCTAGTGCATAAAGTAAAATCGCAGGCGATCGCTGGGGCGGGTGATAACGACTGCGCCCAAGCAAGCATGAGTGTTTAATTTCCAACGATTTAAAGTGAAATAAAACCTAATATTTTCCACACTATCAAAGTAAAAAGCAAATTGTATATTGTATATCTCGGGCGTAACTACCCATTTTATCTTCGACTACTATAATGGTCCTCGTTGCACTCGGACCAATATAAATAGCTTAGGCTAAAATGGGCTACTTTATGCCCTTGTCATACAATCTGCTATTTGACTTTAGGTTTCCATTACTCAGATTTTTGGCCTGATGATGACATACCTGCTGATGACGACGTTCTTGTCGGACACGACGTACGCCATGCACTTGTGGTTGCGGTAGTCGACGCAGCGCCATCGCCGCACACCGGTGCGATGCGTCAGCGAATGCAAGTTGTAGATGTACCGGTTCAGGATAACTTGTAGCGACCCACGTATTGATACGGTGAATTGCAAGTTCGATCCGACTAGAAAAACAAAGTAAAATTACTAGAACAATGTAGTACCTATAAGTACAATACTTATGTATAGGTACTAAATAACAAATGACCAAGTCACTTGGTCATCAATTTATAATTTATATCCATATAAGTCGTATTGCGAATACATAAAAACATGAATCAACATATTTATTTATCATAAAATTGACCAGTTTAAGGCGCGAATCCAAAATGTATAAGGTTCCCTAGTTGTCCGCCCATCACAAGTATGTCTAATTGGACTATTTTGGCGGCACGTACGTCTTTAAAACGTACTAGGCATGTTATTGGCTTTTACGAAACTAGTTTTACACAAAAATAGGCTAAGAATTCTTTCATCGCCCTAAATAAAAATATGTTTTTATTTTTATTTAGGGCGATTATTTCGAAAACCATATTAATTTTATTTTACCAGTATGTTGGCATGATTGATATTTATAAGCTTTCTAGTTGTACCTAGGGCTGCCATCTCGTACATTGCCGAAACCGGACAAAAAAGTTAAAAAACCCGGACGTTTCATTAAAATCGCGGTCTCCACCCGGACACTAAAGAAATCAATTTTAAATTTAAAAATTTAGCTTTTGCCAGGGATTGACCAGTACCCAAAAATGTCCGGGTTTACCCCGGACAGTTTTAAAAGTCCGGGCCGGACGCTCCCCGGACGGCCTCCAAACTAGGACAAATCCGGGGAAACCCGGACGGATGGCAGCCCTAGTTGTACCCATGTAGAGGTAGAACCTAATAGTAACTGAGTTTAGCTGCAGACAGACAGACGAACATGGCGAAACTTGAGAGATTTACATCGCAACCATAAAAACGTTAAAAAGATTCTTACATTTTTCTGGGCATGATGAGATATCTAACATAGAGGCGTCTGAATTTGCGGTTGCTTGGTTCTGAAAGTGCTGTTCCTCATCTGACTCGTGCGCAGTGTCTTCGGCCAGAACGTAGTCCGACATTATAGGTGTATTTACTGATAGATTTGATCTCGTTTTTCTGAAAAAATTAAGTGTATTTATAATAACTGATTGCTAATGGCGTAACTATGCCAATTGAAGTCTGTGGCTAATTCATCGAATGGTTTGTACCTAGTATCTCAAGTCCATATTACATTATAATATATCTTTGATCATAGGTCTATATGCTTCCCTTTTTCTCCAACGTGAAGAAAAAGGGCGGTTTATAATCTATGATCATAGACATGATCATATATGGTAGATAGTTATTGTGCCATATGGGCCTCAGACCGATTTAGATTAGTAATTAATTATTTTTAAATTAATTATTATCTTGAACGAGGGGGAAATCATACAAAAGGTACTTACAGTGCTCCAGAGCTTGTTGTATTTATATCAGTCTTCAGAACGATCTTTCTCGTCACAGGCAAGTTCAACTGTAACATTATGGAGGGATGTAATTATTTAGGATACTTATCTAATAGTCATTTCTTTTAAAGAGGTACTTAAATTAAAAAATATGTATAAGCCAGGGACATAATTATCACACAAAGATTTTTGATGCCTGTTCAACACTGTTGCGCATATTTGCAGCTATGAAAGAAGATATCTAGTTTAGAGAAGTGAGATTGTCTTTACAAACTAAGTAAGTAAGTAAAAACTTTATTGCACAAAACAGGATATAGGTACATTAACAAAATGGAATAGTCAGAAAAGTACAAAGGCGAGCTTATCCCTATGAGGGATCTCTTCCAGTTAACCTTGTGTTCCTCTGAAATTGATTGTCTGTTCAAAGCATACCTACTTTGGTCACATAGCGCCATCTATTGAAAAAATGTTGTGGTAGCAGAGCCTGAACTAATTTTCCATTATGAGGCAACTCACTTTGAATAAACAGTGACAGCCCACAACATTTTTTCGTTCATGTCATCATCCCAAAAACATTTTTACCTGTTCACTTTTGTCAGCTGAAGATGTCATAAGGTTCTTAAATTCATTTGTTTCCAACTGTGATATGTTCAAACCCATTCGCACTGGTAAACATTCACTGCTGCTCTGAAAACAAAAACTTCTGAATAAAAAATACAGGACCGGAATAATTTAGATTACATACAGTTAGGGTTTTTTTTTAATAGCCTGTTTTTGTGTCCCACTGCTGGGCAAAGGCCTCCCCTCTCCTTATCCAATCCTCCCTGTGCATTTACAATCCAGTTAGGGATTGCAATTCGAATATTCGAATTTATCGAATACACGGCTAATTTTGATATTCGAATATTCGTACGTGAAAATATAGAATATTCGAATAATTTTAGTAACAGGATTTTAAAGCAGTAGCAGCAGTCGAGTTTCCTAATCATTTTAATTTAATATATATACTACAGTGGAATATCAATAAGACGAACCTCAAGGGAAACACAAGCTAAACTATTCGTTTTTATAGGTGTTTTTTTGCCAAGTGCCAAGTCAAATGTACCATGCACCAACCATATTTTTAGATAACATTAATTTTAACAAAGTTTACTAAAACAGAGATATTTATGCAGTTAGCATTCTATGCTTTCTTATTTTTATGCTGCTCCTACTGCAAATATTGTAACGCTGTAGATGTATGCAAATAACTGTATAATAGTTACCAGACTTTCTAATCCTTTTATGTGCAAGGATTTGGCAGTATCTACAAAGACAGGCAGACTTTCAGCTGGCAGAAGCACTTCCCCTGTGTACACATACTCTAAGAGAGAGCACAGAGTCTTGTGGCTTACATTCTGAAACATAGTTAAAATTTGCATTTTATTATTTAGTACTTTGTAGTTCATACATCCATTTTCAATGTTCTTCAAGAACAAACAACATAAAAATTCTTTGACTATTGAAAATTTTAGATTTGATTGAAATTGTATATTGCAATCTCTATTAACCTTGCTTATTTATTTGAGTGATAGCATAGCATATGTAGTCAACAATTTTACAGATATAAACATCTGCTTTCACATGAATAGTATGAATATTCCAACCTCTGGTAGGTGATAATTAAACATTGGTATCAACATTCGAATTTCATGGCACTCGATAAGGATAGCAAAATAAATAAATACATTTGAATATTTTATAATAATAATACTTCATTTTTTTTTTGTTTTTACACTCAATTATAGTGCGGTAAACTGTACATATACTAAAAGAGGGTAATATTCTAAATATTTCATAAAACCTTAATACTCATTTTGCATTTGAAAAATAATACATACATGCAAAATTTTCCAACAAATGTCAATGCAAAATAACATATAAAGTCAAATAATACTTTATTCAACCATACATAACTTAAAATTAGCTTTAATGACCGAGTCTCAAATGTCTTATTGCAACACCTTGTTAGACTGAGATAATGGATTCAATGCAATATTCCGACTTTATATGTGCGGATGAAGTTCTTCTTTATTTATACAAAATAAAGGTTGAATATACCAAGTGTATTTGTTTGTATTTGTTTTTATGCCGACCAAACATTGCCCAAATTCGTATGTTGACGGCTATGTTTAGTGATGATTGCCTTATTGGATACAATACTTAAAGATGTAGGACCTCAATGTTCACAATAGCAATGATTAAAACACTTAATTGAGATTGTTACAAGTATAAAATTTACATTAAGAAATATGACTGGGTGCTGACATGGAGCAGATGTGATCAGCTCCTTTAGATAAGGACTAGCCATAGCCATCACCATTTGATGAACCTTTACAAAGTGGCCGTCTGCCGCAATGGTCATGTCCACGAATTCACCGTTCTAAAAAAATTACAATTTTGTTATTATAACAATTATACATTAAGAAAGACAAGCGTTATTACCAGATATTAGGTGGTTAAAATATATGAATATGATCTTACATGTTTAATTATTCAATAACAGAGAAAAAATTAAGCATAAGCTGGAATATTAATTTTCTACTGAATGTATAAATGTTTTTACTTTATGATCAGAATTGCTGGAGTACCTGTTGTAAATTACTGAAACCATTACACATAATTGATTTGTGAGAATCCCATGATAAACTGAATTGTGATTGCACCATGTTTTTGCGAGACTTCTGTTATTTATCTGGATAAATATGGAATAGTTGTTTATATTTCTAAATACCTTATCGCTATAATCGCTATTTTTGTTAAGATTATTTTGACAGCAGGACATGAAAACCTGCCCGTGACATTGACAGGTGCTAGGGACTGTTCCAAACCGAACCGAACCTTTAGATCCCAGTTAGGTTCCAAAAAATTTTTTTTTCATTTTTCATGAACGGCATTAAATCGCTTTTTGTCGTTCTACACATCGGGTGTTTGCGTTTTGTCGCTCGCACGCACTGAAGCATAATTTAACTAGTGCGAGCAAGAGGCAAAACACAAATACCCGCAGTGCAGAGCTACCTATGGAGGAGGTATATTATTACATTACATAATATAAGCGATACATCAGTGATACATCACATACCTTAGTGAAGTGCTGCCTTTAAGTATATGCAACCCTATCTTATTTTTATTTTATTTACAATTGTATAGTATGGTCTCGCCACCCTCGCCTTAAAGTGGAAAATACTCTGTAAAGATAAAGCCAGCCTAGGATGGTACTCAATAAGGAGCGATTCCAACGTTCAGAAATGGTTTCTGCCATATTTATTTAATATTTATTTATTTAATATAAAAACACATATGTTTAATAAAGAAAGGATGACATTTGAGGAGCAAAGACGCCGTCAACCGATGTTACAAGTGGGGTTGAAGTGGTGAAAGTTGCATGTCGCAATACTCGCAATTCACAGGGGTTATTATATTTTCTATGTTTTTCATCTTCGGCTGATTTAAGGATGGATACGGGTCTTGAGATGTAAGAAAGAGCGTCGGTGTCAACAACACGGATGTCAAATAACGCCTCCCTCTGAGCGTCCCATACCCCACGGCAAGATAGGTCTGCACGTAAACCGCAATCGCTTTCGGCTATTATTGGTTCTTTTGTTACATTGCCCCGGGCATATTGGCAAAATTCACAGAATAGAAATAGATCCCTTACCTCGTTGTGTCGCCTTGTGACAAGCCCGCGGGTTTTACAGCAGAGTGCATGGTCGATGTTGAATTGGTTGTTACCGCAGCCGTCGCATGACTGTGGCATAGCGTTTGGTGATCTATGGTAGCGTATTGATAGTGCATCTCGGAACTCCAATGGGGATAGGTCAAAATGATCCTTTTTTGTGGGAATAACTGAAAGCCAATTTGAGTACTTCATTTTCATCTTAGATGCAATGGATCTTTCGATTGCCCTTTTCTTAATGGTAGTAAAGTTATTTAATGTACTTTCTAGAAGTTTATCATCAAGGGCTTCTTTTTCTTTGCGGCCCTCTTTGCGAGCATTATTTAGAGCAGTAATATGGTCAGATAAAACAATATGTTGTTTGTCTATTAAGGAGGCAGTGAGAACCTTACATCCTTTGTTGGAAATTTCATAATTTAGGTTAGTGGCGTTAAATGGGTCAGAAACTGCTAATCCGCCTTTATTTACGGGTAAGTAAGGAAAATAGATTGGCTTCTGTCGGGGTGATATATACCTACTCATTGTATCTTAGAGTATCACTACATAGTATATAATTTTTAAGAAAAAAAAACCGACTTCATTTGGTTCCCGGTAAAAGTGAAATTTTGAATTTGTTTGAGTTAGCCAGTTTACTTCACAAATATCCAATACACCGCACGTGTACGATTGAAAATTGAGGAGCTTTCTTAATGTCCCAGGGCTTCCATCATTACATGTGAAGTATAATTAAACGGAACTCCCTTGTAGACCTTTAAAACAAACAAAATAACAATGTGTTCAATTGGATGACAGACTGTAAATTATCGAGCAGTTTCATTATGCCATCCCTGATTATCAACATCAGGTCCACTCCAGCAAAATGATGGCCACAGTAAGAAAATGCCTAAGCTAATTATGAACACCCTCTAATCACAATGAACGTGCCGTTCAAATTTGAGGAGTTCACTGAATTCTTCTAGAACTCCATCATCAGAATATAAATCAAATCAAAAAGATGAATGTCACAACTAGGATAATAAGTAGAGCTAGGTTTATTGACTAGTTCCACTTTGCCATCCCTGGTCTTCATCATCAGGTCCACTTCATCAAAATGTTGGCTCCCCCAAAACAATGTTTTAGTTATGTATTTACTAAAACGGGGCTTAATCGTGTATAGATTTTGAAAACAAACCTCCGACGTTTCAAGGGCGACGTTGCCCCCGTGGTCCCGGAGAAAAACTGGCTGAGGTTGACATCAACATCTTCTAGCTGCGCGGGTTTTACGAACTACCCGCACTTGGTCTTGATTATAAACTTGAACATTTTGCGCACTAGGGATGTGACTCTGTCGACACACTACACTCACGATGTCCGATTTTTGAGCCGGTGATATTCGATTACGCTTACATTTATCAATGACCGGATTCCAAGTAGACGAGATTCTAAAACCGTCATCCCGATTGAAATTGGGGTATTTCTTGATTTCAATGGCTTCCCGTACTTTTCTACTATGGAAACGACGATCCGTTGAAAGGATTTTAGGGTTATGCAATTCAATCCAATGGTTTGGTCCAGAATCTAACAAATGTTCGGCAACCGCAGACTTGTGTACCTGGCGATTTCTGACAGCTGCGATATGTTCCTTCACTCTTTCCGCCATGGTACGCTTCGTTTGGCCGATGTAGGAACTACCACAACTGCAATCAATCTTATAAACACCAGGTGATTGGTACGGGATAACATCTTTCGGCGATCTTAGTTTGCCCGAAATCTTGGATAAAGGGGTAAACACAGTTTTTATGGAGTACTTCGCTAGCACTGTGCCAATCTTGTCCGTCACCCCTTTCACATAAGGCAAAAATGCCGGTTGCCTTGATACATCAGGACGCTTCCCTCTTGCTCTTCGTCTGGGCTGCCACTTTTTCACCTTATACCCGTTCCATCTGAGTACCTCCTGAATATGTGACATCTCACTCTTTAAAAATTCAGGGTCACAAAGATCGTGTGCTCTATTCACTAAAGAGCTGACAACTGACTGTAGATGGCGGGGATGGTGGTGAGAAAAAGCGTTCAAATATCTGTCTGTGTGCGTCGGCTTCCTATAAACAGTATGCGTCAGGGTACACGATTAAGCCCCGTTTTAGTAAATACATACGAGTAATGTGTGAAAATCGTGAAAGTTTAAATAAGTGTAATGTTTTAGTTACTTAAGGAAACCGTCAAATCAGAATGCATGTGCCGTTAAAATTTGAGGAGTTCTCTCAATTCCTCATGAAGTCCATCATCAAAATAGAACTATAATCAAATAGGACTATCTTGAAGGTATTTCTTTACAAAGAAAAGATGAATGTCTCAAATCGGATGATAGAGCTGGGAATTACCAAGCAGTTCCACTTTGCCATCCCTGGTCTTCATCATCAGGTCCACTCCACCAAATTGATGATGTTCGTAAAGAAATGCTCGAGTGTCTTAAGAAACTTACCCAAATCATCATACATGTGCCTTTCAAATTTGAGGAGTTCCCTCAGTTCCTCATGGATCCCATCATCAGAAATTGATTTTGAAAAAAGCGGGACAAACCTGGAACCATCTATTTTCAGACAAAAAAATATTTCTTTAAATCGGATGATAGTCCTGGGAATTATCAAGCAGTTCCACTTTGACATCCCTGGTCTTCATTATCAGATCCACTCCACCAAATTGATGATTTTCGAATAGTTAACAAAGCGCTTGCGCATTGCCTATGACTACAGCCATTATTAAAATAATTAGTTTAGTTTAGTTTATTTATTACACTTTACAATTTTCGTACATAATGTAAAAATATACACAAGGTATTACTTATCATATAGTGATCGTGAAGTACATTTGAAATATAAAAATAGAATAAATTTATACAGTACATTAAATACAGTTCAAAATTACCTAGGTTACTTATAAACAGAACTCAAAGCGCATGTGCATTGACATAACAACGTTAATGTTGATTAGTTGCCCCTAGCTACATATCAACAGTACGCAATACGCATGCACTGTCAAAAATCAAAAACGTAAATAAACCCTATAGGATGTTACAAAAACCATTAACTGACTGCAAAAATATGGTCTTCGAGTAGTTCATTTAGTAATTTTATGCCATAAAACATGTATTTAGGCACGTGAAATGCACGTCATTACATTGTACTCGAGTTCCCCGTCAACCAGTTTTAAGGTTTGCTCTTCGTTGTGATACATACTGTATATATCGGTTATATATATATATATCGAGTTAAAATGTAGACCTCCGCTGTCACTGCGGTCAATAATTTATTCGGCAAATAAACCGCAATGGTCAATTTACTGAAGACGCTGCCTAAACTTTATCCATTATTATGCCTTTTTTTCGACATATACCTACTTACTACGAGTAGTTACCAACAATGACAATAATTGGCAATTAAATGTTTGAACGCTTAAATAAAACCAGATTCGTGAAAACATATTCATTTTAAAAACTTGCACATCGATTGAACTTTCCCATCCCTAGCTGTCTTTTATACATGCCTACGGCGACAGTGACACGGAAAAATGTAGAAATTATAAGCATATTTTTTAAATCCTTTATTATGAAACAATGGATTCATATACCTGCTTAAAAAGTAAATGTATGAAAAAACAAAGGGTCAACAAGTTGACACGAGTACAAAATAATTTTTAAATTCTATTATTTTACCATTTAGTAAGCGGTTGAAACTTTGTCTTGTATACAAGACGACGGCGTTAGTGTATCGTATTATCGTTGTCTAGTATAGGTGACAACGGCGGTCAAAGGGTTAAAAGCTTGTGGAGTCTTACTAATCGGATTCCACTGTATACAATACAATCTGTTTCAAAAACGTGTTTTAATAGCAAAATCTGAAGAAAATATTACGTTTTATAAAATATAATGTTTCGGTTAAAAACCGGTTTTTGATGTTCGAAACCGGGTTCAGAACCGAGCCCAAATGAGTCCGGGTACCCGGTTTTTTCGGTTACCCGGGTACCCGGTTTTCATTCCCTAGTTCCTACTATGTCGTGTGTCGGGATGATTTTTTACCGGGTGTCGTAGCGGCAGAACATTTTCTATGAAGCTATTCACATTACAACGACACAATTCGTTGTCGTTGTAAAAAATCGTCCCAACACACGACATAGTGGGAACCGGGTCTAAGACCCTTTTATTCTAGCCTAGCCCATAAAAGAAAATTTAGTTATTAAATCATTTAAAAAAAATGTAATATAAAAAATTACACGGGGATAATGCGGATTAGGAGCTTTAACGTAAAGATAAAAATACGTCTGGCAACAAAAACGAGTAGACATTAATGAGTCAGAAAACATATACGAATAGTAACACAATCGCATAGGAAAATAAAAATATGGGAAAAAATGCGAATGAAAATTTTGCTACGCGGTATTAACGATTTTGGGAAAAAGATCTATACACTCTCTTTGGCGAGTAGTCATGTCGGGCAAAAAGACTTCTCTTTATCCATACTCCAGGTCGTGAAACAATGCGTAGAATACATCAGTTAGATTTATTTTTTGGTAACATTTTTACTATGTATGTTGTAGAGTCTGTGGTAAGAAAAATACAAAGATTTTATTACTTTCCATTCAAGCCACAAATTCTCTTTCTGCGTAGACTTTAGGTACCAAAAAATAATCCTTATGAAGCGTAATGTGTAGGGTGAAATCTCAGACTAGAAGCTTATACAAAAAAAGTCATAAATTATTTTTTTTGTTTTATTATATCTTGTGCCATCTCAATAGAGGTAAAACTTTTAAATCTTTTTTGTGACATTTTTCTTCTAATTTTTTCTTCATGATTGGAGTGGCAATGCTTGTTCTTTCTGAAAACAATATATATATGTAGGTATATAATTAATATTCTATTTAAAAAAATACACTTTGGTTTAAATCAGTATATACCTAGCCACAATCTTTTCACCGTTTGTATGAATCACAGCAAGGCATTTGGTAGCTCTGTAATCTATACACCGCCATTGTCTCTGGAGGCTGCCTCGCCGGTAGTGGCAGTTGTACATAAACCGGTTCATGATCAACTGTAAGGCGCCCCGTTCCGATATTGTGTATAATATTGACCCTGTAAAATAAAATTACACTAGCAGATAATAGTAGATTGTGTTACAAGACTTACAAGGGATCAAAATGATATATTTCTGGCGAGGGCGTACATTGAATTCCGAACGAAGCCATGGATTCTACAATAGAATCCCGAACGTAGGGAGGGATTCTAAAGTAGAATCCTGAGCGTAATGAGGGACTCAAGCGTGAACGCCCAAGACGAAAATAATTTTGATACCGTGTGACACATTATGCTTTTCACATCAACTAAGAGGAAATACACAAAACCGAAAACAGCATCATACCAACACCACTATGCCACTAGTTAATGCCCGATATCGTAAAAATGTGTAGTCCTTGAACAGAAAAATGCCACTTTGATCCCTCCCAGCAGGGAAGAAAAATGCCACTTCAATCCCTCCTAGCTTGAACAGAAAAAAAACCCTTTTATGATTAGGTGGTGTGAAAAGAATAGTACCATTCACCAGAGTAGTGCACTTTACATTTTCTTAAATAGTTACTTAGATTATCGCTATCATAATAATATACTTATAGGCACGTATTAATACTCCTATCACAACCAATCATTATTTGTTTTTATATAACAAAGAAAACAAAACGCCCATAAAAATGTGCTAAAAACTAATAGTTATAAAAAAATACGGCTGGCACTCACGTATTTTTAGTCACTACGCGCGACATGTTTTGGAGAGCTTAAAAATACGTGAGTGTAAACCGTAATTTATTATAATATTAATACGTCGTTACATTTCAAATAGTAGCTAAAAACTGGTAGAATTGTATATCTGTACCTGTGTCTTTACTTTGTTCAACCATTTCGTCGATGTCTTCCTTGCTACCCATATAAACAATATCTTCAGTATTTTTACTTTGAGCTGGTGTTTCCAACAAATCATCCTCATCCATGGGAACATCATCTCTAAGATCTAATAATTTACTGATTTCCATTAGACTTCTACTGGTGCATTTATTACCATATATGCTGCCTTCATTATTAGTTGATGTGTCCTGTTTATTCATATTTTCTAGAGCTTGGGCATATAACTCTGGCAATTGCCCTTGCTCGGCTATGTTTACACCAGCACTGGTATATTTATGACTAATCAGAGTATTGTTAAGTATTTCAATTTTAGCAACCGGTGTTTGGCTAATATTATCAGTGCATGCAGTTCCATCCAGAGTTATATTAATTGTCTTAACGGGTGCATGTATGTTACAGTTACTCTGAGATTTGTTGCTTGTCGGAATTTGATTAATATCATCATTGGTTGCTGCAGAGTCACCCAATGTTATATGGATAACTTCGTTAGATGCATTCATATTGCTAATATTTAGGAACTGATTACTTTCTGAATCTACGTTAATATTATCATTTGTGGCTACAGTTTCATCTGAGACATTGTTGATGGGTAAATTTATATTTCCTAAATCTTGGTTAGTATAATTATTGGCTGATACAGTTTCATCCAAAGTAATGTTGATCATATTATTAGGTGCATCAATCTCTGTTATATTATGTAATTTATTACTTCGTAAAACTTGGTTAATATTGTCATTACTTCTTAGAGATTCATCCAAAGTTGTATAAATCCTTTTGCTGGGCACTTTACATTTGGTACTTTGTAATGCATTATTACCTTCTAATGATATTGGCGTATTCACAGGGAAAAATAACTTTTTGTTTTCATTGTCTTTATATTCAGCTACTGGAACAACAATGGAGGGAGCTCGCAGTTGAAAACCACTGGTGTTTGGGTTATTAGCTGTATTATAATCTCTTTGAGCGGGATGTGGTTGCCTGGAATATTCAAGTATTTAATACAATTGACATTATACTGACTGGCAGCGTCTATGGCTGTCAATAAAATAAAAGTACTTAATGGGATTGCATGGGAAGTTTGATCACTATGTCATTTAATTTCATTTATTTTAATAATTAATCAAATTAATTCTTAATTTTATATTAAAAAAAATTATTATCAAGGACCTACCTGTATTTGCTGCGAAATACATGTTTTCTTTTCCTTACTGGTCTTGGTACAGTTGGAACCTCATTTTCCTGAAACAGAGGCAATATTAATTAAACACAGATACCTAAAACACATGTATGCCAATAAAAATACTTTATTTTAAACAAATTTATATCTAAATTATTCTAAATATACAACCACATAATAAGGGATTTTTTTTACCTACAAATAGACCTTTGCACATTTGATATAAATAGTATTTTTTTAAATAGGTAACAAAACAATATAATTTATCAACTTAATAGGAACAAATGTATGGATATGTTTCTATTTAAGTTTAAGTGTTTGATCATCCATATTTTTTAAAAATACTGGTGGCACGGAACTTTCAATTATACGGTTTTCGGGTTTTTTCCTGTACTTGTGTAAGCTCTTGCTTTTTGCTCAATTTCGTGATTCTAGGTCAACGGGAAATATAAATGTATGGGAAATGGACGAACAGACGGACGGACGGACGGACGAAAAGACGGACGAACAGATGGACGGACGGACGAACAGACGGACCATATGTAGCCGCCGTGGTGTCTCGATGACTAGTTTTAAATAAAACTCCGAGACTTGTTATAATATCATAGGATGCTGGTTTACAAAGAATAGTGGCGATAACGGTAAGATGCAGAAGTGGTTTGTATAGACGAACAGACGGAGGGACGGACGGACGGACGATGAGACGGACGGACGAACAGACGGACGGACGGACGGATGGACGAGATGGACGAACAGACGGACGGACAACAAAGTGATCGTATAAGGGTTCCATATTTTCCCTAAGTATGATATAACCCTAAAAATGGTCAATTACTTTTTAAATTATCATCAAATTTGCAAAGAGATATTTGTAGGCATTTGTATGGAAATACAATCTTGTACCTAATTATCTGGCCACAACTGGATAAGCATAAGCTACAATTACCTAATTTTAGCAGTTGATAAATTAAACATAATTTCAATTATTAAGTAGCAGCAATTATTTAGTAGTAGTAATTAGTAAGTAGCAGGTTGCCACTACTATGTTTAGTTAGGTACAGTCAGCTGCAATAGTATATGACGCTGTAAAGGCCGCAAAAATATGTGACACAGTCTTATTTGTACCGCCATAAGAGCGTGTCACATATTTTTGCGGCCTTCACAGCATCATATACTATTGCAGGTGACTGTACTAAGCTTAACACTTACATCTGGTGGCTCAACATTCTTTAAACCTGCAATCTGCATATCTTTGGCAGTATTTAGAAATGATTTCACTTTTTCAGCAGGTATTTCCACTTGACCTGTATAAAGATACTCCAAAATAAACCCTAGCGCTTCATGACTGACTCCCTGAAAACAAAAAGCAAATGCAAATAGTATTACACCTAAGACTTAATTATTAATTTAAAGCAATTTAGTATGACTCTCTTTTAAATTGAAAAACAAGAAATTAAAAGCAATGGTTTGTACAATAACAAAGAAAATGTCCAACTTATTTTTATATATTATTAATATCCTGCTAGTATCATCTCAATGAGATCCATCAGATCCCTGAGAACTCGATATCCCAGGTCATATTGCTTAGAGTTGTGCCCGCTTGGTCTTTGAAGGGAGTGCTCCAATCTCGTTCAATTGGGCAAAGAAACTACATTACTACATTTAGTTCAGTGCAAATTTTGATGTCTGGGAATGAGTACCCGGCTTTTTGGCGAGGATCTTGTTCCTTTCGGTCCGTGATGGGATATCATTCCTTTTAGTTCTTAGTTCCTAACCAATTTTTGGCTGCAGTGTTGGTGTATACAAACAAAATATAATAGGCATACTTAGAGATGCCTAGTAAATCAAAATGTGTATGTATCTTTGGTAGGTTTCAGTTATCACATATATTTTATTGCATGATTTTAAGTGTCAATGCTTTTACTACTAGTTTTGTTAAAATTAGTTTTACGCGTACGTATGTAATAAAAATAAATTCTTGTAGCTTTTCCTTTACACTCTAGCTAGGGGCCACTATACCCCTGTAAAGCTTTGAATGTTTCAAATTATTGTACTTGAATAAGTGGTGAACGGTGTTGGTCACACATATTGTAAACATTTTATAACAATACTTATCTAATAAGCTTTCTTGTAGTGACTGTTTGTTTACCCAAATAAATGAAAAAAAAAAAATACGAGACTAATATTGTTATCTTACTTTCCAAATCAAAGTGGAAAGTATAGGTACTGTGGTTAACATTTTAGTAAATATACTGAACCTCTCTTACATATAGAAACATGATAGGGTGCTGACAAGGCAATGACTGCAGCAACTCTTTGAAATAAGGGCTTGCAAGGGCTACAAGTGTTCGGTGGACTTTTACCAAATGTCCTTCAGCTGCCAAAGTCATATCGACAAACTCATCATTCTGGAATAGGGATAAATACATAAAATTACTGTATGTAATATTTTAGTTCGAGTTCTACTAAAGATATGATACAAGTTATTAAAATTAAGATCTAACTAATGATCAATTTTACCTGCTGCAAGCGGGAAAATCCTTCAAAAATATGATTTTTATAAGTACTGCTGCTTAATGAAAGTGCACAATTCTTCATAGCCATGTTTTGAAATAATATCCCAAAGATAAAGATTTAGATTTGATTTGCTAAGAATTTGACCAATAAAAATGCATTCGCTCAGTTTAAGTGCACATTTTTAGATAATTCTATTCTAAAATTTTGTAAGACTCATTGTATCCTTTGACTTGAAATAAAACAGTTTTACGTACACGTAACCAGTATCAAGAAATTCATGAAAATTATGACTGATTTATTTAATTATATTTCAACCAGTTCAGTTATTTTTCGTTAAATATTACTAACAAAGTAACAAAGTGCAAAGTAGTGATTATAATTATTCTCTTTGTTACTAATAACAACTATTTATACATTTATTTATTATTGTGATTGTGACACTGTGCTGTGGTGACACTCATGACACTGACACTAGTCTAAAGCCCCTCATTCACGGCAGTCCGCCGGCACTCCGGCATGGCTGGATGTAGCGGACACACGGTGTGCAAGTGGCCCAGCCTGGCAGTCCAATTCGCACTAATTCGTTGAAAGATGCGCAGCGCTGCGTTTTAGCGCATACACTGTACTCGAATTTAAAAAATGCCGCCATCTCTTATGTCATTTTTAATAATGAACAGTTAATATTTTTTGCATTGCCGCATTTCTCAATTGTTTATTACCGTAATTTAGTGCAATTCGGACTGCAAGGAGGTGGGCGGAGCTAGCAGGATGTTGCCGTACGGCACGCATCCGGCAACGACATTCACGCACGGATTTGAACATATCTGGATGGAGCAATGCGACTGCAAAAGTGTGTCCACATGAGATAGTACTACGGTACCGTTGCATCTCTTTCTAATTAGGGTGACTATAAGTCATAAGTACGTGGGATATTAGGTTGGGAGCGGTTGCGCGAACAAACGACAAATTAGATTTTTTTGTCGTCCAGCCTATTAGGACGGTACAATCGACATTTGTTGAACATGCCGCTGTCTCGGAGAGTCGCTCAGGTATTTTTTTCCGATTGTTCTCATCTTGCTAACGGTGAGTACTAGCACAGACATAACCTCGTAGCCAGAATTATTCATACACTTAAGGAAGGAAGAATACGGTTTCGATTCGACAGACATTAAATTATAATAGCTTGATTTTCTCAATATTTATAGATAATATATGCAAAGTCCTACAAACTTTTCTTCCGGAAGTAGGTGAAAAGTAAAAAAACTAAACTCACTCGATTTTTTAAATTTACGGTTATTTGTCTTCTATCTGTTAAAAGGGAAACCGAAGAAAACTTATTCACGTAAAACCGTTAAGTCTACGAATTGTAAGGATGATAAATGTGTTATTTTATTTCGTTAGAAACAAATTGTAATAGGTATAAACTGGTCTTGACCTATTTTAAACGACTAAAAAAACATAAAACCATAAAAATCTTACAAGAAAAACGTTTTTACTTAACATGTGTGTACCTACATATTTGTGACGATTAGCATGTAACGATATTTTGTTGCCAACACAATACTAGATTTTCGATATATCCGTTACGTTAAAAAAACCGGCTATTATAAATTATTTCCCAAATAATCAAAAATGTTATACAAGCTGTCCATTCCAATTCAATGACTGGATTATTATTATACGGTCTTGTGGAATACGAAGAGAGAGAGGACGACCTAGGTATATACAGTACTATGTTTAAATATGTGTCTGTAATACCTACCGAAATATATTTCAGCAAGCATCTTTCTACGTCATACAAGTAAGTGAAACAATAAACATGCGAATAAAAATATTCAGAATATTTTACTCTTACTTTTCCTAACTAATAAGAATCCTGTAAAATCGACTCACAACGTGCCGACATCATATTCACCCTACCGAGCTTGTTTTGTAATTTTATCGGAAAATGTACATAAAATTGTATAATTTTGGCTTACCTGTGAAACGATATTCCACAACCAAGATAGCTTTCACTCCGACAATCCTTTATGCAACACGTTTTGACCATTTTAGCTGATTTTCAAAATAATTTGTATAAATAATAAACGGCGCCATTTATGTTGGTATTTTGAAAGTTTAAAAAGTCAAAGTTGGGGATACCAGTTAATATTCAAAAAGTTACTAATGTCTACCATATTTATTGAAATGTTTTTTTTTGTTATTCACATCTTTGATTTAAAGGGTTATTAATATGAAAATCATAATTGTTTACAATTTACTAAAAAGATAACAAAATCCTTATTTGTATATAGTACTAAAATAAAATAAGAAGATATTTATTTTTAGTAGTAAACTGTTATAAACACTCCCAAAATAGTATCTTATGAAAATTGGCAACATGTGCGAGTGGGACAAAGCACCACTTGGAAGTGTCTCATGTGGACCGTTTTCTCTCGTTCATTTAGTATGGCGAAAAGCGAGATAGGACCGTCCCCTATGTGGAAGTTCCTGCATTCACGATGCTATATTACGTGCCGGAGGTGCCGGCGGACTGCCGTGAATGAGGGGCTTAAAGCCCCTCATTCACGGCAGTCCGCCGGCACTCCGGGTCCGGCATGGCAGGATGTAGCGGACACACGGTGTGCAAGTGGCCCAGCCTGGCAGTCCAATTCGCACTTATTCGTTGAAAGATGCGCAGCGCTGCGTTGTAGCGCATACACGTACTCGAATTTAAAAAATTGCCGCCATCTCGTATGCCATTTTTTATAATGAATAATTCATATTTTATGCATTGCCGCATTTCTCAATTGTTTATTACTGTAATTTAGTGCAATTCGGACTGCAAGGAGGTGGACGGAGCTAGCAGGATGTTGCCGTACGATTCACGATGCTATATTACGTGCCGGAGGTGCCGGCGGACTGCCGTGAATGAGGGGCTTAAGTCTATTGTTTTTTTTTCACTACGGGTATTTGCGTTTTGTCTCTCGCTCGCACCGAAACAAAATTTAACTGGTGCGAGCGAGAAACAAAACGCAAATACCCGATAAAAACGTTAAAGCCCCTCATTCACGGCAGTCCGCCGGCACCTCCGGCACATAATATAGTATCGTGAATGTCGTTGCCGGATACGTGCCGTACGACAACATCCTGCTAGCTCCGGCCACCTCCTTGCAGTCCGAATTGCACTAAATTACGTAATAAACAATTTAGAAATGCGGCAATGCATAAAATATTAACTTGTCGGCTTAAGGCCGGAACCAGGGACTTTAGATTGCTCGGAATCGGACATGTGGGCGTGTGAGACGACTATTAAAACCAAGGTTACTTTTTATATTCAGTGTATTGATAATAATGAGAATCACTTGATTACAAATCACTTTTGCGCAAACATCAACAATTAATAACACGATAATAGCTGGAGGCACAACGATCCGTCGGAGGTTTGCAATGGAATGCCGGTACGGGCGAAGCGGGCCGGTTTTATGCTGTGTCCCCACCGCTTGCATCGCACCGCTCCGAAGTTTCGTTAGGTGGCGCCATCTAGTCTGAAGCGCACCTTGGCCTCAAATAAGTCAATTGAACAACTCAATTTATTTTGCCGACACGGCCTTCCTGACTTTCGCACGTCCTCGGGCGCTTAATCTGTGAACATTTAGCATAAATTACACGCAAATCACAAAATTACCAAACATCGATTACCCAAAGCATTTCATGACTTCAAATCATACGAGTAGTATCACACTGAATTCACCCCATCAGCTTTCATTCTGCACTTGTTAAAGCTCTGCGCCTCTATCTGGGGGCCGACACTCATATAGAGTGAGGCAGGCCAGAAGATTGCAGCCAATCAACAAGAATGCAGCTCACCTTTGCACAAAACACTGCATCCTCACATTCGGCTAGTCCCAGGGACTACCGGAATGTCATCATCATCATCATGTTCCATTTCATTGTGCACCTCCACATCCACTACCATACGGTTACTCTCTTCAGTGTTGCTACTCTCTTCACTTGCCGACACGGACTCATCCAAATCAAATAGCTCATCGCACATAGCCTCTGCCACTTCAGTTAATCCTGCTCGCCCTCTAGGTACCTCTCGCAAGCTTTCATGGGGGTATTTATAGGTTCTACATGAGCCATTAATGTTTTGCAGTTCATAGCGGTCATTTTCCAAAACTTTAGATATTCTAAAAGCTCCTCTAAACTTCCGATCTAGTTTAGTTTGATTACGTTCGCAACACTTTAGAAACACAAAATCACCTTTTTGAAATGGTTTTATTTGAGCTTTACTTTTGTCAAATCGTTCTTTTTCGGAATTAGCTAAAGAAATAATATTGTCAGCTGCGAATTGCCTGTCTTCTTCTAAATTATCCCTACTGCCGTCGTTAGTTTCTACATCATATATTATCTTTGAAATACCCAACGGATGACCTTTAATGCCCAACATGAGTTCGACAGGCGTAAATCCTGTCACTCGGCATCTTGTTGTATTCAGAACTAACTGGATTTCCCTAAGTTCGTCTCTCCAGACACTGTCATCACTGTTTCCAACTATAGTTAAAAGATTTTTAAGAGTTTGCATTACTCTTTCTACCTGCCCATTTGCTCGACTAGCCCCGGTCGCAATGATGTGCAAATCAATGTTATTTTCGTGACAAAAAGCCTTAAACTCACTACTGACAAAGCAACGTCCTTGATCAACGATTACTCGTTTTGGGGGCCCAAATAAACTAACGGCGTACTCTAACGTGTCAACAGCATTTGCAGAATCTAAACGTAAGGTGTGACGTAACAAAACATATTTGGTAAAAGAATCGATAATTAGAAAAGAGTACTTTTCTTTGACTTTTACCGCTAAGTTTACCACTAATATCGATATGCACGGTATGCCAAGGAATAGACGCCTTAGGGATTGGATGCAATTGGATTTGTTGAGCGCCGGAGGTTCCTTTACAAGTTTTACATATTAAACATGAGTCTACAAATCGTTTTACTGCCTTTGCCATACCCTGAAACCAGTAACAATCATATAGTTTGTCCAATGTCTTCTCATAACCTAGATGTTTGAGTTGCACGTGAACGTGACTAATGAGTGACCAAACTAAGGACCGGGGAACCACTGGCAGCCATGAGCTACGTTTATTGCGCTGGATTTTCCTATACAACACTCCTTTCCTAACATCATACGACTGAGCTACATATTGGGGGAGATCGCCATTACTCCATTTCGAAATGATGTCAGAAATCTCATTATCGCGTTGTTGTTCTACAGCTAACCAACTATGTTGCAATTCAATATTTTGGACAATTTTGTGGTCATCGGATTTAGTTTGTACACTATCGTTAGAAACAGGGTTTCTAGACAAGAAATCAGCATGTGACATATGGCGACCTTCTCTATACTCTATATCAAAATCATAGCATTGTAAGATAGCCCACCATCTGTGGACTCGTGGAGTCAAGTCCCTTTTTGAACTAGAGCTTTTGAGTGCGTTACAGTCTGTTCGCACTGTAAAGCGGCGACCATATAAGTAATGTCTAAAATTTTCTATAGCCCGAACTACAGCAAGGGTTTCAAGCTCATACGAATGGTAACGCGATTCGGCTTCACTGGTACGACGGCTAAAATAGGCCACCACGTGTGGGGCTTTGTTATGCCGTTGTATCAGGACTGCGCCATAACCGAGCGAGCTAGCATCCGTATGCAGCTCTATATCCTTATTGGGGTCAAAAATAGCCAGGACTGGCTCAGATGTCAAAATATCTATGACCTTTCTAAAAACATCAGAATGCTGATTTGTCCAATTGATGGTTCCCTTGTGCTGAACGAGAGGATATAAAGGTGCCATCAGTAAAGAAAAATTTGGTATAAATTGTCTGAAATAGGAAGCTAATCCGATGAATTGTCGCACTTGAGTAGCAGTACGAGGATGAGGGCTATTAATTAAAGCCTGCACTTTGTTTGGGTTGTGTGGTGAATGCCATTAAGTAACATAAAGAAGTTAAGCTGTCAATGAATACTATGTCAAAACCATGTTTAGCATTTCGTTGAATAAAGCCTAATTTCGGGTTAATGCTTTCTTTATTCATCACAATTTATTCAACGAAATATGGAAAAATATTTACGGCCCGAGCGTTTTGACGCGGACCCGTCGTCGAACGTCGACAACGCCGCTGCTTGGGTTCATTGGAGGAAAACATTTGAAAGTTTTCTCGCTTCGGTACATACGGAAGAAAAGAAGCCCTGCAATGAAGAATTAAAATACGAACTCTTGGTAAACCACCTATCGGCAGGAGTATACAACTACATTCGCGATGAGAATAAGTACAACAATGCCATCGCTAAACTAGAAGCCCTCTTTATCAAGCCGGCGAACGAAGTCTATTCTCGTTTCAAGCTAATTAAAAGACCACAACAACCAGGTGAAACTATTGACAAGTACGTACAAGAACTTAAGCTACTGGCAAAAGACTGTGCATTTAAATCTGTATCTGCAGAAGTAAACAAAAGTGAGTACATTAGAGACGCGTTCATAGCAGGCTTAACATCGACTGCCATCCGCCAGAGACTCTTAGAAAACACCTCTCTTAGTCTAGACGACGCGCACAAACAAGCTCGCTCACTCGAAATGGCACAGACCAATAACGAACTTTATCAACAACCATCTACTAGCACGTTTGTCAACGCTACCACTAAACCTAAACAAGCTTTACAGTATGACACCTGCTATTTCTGTGGATCCAAAAGACACCCATCACGTCGAGCGTGCCCAGCCTTCAATGTGACTTGTCTAACATGTGGCACAAAGGGACATTTTGCAAAAGTATGCAACAGTGGTCCGCGACAGCAGAGCGCTTCCGCAACATACTGCGATGAATCCCAAGGAGTTGTCACGGAGACTTCAGCGATACATCCGTCATCTCTCTGCGCGGCTATTAATAAAGACGACGATAAAGTAATCACCGATATCACCATTAACAAGTCTATCTCTGCCAAAGCCCTTATTGATACGGGCAGCTTTGCCAGCTTTATTGACAGTCGAATCGTAGAAAAATACAAATTGGAAAAGACAACTCACAATCAAAACGTGTATATGGCTGCAACACACTTTGTCGCTGCTGCTGAAGGTATTTGTGTGTTAAATATTAAGCTACTCGGACAAAGCATTGACGCTGGATTTTTAGTACTACGGGGTTTATCCTCTGATGTCATCGTTGGACGCGACATATTAAGAGGACACCAGAAACTTGAAGTGCACTTTGACGGGCCGCGTCCGCCACTGAAACTGTGTTCCTTATCAAGAGCCAATATTGAACCCGTAAGTCTGTTCCCAAATCTTTTACCGGACTGTAAACCGATAGCCATCAAGTCAAGGAAACACTCACCAGATGATGCCGCCTTCATCAGTGCAGAGGTCAAGAAACTCTTAGACGACAAAATCATCGAGCCGAGTCAATCACCATGGCGGGCTCAAGTTTTAGTGACGTCAAATGAAAACCACAAAAAAAGAATGTGCATAGATTATTCACTCACGATTAACAAGTACACTCAACTGGACGCATATCCTTTGCCCAGTATTGAAGATATAGTAACGAAGGTGGCAAAATTCAGAGTATTTAGCAAGATTGATTTACGAAGCGCGTACCATCAGATACCAATAGTGGCGAATGAAAAGCCTTATACTGCCTTCGAAGCCGATGGTAACTTGTATCAATTTTGTTCTATCCCGTTCGGAGTTACTAACGGGGTTGCCGCTTTTCAGCGAGCCATCAACTCGATCCTGACTAAGGAGAAGACGCAAGGAATCTACGCTTATCTCGACGACATTACTGTTTGCGGTCATGATCAAGATGATCACAACGAAAAATTGAAACACTTCTTAGACGTCGCTAGTCGCTACAATCTAACATTGAATCTCGATAAAAGTGAATTCTCTAAGGCACAAATAAGCATCCTGGGATATAATATTCATAACGGTATTATCAAACCTGACCCCGAACGTCTTAGCCCACTCATAGAGCTTCCCGTTCCAGATAATACAGCTTCATTAAGACGAGCTCTAGGTCTTTTTGCACACTATTCGAAATGGATCCCAAATTTCTCAAAGAAAATTCATCCCCTGGTTAAGCATGACATATTTCCTTTACCTTTGGAAGCGAAAAACGCTTTCGAACAGATAAAAAAGGAGATAGCTGATTCCACTCTACATGCCTTTGACGATAACATTCCTTTTACTGTAGAAACAGATGCGTCAGACTATGCTATTGCTGGAACATTAACACAAGAGGGTAGACCAATAGCTTTTTACTCTCGAACACTTACTGTCTGTGAACGAAACTATCCCGCAGTTGAAAAGGAAGCTACGGCAATCATTGAATCAATAAGAAAATGGCGCCAATTTCTTTGTGGAAGGGCATTCCAGCTAATAACAGATCAAAAGTCGGTATCCTATATGTTTGATCAAACACATTCGTCAAGAATAAAAAATGATAAGATACAACGTTGGAGACTGGAGTTGGCTTCTTTCAAATTTGATATTGTGTATCGACCAGGAAAAGAAAACCTAGCTGCCGATGCACTGTCTCGCGCTAATATAGTTGCTTCATTAACGACACGAAATGATTTAAGGAAACTTCACGATAACCTTTGCCATCCAGGAGTCACGAGGATGAGTCACTGGGTGCGAAATAAAAATCTACCATTCTCGATTGAAGATATTAAACAAATGACATCTTCATGTCATGTATGCGCTGAACTAAAGCCCCGATTCCACAAAAGTATCGGAACTCTCGTAAAGGCGACGTCACCATTCGAGAGGCTTTCCGTCGATTTCAAAGGACCTCTGCCGACAGAAGGTAGTAAAAATCGCTACATTTTGACAGTCATTGACGAATATTCACGCTTTCCATTTGCATACCCCTGCGCAGATCTTACCTCAGAAACAGTTAAAACGAAACTAACTGACCTTTTTGCTACTTTCGGTATGCCAACTTATATACACAGCGATCGTGGAGCAACCTTCTTATCTGACGATCTCAGGAATTTTTTTACATGAGAAATCTATAGCTACGAGTTACACTACACCCTATAATCCACGTGGCAACGGCCAAACTGAAAAATACAACGGTATTATCTGGAAAACTATAGAACTTGCCCTGAAAACGCAGAATCTACCTACTACTAAATGGGAATTTGTACTAACAGGTGCACTTCACGCTATCCGCTCCTTACTCTGCACGGCAACCGACTGCACTCCCCACGAGCGAATGTTTCTACATCCAAGACGTTCCGCAACCGGTCAATCCTTGCCGTCATGGCTGAGCAACCCCGGGCGAGTCTTACTGAAAAATCACCACAGGGCGAGCAAATATGATCCAATTGTCGAAGAAGTAGAGTTACTTGAAGCGAATCCTCAACATTCTCGTGTCCGTTTTTCAAATGGGAGAGAATCCATAGTGTCAAATCGTCACCTAGCTCCAGTTGGCGACCGACTTTCTGAAACTGACACTGCCGATGAAGATAATTGGGAAGAGGCCCAAGAACAACCCGGTGGAAATGGGAACGAAGCAACGCCGTCACCGGAGTCCCCACAGCTGCGGCGCTCTACGAGACAATGTTGTCCTCCGTCTCGGCTGAACGATTATGTGTGCGATTAAATGCCGGGGAGAATGTGGTGAATGCCATTAAGTAACATAAAGAAGTTAAGCTGTCAATGAATACTATGTCAAAACCATGTTTAGCATTTCGTTGAATAAAGCCTAATTTCGGGTTAATGCTTTCTTTATTCATCACAGGTTGGGTCTGATTTCTCCAGATTGGATGACATAACCAAGGTAAGTAATTCGAGCTTTTAAAAAACTGCACTTTTTCATATTTAGCGAGAAACCTGCCTCCGTTAGGGCATTGAGAACACGGTCCAACCTTTCCATTCCCTCTGCAATGGTTTTTGATGGTATCAAGACGTCATCCATATAAATTTGGGCAAAATCGCAATCTTTTAAAGCTTTTTGAATACATCTTTGGAAGACAGACGGAGCATTTCGTAACCCAAAAGGCATTGCGATATATTCGAATTGTGAATCAGGGGTTACAAAACTGTACATTTTATGGACTCTTCTTCGATAGGGATACAGTGAAAACCAGAGGTCATGTCAAGTGAGGTAAAATAATTAGCACCATGTAACCGATCGATTTGGTCAGCTATTCTAGGAAGCGGGTAATTATCAGCGCGGGTATTCGAATTTAGTTCCCTGTAATCAACTACCATGCGATCGCTGCCATCTTTCTTTTTTACTAAAAGAATGGGGCTAGCAAAAGGCGAATTACTTTCTCGTATTATACCTGCTTCTAAGAGTTCGGACACTTTATTTTTTACAACCTGTCTTTCAGCAGCCGAAAGTCTATAAGGGCGTCTTTGTACGGTTTTGTTTTCATCGATCAGATCAATTTTCATAAAGCCAGTATTTACTCTTTTTGTGGGCACTCCCTCGACAAAACTATCCGAATATTTGTTTACCAATTCCAAAAGCGTATTAATGTCGGCCCCTGTAACGTCGGTATCAATTTGAGACAAATTAACTTTTGGAAGTACATTGCAGGATTGAGCGAATTTCGATTGAAAAAATGAGAGCCCAGAATTATCATCAATTTCAACACGTACCCCCATTTTTAGAATATCGCGACCTAATAACACAGGTTCTAGTAAACAGCTATCACTGACAACATATAGCAATATCTCCAATGTCAACTGTTGTACATTAACAACACATCGCAATTGCTCGGTACATTGTACACCCTCGCCAATACCTTTCAAAAGAACTTTATCGTGAAGTTGTGTTCCCTTGATTTGTTGTGCAAAACTTTGTTTTATTAAAGAACATTCCGAGCCAGAATCAAAAATAAAATGACAGCTATTACCTGCTACATTTAGCTCACCAGTTACCGCTTGCTTTGAACACAGGTTAACCTCCTTAATCTTCAAATTATCTTGCTTTCCTTTGGCGGCTTGGCAGGTTGACGAGAGATGCCCAGGCTTGCCACAGGTAAAACAGGTAACAGGACGTTTTTCTTCATGACGTGAAGAGGGCTGCTTCGAAGTCTGTAAACTGGTAGTTCGATTTTGAGGGCAGTTCATTATTTTGTGGCCGATTTCACCACATCGGTGGCAAGTGCCACTAAAAGTGCGAGAATCAAAATATCGTGATCGTTTATTATCGGCGTGATGATCAAAATCGTCATGTTTTCTTTTTAGAAGAGATACTCCTCGCAGTACTCGGCACAACTGAGATTTTGCAGTTATAACGTGAGCATTTAGTTCACGTCGTATATTTGGGTCAATATTAGACAACACCGATATGGCAAAACCTGTGATCACATTCTCCGGTAAATCAACATTTGGAATCTTTTCAATTAATTGCCATAGTCGCACAGCAGAATCAGCGGCAGTTTCTCTGTTATTTATTTGAAATTTAATAATGTTGTCGAAATAATCTTGCATAAGCATCGGCTTAGCAAATTTGGATAAAAGTAATTCCTTTATACTTTCCCATGTAATGCAATCAGTTTTAATTTTTGTCAAGCAAGAGGCTGCGCGACCACGCAATGCATGTGTTAAAGCCAATAATAAATCGGTACCTTCAAGCTTCCTTTGTTTTATTATAACCTCGTTTATGTTACACCATCCTTCGATATCGGCGTCGGCGTCCTCCGGGTCAAAACGAATGAGTTTTAGCGAGGGCCCGGTCGTTGGTGCTGATGTCACTTGCGATTGTAAACCACTTGCCATACTGCGTAATAATCGCACAAAAATATCTCCGTCATTATTGTTTGTACTGGCAGATGGTTGCCCTTGCACACTTTCACACTTGTCTTTGTCGTCATTGGGTCCGTTTAATACTTCTGATGTCGGCTTAAGGCCGGAACCAGGGACTTTAGATTGCTCGGAATCGGACATGTGGGCGTGTGAGACGACTATTAAAACCAAGGTTACTTTTTATATTCAGTGTATTGATAATAATGAGAATCACTTGATTACAAATCACTTTTGCGCAAACATCAACAATTAATAACACGATAATAGCTGGAGGCACAACGATCCGTCGGAGGTTTGCAATGGAATGCCGGTACGGGCGAAGCGGGCCGGTTTTATGCTGTGTCCCCACCGCTTGCATCGCACCGCTCCGAAGTTTCGTTAGGTGGCGCCATCTAGTCTGAAGCGCACCTTGGCCTCAAATAAGTCAATTGAACAACTCAATTTATTTTGCCGACAAACTATTCATTATTAAAAATGACATAAGATATGGCAGCATTTTTTAAATTCGAGTACAGTGTATGCGCTACAACGCAGCGCTGCGCATCTATCAACGAATAAGTGCGAATTGGACTGCCAGGCTGGGCCACTTGCACACCGTGTGTCCGCTACATCCTGCCATGCCGGAGTGCCGGCGAACTGCCGTGAATGAGGGGCTTAACGGTACACCGATTTATTTTATTGGGATAAAATTTTGTACTTTTTCTGGCATGTCTCTATCGAATTTAGCATTTTTCTGGCAAATTCAAGACATGTGCCATTTTTTAGACTTCAAGATGGCAACACTTCACAGTTCGGGGCCTATACCACGAAAATCGAACGAATGCGGATTTGTATCTCCATCTCTGTCACACTTGCTTATTGGAGTGACAAAGAGGTTTTCCGTCAATGCCAATTGTTCGATGTTCGTGGGAGGCATGGCATGCTGACTCTGTCCGGGACAGTTTCGTGAGTTTCGTTTAAGCACCATCATGCTGTACCTCATTGGGTGCCACTAATCCGCATCCCGCGAAAAGGCAGCCCAATAATCGGCGACCCAATAATTGGCGACCACGATGTACATGGATTATTGGGTCGCCGATTATTGGGCTGCCTTTTCTTGGGTCGAGCAATCTCGAAGCGGGCCAATAATCGGCAGCCCAATAATCCATGTACATCGTGGTCGCCAATTATTGGGTCGCCGATTATTGGGCTGCCTTTTATCGGGTCGGACAAGCTCGGTAGCGGGCCAATAATCCGAAGCCACAGTTTTCGCAATACAATATTCGGCAACCCAATAATCCGCAACCAAAAAAATGGACACGAATTATTGGGCTGCCGATTATTTGTCTGCTTTTTATACAGACTCCTTAGATCGAATGTTAAGGCAGGTCGGTTTAGGTACGACGACGAGCGAAGCGAGGAGGAGTGTTAGGTAGAACTGCGACCTAACAGCAAGAACCGACTTTTTTCGCATCCCGCGAAAAGGCAGCCCAATAATCGGCGCCCCAATATTTGGCGACCACGATGTACATGGATTATTGGGTCGCCGATTATTGGGTCGCCGATTATTGGGTTGCCTTTTCTTGGGTCGACCAATCTCGCAGCAGGCCAATAATCGGCAGCCCAATAATCCATGTACATCGTGGTCGCCAATTATTGGGTCGCCGATTATTGGGCTGCCTTTTATCGGGTCGGACAAGCTCGGTAGCGGGCCAATAATCCGAAGCCACAGTTTTTGCAGTACAATAATCAGCAACCCAATAATCCGCAACCAAAAAAATGGACACGAATTATTGGGCTGCCGATTATTTGGCTGCCTTTTATACGGACTCTACGTCATTGTGACCAAAGAGAATATAATATACGTTATTTACTTAGTGACGTTATTGTGGCGCGGTACTCGAATTTCATGCTAAATATAAAATATCGGTGGGTAAAATATTGTATTTCTGTAAATGTAATTCTGGTGTTAATACGTGGTTTTGTGCGTATACAATAACGACTAATTTTGTGTCTAATTATTAAATGTTACCTCCTTTCACCTATTTGGATCGAAGCCAGAAACATAATGCTGATGTTTGTAATATTTATGCATCGGCGTGGCTGAAATTTGAAGCTAAACAAATTTCCTTTTTGTGATTACGTTACAAACATGCATATGGTATACTATGACACAATTTACGATTCGATTACAGTTCAATTGGTGGTATGTGATTGATTTGACCTTGCGAAGAGCGAAAGATGGATGAATTGCCGGAGAGTAGTGCCAGTGGAAGCAATGGCGGTGGCCAGCTGGAGTCCTTGGACTACTTGCGCGGCGTGGAGTCGTCGACGTGCCTGCTGCTAACGCCGAGCCCAACGCCTCTTGACTTTAAGCATCCACTGTCTGAAGAAATGAATGAAGGCCCTTTTATTACCCTGAATGATGAACCTATTGTTAACCTGCAGAATCTTGCCAACTGCGGTAAGCTATGATATTTTTTAGATTTATTTACACAAGTAATTATGGTAGAATTGTACTAATAATTTATTCGTAACTTATTTTTACTCAATGTAACAATTGACTGTTACATTTTAAAGAAAAGGACATATAATATAGCACTGCCATCTATCCGGATTTCCTCAGATTTGTCCTAGTCTGGAGCCTGTCTGGACTGGATTTTTACAACTATCTGACTTCTTGCCTAGTTTTGGCAATGAACAAGATGGCAACCCTAACATAATGTGGAACCACTGAGTTATACTTTCCAGTTTTTAATAATAAAGCCACCGAGAATGAAACATGTTAAAGCAAACAAAGATGTATGAGAAATCTAGCACTCAAAGCACAACAGAACAGAGTGATCCATGTGGGTGACAGGCTGGATGTAAAAAAATAAGTGATTATTTATTTATTTAATTTCATGTTTCAGTCTCACCTACTCAATTCAGGATCAGTCATAGTTTTTTATATCTCTGACTTTTGTGACTAGAAGTCATAAAAAGTTTCAAACGAATTTCGCAAAATTTGAAGAATATATGATCTGAATTCCAAGGTTCTTCCTTTAATAGTTATGCTGTTGCTTCTCTGTCAGTCTCCTAAGTCTACATACTGGGCTGGGCATCTTTGTCATATGTGGCCTGCCCATTGCCATTTTAGTTGTTTAGTTTTGGTTTTGACATCTTCTAGAGTCGAACCATGCTATCTCTGCCGAGCACTTGAATTGTCAAATTTTAAAGTTTCTTTTTTTTTTTCACATTCTGTGCTATCAAAATCTAGGAAACTTAGCATAGACTAACTCTACTTTAGTTTTTTAACATAGTAAGTTTTTAACTATTTCAGCTGGTTTAGCATTAAATATAAGATGTTTAACTCTTACACGTATTTGTACGACAGGCCATGGTTAATTGTTTGACAGCAAGATTTGGTTAAATGATCGACACCCCCCTCCGGACACCGTTAGCTTGTTCTTGCTTTAAACTATCAGCACTAGATATATAGTACCTATGGCAATAGAAGCGCAACAAATACATACATTTATGTACCTCAAATATTACGATTCATCAAACATTCTACTTAAACACATGAAGTAAAAAAAATCCATGCTCTTTTTGTAAAAAAAAAATTACAAACTAATATTATTTTTTGTCTCACTTCTTGGAGGATGGCGCGAGCGTGCCTATGATCTAATATGGTTATACAGGGTTGGGCATAATAAGTGCCCTCGTTTTAAGAACCTTTTATTTGCTTAAAATACGTCTGAACTTTTTGGACAATTATATATTTAATTATAAATTGTGTATTTTTTATAGTATCTATGAATCCTAATGAATGACAGATTGATTGTCTTTTTTAGGGTTCCGTAGTCAAGTAGGAACCCTTATAGTTTCGCTCTGTCTGACTGTCTGTTCGTCCGTCCGTCCGTCCGTACGTCCGCGGATAATCTCAGTGACTGTAAGTACTAGAAAGCTGTAATTTTGTACGAATATGTATATTGGTCACGCCAACAAAGTGGTAAAATAAAAAGTGGTTATAATTTCTTTTTTAGAGTACTCCGAGTATACACGTAAAGTGGGGGGTGATTTATTTTTTCTTTTCAACCCTAGAGTTTGGCATATCATTGGATAGGTATTTGTAAAATAATGAGGGTTTACTAAGACCAGTTTTTGATAATTTTAATATTTTCGGAAATAGTCGCTCCAGAAAATTAAAAAAAATGTGTCCCCCCCCTCTAACTTTTGAACCATAAGTTAAAAAAATATGAAAAAAATTACAAAAGTAGAACGTAATAAGAACTTTCTTTGAAAATTCTTTTGAACTTGATTGGTTAAATAGTTTTTGAAAAATTTTACAAAATAATTTCTGAATTAAGTTTGTAATTTAATTGTATATGCAAACACTTCTTTTATCTTGAGTACTTAATTTATCATCCCGCACGTATCTTCCTTCTAATAAGAAAAAAATGATTCAAATCGATTCACGCGATCAAAAATTACGACCCGAAAACCCAACATACATAACCCGTCTAGTTTGTGTAAATTAGTAACCCAATGAGGACTACCGCGAGTTGATTTTCCGCTAGGGGCGCTAGTGGAACGTGGGTCCTACGGGAACATTTCAAACATTACTTTGACAACTCTCTCATACTAACACAGGACCCACGCATGAGTGGCGCGGCCTGGTGAGCGAATATACGGTAGCTCCCATTGCCCGAGAGATGGCACTGTGTTTCCGGAGTTGATGGGGTCGGGACGGGTGTGATCGAAAGTATCATCGAATTGTTAATTATTATAAGCATATTGAGCATGGTATCTATTAAAACACTTTTTAAGGTTGCCTATTGTGACGGACGCTAAATTTCGGAAGTTCGGAACCCTACACTGAGCATGGCCCGACATGCTCTTGGCCGGTTTTTTTGTACATTTTTCAACGATGGACGCGAAACCCGAACTCGTAATAAATTTGTACAAGAAAGCATGGATGGATTCGCATGTTGCATGGATTATAGGCCATACGAGATATTAAGGAAACTAAAACACCTAAATATAAACATTAGGTTCATACTGCGGACCATAAAACAAGATTGCGTGAAGTTAAACAAGCCAAAGGAGAGCGTTTTGAGTTAATTAATTGATTTTGTAAATATATAATATAAGTTATAACATACTTTAACATAAATATATGTATAAGTGCATTTTAATTCTCGGTGTTTTGTTTACATTTTATTGTCTTTTTAAAATAGGACATTTATTATGTCCATCCCTGTACATACTGAGCAGCAACGTTGCGTTCGTTAAATATTGGCTTGGCTTGGCTAATTGTTTTTTTTTTTTTGAACCTGGCAGGGGCTCCATGCACTGAGCTTTGGAGCGTACGGACTGTGAAGTGGGATGGTAGCCTGGGGAAAATCCAGGACCCTTCCACGACATCACACGAATTGTGTACTAACGGCTAACTGCTGAACGTTCGACCCTAATTATTATGGAATTACAAAGTTTATAAACTTACGTATACAGTTGGTATGACTTTTCCAATTTTTTTGAAATTTCTATGACTTGGTAGGCTATAAACCACTCGTGTTTAAAATTTGGAGCTTCTGGGCCTGCTAGAAGTACTTAGAGTTTTGATGATCGGTGAGTAAGTGTCCAAAAGTCCAAACTAAGTAACTTTGACGTCCGATAGTTCTTAAACTACTAGTTCAAATTTAATGTTATATATAATATATCTATATCCTGTTATAGCCAACAGGTCGCTGAAAATACAGAGTTCTAGCTTACATTACATGGGCTTAAAAATAGCCTGGACTGCTTTGAGAAAAGGATGGTAAGACAAATGTAATCAGCGATGAAAATTGACGGCCCGGGCCTATACCACGAAAATCGAACGATTGCGGATTTGTATCTACATCTCTGTCACACTTACATATTAGAGTGACAAAGAGGATTTCCCGTCAATGCCAATTTTCGATGTTCGTGGTTAAGGTAGCTGGGCTAGTACCACGAAAATCGAACGATTGTGGATTTGTATCTCCATCTCTGTCACATTTGCATATTAGTGACAAAGAGGTTTTGTCGAAATAGTCAAAATACTGCCCACGACAAAAATATACAGTGTGTTTCTATTTCTTGTTAATTATTGGAAATAACTTTTGTTAGGAAGTTTTTTTTTCTGACCGAAAAAATATTTAGGTACCTTAGAGCATTACTGAGATGTAGCAACATGTGGGATTTCAGGGTTTTCCCAATGGCTGAAGTCACTGACTGACTGTATAATGTGGGTTTTTGTTTTGTTCTTTACAACAAGTTTTTATATAGGTAACAATTGAACTGATAAGTTTTTTTTTTATAAATTTCTGACAAAGTTGTAACTCAATCAAATGTAGAGTTTTTAGCATTTAGAGTTAGCATAATTCTTAATTTATATTCCAGATGGTTCTGGAGGAGACTCCTGCTCGTCGGCAGATTCAAATTCCGTAGTTCAAGACCCAGTTAGTGCACAGTTGATAAACAACATTAGCATGATGGATTATCAGACTCTGAGCAAAAATGCAGACTTAGTTACTGGCGAGGTATTCATATTTTTTAATCGTTTTATTATGCTATTTAATGTTTTTTTCTTGATCACATAGTACCACAATAATTAATAAATTAGTGCTTATCATTCCAGGTAGAGGATCGCAAAATTAATGGAAACCTCAACTTTGGTAACAGAAAATTGCCAAATTTTGTCAACTGGAATTGGTGTATTATTCGAAAAGTAGTACTTTGGTTTGTTTGCTCGGGACTTGTGGCCTGTTTGGGTACTATTATCGCAATGGTAGTCAACATTCCCAAGATGTGTGATCCTGATCTTCCGTGGTACCAAGGAAAAGTATTTTATGAGGTATTTCCTGCTGCTTTTAAAGATTCTAATACTGATGGCAAAGGTGATTTAAAAGGAGTAATCAAGAAACTGGATTATATTCACGATCTAGGTGTGTCTGCCATACGGTTAAATTACATATACCAAGCAAGTGGTTATCCAGAGCATTATTACAATACAACTTCTCTAAAAGATATTGATGGGAGCATTGGAGATTTTAATGATTTTGAGGAGCTAGTTAGAGCTGCACACAATAGAAGTATGAGAATCATCCTGGATATACCTGTGATGTCAGTGGCTAACCCCCGTTCGTCTTCAAGTCATAATGCCACTCGAGTGAGATATGATCCCACTTCTAATGCCATTGACTTTTGGTCTAGAAAACATAATGTGGATGGCTTTTACTTGAAGAACTTAGAAAAATATGTTAATTACAATAACTTCTGCGAAACACTTAAGTTGTGGAAGGAAATTATTGGTTATGACAAGATACTGATTGCCAGTGAAGAAGCTTATGAGAAAGCTGAAGGCGATGCTTTAAACGTTTTGCTGTCGAGAATAGATCTAATTGATGTGCACATAGACCTTAAAAATGGTATCAATAACTTAAAAGATAGAATTAAAAGTGTTATAAATGGACTCTTATGGACTAAACCCCACTATCCATGGGTACATTGGAACATTGGTAATATTGACAGTTCAAGAGTAGCCACTGAAAACGATAAAAATGCTTTGGCACTCGCAGTGCTTGAATTTATCTTGCCTGGGACAATTAGCGTTTTTTACGGCGATGAAATTGGTCTGGGGAATATGCCGCATCATGAGGCGGAGCAGGATTATCATGAGTACGAAAGTGCAAGTAATGTGGTGCAAATGAAGTTTTCGAAGAATGAGCATAAAGCGGAAAATATTAAACACGTCCAATGGAACCCAGAGTCTGGTTTACCGCCGAACTACGATTTCTTAGATATAATAATACAGTTAATCGAATTGAGAACACATACTCCGACAATTTATTTACGATCATTTTACAAAGATGGCAATGTGTTAAAGAACATGGAAATTCGCAATGTAACTAATAAAGACGAAGAAAATTTATTTATAATTGAAAGATGGTATCCACGGAGGAACACATGCGTTTTTGTAGGCAATTTTGGTAACAGCTCGATAACAACCGACTTGACTACGATGTACTACGGAGGCACAGTAATAACGGGGACCAACAGTTCTCTGCTCGGGCGAGTCATGTACTTTGACCGGGTAACTTTCCCGCCAAATTCTGCCATTGTGTTGAAACTAGAAAAATAAATATCTCAAGTAAGTAACGGAATTTTAAACAGCAGTAGTAGGTACGTTTGATTCAGGGGTAGCAAGTTGTTTACTAACATTAATTTAATTTTACAATCTAAATCACATATTGTATCAAAGTGAATCTCGGAAATCGGAAATCTACTACGTAGTCTTTAACAATAAGTTAATATTCATATAACAGCTTGATTCATAATTTTCGAATAATTGTTAGGTATCCCCGTTTTTTGTGTAATTTAATGATTGACGTAGAAGGTACCTATATTAAATTATGAACGAAACAAGGACTTACGCATGTAGGTAGTTTAAGCCTAAACTCCATGGAAATTGATTTCCAAATAACTTGACTTATTTAGTCGATTTGAATCAGTATTGTATACATGCTCTCTCTAAACGTATGTCTAGGCAATTATATAATTTAAACTTTCATGAGTCATAATGACATTAAATTGCAACGGTTAACACTCACTTATTTTTATCACAATAGGCGTGACATGTTTCGACTGCATCAGGCAGTCATCGTCGGACAGACAGAGTGTTGTCACCTTCGTGGCTCGGGCATCACTGCCCGAGACCGGCGAAAGTGACGGGTCGCGCGCATCGAAGCAGGCTGATTCGAACAACCCGGCGTCGTCGTTGCGGGAGTCTGAATTGTCGGATCGTATCATATGACGGGATCAACGACGAGCACACCGAACTAACCGTGTCCACTAAATCGTCACCACACAAATTCACGTTCACTCTAGGAAGCACTGGTTTCCAAGCCGGTGGCAGAGTCCAACCTCCGTCGCGGAATTTAGGGGTCACAAAACCGCTAGTATTTTTGAAAACCGGTTTTTCGGTTTTTGTACATTACAAAACCGGGTTTTCCGGTTTTTCGGTGATTTTTCGGTTTTACATATAAAAAGTGAAAAAAACTGCATTTTATGAATTTAAACTTTAATATTCAGTCATTTAACATGGGATATAAAACCTTTTTTATATCTTATAATTATTAGGAACAAAAATTAAAAACAAAATAACTAAAATAATAACCTCCATGCACTTCTGGAACGCAAAATTACCTACAAATAGTTATCATTATAACATAAAACATCTTATATTCCTTTTACGAAAGTAAATACTTATTAAATACACTTAACATTTGAGATCAATATTAATTTCATTTGAAATCAAAATTCAATGTCTGGTACCTAGATGACGGGACCCTAGGAGGCAACGTAAGTACTGTGCTCTCTGAATTGTCTCTTATTAAGAGTAGTTTCAAAAATATTGAATTTCGCAAAATAATACTCTTCATTCAAAATTCATCTTGTATTTTTGCCGATTTAAAACACAAATTTGACGATCTGGCTCCTAATATTAAGTTAGTAGACAAACGTTCTCTTTGCCTCTTGGGCTCCCCTATATTTGAAGAATCTTTTCCCGACTATATTTCTAACTCGATATCGAAATTCAAAAGTCACACAAATCGTTTACACGAAATTAGCCCTCATTATGCTCTTGTGATTCTTAAATTCTGTCTTTTTGTCCCTAAATTTACGTATGTGCTCCGATGCTGTCCTTTTTGGAAATATCTAAATTTACTATCACCTATAGATGATTTGATCAAAATTAGTTTAGAGATGATTCTAAACATTCAGCTGAATGAGCCTTCCTGGTCTCAGGCGTCCCTCCATATTCGGTTCGGGGGTTTAGGAATTCGCAAAATTTCCAGTGTGGCATCCCCAGCCTTTTTAGCATCCACTCATAGCACAGCCGGTCTCATAGGAAATATTTTAAGGGCTTTGCCCACAAACTATGAGATCGCAAGCTTTAAGGATGCTAAAAATGCTTTTAAAATTGCCTGCCCGGGCAAAGACTTTCCAGACAACCCAAAATCACAAAGGAGTTGGGATAATGTTTACTGCGATTTAATTTACAATACTCTTTTAAATAACTGTACAGGTCCAGATGACGCGAGGCTTTTGGCGGTCGGATCCCGGGAAGCTGGTTACTGGCTTCATGCCCATCCTTCGCCCAATACTGGTACTTTCTTGGATCCGGCCTCCCTTAGACTGGCGACTGGTTTGCGACTGGGGGTTTCGGTGTGTGCGCCACACTCATGTCCTTGTGGCACAGACGTGGACCGACTGGGACACCATGGATTGTGTTGTAAAAAAAGTGCAGGCCGTTTTTCGAGACATGCGTCTCTTAATGACATAATCCGTCGGTCTCTTGCCACCATCAACGTGCCTGCTCTCCTTGAGCCGACTGACATTTTCAGGGATGATGGCAAGAGACCTGATGGGGTGTCCTTGGTTCCTTGGAGTTTGGGACGGATGCTAGTGTGGGATGCTACCTGTGTAGACACGCTGGCACCGTCCCATCTCCAACGAACTAATGTAAAAGCGGGCGGAGCGGCTGAATACGCCGAAATTTTAAAACGTAATAAATATAAGAGCCTGGGAAGGTACTCTCTAGTACCTTTTTGTACCATTCGGGGTCGAAACTCTTGGTCCATGGGGTCCCAGCACACGAAAATTTTTCGTAGAAATCGCGAAACGTCTGGTTGATGTTACTGGTGACCGAAGAGCTGGTGGCTTCCTCGCACAACGTACCAGCATTGCGATACAACGAGGAAATGCCGCCAGCATCCTAGGTACAATGCCTCAAGGACCTACTTTAGATTTAAGGTAGGTGTAGGTAGGTAGTTAGGTAAGTTACACTTACTGTATATACTCGTATTTCGAAAATAAATGTTAAAAAAAAATTCTTTCATAGGTTCTAATTGGAGATCAGTGAAAAAAATAATGTAATTATAATCCCTCTTCTCGCCTTCTTTCAGCCAGGCAATTAAGAATAAATCATTATAATAACCCACATATAGACAACTGTATTGGTTTTGATTGATTTCTCTAATGCCTTCAATGCTGTCAATCACGAGATTTTACTTGCTACATTAAAACATTTAAACTTATCGTCATCGGTAGCGGAGTGGTTCTCTTCCTATCTTCAAGAGCGTCGACAGGCAGTTCGCACTGGCCAGACTTGTTCTGATTGGCTTGAGCTAAAGTCTGGTGTTCCGCAAGGTGGTATACTTTCTCCTCTACTCTTCTCTGTATTTATAAACCTAATTACCCCTAACCTTAACTGCTCCTACCATCTGTATGCCGACGACTTGCAACTCTATGTTCAGACCAATATATATGACATCGAGTGTGCAGTTGCTAAAATTAACCACGACCTGAACCGCATCTCTGCTTGGTCTCATGATTTTGGTATAGCTGTTAACCCTACTAAGTGCCAAGCCATTGTTTTAGGAAGTGCCCGTCTGCTTTCGTTAACTGCTCGCATAAGTCCAATTATTGACTATGCTGATGTGTGTTGCACCAACATGACTCAAGCCTCACTCTCTAAACTAGATCGTCTTCTCAACAATTGTATCAGATTTATTTTTAACCTTCGCAAATATGACCATGTTTCTGCTTTTCGCCGTAAGCTTCAATGGCTCCCGATCCTTGAACGCAGGTCATTGCGAATCTTATCCACTCTTTTTTCAATTCTATTTGACCCAACTTCACCCACTTATCTCAAGACTAAATTCGAATTTATAACACCCCGTCCCGGTTGTATGCTTCGCACTTCTCGTAACCTGATGCTTGCTGTTCTCCTTCACAAAACTGGATTCTTGTCCAACTCATTCACCTGCCAGGCAATTCGGCTGTGGAATGCTCTCCCTCTGCCTATCAGACAAGCTCAAAGTAAATATTCGTTTAAAAGCAAGTTGCGTAAGCATTTATTCGAAAAAATTCGTCATTAAGGGTCTGCGTGATGTTTCGCTCTAGGTACACTTATATTAGGTATATATGTATTTGTATATGTAGGTATATTTATATTTGTATATGTGTAAGTATATACATTATATTATTAATTAGGTTTGACATGTCTTAGGTTAGGTTATCATCTCTTTTTTCTACTATCCTGCACCAAACTAACAGTTTCGGTTTAGCCCGATGGTTGACTGGTAGAGAATGCCTAAAGGCGTTAAGTTCGCCATTTGTACTTTAATATAATTGTGCAATAAAGTTTAAATAAATAAATATAGAGATATTCGTTGCAGGGATAAGTTAAAAAATATCTCGTTCGGTATGTTTATTTTAAACCCGCACACACTTTGTTTTAAAATAATCTTTTGTCATGTTAATTAACTTGTTCTTTATTTTTATTTACCGTGTATTTGGTGTATGTTACATTGCCGTGGTTTCACTGAAATGATTCCAAGTTTCCAACGGAAGACCAGAGATGTTGTATTGAAAAACCAACTATACGTAGGGTAGGGCAATTAGCTAATTTTTATTAATTCAATTGGCTATGTAAAGTTTTTTGAAGGTGTGAATATTATATTTTTTCTCGATAGCCGACGTCTTAAAGTTCAAGGAAATGCGGCTCTTTTATTTTTATTTCCTATTACTTATTAATAATATTTTTTTAAGTGAGCGAGTTGACATTTGTTCAGTTTAACGGCTGAATAGAGCCCAATGCTTTCGTCCATAATGAGTATAATGATTTAGAAAAAAAAAGACAACTGTCAATGTCACTTGTGTCATTGTTGAAAAAAACGGTTTATTACTCTCGTTCTCTTGCAATTTGGTGTTATCGGTGTGATGTGATCTATGCAATAATTTTAACGACCCTAGCTGAAACAACGGACATCTGATTTTGCTACTTTTCTCCACAACCTCTGCTAATTATTTGAACAACGATTTGATCTACTTTCGACGACTTGGCGCTGCTTTTTTGCCATGGATATTATAGATACTGTACAGTCCAAAGGTTAGCAGAAGGGTGATCGTGAAGGCAATAAATTGTTGTCCAAAAAAGCAGAGCAAAAAATATTATTAATAAGTAATAGGAAATAAAAATAAAAGAGCCACATTTCCTTGAACTTTAAGACGTCGGCTATCAGGAAAAAATATAATATTCACACCTTCAAAAAACTTTACTTGCCAATTATATGTTCTATTCTATATTTACTGATAAACTAAAAAGTAGAAATTACAAATAGAAGAAGAAGTTATAAGTAGTAATAAACTGATAATCAAAGTAATACTTACAACTATCAGGTATTTAAGTGTAAAATCGAAAAACTCGAAAAACCGTTTTTTTTTTAATTTGAAAGCCGGTTTTCTCAATCGACGAAAAACCCGGTTTTTTTAGTTTCTGTGAAACCGGTTTTGTGACCCCTAGCGCGGTTGAGGTTAGGGCGACGTCCGATTTCAATGGCCTCGCGGATCTTGCGTAAATGCGTAGCACGTAAAAAATTTTCCGTGCCAACAACTTCACCTTATAGAACCGAATAAAATGCGTCGCGGCCGTACCGCAAGTATGTTCCGCCACCGCCGAATTCCTTACGTCCTGATTTTTCACGCTTCGAATATGCTCTGACAATCTCGTAGACACGTTCCGCCCCATTTCCCCGACATACGACCTACCGCAGTCGCAGGGTATTTCGTACACCCCTGGGTTGCCTAGAGGGTCTTGGTCCTTAGGAGAACGCAGCAACTGCCTCACCTTGGTATGTGGACGAAAAATAATAGGCGACCAATTTTGTCCGTCACTCCCTTGATAAAAGGCAGGTATGCAGTATGCAGGCGCTCTCTCTACAGTATGTGAACGCTGTATACTGCTGGTACTCACTGCGCGCTGACTCTGCCTCCAACCATACCCATTCCTTTCTATCACCTGTCTTACGTGACGTAACTCGTCCTGTATATGGGTTGCACAGCCGCAGCGCCCGGTTGATAATAATGATAATTGCACGAGGCACAGAAGACAGGTGCGCAGGGTGATAGTGTGAGTCAGCTTGTAGATTACGGTCTGTTTTATGTGGCCTTCCGATACACTCTATGGGTCAAACGGCCTCCCTGGACCCACTGCACTAAGACATCTACGAACGGGAGAGCCCCGTTACACTCTTTCTCAATGGTAAACTGTATTTTAGCGTGCACCCCTTTGAGATAATTAAGAGGCGGTTCCACGTCCTTTTCTGACACCACAGCAAACCCATCATCCACAATCCGATACAGTCCAAACATGTCACGCCTATTGTGATAAAAATACGTGAGTGTTAACCGTTGCAATTTAATGTTGCCTAGACATTAATTAGATTAATTATAATTTTAGTAGATATTATATCAATATTGTTATTAATATATCATACTTACCTACCTAAGAGAATATGGACTATACTCACTTCGAGGGTTTTTTTTAAAGTTCAATTTTGCACCTTACCACAGTAAAACTACCGTATTTCCGTATTTGTTTGGATATGAGCGTAGGTGCTCTGAAGGGGCGCGCATTTAAAAAAAAGATGTAGTAAGTAGGTAACTGATGATGAAACTATAATTTGTCATTGTTATAGATCTGCCAAATGCTTTCAGTTTAGATAATTAATTCCAACCAGCTATAAAATACAGTAAATGCGCGCGTCTGTAGTATTTCGTGCCAGAAGGGTAAGTAGGCGTTGTGTCTGTATCGCCAACGCTTAATAGACCATTTGTAATCCCCACGGCCCGTACAGATGTAGTGAATAATCCTTTCCGATCGTCATAACTCGGAACATACGATGTTTCATAACTAGTACCGAATTTATATATGTGTATATATTTGTATGTATGTGTAGATAGATAGATAGATAGATATCTTTATTTCTTATTGAAAATTACATGTCATTTAGTGTTCTAAACATCACAAATTCACAAAAAGATCGTCAAGTGTATAATAGATTAATAATAACAAATAGATAATAATAAAACAATTTCTAAAAACCAATGTCAATAGCAATACAATACACATTCAGAAAAAATAACAATAAAAAATATCTTAATAAGGAATTGAAATGTCTAACCTAAATTTACGGAAAAAATCAGTATAATTATTGTACATACATCTAGGTCATACCTAGTTAATATAATGTCAAATGTCAAGGAAAATAAAAATATTAATTAAAAAAAAAAATTCAAAAATAAAATCACAATAATAAATTAAAAAATTAATACATCATTAATAATCTCTTTGTTCACTGTATTCCCTAACAGAATACAATGATTTTGTTAACAAGAATTGTTTCAGTCGTCGATCAAATATATCGTTAGAGGTTTCATTTCTGATATCGGCGTTCTGTATTCGTGTTGAAATATGTATGTATGTTTATTATTGAAATATATACATTAATTTGTTATCATAGCTTTCACATTTTATTATGACTCTGCACCAAATAATCTTTCTGTTTAGCCCATTGGCTGACTGGTAGAGAATGCCTTGCGGCATTAAGTCCGCCATTTGTACTTGTCATTACTGTGCAATAAAGTTTCAATAAATAAATAAATAAACATACGACTACTTCCTAATGGTGTCGATGTGTCTATGAATTACTGTATTATTAAGTGACGTGTAGGTATCCGGTTGATAAGTAATTTTCTGTTGTTTTCAACTTTTTTTATACCGAAAAACCATTTTTCGGAGGCTGTTTCTTAGAGTAAAGTCAATACCTCTTAAAATTAATAGCTTCTGATAACTCAGACTTTAGGGCTTTAATAATTGTATAATAGGTACTTGTTTGTATATCAAATGGAAATTATACACTAATCTGCGTATAACGTTGTAGTCGAAATCGTCAAGACCTAGACAAAATAATTTATTTGGTCTACCCAACTTTGCCATTTTCGGAATATTGGAGGTAGAATGTTTTTTTTTTTTGCAATATTTTTCTAACTGGTCGTTGAGAAATTCCACTGGCCTCCGAAACTCGTTTTTGGACTTTACAAAAGTTATCAGTAAGTAGGTATTGTATTGTTGGTATCTTTGAATTTGTAATTTTCAGTTAAGAAATATAAATAAATATTGAAAATAATTTCACAGACTTGCCGATTTAAACGTTTCCCACGTCTTAGTGCTTTCGGCATGTCTGTTAAAAATAACTGAATACTAACTTAAATATTAATAAAATAATCCTCAGGTATTAACCACTCTAATCGATACTTCGTCTCGCAATGCGACCGTCCCCTACGTTGTGTTGATGGGTACTGCTGAGTGTCAGTGAAGTAGTAAGACAAATACGAACATTTCCGAGAAAATACGATAGGAAAGGATTTTTCACTACATCAGTACTTTTCATGACCGTTTCGTCATAATGACGTATATAAACACACATGATATTTTAAATACGCAATGAGTTAATGACAGATAAAGTGAATCACTATTCATTCAAAAGTTAAACCTATAAAATGATGTATGAGTCTGACGTCATTTGTCTGTCACCGGCATGAAATGTAGGGGCCCTGGTAATCCCTCTTGCAACGGCATAAGGTCTAACGATGATCAGTTAAGGGTGTTACTGTAGCCCTACTACGAACCACTTCTTTCGTTCGTTTATCTATTTGCCTCTATCACTCGAATATGCAAGAGCGTTAGAGAGGCAAATAGACGACCGAACGAAAGAAGTGGTCCGTTGTAGTGAAGGGCTCCTGTTTGTACGTCGGCGTCGGCAAGCGTTCTGGTTTGGAGTTCTCAAAGCTCGCGCGCGGACTTTTTTGTCTCTTTAAAAGGTGAAGTTTGATTTTCACAATTTACTTCTGTACTTATATTATACTTAATTTCTGGCTATAAGATTTATCTTGTGAGGGTAAAAATTGCCCTTATATATAAAGGATAGCAAAGCAGATAAAACACAGTAAAAAAGCACTAACGGAATATATTCGATGTTTATATGAGCACTGTTTTGATTCAACTGACTTAAGAAAAGTCAATAAACAAGGCCTAGAACGGTAACTATGCAAATACAAATTTGTTATAGTTTCTTCTATTGCCAGTACTATTCAACACAATAATCGATAAGTATCAATCACATTAATCTATTTCAATACGCCCCCTTAATGTGCATATTCAAAATAAATAAAAACACATAAGCAAAACAAAGTGATATCAAAGAACAACTCCAAAAATAATAACAATTAACAAGCTATGCCTAAACCACGCATGCAAATATAATGCTTTTCTCTAGGCAACGCCTTTGTTAAAATGTCTGCGAGCATTGAGTCGGTTGACAAGTATTCCAACATAATACTCTTGTTGTCCCTTAATACGCTTCGTATAAAGTGATACCTTATGTCGATGTGTTTGCTCCGAGAATGGAACATTGGATCCTTGGCCAGACAAATCGCTCCCTGATTATCTACATGTAAAGATAATGGTGCAAACTTACTTAGTCCAATCTCATTAAGCAAGCTGTTCAGGTATATGCCTTCCTTCATTGACGACGCCAAACTAACATACTCCGCTTCACAGCTAGATGTTGATACACATTTTTGCTTCTGCGACTTCCAAGACACACATCCACCACCTAACATAAAAACATAACCTGAATAAGAACGCCTATCTATCAGACATCCTCCCCAATCAGCATCAGAATAACCATTCAATGATTTACCCGTCTTCGTGTAAATAAGGCCATACGTTTTAGTATGTTTCAAGTATCGCAATACACGTTTCGCAGCATTCCAACAATCCTCATTTGGACAATCCAAAAATTGGCTTAATATAGCAACCGTATTAGTAATGTCCGGTCTCGTTCCAATAGAGAGATACATCAACGAACCTATAATTTCACGATACGGATACTGTTCCTTAGTACTACACTTCCCGGTGGGTTTATTCATCTTGCATTTATTTTCCATCGGCGTAGATATTGGTTTACAATTAACCATATTAAATTTTACCAATAAATCTTCGATGTATTTTTGTTGTGACAATTTTATGTGGCTGTCACATTTGTCAAACTCTATGCCTAACATATATTTCGCAATGCCAAAATCTTTCAATTCGAACTTAGTGGCCAGTTCTTTTTTGAAACTTTCTATGCATTCACCTCTTTGCGATGCGACGAGAATATCATCTACATAAATAAGAACAAAGAGTTTAGTTTGCGAATCTATATCCTTAAAATAAAGGCACGGTTCGTTCAAGGAGACTTGCAACCCCATGTTCTTCAGCTGTTCGTCGAGTCTGATGTTCCACTGTCGTCCAGCTTGTTTGAGCCCGTACAGCGATCTTTTTAGTCGGCAGACGTCGCCCCCAGATTTTATATCATCCAACATCTTTTTGGCTCGTTCGTATATAGCTGAACCTGGTTGCTCCACACGCGTGAGATCTAGTAGACATTGTTCTAGAAGATCAGGCACTCTCATATAGATCTCCTCCTCTAATAATCCGTTTAAATATGCCGTGTTAATGTCCAACTGATGAATTTCAAGATCAAGTTCTGCTGCAAGTGCAACTAATAATCTTACAGAGTCAAGTCTGGCTACTGGTGCAAAGGTGTTCTGGTAGTCAATCCCGTAACGTTGACTAAATCCTTTCGCTACTAGTCTGGCTTTCTTCTTTTCAGTTTTATCAACATTCAACTTAGTAGTTAGTATATAACGGCATCCTACGACATTTCGACCCATAGGTTTACTAACAATATCGAAAGTATCGTTTTTAACTAAACTTTTTACTTCTGAAAGTATCGCATCTTTCCATCCTTTTCGCTCATTACCGGATAAAGCCTGCTTTACCGTAATCTCAGCTATCCCACCGAAATCTTCACAGTCTAAATACGTCTCGACAGAATCGGTATTTTCCTGTATGCTTACTTGTGGTTCCATGTTCGATTCGACGCTCTCTTCCATAGGAATATGTAACTCGACGTTCGACTCTAAATCTTCTTCCATGGGAATATGTGACTCCATGTTCGACTCGACGTTCTCTTCCATAGGAATATGTGACTCGAGGTTCGACTCAAAACCTTCTTGTGGCTCAATGTCAACCATGTGATATATCTTCCGTGGACGTCCGACATGACCTCGCTCCAATCGTGGTCGACCTGGACCTCTTTTCATTACCCTCCTCCCATCAATATGAACATCATGGTGTTGATGATCATGTTGAAATGGTTCCGTAACAATATCTGGATCATCTGTCATTCGGCGGTCTACAACGGAAACTTCATCTTTTCCCTTAGATGCAGGATCAAGATTTCTGACTTCATTCTCTTCATGAGAAATCTGCTCAATTCGATTTTCATTTGGTTTTTCAGGATGAAATTCTACCTCAACCTTTGAAGGTTGATTTTGAACATTTGCCGATTCTCCCTTGTAAATTTCAAAGGGGTCAACCTTCATGTTCGTCATTTTATTCTCTTCACTCTTCACTTCGTGAAATTTTACATCTCTTGACATGATAACTTGTCGTTGTTTCGGCATCCATACTCTATAACCTTTTCGATCTCTAGGATATCCTACAAAGATTCCTTCTTGACTTCGAGGAGCAAACTTGTCTTTCCCGGTTGACTTGTCCAAGACGTGTACCTTAGACCCAAACTTGTGTAAGTAATCTAATTTGACAGGTCGTTCGAACCACTTCTCGAAAGGTATTCCTCCTTCAAGACTTCTTGTTGGACAACGATTTCTTACGTGGCATGCTGTAGCCACAGCATCCGCCCAGAAACCCGGAGAAAGCCCCGACGAAATGAGCATACATCTTGCCATCTCTGTCAAGGTCCTGTTCTTCCTTTCAGCTATCGAATTCTGCTGAGGTACGCCAGGAATTGTCAGCCTTCTTGCTATTCCTTCTTTCTTCAAGAACTCGTCGAAATCTCGGTTGCAGTATTCGCCTCCATTATCTTGTACGTTCGTGCTAGAGTTAGTTGCCAAATTCAGCTTACCAGCTACATGTAAAAATTTGGTATCAAATTTGCCTGCGTCTCTACATAAATGTGACGTACATCCGCTGTCCAAAATCCAATCTCCATTCTCGTTGCAAACAGCATTAACATTTTACAGAATCACTACAATTATTCTTCTTCTGCGTGCACTCGGACGCTTTATGACCACTTTGATGACATTTAAAACATTTGTATCTAAATTTCGAATTTCCTTGCTCAGCCGTATCACATGCGCGTTGTTTTTGCTCTGTGCCACTCTTTGGCTTAGAAGATCTCTTTCCTTTAACAAGAAGTGCCCTGTCTACACTATCTTTACTATTTCTGGAATGTTCCTCTTCTAATATCCTAATCTTCAATGCCTCTGGTTTCGGCAGTGAATCTCGAGATTCTATAGCACATCTAAAGTTTTCAAAACTAGACGGCAAGCTATACAAGAGCATTATCGAAGTTAGATCATCATTCATTTCGATATCCATGTCAGCTAATTGACTTATCACATCGAAAAATCTCATGACATGTTCTCTAAGGTCACCACCTTCCTCCAATTTACGAAGCAACAGCTCTTTTAATAAGGTAGCCTTTTTCGCAGGTCCCTTCGATGCATGAACGTTCTGTAACTTTAACCATACATCTCGCGATGTCTTACAACCTCTGAGGTGTCGCAATTCGCTCGGGGTTATCGATAAAATGAGATCAGACTTAGCTTTTGAGTCTCCAATGTCCCATTTGGCTGCTTCGGCTGGTTCTGCTGGTTTCTGGATAGTTCCATTAACGTATCCCCAGGCATCATTCTTTATTAAAACTGCTTCTACTTGGATTTTCCAGGTCTCATAATTGCTTTCGTTGAGTTGGTCAATTTTCACAGTACTCGTACTCATTTTAGCTGAAAATTTCTTCCGTTTACTGCATAAAGCCCATAACCACTGTGAGGGTAAAAATTGCCCTTATATATAAAGGATAGCAAAGCAGATAAAACACAGTAAAAAAGCACTAACGGAATATATTCGATGTTTATATGAGCACTGTTTTGATTCAACTGACTTAAGAAAAGTCAATAAACAAGGCCTAGAACGGTAACTATGCAAATACAAATTTGTTATAGTTTCTTCTATTGCCAGTACTATTCAACACAATAATCGATAAGTATCAATCACATTAATCTATTTCAATATATCTAATGTGTAATTTTAAGGGATAGTTAAAAAATAAAAATAAGACATTATTTTACACATAGTTATTTTATTTACATTTGTACACATGGGTTGTATGTACTCATTAAACTTGATTATATATACACGTAAAGATTGTCTAAATAAAATAAATAGCTGCAGATATTATTATGTAAGTATTATTATTTTCTACGACTTATCTATACAATGACTTCAGACAGATCTAGATACCAAGTAATTATCTACCATCTGTGAATTCTTAAAATTGCGAGTATTTAATATTACGAATAGGTATTGGTGTAGGTTATAACCAGAAAACAATCACCGCTTGAACATCTTGAAACAAAATAGATACTTAAGTACGTGCGTAGCGTTGTGACATAAATGACATAATAATGAGTGGTTTAATTACTTACTGAAAATAAGCAATAAGACAAAAATGGTTGCAGTTTGATTGATGGTAACGAAAGGCTGAAAGCGAAATTTCAATAGAAATTCATGGTCATCATTGCAACTGTAGGTACAAATACATATTTTTAAAACTAAAAACAGGTTTTATACTTGTACGATCTCAATTGCACCAATAGTGTCATTTTTGTTTAAAAATGTAAACAAAAACTGCACACCGGCAATGAGGAAACTATTGTATATTTCTTAGGCATCTGAAAGAAACTTACTTGTCTATTAGAGGGGATTGTATTACGTTAAACATAACACATTTGTGATAAGTCTGATTGTTTGTATATGGCACAAATTCATCAAATTCAGCCAAAGACATTTGATTTTCAAGCGATGATATCTAAGGCGAAGGCTAGAAGTACAATACTTACTTTGGTCCATCAATCGTCGTATGACAGTATAATACTGTACGTGTGGTTTAGAATATTGACGACTGGCAATATGGATCCAATCTAAATTTTCAGGATAAATATTGTCATCCATCAATATAGTATACTAGACGCTCAATAAATATCAGATAATGGTCATGGTATCACAGTATTTATCTTACGTCTTACCTTCGCCTGAATGAACACTAATTACTGACATTCTCGAAAATTGAATGTTTAGCAACAGCAATATACATATAACTATAATAAGTAACATAACAACACACGCAGGTACGCATCTATTTTAAGGAATGTGAATAATTGTGATATCATTGTAACTGTGCTTAAAATTACTAGTAGTTCTACAAGGACTTTTTACTCAGTCTTATTGCGTAAGGTCGGTGGAGAAAGCTCTTATCATAGCACTGGAAGTATTCACAAATAGTTAAGTCGGCCAGCGTGTCATGAGCTGGGTTGGATCTTCTTTACTTTTACACTTGGATGCATTACATATGTATTAGACAACGCTCTAGGGGTGTGAGTGTCGGAACTGGGTAATGCGGGAAGTTTGTCAGTCGGCTTTCGTACCTGAATTTTCTTTTGCGACCCTGTCATTGCTATTCTCGCGTTACCTTCCTGTTTATTCTTAATATCTACATTATCGGTGGTGTTTTGAACAGACTTGGTACACTTTCGTTCACTTTCACTAACTGTTTGTTTATTCAACTTAGGAACACCAAATGCTTTTGTTTGTTTTAATAACGATCGATCGTTACATAACGCTGCGATTAGCGGAAGGTCTAAATTTTTGCTCTTTTCCCGGAGAGTTTTTATGTCCAGATCAACATTAGCGTCTCTTACTTTAATAAGTTCACTCATCACATTTGCGCTGTTGTTCGAGATGCTGACTTCCCTAAGCGGCGCTGAGAGCTTCTTTTTATGCTCATAAGGCGGCGGAGGAGGGGGTGGCATACGCCTCGTTCGAATTGGTGGCGGCTCCCGCGGGTTTAACAGGTTGTCATCCGACTTGGTTCGCGGGAAATTTGATATTTCCGGCTTTCGGATCGGTATCTTTGGACGTTCCAGGTTAACTGAATAATTACTTAGTGATGTTCTGGACGTCAACGAATACCAGCTTGAACGATTTCCAGGCAATTGAATATAGGAGTCTGAGAGATTCTGTATGGATCCGTACATGGATGATGTCGACATGTTTGTCGACAAGAACGGCGTACTTCTATATTGTAGTCCGCTCTTGTGCATATTTGACACACGTGGTTCAGACAATTTGTGATCGAGGTAGTTTTGTTGTGATATGGTCGGATCTTGCAAAGGATAATAAACGTAATCAACGTCGCTATAAAGTTGTTGATGGAACATAGGGTTATGTGGCGGTGGCGGTGGAGGCAGGCGGGTTATAGGAGGCGGCGGTGGCAGGCGCGCGCGCCGCGGAGGGGGCGGTGGTGGCAGTTTCATCATTGCCACCAGGACATTCGCGTCTACGACATGAGTAGGCATTTCTCTAGATGGCGATAAACTGCTAATCCCTTGAGCTAACTTGGACCGCCCTGCTCTACGGCTAGAAGCTTGGTGTCGTTTCGATTTCTGAAATCTGTGCTCCATTACCATAGGACTGGCGAAGGTCCTTTCGCTTGGTGCATTCACATCGCCCGCTTCTGCTGTTAGTATCGTTATCATCGGCTTCGATGTTACAACTCTCGCTGCTACTTCTTCTTTTTCTACATATTTTTTAAAGGATCCTTGGCTGCTTATGGAACCAGGGTAAGCAGGTGCAGTTTTCGTGCTTGTAGATGTGTGTGCAGGAACGGTTTTGTGATTATAGTCGTACGGTGGTGGTGGAGGTTTCTCTGGTATGGGTGGCATCATTCGATCCCGATCTATGTCCAACATGTTTGGAAGAGATAAATTAAAAACTTTTCTGCTATCGGTCCTGGTTGGAGGAGTTGGTGGACGATCGAAAAATGAACCATTTGGGTAGTTGTCATCGGACGGAGCTGTATCTTCGTGACCTTGGATGTAACTGTCCCCAGAAAATGGCAGAGGTAATCTGACATAGTCTGATACAGAGTCTAATGTATCACTGACGGATTGACTTTTAGGATATACTCCACGTCCGACTATTAAATCACTTAATTCACTGGCACTAAGTAAATTATGTTTCTGGTCTGTAGGGTCGCTGCCGTCGCCATGAAAAGATACGGCACTTGTATTAGAGTTAGACCGTTCCCTAAAAATGTTTTCTTTGTCATCATGTTTATTATTGGTAAACTTTGTATCACCATCTACACAATCAATATCTATTAGAGACGCCTGTAATCTAATTGGTCCTGTAGAGTGACTAGTTTCTGCTTGGTTTTTTAAAATAGAGGAAACACTATCAAAAGCAGCAAGATCGTTTTCTTCTGAAGGTTTGTAGCTGTCATAATGAGAACCTCCATACTCGGTTCTACTACCTTCTGAATGAATTCCAATTTTCGATCTTGCAGTTAACTCTGAGCTAGTCATTGTGTAAACTCCACTCGTTTCACTGGAGGCCGCTATTGTCACGGGTTGACCCAAACCATCATACAGTGCCGACTCTGTATCTTGAGAATATTCCACGTCTATTCCAACTGTGCTATTATCACTTAACATTGAATTTTGTGCTGTATGGCTGAAGCCTAGTTCCAAACTACTTGAATTAGATGCTCTACTTAGTGTGCTGAGGCCAGCTCGCGCCATCACTACCGTACTGCAAGATGAAGAACATTGCGACCCCGTGCATTTGGATTTGTTGACAGGACTGTCGGTTTTTAATTCACTTATGCTTTGATCGGGTAGCGACACAGTGTCGACCAGATTATTTAACACAATTTCTGAAGTTGTGTCCAATTTAGAAGACTCACCCTCATCCATACTTTTAGATAGACGTAATTTCGATTTACGTAGTTGCAACGATGTTGTTTTGTGCAATGAATGGCTATTCTCTGAATCGTTCCGAAGAAAATATGAGTTTGAATTATCTAATAAATGAGCAAAGGCCAAACTCTCTGTGGATGGAGCGGGAGGTGAGTCGATCATAATCTCTAATTCGTCTTCTGATTGCACTCTATCACTGACAATTCCTGAGGTAGTGTTTGAACTTGTTGTTGATATTACCGATATTCTTTGTTCGTTTTTGTTATGCTGACTGTGATGGAAATTCAATGATTTCGAATATCCATAACAATTCTTGCGCTCCTCTTCTTCTCTTTTAAGAATTTCGTTAAATTTCGGCGCAATCTTCATCGAAAACTGATGAGATTCTTTGCATAATGCAAATAAATATTTGCATTTTTCATCACTAGACGAATATAAGGTTATCTTGCCTTCTTCGGTTTTTATTTCAAACTTTTTTCGATCAAAGCTTAGTTTTCCAATAGTACTCCATATAAAATTATAGACTGATCCATTATCGGGTAAAATTTGTATGCCTTTAGCTGTTACTAAGAGCCATACGGTTCCTGGTTCGGGTTCGGATTTAGTCTGCTTCATTCGGTATCTGTGCGAGTTAATGGTGTCAGGGAGCAAGCAGACTTCCCGAATAAATCTAATTTCTGCGTCATTCTTTGACAGGCCACGGTGTTCTCGGTGACACGCACGCATGGCTGCGGCGACCCAGTCCCCTGTCAGGGATGGCGTTGCATAATCTTCAACTTTGAAGTAGTCTCGGTCCTCGTAGCTGTCTGCGTCACCGTATTCTGCTTGCAGTGCTAACCCGGTGAGTAATAAAAGAACTTCCGTGGGAAGTCCTTCTCTAGTTCGGACATTATGTCGCAATTGTAAAAAATACAGATGTAGCCCGATCTCGTCTTTCAGCAGAAGAGGACTTTCGATGTGAAATTGAATGATAAGGTGTAACTCCAGCAGTGGCTTCCCATTTGCATCCAAACCCTGAAATTAAAAATATTAATTTGAGCATATCATTTATTAAGCTGATTTTATCATTTGATGATGCAAATATTCTCCTACGAGCTAGAGTATATTGAGGATATAAATATGAATAAATCTTACGTGTGTGTGTGATGATCTCCAGCTCTTTGGCGCATATTTTGATAATTTACTTTCTTGGTCAACAAACAAGTATTCTCCGTCTGAAACAGAATAATAGCAATTTTATCTTTCTACTTCGTTGTAAACATATGTTTATCTTAGAGCTGTGAAAGTGTAAGGTAAGAAACTGAATCATATGGTACGACAACATAATGTATATTGTATATCTGCTATTTTAATTCAATTTGTAGTGCCGTTAATACCAATTTGTTTTAAAATCAACCAAACAATGCCCATTGTCAGTAGCCAACAACTCGAGGACGACGTTTGAAAAATCGCCCATTGTTTCGGGTGAAAATGTCGCCTTGTATGTGACGCAACTAATACGAGTATACCTATACTAATAAGCTAAAGTGCATTGATAATGCCGATACTTTTGTTTATAAACAAACGAGCTTTCAAGCGATGTATCCTTTAAAAAGGCAACACGTTCCTATTACTTAGTCGTTTTGGGTGTGGTGTGGGTCTGGGATAATTATTTGGTTTTGGTTCACTAAACTAAGCAAGACAACAACATTAAGACCATCCCTTTAAAAATTAAAAAAAAAACCCTTCCATTACGTCACGTTTTCTATGAATATGACGTGGCGTAATGGAAACTTAAATTTTATATGGAAATTTTGGGACATTTTTTATTATCAGGATCGAATCAGCTCGAGATTCTAATTGAATGAGCCCAAGGAAGTCCAGATCTGTAAGATTCAGGGTTTTGGGGTATAGTAAATCTAAATCAAACTAAGGAAAGAAGGAGACACATCGATATTAAGCTTCAAAACTAGTCAGGTACTTACTTTGTAAGATAGCTAGTCCAAAGAAGTCGGTGTCGGTCATGCCTTGTAGCTGAGCATGTGTGCTGGCCAAGGCCTTTAGCTCCTTGACTTTCGCCTTGGCTTCGACGACGAAGTGCAGCGGCTGAGCACGGCCGGGCACGCGTAGCGACAGCAGCCGCGCGCCCGCGCCGAGCGCGCGCGTCTCGCCGCCGAGCGGCCCGCGAACCGAACATAGAGCGCGCATGTCGCATCTCGAAACAACTGTTACCCGCCCTGAAACGATAAGACACATTTACAATTTCAGTTCATGCAAAAAGAACTTCATACATACATAATCACTACGAATATTACTTGATAAACTGGGATTTCTAATAAATACTTGTACATATTTATTTTATGCAACTTTTTTTACGAATACCACAAGGTCAATAAGCGGTAAGCCCGTCTGCAAGGCAAGCCCGTCAATACGTTGTAACTCTAAGTTTTAAAGCGTAACCCGCTTTGGCGCTCGGTTGGTAAAGCAAATTTCTGCTCTAGTTCCTACGCACTCTTATAGATGTCGCTCTGACCACGAATCTCGGCGCAATCCGCCTAAACAGTCAGTTCGTGTTTGAAACTTGAAGTGATAGTGCGCCGATGGTTAGAAAAAAAGTTAAGAATAGTTTTTGAAGCGATAGCCTAGCAGAAAGTAACTACGTAAGTAATATAACAACCAGCCATCTTTATTATGTATATAAACTAACAAAATCTGGTTTAGTTTTGATATTATTATAGCTCTGCCATTCATAACATTTACATTTTGCAGTTGGAAAATCCGTCATGTTTGTATAAGACAAGTCCGGCCTGGCAAGATATGCCAGACTTACCTTTAAGGGGCTCCACGCGGAAATCGACGGTTTTTTAAAGAGATTTGACTCGATATTCCGCTACGAATACCAGAAGTACAACTACAAAATATCTGTCATCGGTTCATCAATCTTTTATCTTGACTTGAAAGAGCCGGATTTTGAAAAAAGGGATAGTTAATTTTTAATGTTTTTTTCAAACATGGTCTAAAAAAAGCACATTTTTCGATATTATAAAGAAGTTTATGCTGTTATATACGTGAAATCGACATATAACTGTTCCTATTTTAAGTCTCTAATAACCTAAGAGAGATTTTAAATTCTAACTTATTGACACAGAAGTTATTTTGGACTAAAATTACCAAAGTTTGTTGCCGTTTATCTTGAGTACAGTTAATATTTAGGTAAATATGATAAGCTATTGTTCTTAAGACCGTTGGGGTTAATGTAATAAGCCATAAAAATACTCGAAAATTGAAAGATACAGATCGAAGGTCATTGGGACCAGGAACGGCCTTAAGCAAAGATCACCAACTGTTTTTGCTGTTTATACGTAATCACACCTTCACGATTTAATTCGTGCTATAAAAAAATTGTTTATTAATTATATTTTTTAGCCAAAAAAAAGTTTACTACCCCTTCACAACATTGTGCCGGTCTTGCTTTGGAATTTTAAAAATAGCATTTACTCTGAATTTAAACTCTATATCTACAAGTTTATGATACATTTTTGATCGTCTCGTGTCACTCCCTTGGAACATTGGTGTAGCTATAGAAACGCATTGGCACGTAAATTGTGGATAAAATCATTACTAGACGGACTTGCCTTAAACTACACGGGAAGATCGTCTAACGCCAAGGTTTTAAAAAATACAATTTTTCACTAACTTGTGTTTAAAATTATTTGCCTCCTTAAGAAACGTGTAATTTGCAAAATTCTTCAACGTATGTGATTACCTAGTGATTACCTAGCCTAACCTAAGAGAATAATTAACGTAGTTATATTATATAAAAGTTAAAAAAAAGTATGCCAGTAGTGTGCGCAGAGCAATCGCGGCAAGCGCTTCTCACTCATGATTATGGGGCGCGGACCGTCCCGAAACATGTCGAGCTATTTTCGACTTTATAGACGTGAGTAACCCGGTCTAAGTATATTAATATGTCTAATACTCACGGGAGTTTTCTATTTAAAAATGCCAGTAGTGACCTTAGGTACTTAAATATATAAATGTTTGAAATTTAAGTAATCTTAAATCCTTTTCCTTTATGACAAATCACTTGTAAGTATAGTAAGTACCGCACACATTTGAAAATTTTCAGTCTCCCTAAATCGAAAACCATTTCGAGATAAACGCGTGTATATCACACAAAAAAAATATTTTTACAGTAGGTATATTTAAGTCACGATAACCTATGATGCGGGTGGAAAATTATAGGTTTCCGCCCTAGGACGTTTTTCTTTCCAAATGCATTATTTTCTTAAGTTTTACTAGGATAGGTTTTACGAGGAACCATAAATGAGGACATTCAATCTAATTAAATAAATAAATTAAAATAAATGTATCTTGTGCGTAGGTAGTAGAGTCTCGAAGTTCCGTTTAAATCCCAATCCCACAGTTCAACCTTGCGGTACCCTCATTTTCCAAATCAATTCGGTAACGTTCCGAAACGAATTAAATTAACCATTACAATATTTTATAAATATGTCGGTACCTATATTTTTGGTTTCTCGTATCCGATATGAAAATTAGAGTGTTTAACTCCGGTAAAAGACACTTTCCAGCGCCAAACAACCGCCAAATATCTTCGCATGGTTAACAATCTACTATTAAATAATTCAATCCATAGCTCCGGGTAGTCCGGGTATACAACAGCCCCGTATGCCTGCGTTGCGTTTAATAAAATAACATAAGAAACATAACGTATATGTACTTATTTTGATAAAAATCATTCCTTTTAGAAGTTAAATCGTGCTGCTTTGACAACGTTGTTATCCTTCTAATAAGCTAGCAGCTAGCTGCAGTGATTCTATTGATTTCTTAAATCCTGACGGTGCGGATTGTCCTCTTTCAAATTTGGTACAATGGAGTTGGCAATAGGTACATACATATGGGTATTATTGATAACAAAAATTGCTCGTTTATCGGTAGGAGTTGTAGGAGGAGGAGGAGGTTGTAGGAGTACCGTCAGCCGCAAAGGCTCTTTTTGGTTTTCGTAGTAAACCAAGAATCTGCCTGATAATATCGCCAAAGCCGTCTGTCTGTCGGTTTATGAGTTAGCTCTGTGATCGTGAGGATTTCAGCTAGAACTCATATGATGATTAGACGATGACCTTATTTTTTTGATAACGTATTTGAAAATATTAAAATGGGGCTCTGTATATTCTAATTAATCATTCTAATTCTAAGCATGTTTGAGGATTTGTAAATATTGATTATTGAAAATTCTAAAATGTAAGAGGACTTACAAGGTTTAATTGTATAATCTATAAGTTATTATTGCTTTTACCTAAGCAATAACTGAAGAGTAATAACAAGAGACAATAATAATACTTACAGTTGTCACATATTTATAATTACCTAATAACTAATAAGCTAATGCGACTAAATAAGCCCCGAGTAGATAAAAAAAGTCAAAATGGGTTTTCGGAATTTGTCGGTATTAGCTAATAACGAATGCACATCCGTTTAAGTTGTGCCTTCCCGCGGCGCGGCAGGAATGTCCGGATCTCGCCATCTGTGCATTCCTTTAGTTTTTTTGGATGCGATCTTCTTTTTGCTACCTGCTGTAAGGCCCACATTGTTGCCGCACCGCCGCATCGGCATGAATATACGTCTCTACATTTTGCTATAGTTTGGATTAGCAATTTATGAATAAAGGTCACAGGAATACTTTCATCAATGTTAAACCTAATCCTAATATCCTAAAGTCATACTAATGTCGGCGAGGTAGGTACTTACCTACTGGGACTGAATCAATTTAAATAAAATTTTGAAATGGTTTGAACTAATAATAAAAAATATATAACAACGGACACTTGTTTTGCTTAAGTACATTAAAATGTAATGTGTTTGTAACTTGTAGGTATAAAAGTATTTGAGGTACCTATTACCTACTACCAGTGTGCTACTATGTACCTAATAAATAACTACCATCTTTGGACTTGAGGATAGGTAGATACCTACTTAATTTTTTTTGGGTCACCCTACCTAGGTTTTCTGTGGATTTAATAACCTATCTTCATTTAAACAATTTTGATGGCAGGATATTTCTGGACCTTAATTTTTATCATTATTCATGTTATAGTGTAGATAAGTATTTTTGTAGGACATGGATAGTACTATTTATATTAATTGTAACTAGTTTTATTATTCTATGTTACATTGTTGTTGTTTTTTTTTTTTTTTTTTCATTTTGACGTGTTAGTTGAATATATTATGTATATTTAAGGATTAATTTTAATAATAGACATAATTATGAGTTTCAAATGCGATGTATATTGCTTATGAAATAAATGAAATGAAATGATGCTTGCATCCAAAAAACATGTATAATCACATTAGGTGGTGCTCGCGACTTCGTCTGCGCAATATCTTTATAAATTGTAGCCTATGTGTTATTCTGATGTATAATTTATATTATTGTAAAGTTTAATTAAAATAAAATCCATTCAGTAGTTTTTAAGTGAAAGAGTAACAAACATCCATACAAACTTTCGCATTTAATAGCATATTTTTTCGCATATTAGTAGGATCTCGGTGCCCCTCGATAGGGTAGGTACCTAACACGTTTTTTTGTTTTAGTAAATGCGCGATAGTTTGTGATGGCGCGGTCAGGCGCGCGGGCGCAGCGGGGGCAGACCGGTCCGCGGGGCGCGGGCGGGGCGCTACGTAAGCGCGGTAGCAGCGGTCGGCGACGCGAGGAATGCGGACGACCTTCAGATGCCGAGCGCCCCTCCCCCAGCGCCAGCCGCATCTTGCGTCCTCGCATGCCTGTGCCTGTGGCCATCGCTGCCACCACTTTTCGACATCATGCCACCATTTTTGACACTAACGAATTGATATTTACGTATCACCTACGAATTGACATATAAGGATGTATGAAGTACGAATTTACATATAAGGATGTGCGTTTGTACCACTGGTAGTTCACTGATGTGCAAGGGTGCAGTGTTATTTCCCCATCGCGTTTAGGGACCAGTATTAAAAGCTGAGACCGGATGTAAGTACCTAGGTGCAGGTACCTACCTACCTACCTACAAACTACAAAGTATGTTGCCGACCAAAACAGGAAAAACACTTAAACTATATAGGTACCTACTTTATCTAATTCAAACCATTTAAATTAGTGTCCCTAATATTCTGTCCATTCTGCTAGCTAGCTAGTATGGAAAACTCAAGATGTGATGTCGAGATCAGGAAAATTTCCCTGTTTTTGTCCGGACCCCAACTTATCCGGTGAAGAATGAGTTGTGATAACCACTCGCGTTCTTGGCTACTGAAGTACTAGGGAACCTAATGCTACAGAATATAAAGTAGGTAAAGTTTATATTATGTAGCATAGATTCTAACCCGCTATAACTATACCTACACACTCTGAGCTGAGTATAAATAGTTCAGTATCAGTAATCAGTATGGAAAAAATCTAAAAACAATATCCTTGCTCCTTATATACTCGTAAAATAGGTACATTTATGTGTTAAGCTAAATGATTACCTATAAGACTGGAAAAGATGACCTTTCGACGGCAGGTTAGCTCTTCATATAGTCACTATTATAGGTGGTATAGCTGTATAGTTATAATTGCTGTTCAATTAAATCAATTTTTAACGAAAATTTTGTATATTGCGATAACGATGCATTAGGTATTTGACGCGTTTTCACTTTAAAAGTATACCGGACTCTTAAGCCAAGTGTTTATTTTTAAGTATCGAAACTATATTGCTAGGAGGAAACCATATTAGCCATATCCACAGTCCTATCATCTAGATAAGACAACCAGTAAGATCAATAAAGATGCCTTATTAGTTAACTTCTAGGTACTCGTATATCTTATTTCTAATCCAACTGACACCGAAGACCTTGATTGTTAACAATAACATCTAAGAGGTTTCCATGTCATAGTTTTTCGTAAAGAATAATGTAAACTAACAAAAGAGTGTTTACCTCAAATTATAGAATGGATGTATGTATAAGTGTTTATAAGATTAATTTTATTATGATTTATAGTAAAAGCGTTTCAAATTTTGTGAGATATTATCACAATGGAATTCAATAACGAGTGTGCTTTCTATAAGTTTTACTTAATCACGAGTCGATAGCGACTGCATAGATCGAAAAAGATCGAATATAGTAACACGACAAAATACGCTGTAAAATGGTTTACATACAATAAATAATATGTTATGATAATATTTTATTCAACAGGACTTGACTTTGATGCCACTATATGCCTAATTAAGCCATTTCAGGAAATAAGTATGATTTCGGTTATTAACCGGTTATTTGATTTGATAACCGGTTTTCAAACGAGCCCAAAAAGACTCGGTTAACCGGTTAACCGGTTTGCACTCCCTAGTGTTGACAAGTAATAATGTTGATTTTATCGTATTTATTATTGAAGTTATGATTTTTTGTTTTATTTATTTAAAAAATATAGCCTTGATATCTGGCTTTTTCATTATTTTTAATATTATCCTTAGGTTCATGATGTTCAGAAATCAACATAAACCGCGTAAGAATCTATTAATTTTGGGTTATAAACATATTTTATTTTTGTTTCTTGTCTTGACGTGCATTATGGTGTATTATTTAAATAATAGGTAAAATATTAGAGACAAAATGTTATTTGTTATGTACTATAATGTATGCGGAACATTTTAAAACCACTATCTCCATAACTTCAACCTACAACTGGCTACAACTTGATTTTTGTAGGCATTCAAACTTTAAACTCAAATATCTCATAATAGTACATTTGTGATGCAACTTCAAAACATCATAAAAAAAACTGAGCTTTCTGTTTATTTCTGCATATGAAAGAGAATGTTTTGGACTATAGGTACCAATAACTTCATACCGACAATAAGTTACCTTTAGCCTGAAAACGCCACATTAAGACTAGGCAAGAATAGGTTAGTGCTAGACAGCTTTAATTTAGTATGAATATACATATGAATAACGCCGACAATTTCGCAAAATAAAATGTTTAAGATTTTAACACCAATAGGTAGTGCAGTGTGCTTTAACCCCGCTGTGTAATGTGTGGGTCGTCGGACAAGTCTCTCATAGGGAAATTCAGTCCCTTTTTAAAAAAGTTAGGAATTCATAGGCGTAGCGTAGCATAACTTGATTTATAGTTAGTGCAACAGAGAACCCGAAACGTGACGTAATGGAACGGACATATCCCGGAACGACTTTTAGTTTAAGATTCTAAAGGTTGGGTTCTATCGGGTACTTACTTACATTATTACAGAGCCTAATCGATCGATTGCGGATTTGTATTTCCATCTCTATCACACTTGCATATTGGAGTGACAAAGAAGTTTTCCCGTCAATGCCAATTTTCGATGTTCGTGGTAGGCATGCAGGTGAAGTGAGAAAGGCTTTCCCCTGTCTAAATGTGTATTACATTGACATAAGGTTTAGTTTTGTTTGGCCCATGGGAAAGGATTGATCAAATGATCACTAATCAGCTAATCACTATTACCTGTACAATTATTTATAAGCAACAAACGCAATAATATTGTGTTAGTAATGTATTTATTTATTATTTAATGTTAGTATGTAAGTTATACAGGGTACCTCGGTCTTGGGGTCTTAAATAAAAAGGTCATTGAATCATCTAAAAAAAATTTTAGAATAGATGTACTCCGGTGTACGGTCAGCTGCAGACTTAAGTGACCCCCTCTGCATAGACAGATTGTGTCACTTAATTTCACAGCTGACCCTATTCTGAATGTCATTTCTAAGTTAATTTTGTTTTTAGGTGTAGCGTAGGTTTACGACATGTAAGCCAGTTTTAACTTGACACATGTATTAGGGCGGATCGCTCAATGCATGGAAACATTTTTTTTTGAGGATTTCGAAAACGATGGGTGCTACTGCTATTTTGATTCCTCATGTGGAGGCCATCCTTAGAAAAATAATGAAAAAAATATCAAGTATTGGTAAGTGCCTCCACAAAGCGATTGAAAGTAATGAAAAAACATAGAAATGCATAAAAAAAGTGTTTTGGAACCTATTTAGTACTACCTAAGATTAAACAATACCTTGCGGAAAAAGGATAATCTAATACGGCAAGCGTCGTTTCGTCTCTAGCCACTTTATGTCAGACATAATGCTACGGTAGGTAGTTTGCTAAACCAGTCAATTTTGTAAACCACAAACGTAACAACGTAGATACAAGTATGTCGTAGAGTGTAACTCTGTGCTATCGATGGAATGCGGTCGCAGTTGTAGCTTGAAAGAGCGTATATTATGAATCATTCACTTTATCATTAACGATGTGCTGATCAAATAAACGTAAATACTACTTTAACATCATAAAGTTGAAGTGTTAATTTTAGTTACGTAGATATATGTCTGACTCTAAAGACATAGAGCAGTTAATTAGTAATTTGAGTAATTGGTAACTGAGTACAACTTCTTAGGTGTTACTAATATTTTTGCTAGTGCACAGTCAGCTCAAGCTAAGTTTGCCTCGATTTTGATATTAGAGACTGCGCAAGTGTTATTTTAAACGTCAAATTTCTATAAATAAATAAATAAATATTATTGGACATTCTTACACAAATTTACTAAGTCCTGCAGTAAGCTCAAGAAGGCTTGTGTTACGGGCACTTAGACAACGATATATATAATATACAAATAGATAAATACCTACATAGAAAACATCCATGACCCAGGAACAAATATCTGTGTTCATCACACAAATAACTGCCCTTACCGGGATTCGAACCCAGAACCATCGGCTTAGCAGGCAGGGTCACTACCAACTACGCCAACCGGTCGTCAAAAAAAAAATATGACGTTTACTTAAGAGGGCCACCTCTGTGCTCATTGGGGGATTGTGTTTTTTAATAAATCGTTGTAGTCCAGCTTTAGTTCCATACGATATATGTCGTTTTATATTACTTAGTTTTGGCTTTATCACTTAAACGGAAAAAAGTGTCCACATTTCGCCATTGAGGGCACCACTGGACGCTCTGCGCCCTGTTAACACTTCCACAGTCTATGCTATCAAAATCGATTTAAACTTAGCTTATAGTCGGACTCTACGGTATTTAAATTAAATTAAAAAATAACAGGTGTTTAATTCGTTGGGAGCAAAATTTTTGGTTCTTATGTGTGTTCCTTGCCTGGAGCGATTAGAAAAATCATTTTTTGTGCCAAACATTCTTGTTTTTGTTTTATTTCTACCTTTTTAGAGTGATTTGGATTGGATATTCTTATGATATCTGTTCGAAAACCACTACTTATTTAAAACTGTGAAGTGGAACTTCTGATGAAGTAGGTACTTTGAAATTTACTATTGTAAGCTATCATGGTCATTTACATTATAATATATTTACCATGTATAAACAAATATACATGGTAAATATCACGTTTTAAATAGTAATTATACTTACTTTGAAATTAAAATGTAAGGTTACAAAATTTGATATTACTTAATGTGTAAAAGTATAAATAGGTAGAAAGAAAGTGTGCTATTGGCAAAAAAGCGTGTAATTTGATAAAGGTTTTTTAAATAGTTACTACACTACCATGAGAAATTATAAGTAGTAGACACATTAAGACAATTGTTTTAAGAACTGGCATTGGCGATTCCTTTTATTGCTTTTACATAGGTTTATGCTAAAAACGAAGAAGTTCCGCGCCACTTTGATTCGTGTTTTTTTGTTTAAAATGATGACAAACAAGTTGCTTTGATATTAGTACCATTTAGCTGGTTGAATTCCACACCATTCCATGCAGTGACGTCAAATTGCCGGACAGGTTTAGTTAGCCTGACGTAATGCTTTTAAGCAAACACCTTAACTATTCGGTCACATCCGATTACTTTAGTTAGGCATTTTCAATGTGGGTGTAGGTATTTTGATGTTACCTACCTTTATACGCCTTTGAATATAAATACTAATCATGAATTTGACCAGTCAAGAAAAAATAAGCTCTCTAAGCTTATTCTTTGAATAATTTTGTATTAAGTAATTACTTTATTATCCAATCGCATCATTCTATGAACGATAGAAATTGTACGTAGCGCTCTTCGTTGGGGTAGCCAAAGCGGATCTCGGAGTCCAGGCTCCTTGATCCGAGTGAGCCGTGGTGCCCGTGGTGAAAGAAGAGTAAGGAAGCAATTTCTTCCGATCATGAAACTGAAGTTTTACATAGGTATCTTTTCTTTATATAGGTAGGTACCTATATAAAGAAAAGATACTTAGTAGGTACTTGGTGCGACTCCCAGCCAGGTCAGATTTAAAGAGCAATTTGTACTATTTTAGATTTTTTAGTGTCACCTTATAAACGAAATGACACCGTGGTTCCTTACTTACTGCAGTTACCTACTGCTAATGCATATTAACCATAGTTCATTTTGTGTACTTTACTTAATACTCACTTGGCCATTTTGGCTCGCTTACTCTGTATAAATAACAATAGGTACTTATGCGCACCTAACCTAACCATCATGTTATTTATAAATGTGACCTGTAATTAAGAAGGTACGTATCAAGGTACTTACATGCACCTGTCGAACACTAGGAATATAATTTCGACTAAATAGAAGTCTCAAATCGATCAGAAACACAAAAAATATCTTTAAAGACCTAGCTGTCTTAGCCACCTATTTAATGGCTATATTAATTAATATTAATGAACATGCATAGGTGTAAACACCTATCTACCTAGAGATTCTTAAAACATGTCTTAAGGGCATACCTATACGTGCCTACGCTTAGAAACTAAATTTCAAAACTGAATAAATTAATACAAATATTAGCTCTACGAGTGTGGGTATTTGATTGGATATGACGAAGTGTGTAGTGTTCATGTTGCTTTCGACTTTTCGACTCAAACTGTGCCAAAACGTAGTCTTCTAGAGCAGTTGAAATGCTGCGAGGCTGGTTAAGTAGTTGGTGAGCGTGGCTGCGATGGTGCTTGCCGCTTGCTCCAGAGGAAGGGCGCGCGGGCGCGGGGTCAGCGGCCGCGGCGCGGTCGGCGCGGGTGCGCGGAATTCGAGCTATGCGTATGAAATGAAAGTGGCCGCATCGTGAAAGCGCGCGCATCCACCATTCTCGTACCCGACGTAAACCAAAGGGCTGTACTCACCATGAATAGACAAATCCAAAGTTGCTGAACGCAATCGCACTATACTCCAAAGTCAACCGCATCCATTGGCACTTCACTTCACTTGTACAATCGCGCGATCTCCTACGAACGGAAAACGAGCGTCAACGCGCGCAGACGGGCAGAGCGCGCTGGGACGACTGAGTTGGTTGGGTTAGTTGGGTGAGGCAGGCGCGTGGGTCGGCGAAGGCACGCGCGGGGCGCGCCGTAACTTCGGCTTGGTGGAATGCGGCAAGCAAGATAGTGGCGCGGGTACCGGCCGGGGCCCGCTTAGGCTGGAGCCTTCGTGCCGTGGCTGCGCGACACGACTCCGCGCCGGCGGAGCTTGTGGCGCGACGACGGAATGCGCGCACATAACCAACCTGTGAACTATCCAAACGACAAGTTTCCGTGATCTACGAAAGTTGGGAATATAGCGCAGTTCTGTTAATTGGAAAGCAATAAAATACCTATAGGCTGCAAACAGAGTATGGGAAACTGTTGAACCTTGGACATAGTTGTACCTAGGACAGTTGGCAATAATATCTACTCGTATGTTGCCACGGATATTAAGATATTTTATCTATATTATTTGTAACGTTAGTTAATAACTAATAAAATCAACTATCAACAAAACTTGACGGCGGGCGGTATCTCGAGAAAAATAATTAAATATGAATTATATCATGAAAAGTTGGTATTTAGAACTTTACGTCAAGGATCATTATTTATTATTTTCATGTTTAGCTATTTGAAATAGTACATTACTGGCTTACTGCAGAGGCCGTGAAGTAAGAGATTGCAGGACGAGTTTGTGGTAGAGGTGTGCAATCTCTCTTCCGGCCGAGGCTTGTATAGTGCTTTTCTCAAACATTGTGAGGAAATATTAAAATTAAAATAACTACTAGGTAAATAGTTAATAAGGAAAAAAATTGTTTAATTTGCCACCTTTTTTATTTTTTAAATATTCCATTTGAATGAGCTATTCGAGCACCATGTTTAACCGCACATAAAACCATAGAATTTGTTTTATTAATGTCGAAAGTATCTAGTGGTCATTGGCTGAATGTAATTTTTCCTTTGTCAGTTTAGTGTTAGTACGCAAATTAAAAAAGTTAGAGCAGCGGACAATAATGTTTCGTTCATACTTACGCCATACCTACATTACTTCACGGCCTCCGCGGCGCCGCCGGCCAAGAAGTAAATGGGGGGACCCGTAAACAAGAAATTTCATGTCTTCATTTCGTGACATAAATGCATACATTTCCGATCATGTTTGAGAAAATATTTTTTTTCTGTTAGGTTAAAGTCAAGATACTTAACTACTCGATGGTAGGATTGTTTCAGCCTAATCTTAATTGGATGTGCTAATACGAAGCTTACTTGTCTAAAAAGTTACTTTTCAGTCCTCCGGCCGGTAAGCGCCACTTTACGCAAAACTAAATTGCCGCCTGCCGGCTCCGTCGGGCTGAAAAATAGTATACAAACCTCGGCCGGTAAATGGGAGAGCCTCGGATCACATGTTAGTCGACCTCGGCTTCGCCTCGGCCGACAATTACATGGAATCCGAGGCATTTCCCACTTAAACGGCCTTGGTATGTAATGTACTATTGTTGTAGCTCTGACACCAAGAATAAGTACCTTGGCCCCTATATTCCTGCTACTGTATTTTTTTTTACTGCAGGTTAAATATTTACCGTATTTTTATTTACCTATTAGTTATCTGCGTTTTAAATTATCAAGTAATCAATCTTAGAAAAACTTCGTTAAATGGTTTAGGCAAAAATAAAATATGACAATTGCTATGTATTTTTTTAAAGATAATTTGTACAAGAAAAAAGTGATCCAAAGAACTACCGGCCTATAGCGCTTCTGCTAGTGCTTTCAAAGATTTTCGAAAAGTTGATTAAATTACGCCTGCTAAAGCACCCACAAAAGAATGGTGTAACTAACCAGCGACAATTCGGTTTCCAGAAGAATAAGGAACAGCAAATGCTGTTAAAGCCCGAATCGATGATGTTATAAAATCGTAAAAGAGTTGCAGGACTATTTCTAGATCTAAGTTTTGCTTTTGACTTGGTAGCCCATTCGATTCTTATGGCAACGCTTAAGTTTTATGGGATCACGGGAAAAGTTGATATTCCAAATAAATCAAAGCTGGTTAGAGTAAACAGGGGGGTTCCGAAAGGTTCCATTGTAGGTCTTATACTTTTCCTCCTATTTATTAATGAACTAGTTAAGTATATATTAGTACCGTGCCAAGCTGCTACTTTATTGTTATTGCTGATGATAAAAACGCTGTCATATCTGCAAATAGCACGGCTGAACTAAATAATAACACGGCAAGGGCTATTTTAGCTTTTAGGGTTCCGTACCAAAATGGTAAAAAAGGAACCCTTATGGTGCGACTCAGTCTGTCTGTCTGTCTGTCACATAGTTAAATATCTCGAGAACTACTTAAGCTACCGATTTGAAATTTGGAATAGTTATATACATAGTTAACGCAGACACATTGAAAGACGATTTATTACATATTTTAATTTATTTTTAATGAAAAATGTCCGATAAAAGAGGGGGCAAAAATTAAAAGTTTAGTTACTGGGTCATGTGGGGTATCATTGAAAAGGGCTAAATTTGCACATTCTAAAACGTATTTAAATTTATTTTTCATAATGAAAAAATAAAATATAAACGAAAATGTTAAAAAAATACCATCCCCCCCTTAATTAAAAAAATAATAAATAAATATTACACTATATTCTTACACAAATTGACTAAGTCCCGGAGTAAGCACAAGAAGGCTTGTGAGGATTATCTCCGAAGTTTATGAAGGAAATAAGCAAGTATGATTTTTTTGAAATTTATCTAACTTCGACTTTTTTTTCTTTTTTATCTTATATCATGCTAAAAGGACTGTCCTATAACTAAAGTAAAAAAAAATTAATAACGTCATAAAAAATATCAAGGAAAAACAAACTCTCATACTATCTTCATGCCGTACAAACGACTGACCCAATCTGTCAATCGATACATGTGGCTGACGTCAAATATCTAGGAAGGTGTAGTTGCAACATAAATTGCAGTTAGTACGGAATCCTAGGTGCGCGAGTCCGAATCGCACTTGGCCGGTTTTTTTGTTATTGGTTTTCTTGTAACCACTTGCGCCTAAATTCAGACAAGACTCAAGTGTTGTTTTGTTACCCTTTGACCGCCGTTGTCACCTATACAAGACAACGATAGTACGATACACTAACGCCGTCGTCTTGTATACAAGACAAAGTTTCAACCGCTTACTAAATGGTAAAATAATAGAATTTAAAAATTATTTTGTACTCGTGTCAACTTGTTGACCCTTTGTTTTTTCATACATTTACTTTTTAAGCAGGTATATGAATCCATTGTTTCATAATAAAGGATTTAAAAAATATGCTTATAATTTCTACATTTTTCCGTGTCACTGTCGCCGTTGGCATGTATAAAAGACAGCTAGGGATGGGAAAGTTCAATTGATGTGCAAGTTTTTAAAATGAATATGTTTTCACGAATCTGGTTTTATTTAAGCGTTCAAACATTTAATTGCCAATTATTGTCATTGTTGGTAACTACTCGTAGTAAGTAGGTATATGTAGAAAAAAAAAGGCATAATAATGGATAAAGTTTAGGCAGCTTCTTCAGTAAATTGTCCATTGCGGTTTATTTGCCGAATAAATTATTGACCGCAGTGACAGCGGAGGTCTACATTTTAACTCGATATATATATATATATATATATATATATATATATATGTCGACGCGCGGGTGATTTTATAATTTTATAATAATAATAGCTACCTTCTTGCTAATATTTGCGAATCAATTTAAAAAGATATTAAAGACATTATTTATTACATTTTGAAGTGTTGCAATAAATTAGTTTAAGACGAAGATATGTAAAGTGGACACTTGAAACTAATGGCGCCAGGCAGTTTTTGTAACGCCTGAATGTGGGCTGTTGGGCTGTTTCGGGAATTGATTATGGCTTTATGTTTTTTTTGGAAAGATAGCAGTGGAGTGCAAGGGACACTCTGTTTTGAGAATTGGTCGGAAACAGTCGCAACCAACATACTACATTGCGCCTCGCGATATTAACCGTCTCGCGTTAATACCTATGCCTGTGGTACTATCTAGATTACCTAGTACATCCTGATCACCTAAACCTAACTGTTCGCCCCGACATCAGAAGTGGTGGATTCTAACGCGAGTGAAATAACGCGAGGTTGTGCGATGTGAAAATTCGATCAATTGTAAATACCGCGATAAAGTAGAATAATTAACTATAAGTACAGTGTAATAGTGAATTTGTGTATGGACTGGTCCTGGCAATGCTTAGCGAGTGATGATATTCGACGGAAGCGGAGGTTTGCTGTTAATCCTACTTGGACATCAAATCGGGTTCGTTCGTTCCATTTATCATTGAGTACCAGTAGATAATAGACGTTACTGTACTGTGCGTAATAGATGGTATCGTTCTCTATGAGCGATGTTTGTAATGGTAACATTATGTGGTTGGTTTTTGATAAACTCCGAGAGATTGGAGCTACCATTAATTTTTATAAGATTTTTTCTTGTGGGTGGTATGAATTTGAAACAAAACTTTTTAGTAGAAGAGTATGCTTACATTTGTTTTTATTTTGGTATCGTAACTAGATTATGATTTTAATATTTGCCGGGTTCGTCTAACGTGTGGCAGAGTATTATCGAAGGATAAAGAAACTTACAAAACAATAGTTTTCATTTGCGCGAGAGTTAAGGATACCTTTTGGTGTTTGTTTGTTTGTTTTTAGTAGTCCATGCGTAAATATGCATCTAGATAATTACTTTAATCCGAGTTCAAATTAGCTGACTCATGAATGGTATGGTAATGGTACTTATTCAATGTTCCTATGCTTTTGATCGAATAAAGTTATTGAGGTATAAAATGGCAGTAAGCACGTTAAAAAAAGAGATTAAAGGACAGCGCAAAGTAGAGAATTGTAAATGTTCTGTGGTGTTGAAATTAACGCATATTATTTTAATGATTTTTATTACATGTTCGTTGTTTTATGTTTCAATGAAAAACTTTAGCATGATCGACTGATTGTATATTTGGATACTGTCTTAAGTGTTTATGAATCATTGAAGTAACTTGTTTCAAAACAAAGTTTCCTGGATTCTATGGCACGAATTGTGTAAGTGTACGTGTTGAGTGAATATCATACTTTTATGGAGGTTTGACGTTTGGAATGGCATTTTGGGGTTTGACGGTTTATTTGCTTGGAGGATATGTAGTGGTTTGAGTCTATCGATAGGTACTAGATCACTGACAACGTGGTTAATTTATCTGTATGAGGACTATTTAAGTGATTCACGAATTATCTTTATGCTGTGAGACTTATAGTGACGGTGTTTAGTACATGCAAGAAAATTCTTTAGTCAGTGTAGGTAATTTCCGTAAAGTATGTCAAAACGGATTTGTAGTGCATAAAGACCTTATTTTCGGAACAAAGTTAAATACCACAACGTCCACAACCTCTTTGCTTGCTTTATCTTTTCGACTTCTTTCTCTTTCGTTCTCAACGTTTGACTTTATCAAGATCTTTAAAGAAATTTTAACATTTATTATCGGTTTCTAGAAAACTTTTATTGGTAGTGATGTTTCTCATTATTAATAAAGATTGAGGAATAATACAGAAAAAGCAATGGTAATTCAGTTACTTAAAACTAGTATACAACATGCATTGTTCCTTATTGTAAAGGAAATAAAATCTAAAATATTATGGTTGTAGATTTGTCAGCGAGTTTGACTCCGCAGTATATTTTTTTCCCCATAGCCACGCCAGTCGGGCTCTTGCACTTCAAGTGTTTTTTTTGTGATTTGAGGTTTCCGACATTTCTTTATGAGTACCTAGTTTTTGTTAATAACGTTGTTAGTGAGATTTATTGGGCAGTCAAATATTACGATTTGTTTGAGTACCTGCAAATGATATTGCATTCTTTCGAAATCGTAAAAAGAAAGCTTTAAATGAAAACGAAGTCTGTATTTGAAATCGGGATTATGTTATGACCTAACAACTAAATTCAGGTAGGAAAGTACAACACAAAATGTGTCGTTCTTGTTGGTACTATAATAATTACCGTGTCAGAGAATTTTGTTTCGTTCACGTACCTGTTATGTGTTACATTGATCTGGTAGAGTTCGGAGGTGAATTGTCACGCAAAATTTGAATTATTTAGCTATTCATTCATCACTGAAAAAGGCTTAAATTAGCTAACCTGCTTGTAAGTTAAGAAAGTAGGTACGTACGTAGTAGTACGTAACTATTTACTATAGTTCTAATACTAAGTATATTGTCAAGATGCGACTAGATGTAAGACGGATAGTACCTGGCATCGTAAATGTTTGTTTATACAATTTTTATAATTGGGTAAACTATGTCTGTGTCTTGGAGACTGTGTGTTTGAGAGGTAGCACTCATGTTTAAAAAACGTAAATACCTTGAGATATTTTTGGTATTGGAGTCGTGTAAAAATAATTAGTCAATCAAAACCGGTTTCTAAGAGATATTTCAATTGTTACACTCAACGGAATATCGAGTACCTCGTAATGTCTAGTGGTGCTAAAAAATTACATGCAGCTGTTATGGAACCAAACAAAGTACTTAATAAAATATTTATCCTAATCATTTGCAATAAGAGTAGTAGTACCACCTGTACTACCGCAAAATCCGCAAATTACAAATAAATACGAATTATGATACCTATGTATGTACCTACACATTTTTTGGCATACATTTTTTGGCTTACATTTTAGTAGGTTTACCAATACCTAATCATTATAGCACGTACTTCAATGACAGATTTCACTTCTTGGTAGGTACTAGTAATTGATTTTATTTGGTTTCATGTGGTATTAAAACAATAAAAGGTTAAAATAACAATCTGAAGGTCTCAGATTCGGTTCCTGGTATGCTTTGGTAGTAAATTTACACCTTTAAGTATTTACTTACGATCCAATAAAACAAAAAACAAAAAAAAGGTTCCAGGTTCGACTCTTGATCCGGTAGTAATGCTTTAGGTAATAATAATTTTTTGCTCCGGTTTAAAATGTGTGTGCAAGTAACAACAAAGAACAGTCAGGTCAAGCCGTTGTCGACGCAATTGAGAGTTAATTGTTTGTATATGTTGGGCTCATGTCGATTATTGCAAAAAAATAAATTGATTTTCCGGTTTATTTTAAAATTTGACTTGTTATTGGAGTGTCAAAATAAAGCTTGGTGACAAAATGCATCACTGTGTTTCTAGCTTGTTCGTCGATCGTAGGCCACATACCCGAGTCTGGTTTTAATTAGACAAAGGAGGCTGTGCGGCGGCGGCAGGCGATGGTTCATGGTGTCAGGAATGCTGTTGATGTTTACTGTGGCGTGGTTCTGCGGGACCGTTGTTGGTGTGATCAGTGTATCACGTTGATAGTGGCCAGAGTGCTGCTGCATGTTGTGGTGGTCGTTGGACCACAAGTATTGTGATATTTGTGATGTGACAATGTATGTCACGTGTGTGGCCGATGCGCCACAGGTGTTGAAGTGTGACAACTGTGTCACGGATGTGGTCGGTGAACCACATGTGTTGTCATGTGACAATGTGTGTCATGTACGTGGTCTAGGTGCCACAGGTGTTGAGATGTGACAAGTGTGTCACGGATGTGGTCTGTGGACCATGGTGTTACGGCAGGAGTGCCGTTGGACATAGATTATGAGAGATGTGTAGTGGCAGTTAGTGCAGGCTGTAGTGCCTGCATGTAGTTGAAGTAAATATGGCAACTATGTGTGTGAACACGATGGTGTTTATAAACAATTAAAGTTGTGTTAAAGCTTCCAGTAATACGAATAAATAAAATAAATAAATTAAAAAAAAAACATACAAAAAAATAAGTACGCATTCATGCGACGTGTTGTTTGTACAGGCGTCTTTTATTCTAAACAGACGCAGATGATTTGCTAAAGATGATCTGATGATGATGATGTTCTTATTTAAAACAAATAAAACTGTTCTTTGTTGCGTGTACTTGCTACGTGCGTTATTATGCTTATCAATTTAATTAATCGATTAAATTAATCTAACTTTTAAATTAAGCTAATTTTAATGGCAGGATAGCCGAACGGTAAACTTACCTACATCAAATAATGATTGTCTATCATTGGTTGCACACGAGGACGTGTGACAGTCAGGATCGCCGTGTCGACGCGCGGGTGATTTTATAATTTTATAATAATAATAGCTACCTTCTTGCTAATATTTGCGAATCAATTTAAAAAGATATTAAAGACATTATTTATTACATTTTGAAGTGTTGCAATAAATTAGTTTAAGACGAAGATATGTAAAGTGGACACTTGAAACTAATGGCGCCAGGCAGTTTTTGTAACGCCTGAATGTGGGCTGTTGGGCTGTTTCGGGAATTGATTATGGCTTTATGTTTTTTTTGGAAAGATAGCAGTGGAGTGCAAGGGACACTCTGTTTTGAGAATTGGTCGGAAACAGTCGCAACCAACATACTACATTGCGCCTCGCGATATTAACCGTCTCGCGTTAATACCTATGCCTGTGGTACTATCTAGATTACCTAGTACATCCTGATCACCTAAACCTAACTGTTCGCCCCGACATATATATATATATATATATAACCGATATATACAGTATGTATCACAACGAAGAGCAAACCTTAAAACTGGTTGACGGGGAACTCGAGTACAATGTAATGACGTGCATTTCACGTGCCTAATACATGTTTTATGGCATAAAATTACTAAATGAATTACTCGAAGACCATATTTTTGCAGTCGGTTAATGGTTTTTGTAACATTCTATAGGGTTTGTTTACGTTTTTGATTTTTGACAGTGCATGCGTATTGCGTACTGTTGAAATGTAGCTAGGGGCAACTAATTAACATTAACGTTGTTATGTCAATACACATGCGCTTTGAGTTCTGTTTATAAGTAACCTAGGTAATTATTTTAATAATGGCTGTAGTCATAGGCAACGCGCAAGCGCTTTGTTAACTATTTGTTTGTAACTAGGTAAAAATCCAAACTTCAACAAGGTTTGACGCCTGTCTGTCAGTTGGTAATTTAAGAAATGTCATTTATAAGATTGTAAACAAATAATACAGGGGAGGTGCAACACAATAATAATAAATGTATATTTTTATACCTCACGTAAAACCTGTCGTATTTTTGATGAATTAGGTAAGTACCATGCTCATATTTATGATCTAAACATTAACGGGTTTCTTGTTTTGCCTTTCATTCTGATACATACTGTATATATATATATATATTATTAAATCCACCTGTTAGTTTTCTCCGAAAACCCTCCGGTAAGTATGTAAATTTATCGAGACACGATGCGCGTCCCTAATCTTATGGTTTATAAAGTTTACGTACCGACAAGCGCTTATGCCGTTGACTCAGACGCTATTATTACTTAACTCGCGCGTAAACAGTATTTGTCAGTCGGAACTAAAGACGTGCCCTGCGCGCCGTTGACATGTATAGAAGACTACTCGTACAGACTAGTGCGGTGATATTACTTCATGATTCGATAATGTTTAGTTGTTGTTTTTCATGATAAAGTCCTTTATTTTCAACATTTTCTTGTATAGTAAATCTGTTTAGTTTAGAAATTTTGAGAGAAATCTAAGTTTGGAAATAAAAAAAGGCAAATTGAGAAGAATTCCACCTTTAATTATGAATATCGATATCACTATTTGCAATCCCTAAACTTTTTATTAGTTGTTTACTTAAAATTTGCTCTGGCGTGTGAGTGAGCGTCTTGGCGAACAGGGTCCGGCGGCCAAAAGGTTAAATCAAAACACAAAGAGAACTGATAAACTAAATGTTCCTATAGACCAAGTTTGTTTGAATTTGGCCGACTATTACGTTAATTTCCTGGGAATATACATCGACTCCAACCTTAATTGGAAACGAGAACTCTAAACTATAGAAAATTCTATGCACTCTGCTTGTTACGCCCTCAGAAGCATCAGATACGTATTAGATATGGTTGCCGAGAAAAAAAGCAATTCAAGCAATGGTGCACATTTCACTTTTAGGTTCTTATCGAGAGTAGTTATTTTGTGAAATTAGGTATTCTCATGGGCCCCAGTCTGTATGCCCTTATACTCCTCACACAGTTTGTTAAAGATACTGCTAAATATAATACTAGTGAAGAACAGGAGTCTCGCCTAGCCACAAGAACAAAAAGTATAAAAGTACAGTTTCTGTCCAAAACTTCAGATAGTTAAGCATTGTGCAAGATATCAGGCAGTGACTCTATTTAATAAGCTCCCCACTGATCTTAAAGGCGTTACGGACTGGGTTTTATTCAAGCGTACGTTGAAGACGCTCTTGTTGACTAAGTGCTAAAAAAGTAAGCGAGCGAAGCGTTTCCGTTTCAGGCGTTTCAGCTTAGGTAGAAATGGTCTCGTGTGTCTGCCCATTTGTTCTCCTCGACAGGTCGCTTTTATCAACCAATTCTTGTCAAATTTTGTAAACAAGTTTGTTGATTACTTACATAAAAAAAAATGTCGATTCAGTTTTTGGAAAATTTCAAAATGGCGGGAATTGGTGCAAAGGTCTTAAGCGCCATAGAAACACCGATAGATAGACACGCGACTCCACGGCGATGCTCGAGGCTTTGTAATTGTGCCAGCAGGGTCATTGCCGAAGAGTCCGAGAGCCCGGCGTCTAAAGTTACACAACAGGGTTCGTAATTTTTATCGATATCAACTAATAAAATTAGTTTAATGTGGTCTCGCACCTCGCACCATTAAACGTTAGTACAGATTTTCTCCCGTCAATCCGATGATTGCTAATAAAACTCAATGTAACTTACTGTTTACGTCACTTATTATTATTTTCCCCCCTACTAGCTCGGAAAGCGCTGTTTTATCCTTTAAAACTAACATGGAAAAACGCATTTTATCTACAAGCGGGGAAAGTAATTTGACCTTGCTCTATTCCTACCACTTACCACCTGTCCAGTATATGGCCATTTGAGTCCTATATAATTATGGCCATAGTAAATATGCGCAATCGGAGGTCACACCTTAAATTGGTCATTTCTTATCCCGCACTTGGTAAGCTGTTGGCAATATCTAGTACCAGTAGCGTACTCTATGACAAAATGTGTATAACTTGTATAAGATTCGTAATCGTATGTAGTCTTTATTTTCGTCGCATTAGTGAGGGGAAAAATGTTGTATTACACTCGGCGGCAAAGCTTGTTCAACTCTCGTGCCTTGAGACCCTCGCCTCGTAATGCTCAAGATTCCAGTTATTGAACCACTCGCTACGCTCGTGGCTCAATTTTGGAATCTTTCGCTTGCTCGGGTCTCAATATAAGCCCGAGAGTTAAACAACAACTTAGCCCCCTTGTAAAATAAATAACTATTTGTATTTACATTTAAAGGAATGTATAGATAATAAGTTTGTTATTCTATTAACTCTTAAGGCCGTCCCCTATCCCAATGACCTCGGCGATTTGAGCTTTCTTCCCCTACCGCTTCCTTTCCTCACCGGTTATACAATACCGGTTATAAGCATAAGTCGTCACCTAGGAAGAGCTGCTTGTACTAGGACGCAACCCTATAAACTACTAGTGCCATCTTATACGACTGGCCCCCGTCGCCCGCGCAGGCATCTCGAGCCGGCGTTTTCGGAAAAATGCGTGTAATAGCTTTTTTCTCGAAAAGTACAAAAACTATCCAAAAATCAGTGGATGCGTTTAAAGTAAACATAAATATAAAATGCTTGTTTTAGTTTCTTGTACTTACGACGCATAATAAGGGAGTAGATACAGATTTAAGGTAGAAAAAAGGGTTTACGGTTATTTTTTTTTCTCTTGATGTATTATGTTTTTCGACAATTTAGTGGAACAAAATGTAGACCAAATACCTAGCTACATTATATATTTTTTTCAAGCGTTGTGCTTGGAGCTGAACAAAGCCTATTCACTTTAAAAACAGTGAAATATGCCGGGTAGCCCCTTAATAGTCCATACACCGCGGCGCATGCAGCATGCTGCCTCTGCATGCGTCTCACGCACAGACCTCTGTGGTCCCATGGCACGGGCAGGTGCAGCATCCGCTCGGTGTTCCCTTAAATTTCATTTAATTGTCGAAAGGGCTCTGCGTATTGGTTTCGGCTTCGCGCACGCCTCCCGAAGGTTTCGAAAGACCATTGTTCCGTGGTGGGAAAGACATACCTACTTACCTATACTATATATCTATGGTATAACCTGACCCATTGTAACTATGAGCGCATACCGTGAAAATCGAAAATTTATAATTTTCGACCTGCATCTCTTTCACTCGAATAGGTACTTAAGTGCTATAGAAAGGGAGATACAAATGTATGTTATAGTAGTCAAGGCAAATTGTGACCCAGGCTGTTCTAGTTTCTTTTAGCTTGCTTCATAAACGTATGAGTGATGACAATTGACATTGACAGAATATGTCAAATGGTAATTGTCAATTGTTGTCATTGTCAAACAAATTTGCGGTGTTCAGTTCAATCAGTTCGTATATATGGAATTATGCAAATTATATTAAATTGTGATATTCTCAAAGTTTTGCCAATGATGGATTAATTAGAACAGAGTTAAACATGCCTTTCTCCAAAACTGCAATATCTCTATTCTGTGTATTGTTATTGTTTTCAATATTTGTGGCGAATTTCCTTAACATTATTGCGATTGATCACAGTTATTCTGAAAGTCAGAGAAAAGGTGAAAATTTCACTAAACACTTGGCTGATAAATACGGACGCATTACAGACTCAAAGGAAAAGTTACTTTGGTTTATGCAAGTAAGTTAAGCAATCTTTTTTACGCAGGAAGAAGGAGACACAAAGAAATCCTAAGTACGTTTATTTGAATATTAATTAAAAGAAAGTAAGATTTCATAATTTCCATGCATGAAAATAATATGTGCAACAGCAAGTTTTTAATATGTTGATTGATGTGCTCAAAATTTTAATAAGTATTATAAATCATAATCATAGTTGGAGGCTATTTTATTTAACAACAAAAACTAATTTCAGCAATTTACATTTTCTATTGATTTAGGTACAGAAGATAACCAAATTTCTTTCAATCACAGGATTTAAGATTATACTTACTTAATTATCTAAACATGGTTTCTTTTTTCTTAAACACATATAGATGTAGATCTATAACCTTTAATTGTAATGTAATGTGACATGCAATAAATGATTCTATTCTATTCTATCTAGATGTAGAGTAGGGACGCCTGGCTGGCTGGAGAGTGACTGAGTTAGGTGAATTGTTGGGTCTTAAATTAAAATTTCTGATTAGGGATAACACCTTTAGGTGTCATGGAACTGGGCTTCTGAAGGTAGGCTTAATAAAAGGAGAAAAACCTTGAGGCTTGCCTTCATTTTATATTTAAACCCTTTTTTCTATGTATGGTTTATTTAAGGCTTAAAATGCAAATCTAATTCCCAGAGTCCCTATCGGCCATTTTAACATCTTTGCTACAGGCGCTGTGGCGATTAATTTAACTTGCAGTTAACCGTTTCTTGTAGTTAACCAGGTCTGTCAGCACTGTACTACAGCAACATGTTAATTATTTTTTTAACATTTTTGTTCTAGATTTCAGACATCCATTTAAGCATATTCAGGGATCCAGGGAGAATATCACAGTTTCAGCAATTCTGTGACAGTACAGTAAACAAAATAAAACCATCCGTAGTCCTAGCCACAGGAGACTTGACCGATGCTAAAGCTAAGGACAATCTGGGCAGCTCCCAGGTGAAGACAGAGTGGATTTACTACCACAATATTATCAAGGAATCTAGAGTCACAGAAGAAACTGTGTGGTTAGACATCAGAGGAAATCATGGTATAGATGTTTTTTTCTTATATATTCAATTTTTTTTTACAATTTTTAAAGCACGAATCAAATCATTTATTAAATGTAATAAATGTTTTGATTCATGTTTTTGTGTTTTTTTAAGTAGTCACACTACTATATATAAATTATAAATTGAAAGAGATGTCATATACTAAAGAAAAAGTGACCAAGGTCCCCGGTCCCAGCCCTGCTCACCGGGGACCTTGGTGTCCTTTTTTTAGTATATGACATCTCTTTCAATTTATAATTCTTATATATTCTTTATTATTTGCATATTCTTATTTTTAAATGTATTAATTGTATGTGTTACTAAACTAATTTAATATTTTACAGACAATTTCAACGTTAGAACATTAAACTCACAGGAAAACTTCTTCAGAAACTTTTCTGTTCAGGGGAAAACAAATCCTAAATCTTATGTACACTTTGAAAATAGGAATGGTGTTAGTGTTGCATTTATTGGCATAGATGCTTGTCCAGAGCCTGGTTTGAGAAGACCATTCAACTTTGTTGGCATTATCGACAGCCAGGAACATAAACATTTAAAGAAACTACAAGCAGAGGCAAATGCAAAAGTTGATCATATTATTTGGTTTGGACACTACCCAACATCATGCATTCTGCCACTTGACACAGACAATGATGAGGTGGATATTAGGACACTCATAGGTGACAACCAGCGCTCACAAGTGTATGTGTGCGGTCATCTGCATACAATGGGTGGAGGTGTACCTAAAATGTACACAAGGCAAAGAAAAGGGTATATTGAAATTGAATTGGGAGATTGGAAAGACAACAGATTGTTCCGCCTTGCAGCCATTGATCATGGAATATTTTCTTTTGTGGATCAAAAACATAACACCTGGCCCCTTGTGTTGGTCACAAATCCAAAACATGCAAGATATACTTTACCCGGACGGGAACCTTTGCAACTGATACCAGAATCATCTCACATAAGGATCCTTGCATTCAGTGATGTAGACATTGACACTGTAAAAATCTCCTTTGATAAAATTAGTTGGATGAATTGTAAACACACAGATGGACCCCTTTATGCCTGTCAATGGCTGCCACACCTATTTGAAAAAAATATTCATTATCTGTATGTGACAGTCACTGATGAGTTGGGAAAAGAAGCATTTGTTGAACATCCATTTTCTTTAGATGGTTCCACCTTGAATTTTGACATAGCACCAAGAATATTTCTAATGCTTGATGCACGGGTAGTGGTAAGTACATAAAAAACTTTGTTACCTACTTGAGATAAACATTTTATTTAAATATAATGACGCACTTTGGCAGAGATGCAGCTGACGTGCATGTCTACTTTTTCAACCGACTTCAATATTTCAAAAGGAGGAGGTTCTCAATTCGACTGAATTTTCAACCGACTTCAATATTTCAAAAGGAGGAGGTTCTCAATTCGACTGAATTTTTTTTTTTTTTTTTTTTTTTTTTTTTAATGGATGTTCACTCATAACTCCGTCATTACTGAACCGATTTGAATTTTTTTTTTGTTTTCTAAAAGTAGACGGTTCCTGGTTGGTCCCGTTTTTTTCAAAATCCATTTCTGATGATGGGATCCATGAGGAACTGAGGGAACTCCTCAAATTTGAAAGGCACATGCATGCTGATTTGGGTGATTTCTTAAGAAACTCGAGCATTTCTTTACGAAAATCATCAATTTGGTGGAGTGGACCTGATGATGAAGACCAGGGATGGCAAAGTGGAACTGCTTCGTAATTCTCAGGACTATGATCCGATTTTAAAAAAAATTTTTTTGTCTGTATATAGATGGTTTCAGAATTGTCCCGTTTTTTTCAAAATCAATTTCTGATGATGGGATCCATGAGGATCTGAGGGAACTCCTCAAATTTGAAAGGCACATGCATGATGATTTGGGTAGTTTCTTAAGACACTCGAGCATTTCTTTACGAAAATCATCAATTTGGTGGAGTGGACTTGATGATGAAGACCAGGGATGTCAAAGTGGAACTGCTTGGTAATTCCCAGGACTATCGTCCGATTTTAAAAAATATTTTTTTTTCTGAAAATAGATGGTTCCAGATTTGTTCCGTTTTTTTCAAAATCAATTTCTGATGATGGGATCCATGAGGAACTGAGGGAACTCCTCAAATTTGAAAGGCACATGCATGATGATTTGGGTAGTTTCTTAAGACACTCGAGCATTTCTTTACGAACATCATCAATTTGGTGGAGTGGACCTGATGATGAAGACCAGGGATGGCAAAGTGGAACTGCTTGTTAATTCCCAGCTCTATCATCCGATTTGAGACATTCATCTTTTCTTTGTAAAGAAATACCTTCAAGATAGTCCTATTTGATTATAGTTCTATTTTGATGATGGGCTTCATGAGGGATTGAGAGAACTCCTCAAATTTTAACGGCACATGCATTCTGATTTGAGGGTTTCCTTAAGTAACTAAAACAGTGTTTTGGCGGAGTCAAAATTTTGATGAACTTGATCTGATGATGAAGACCAGGGATCGCAAAGTGGAACTGGTTAATAAACCTAGCTCTACTTATTATCCTAGTTGTGACATTCATCTTTTTGATTTGATTTATATTCTGATGATGGAGTTCTAGAAGAATTCAGAGAACTCTTCAAATTTGAACGGCAGGTTAATTGTGATTAGAGGGTGTTCATAATTAGCTTAGGCATTTTCTTACTGTGGCCATCATTTTGCTGGAGTGGACCTGATGTTGATAATCAGGGATGGCATAATGAATATGCTCGTTAATTTACAGTCTGTCATCCAATTTAACACATTGTTATTTTGTTTGTTTAAAGGTCTACAAGGGAGTTCCGTTTGATTATACTTCAAATGTAATGATGGAAGCCCTAGGACATTAAGAAAGCTCCTCAATTTTCAATCGTACACGTGCGGTGTATTGGATATTTGTGAAGTAAACTGGCTAACTCAAACAAATTCTTAATTTCACTTTTACCGGGAACCAAATGAAGTCGGTTTTTTTTTCTTAAAAATTATGTTGCGCAAACCTGACGCGCGCACTAAGGCGAAGAACGCAACTTAAGTTTACTTTACCAATTTCTTTATGAGTAACTGAAAATATGAACTCGTTTCTTAGACAGAGTATACTCACGTAACCTCGTGACCTGAATTTTAGACGAATTTCCATAGTAAGGGAACCAATAAATGAACTGACGACTGACCTAACTTCGGTATTTTTTTATGTAGCTATGTTATAACCAATTTTCACTAAGATATTTTTTTTATATTACACTGTATATAGTCTAGTTTAGATTAAACTATTCCAAACCCCTTTTTAAACCATCCAATATTTTTATAAAAATGATTATGTGCAAAATGGGCCAATTTCCCCAGAATATGAACAAAGTGCCCTGACTCTGAACAGTTTTACCCAAAAGATGAACCAGTAAAAATGCAAAAGGAAGTACCAAGTGCAAAGAAGTACTCTAATTATGAACGGCTGGGCACCAATAGATGAACGGCAGTATAAGAAGACGAACAACTGAAGAATAACATACAGTTTAAAACTGCTACTCAAAACCTGAACTAATAAATTTGGTTCGTTCAAGTTTTGGGCATGATTTGAAATGAACTACTTAACAAAAGCAAACTAACAATCGTTACTTCTTATCTAACAACCGTTCAAGTAATTGAATGCAAATGCAGCCCAGTAGATGAACTAGTTAATTCTCTCAGTTCATGTTTTAGGCATAGTTTCATCCAGTGAACAGTCCGTTTCCATACTAAAATAACCTCCATAATACTTGACTTAGACAAAGAAAGTTCCGTTCATCTTTTAGTCTAGGCTACCCTTTACGTTATTTTTAAGGGCATAATTTAAATTATTCTATTAAATATTAACTGTTCAAGTTATGGTTCCAATATTGTGTGATTTATCCAATAGGTGAACAGCGTTCAACTTTTGGGTAAATGTTAGTGTTTTGAAATACTTATATAAATCCTGACGGTAACGGTAGATACTCCATTTATGTCTTAAATTTCTAGTTTGCTATTCCTTGATTTTTTGACTAAAAGATGAACGGAACTTTCCTTGTCTAACTCAATTATTACGGGGCATATTTTAGTATGGAAACGGGACTGTTCACTAGATTAAACTATACCTAAAACATGAACTAAGAGAATGTACTAGTTCATCTATTGGGCTGCATTCCAATACATGAACGATTGTGCTTCTTTTCTTAGTTCATTTCATCAACATCGTGCCCAAAACGTGAACGAACTAAATTGATTCGTCTTCCTATACTACCGTTCATCTATTGGTGCCCAGCCGTTCATAATTAGGGTACTCCCTTTTGCATTTTTACTGGTTCATCTTTTGGGGTAAAAATGTTCAGAGTTAGGGCACTTTGTTCATGTTCTGGGGAAATTGGGCCATTTTGGGGCATAATCATTTTTATAAAAATATTGGATAGTTTCAAGAGGGTTTGGAATAGTTTAATCTAAACTAGACTATATGCAGTATAAAAAAATAAATTTTAGTGAAAATTGGTTATAACATACGTAAAAAAAATACCAAAGTGAGGTAAGTCGCTTAATCGTTCATTTATTGGTTCCCCTACCCTACGGAACTTTTGACCGGACTAAGTACCTACACAAATGTGTTCTTTTTAAATGTAAAATTCATAAGAATCATTTGAATTGCATTTCAATCATTCAAACCAGTGATTAAGTTTCGTTATTTTAGTTTCAGGCAATATTTGCAACTCTGCTCCTGGTAAACGTCTTACCAATAGTATTTTTTCGGTGGCAAAAGCAGCCCGTGAGATGTCGTAGAAGATTGTTGCGGTATGTTCTGAGAAGTTTATGGCTCTTGAGCAAAATTGACAAAATATATTATCCCATCGTTCTGTACGCAGTTTATGTGCCCCTGGGACCCTGGGCGGTTGGCGAGCTCATCGATGGGCATGTGGGAGTGGTCTTCGCCTGGGGGATATTGATAAAAGGAACATATTTGCCCGAGCCTTTCACGTATATGTATGGAGGTGTTCAACTAATGTTTATACAAATCCCCTTAATATTTGTGTTATCACACACATTACAGAATCGACTTTATAGGTCAACTTCTAGTGGCATTAAGAGAATAATTCAGAACCTACCATTCATACTGCTACTATCAGTTCAGTTGTTGTTGGCGTACTTCTTTTGGCTGGAGTATGGAAGCTTGGCGTTCGTGTTTGGACCCCTTAGAACGTGGAGCGTTGTACTAAGTATAACATTGTGGTACAAAATCATAACTCTACCTCCTGATTACTGCAGGTATCTATCTACTTTCAATTAATTATTTGAATAAGTATAGTTTTTGTGATACTTCCGTATTTTAACCTAAGTATTATTTTTTCAGAAAACTTATACTTTTGAATGATCGGGCACCTTCGTAGTACCGTGGTGATACCAAATGAGAGCATCGAATATAGCATTTAATAGAGAGGAGCTGCTAAGAATAGGTAATTATGTATTCTTACACTGCGTCGATAAATAAGTTATGTTCTGGCACAAAGGTTTTTACTGATAATTAAGAAATGGCTAAGTGTATTTTCAATATATTGATATTATTGTTCAAAACCTAATTAAATGGTTTAAAATTGGAAGAAGTGAAAAATGTAGTGCTGATTTGCACTGCCTTTTATGTAAAACAGATTTTTACAAACGTTGTTTACACACGTCTGACTTGGAGCCAAAAAGTTGACAGAGATTGCAAAAAAACATTATATTTATTAGGGTTCCTTACCAAAATGGTATAAAAGGATTATGGCGACGCTCTGTCTATCTGTCACATCGTTGAATATCTCGGGAACTACTTAAGCTATCGATGTGAAATTTGAAATAGTTACAAAGAAGGCTAATCCATACGCATAACAAGTAAAATTATTAAACATTTAGATTTTTAATTAAAAATACCTGATACGAACTAAATTAGAAAATTAACCGCCTTTAAATGGTTCCTTATCTTTGTATTTATATAATACTTATCACGCTGTACCTAAATACCTTCTTTAAAATAAAGTTAAAAAAATTAAATCGGTTTACGTGATAAATAAATATCAACGAGAAACAAACTGCAGTAGATTTTTTATTTATGTGCGTCCATTTTTTTGGTATCAAAAAAATAGGGAGGCATATAAATAAAATAAAACTACTGCAGCCCTGGATTTTCAGACTAGGTATACTAACTGTATGCTGTGCAAACAAGTGACCCAATCTGTCGATACATGGGGTTTCAAATTTCCATTTCGTAATGCAGTTTATTGCATCATGTTTATAGACAAATGCTACTATTTAATGTTACATACATTAACCCTTGTGACATAAGCCGGCCATATACCTACGTTTTGCATATCCGATGCCCGGCGGACATATCCACTATAGAGATCTGACGGATTGCCCGAATGTATATGGCCGGCAAATACCTTTGTAAACCAAACCAGGTTGCTTTCCATCTATGCAAACAATACATATACGAGTACATAACTTATGTATTTGAACAATGCAATATAGGTTTGTTGTTAACAAAGATCGGAATTTTCAGTGCAAAAAAAAAGACTGAAGAAGACTTACTAAAGTTAGAAACATTTTTTTATCGATATCGATAGTTGTGTAATAGAAGAAGACGGTCCATGAAATAAAGAAATTATTTATTAAAAAAAATACTTGCGGTGTAAAATTTAGATAGAACTAGATGCTGAAATGTCATCTTCGAAATCTACGTCAGTACCTACACACAGCGGCATATGAAAGTTGGTTGGGTTTCTGATAGTGATAAGAGTAGATAGTTATTAGTTTCTCGACATTTTCTGGGAGTAGACAGTTTCGTTTAAAAAGCAGTTTCGTTTCGTATAAAGCTATTTATGTATACTAAATGATCGTTCAACTTCACTCGACGTGAAGGGGGCAAATTTATAAAATTCATTGTACCTAAGTATCTTAATAGAATTTTGAAGCAGAAATTTTGACTAGTTCCTAATTAAATTAGCTACTGCTTCTCCATTGACTTTGTTTAAAACTTTCGACCCCAAAAGATAAAATTGCTGTTTTTTTTGCAATGATCGAATCACCACGTTTGTGTTTCATCCTCAGATTTCCACAAATAATTGGTACTATTTATTTCTCCTTATACTCTGAATGGTTTTTTTGTAAATAGCAATTAAATATACTTTCCTCAATAACGATTCGTCCGGTAGAGACGCTTTTGAGCAGTCGCAACATAAATATTTATTAAAGAAACTGCGAAAGTTTGGGCTGTTAACTGTTGCCCAGGGTATGTTGCAGGAAATAAGAAAAATAATTAAACCGCAATAAAACTAATGTTTGGAATATGGTTGTCCGGAACGGTTGTTGTGGCCGTCGCTTTTCAGATGTGATTGATATAATGGTAGAGCAGTATAATAGTGGATGTCACTTCATTATGTACAAATTCAGGGTTTTTGGCTACCCACGTTTTTAACCAATCTTGCACTTTACTCATCTTTAAAGCAAACAAGTCCGTTTCAAAGCGTTTTACAAATATTATTTAGAGTTTAGAAACAATTTGTATTTTGGCACTGTCATACGCAATTAAGTGACGTTCAATGTCTTATACTCGTAGAGTACTCATTTTCTGAAGTGTATATTATTATCAATGATGATGGTATACCTAGCCACTTCACTTAAAATTTTACTTCTTTGTTACCCGACTTCGGCAAAGCCAAAAGGACGGGTTATTTTATTTAAAACACAGTATTGTAAGATTTAGATCAAATAACACATATTAAAGAATCTCAGACTTGAGTACTATTTTATTTGCATATTTTAAATTAACTAATAAATTATTCGTTAATAATACTCGATATCGATAAAAAAAATGTTTATATCTCTAGTAAGATTGCGACAGTCTTTTGTTTTGCCGTGAACATTCCGAGCTTTGATTGTTAACTTCAGCTTTTAAATTATTGCACCAAGTGTTATGAACACCTGGGTGCGTAGCCAAGATGCCAATCGCTCACGCTCAGTCGCAAACGAAACGCAACTGTCATTGTCACACTAATAAGGAAGAGTGATAGAGAGAGGTAGTTACGATACGTTATTAAGCGTGAGCGATTGGCATCTTGGCTACGCACGCAGAAGTGTTACCAAGTGAAATTCCAGCTTTGCAACTTTAAATCACGAATATTTAATTTTTTATTAGAGCGCCTTGTACGGTGGGCTTCATAAATATATAAGCAGCTGTATTCAATTTTGAACTTTCTTCCTCGATAATAAGTACCGAAGTGTATAGATATTTATAGACGTGACTATCTGTATAAAATAAAAAAATAAAAATTGCTCCCAATTTTGAGTTGCGAAACTGAAGGGGCATAGTCTAAACAAACGGGCCGACGAAACTTTGTGTAAACATTGTCAGTCTTATAGATTTATTGTCCATGTTTGGAACTAAATTTAAGTATTATTTTAAGTTATAACTTTACATTAATAATATCACATATCGCATTGTCTAGAATACTGCATCTCAGAGCATTTGGGTCAAACCAAGTGCCTAGCGACATCTATCGTAAGAAAGGTGCACTTTTATGCGGTTAGTGCAGTCTCACATTATATTAAGAATTCACCGCTACCAATGCGCTATCTGCAATAGTGCCTATCTTCTGATATGAAGACGCACAAATGTGTGACTCGCTCTTATGGCTGTACAAATAAGATGGGGTCAGATATTTTTGCGGCATCCATAGCGGAAGATGGTATGTAGGACTGTACCAAATTAATTAGTAACAATTTTTGTTTAGACCCCGTTTCATGTTTCGCGCAGTGTGTATAAACTGCGTAATGCGATTTTGATCACTGTTTAGTCGCAGCTATTGCTTTCGAGCCACTGAGGTTGACCGAGATCTCGGCTCGAGTTTTGGCCGAGATTGCCGAGATCAGTCCGAGATCTCGGTCCGACCCTAGTCTCTAGTCTCTACCAAGTACCTACATATTGCACTAACGTCATTGAGCGTAACTGTAAATGTGCACTTTTACGGCAAAGGAATGCAAAAGTAGGTAACTAGGTACTTAATTGAAGTATTCATTATCATTAATTTTTTTTAAAACTCTAAGTAGGTAGTTTAACACATTCCAAATTAGTCGTCAGGGTTTCCTAGTTTTACTTGTTTTATTCTATTGCAATTTACTGCAAAGACTTAGCAAGCTTAAAGCCATTTAGAACCACGAAAGGGCAACCCTTTTCTTAAGCTGTGTTTGCACCAGAGGCGAGCGGGGATGTTTCGAGGGATGCGTTTTTTGAAAAACAATGGAATCATTCATTTACCTATCCTCGATCGGCTTAAGCGATTCTCTATCCCTAGGTAGTTGCGCGGGTTGCGGGGGTGAATATGGGGGGGGGGGTCCTGTTTTGAATATTTTTTTAAAGATTCAAAGCTGACAGGTATATTTGACACGTTCTACACGAGTGCGACAACTACGACATTTGACATGCCGTGAAACATTCCCATAACTCGTTCAACTGCCCAGGGAGATGCCTCAGTTAATGCCAGTAGATGTGTGCCATTGTATGTACAGATGTCCCCGCCACTTTGTTTGTAAGGTGATGTGATTTCTACTCAGAATAGCGAGCTCTTTTGATCCTAATAGGAGAAAAAATTGACCCAAAATTTCCATACCTTTTTTAAACCTTCCCTTCGTTACCGCCATGCAAAATGTATGAAAAACTGTAACGGAACTGGAAAAAAGCCTTGGAACCCTCTTTTTATCACTTTGAATAAAATGGTTCATTTTGTTCCCATTTTGTATTTTTTCTTAAAAACAGATTCCTCGCAACGCATCCCCGCAAATCCCTGGTAGAAGTGATTGAGCCTTATAGATTTGACGTTTTTAGTTTCCTACGTACCAAAGAAGAGTTTAGGCAATTGCATTTATCATACATAAGTACATTATGCGTTATTTAATCGAGTTAACGGGTATGTTATCAGACATGAGAACAATTTATATTCACGAGTGAATGCGGCTGACATTGAACAATGCACGCAGTTAATGCGTCATTATCATACGTCACGTCGGCATTGTATCTTTGTACCTTTTTGGGGTTCCGTACCAAAATGGTAAAAAAGGAACCCTTATGGCGACGCTCTGTCTGTCTGTCACATCGTTAAATGTCTCGTTTGGAATAGTTGTAAAGAAGACTAACCCAGACCCATACTAAGAAAAAATATTAAACACATATTTTTATTTGAAAGAGCTTGATATTATATTGATGCACATTCTACAAGTCTACAACATATTTTTTTATTTAAAAAAATACTTATATATGTATACTTTGTTGCTATCTTTACTTTTTTTTATAAAAATGAAACTTTTCTGAACTTAACTTGAAAATTAACCACCTTAAAATGTTTATTTTTTATTAGGTAATATAATATCATGCTGTAAATACCTCCTTTTGAATAAAGTTTAAAAATTAATATCGGTTTACATGATAAAGAAATATCAACGAGAAACAAACCCACATAATTACTTACTAACTTTATGCCGTGCAAGCAAGTGGCCCATTGTGACGATACATAGGGCTGCCTTCAAATTTCTACTTCGAAATGCAGTTTATTGCATTATGTTTATAGATACATGCGATACCTAAAAGTTTGTACGGAACCCTCGGACTGTCGTCCGACTCGCACTTAGCCAGTTTTTTATGGTAGTTTTTTTATGGTTTTATGGATAGTCGAAGTTATGTCGGAGTCTCACCAACTAAAACCGTAGGTCCACTTCGACGCCGTCAGGACGGCCCTGGGATCTCCAAAGAAACGCACCAATGCCGTTCTTGCGCGCCAAGTCTCTGTAAGTCCTTTTGTTTTGGACAGTAGCAGTCCCTAATTAGCTCGGTACCTACTGCCGTCTTTGACCCTGAGGACCCCTTTTAGTTGCCCTTTAACATAGGTAGGAGATACAGTAGCCGTATTCTGATGCCCGCCTTATCTAGTCACAGTTGAAATTGTTGAAAAATTGATAGTTGATCCAGATTTCTGATAGATACACTCGCGGTCAAATAATACGGGTCAGTAGGAAAAACTAGAATATCTCCTTAAATAATAAAGCTAGCTAAACAGTATATTGTAGATAAATTCATAGTTAATAAAACAAAATAAAAAAATTAAACGTTATTAACTTATTTATTAAAACTACTTACATAGGAAACATTGTATCAACTTTTTAGGTAAAAAAATATCAGTGGGTATCTCTATATATACGGAAAAAAAATCGTATTGCCTCCTCGGGCAGTTTCCGTACGATTGGGCATATTATTTATCAAGTTCCGTATTCGTTTTGGCGGGATAATGGCTTTTTCTTCCATTACCTTACTCGCCTCCCAATCCCAAGCTCTTCCCATGCATGCTCAATCGGATTAACTCCGGGCTTCTCGTTCTCAAAATAGTCTTTCACAATTTGAGCTGTGTGGCCTGGCGTTGGTGTCATACTTCCTGGCGGTGACATGATATCTTTAGGAATTCAAAGCCACATTAAAAATTTGTACATAATTTGTACGTATTCGTACGGTATTAAAAAAAAATTGTACTACACGTACTTACGAGAAAACAACGATCAATCTGTCACCGCTGGGAGGGATCCTTCCTGGCGGGCGCTATCTGTTTCACTATGTTCCAGTCAACTTTTTAACTTTCTGCTGATACAGAAAATTTGTACGTAATTTGTACGAATTTGTACGTTAATAAACAAAAATAGTACTACACGCATTTATGAGAAAACAAAGATCAATCTGTCACCGCTAGGAAGTATCCTTCCTGGCGGGCGCTATCAATTTCTTTATGTTAGGGTCAAATTTTCAACTCGCTTCTTATACAGAAAATTTGTACGTAATTTATACGAATTTGTACGCAAATGTAAAAAGTAATACAAGAACGTATCATAATGAGAAACCAAATATTAAAGCAAGTATATAGATAAAGACTGCCCACTTGACACAACACAATTTATCGAAACCAATTTGACAGCGCCATCTCACTTTTACGTTTTGTGGGTGTTAATCCCCACCCACGTTTTGTTGGTGGGAATTTACACCCACACTTAGACAGCTAATTTCGGAGTAAAAGTGAGATGGCGCTGTCAAATTGTGTTGTGTCAAGTGGGCAGTCTTTATCTATATACTTGCTTTAATATTTGGTTTCTCATTATGATACGTTCTTGCATAGACTTAGAAAATAAATAGACGTAGTGTCACTAAGAAGAAACTGTGATTCCATATTACGCCCATATTACGCCTGTCACCTTGTACCGACAAGAACGCACACATGCACAGACAAAACATTACGCTTGTCATCTGTCAGTGATAACGAAACCAACCAACAACAAACATCTACAGCGAAGCAAGTGCTGTGTGATTACCTAGGAATCGCCGGCACGTATATTCCCCACCGAAGAGGGGACGAAAGAGGAGAGAAAACCTTTGGGGATGTTGTAAAAATCCTCAAAGAGTACGAAGGCCGCCTTCCAGAGTTCGTGGTGACGGAAGCTAGCCTGCCGTCTGATCCTCCGGATGACGTGGACGTTCGCAGCTTGTTGAAGGAAATCGTGGCCCTAAAGACAAGTCTTGCCGAAGTTATCTTGAAGTTTGATGCTGCCCAAATTACTATTGCCGAGTTACGCAATGAAGTCACCAGTTTGCGTAATAGTAATCTAACTCGGTCTGCGGTGTCAAATTTCAAGAGCGAAGTCCGACCCGGCGCTAGCCCTGAGTCGGTCCGTTTGCCTGCTGACGCTGTAAAACGCGCCGCACGTGCCGCCCCGCCGCCTGCGCAGCCCCCGCGCGAGCGCCCGCTACCTGCCTCCTCGAAGTTATGTCAGCGTGCTTACGCTGACGTCGCCGGAAAGCCTGTCGCAGCTAACCGGGTCAACTCATCCTCGAAGGCCGGTGAAGTAAAGGTTCCCCACAAGGTGAAGATCTCCCGCACCAAGGAGGATGAGGAGGGATTCACGCTAGTGGAGAGGAAGAGGAAGGCGCACAGGGCGCCTCGTAAAACTCAGTGTGGTACAGCCGAGCCGGTGAATTCAGGCCTACGTGTCGCTACACCGAGTAAGGCGCTCTACGTGTCGCGCCTTCATTACTCCGCCACAGCCGACGAGGTGGTGGATTACGTCCGCCGGAAGACTGCCTACTCGCTGAAGGTTCAACAGCTGCGGTCGAGTCACTACGTGCACTTCAGCTCGTTTGTGGTGCGCGTGCCGCGGCCGCTGCAGGACACCATCGCGAGTGCGGACTTCTGGCCCAAGGGCGTCGTGTTTCGGCGGTTCCGGGGAAACCTGCCGAATCCTACGCCGGTTCAGACGACGCAACGGAGCCACGCTGTTACGTCGCCTAAATATTAGTTAGTTAATTATGTTTTAAAATTTGTTTTTCATGACGATGTTTACATTTGTTTTTATGTTTGTATTTGTCTTAGTTTCATGACGCATTGGCGTATGCTGTAATGTCGTGTTAACTTATTGAATAAATAAATAAAATAAATAAAATAAATAAAATCTCCGTGAAAATAATGTGAAAATGCCGACGTGCGTAGTTTTACATTGTAAAAACGCAACCGGTCACAAAAACAAGTCACATGGAATGACCTTTCATCGGTAAAATTATAATTGACACGTGTTTATGCAAAAAATCGAATATTAACTTCATTACGCGTAGTGTGACCAGCAGCTTGAGTTTGGTTATATCCCGAAAGTCGCGTAATTGCTTGCTTCGTCTTGCATATTTCATACTTATGGAAATATGAAAATCCATGAAATGGTACCTTTCCTAATATATATATATATATTAAATTTTGTATTTGCATCTGTATTATAATTTGGCTCTTCTTTCCCTGGAATACGTTCCAAAGTGTACTTATATTTAAAGACGTGACTGTACTACTACTACCTACCTTCCACATGATCCCCAATCATCACTTGTCGCATGAATGTTGTTTCAACATTGTTTAGAAAGAGAATTACCTACCTTACTGTAATCCGTATGAAATTGTTTACTATACCTATTAAAGTAACTTTTACTTGTAAATTATGTGTATATTACATATTATAAGCTAGTTGTAAACTAGTTATAAGCACAGAAATAATTTTCATCAAAACAAATATTTAACTTTTCATTGAATCCCCGGTCATCAATTCGATTTGATTATATTCGGAAAAAAAACTTCACATGGTATCACTCGACTGCACGCACACATATAAATCGGCCGCCATTGCTTGTCACAACACGATGTATTCGAGTGTTCACTCTTGATACTCTATGCGTTCTTGTATTACTTTTTACATTTGCGTACAAATTCGTACAAATTACGTACAAATTTTCTGTATAAGAAGCGAGTTGAAAATTTGACCCTAACATAAAGAAATTGATAGCGCCCGCCAGGAAGGATACTTCCTAGCGGTGACAGATTGATCTTTGTTTTCTCGTAAATGCGAGTAGTACTATTTTTGTTTATTAACGTACAAATTCGTACAAATTACGTACAAATTTTCTGTATCAGCAGAAAGTTGAAAAGTTGACTGGAACATAGTGAAACAGATAGCGCCCGCCAGGAAGGATCCCTCCCAGCGGTGACAGATTGATCGTTGTTTTCTCGTAAGTACGTGTAGTACAAATTTTTTTAAATACCGTACGAATACGTACAAATTACGTACAAATTTTTAATGTGGCTTTGAATTCCTAAAGACATCATGTCAACGCCAGGAAGTATGACACTGGCGTTGTCCTGCATGAATATGGAATTTTCATCCATATTAATTAAGTATGGGCCGACATGCTCATTAAGAAACTCTTCCGCATATCTTGCACTAGTTAACGTTCCATTTTTTATTTAAACTAACTCCGTGTGTTTCTCTGAAGAGATTCCAGCCCAAACCATAACACACTCACCGCTGAACGCCACCTTTTCCACAAAACACGCTGGAATAAAACGTTCATCTGGCCGTCTATAAACTCTTCGCCACCCGTCTGCTTAGAGCATAAATCTAGATTCGTCTTAGAACATAGGTAATTATTGCCCATTCTTCGTCACCCCATTGTCTGTGTTCGCGTGCGTAAAGTCTCCTTGCTGTTAGATGTCTTCTTTTTAGGTTTGGGCCATTTGCCGGTCAATATGGGGTCAAATTTGCTTCTTAGAGCCGCCGCCTTACAATCCGCTCGCTGATGTCATCCCTGCGGGTCTCTCGAAGTTGATTTTTCACTTCAACTGCAGCGAGGTGCCGGTGTCAATGAATCGATCTGCTCTCTGGCCGTAGTATATCTCGGTCTGCCGATACGTGGTCTTATAAGGTTGTGCCCAGTTGCTAGGAAACGTTGGAGGACTCGCTGCAACGTAGAAAGTGACACGCCTGTTCTTCTCGCTGTATATCTCTGACTTCTACCTTCTTCTAACATAGTAATGATACGAGTAAATTCATCTTGTGTTAGCGGCATGATAGTTATTCAATAATGACGATAAAAGAAAACAATGACTTTTATCATTGTACTTTGACAGATTAAAACCAAAAGTGAGAAAGGAAGCAAAAGTAAAACGAACAATCAATTTGATTTTGGGTACCTAATTCGACATTTATTTTAATCAAAAAAAAAATGTCTAGTTATCATGTAACATTGAAGGTTGAATTGAATACATTATTAAATTATCTTAATACAGAGTTAGTTTCATGCAAATACCACTATACCTAAGTTTGAAAAATATGTATAAAGGTTTTTGACGTGACAACGTCTTATTATTCGATGGAGCCGGCTGCACGCACGAAAAAACATGACTCATTCAGGCGTTCCATTTCAGTTAGTATTTTCTTATGACGTTGTCTCGTTCAACTATCGCCAGTAAACCGACTTTACAGACAACCGATTTTTTGTTACTGACCCGTATTATTTAACCACGAGTGTATATTATTTCCGAATCTTGTTCTCATGCACAGGTAGATTATCAATAAGAGACGGCATCCCAGAATGTGTAAGTGTATTTACACTTACACAGTCTGGGATGCCTTCACATCCCTCTGACAGGAAGACTGCGTGTGTTAGTAATAGGGTTCTGTTGGGGTTGCTTCGGGTACTGTACTCTAAAATTTGGACCCGAAATAAGTAGTTTTAGATAACATAAAGTCAATGTTAGTTTTTTAAGACACTAGTCCAATGTGCGCTATGAAACTTATGAATGTTGCATAATGTACATAATACGTATATTATGTGTTTATCTTAAGACGGTGTGACTTTTAAAGCACCGAAGTAATAATTGTGAACGTGTAATTTGTGTTTAAATATTTGTTATCTATCATGGTTTATTTTTAACCAGGTACTTTTATCCTATTAAAATGAATCCTGCGCTATTTCACACCAAATGTTGTTTATTCATATAATTAAAGTGTATTGATGTGTTAATCTTAAAAGTGAGATTAGAGTAACGAATATAGATCAGGTGGCTTGTATTTTCTGTGTATTTTAATTCGAATAAAACACGCTTGATGAATATCTTTTGGTTCGTTTTTATTGTCACACCTATAAAATCCAGCGAATTTATAATTATATATATATATCTCTTATGTATAACCACGCATAACTTTTTACAGAGTAGTTCGATTTTGATAATATTTTTTTATTTGAAAGGGTATACCTCGAAGTTGGTCCCATATAAATTTGGTAAAAATCAACCTAAGGGTAGGAAAATAGGGGATGATTGATTGTTTTCTCACCGAACGTAATGTATGACCACGCATAGCTTTTTACAGAGTAGTCCGATTTTGATAATCTTTTTTTATTGGATAGGGTAAATACCTACCTCAAAGTTTGTCCCATAAAAATTTCGAAAAAAATCAACCTAAGGGTAGGAAAATAGGGAATGATTGATTGTTTTCTCACCGAACGTAATTTATGACCACGCATAGCTTTTCACAGAGTAGTCCGATTTTGATAATTCCTTTTTTATTGGATAGGGTATACCTCAAAGTTGGTCCCATAAAAATTTGGAAAAAATACTACCAGGGTGGGAAAATAGGGTTAATTTATTATTCTATAATTACTATTTAAAGTACTAGTAATTATAGTGTAAATGACCATGTTAGCTTAAAAAAATATATATTATTCACTCGCAGATTTTAAAGCTGGATGAAAATCGCCCAGATTACAGCTTGGTGAAAAACAACCGATAATAGCGGGGTGTGCAAATAGTAGGATTATTAATATAACAGTTAATAGCTAAAGCAAGGTAGGTAGCTATTTTAAAAGTGATCGAAAATTAAGCATGTAAGTAATAATTTGTATAAATTATAGTAACAGAAAATTATAAAATAAAAACTTTTTAACAAAAAAATATAACCGCCGAAAAAAAATGGCAGTAACACAAAACGAATCGACCAAAAACAATAGCGCGCTGGAAAGAAAAAAAATAATAATTTTGTCTTCAATAACGCAAGTCAATACCTACCCTACAATTACAATTATAATCTACTAGCGAACCGCCCCCGCTTTGCACGGGTTATTATCATACATATAAACCTTCCTCTTGAATCACTCTATCTATTAAAAAAAACCGCATCAAAATCCGTTGCGTAGTTTTAAAGATTTAAGCATACATAGGGATATAGGGACAGAGAAAGCGACTTTGTTTTATACTATATAGTGATTTCTATACACTTTCTATATACCTAATACAATCGCTAGGCTTATATCAATTTAATTACATCTAGAAAGTATGAACTATACACATACTTCTGAAATCAATCACACACAAACATCTGCGTATTTGTACCTATTATATACCTATTTACAATCTGTTATTTTTGGAGTCGGTGCCAGCCTCAAACACTTAATACTTTATAGCATACAAAGATAACCAAATAATAAAAGTAAATACAGAGAAAAATAAATAACTATTAAGTAAGATTAAACTAGCACTTTACATATTTTAGGTACATATTTTATGGACTTCGTCTTCATTTAGGGATAGGCAGGGTTAGAATTGACCCACAACCTCGTTATGACTATAGCTTTTTGAACCTACACCATATTCGTAGGTACATGATTGTATTCTATACTTATAAGTTAGGCCCATGTTACATTATCATATATTATGTATACTTATTCTTCTTCTTCTCGTGTCGATGGCTTCATATTACATATAATAAGCCCCTCATTCACGGCAGTCCGCCGGCACTCCGGCATGGCTGGATGTAGCGGACACACGGTGTGCAAGTGGCCCAGCCTGGCAGTCCAATTCGCACTTATTCGTTGAAAGATGCGCAGCGCTGCGTTGTAGCGCATACACTGTACTCGAATTTAAAAAATGCCGCCATCTCTTATGTCATTTTTAATAATGAATCATTAATATTTTATGCATTGCCGCATTCCTCAATTGTTTATTACTGTAATTTAGTGCAATTCGGACTGCAAGGAGGTGGGCGGAGCTAGCAGGATGTTGCCGTACGGCACGCACCCGGCAACGACATTCACGATGCTATATTACGTGCCGGAGGTGCCGGCGGACTGCCGTGAATGAGGGGCTATAGTCTGACAACCCAGCGAGCGCAGTAACAGTAGGATAGAGAGCATCATACTGTCTTTTTCTTACGCTAGTATTACCACCCTGAAAAAAGGGATGGATATAGTTATTTTGTCCTACTGTTGCTGCGCTCGCTCGCTTGTCAGACTATATCTATGATCTGACCATAGATTATATGACGCATAGGTCTACATGCCTCCATTTTTGGGTGGATCATATATGGTTTAGTGTAATATGGGTCTTAGGCCCTCCTCTGAAGCAAGGTGCTTCACTAAAAAGCTGCAATTTAAAAAAAAATGATAGCAGCTGTAGAGACCTTCAGAAGAATCATCGCGCAAAAGCGAGACGTCAAGAAATAGCTATATATCTATTTCTTCGTCTACGTCTCGCTTTTACACGATGATGATTCTATACAACTCGATGTTTTCTTCTGAAATCAGTATCCAGTCACCTACGATAAAATAATTTCAAAAATGTCTCTTTTCACTAATTGACATCTACTTATTACACGCAGCTTCCCTCTGTGCACAACAATTTGTACCCCCGATTTTAAGGGTTCCGTACCAAAATTGTAAAAAAAGGAACCCTTGTGGTGTGACTCACTCAGCCTGTCTGTCGGTCACATCGAAATATCTCGAAAACTACTAAAGATTTGAAATTTGGAATAGTTATAAACAAGGTTAGCCCAGACACATCGAGTGAGAATTTGTGATATATTTTAATTTATTTTCAATGAAAACTGCCGGATAAAAGAGGGGGCAAAATATAAAAGTTTAGTTACTGGGTCATGTGGGGTATCATTTGAAAGGGCTTGATTTACGCATTCGAAGGCAATTTACTTATACACAAACATGTAAAAAATAGCATACCCCCTTATCTCCAAAGTTTAGGTAGGAGAAAATATGAAATTTTGACACAAAGTTAATATTATTATATAAATATTACAGGAAATCTTAATTTTTTTTTATTTGGAAATTTTACCGCCTTAAATTGTTTTTTATTTTTTATTTATGTGATATCACGGTGTAAGTTCTTAAGTACCATATTTTCTATAAAGTTGAAGAAAAAATCGGTTTACGCGATAAAAAAATATTAAGTAAGAAAAAACAAACTCGCATTCAATCTTTCTCTATCTATGCCGTGAAAACGGGTCTGTCGATACATGGGGCTGACGTCAAATTTCTGATTCGAGATGCAATGCAGTTGCAACTAAAACTTTGTATGGAACCCTCGGTGCGCGAGTCCGACTTGCACTTGGTCGTTTTTAGGGTTCCGTAGTCAACTAGGCACCCTTATAGTTTCGCCAAGTCTGTCTGTCTCTCCGTCCGTCCGTCCGCGGATAATCTCAGTGACTGTAAGTACTAGAAAGCTGTAATTTTGTACGAATATGTACATATATCGGTCACGCCAGCAAAGTAGTAAAATGAAAAGTGGTTATAATTATTTTTCAATACAGTTGCTCAAAAAGTGCCCTTTTCTTGGCTGTTTTGCGTGCGCAAAGTTTGTTTTTGCGAACTAGTGCTTTTTCTTTTCCAATCTTTTTAAATTTAGTTGTGTTCCAATTCATGACTGCTTACCGAAGAGTATTATTGTTCGTTAACTTTACCGAGCCGTAATAAAACTAAATACCTACTTTTAACGCAATAATATTAAAGATGTTGATATTTCATATTTCAATAATTACTTCTTCATCATACTAATGATCATTCATTAAAAATATTAACATTGAAAACAGTTCTTATAAATCTGTGTGTATGATGGTGCCTCTACATGCTCGGGCTCTCGCCTCTCGGCCGAATGATTCGGCAGCGGGCGAATGCACCCTAGTACACGCTCATTCGAGACAGACTATATAGATAAAATTTAAGCCAGACCATAGACAATTTAAGCTTTTTCAGGTAGTTTCGGTGAGTTAAACGGTGTTTTAAATAGCTTTGGTTATTGAAACTATTTAAGACACTTTTTACCGTGCCTCTACATGCTCGGGCTCTCGGCCGAATGTTTCGGCCATGTTAGTACACGATCATTCGCGACAGACTATATAGAGAAAATTTAAGCCAGACCAGAGACAATTATTTAAAACACCTTTTAACTCAACCAAACTACCTGAAAAAGTACTTAAATTGTCTCTGGTCTGGCTTAAATTTTCTCTATATAGTCTGTCTCGGATGATCGTGTACTAACATGGCCGAAACATTCGGCCGAGAGCCCGAGCATGTAGAGGCACGGTGAAACGGAACAGCAGGCCTACCACGAACATCGAAAATTGGCATTGACGGGAAAACCTCTTTGTCACACCAATATGCAAGTGCGACAGAGATGGAGATACAAATCCGCAATCGTTCGATTTTCGTGGTATAGGCCCTGAGCCTACGAAACGTCAGTCAAAGTAGAGGCGTTTTTCAATCAGGTAAACATGTTCGAAGGGCCTCTAAGACATGACGATACGATTTGTCACATGCGATTTATTATTTTGTTTATGAGAAATAATTATTATGAGATTGAAAATGAGAAAGTAAAGAAGATAAGATAAACATTTTGAAGATGTTCTTAATATATCAACTGTATTACAATCGTGTCACGGAAATAATAAAAGAACTTTAAATTCGTTCTTATGTATTTTAATTTTTTTCGCATCTGTATTGAAAAACGTCGTTCGATTCACGTGCGGATATGTCATTTTTCACTTGTCCCGAGTATTGCCACTCGCCTACGGCTCGTCGCAAGATACCTTGGGACTCGTGAAGTAATGACATACTTTCCGCACTAGCATCGAAATGTACTATTTTAGGGTACAAGTAAAGTGTAGGATGATTTTTTTTTTCATTTCAACCCTAGAGTGTGACATATCATTTGATAGGTATTTTAAAAATTATGAGGGATTTCTAAAAACAGTTTTTGATAAAGTTAATATTTTCGGAAATAATTGCTCCAGAAATTTAAAAAAATGTGTCCCCCTCTAACTTTTGAACTATGAGTTCATTAAATATGAAAAAAATTACAAAAGTAGAACTCAATAAGAACTTTATTGGAAAATTATTTTGAACTTCATTGGTTGAACTGATTTCTGAATTAAGTTTGTAATTTAACCGGATGTGCAAACATTTTTTTAAAATCTTGAGCACTTAATTTATCATCCTGCACGTATCTTCCTTCTAATAAAAAAATAATAATTCAAATTGATTCACGTGATCAAAAGTTACCCCTGAAAACCCAACATACATAACCCGTCTAGTTTGTATAAATTAGTAACCCAATTTCCCGAGAGATGGCCCGACATGCTCTTGGCCGGTTTTTTAAATAATATTAGTAGGTTAGCCGCTGACCCGCATTTAAGTTGTCAAATTCCATACAAAAAAACGCTTAACTCCGGGGTAGATGGCTAACTCCGGTTGGTGCAAGTGGTCGTTAGTGAGTCACGCCATCTAAGTATTGTGTCTCTCGAAACTATCGACATGCTTTATAAACCCTGAATTTTAATACACATACAAACAAAATCTGTAGTACAACTATCCATATTAGCAAAGCGTAGATATCATAGATAAAGGGCCTCGTCAGGTTTAGATAATTCAGATAGGACTGAGGCGTTCGGAACATGCAGAAGGCTTTCTTGCACTCCATTGGAGCTCGATCAAAGCCGTAGGCAGCTTGCACGAAGGCATCGAAGGCGTAGCGGAAGTAGGATATGGTCGCGAAAGGCCGTAAGTAGGATGGCATCTCGTCATATGGAATGAAAAATTCCGAGAACATCAGCATCGGAATATTGGCGGCTGGTACCATGAATGTTCCCAACTGTGAAGAAAACATTGAATGTGTAATTGACATGGACGAATTAGTAAGGCTTGCAAAGTGAAATAATTATCCTGATTGACAGCACTAGGCACATCAGACATGAGCCTGTTAATCCCGAAAGTAAAGTACTGAAGCGTAAATTCGTTAAATACCTTGACGTCACACGCTGTCCCCACGACCAGCCCGAAGGTCTGCGCCAGAATCGTGAGGAGCACGCAGACAACCCAAGCTAGGCCTAGGCGGTGGTAGTCCATCGGTTGCGAAGTAAAATACCATGCCGGAAACAAGAACGCAGTAGCGCAAAGCAGCTGAAAATACAAAATTTCGTGAGACTGATTAAAGCTCCTCGTTAATAGAGCGAAAACTAACATTTCCACATAAAAACGAGAGTGACCTCATTGACCCATTCAATACTTACTTATATTTGATTCAGTTAAGAATTACATGAGTTACTATCATTCAAACATTTCGTGACAAAACAGATAGAATCTGTTTGCAAGAATTGTTTTTCAATTAGGTACCTTTTTATATCAATAAGTAGGGCACGTATTTAAAACGTGTTAATAAGGTTGTAAGGTTCTGGTTTCCAGATTAATTTTGTTATTTACAAGTAGTTAATTATTCATGTACCAGCTGTGCATCAATAAAGTAGGTAGGTGCTTTCTTTGGCAAACATATCAATAGGCAATTCACTTAGAACTCTTAGAAGAGTCAGAACTGTCAGAAGACTAGGTACGCATAATATGGTGCAGTATAAGTCATCTTCGGGACAAGTTCTTGATCCTTAAATCCGTTCAACTTTAATTTCTCCACGGTTCTTGACTTTTAGTGGACTTTGGGACCATGGGCTTGCTTTTAAATAACCTTATAAACCCGCCTTATGGCATAAAGGATACAGTAAATATAAACATGGAACTCCTATACAGTGTGTTCGTATTAGTGTTTTTTTTATTGATTTAATCTAACCGAATACGTTTCGTTTCGGGCATATTCCTTTACCTGCACTGGTAGATCTATTATGATTTTCCCCATGCAGTATGCTGTTAAGCTGTACCATTTATTTAAATGTTCTTGAAGGATCACCGTTGCTTCCGCTGGAACTGAAACGAAAAAAAAACGGATTGAAGTATTAAAATACTCTAAACTAAGCAGAATAAATGTAGGTAGCTATTTTATTGTTATTTCATCATCATCATCATCATCATCATCATATCATAAGACGTCCACTGCTGAACAAAGGCCTCCCCTTTTGACCTCCATATGTACCGGTTGGAAGCAACCTGCATCCAGCGTCTCCCGGCGACCTTCATAACGTCTTCTGTCCATCTTGTGGCTGGACGTCCTACGCTGCGTTTGCCAAGCGAGCTCCACCCGAGCACTTTTCGACCCCATCGGCCATCTGCTCTGCGTGGAATGTGGCCTGCCCATTGCCACTTCAGCTTGCTAATCCGGAGGGCTATGCCGGTGACTTTAGATCGTCCATAGCTCGTTGAGCGACTGAGTTTTAAGATGAGGCCGATAGTGAAGGACCACGTTTCAGCGCCGTAAGTCAATACTGGTGATTGTTATTTATTATATAATAATTAATTATTTTAAAGATCAAGTGGGTTCAGAGAGGTATGGGCACAGCGGATGCATATCGTTTAGTGTGGTAGGGCACAGCACAACGAATTTCGTCTCGCTCAAATCTGGAGCAGAGCCCATCTGGGGAAGTACCTCCACCTTACAGAAAACCCCAGTTAAATAACACTAGACCCTACTCATTAGTGTTGTGTTTCTGTTGGTGAGTAAGGTCGCCAGAGCTCCAAGAGGATTCGTTGTGTTGATAGCTGAGGACCCACGGAGCAAAGCCCTTGGCCCGTTTGGCTGTCAACACAGCGAATTCTCCTTTTTTTTTAAAGGGTCGGCAACGCGCATTTTACACCCCTGGTGTTGCAGGCGTCCATAGGCTACGGTGAACGCTTACCATCAGGCGGGCCGTATGCTTGTTTGTCACCGTCGTAGTAAAAAAAAAAAGTAAAACACAAAAACCGTGCAGTAAAATATTGTAGGAACAAGTTAATCAAACCGTCACCATCAGCTAAAAGACGTCCACCGCTGGCCAATTGCATCCCTCAAGGATTTCCATTAAAGGGGGGTTTTGCCTTATTAATCACTACGCTCGGCTGGCAGGTTTGTAATCGAATTGGCTTGCATTGTTTCTAGGAACGTTCTTGTTCACCCTGCGGTGATTTTGGACAACTAGTCCTGTACAAATATAGGTACGTACATACAAATAAGTGGAGTAATTACATGTGTTAACAGTAGGCATTGCGTTGGAGAAGAAGAGGAATAGCAGAAAGAAGAAGAGACAGGCCGTGTTGGTGACGATGCGGTCGGAAACTGCGCCTGCGCCGCTGTACAGGGCACCCAGCAGTAGCGCCACTAGCAGGTGACACACAAGTCGGATCTGGAAATATCCGAAATAGAAATATTAAAGATAACATTAGATCCCTAGCGGCTATTATAGGGAAGTTCACCCGGTTTTCCGGCCACCTCTGGTTTTCGGCCATTACGAAGTAAAACGGTAATAACATGAAAACTTTACCGTCCTTATTTAAAATATCAGTATAAAAGCATAAATTTACTTTACACAGCCTTTAGCTGTCAGTTTCATAATATTTTCATTGGCTGGTCAGTGCATCAATTAAATTTGGCTAGTACATGTGTGAAGCATATTAGCACAGTGTAAGGACTCTATACAGTGGACAAGGTTCATACAACCTAATCGTTCGGCGTCTTGGGTTGTCCGAAACTCAGGGCTGTCACAAATCTTTTGTGACATGTTTTAATTTTTTTTATCTTGCAACATCTGCTATTGAGATTTGTTTTTTTTTGTTGTTATTTCTCGGAAAGTCAAATTGTAACAAAATAAAGATTGTACAAATCGGTACCTATTGCAAAAATCGGTGCCATCTTGGATTTTGTAAGATTAACTCCGATTTAGATAAAAATCGATATCTGACGCTCCGGTGGGGTCAATAACATGAATCTGGTGTCGAAATTGGAAGAAAAAGTAAAAACCGACGCCATCTTGGATTTTGTTAAATCAACTCCGATTTGGATAAAAATCGATATCTGACGATCCGGCGGGGTCCCTCACATGAATCCAGAGTGAAAACTGTAAAATATTGTAAAAACCGACGCCATCTTGGATTTTGTAAGATTAAGTCCGATTTGGATGAAAATCAATATCTGACTATCCGGCGGGGTTCTTAACAAGAATCCAGAGTGAAAACTGTAAAATATTGTAAAATTCGACGCCATCTTGGATTTTGTAAGATTAAGTCCGATTTGGATGAAAATCGATATCTGACTATCCGGCGGGGCCCTTAACAAGAATCTAAAGTGAAAACTGTAAAATATTGTAAAAACCGACGTCATCTTGGATTTTGTAAGATAAACTCCGATTTGGATAAAAAACGATATCTGACGCTCCGGTGGGGTCAATAACATGAATCTGGTGTCAAAATTGGAAAAAAAATTAAAAACCGACGCCATCTTGGATTTTGTAAGATTAAGTCCGATTTGGATTAAAATCGATATCTGACTATCCGGCGGGGTCCTTAACAAAAATCTAAAGTGAAAACTGTAAAATATTGTAAAAACCGACGTCATCTTGGATTTTGTAAGATAAACTCCGATTTGGATAAAAAACGATATCTGACGCTCCGGTGGGGTCAATAACATGAATCTGGTGTCAAAATTGGAAAAAATTTTAAAAACCGACGCCATCTTGGATTTTGTAAAATCAACTCCGATTTAGATAAAAATCGATATCTGACTATCCGGCGGGGCCCTTAACATAAATCCAGAGTGAAAACTGTGAAATATTGTAAAAACCGACGCCATCTTGGATTTTGTAGGGATTGCTCCGATTAGGATAAAAATCGATATCTGACGATCCGACGGGGTTCTTAACAAGAATATACAAAATCCAAGATGGCGTCGGTTTTTACAATATTTTAGTTTTCACTTTGAATTCTTGTTAACGACCCCGCCGGATAGTCAGATATCGATTTTTATCCAAATCGGAGTTGATTTTACAAAATCCAAGATGGCGTCGGTTTTTAATTTTTTTTTCCAATTTTGACACCAGATTCATGTTATTGACCCCACCGGAGCGTCAGATATCGTTTTTTATCCAAATCGGAGTTTATCTTACAAAATCCAAGATGACGTCGGTTTTTATAATATTTTACAGTTTTCACTTTAGATTCTTGTTAAGGACCCCGCCGGATAGTCAGATATCGATTTTCATCCAAATCAGACTTAATCTTACAAAATCCAAGATGAAGTCGGTTTTTACAATATTTTACAGTTTTCACTTTGGATTCTTGTTAAGGACCCCGCCGGATAGTCAGATATCGATTTTCATCCAAATCGGACTTAATCTTACAAAATCCAAGATGGCGTCGGTTTTTATAATATTTTACAGTTTTCACTCTGGATTCATGTGAGGGACCCCGCCAGATCGTCAGATATCGATTTTTATCCAAATCGGAGTTGATTTAACAATATCCAAGATGGCGTCGGTTTTTAGTTTTTTTTTCCAATTTTGACACCAGATTCATGTTATTGACCCCACCGGAGCGTCAGATATCGTTTTTTATCCAAATCGGAGTTGATTTAACAAAATCCAAGATGGCGTCGGTTTTTAATTTTTTTTTCCAATTTTGACACCAGATTCATGTTATTGACCCCACCGGAGCGTCAGATATCGTTTTTTATCCAAATCGGAGTTGATTTAACAAAATCCAAGATGGCGTCGGTTTTTATTTTTTTTTCCAATTTTGACACCAGATTCATGTTATTGACCCTACCGGAGCGTCAGATATCGATTTTCATCCCAATCGGACTTAATCTTACAAAATCCAAGATGGCGTCGGTTTTTACAATATTTTACAGTTTTCACTTTGGATTCTTGTTAAGAACCCCGCCGGATAGTCAGATATCGATTTTCATCCCAATCGGACTTAATCTTACCAAATCCAAGATGGCGTCGGTTTTTACAATATTTTACAGTTTTCACTTTGGATTCTTGTTAAGAACCCCGCCGGATAGTCAGATATCGATTTTCATCCCAATCGGACTTAATCTTACAAAATCCAAGATGGCGTCGGTTTTTACAATATTTTACAGTTTTCACTCTGGATTTATGTAAAGGGCCCCGCCGGATAGTTAGATATCGATTTTGATACAAATAATTTAAGAGTTAATCTGACAAAATCCAAGATGGCGTCGGTTTTTACAATATTTTACAATTTTGACTCTGGATTCGTGTTAAGGACCCCGCCGGATAGTCAGATATCGATTTTTATGCAAATCGGAGTTAATCTTACAAAATCCAAGATGGCGTCAGTTTTTACAATATTTTACAGTTTTCACTCTGGATTCTTGTTAAGGGCCCCGCCGGATAGTCAGATATCGATTCGGAGTTGATTTAACAAAATCCAAGATGGCGTCGGTTTTGTCAATATTTTACTATTTTGACTGGATTCATGTTAGGGACCCGGCCGGATCGTCAGATATCGATTTTTATCCAAATCGGAGTAATCCTTACAAAATCCAAAATGGCGTCGGTTTCACAATATTTTAAAATCAACAATAAACTCTTCGCAGCCACAAATACTGATTTCCTGAGAAATTACAACGAACAAAATCACGTTCTAAAATGGCGTACCTCCCTAGGTTATAAATTCAGGTGTCCACTTTCTGGAAAGTCAGTGAAAGTCAGGGAAAAGTCAGGGAAGCTCTTAGTGGTCATGGAAAGTCATGGAAAGTCAGGGAAATAATTAGGAGGTCAGGGAAAAATACTGGCCTGAGAAAAAAATACCAAGAAGTTTTTAAAAATATTTAAAAAATCTGGTCAAGAGCATGTCGAGTAGCAATCTGCTGTGTGTTGAATTCTATAACTCATCCGTTACAACAAAGGTATTTTACTAAGAACAAATCCTTTTCTAAGAACGATTATTTCTCAAAAACTCGAAAACGTTTTAACACTTTTATTAAGTAGGTATATCAAAGTAATTATCATTGAACGTACACACGCGTTCAAAAGTGCATTCATAAACTGCCTATGTAATATTCAGCGCGATAGTACATGTCAAAGCCTTAGTTTAGTTTCCCAATTTTCCCCGAATTTTCAACGCTACTCGAAACGAAGGGTCATGGTGTTAATAAACGCTGTTAATTGAATCTAAAGTATTTAATTTTCGTTTTACATAAATGAAAATTATAATGTTTATTCTTGATTTTTTCACATAGTTTTTAAACTTCCAGAGCCAATATTTCTAGAAATATTTACCTAATTGAAATTAGCTTAATTTAAGGTTTTATTAAGACAGATTGCCGATTCTAGTTTTAACTTATTTTTATGGGGCATTCGAAAGATGCTAATTATTATTTATTTTATTGCAGGAAGGTACATGTATCATACAATTTTGAAATCTGCATAAAATGCTCAATAGTTTCACGATATTTTCTCATTCGTTTACAAGTTTTTTTTTCACGACTGGTAGTTAAAGTCGAAATTAATGTTTCGCTGTGAATTAATTCAAGATCAAACTAGTATTTTTTTATGTTTCTTAGTTTTTGGATAAAATACCATTTGTGTAACGTTAATTAACAATTCATGGTACCGTACACATAAAATAAAACTAACCTTGACACCTTTCCGAGTGCACACTGGCACTAATAATGTTAAAAACGGTCAAAATTTATGAAAAACTTTAATTCGACAATACGAGTAACTCTAAAACCGTGCCACGGGGTCATATTAAGTTGGTTTGGTACCTCTTGACCTGGTCTACCTCCAGTGTCACTGTCACGTGTCATTTATGGGACATCCGGCATAGAAAAACTCTTTATTGCATACCTCTAAATACAAGGAAATCCTTATTTATAAAATTTTATGAATGGCTAGATAGTCCTTACAATAATGAGGCAGGTGATATTTTTAAGAACACTAATGAAGACAAGCAAAATAAATCCGTGAAATTGATAACCTCTAAATCTAAAGGAAGTAGAATCCCTATAATACACTTTGTTATCCGCCTGTCACGACTCGTTTTCTCAGGAAGAGGCATCACGTTGAAAATGTTTAAATTATTAACAATTGTTTTTTAAGTCAACGCAATCAAATATTACGGCGGTTTTTATCGCGTATCACCATGTCACTCTTACTCGCTTTTCTGTTCAAAGAAATGACTTTTATGTAGCATCTGAGATTTACCTACTTATAAATATGAAAAAAATAAATCAGTATGGTGTGGTGGCACAGTACCCTCAGTCCGCAAATCCGACTGGATATTTGCCAGTATTTTTTTTAAAGTTAAATACTATATTCATATGAAAATTTGAATTTCTAGACCCAATACTTGTAAAATTGTTATTATAGAGAGAAAATTTGGTCAGGGAAATTTTAAGAAATGGTCATGGAAAGTCAGGGAAAAGTCAGGGAATTTTTTGGTGATTAGCAGTGGACACCCTATCAAAATACTATAACGTGACAGCCCCGAAAATAGACCTCACAATCTGTATGGAGTTTGTGAGGAAATCCCCCTCCGCCCGCTTCACCGCACACCCCCCATCGTTGCCCCGCAAATCGCCGGAGCTGACTCACTGTATAGAGTCCTTACACTGTGATATTAGTAAAACAATAAGCAATTTTTTTGAGCTTAGTTACAATAACGTTACTTCTGTTTGATAAAACTACTATAATTATGTGTGGGTGTAGAACTGTAGATGTATTGATTTATTGTTACTTTGACTAAAATATAACAATTATTTAATACAGATCATTCAAATTTGATGGTCGGGTAACCAGATGCAATACCGTAAAGACGTTTTGTTTTCGGCCGCGCGGCCGAGAACGGACTTGCAACTCGTATTTGTTAATTGATTGCATTCGCTTTCAATAAAAGCAAACGTACAAAATGTTTTTTAGTACGGATTTTATTAATACCTAGTTGTTTTAAGTAGTTAGGTCTCGGCCGAATGTGTTGGAACAAATATTTGATCAAAATCTTCTTAATTTTTTTTCTATTTGACCGCCGAAAGCTAGGTCACGATAAGCTACTTTTCGGCCTAGCTACTTTACGGCCGAAAAACAAGTATTCTTAATTCAGATTTCGGCCCTTATTTTAATATTTTGAGTATAATTATATTTTGGTAATCTTATCTTAAGCTTATCTAAATCAAAAGTTCCTTATAGGTAGGTGCTCGCAGTTAAATGCATAAAAGTTCCATACAATGATCGTAATAGTAATAATTTAAGATTCATGTGCTTTTATGTTTGACTTAAAAATAAATCTTATTGTCTGTGAAATAAGGTTCAGTAGAAAAAAAGTTACAGCGGCCGAAAACTAGCAAATAAGCGACCGAAAATCAAAGAAATTTTCCGAGAACTAGCTAAATTGCTACGTTCTCATATTATTTATCATATAAATACAACTATTTATGCCACTAATGACGGATCACTATGCAAATATGACAACCGCATCATATTTTCAAAGTACTTACGAAAAACATAATGACAGAGATCGTCAAACATATCATCCATAAAGTCCATTAGAATGACAATATTTACTTAACTGGGTGAAAACCGGCTAAACTACCCTATTGATTATCAATGAGACAAGGTAAAATTAATACGATTGACGCACGCTTGATCAACGGCAGGAAACTTTTGGGCCGGTTTCAGTGGCGTAGGTAGCTAGACTAGTTTTACAAATAAAACAGACTACAAATAGTCATAATTTTTAAGAAAAAAAAACCGACTGCAATTCCCCTTACTGGCCTTCCCGGTAAAAGTTAAATTTTGAGTTAGTTTGAGTTAACCAGTTTCCTTCAAAAATATCCAATTCACCATACGAATACAATTGAAAATTGAGGAGCTTTCTTAATGTCTCATAGCTGCCATCATTAGATCTCAAGTAAAATCAAATGGAACAACCTTATAGACCTCCAAGGTCACAAACAAAATATCACAATGTCTCAAATTGGATGACAGGGCTAGAAATTATCGAGCAGCCAATATGCCATCCCTAGTCTTTAACATCCGGTCTACTGCAGCAAAATGATGTCTTGAGTATGAAAATGCCCCAACGAATTATCAAAACCCTCCAATCACGATGGACGTGCTGTTCAAATTTGAGTGTTGTCTGAATTCCTCAAGAACATGGAGTTATTCGTCAGAATAAAAATCAAATCAAAAAGATGAATGTCACAACTCGGATAATACGTAGAGCTAGTTTTACCGACCAGTTCCACTTTGCCATCCCTGATGGTCTTCATCATTAGGTCCACTCCACCAAATTGATGGTTTTTGTGAAAAAAATGCTCGAGTGTCTTAAGATAACACCCAAATCAACATGCATGTGCTTTTCTAATTTGAGGTGCTCCCTCAATTCCTCATGGATCCCATCATCAGAAATGATTTTTGAAAAAAAAATCAAGCCAATCTACAACCATCTACTTTCAGACAAAACATTTTTTTCGAAATCGGTTCAGTATTGACGGAGTTATGAGGTAAGAAACAAAGAACCCACGAATTGAGAAAGAACCTCCTCTTTTTTGAAACTTTGAAGTCGGTTAAAAATAAAACGTGTTCATTTTTATTTGCTGTAAGGTTCGGAAAGGATGATTGACTATACAATTGTCGGCCATATACGAGTACGTTCGGGCAATTCGTCGGATCTCCATAGTGGGGTTGTCCGCCGGGCATCAACCAGACAAATTTCCTATACATTGATTGGTTGATTCGGCGGATATGCCTGAATGAATGTACATGGCCAGCAAATGCAGAAACGGTAAAGAATGCATATGATCAGTTTTTTTGGGTTCCGTATTCAACTAGGAACCCTTATAGTTTCGCCATGTCTGTCCGTCTGTTTGTCCGCGGGTAAACTCAGTGACCGTTAGTGCTAGAGTACTGAAATTTGGTACGAATACACATACCAATCACGCCAACACAGTGGTAAATAAATATCACCGTTCTACGAGTACGAGTACTCGTAGGTAGGCCAAGCTAATTCTTGCAGTTTTTCTTTTATGTTAGGTTGCAGTTTTTACTTAATGATACGGAGTTAGTTTCAAATTTAATGCAGTGTTACTTTGATGCAAGCATGAATGGCATTAACTTCGCTATATCATATTTATTATTATTCAGAGAGAACGGTGAGGTTTATAATTGACCGGAAATGTGTCTGTTTGGCTTGGCATCGACTTCAAACGAATCAGTTCGGAACGCTATGTGGTGTCAGTGTCACCTCAATTTGTTTGATTAGGTACTCATCCTTACCGAACCTTACAGCAAGTAATAATGAATACATTGTAGTTTTCACTTTTTGAAGTCGGTTTTATTTTTTATTTAAAAGTTATTTTTTCTATTTTTAGTTGGTAAGTACTAGAGTATGAGTAACGCAGTGCTACGAATGAACAAAAAACAATTTGTCAGATAAGACGGCGCAGCGGGTAATTACCTATTAGCTTAAGTATGTGAAGTTCCATATGCCACCCCTCGTCTGTATCATCAGTTCTACTTCACCAACATTATGGTTTTCCGGAAGAAAATGCTCAAGTCACTTAAGTAAACACCAAAATCGCCATATGTGGCTCTGAAAATTGAGGAGTTTTCTTAACTCCTCATGGATCCTATCATCAGATCAGCACCAAATTCCTATGGGATCAATATGGAGTTACCTAACTGCTTTCGAACAAAAAAAAACACTCAAATCAGACGACGGAGCTCGGAGTGAACACGCATAAAAAAAAACAGTTGAACATATAACCGCCGCCGTCGAATTCTCGAAGTCGGTTAAAAATACAGGTTCCAAGTTCAAGTAGCTTGTTTTGGAATCAGACACAAATCGTTGTATTTGAAGCGATTGAAGCGCTATCTACGCCAAATTTTCGCATCATATATCTGACTTTAACAAAACGGTTGCGCTTATTACTGTTTCAGTTAAAAAGTAATATGCTTACGCATTCGCTGCCAGCGACCTTTTACAATATTCACATACCGGTTGGTACTACCATGAGTTGTAGTACTTGTAGTTGTAGTTGACTGTGCGATTTGAAAGTAAGAAGAAGTAAGGCAAGAACACAAGTTCCAATGCCAACACTTACAATTCCAACCTACAATATTCATAGAAAAATCAATCATTCATAAAAAAGTTAACAGACGTTTTAATGAAATTATGTTTTCTCCCTTTCTAACAAAGGCAAATAGAGGGGTCTAGTTAATATTACCTGTGTTAAGTGTACGTCGCGCAGCGCGCAAATACCGCAACGCCATAGCAGCGCGCAGAGCTGCGTCCATAACCCGGCAGAGAACTGTGCAGGGGACATCGGCACTGCGCTCAGCAGAGCCTCGTTTTCTGTCGCGTTCACTGCAATATACAATACAATACAATACAATACAAATACTCTTTATTGTTCACCAAAAAGGAAATAAAAACAATATACATTAAACACTAAAATAAATAGGGTATCCAGGAAACTTACCATATGTTGTATTCGATTGCGACTGCGACATTCGAAAGTATGTCCGTCTTGCTCCTACCACTACTCTGGACATATTTTTTTTAATTATTTTCGAATTAATTAATTAATTTTCGAATGCCGCAGTCGCAATCGAACACCTACAACTCATGGTAAGCACACAGGAATCGTTTTTGACATATGTTTGGATTTAGTGACGACTCCGACTCAAATCGCTGTGATTGTTATTTTTACTCTCACTAATAACGAGGTTTGTTATTTGTAAGTACATATAGCTAGGTTGGGCAACTTTGAAATGTGAACTTAGATAAACTGTCGTGTCCTCGCTACCCATTTAATCATGTTATCTTTGTACAATATTAAACTGAATACCTATTGTATTATTTTATAGAACATGTAATTACAAAGAGGAATTTAATGTTTCTGAATGCATTATCATTAACAGTATTATCACAATTTAACTCTATGGAGTTATGTTTGTCATGACATACCTACTTAAACTTTTTAACCAAGAGTAACGCTTACTCTTGGATACTAGTCAAATTGATAACATAGATTCTATAGAAGTCGATCAAATAAAATATATTAATCCACTTGACATAGCAAATCACTTTAATAATTTTTTCATTAATAATCCCATAAATAATATTGACATTAATTACCCCCGCTTAAACACAAATCTACAAAAAACAATATTTCTTAGTCCGCTTAGCTTCGATGAAACGTATAAAATTATTTTATCGTTAAGGGCTAGCAATGCGACTGGTATAGACAGTGTCAGTACGATGGTCATTAAGTTGTGTGCAAAGTACATTGTAAGACCATTAACACACATTATAAATTTGTCGTTTGTAGAAGGCTGTTTTCCCGAGAGATTAAAAATGTCTATTGTGAAACCTATTTTTAAAAAAGGCGACAAAAAGTGCCTTAATAATTATAGACCTATCACTCTCATACCCGTAATTTCTAAAGTTCTTGAAAAAGCAATGCATATACGGTTAATGTCTTTTTTAAATGCAAATAATATTTTAAACAAAAATCAATATGGATTCCGAAAGGGCAGTTCGACCACCTTAGCATGTTTTGATTTGATAAAAATGGTAACTGAATCATTAAACGAGAAAGTTCCAGTAGCCGCCATATTTTTGGATTTGAGTAAGGCCTTTGACTTTGTAAATCACTCAATTTTGCTGCGTAAGTTACAGAGTTACGGTGTCAGAGGAAACGCACATGGTTGGCTTAAAGATTACTTGTCTGACAGGCAACAGTGCACTGAATTATACCATAGTGATCCTAAAAACAGGGAGCAAATAGTGACACGCTCGGACTTTAATTATAACCGCAATGGTGTTCCACAAGGGAGTGTACTTGGCCCATTACTGTTTTTGTTATACATAAACGATTTGCCAGACCATGTCGGACACAGTTGCATTATGTTTGCGGACGACACTACTTTAATAATTAAGGCTAATAATAATGACATTTTAAATTTTAATAATGTAATAAATGATGCTCTTGTTAAAGTAATTAGTTGGTTAAATAATAACAATTTGAAAATCAATGTTGACAAGACCCGCGTAATGCAATTTAAGACTCCAAAAAGTCGTAGTTTAAGTTTATATATCCAACATGGCAATGAACAGATAGAGGAAGCCAACAGTACTAAGTTCCTTGGTGTGACTATCGATCAATGCTGTAATTGGAAAGCTCACGTTTCGGACATCTGTACGAAACTTCAAAAATATGTATATGCCTTACGACGACTAAGTACTACGAGTTCAAAAGACATTGCATTGACAGCATATCACGGTTACGTATCTTCCATCTTAAGCTACGGATTAATAATCTGGGGCAACTCCGTAGAAATGAATAGAGCGTTTTTAATGCAAAAGCAGTGTCTAAGGGCAGTGTGCAACACTCACTACTTAGAGCCATGTACGCCTCTATTCCGGCAGACTAGAGTCCTGCCTTTACCATGCATGTACATTAAAGAAATGGCACTATTTGTACACAAACATCCGAACATGTTCCCTACACATGCACAGGTTTTTCCAAGGTCAACACGAAATAAAGCACGGTTGCGCTTACCTCTTACTAAGACCCAAATATATAGACATAATGCACAATGTATGGGTATACAAGTCTACAATAAGATACCAAGTGACATTAGAAACTGTTCGTTAAACCAGTTTAAAAAATCATTAACAAACTGGCTATTAAATAAATGTTTTTACTCTGTACGTGACTTCTTAAACAACAATGAAAATGATTATATATATAGGTATTAGAATAATTTATTCAGCTTGAATGACATTTTAAATTGTTAATTTTGTAATTTTAGTTATGTGTTTATTAATTTTGATTGGATGACATGTTAATTTTGTAATTTTTGCATGCTCAATTGTGAGTCGAGTACACTGTACAAAAGATTTTGTAACACCATCTGCATACCCACTGTATTCTCGCAAATAAACATTTTGTATTTGTATTTGTATTTGTAATGTCAAAATCCCATAGTAATTTGACGTTACTCTGCTAGAGTAGGTAAGCGTTATTCTCTGAATAAAAATTTGGTTAAACGCAGCCTAAGTGTTCTCTGCATTTTTGTAGGTTAATTGGTTATTTTAGGAAAGTTTTCCTCATTAGGTAACGTGACCGCATGTCAAAACAATTTGAAACCAAATTTAAACTCCGGTGGTTTTGTAGTATCGAGTTAGTTTATTGTAAAAATAGCATATCTAGTATTTAATATTTTTAGAAATAATAAAACCGGCCAAGGGCATGTCGGGCAACGCTCAGTGTAGAGTTCCGTAGTTAACAGTCCGTCACAATTAGCGAACCTAGAAGGGGTTTTAGTAGGTACCATAATCAAAACTAGCAAAAAGGAGTACTTACCTTCGCACTCTTTGCAGTATTACCTACAACAACACATATACAGGGTGTTCTTGAGCATTTGCTTTAACTTCGTCATGTAGCTTGGTATGATTAAGGAAACTGAATGGCATAGGTAAGTAGTTAGTTTTATGAAATTCGTAAATTTTTATTTTTTTAATTTATCATAAGTACAAAATAATTACATGTTGCATCAACCGCTAATGTAAAACATAGTAAGTGACAACTATGACACATATCAATGTCATGTCGAATACTCATACTCCGTTTACGCACATGTAAATCCCATATGAGATAAAATTAAATTAGTAGTTATTTTCTAAATGGATCTAATTTGAATACCAGTGTCTTTGAGAAATTAACTTTAGTAATTTCAGCTAAAGAATTCACCCTTGAATTTAAAGCAATTGCTCAAAAACACGTTGTATAGAGTGTAATGAGTGTAGTTTTTATCAAATTGCCCTCTCATCTCGGGCATTCTTCATAATGCCCGGGCATTATGTATAATGCCCGATTTATCACTTGGCCCATAACATATATATTAAGTACAAACCCCTATTCCTTTCCAAATACCTATCCAACGAAACATTTTTTTGCCACTTTTTATTTTACCACTTTGTCGGCAAGATTGACATGTATATTCATACAAAATTACAGCTTTCTACTACTAACGGTCACTGAGCTAAGTCGCAGACGGACAGACAGTCATGGCGAAACGATTGACTAAAAGACTTACATTTTCCGTTTCCGTTTAAAAGTTCGTTCTTCGCAATTTTCTTCATTTCGGTAGTATAGCTCTTAGCTTCTTGCTCTAAGCGGGCTAAATTACCCATGTGTTCTCCACTGGCGACTTCTAATACTGCAAAAAAATATGACCCAATAATACGAAGCTAAAAAGTTTCAGGATATCCTGAGTGTGGACATAATGGGCAGCTGAACATTGTCTAACAAATCAGAGCAGCCAAGATGCTCACAAATATCTGAACACGGCTCTATTTTAAACGTGTTAGGAGATGATGTCAATATTCGGCTACAATATGCTAATAGATAAATAAAAGCAGTCAAAGTATTGCTTTCTTGGATCGTAGTTTAAATTAGCAATATAGATATGGCTAATATTATAAATCGTTCCCGAAAATAAGTGTGCAATAAAATCTCGCTAAGGAACGATCAACTATTAAACCAGGCTGGGATAATAAACTCACGATAATCAGCCATATTTTATTAATACTGAGGACATCTGTATTCTGCTGTAACCAGTATATCGGGGACGTCTTGTATCACGCCCGCGTACAGTATCCGCCCTTCGGCCATCAGTATGACGTCGTCAGCGGAGAAGAGTAGTTTGAAGAACGGCTGGTGGATAATGCAGGCTACCTTGCGCCCGTTGGAGGCAGCAACGCGCAGCCACGGACAATGTTTAGGTTATTAAAGAAACTCACAATAATCAGCCACATTGTAGTACTGAGGACACCTGAACCCTGCTGTATCCAATATATTGGGGACGTCTTGGATCGCACCCGCGTACAGCGTCCGCCCCTCGGCCATCAGTATGACGTCGTCAGCGGATGAGAACAGTTTAGAAGACGGCTGGTGGATGACGCAGGCCACCGTGTGCCCGTTAGAGGCGACAACTCGCAGCGCGCGGGACACGGACATCGATGACACGGAGTCTAAGCCACTGGGGAGGAAAGGATGAACTTGTATTAGTGCAATTCGAAACCTGATACTTATTTAGCCGTTAGCCGTTTTTTTAACGTTTCGCAAGTCGAAACAGTAATTGTTTCCTTTGTGTGAAACAGTGTTGTTTTCCATGGTTCCTAATTCCACAACCACCGGCCTGCCTCAACCCTAACTGGTTACCGTGATGGCCAAGGGTTCACTTTATGGCATAATCGATTTAGTCATAATTAACTTTGTGCATAACCTGTTATGGCATACTAAGTCAAGTTTAGCATAATTTGATTGGGCAGATTTCGATTTGTCCGAATACTGTTTATACATAAAGTTGATGCTCCAAATCATTTGTAAGCATAAATTATATGTGCAAAAAACTACTAAAGTTATAGTCGAGGTCACGGTTACCTAACTCACTTTGCCCTTGCAGTGAATTTCTGTCGAGGGCACAGTTCTAACCTAACCCACTTTGCTCTAGCAGTGAATTACTGTCGAGGTCGCAGTTCTAACCTAACCTAACCCACTTTGCCCTAGTAGTGAATTACTTTTGAGGTCAGTGCTAACCTAACCAAACCCGATTGGCCTTAGCCAATTGGCTTGGGCCGTCAACTAACAGTACAGTTCAGTTTTTAGGGTTCCGTAGCCAAAATTACAAAATGCCACTGATGGCACATCATCCGATAGGTCTTTCGAAATAACTTAAAGGTTTCTTGAACACAAAAATTCATAATCGAATAATATCAGAAAGAATTACTCTGAAAGTCGGAAAAAGTGTCCCCCCCTCTATTGAAAACCAAGATCACACATTGCACCCGCATTGCTAAACTAAACAATGAATCAACTCGGCCCCGCTTCATTGTATTATAGATACATCCCCTAGAGCCCGCGATGAGTTGCTCGCTGCTGTCATCAAATTTAATAAGGATAACCCTCAAGACAAACTTAACAGCTTACATCTATGTTTCTCCAATATTAAGACATCGGTTTTCGTCGTGGAACACTTGTCCCCTGCCAATAAAAAGTTGCATGCTGCGGCCAGGCACACCGCTAAAGACAAAGGTTACAAAAATGTACTCATACTGTATGGGTCAGGAATGGCAGAATCAAGATGAGGAAATCTGATGATAGTGAAATCGTAATGATTAAAAACATGGGCAGTTTAAATGTGCTTAAATAAGAAATAGTTTTACAACCTAAAATATAAATTTTACTAGTTTTAAACACGTATCTAAATAGTATATTATAATAAAAGAGCTAGAATTAAATATATATTATCAAAATATATCAAATGCTTATATATCAAAGGTGGAAGATGAGCTTAAGGCAAACTCTAATTTGTTTTGGTCGCATGTCAAAGCTAAACGCGGTGGGTCAAGTGTATATCCAGCGTCAATGTCTCATGGAGCAACGGCCACCACTAACAATATTGAAATCTGCGACATGTTTGCATCCTACTTTTCTTCGGTTTATAATTCCAATGACGTCATCGCGCATAACCCACTGCTTTTAATATGTCTTGTTAACAATAGCCAATGCTTATCATCTGTTGTCTTAAACAAAGACGCATTGCTTATTAAGCTGAAAGGTTTAGATTGTGGCAAAGGAGTCGGACCTGACGAAATTCCACCTATTTTTATTGTTTCTTGTGCATCTCAGTTGGTCAATCCCCTATGGCTCATTTTTAATAAATCTCTTTCCTCAGGTGTCTTTCCCTCAACTTGGAAGTGCGCTACGGTGGTACCGATCCCTTAATCAGGCAACCATGGCTTTGTTTCGAATTATAGGCCAATATCAATTTTATCATCTTGTGCAAAAATCTTCGAATCTCTTGTATGTCCATACATACTAAAGCACTTTAAACCTTATTTGACTGAGCATCAACACGGCTTCGTCAGTTCTAGATCAACATGTACACCTCTAAACGAATCTAACACCCTTTACTGAGCCCCTGACGCCTGAGCCTATGGACTCTGGTAAACAAATTCTGATTTCAGTAAAGCTTTTGATAAGGTCTCAAATTCTTTACTAATATAATTATAAGCTAGCGGCATACGGAATATCCGGCTCTCTGTTACAGTGGTTACAGTCTTATTTAAGTAAAAGAGTGTTCTATTTTGTGGTAAAGGCTATCAATCCTCTAACCCTGTTTTAACATCCGGCGTACCACAGGGTTTGCATTTGGACCCAATCCTGTTCAACTTATTTTGTTCATGTATGCGGACGACTTGAAGTTCGCGCGCGTTATTGATACATCTGAGGATATTGCTTTACTTCAATGTAATATTGACAGAATTATTATTTGGTGTAGACAGAATCACATGCATATATATATATAAAAAAATGACGAAATCGGAATATAGCCAAATCTGAATACCTCATGGATGGCCATAGTCTAGAGGAAGTCGAAACCATTCGAGATCTTGGAGTAATATTCGACAATAAATTAACATTTATTCCACAAATAGAAAATATCGTCAAAAGGGCATCCAAACCCCTCGGCTTTCTAATAAGAAATAGTAGATCCTTTAGGCGCAGTAAGACCAAAATATTACTTTATAATAGTCTTGTGAGGAGCGTTTTAGAATATTGTAGCGTAGTCTGGCGACCACATTATGCCACACATAACTAACGGTTGGAGCGTATACAAAAAAGGTTTATTCGTCACTTAGCTTTTCAAGCACGTGTTTTATCAAAAAGACCTTAGAAGAAATCTTACAAAAGACCCCTGCAGCACTTTAAAATTGATACATTAGAAAACCGACGGATGATCCTAGATGCAACTTTCTTCCACAAATTAACAAACCACAAAATAGATTGTACAAAGTTACTTTCATTGTTGAAATTTCGCGCCGTCTCGTCAACCCCGAAATCCCATTGCCCCCTACACCCCACTCAGAAGAACAATATCAGGCAGTAACTCACCTATATGCAGGTTATGTAAAATTGCCAATGGTTGCAGCGATAACGCGGACATGCACTTTGACCCACTCTATAAATTTATAACATCAGTCCGAAAATCTCTACTGTAATACCTTTAATTACCTGGTATTCTAAGCCTGTTCATGTATTAAATTGTTCAATTTTCCTTTAATTAAATAGTAAATTAATAAGTAACCCTTAGAATAAGTCTCTAAAGTTGTTTATTTCCTCTTTTTTGCATGCTGTGTTTGCCTTTAAGTGATTGTGACATACTTCCTCGCATGTAATAGTTAAAAAAAATATGAATGTACTGATGTCAACAATTGTTAATAATAACGTTCATAAAAAAAAAGAATTATTATCAATAAAGATGAATATGCCGCAAGATGTCTTATAACTTGTGGTGGGCAAACGCGCAGCAATTTCACATGAGAAAGGGTTGCGCTTGAGTGTGGTAAAACAGTTAGAGATAATTAGGTACAAAATAGGGGTTGAATATTGTGTTATCAGTATCACCGTTATTACGAATAATTGCATCTTTGCGGGTGCAAGTGAGATGCAAATATTCGTAATATTTAGTGGGGGTGGTCAGGTTATAAATATGGCCGACTAGTCTGGGCATGTCATTCACCTCACGGGGGATGTTGTCGGACGCCAGTACGACAACATCCCCTGCATATCCTGAGGATGCCTCGTAGAAAGGCGAAACACGTGTCGAGTTTTGTGTTATTGGTGGTGGTTTGTTATATTTATTTGCATATTTATTTTTTGCGGCGGGAGTGTGGGAACATTCATTGCATGCGAAAAATACGCAAGTAGGTATAACGGGTTGGCACTAATTGACTAGCACGTTTGGCGGAATAGCAAAGTAAAATAATTTTCGTTGTTAATATGGAATTCCGCAAAGTAACGCCTGATTCAATAAATTACCTAAGATTTTCTAAGAAACGTGGCGACGGGTTAGTCGAGCAGTTCATTGCGGGGCTAGTTGAGCAATGCACAACACTAAGGGGTTGTAAAAAGTGTATAAGTAATAGCTTTTTGCTAGCAAGAAATATATATTGTCGTCGTGTTGATCTTTATAAATTAGTAGGTATTTAGCTTTTAAGTGTTTAAAAATATACAATTTCGAGTGGACATAAACTCGTTTAAAAATTACTTACATTCCTGTGACACGTATTTCCTAATAAACGTAGATTCCGGATGTAAGAACTATTATTATGAGTTTGAATATTATGTACATGTTTAACTAAACTTATATGTTTATTGTTTTTGGGTTTGAATAGTTAATCAGATTAATGTTATCTCTATCTCTGCTTAATTTACCCCATAACTATGCTCAACTTACCTCACTATAGGGTTCAGTTGAGCAATTCAGACTTTGATTACATTAGAGCATATATTTGAAAATGTATGTGAATATGAAATACAACACAAAGTAAGCGACCGTACCTATTGGAAGCGAGCAGGTAAGGTTACTACTTAAATATAAAGCTTACATATGTACATACCTAGTAGGCTCGTCCAGCAGCATAATATACGGATTAGTAAGCAGTTCACAAGCGATGGACAGACGCTTCCTCTCACCTCCTGACATTTGACCGGCTTTTGTGTTAAGTACATCCTGTATACCGAGCTGTGATGACACCGACTCGATCTGGAGAGGAATTCAACGTGTTTTTATCAAAGACTCCTTGAAAAAAAAAATATAGTGTTATAGTAAACACGGGACAAGAATTAAGATGTCGGGAATTATCATGAATAATTCCGGAGTTGGTACAGCTTCCACATGAGAAGTTACCAAGCCACATACAGGGCGTTTTTCCATCCCTTAGCCATATTTTGCGAGGTGATGCTGTTGGCAGAGGTAACTCCTGTAATTAAAAATATATCACCCAAATCGGACGACGGAGTTCGGAGTAATTTGTAAACATACATTAAAAATACAATCACACGAATATATAGCCGCTTCCGTCGAATCCTCGAAGTCGGTAAAAAAAAACAGAGCACCTATCTATTTTATTTGTACGATTACACATGGACAATTGTTGTTGTCTCTTAACGAAGCCTACGTTGCGGATGTTGATTTGTCATTTGTAATTTTTTGGAAATTAATTTTGTGAAAATAAAATACTTTGATGACACTATTGTTCAAAATGGATTTCCATTCTTTAAAATGACCTCATGAGATCCAAGAGCAGGTGTTTTGTTCATAAATATACTCGTATTAATCGTCAGTATTTTGTAAAATTATACTAAGTACCGCGTGTTCTCTCTCTCTAGATGTAGCCTTCGGGAGTTTGAGGCTGGCGGCAAATATGAGAGTTTCCTCTCCTGTCAGGGTGTCTATCAGAGACGCGTGCTGGGCCACCAGGACTGTATTCCGGTCGGTTCCGAGCAGCGATCCTTCCACACCAGTTGTCCTGTAACCACGTAATATTGTGTCGTAAAGATTTATTTTATTATTCTTCTAATGTGAAAATTATAACAAACAGTCAAACTGACAGATAAACGGGTGCTTCGGCATAGTTTTATGTCGTGGTCGCAATTGATTGATGAATCAGCGAAGTGTCGATAACGGTGATACTGGAAGAGGTGTTAAATTATTGTTTATAAATTGAAAGAGATGTCATATACTAAAGAAAAAGTGACCAAGGTCCCCGGTGAGCAGGGCTGGGATCGAACCAGCGACCTCCTGCTTTCGCGGCAGACGCCCTCTTTATAATTTATATATAGTAGTGTGACTACTTAAAAAAACACAAAAACATGAATCAAAACATTTATTACATTTAATAAATGATTTGATTCGTGCTTTATAATTGTAAATTATTGTTTAATTAAGGGGGTCTCAGTTTGACGAACCTATTATTTTTTCGGCGTGTAAAATGCTTTACGCATACCCCCGGCCCAGCGAAGGCCAATGGGGGGGTTATGTGGGACTCTCTCCTCTCAGAACTCCCCCTAGCCAGAGGGGGAGGAGGAGCCTGCCCACTTAAAGCACACCGGCGTCACCCGCAATGTCGTTATGGTAGCGTCACGGGATCGCTTGCGCATTCTACCATAACGCTCCCCTCAGTCGTGTAGAGCCGTCGTGTGAGCCCCCTACCCACTAGCCCTACAGTTTGCGAACCCTGCACAATAGGCGTGACATATTTCGATTGCATCGGGCGATGCCCGAGCCGCAATTGTGATAAAATTACGTGAGTCTTAACCGTTGCAATTTAATGTCAGTATGACTCACGAATGTTTAAATTATATGAATGAGTCATTAGGCAATTCATTAATTATCTATGTACGCAACCTTGAGAAGTGACTAAGGTAAATTATCTTATGGCCCGATAGCGTGGCCGACCGTTATTATCGCAACTTAAGGACACGTATTTAATTATGCCAAAAATGCATTCGTGAGAAATATCTTAGTGATTATCAGGTTATAATGACAAATCAATCTATATAGGTATATACTCGTATATATAAATGCGTGTGTCTTGAACGACTCACTCACTGACTGACTAATCAACGCAAAGCCAAAGCTACTGAAGTTAGAAAGTTGAAATTGGCACATGGTTTCTTTTTCAGTGTGTACAAGTAATAAGAAGCAATTTTGAAAAGTTCAACCCCTAAAGAGTTAAAAAGGGGGCTGAACGTTAATATGGGAATAGCGAAAAAAATGTAGGTTAGAGACTTGAAACTTTGTCTGTTAGTTTACTTAATAAAATACAAGAAAAGTGATTTCAGGGTTTTGAGAAATTCATCACTTAAAAGGGATACAAATGGGTTAAAATGTTGTATAGAGGCTGTATGACTTTTCAAGTGAGAGCCTTGAAAGTTGGTACATTAACTGTTTATTGTGTAAAAAGAAAACTTATTTCCGACTTTACTGATATTCATCCCCAAAAAGATAAAAAGGGGTTGATAGTTAGTATTAACGTAAAGTCAAAACAAGTGATGCTAGAAAGTTGAAATTTGCACAGCTAGCTATTTACTTATATAACGAGCACACTTTAATAAGGGTTAAAAAGAGGGTTATAAGAAGACTTATAAGAAACAGTTTTGGAAAATTCATGGCCTAAAGGGTTAAAAAGAGGGTTGAAGTTTGTATGGGAATGGCGTACCCACTTACATTTTTCAGTGAGAGACTTGAAACTTTGTGATTAGATTTTTTTTATACTACGACGGTGACAAACAAGCATACGGCCCGCCTGATGGTAAGCGGTCACCGTAGCCTATGGACGCCTGCAACTCCGGGGGTGTTACATGCGCGTTGCCGACCCTTTAAAAACTTTCACACTCTTTTTTTGAAGAACCCCATATTGTAGTAGATTTCTTTAAACTAAACACTTTAGAACTGATCAATCGCGTTTATTAACACCGTGACCCTACGTTTCGAGCCCTTTACAGCACTCGTTTTCACAGGGTTAAGATGATGACATCGTCATCATCATCATCAGTCATCATCTTAACCCTGTGAAAACGAGTGCTGTTTCAGGTTTTTAAAAATGCATCCAGTAAAGGGGTTAAAAATGGGCTAAACCATTGTATAAAGGCTGAATCATTTTTCAAGTGAGTCTTGAAAATTTGTCTTTTGACTGCATAGGTATTGTTACAGAAAACTAATTTCGTAGCGTTCATTAATATACCTCCCAAAAGGGATAAAAAGGGGTTGAACGTTTATATTAAAGCAAAGTCAAGAATGTGTAATATTTGTAATTTTGTATGGGGAAGGCGTAAAATTGATGTAAGGGACTTGAAACTTTGTGTTCAGATTTCTTATTAAAAGACATGAAAAGCGATTTCATGGCGTTCCGACATGCATTTCTTAAAGGGGTTAAAACGGGATGAATGATTGTATGGAAGTTGTGTGGTTTTTTAAGTGAGAATCTTGAAAATTCATCTGTTGACGGCTTATTGTATCAGATATATCGGAGCTGCCAAGGTGCTCAAAAATATTTGAACACGTGTCTATTGTCCAGGTGTTAGCTTAGCTTTAGCTTGTTAAGATATTTGTGAATACCATGGTAGCTGACGGAAAGTTTACAAAATGTGAAAATTTCCACATAAGGAACTTTAACTTTATGGGAATTGAAGTTTTCAAAATTGTAAATTTCAAGAATTTTTGAGAGGTGTCACTTGATGCCAATGCAGGATAAGTTGCCATCGTTGTATTGCTTATCTTTGTATTATTTTCGTTTCAGATATATTTTTCCCATATTAACCTTAAGAGCCTTATCACACTTAGGCGATTTGAAAGCGTTTTCAATACAAAACTCGTACGCGGCGAACTCGCGACGTGTTAGCCTCCATACAAAACTCGCTCGCAAATCGCAAGTGTGATAACAGTGATAATAATAAAATTTATTTATTTCAGACCAAGTAGATCCATAGTATGTTAGTAACATTTTTAGCCTTAAAACTATTAATAGTACTTATATCTACTTAGACCTACCATTACCAATAACTACTCCTACCCAGTATTTAATGAGGGGACAGTCGAGGCGCTCGTCTAACACCCTTAGCATGCTGTTGGTGCTACCTCGCACCCTCTTTAGCAATGATAACACTCTAAATAAACCTTCAGACGTTGAGTCATTACAGAAGGTCGATTGAACTAGCATGACAAATACGCGTGTTTCCGAGAAAATACGATGGAAAGTCATTATGCCCTACATCTGTACCTACCTATTGATAACGACATCGAAATCGGTTCTTGAACTTTCACATTGGTGTCGTACCTATGTTTAATCAAACTATTGATTGTTTTTATTGATTGAGCGTATGCAAATGTCTCCGTTTCTACTCGTGCAAAAAAATCATAGGTAAATATCTCAAATCGACGTAAAAGTTTGTAAGCTTATGGATTGTAAGTTTATCGAAAATGTTTAAAATAGTGGAAGTTATCACAAAGTACCTACTTCAGCGACGTAGAATCTTATTGCTTTTAAACCTTTTGTCTTACTCCTACCATTTATTTTTATCTATAGGTACCTACTCGAAAGTTCTAATCTACACTTTACACCTCACAGAGCCACTAAGGAGGTAGTAAAGAACTTTAAAAGAATTTCATCAACAGGTAGGTAGGTACTTACTTTCGCTTGGCTAGTATGTTTAACAAGGTGGTTTTGCCTGCGCCCGATGGGCCTAGGATGAACGTGAGGCGGCCGGGCCGGAGAGCACCGCAGGCGCCCCGCAAGATGGTGACTTGGCCCCCGCCCGGGTCTTGCTTCATTCTCCTGCATATCCGATCTGCAAAGAAGCGGGAGCTTTGTATCATATACACAAACATACCGCGCTGTTAGCTAATGGTAAGAGCAAGAGGGTTAAATTCGCTCTTTTTCCTGAGATTCCTTAATTTTTTTCATTCATCTCCTCTTAAATTCGTGACTGCTATGAACTGCAGGGTTTCTCGTAGCCTATATTGCACGAAATGTGGCGTCACGCGTCTGCACACAGGAATAAATTGCAATTGCAGCACTTTTTGGTTAGGTAGGATTTGTTCGTGTGTTCGTGTGTTTGGAACGTGACGTTTCGTTAAGGGCCACCAGCTTTTAAAGTTTAAACTTTAAACAGTGTTGGTAGTTCTGTGTACCTATAAAACTCTTTTTCGTACAACATATATCGTTTGTATCATCATCAATGCGAAATTGTTCGTTGATGTCATTCAGACCCACATTTTTTGACGTTTTTATTCTGCTTTGTGTCTCTGTCTTTTAATAAGTCAATGTTCACGGCAACAAAAAAACTGGAATTTTCCTTGCCTAGCCACACCTACCTTAGCTTTACCTAACCATATGTTTAGTTCTTCCACCCTGGACGGAACTATTCAACGTGCATCCCACTTCCATTGAGTCAGGTGGGTGCAGCATCAGTCTGGTCCGTCCATTTCATCTTAAATCATCATAAAATCCGCTTAAGTCTTTCGCTTCCTTCTGACAATGGATATCTCGAAAATTTAACTAAAGTCTGACCACCGAACGAACGCAGTAAAACTAGGACAAAAAAACTAGGGGCAAGTGCTCAACCTGTGGACACTTTCCAGAATTTGACCTTTAAACAATTATTAAAAAAATATTACCAATGTTATCACTGTTTTTTTTTACAATCACAATTAATCAATCTTAAATATTTACTTGCGGTCATTTCACTAGCTATCTGTAGGTTAAAGATATAATCATGTTTTTAAAAACCCTCATTTTGTCAATAATACCCTCAATTTGACACTAAGAACCTATCTATAGACACCAATGTACAGTCACCTGCAAAAGTATAGGACTATATGAAGGCTGCAAAATAATCTGACACATTCTTATTTGTACCGCCATAAGAGCGTGTCACATATTTTTGCGGCCTTCATAGCGTCATATACTATTGCAGGTGACTGTACGTATGGACAGCATAGTTTCAAACACCATAAACGTCAAGAAAAACGTGATTAATAGGATGAAAATAGATCATCAAGTAATTGTAAGCATCCTTTCATCTTAAAATATACATTTAGTTTTTGTAAATTGCAATATTCTTGACAAAATTCTTAAGTACAGTTATTGGACTTTAAGAAGCCCCTAAAGTCAACAGACATATCTGAATAATTGTTTGGTACCTACTTAAAATTCATAAACAAAACGTTTTTTTTTTTTCATTCAAAATAATCAACAAATAATTGTAACAATATTGTAACATATTCTCTAATCTAATACATCTTTTGCTTTTTGCATGGCAATATTTTAATATACTTAACTTTTTACAGACTTTGTAATTAAAATTGCTGACTTTGGAATTTCGTATTTTTAGGGTTCCATCGTCAATTAGGAACCCTTATAGTTTCGCTTTGTCTGTCTATCTGTCCGTCCGGCCGCGGATAATCTCAGTGATTGTAAGTAGGTACTAGAAAGCTGTTATTTTAAACGAATATGTATATCGGTTACGCCAACAAAGTGGTAAAATAAAAAGTGGTTATAATTTTTTTTAGGGTACCTCCCATACACGTACAGTGGGGAGTGATTTTTTTTTCAGTTCAACCCTAGTGTATGACATATTATTGGATAGGTATTTAAAAAATAATTAGGGTTTACTACAAACAGTTTTTGATAAAGTTAATATTTTCGGAAATCGCCCCAGAAGTTTGAAAAAATGTGCCCCTCCCCTCTAACTTTTGAACTATGAGTTCAAAAAATATAAAAAAAATTAGGACAAAACAGCGCTTTCCGATCTAGTGAGGGGAAAATACTTTTCGAATATGTGAATGATATTATTCTGTGGTTTTTCGTTTTTTCTGTTTACTTAGTGTCCAAAGGTACAACTATCCACAGGTACAGCATTTGCCCCTATACCTATCCATCCCTTTTTTGGGGTGGTAATACTAGCGTAAGAAAAAGACAGTATGATGCTCTCTAACGTACTGTTACTGCGATTGTTTGGTGGTCAGACTTTATGTAAACTATACGATGAAAAATTATGACAGTGCACACAATAGTAATGAAATACATACGATTTTATTTATTAACTATTGTTTTGTATTTTTATCTTATAAAACTTTCTAGTTATGAACAAGTTCTTGCCCTACTAGGGTGTCATGAGCCATGACGTGTTTCTATAATTTTCATTACAACAACTACACGTGTTATAACTAGGTAACATTGCTCATAATAAAATTAATTTTAAAATTCTCATAGCGGGTTACTCACGTCAATAAAGTCGAAAATAGCTCGACATGTTTCGGAACAGTCCGTGTCCCTTATTCGTGAGTCATGCGTTTAAACCGCTATGAGAATTTTAATATGTCTGATACTCACGGGAGTTTTCTAATTAATATTAATTTTGTTTATGTTTACTTCGTTTGTCTCAAGATAATGTATTTATAATTTCCACCACAATTGTAGGGACATAAATAAAATAAAAAACCTGGCTGGCAAACCAATTTTATCTGTAGCTGTAACAAAAAAAAACAATACGTACGTAAATGGGTACTTATCTCTTTTCTTATCTTGTTTACCTCTTTATACCAAGGTTTAATTTTACTAATTAATGTATTATGTAAGCATACAATATTTAAAAAATGCTTGCCTACATACCGTCATATGCGCTAAGTTTGCCACCAGGGATATCTTTGCCCACGTAGTTTTTATTAGACAATCACCGGAAAATGACAATCCTAAGCCATTTTTTATGGTGGGCAATATTGGCATTTATAAAAATACATAATATATATTTAACTACATAATATTATATATCTTTGCCCATTACAATATTATTTGGGCAAAGATACCCCTGGTGGAAAAGTTGGCGCTTATTACGGTAATACATTAGGAGCGTTGGTGGTCCAGCGGTAAGGCGTGCGACTTTCAGTCCGAAGGTCGCGGGTTCAGCAAATCCTGCCGGCTCGTATCAATGAGTTTTTCGAAACTTATGTACGAAATATTATTTGATATTCACAAATCGCTTTTCGGTGAAGGAAAACATTGTGAGGGAACCGGACTAATCCTAATACACGTAAGACCCAGTTTACCCCTCTAGGTTGGATTGGAAGGTCAGATTCAGATGGCAGTCGCTCTCATAAAACTAGCGCCGAATCCCATAATAAAATTAGTCGCCAAAGCGGACCCCAGGCTCGAACATTTTGGTAAAGTGGAGTGGTGGCTCTACGTATCATCCGAGTTATGACATTCATCTTTTTGATTTGATGTATTTTCTGGTGATGGTGTTTTAGAGGAATTCAGAGAACTCCTAAAATTGCATTTTCTTACTGAAGGCATCATTTTGCTGGAGTAGAAATAATGTTGAAGACCAGGGATAGCATAGTCTCTTCGATAGAATATTAATTAATTATAAGTTAGAATTTTTAAATTAGTTGTAACATAATTTGATGGGTTTATACCTAAATAAAGAAACATTTTTTTTTAATTTTTTTTTATAGTGGAACTGCTAGATAATTTTGAGCTCTGTCATCCAATTTGACACATTGTAATCTTATTTATCAATCAAATCAAATCAATCAAATTATTTATTTTTCAAGTAGGCATGTTACAGTGCACTTTTGAACGTCGAATTAAAAATAAATAAAGCAACACACCGGCTCTAACATGCATTAATTTGAAAAAAAAATACAGTTCAGTTCAATTTTAAATAGAATCTTTAACAAATTATAAATGATTACTTAGAGCAATTTATTGATGCTGCACACACAGATATCAAAATTAAAAATAATAATTTCACAATAGGATCGTCATCTTAAAAGTAAAAGTTGTATAAAAAAAAATACTTGTCTAGAAGTTTCTAGAATGAAATCTAAATGTCATAAAAAATATATAATTAGTTAAGACTAAAATTAAAATTACAGTTAATAACTAACTTTTTTAAACAAAAATAATAATAATCCTTAATCCCATGGTGCTGTATCATTCATGTAGTCTTGTGTACTGTAATAAGCTTTAGATATTAGTTTACGCTTTACAAAAGTCTTAAATTTATTAATAGAGAGTGCAATTATTTCTACTGGGAGTTTATTATAATACCTTACACAATTGCCCATGAATGAGTTTTTTATTTTATGGAGCCGAGTGGTGGGTACTGCGAGCTTATCCTTATTTCTAGTATTAATACTATGTATATCACGATTTTTCCTAAAACATGCATTGTTTTTATGTACATACATAATGTTTTCATAAATATATTGACAGTGCAGTGTCATAATATTAATCTCTTTAAACTTATCTCTAAGCGAGTCTCTACGGTTCATCTTATAAATCGATCGAATAGCCCACTTCTGCAGAACAAAAATTGTATTAATCTCTGAAGCACTGCCCCACAGTAGAATACCATAGGACATAATACTATGAAAGTAACTAAAATAAACTAATCGAGCTGTCTCCACGTCTGTTAACTGACGGATCTTGCTCACGGCAAAAACTGCAGAGCTCAGTCTATTCGAGAGATTAGCAATATGGGGACCCCATTGGAGTTTAGAATCTAATGTTATACCAAGAAAAGTCGTACTGTCAACTAGTTCCAATTCCTCATCTTTCACAAAGACACTCGCCAGCTCGTGCTTAACGTGATTCGTGACAAACTTAATACCTTTAGTCTTTTTCTCATTCAATAATAAATTATTAACATTAAACCAATTTACTACTTTAGAAATAGCATTGTTTACATTATTACAAGCTTGTTGCTGTCGGTTGACTTTGAAGATAAGTGACGTATCGTCTGCAAACAATACTATATCATGGTGGGTCTTTACGAGGTATGGCAAGTCGTTTATGTAGATAAGGAAGAGAAAAGGGCCCAATATTGATCCCTGCGGTACACCCACAGAGACCAGTGACCCGGGTGATCGCTGCCCATTAATGTCGACCCTTTGTATTCTTCCTTGCAAGTACGACTTAAGTAAATTCAGTGCCGAATCTCTGACTCCATAATAGTGGAGCTTCCTGATCAGTGTTTCATGACAGACGCAGTCAAACGCCTTGGACAAATCACAGAAAATACCTAAAGCATCTCGTGACTTCTCCCAGGCATCAAAAATATGTTTGACTAGCTCAACACTGGCTTCGGTTGTTGAGCGACCCCGGGTGAATCCAAACTGACCGTAGAGATGACCGTAGAGGTCTACAAGGTAGTTCCGTTTGATTTTACTTTAGATGTAATGATGTAAGCCAGGGGCAGGACACATTTTCGAAAGCTCCTCAATTTGCAACGGTACACGTATGGTGAATTGGATATTTTTGAAGTACAGTGGTTAACTCAAACTAACACAAAACTTAAATTTTACCGGGAAGGCCAATGAAGTCGGTTTTTTTCTTAAAAAATATTCTAAATTAGTACCTAATACGTATGTCAAAACTAAAACTCATAGTGGTAACACTAACAAAAATGCCTTTTTGCACGAGTTATGGTGAAACAGTTTTAGAGAAATATGTAATTATCTTCGAAACTAAGCCAAATCCAGATTATATCATATGACATTATACTTAGTCTCCGTTATAATCTTTCGGGTTATTATACACATATTTATACTAGACGATGTTGGCAGGTGGCAGAGGTGGAACCACATACTACGACGGCCAACAAAAAAAATAGGACCAAAACCTATTATTTTACTCGTTTTTATCGGTCAATTTTAAAGGTTGAAACCGAAAACTTAAGCATTTTATTAGTAAATGAAAGAAATAATGACGTGTTTGATTTCATGTGTTTTATTAATTTTTTGTGATAGTATCCCACAGAAAATAAATAAAACACATGCATTTGATCATAACTTTTTTTACTAACTAAAAACATGCTAATTATTTTCATTATAGCCTTGAGTAGACCGATTTTTTTTTGAGTCTGTTTTTTGTTACCTGGACTGCGTAACAGATGGCCCACCTATCCCCTGTAAATGTATGTCCATCCATCTGCTAAACATCCTGTATACGAGCTTTCATGTCCTATTTTTTTTTTAGGGTTCCGTACCAAAATGGTAATAAAAGGAACCCTTCGTTATATATCTCCAGAACACCAGAACTACTACTACTTCTTATAACTCTTATAAGTACTAGTTATAAGACAGCTACTACTAGTTATAAGTTAGGTTAACGCAAATACATTGATAGAGGATTTAAACTTTTTAATTTATTTTCAATGAAAAGACCCGATGAAATTTTTTGTTACTGGGTCATGTGGAGTATAATTTGAAAGGGCTTGCTTTGCACATTCTAAAACATTTTTTATAATTGTTGTTGAAAAATTTTTGAGTTATAAACGAAAATATATCTCCGTACTTTCCAAATGGCAAAATCTGAAATTTTTACACAACGTTAACATTATTATAAATATTACAGGAAAAATATAATATTGAAGCTATCACATTTTTTTTAATAATACAAAACTTTTCTGAACAATAGAAACTAGCATAGGTCACAAGAACTACATTTGTGCACGCAATACAGTCTAAAAACTTTTTTGATCAACTGTATTATTAAAGCTAAATAATATGTTTGTTTGCTACTTATTTGTGTTACAAATGTAAAAAAAACAAGTTATAGTTATTAGTCTTTTGTCGGAGTGAAAGAAAAGCGTAGCATATAAATTTAATAAAAAATATCCTGTCAGACTTGGGTTTGCCAGACTACAACTACGTTTTGTCGGTTATTTAAAAATACAACCTAAAACCGTAATCGAAGATCGGCACTAGTAGTTTTAAGCTGGTATCATTATTTTTACTTTAATTAAGGATGCTAAAATTCATTATAATAAATATGGAATACCTAACATTTATTTTCGAAATGTATATAGTAAGTGTAACTTACCTAACTACTTACCTCCCGACCTACCTAACTACCTACCTTATTAACTCTAAAATAGGTCCTTGTAAATAAGATCCTGGCGGCATTTCCTCGTTTTTACTTTTGACATTTAAGGTTGTCATTTCTGTCCCCGGAATGAAAAAAATAGGCTTAATGTATATCTAAATTATGAGTCATAGTCGGAAAGTTATGGAATTAGTATGATTACAAAGATACCATTGGATTACATAGATATGGAAAGAATTATTAGAAAACAAATCAAACGATTATTGTATTGGTAATTGACAAAAATATTACATTAACATTTTTAATACGATAAGATAAATCCTCATAATTTTTTAATCTGTAGTTATTAACAATAGGGTAGAGGAACCAATAAATGAACGATTAAGCAACTTACCTCACTTTGGTTTCTTTTTTACGTATGTTATAACCAATTTTCACTAAGATTTATTTTTTTATACTATACTATATATAGTCTAGTTTAGATTAAACTATTCCAAACCCTCTTTAAACTATCCAATATTTTTATAAAAATGATTATGTTCCGAAATGGCTCATTTTCCCCAGAACATGAACAAAGTGCTCTGTCAGTTAAATCTAAACTAGACTATATGTAGTATAATATAAAACAATGAATCTTAGTGAAAATTGGTTATAACAAAATTGGTTTGTAAAAAAAATACCAAAGTTAGGTAAGTCGTTTAATCGTTCATTTATTGGTTCCCCTACCCTAATACAATTAATATGGTACAAGCTTGGCTCTATGCCAATAATTTAATAATCCACCTAGAAAAAGCGAAACTTAGGTACTTATTCAGTTTAATAAATCGTCAAATCCTAAGTTAAATATTAGTTCGAACATCCCAAGTATACAAGAAGTTACTCAAACCAAATTCCTAGGTATAATCGTAGATGAGAATCTTGTTTGGAAGCCGCAATTAGATAGCGTTGCAAAGCGGATCAATAAATATGTCTATGTCCTGAAACAATTCAGAAAAGTCATAGACATTATACTCGTAACTGCAATTTCTTGAGTAAAGTCATTACTCCGCTATGGTTTGATAATATGGGAAAATAGAACTGTACGAATGCTTTTGTTAGTTTTTAAAAGCATTTTTATCTTCGGTTCAAACTCTCGGGTCCGAAGCCCGGTCATTATAATTTTTATGTCTTTCCCATCACGGAACAAAGGTGTTCCGGACCTTTGGGAGGCGTACGCGGAGCCGAAGTCAACACGCAGAGCCCCTTTCGATAATTTAATTAAATGTAAGGTGATGTTGCACCTGCCCAAGTCATGGGGCGCACGCAGAGGCAACAGCCGCTAGGGTGATTAAACTAATGAGATTTAATGGAATCTAAAATTTACTGGACTATTAGGCGAAGGTGGTGGATTAAATACTGGGTTTTGGAGAATAAAATCGGACGTCTGCCTGACAAAATGGTTATCAATTTTATTCCCGGCAAACGGTGACTCGCCCACATAAGATGGGCCCCCACAAAAAGCGACATCTAGGATGGCACGAGGGCAACAACGGTATGAGGGCTGGGGCTAGAGAGGTGTCACTGGACTTTAAACATATAGCCAAATCACCACTTAGATTTCCACATCTACCCTCGAGAACATAGCTCTCGCGACCCCACTCTGGACGGCCGGTTAAGGCAAGCCAGAGGCGAACTCGGTCGGACGACGGCGTCCCCCAGGAGCGCTCAGATCCAACAACTCGCCACAAGCTGCTCTGCTTTGACTGATTGCACCGGTAGAAACCAGTGGGCGATGGGGCCGTCACATCCTTACGCCAAGTCTTTTTTTTAATGATTGTTACCGAACTCCGACATTATCATTACTGAACCGATTTAAAAACAATTTTTATCTAAAAGTAGATGGTTTCAGATTGGTCCTATTTTTTTCCAAATCCATTTTTGATGATGGGATCCACGAGGAATTGAGAGATCTCCTCAAATTTTAACGGCAAATGCATTCTAATTTGAGGGTTTCCTTAAGTAACTTGAACATTGTTTTGGGGAGCCAACATTTTGGTGAAGTGAACCTGATGATCAAGACTAGGGATGGCAAAGTGGAACTGGTGGATAAACCTAGCTCTACGTATTATCCTAGTTGTGACATTCATATTTTTGATTTGATATGTATTCTGATAATGGAGTTCTAGAAGAATTCAGAGAACTCCTCAAGTTTGAACGGCAGTTGCATGTATTCATAATTAGCTTGGGCATTTGCTTATTGAAGCCATGATTTTGCTGGAGTGTACCTGATGTTGAAAATCAGATAATTTACAGTCTGTCATCCAATTTAACACATTGTTATTTTGTTTGCAACCTTGGACTTCTACAAGGTACCTATAGGTAAAAACTTAAGTAAGTTACTAGTTGTATGTAGTAGTGAGCTATTTGAATATGCATTTGTGTTATTTGTTTTCAAATTTTAAACGTGTATTGTCTATTCGAGTAGCTCACTATTACATTCAACAACTTAAGTTTTTCACCTATAGTTCTGTTTGATTTTACTTTAGATGTAATGATGGAAGCCCTGAGACATTAAGAAAGCTCCTCAATTTTCAAAGGTACACGTATGGTGAATTGGATATTTTTGAAGTAAAATGGCTAACTCAAACAAATTCAATATTTCACTTTTATCGGGAAAGCCATATGATGTCTTTATAATTTACCACAAATATTCTAAGAGCTTCTGGGAATGTCCCACGCATAAAGGCAAGGTTTAGTAGGTGTGTCATTGATGAAGTTTCATTTAAGGATGACTCACAGTAGTCCGTTCCGTTCCGATCCGATACGGGACGATCTGTCAGTTTCTATACAATAAGTCACGTGGCGTCCGAGGGCTCCGAGCTATCACGTGATAGCTCAGAAACTGACAGATCGTCCCGTATCGGATCGGAACGGAACGGACTACTGTGAGTCATCCTTTAAGGATGTTTTAATTATATTTGTATTAATCCATCATAACTTAAGGTTTTGGTATTGACAAGACTTCATTTTTAACTTCATTTTCCGACATCGTCATCAAAAACATAGAGTTTGATCTAGAATTACTATTCGATTGAATTGATTGAGAATTTGGTAGTCTGTGTACCTATAGAATCTACGTAATAAATAATCATTAACGGCGATATGAATTGTATATGTTATTACCGTGTTATTGTATGTTACAGATTCGAAAGTTTCCGGTAGTTTCGTACTAGATATTTGAAATTTTATTACCAACCAAGAAGCTTTAAATTTGTTGGAGCACGTATTTATAAAATTAATAGTAGCATTTATCTTGAACTTCTATTACGTATCGGAATTATAAACACCTACTCGGTACAAAACACACGTGTTGCAAACAATAGCCACTAACTTGCAAAATCACCCCAGTTGCTTGTTTTGGTCACCGTAACATCCAAAAATAATGTAGCATCGCTATTGTTATCTTCCTTTGTGCACAAATTTATGTGAATGTCTTCCATAACTGGGCATGCGCGCAATACGGTTTGGCTGACACAAGTCGCAGCGAATAGGCACCGGCGCGCTCGCAGCGAGCATCCGTGTGGGACTGGTGCTGGTGTAGAACGGCCCAACTATCAAGCTTCATTGTTATCACACTCATCGTTGACGCTTTTGCGTTGTATATCTAATTCGACATGATTGCTGCACATCCCAAAATCAGCTGTACTACTGACCCATCTTAGGCGATTACTAAGTTTTCTTCGGGAATATCTGGCGAAAGCGAAATGCCTATACTCGTACGCGCCGTTCAATAAACTTGTTAAAATATATAACTGGGTATTGTTAGCAATCTCTGTGTAATCAATTAATCATAGACATAGAACTATATTAAAGAACATTTCTTTTCAAAATATAAACAGTAAGTGTAACTTACCTAGCTACCTACCTACCTTTACCTACCTACCTTAAATCCTGTACAGCTGGGTTTTGGCACGAAAGGTGGGTGCGAGGCAGCCGTCCATGCCCTAAGGACCTACCTATACTCTGATGATTGTGAAATTATAGTAAAAATTGACGTTTCAAGATGTTTTTAATTCGGTTAGTAGGGACACTTTGCTGACAGAAATTAGGGACAAAATTCCTGAACTGTACTTACCTTTTCTTTTGCTATTTGGACTCGTCTAAATTAATGTACAAGTCCAATGAATTATCTTCTGAGGTTGGATGTCAGCCGGGTGACCCTCTCGGCCAAGCAATTTTTAGTTTGGCTATAAATCCAATCATCCAAAAATTTAAATCAAAATTCAATGTCTGGTACCTAGATAACGGGACCCTAGGAGGTGACGTGAATACTGTGTTTTCTGACTTGTCTCTTATTAAGAGTAGTTTCAAAAATATTGGTTTAGGACTGAATTTCGCAAAATGCGAACTCTTCATTTAAAATTCATCTTGTATTTTTGCCGATTTAAATCAAATTTGACGATCTGGCTCTTGGGCTTCCCTTTATTTAAAGAATCTTTTCCCGACAATATTTCTAACTCGATATCAAAATTCAAAAGTCACACGAATCGTTTAGTCGAAATTAGCCCTCATTATGCTCTTGTGATTCTTAAATTCTGCCTTTTTGTCCCTAAATTCACGCATGTTCTCCGATGCTGGCCTTTTTGGAAATATCTAAATTTACTATCACCTATAGACGATTTGATCAAAATTAGTTTAGAGTCAATTCTAAACATTCAGCTGAATGAGCCTTCCTGGTCTCAGGCGTCCCTCCTTATTCGTTTCGGGGGTTTAGGAATTCGTAAAATTTCCAGTGTGGCTTCCCCAGCCTTTTTAACATCCACCCATAGCACAGCCGGTCTCATAGGAAATATTTTAAGGGCATTGCCCACAAACTGTGAGCTCGCAAGCTTTGAGGATGCTAAAAATGCTTTTAAAATTGCCTGCCCGGGACTGCCCTGCAAAGACTTTCCAGACAACCCAAAATCACAAAGGAGTTGGGATAATGTTTATTACGATTTAACTCTTCTAAATAATTCTACAGGTCCAGATCACGCGAGGCTTTTGGCGGTCGGATCCCGGAAAGCTGGTTACTGGCTTCTTGCCCATCCTTCGCCTAATACTGGTACTTTCTTGGATCCGGCGACTGGTTTGCGACGGGGGGTTTCGGTGTGCGCCACACTCATGTCCTTGTGGCACAGACGTGGACCGACTGGGACACCATGGATTGTGTGTACAAAAAGTGCAGGCCGTTTTTCGAGACATGCGTCTCTTAATGACATAATCCGTCGATCTCTTGCCACCATCAACGTGCCTGCTCTCCTTAAGCCGACTGGCATTTTCAGGGACGATGGCAAGAGACCCGATGGGGTGTCCTTGGTTCCTTGGAGTTTGGGACGGATGCTAGTGTTGGATGCTACCCGCGTAGACACGCTGGTACCGTCCCATCTCCAACGAACTAATGTAAAAGCGGGCGGAGCGGCTGAAAGCGCCGAAATTTTAAAACGTAATAAATATAAGAGCCTGGGCAGAGAGTACCTTTTTGTACCATTCGGGGTCGAAACTCTTGGTCCATGGGGTCCCAGCGCACGCAAGTTTTTCGCAGAAATCGTAAAACGTCTGGTTGATGTTACTGGTGACCGAAGAGCTGGTGGCTTCCTCGCACAACGTATCAAAATTGCGATACAACGAGTAAAAGCTGCCAGCATCCTAGGTATAATGCCTCAACGACCTATCTTAGATTTAAGGTATATTATGTGTGTATTATATGTGTGTAATCTAAAATTTTGCAACACGAGTCAAAAAGTTCGTAGAGTTCGACTATGCTAAGTTTCCCAGATATTGATAGCACAGATTGTGTATGTCATAATTACATAGGAGGTTGACGTTTAAAATAACACTTTAAAGTTTCCGAAATCCAAACCCGGTTTTAACCGAAATGTTAAGCTCAAAACCGGTTACCCGGTTTTTAACCGGTTTTATTCATTTTTTTCAGCCATTTTTTTATATTGCACTGTCCTCGACGATACGTCCTGACATTCACAGGACGGTTTTTAACATTCTATAAATATTATTAAACAAAAAATTACTGGCCTGGTCACGAGTAAGAATGCAAATAAATGTTGGTAAATTGAACTGGTACGGTCGGCTTCATAAATATATATTTACCTGTATTCAATTTTGAACCTTCCTCCCAGTAAGAAGTTCCGAAGCGTATATATATTTATATTGGTGACTGTACCGTAGCAGACATAACTACATAGAAACAATAGCGGCTATTTTAACTGGAAGCAATCCAAGTTTTTTTATTTGATGTTTGATTTTAATCTAAAAATTTACACTGCCTGCCGAAGATTAGACAAGAAAAAAATATTCGCCCGGTTGCATTTAAATAGCAATGAAATATTGATTAAAAAGAGAACAATTTCGTTTTATTGTTGTTATCTCGGGAAGTCAGAAAAGTAAGTAAATGTCGAAGTTACACGTCGAAAACACAGTAGAATTCGGTTATAACGACGTCAAAGCGACCGACGATATTACGTCGTACTAACCAGAAGTCGTACTAAACAAACTGTCCATTAAGTCCATTTTAAGGTTGTTTATCTATTTAATAATATTCATGATATAATAGTTCATGTAACTCACCGAACAATCATAATTAAGGATATTTTGCTCTTTAGTGAAATAAATTGTTGATTCATAGACCTATATACTCGTACTACTCGATAACATTGTAGCTAAGCCATTGTAAATTGTCGATAAAATATCGAGACGAAATCGTAAGTTTTAGAACTTTTGCAACATTAACTTTGAACAACGGTTCTATCTTGTATGCGTTGTTCGGTTACAATGCACGTCACCGTTGTAACCAAACAATTTCGTGTGTAATACCATCGTTAAAAGCGGTCCGTCGATGTAAGAGTCGTACTATACGGATGCACTTTCATAGTGGCTTGTACGAAAACCAACCATCCGCCTATATTTACGTTGCGACGTAAATATAGGCAGATGGTTGGTTTAACATTTGTTTATTTTATGCGGAGTCATACTAATCAGATTGTACTCTATACAATACAATCTGTTTCAAAAACGTGTTTTAATAGCATATTCTGAAGAAAATATTACGTTTTTTGTAAAATATAATGTTTCGGTTTAAAACCGGGTTTTGATGTTCGAAACCGGGTTCAGAACCGAGCCCAAATGAGTCCGGGTACCCGGTTTTTCGGTTACCCGGGTACCCGGTTTTCATTCCGTAATAACCATCTACTCTATAATACACTTTTCTTATTAACGTGTTTGTAATTTTATTCTATTTATTTTTAATTTTTAGAGGGAATGGTGGCGACCCTCGTTCTGGGTCATGGCTTGTTCAACAGGTCTCATTCGCCATACAACGTGGCAATGCTGCGAGCGTGATGGAGACAATTGGGCGCGGTATGGCGCAAAACGGGGTTTAGAAATAGTTATTTTTATTGCTTTTAGGTGTTTAAATTATATTGTTTCTTGATTTATATAAAAACGTTTCAATTTAAGCCTTAATTTATTTTCTGGTAAGTCCAGAATATGGTCGGGTAACTAACTAATTGTAAAAACGTGTAGAGCAGAGTCTCAACTGAGCCCAAAATGTGTGTGGGTAAATGACTTTTGAACCTTATTTAACCTAGTTTTTATACCTAATATACAATTTTTATGTCTAGTGTTAAATTTGTGTACTTACGTCACTTTATTTTACTCAACTTTTTTGTACATACTTAATGTTGGCTAGGCAATGTCTTTATATTATATTTATTGTTTTGGATAAAAAGCTTACTTAAGACACGACAAACGTAAGTAAGTATATAAAATAAAAAGTTACTTAAAGTGTACATTTTATCATTCGTGTTACGCGGTAAAGTGTTTATTAAACGTCGGATTTAGTTTAAGCGGTTCTTAATGGTGTATTATTGTGATAACGTACCTAATAACTTATAAACAGTCATCATTAAATTTGTAGCAATTACGGTGCAGTATAGTAGATATAAAGGATTTTCTACAAAAAAAAATCTAGGGATATCATCAATTAAGGTACATATTATCACTGTTATTAACTCGAGTTAGCTATCCCAGCTAGAATATGTCATACAGATGATTTAAACGCAATAATGCTGCACCGAAATTGCTACAAAATTACACCATACACCAAGCTACACACGAAAAACATAAAAATAGGTAAAACCATACTTGATATGAAGTATCTACCTACTGGCCTGTGGGGCATGAAATGTACTTTTATTTATAACCCGTTGATGGCGACGAAAAGGTAAAATTTTTAGAGGACTAAGAAAATAAATATAGATTATGATCAAAATAAAGCTACTAAAACACCAATAAGTTTACATATCAAAAGAAATTTACCAAAGGACTTATCGTATAGGTACATTTTGCCGGCCCGGCCCGGGATCATGTGTCAATTCCGCAATCTAATTTTAACTTTTATCGAGTAAAGTAATTCTAAGAGTTTCAATTTCAAAAACAAAAGAAATCTCATGTCTTAGGAGTATAGAAAACATTATTTGATATCCGAGTTATGACGTGACGTTTAAACATACCTACACTTGAAATGAACATAATCTAAGCACAATGTATGCAGTGGACATTAGCAAGACCAAAGATAAAATAATTTTTAAGAAAAAAAAACCGACTTCATTTGGTTCCCGGTAAAAGTGAAATTAAGAATTTCTTTGAGTTAGCCAGTTTACTTTTCAAATATCCAATACACCGCACGTGTACGATTGAAAATTGAGGAGCTTTCTTAATGTCCTAGGGCTTCCATCATTACATTTGAAGTATAATCAAACGGAACTCCCTTGTAGACCTTTAAACAAACAAAATAACAATGTGTTAAATTGGATGACAGACTGTAAATTAACGAGCATATTCATTATGCCATCCCTGATTATCAACATCAGGTCCACTCCAGCAAAATGATGGCCACAGTAAGAAAATGCCTAAGCTAATTATGAACACCCTCTAATCACAATTAACCTGCCGTTCAAATTTGAAGAGTCCTCTGAATTCTTCTAGAACTCCATCATCAGAATATAAATCAAATCAAAAAGATGAATGTCACAACTAGGATAATAAGTAGAGCTAGGTTTATTAACCAGTTCCACTTTGCGATCCCTGGTCTTCATCATCAGATCAAGTTCATCAAAATTTTGGCTCCGCCAAAACACTGTTTTAGTTACTTAAGGAAACCCTCAAATCAGAATGCATGTGCCGTTAAAATTTGAGGAGTTCTCTCAATCCCTCATGAAGCCCATCATCAAAATAGAACTATAATCAAATAGGACTATCTTGAAGGTATTTCTTTACAAAGAAAAGATGAATGTCTCAAATCGGATGATAGAGCTGGGAATTAACAAGCAGTTCCACTTTGCCATCCCTGGCATTCATCATCAGGTCCACTCCACCAAATTGATGATGTTCGTAAAGAAATGCTCGAGTGTCTTAAGAAACTACCCAAATCATCATGCATGTGCCTTTCAAATTTGAGGAGTTCCCTCAGTTCCTCATGGATCCCATCATCAGAAATTGATTTTGAAAAAAACGGAAGCAAATCTGGAACCATCTATTTCCAGAAAAAAAAATATTTTTTAAAATCGGACGATAGTCCTGGGAATTACCAAGCAGTTCCACTTTGACATCCCTGGTCTTCATCATCAGGTCCACTCCACCAAATTGATGATGTTCGTAAAGAAATGCTCGAGTGTCGTAAGAAACTACCCAAATCATCATGCATGTGCCTTTCAAATTTGAGGAGTTCCCTCAGTTCCTCATGGATCCCATCATCAGAAATTGTTTTTGAAAAAAACGGGACAATCCTGAAACCATCTATATACAGACAAAAAAATATTTTTTAAAATCGGATCATAGTCCTGAAAATTACGAAGCAGTTCCACTTTGCCAACCCTGGTCTTCATCATCAGGTCCACTCCACCAAATTGATGATTTTCGTAAAGAAATGCTCGAGTTTCTTAAGAAATCACCCAAATCAGAATGCATGTGCCTTTCAAATTTGAGGAGTTCCCTCAGTTCCTCATGGATCCCATCATCAGAAATGGATTTTGAAAAAAACGGGACCAACCAGGAACCGTCTACTTTTAGAAAACAAAAAAAAAATTCAAATCGGTTCAGTAATGACGGAGTTATGAGTGAACATCCATTAAAAAAAATAAAAATAAAAATAAAAAAAATTCAGTCGAATTGAGAACCTCCTCCTTTTGAAATATTGAAGTCGGTTGATAAACATGTGTGCTACACAAAACGAGACTATTAGGTACCTACCTATCTGAGAAGCAGCTCAAGGTTGATTAAACAGCTCCTGCGCAGTCGATAGCTAATAATATAAACAGCGAATAGTACTTGAAGACCTTCGTAAACAAGTTCTTTGAAAAATCAATACGGCAATATGAGTTCTCAACTTCTTGCTTGAAGCCGACTTCAAAAGTTCAAACATATCAATTGGTATTGAATGTAATGAATGATATTATGGTAGAGGTGTATTTTGTGTGCCTTTTGTATACATAAAGGTTGAAAAAAAAAATTTAACCGGGGGGGGGAGTCTCTCCGATAATACTTTGTGGCACATCATGCAAGCCTAAACAAAAAGTCATGCCAGTGTCAACCCATTAAGCCTGATGGGTTGACCAGCCCTAAACAGGACACACACTATTTCCATGACTTTTGTGGCTCCCGTTGAATCTAATTATTCTGGCCACTAAAAAGAAAAACTAGTGCTGTATGTACTAGTATATATTACTAGAGAGGTCGGGAAGTAAGGGGTTGCCGGCCGAATACATATGGACGATAAGCTGATCGTATGATCGTAAAAACCGTCGCCATAGTGACGTTTGTCGTTGGCTACAAGCCAAGATGCTGTGTCACTAAGTTATCACTACATAGTATAAAACAAAGTCGCTTCCCGCTGTCTGTAGGTATGTATGTATGCTCAACGGATTTTAATGCTGATTTTCTTAATAGATAGAGTGATTCAAGAGGAAGTATTATATAGAGATCTGCAGATGTAGTTAAAAGTGTAAATTATACTTATAGGAAATGCTTACATGCGTAATTTAGCTATCGCTATTTGGTCAAAATAAGCCATTGCTCGGTATTGCGTGTGGTGTTGTTGTTGATTGCGCTGTTATCGCATTAGTGACAACGCATTCGGAGCAAAATATGCCCTAATTTGCTGTTTAAATATGTCCATATAGTAACTAATAAGATTCTGCCCGCGACATTGTCTGCTTAGAAGCCGTTAAAATTTTCAACCCTCGTAAGGGATGAATTTCAAAATTTTCATCCTTAGTGGAGTAGGTATATATATGTAAGTATACTTATATAAATTTACCAAACTATCGCTAACTTAGTTTGATACAAAACAATCATAGGTACCTACCTATGATTGTTTTGTATCAAACTAAGTACCTACTTAAAGTCTACCGGGTGTGGCCTATAATAGGAGCAATAAATTTAATCGTAGAACTCCCCAAACAGAACAACGTTTGCTCAGCGACTTATAAAAATAACGTGTGTTTTGGTTTTTATTACATTTTCAAGTTATAAGACGCAATGTACTTAGCTACTGCGAATTAAACAACAATTTTTGTACTGTGACAGACGTCAATTAGACTAATGTTAATGTACTTGAAAATACTATTTAGTTTGTATGAAAACGTGAATATCTACAGAGTACATAATTTTTAAAAGGTGTTGAACAACAGTTGTTAGGTTTACGATTACCTACGATTCAATTTATTGCTCCACACCCGGTATAAAAGCTGTGGAATTGATTGTACCATGTAAAATTAGCCGTCATCTCTTCGATAAAAACAAAGCAATACTTTGACATGTATCATGAAAGTTTGTTCTGTCATTACGGAGACGTTTCAATATTGCTAAAACACGCAGTAGGTACGTACCATCTCGTACAGGTATTTATAATAAACAACTACCCGACAATTTAAAAAATATTAAAGATGACATGGTATTTCACTCGAAATTAAAAAAATGGCTAACAAAAGAAGCATTTTATGACATGCTAGAATATGACAATTATTTAATTAAATTGAATGCGAATCCTAATAATTATGCCTAATCTTAAATTTTAATTTTATATAAGGTGTTATTTTAATCTTTAATTGTAATTTACATGATTTATTTGACATTCCTATTTCATTTTAAAATTATTTTTGACATGTAAAATTGTGTAATTTTATGAATAAGTGAATATGAATATGAACATATGCATATCGTTACCGCGGCAGCAAATACGACAGTACTGAATGATTACAAAAAAACAGTCAAAGACAGACACGACATTTGTATAGAGAAACGTTTATACCTACGACTTTAAAATGTATAATTATTTTATTGAATATCAATGCTATCTTACCTCCGTGCTTGACTTGATCAGTACTTTAAAAAATTACCTATTAGGTACGCAACCTCATTCACTTTAGACATTTGTCATTTTTGATTGATTTGTATTTGTAACAACATAATTCAATAGAAGTAGTGCTTTTTAAAATGTCTTGAAGGAAAACAACATGTAATGAATTTGTGGAGTTGTTCATACAAGATTATCCCGAATTATAGGCTCACGATACAGAACTATTTTGCTCGAACTGCAATGTTAGTTTTTGTAAAACAAAATCTTCTTTGAAACGTCATTTTAACTCGGAAAGAAACACTTCTCTCAAAAAAGATTTTAGGTTGGAACTGACAAAATTTCTAGTAAACTGTAACATACCGTGGTCTCAGATAGAGAATCCTATATTTATTTGAAAAAACTGTTGAGGTTCCTTCAGAATGTTTGTTGAGGCAGACTTAGGTAAATGAATTATACAACGAAGAGATGGAAAAAAATAGAGCCGAATTAAAAGACACGTATATATATATATGTAGCTAAGTGTTGATGAAACTACAGATGCTAGAGGTCGCCAAATCGCTAATGTGATAGTAGGTGCAATGCTTGAAGGTGATGTTGGAACTCCACACGTGCTGTCAAGCAAATGTTTGAAAAAAACAAACAATATCAGTATAACTAATACTGTAAAAAGTGCCCCGGATGATTTGTGGGGCCCTGGCCACAATAAGCATGATATAAGGTGTTGTTGTTATTTACTGATGGTGTGGGGTACCTATATGTTAAAAGCTGGCAGAAATTTGAAAACAATTTTTCCAAACATTGTCCATGTTACATGTTTAGCCCGTGCTCTTAATAGAGTTGCTGATCGAGTTCGTGTTCTTTTTCCAGAAGTTAACCGATTCATTTCAAATGTAAAGAAAGTGTTTCGCAAATCTCCGAAAAGAGTAAGAGCATTAAGAGAAATGTTTAATGGAATTCCTTTGCCTCCAAACCCAACAATTATTCGTTGGGGAACATGGATCGAGGCTGCTACTTACTATTTTATCAAATATAAATTTTGATCAAATAAAAAGCGTTATAGGCACATTTCGTAATTCCGACGCGCAGTGTATCGCCAAAGCAAAAAAATCTTTTCATCTCTCATGCTCTGAAAGTGGCTTGTTGTTTATCTATGAAGCGGGTGGAAAACGATGCATGGCGGCCCTAGGGTCGCAAACTAATATATTCCTCTTGGTTCTCGACTTGTACGCACCAAGCAGAACAAAGTGTCAACAATATTCTTATTTACTCACCCCAGAAACAAATCCCCGGGTATAGTTCTTTCGCTCAAAATATTGGAATTTATAGTAACGATTATCATACGTAAAGATGTGAATTCGTGAATAAATTCTAATGTTTCGGATCGAAAGTAAGTATCTCATTGGTTCTATTTAGCGGTGACAAGAAGCAATAAACCTAAAAAGTTTATTTTTTAAACTTTAATATGTTCAGGTAAGCAATGGCAATAAGTTATACAGCCACACATTAATTCATATTAACTTATTTATGCAAAATACAAAATATTAGTCATAGAATTAGAACAACCCAACTCTGTTTGTAGAAACGCGCGGCAAATTTAAAATATCGTAGTGAGCAACACTGTATTTAAATTAGTTATTCGAAAATTGTATATAATTAGGTATAATAATAGGTACATCTAATATATGTCTTATCTGTGGCACGTAAGTTAAAAAGCTTGCTTGTTATTGTTGTTTACAAATTTTAGTTTTCGATTTCTAAAGCAATATCTGATATCAACATTCAACAATGTAATTCAAGAAATATAGCAGCAAATACTCAATACAATACCCAGGGTAACATTATTTGATGGTATGTGATGTTTGTTTTGGGATATTTTTAGGTTAGGTTTTAGGTTTTCAAAGTTTTGTACTGCAAACATTCATATATGAATATCGAATGAAGTTCTTTCTTAATTTTAGTATCAAATTAAATGATAAACTCGAAAAAAGCTTCTGAATGGAGTCCGAGAAAACCGATTTTAAGTTTATCATCCGCTCAAGGCAATTGCTGAAGAATTTTTTGAATTTATTAACACCACTTTTCAAGTACAATAGAAAGTTAACCTGAATAAATGATAGATAAGAAGAAAGAATATCATTTCGATAGTAAAAATTGAAACAAAGTTACCAGTGATAAGACAAAATACGTATATTATGCCGTTGTTGTGTTAAATATTCTACACTTTTGTAATGATAACCTGTAAGAAAACTTGACGGAATTCAAGTTTTCTTAAAGAAGTTAAAGGAGTAGTTTAAGCCAAGTTATTTTTTTACTTTCCTGGCATTCGAAATGAAAAGTAGAGTGTTTTACCGACTCGCACTATTGGCGCTCTCACTTCGTTCGAGCGCCAAACTACCTCGTCGGAAATGGGTGCCTTTCGTGCAAAAGTTCGAAGAGACTTAAATTTTATAGCAAAGTAAATTCAAGTAATTCCAGATGCTATAAATAAACTGCAGTAAATAAATAAATCTATCTCTCAGTGAAAGTTTGACCATAGTACAAAATATATACAAACATATATCTAAATTAATTTTGAATGAAGATGGGAAACAGATTTAAAAAAAGTTAAAAATGGTTTTGCAGAAAAATGCCGGATATGTCGTTCTACATTTGATTACTTCCGTCGTTCTAAATATGCACCAATTACAACAGTTGCAATCGAAAGATCATTTAGCCAATTAAAATGGATTTATACTGCACGACGCCGCAGATTAATAGTAGAAATCATAGAGTTTTTTTTTCGTCATACGAGTATATTACGAAAATTACTTAAGATCAACAAAAAGTAAATAAAGTTATATTAAACTAAAACATGGATATTTATTTAAATTGATAATTATGTCGATTCCAGGTTATTATTTACTAACAGAGTGTAAAGCAAGATTAATTATCCTTATGAAGCACAAACTTCGTGCTAGTTATGATGAACTTCTTGGAGGCTTATGATATGTGATGATGAACTCCTAGCCGATTTCGTATGATATGTAGGCTATTTCTAAATCAGGTAAATTTTAAATTTTAATGTTGGGGCACGAGCGCGGCGCGGTGCGTCAGGTGCGTGCATTTGGTTTCAACGGCGAGATAAGAGATTTTTTTACACCAGAGGGCGCTTTTGCGTAGCGCACCGGACAGGCGTTGGGAATCAACATAAACTCAAAACACTGGTCCAACATATAAATACAAGGGATCTTTATTAATTCCAAATTGTGTTGTCTTGTATGTAAGCAATAATTCCTACTCACCTACTACGAAAAAAAGTAAGAACTACAATTAATTCAATCTAATCTGTTCCCACGACGGAACAATGTCAAAACTTGAATGTTAGAAAAGTATGCAAAGTATTCCCGAAAGTCGCAATGGCGGGCGATATATTTGCGCTTAGAACGCATCATGAAGATTCATGATATGTGTGTATAAAAAGCAGTGTATGTAATTGTATACAATCAGGCATGAAAACTCGAGTGTGGGTTTATGAAACGAGGCGTCAGCCGAGTTTCATAATAACATCACACGAGTGTTCATTATATACAATCACATAAACTTAGTAGTTTAAGTCTATAAAAGGAGGGGAAAGCGTTCTGAATACTTATCGTTTTAAATATCTACTTCTTTAATTTTAATATCTTTTGAAAATAACTTGAAAACCACTAGAGTAAACAATTCAATATTCTATTGTAAGAATGAAGTACTAAAAACGTAATTCAGTATACACAGTTAATAATTTAAGGTACAATGCCTCAAGGACCTACTTTAGGTTTAAGGTAGGTAGAGGTAGGTAGTTAGGTAAGTTACACTTACTGTATATATTTCGAAAATAAATGTTTATTATTAAATATCAAGCTGAATTTACATACACAGACTGTTTCAGAATAAAGATAAATAAAGATAAAATAGTCTGTGAAGAAATCATTGACGAGCAGAGCAGTTCAATGGTATATTTAGAAAGGGTTAGAACTTAGTTTGATGTTACATTCTTCTAGAAACATACTATTTTAGAACCAGACACTAGTGCTTTATTAACTGAAAATGTATATTTTTAGGGTTCTGTACCTCAAAAGGAAAAAAACGGAACCCTTATAGGATCACTTTGTTGTCCGTTCGTCCGTCCGTCTGTCGGTCAAGACCCTTTATCTCGGGAGTGCGTGGAGGTATCGCGTTGAAATTTTAACTATATACTAAGGTCTATGGTCCCTTGAAACCGTATTCCACGTGAATATTTTTTTAAGTTACAGAGTTAAAATTTCGTTTATAGACTCTTTGATACTATACAAGAAAAGTATATTTAGCATTATTTTTAATCATTTTTATGATGTACGGAACCCTCGGTGGGCGAGTCTGAATAGCACTTGGCCGGTTTTTTTACTTCTGGAGCGATTATATCCGAAAACATAAACTTTATCAAAAAGTTTTATTAGCAAACCCCTATTCTTTTTAAATACCACCTATCCAACGATGCCTCACAATTTAGGGTTGAAACGAAAAAAAACACAGCTCCAACTTTACGTATATGGGACGGTAAAATACTATTTCACCTCAGCAGCTCGAAAAGGCTTACTTTGATATGCGAAACCAGTGAGCAAAATGCGATTTTGCTGCGAGCGTGAGGAAAATAAACGTCAGATTGACAATGTTCAGTCAAGACATGCAACTTTTTAATTAAATGGCATCCTGGCCCATTCAGCCAGATGAGGCCAATTTTCTAACAATGAGGACTACCGCGAGTGAATTTGTTGTTTTTAATTTAAGTCGTGCTTATTTCGAAAATATGCACTTTTAGAGGAATCATTACATAGAAATATATTAAATACTAAAAAAATATTACTTTGGCTATAAAATAAGCTTTAAATTGAAAGTGTAAAATAACACAGCCCTAATTTAACGTAAATTTAGAGGTTATATAAAATAGTTAGAATTTTTCATTAATGTCCATGTTAAAAGAGGTACATTCAGTACCTCTTTTAACATGGACATTAATGAAAAATAATCAATTCTAATATTGGTTTCGCGCCATACTAACTCAAACTAATGGCGCTTGACAAGGACCCACGCAGGAGTGGCGCCGCCTGGTGAGCAAAAATACGGTAGTCCTCATTAGATTATATCGTTCATACAATCACATCAAAGCCAATTTGATTGACCTGTCTGTACGGACATGTCTAGACGGTGCGTTTTGTCGGGCCCGTCCCGTCGTACCCTACTATGCAATACAGGAATAGGCAATGTGAGATGAAGGAAGTGCACGAAGGACGATGGCAGTGACGGCTTGCGATAAATCGCCCCGTGTAATATCATGTTTAAACAGAGCCAGAACCACGTTCAAAAACTCGTACGTTTTCATTTTTAAATATCTCTCACTTTAAAATTTTATGATTTATATTTTATATTTATAAGTATAATATTAACCATTTGTTGATTCACGTTTCCTCACGTGTAAATCTGTAGTAAAATAATTTCTACAATTTACCATTTACGTTGTTGTGAACGATATGTAGTATCCGAACGCGATTAAAAATAATAAAGTGTTTCGGCTGTCATCCTCAATTTGAAAATTTCCTCAATAGCTTCTCTTTTGAATTGCTTTAAAGATAAAAGTTATCTGAACTGAAAACATGAGTGATACTAGTAGTGATAGTGATGAAGCTACGGCAACACCCGAAGAATTGAAAGAAGCGGTCAAAAACGCCGAATTAAGTTTCCTCCCGGCCAAATCGCGGGTAAAGGTAATACTTTGTTGGTTGTTAATAAGGACGCAAATGCCATAAAGATTCATTTGAAATCTAACCTCATGTTCTTAAATTTAGTAAGAGGTAATATTTTGTATTCTTAAATTAATAAAGTAGTATTCTAAAATTAATAAAGCCTTCCTGTCCGTTCATTTTGGTTTTAATTTATTTTTCTTCCTGCTGAGGTGAAAAGTTGTATGTTCAACTCGAGACCAAAGTTATTTGCATCTCGTGCCTTTGAGTCCTTCACTACGCTCAAGATTCTACATTAGAATCACTCGCTACGCTCGTGATTCTATTATAGAATCTTTCGCTTGCTCAGGACTCAAAATTGGCACTCAGAACAAATACGAACTTTGCTCTCTTGTTGTACAAATAACTATTCCCACTATTTATTGTACCACTTTGTCGGCATGATTATTGTACATTCATACCAAATTACAGCTTTCTACTACTAACGGTCACTGAGCTAAGACGCGGACGGACGGACAGGTAGACAGACATGGCGAAACTATAAGACTTGAATTTGACTACGGAACCCTAAAAACGAGACGTGACTTCTATCTTAGTTGCAAGAAAAACTCTATAATATTGTCGACCATTAGCGACAAAATTCAATTTAATTCAAATAGGAACAGTCATATGTAGATTTCACATACACAACAGCATAAAGTTCTGTAGAATATCGAAAAATGTGCTTTTTTAAACCATGTGACCATGACCATTTAACTATATATATTTTTTTCAAAATCCGGCTCTTGTAGGTCAAGATAAAAGATTGATGAACTTTGTAATTGTGCTTATAGTATTCGTGGCGGAATATCGAGTCTGAACTCTTAAAAAACCGTCGATTTCCGCGTGGAGCCCCTTAAGCGTTACAAAAACTAATAAACATATATTTTTTAAAGTTGTTTATTATTAAACTAATGGTTAAACATTGTTGATATCTAAAACCACGGCTTCATGGTTTATTTAGTGGTTGTAAAACACACTGCGGCTGGCAGCTCCTAGCCTTTAGTCCAAAATATCTGGGAAGACACCGGTATTTTTCTCGGAAAACCGAGGCAAACAAATGCTTTTTTATTTTGGGCTATATTTATATCCAGGATCATACGAGTGGTTATATTATTGGATGTCAGTATTGAACATATTGATGTCTATTTTACCGAAAAATTTAAATAAAAGATGACCGATGAACTTGTTATTTAGTAGGCCATTAATGTAATTACTTACATGGAAAGTTATTAAATTACCAAACACCGGAAAAATCGATAACAACTAAGGACCACTTGCATAATATAGGGTCAACTAACTAACCTAGAGTTAGCTAGTAAAACCCCAACTTTATAATTCCTTAACTCCGTGTTAGCGGCTCACTCTGGGCCACCCAGAGTAAGCCGCTAACAAGTGGCGCTATACCAAAAAAATATATGTATTTATTTCGGGAAAATAAACAAATACATAACATTTATATATTTTATTTACAGCCCAAACACAAAATATAAACATACCTGAAGTAGACTGCAGTCTGGTGTACGTAGTATCTATGAACACAACAAGATTAGAGTCCTCGGCACTTATATTATCTTTGCCGGTTTCGACGTCCATCTTCGCAGAACATTCACGTTTAAGTAGCTCCTGACCGGACAAGCTGGTTATTGTGTACTTGTGGGATTGAATAATCACTGGGAGGAGTGTGGCTGCGACGCAGAGTACGCGACACGACTTGAATCCAGTCGCCAGTCGATGCACGCTTAGCCCCACTCGTGAGCTGCATCAAGCGCGAGACTTTCACCCACCCGATTCCACTATCGCAACAAAACTTAGCCTTTGACGCTCCATCTGTCATTAACGCAATCGAAGTGATAATAGTGATAATTAAAAGATATTAGTTAATCTATTGCAGTAATGCTCGCATTATGTAGGTACCCTATTTATTTAAATCACGTCGGTGGTAAACAAGTATACGGTCCGCAGTAAGCAGTTACCGTAGCCTACGAAATTTTAGTGGAAACAAGAGACAATAATTTATGAAGGTAAACTTGGATTTGATGTATTGACAAGCGACGGGATAAGTCCAGATTTTCACAGCCAATACAATGCTTCGCGGACACTCTGGGAAGTTACCACGACCAATACAACACTACTTAAATTTGTACGATCACTTGCAAAGTAAATAGAGTCAGACCAAGCTAATTCTGCGTCGATTTTGATGTACAGGTAACAGACTGCGCAAGTGTTATTTTAAATGTCAAACTTCTATGAAATTATGACTTAACACTTTCACTGTCTTTCCAATCAAAATCGACTTAGCTTGTAGTCGGACCCTAGTTATGTTATTTGCCTGTCTTTCACTTCACGGAACAATGTTGTTACAGATTTGAGAGGTGGAAATGTCGGTCACTACGCATAACCAATTAAAATGCAAATTGCCTTATACGCATAATGCCAACGCGAGTAAATAAAGGATGACTCACGTAGATCGGGCCGAAAGTGTCACGTAACGTCCGAGGGCTCCGAACTATCACGTGACACTTGTATAGGAATTGACAGATCGGGCACGGCCCGGCCCGTCCCGGCCCGGTCTACTGTGAGTCATCCTTAAATCGCAAAAGTACCAACTCAAAATGTTACATAATATGCGTATTGACAAAAGACATAATCGTTAAGTATCGTCAGATGCTCTAAGGGAAAACTGCATGGAATGAGGACTACCGTATTTTTGCTCACCAGGCGGCGCCACTCATGCGTGGGTCCTTGTCAAGCGCTATTAGTATGAGTTTGTATGGCGCGAAACCAATATTGTAATTGATTATTTTACATTAATGTCCATGTTAAAAGAGGTACATTAGTGTCGAACTATTTTTCAGTGATTTCTAGATTCCGTGGTTTTGAAATTTAGAGGGGTAATACGTTTTTGTGTGATAATATTTCATAAAAGTAATTCGTACTATGTTTACAAAGAAATATACTTCTTTAATAGTTTAACCTGGTCAAAATCAAGTAATTATATGACAATATTGGGACTAAAGAAGCCTATGAAATACGGATGATAACAGAAAATCATAATAATTAAATAAATTTTCATATTATTTTGTACTTATTTCAATACTAAAAACTTCTGACTCTTTTCTTTTGGCATTTGTATTATTGATTATTTACTTTTTTAGTTGGTTATAGTTTGATAACAATAATATTTTTGACGAATAGAAACGTATAACATTTAAAACTTTCGCGATTTAAACACATATTTAAACAACGTCGGTAAATAAGGTAAACAAATTAATTCGCGTTAGACCCGTTTAATTATTATGTTTAAATATGAATAGAAACGTGTTTATATAAACTAACCTCTAAATTTACGGTTATTTACGATTACGGCCGTGATATTTTACACTTTCAATTTAACGCTTATTTTATCGCCAAATTTATATTTTTCAGTATTTAATATATTCCTAAATTATAATTCCTCTAAAAGTGTATATTTTTCGAAAGGAACACTACTTAAACTAAAAACTAATGAGAAATGTACTGAAAATTACATATAAGTACTTAACCTCTTTTCGTAGCACCTACGGTCCGCTAGCGCCTCTAGCGGCGAATTCACTTATCTCTCAATTAGGACCCCAGCGGTTTTACTTAGTAATCATAAAATATATGTTCAGTCAAGTGCAAAAATATGGTTCGACATAATCGACTCATAAATATGGTACTACGCTCTTATTACACCGGCATAAGGTGCTATGGGACATATTTTTGAGTTAGATGTGCACCACCATATTTTTACACTTGACTGTTCATTATATTACACCGAAAGGTGTATTTTGTGTACCGCTACTTAGTTTTGCGTATAATCTGTATATCATTACTTCACGCGTCCCGAGATATCTTGCCACGAACCGTAGGCGAGTATGACGTATCCGCACGTGTATCAAACGACATTTTTTAATACAGACGGTATGGTATGGCACGTGAGTAAATAAAATTATCCAAAAAGAATTTTAATTTATAATACTTATAAATAAGAAGTTTTATTGATAATTATATATCAATAGCTTATGGGTATATTTTCGACACAACTCGCTGCGTTTTTTAGTTAACAACAGCGACTTGAAATTTATCTAATAAAGAGATCAAATGCATAGAATTTCTTACAAGTTCTCACTATTAACGTGAAGTCTTTTACCCACTTTACCTACCTTATTTTTTCACCTACATTTTATTTTTCACTTTTGTAGTCATTTTCATTGTTTGCTAAAAAGTTTTTCCTAAAAAATATTTTAGATGAGAAATCATTTTTTGAGGGTAAATTATTAAAAATACGCGATTTTCTGCGATTGCCATACAGGACGAAGCTATGCGAAGGTTGCTGTAATGCTCTCCCCTTGGCGATCCTCGAAGTAATGTCGCCTTCTGTCCCTTCAGCTTCCGACACTACACTGCCGAGGCATTGTCGTGGATTGTCTCCATTTCCTCTATGCCAATGAGCAACGGCAAAGAACTTGCTGTTCCGCACCTCATATCCTCGGTTTTCCGGGTGTTGATTTTCTAGTCCCGTTTTCCAGTCACCAGGCAACTCTCAGTCACCAGGCTGACCAGATGTCCCTCAGAAAACTACCTCGTCAGCTGTAGGAGGAGACACATCGATTTCCAGGCTTTGTGCGGGCAAGCTGGCAAAAGTCGCAGGTGTAACGGGATCGTTCGGGACTTAGAAGATCTCCTCAAAGTGCTCCCGGTAGCAATAAAGCTGTCCCTCCGATGTCGCAATTAACTGTTCTCTCTTGTCTTTTAAAGGCTTTTTCTTTTCTGTTTCCGATTCCCGGCCAAGGTCTTAGTCACCTTGTAATCTCCTTTAGAGTGCTGGAGTTGGCAGGGCGTTGGGTGCAATCCGCAACCCCATCAGCCCATACTCGCCGGTCATGACGAGCACTGCGGTAGATTTTTCTGCGAAACTGTCTGTATTAGAGCCTCCGGTCTTCGCGCATTACCACATCACTGGTTGCCAGGGGTTGAAGATAGAGCTCGCGCCTTTCTTCGCGTGTGTGCCTTTGTGCCTTTGACAGCCGCCATTGTCTTGGCATTGAGGTCTTCTTTGCAACATCACAAAGAGAAATCACACGCCGTTCTCCCGCATACCCCTTCATCTTCCTTCCCGGAGTACAGAAAAGTCCTCTGGACGTCCTCAGTTCTCCGAACTGTCTATCTACACCGGATTTTTATTAACTTTAATTTTAAGGGTGTATTCCTTAGCGTAAATTAAGTTAATTTCTCAATATAGCCTAAGTTACGAGTATCATACAATATAGGGTGTGAGAAATTAAAATGCCTTTTTATAATGTCTTAGGTTTATATTCCCCTTGTGTACAGTTGTTTTTACAAAAATAAAAAAATGTATACTCAAAAATGATATAAATCTCTCTTCTACAATATTTACAATAATTATGGCTGTACCTACTAATACATTTATTTATCATGTCATGAAGTTCCGTCACATCTGAATTTTTTCTTTTTAAATGACCTATTTACACGAAATTAACCAATTACTACCTTCAAATTTCAAAGTTTAAAGTACAGTGCGACAGGACAAGGTAGAAATTAAAAAGTGTCACTGTACGTACGTAGTGGGCAAAAGTGATAAACAATGGTATCTTGTAGTACTTCACTTTTGTCTGTTAGTTGACAAAAAGCGTGAAAATAATAAAATCTTCTTACCATCTTCTTACATATATTTCTCAAATTAACTGACATGTTTTACTGACGACCTTTAATGGCATGTTAGACCAAAATAATTGTATTTATGTATATTTCTTGAGAGTTTTAAATATAATAGAAATTAAAACTAAGTTGCCCCTACATGACTAGGCTAAACTCCTTAGAAGAAAACAATATTGAGTTATCAGTCACCTTGACATCGACTTGACTACTGGCGAGTACTTGGCATAGCACTTGGCGAGCAAGATTGACGGACTATATATATTACTATATACATTGGAATGTCAACTTACTGAATGTCAATTTCTCCAACGAACTAATGTAAAAACGTGCGGAGCGGAAAAAGCGCCGAAATTTTAAAACGTAATAACCTTTTTGTACCATTCGGGGTCGAAACACTTGGTCCATGGGGTCCCAGCGGGCGCAAGTTTTTCGTAGAAATCGCGAAACGTCTGGTTGATGTTACTGGTGACCGAAGAGCTGGTCGCTTCCTCGCACAACGTATTAGCATTGCGATACAACGAAGAAATGCCGCTAGCATCCTAGGTACAATGCCTCAAGGACCTCATTTTAAATTTAAGGTAGGTAGAGGTAGGTAGCTAGGTAAGTTACACTTACTGTATATATTTTAAAAATAAATGTTCCTTATGATTTACTGATAATTCAATTTCCACCAGTCAGCATCAGATATATCAGAGAGGCCAAGGTGGCCATAAATATCCACACACCTGTATTGTCAAAGCGTTAAAGTGTATGTTCAGATATTTTTGAGTACCTTGTCCACTTCGCTTAATACTATTACAACTAAAATGGAGATAGGTAGGTAAAAAAAAATTGACTCAACGTTTCTACACAGTCAGCGACGAGGCTGTTGACCAAAGTGACCTTGCTGGTTTCCGGCAAAATCGGTTTAATATGATCACATGTTGAACGAGCCCTGTGGAGGGACCAATGCTTGTAAGTTTTCATAAAAGTTTTACAGGGGATTATATGATATTCATTATAATTATTGAAACCATTTGGGAGTCCGATTCATACTTGTTACATAGTTTTTTTATGTAAACCTTTTCCGTAGTATAAGGCCCATTTTGATGGCACGGAGTCAATGACTGAACAAAAAACAGTTCATAGTCATTGTTAATACAATTGCATAATGAGCTTACTTAAACCATTAACACATCATGGATATATAAAACATAATTATGTAATCCTGCGAAACAAAACTACGTGATTCCATTTCTCATACACACGTGTTCAATTATCAGATTTTAATCAATCACCGTTCGCTCACGAATTTTGAATGCATAGCATATTATACTCCTCTCCTTGTCCGAGACGGGTTTAACAGTGTAGTCACGCCGCTGTACAGCGCCTTAGTCACTATTTCAAAGCTAAAAAAAAAAAAACAAAACAAAACGCCTTCGCTCTGACAGGTCTGTGGTAAATCGTTTATTTCCCGCTAAAGCGGCGTCATTCGTTTCGTTATGTTGGTACAACATCGTAGGATTTGGTTTGCGCAAACTTGCTTTGCTTAATCTGTTAAAACTTTAAATAAAAAACGATTTCTCGCGAAAAGTTTTCACTGCGTTGGGTGTGTCGTGATTAGTTTGTTGCGTTATTATATTACCCATCAAAATGTCGAAACGAAAGACTGAGGAAAGTGAAGAAGATTACCTAAAGAGAAAAATGAAACGATACAAGAAGAAATTGGATAAACTTTCTGCGAATCTACAAGATGCTGCCGTGGAACCACAAAATGACGCCGAGATAGAACTGGGCACAGGTATGCTATTGGACATTACCTATATACAAAAATATTATTTCACTTTAAACATTTGGGTTAAGATTTAGCTAGCTACTATACTAATCTCCATAACTTAATTATATTTCAAGTTAGCGCTACCACATAGCGGGTAGACCTTGCATATTCTTTTTCTTAAAAAAGTTGTGTGTATGCATAGTGCTATCACTTGGCGGATAGACTGCTATACATATTAAGCTACATATTAATATCATGAAGTGCTATCATAAAACGGATAGACATATATCTTAAACAGATATCATTATAACAATAATAAGCGCTATCACTCAGCGGATAGACAGTTTTAGGTTTACCCTTTTGTGGTAAGAGTAGCCTGACCTGACAGAGCTCTATAAATTTCAGACAAGAATACAAGACCACCAGAGGACAACGAGCTACCAGAGAATGATGTACTGCTAGAAGACAACGAGTTACCTGAGGAATACCTTCAAGCCCTTGGTAGTGAAGGGGAAGAGAAAGAGGAGCGAGGACAAGACATACGGCCAGAGCTAGCCAACCGGTGGACAAAATTGATGTGTGCTGGACTGGGAAAGGAAGCATTAGACAGTATTTTTAAGAAATACCCAATTCCATCCAACTTTGATAGTGCTGTAGCCCCGAAGATCAATCCAGAGATCTTCGCATCTCTCTCAGACATCACAATTAAGAGAGATAAAAGGATAATACAACGTCAAAATTTGACAGGTAAAGTAATGTGTGCTCTGGGGAAGACCCTGACAAGTGTTATGAAGGGTGAGATTAATGCAAAGATCATTATAGAGCAGGTAAATGATGCAGCTAAATTATGTGCTGAGATATTTTTCCAAGATTCCTCCTCAAGAAAATTCTTTTCCCTCGCTGGAGCAAACCAAACAATTAAGGATGCCGTTCGCGACTCAAAGACTGATGCATTCCTGTTTGGAACAGACTGTGCAGAAAACATTAAAGCAGCTCAGGCCATTAAGAAAACTGGGTCTCAAATTAAAGCTTCTGACCCCCCGCCTCAACATAGTACTGCACCAAGTGTCCACTCAAAACCCGGCAAACAACAGGCTAACACCAAGAAGCAGGGAAACTGGCGGGGCCCGCCACAACAATATCATCAGCGGGCTCGTGGCGGGCATCGTGCACCTCCGGCACGGAAACACCATCCACAGCAACGGGATCTGAAGCGGGGTCACCGGTCCCGTCACACATACCGCCGTTAGAACAGCAGGTACATGCGGGTAGGCTGAAACAATTTTTTAGTAATTGGCTTGAGCTCACTGGAGACCAAGTTATATTAGACTGGGTCCAGGGTTATGAAATCCCATTTAGTCAGACACCTCCTCCATATCTATCAGCTCATCAAGAGTGGTCTAAGAAAGAGACCTTGCTAATAAATAAAGAAATAAGTAAACTTAAAGCTCTTGGTGCAATTTCACTATGCTCTTATAGTGAAGATCAATTTACATCTCCAATATTTTTAGTTCCAAAAAGCAATGGTTCATACAGATTTATTTTAAATTTAAAACATTTAAATGAATACATCACTACAGAGCACTTTAAATTAGAAGATATAAGAACAGCAACCAAACTAATGACTAAGGATTGTTACATGTCAACTGTGGATCTCAAGGAAGCTTATTTTTCTGTGCCCATCTCAGAAAAGTCAAAAAAATATCTGCGATTTGTATTTAGGGGACAATTGTACCAATTTAATGCACTACCCTATGGGCTGTGCACCGCCCCGTTTGTATTTACAAAGTTGATGAGACCCTTGACTACTTATTTGAGACAAAATAATATCATACTAACCTGCTACTTAGATGATATTTTAATTATCGGTGAGTCGGAATTAATATGTAAAGCCAGTATTACATTAACTTGTAAATTATTACAAGATTTGGGTTTTGTGATAAATTCTGAGAAAAGTGTACTTTTACCACAAAAAACCTGTAAGTTCTTAGGGTTTACTTTAAATTCAACTGATTTATCAATAGCAGTTCCTGAACAAAAACAGCTGTCAATAATAGAAAAAATTGAGAATTTTCACAAAAAGAAACATTGCAGTATTCGAGATTTCTCCCAACTCTTGGGGTCTCTTAGCTCCATTGCCCCAGCTGTTCCTTACGGTTGGGTTTATACTAAGTTACTGGAAAGAGAAAAATATTTAGCATTACTACAAAATAATGAAGATTATGACGCAGTCATAACAATCCCCCACTCTGTAACCCCAGAACTCAATTGGTGGTGTAAGAATATTGACAATCCTAACTTAATTAAACAACATATTTTTTCTCTAGAAATACATACAGATGCCTCCCTTACGGGTTGGGGCGCAGTGTGTCAAGGACAAAAAGCGTCAGGATCCTGGTCACACTTAGAAAAAGAAAATCATATAATTTTTTTAGAGTTAAAGGCAGCATTTTTAGGTATAAAGTGTTTTACAAAAAGTTTAAGTAACTGTGAGATACTGTTAAGAATTGACAATACTACAGCTGTAGCTTATATTAACAAATGCGGAGGGATTCAGTTTCCTCATCTTAACAATATAACCAGAGAGATATGGCAATACTGTGAAAGGAAAAACATCTGGATTTATTCATCATATATTAACACCAAAGATAACTTTGAAGCTGATAGAGAGTCTAGGAAAGTTAACATAGAGTGGGAACTTTGTAATAAAGCATATTCAAAAATTGTTAGCAAATATGGTACACCAGAAATTGATTTATTTGCTTCTAGAATTAACTCTAAATGTGAGAAGTTTATATCATGGAAGTGTGACCCTGAAGCATTTGCAATAGATGCTTTCACCCTTAATTGGAATAAATATTTCTTTTATGCCTTTCCTCCCTTCTCACTAGTACTTAAATGTATTCATAAAATCCAGACTGACAAAGCCACTGGCATTCTTGTGTTTCCGTACTGGCCATCCCAACCATGGTTTCCACTAATTAAAACGCTTATTGTGGGCAACCTCTTGAAGTTCAACCCTAACAAAAATCTGTTATCGTCTCCTTTCAGACAAATTCATCCACTGCACCGTCAGCTTACCCTGGCTGCAGGACTGCTATCAGGCAGGCGTACGTGAGACGCGGAGCCCCAGCGTCAGCGCTCCAAATAATGTTGAACTCTCTGTCATCTAACACTATAAGACAGTATGACTCACCATTAAAACTGTGGTGGAATTTTTGTATGAATCATAATTTAAATACCTATGAGGCATCAGTCCCATACATTCTTAAATTCCTAAGTGAATGCTTTGAAAGAGGAGCATCTTATGGAACCTTAAATTCAACTAGGTCAGCTCTGTCCTTAATAATGGGCCCTAAAGTTGGGTCTGACGATAGAGTAAAGAGATTTATGAAGGGTGTATTTAGATCGAAACCATCTAAACCTAAATACGATGTAACCTGGGACCCAGAAATAGTTTTAAATTACTTAACCAGTTTACCTACGGCAGAAATCTGTTTAGAGAAACTGACTAAAAAGTTAGTTACACTTTTAGCATTAACTACAGGACATAGGGTACAAACTCTATCAGCAATTTCGTTAGATAAAATAGTTTTTTCTGATAACATGGTTAACATTTTCATACCAGACATTATAAAAACCACTAGAAGGGGTGCCACACAACCACTGTTTCAATTGAAATCATACATAAATAATTTAGAAATCTGCCCAGTCAGAACCTTAAGGACTTACATAGAAGCGACAGATACTCTACGAACAAGTCATAATAAATTAATACTTACCTTTAAGAGACCGCATCATCCGGCGTCTACGCAAAGCTTAAGTCGCTGGATAAAAAGTACCTTACATGAGGCAGGGATTGATGTGAATATATTTACAGCTCACTCTACAAGGCATGCTTCCACTTCTGCCGCTCTCAGATCAGGTGTATCCATTGATCAAATACGAAAAACTGCAGGATGGTCTGGGAATTCCGCTACCTTTGCAAGGCATTATAATAGACCAACGGAACGCTCCTTAGTGTCGTTTAGCCATGCAGTTTTAAATACGACCTTATTGTAATTACACTAAGGTCGCTTAGTTAAGTCCTAATGTAACATGCATAAAGTACAATGTGCCATATTGTCTCGTAAGTAATATTAGTATGAATGTAAGCAGACTGATTAATACATAATTTGAATTTGTTAAAGAGTTATTTTAGAAGTCTATTTTCTGTTAATTATTCAAGAAGAATAAACGTTTATGTTATCTGATCCTAAACTGTTTGTTCATTCACAACCCTCACTTTAAACATCTACACTGTTAAACCCGTCTCGGACAAGGAGAGGAGTATAATTATATGATTAAACGAACTTACCTTAAGTGAAGTTCTATCATAATTATACGATGCTCCTTGTCCGAGACGGCAGTCCCATACCCTCCCAAAAGCGCTTGCGACTTTATTCCCTGATAAGGGTTGTTCATGTAATAGCTTTAAACGAAATGATTTACCACAGACCTGTCAAAGCGAAGGCGTTTTGTTTTGTTTTTTTTTTTTTAGCTTTGAAATAGTGACTAAGGCGCTGTACAGCGGCGTGACTACACTGTTAAACCCGTCTCGGACAAGGAGCATCGTATAATTATGATAGAACTTCACTTAAGGTAAGTTCGTTTAATCATATAATAATATGCGTGTTGTGCGCAAACTCGAGGTAATAGGCACAACACAGTTTACTTCACAGGATTACCTACGTCCATACTTTTTCTAGGTCCTTGTAGCATACATAATTTCTCTATACTCGTAACATAATTACTTTCTTAGCACCCTTTTATTTACAGAGTTAATAATATATTATCTGGTAATTTGTGACTTAAGAGGGGGCAGAGTGTTTGCCGCGGACACGAAATAGGCATTTAGCGGCCCCGCACTGCTCGCTATCTGTGTGCGTGCGCGCACGCACACTACTACACCGGCGCGTCATTATTCGGGCGTTAAAAGGTTATAACTTAGAAATCTTAGAATTCCTCATTTTTATAATCCTTTGATACAGATATTGTATTAATTCACCTAATATTTGTTCGGTTTTTCCAAATGATTTTATTATTTGTGTTTGTATTTAGTACTAAAGAAAGGTACCATTCTGTCGGTTGTTGATAAGGTTCATTTCTAAACTAATATTTATGACATTCGCGCCTTATCGACAACCGGCAGAATGGCAAAGTGCCTTTTTCTAAATAAAAGCACATTTTTTATTACTTCATATGTGGCTATTTACGGCTAAAGGTACCTTATGGACGGTCGGCGCTTACGTCGCGTTGCAGCGCATTATTATCAGCGTCTTTGTTAACAGCGTAAGCGCCGATCGTCCATAAGGTACCTTTCACCGCAAAACGTCACATATTATGAAATCGTTAAAAAATTGTGTCGTTTTCTTGGTAAAAGTACCACATTGTCGCCTGTTGATAAGGTTTTCCAAGTGATTCTTTATGACAGAAGCGCCTTATCATTCTTATCAATAAGCGACAATGTGGTATCTTTCTTTACCCAGAAAACGTCACTTTTATAATATTGATTATATCAATATTTATAAATTTTGTAAGGTTGACTCCGATTTGGATAAAAATCGATATCCGAGGATCCGACGAAGTGATTAACATGAATCCAGAGTCAAAATGGTAAAATATTGTAAAAACCGACGCCATCTTGGATTTTGTAAAATAAACTCCGATTTGGATAAAAATCGATATCTGACTATCCGGCGGGGTCTTTAACATGAATCCAGAATCAAAATCGTTAAATATTGTAAAAAGCGACGTTGGATTTTGTGAGATTAACTCTGATTTGGATAAAAATCGATATCTGAGAATCCGGCAGGTTGATTAACATGAATCTTGAGTCAAAATTGTAAAATATTGTTAAAACCGACGCCATCTTGGATTTTGTAAGATCAACTCCGATTTGGATAAAAATTGATATCTGACGATCCGGCGGGGTCCTTAACATGAATCCAGAATCAAAATCGTTAAATATTGTAAAAAGCGACGCCATCTTGGACTTTGTGAGATTAGCTCCGATTTGGATAAAAATCGATATCTGAGGATCCGGCGGGGTGATTAACATGAATCTTGAGTCAAAATTGTAAAATATTGTTAAAACCGACGCCATCTTGGATTTTGTGAGATTAACTGCGATTTGGATAAAAATCGATATCTGAGGATCCGGCGGGGTGATTAACACGAATCTTGAGTCAAAATTGTAAAATATTGTTAAAACCGACGCCATCTTGGATTTTGTAAGATCAACTCCGATTTGGATAAAAATTGATATCTGACGATCCGGCGGGGTCCTTAACATGAATCTAGAATCAAAATCGTAAAATATTGTAAAAAGCGACGCCATCTTGGATTTTGTGAGATTAGCTCCGATTTGGATAAAAATCGATATCTGAAAATCCAGCGGGGTGATTAACATGAATCTTGAGTCAAAATTGTAAAATATTGTTAAAACCGACGCCATCTTGGATTTTGTAAGATCAACTCCGATTTGGATAAAAATTGATATCTGACGATCCGGCGGGGTCCTTAACATGAATCCAGAATCAAAATCGTTAAATATTGTAAAAAGCGACGTTGGATTTTGTGAGATTAACTCTGATTTGGATAAAAATCGATATCTGAGAATCCGGCAGGTTGATTAACATGAATCTTGAGTCAAAATTGTAAAATATTGTTAAAACCGACGCCATCTTGGATTTTGTAAGATCAACTCCGATTTGGATAAAAATTGATATCTGACGATCCGGCGGGGTCCTTAACATGAATCCAGAATCAAAATCGTTAAATATTGTAAAAAGCGACGCCATCTTGGACTTTGTGAGATTAGCTCCGATTTGGATAAAAATCGATATCTGAGGATCCGGCGGGGTGATTAACATGAATCTTGAGTCAAAATTGTAAAATATTGTTAAAACCGACGCCATCTTGGATTTTGTGAGATTAACTGCGATTTGGATAAAAATCGATATCTGAGGATCCGGCGGGGTGATTAACACGAATCTTGAGTCAAAATTGTAAAATATTGTTAAAACCGACGCCATCTTGGATTTTGTAAGATCAACTCCGATTTGGATAAAAATTGATATCTGACGATCCGGCGGGGTCCTTAACATGAATCTAGAATCAAAATCGTAAAATATTGTAAAAAGCGACGCCATCTTGGATTTTGTGAGCTTAACTCCGATTTGGATAAAAATCGATATCCGAGGATCCGACGGAGTGATTAACATGAATCAGAGTCAAAATTGTAAAATAATGTAAAAACCGACGCCATCTTGGATTTTGTAAGATCAACTCCGATTTGGATAAAAAATTATATCTGACGATCCGGCGGGGTCCTTAACATGAATCCAGAATCAAAATCGTAAAATATTGTAAAAAGCGACGCCATCTTGGACTTTGTGAGATTAACTCCGATTTGGATAAAAATCGATATCTGACGATCCGGCGGGGTCCTTAACATGAATCCAGAATCAAAATCGTAAAATATTGTAAAAAGCGACGCCATCTTGGATTTTGTGAGATTAGCTCCGATTTGGATAAAAATCGATATCTGAAAATCCAGCGGGGTGATTAACATGAATCTTGAGTCAAAATTGTAAAATATTGTTAAAACCGACGCCATCTTGGATTTTGTAAGATCAACTCCGATTTGGATAAAAATTGATATCTGACGATCCGGCGGGGTCCTTAACATGAATCCAGAATCAAAATCGTTAAATATTGTAAAAAGCGACGCCATCTTGGACTTTGTGAGATTAGCTCCGATTTGGATAAAAATCGATATCTGAGGATCCGGCGGGGTGATTAACATGAATCTTGAGTCAAAATTGTAAAATATTGTTAAAACCGACGCCATCTTGGATTTTGTGAGATTAACTGCGATTTGGATAAAAATCGATATCTGAGGATCCGGCGGGGTCCTTAACATGAATCTAGAATCAAAATCGTAAAATATTGTAAAAAGCGACGCCATCTTGGATTTTGTGAGCTTAACTCCGATTTGGATAAAAATCGATATCCGAGGATCCGACGGAGTGATTAACATGAATCCAGAGTCAAAATTGTAAAATAATGTTAAAACCGACGCCATCTTGGATTTTGTGAGATTAACTGCGATTTGGATAAAAATCGATATCTGAGGATCCGGCGGGGTGATTAACACGAATGTTGAGTCAAAATTGTAAAATATTGTTAAAAGTGACGCCATCTTTGATTTTGTGAGATTAACTCCGATTTGAATAAAAATCGATATCTGACGATTCAGCGGGGTCCATAACATGAATCCGAAGTCAAAATTGTTAAATAATGTCAACACCGACGCCAAATTGGATTTTGGAAAATTATCTCTGATTTGGATAAAAATCGATATCAGACGATTTTTATCCAAATCGGAGTTGATATCACAAAATCCGAGATGGCATCGATTCTTACCATATTTTCCAATTTTGACTCAAGATTCATGTTAATCACCCCGCCGGCTTCTCAGATATCGATTTTTATCCAAATCGCAGTTAATCTCACAAAATCCAAGATAGCGTCGCTTTTTACAATATTTAACGATTGTGATTCTGGATTCATGGTAAGGACCCCGCCGGATCGTCAGATATCGATTTTTATCCAAATCGGAGTTAATCTCACAAAATCCAAGATGGCGTCGGTTTTAACAATATTTTACAATTTTGACTCAAGATTCATGTTAATCACCCCGCCGGATCCTCAGATATCGATTTTTATCCAAATCGGAGCTAATCTCACAAAATCCAAGATGGCGTCGCTTTTTACAATATTTGACGATTTTGATTCTGGATTCATGTTAAGGACCCCGCCGGATAGTCAGATATCGATTTTTATCCAAATCGGAGTTGATTTTACAAAATCCAAGATGGCGTCGGTTTTTACAATATTTTACAATATTGATCCTAGATTCATATTATGGTTTACTGGATCCTCAGATATTGATTTTTATCCAAATCGGAGTTAATTTTACAAAATCCAAGATGGCGTCGCTTTTTGCAATATTTTACGATTTTGATTCTGGATTCATGTTAAGGACCCCGCCGGATAGTTAGATATCGATTGTTATCCAAATCGGAGTTGATTTTACAAAATCCAAGATGGCGTCGCTTTTTACAATATTTTACGATTTTGATTCTGGATTCATGTTAAGGACCCCGCCGGATCGTCAGATATCAATTTTTATCCAAATCGGAGTTGATTTCACAAAATCCAAGATGGCGTCGGTTTTAACAATATTTTACGATTTTGACTCAAGATTCATGTTAATCACCCCGCCGGATCCTCAGATATCGATTTTTATCCAAATCGGAGCTAATCTCACAAAATCCAAGATGGCGTCGCTTTTTACAATATTTGACGATTTTGATTCTGGATTCATGTTAAGGACCCCGCCGGATAGTCAGATATCGATTTTTATCCAAACCGGAGTTGATTTTATAAAATCCAAGATGGCGTCGGTTTTTACAATATTTTACAATATTGATCCTAGATTCATATTATGGTCCCCACTGGATCCTCAGATATTGATTTTTATCCAAATCGGAGTTAATTTTACAAAATCCAATATGGCGTCGCTTTTTGCAATATTTTACGATTTTGATTCTGGATTCATGTTAAGGACCCCGATGGATAGTTAGATATCGATTGTTATCCAAATCGGAGTTGATTTTACAAAATCCAAGATGGCGTCGCTTTTTACAATATTTTACGATTTTGATTCTGGATTCATGTTAATCACCCCGCCGGATCCTCAGATATCGATTTTTATCCAAATCGGAGCTAATCTCACAAAGTCCAAGATGGCGTCGCTTTTTACAATATTTAACGATTTTGATTCTGGATTCATGTTAAGGACCCCGCCGGATCCTCAGATATCGATTTTTATCCAAATCGGAGCTAATCTCACAAAGTCCAAGATGGCGTCGCTTTTTACAATATTTAACGATTTTGATTCTGGATTCATGTTAAGGACCCCGCCGGATCCTCAGATATCGATTTTTATCCAAATCGGAGTTGATCTTACAAAATCCAAGATGGCGTCTGTTTTATTAATATTTTACAATTTTGATTCTGGATTCATGTTAAGGACCCCGCCGGATCGTCAGATATCAATTTTTATCCAAATCGGAGTTGATCTCACAAAATCCAAGATGGCGTCGCTTTTTACAATATTTTACGATTTTGATTCTGGATTCATGTTAATCACCCCGCCGGATCCTCAGATATCGATTTTTATCCAAATCGGAGCTAATCTCACAAAGTCCAAGATGGCGTCGCTTTTTACAATATTTAACGATTTTGATTCTGGATTCATGTTAAGGACCCCGCCGGATCCTCAGATATCGATTTTTATCCAAATCGGAGTTGATCTTAGAAAATCCAAGATGGCGTCCGTTTTAACAATATTTTACAATTTTGACTCTGGATTCATGTTAAGGACCCCGCCGGATCCTCAGATATCGATTTTTATCCAAATAGGAGTTGATTTTACAAAATCCAAGATGGCGTCGGTTTTTACAATATTTTACAATTTTGACTCTGGATTCATGTTAATCACTCCGTCGGATCCTTAGATATCGATTTTTATCCAAATCGGAGTTAAGCTCACAAAATCCAAGATGGCGTCACTTTTTACAATATTTTACGATTTTGATTCTGGATTCATGTTAAGGACCCCGCCGGATCGTCAGATATCAATTTTTATTCAAATCGGAGTTGATCTTACAAAATCCAAGATGGCGTCGGTTTTAACAATATTTTACAGTTTTGACTCAAGATTCATGTTAATCACCCCGCTGGATTTTCAGATATCGATTTTTATCCAAATCGGAGCTAATCTCACAAAATCCAAGATGGCGTCGCTTTTTACAATATTTGACGATTTTGATTCTGGATTCATGTTAAGGACCCCGCCGGATAGTCAGATATCGGTTTTTATCCAAATCGGAGTTGATTTTACAAAATCCAAGATGGCGTCGGTTTTTACAATATTTTACAATATTGATACTAGATTCATGTCATGGTCCCCACTGGATCCTCAGATATCAATTTTTATCCAAATCGGAGTTTATCGCACAAAATCCAAGATGGCGTCGCTTTTTACAGTATTTTACGATTTTGATTCTGGATTCATGGTAAGGACCCCGCCGGATCGTCAGATATCGATTTTTATCCAAATCGGAGTTTATCTTACAAAATCCAAGATGGCGTCGGTTTAAACAATATTTAACAAATTTGACTCAAGATTCATGTTAATCACCCCGCCGGATCCTCAGATATCGATTTTTATCCAAATCGGAGTCAACCTTACAAAATTTATAAATATTAATTTATAATTTTTTAATATATTTGTTTTGTATCTGCTCCATCATCAGACCTTGGAAACCATGCATGGCCCAAGTGCTCGTCGAATCAAAACTAACGAGTCTAAACACGAAGGTATTCTATCAACTGGTTCCTGAGTACCAGTTGACACTTTACTGCTCCACCATCAGACCTTGGACACCATGTATAGCCCAAGTGCTCGTCAAAACAAAATCTACGAGTCTGAACACGAAGGTATTCCACCCACTGGTTCCTGAGTACCGGTTGACACCTTTCTGCTCCATCATCAGACCTTGGACACCACTCACGATCCAAGTGCTCGTCAAAACAATACAAATGACTCCAAACACGGGGGTATTACATCAACTACTGCCTGAGTTCCGGTGGCCGCCTTTCTGCTCCATCATCAGACCTTGGACACCACCTACGGCCCAAGTGCTCGCCTAACCAAACCTAACGAGCCCAAACACAGGGGTATTACATCAACTACTTCCTGAGTTCCGCTGGTCATCTTTCTGCTCCATCATCAGACCTTGGACACCAGTCACGGTCCAAGTGCCCGCCAAAACAATACAAATGAGTCCAAACACGGGGGTATTACATCAACTACTTCCTGAGTTCCGGTGGTCATATTTCTGCTCCATCATCAGACCTTGGACACCACTCACGGTCCAAGTGCTCACCAGAACAAACCTAACGAGCCCAAACACGGGGGTATTACATCAACTACTTCCTGAGTTCCGGTGGTCATCTTTCTGCTCCATCATCAGACCTTGGACACCACTCACGGTTCAAGTGCTCACCAGAACAAACCTAACGAGCCCAAACACGGGGGTATTACATCAACTACTTCCTGAGTTCCGGTGGTCATCTTTCTGCTTCATCATCAGACCTTGGACACCAGTCACGGTCCAAGTGCCCGCCAAAACAATACAAATGAGTCCAAACACGGGGGTATTACATCAACTACTTCCTGAGTTCCGGTGGCCACCTTTCTACTCCGTCGTCAGACCTTGGACATCTTCTACGGTCCAAGTGACACTATATACAATGAGGTATAAACGAAACTAACTCTGTATGTCATTCATTTTGAACTGGTTGCTATTGCCTATTTCCTTTGGAAACACAAAAAATGGTAAAAAAATTCTTATACCGTTTTGCTACCTATAACGCAGTATACGTACACAATGAACATCGATTTATTTCAAGATGTTGACGCTCCGCAGAGAGACGTGGTGTCGCTTCGAACATTCGGGGCCGACTGACTATTTCGGGTGTTGCTCACTTGTTATATTTCAACGATCAGATTCCATAGTAATTTTGTATGGCGGATTTTTAGGACGTTTTAAAAAAATCATAATTAATTAATGAACCAGTATTATGTAATAAGACTATACGAATTCAGTAGCTTGTATATTTGAGATTGGATAGAGTTAGTTTTTAAAAATAAAGCAAATGATTTTTCATTCACTTTGGCATAAACGCTGACACGCGTTTTTCTCAATTTTGCTGCGTCTTTGCGTAGACATATTTACTAAACTGTACATTATTGTAGATTATAAATACACGAATATGGTAGACACACTCTTTGAAATAATAATTACATGCATCTTGTATGTCTTTGCAAATAATTGAGGACGCCATAGTCTTAACCGTAACTGTCGTTTACGTTGAAAACACTCTGCCCCCTCTTAAGTAATGTAAACCAACTTCTATCTACTTATAAACTACATCCCTAATATTCAGAAATAAAATAGACAATACTTTTCTTAATCACTACCACTACCAACAAGGTATCGCATTCGGTATCACATTCGGTATCGCAGCATTGTTGGGTTTAAAAGCATCTGTGTGCTTACCATGAGTTTTACGCGGCCTTATTCGATAGTGACTGCGGCGTTCGGGGATAAGTTCATCTCGCTCCTGCCAGAGTAATGGTAGGAGCGAGACGGACATACTTTCGAGTGCGTAAGCACTTTGTATGCCCTATTACAGCTGGGATAGCTAATTAGAGTTAATAACAGTAATAGGTATGTACCTTTATTGATCATCCCGCTGGATTTTGTTTGTAGAAATTCCTTTATTTCTACTATGCTGCACCGAAATAGCTACAAAATTTACGATCACTGATAATTTGTGTTAATTTACCCGTAATGAATACGTTATATTCATAGTGACTTAGTTGAGAAGCGCAATAAGTATAGTATGTTTTCATATATATCATGGGATTAAAGAAAATCACGTGACTCGTCATTAAATTTGATCAAGATATAATATCACGGATGATAGTATAAAGTTAATTTTTACTTTTATTGTTTGCCGATGTAGCCAAAAGAAATATACATTATGTATTGTTTTCTGACTATTTACATAACGTCTTTTTCAGTCATCTTTTAACGATATAGCCATGTGATAGACAGACGAATAGCGTAATCTTGATAATAGTGTACTGATTTTATAGTTCGGGTACGAAACTTACAGATTTATAAAAACTCCTCAGAATAACATTGATTTACTTAACTCCTCTAATGTAGTTTCTATAAATTTAAATATAACAACATGGCAAGGCTCATCTTCCCTTTACAATTAAACTACTTTACCACTTACACTTGAGCCTAATTTTTAATGAAACATATGTACATAGAATGACTACGATTACTATAGCTATTAAAGATAAGATTACAACGGGGTACTGTTCGTCCAGCATGCCGACCTCCTTGAGCAGTAGGCGAGGGTACGCGTAGTGGCAGTAGAGCTCTGAGCAGGGCAGGCGCGGGCGACCCATGCCGAAGATGGTGATGCAGAGGCCGGCTAGGCCATGTTTGAGGAAAGAGATGTGGAACATCCAGTGGAAGATGTACGGCGAGTCGCTCAGGTGCAGGAAGAACCCGGAGAATATCGTGAATGGCATTATGAAGAGCGGCCCGAACACCATTGCGTTCTGGAATTAACAAGGATTGTTGCTATTGGCTGGTTAATGACTCTTTAAAGGCCAAAGGTAGGTAGGCCAATTGGAACCCTTGGCCACTCTAGAACCATATCAAAATGATAAGCAGCAAGAGATTTATTACTATCTGATTTAAAGCGTTACAATTGCTGGCCATATACGTTCGGGTATATCCGCCGGACATACCCACTATGGAGATCCGACAGATTGCTCTAATGTATATGACATAGTCCTACAGTGGCCAAGGGTTCTAATTGGTTGAGTGTACCTAACTACAGAACAAATCACATTTTGTTTATTTAATATTTTGAGTTGTTATTTTTGAGCAGAGACAACTCTATTTCAATTACATATAACTGAAAGTATATGATTATGATGTGTATATGAAAACTAAAGTAAATAACCAAGGCCTCGCTGGAAACGAACCAACTTCTAGGCGTTCGCGGCCGATGCCATAGAGTTAACAGCCCGTACCTATACGATACTCTAGGTCCTTACTATGAGTTTTCCCTAACTGTAGGTAGCTACCTACTGACTAGCGTCTGCGTTAACTCAGTCACTGCATCTCGCTTCCGGGATCACCCAAATATTCCGAAATATTATTTTCCGATTTTCATCAGTATTATATCAATCAGTATTAGATTTGGGATTATGTTAATCGAAAATTTAAATATTTGTGCTTTCATGAGTCGGACTTTTGACGAGTTTTACCTATCGGTTTAGATTATAATTTGGGATTTTGATACATAGGATTTATAAAAAATCGGGATTATAAAATTCGAGATTTAAATATTCGGCATATAGTTTTTCGGAATTATTTAGTGTACTCCTCGCTTCCACCAGCATAAATATACACTTAAGTACGAGCAAGATGCAGTGACAGTGAGTTGACGCAGACGCGTGCGAGTATAGTAAGTATACCTATACTAGGTATATACATGTACAGTACATTTAAACTCGCGGTAAGCACATAGAGCGGTGGTGGCCCAGCGGTACAATCTTGCAGGGATTAAGAGTCCTTATTCCCTGCAAACTACGCGTTTTAAATATTATCATTATGTTAACATACCTGTTACAATAATGATAATAGTTAAAACGCATGATCTGATGAATGCAGCATATTGTAAGTTAATGTTACGTGACCACGCTCGCTATTTATGTAATAAGTAGGTACACTGTCGTAACTGGCGCTTAACCGGTTTGTTGAACTCGTGGTGTTGTGATTATTTTATACGCCCACGCGCGGGTCTATGTTCTGTGTTTACAGTGAAGCTTGTTAGAAAAAATCTTGTTGGATTGAGTTTCAATATGCGCTGAGGCACACCTTACCCTCTTAGGGCCACTGGCAGTACTGGCACCACGCGCCATTAGCCAAAACCCGAGGTTAAGCGTTGTTTGGTATGTAATTTGCCTGCTGAACTCAAGGTTAGCGGGTAGCTTGGTGGTGCAAGGGGGCCTTATTCATAAAAAGTTAACAGACGTTTTAGATAAATTATGTTTTCTCCCTTTCTAACGAAGGCAAATGTCAAACTGACAGGCAAACAGTCATTTAGCATATTAAATAATATTTAAAACGGGTCACTCACGTCATTTAGTCGATTTTCGCTCGACATGTTTCGTTCTTTACGACGTAAATGACGTGAGTGACCCGTTTTAAATATTCTCTCTCACGAGAGTTTTATAGTTAAAAAGTCATTTAGCATTTTTTTAGATTCTTTTTTATCTGTAAGTAGATGGTTCCAGACTGGTCCCATTTTTTTCAAAATTCATTTCTGTTGATGGGATCCATGAGGAATTGAGGAAACTCCTCAAATTTGAAAGGCACATGCATAATGATTTGGGTGTTTCTTAAGAGACTCGACTATTTAGTACAATAACCATCAATTTGGTGAAGTGGACCTGATGATGAAGATCAGGGATGGCGAAGTGAAACTGCTTGGTCATTTCCAGGCTTCCCAGCTCTATCATCCGATTTGAGACATTCATATTTTGTTTGTAAAAAATAACTTCAAGGTAGTAGAATTCTATTCTGATGGTGGAATTCACGAAGAATTGAGAGAAATCCTTAAATTTTAACGGCACATTCATTGTGATATGACTTATGTAACTTGAAAATTTTTTTGGGGGGACCAACATTTTGGTGGAGTGGACCTGATAATGAAGACCAGGGATGGCAAAGTGGAACTGGTCGATAAACCTAGCTCTAAATATCATCCGAGTTGTGACACATTTTGATTTGATTTATATTCTGATGATGGATTTCTTGGGAATTCAGACATCCCTCAAAAACGGCACGTCCATTATGATTGGAGGGTTTTTCTAATTAGTTGGGGCGTGTTATTACTAAAGGCTTCATTTCGCTGCAGTGGACCTGATGTTGAAGACCAGGGATGGCATATTGAAACTGCTCGATAATTTCTAGCTCTGTAATCCAATTTGAGACATTGTTATTTTGTTTGTGACCTTGGACCTAGCTATTTCCATTTGATACTTAAGATCTAATGATGACATGAGACATTAACAAAGCTCCTCAATTTTTAAAGGTACTCGTACTGTAAATTGGATATTTTTGAAGAAAACTAGTTAACTCAAACTAACTTAAAATGTAACTTTTAGCGGGAAAGCCAATTGAAGATTTTTTTTTCCTAAAAATTATGGAAATCTAGAATATTTATTAGTAATAACTCTGAATACATATTAAATGCGCTATACGAAAATACTCAGTGCACATTTTTTGACATTGCACAATCCATTTTTCTACCTATGTATGCATTCAGTAAAACGTGTCGAAGCTCTAAATTAATAATGATTTGGATTTTCCATAGAAAGTCGTAAATCATTATATTATTATTCATTATACTATTCTTCGATTATAATCCATAGACTATGAACGAATAAATCAACAGGATTGACGATGTGAATACAAAGTTGCGTTACAATACTTTGAATGAAATGTTAGGACTATCCCTATTATAAATTAGGTTCGCAACGCCATCTTTTAAAACAATTTCTCTTTCTCTGTACTGACATCGCCAATTCTCTTGTTTTACTAGTTGATGGCATGGATGTGGTTTTACCTTAACATCAAACAGTGACCCATTGAGCAGCCCTATACAAAGAGCCACATAGGAAACCATGAGCAGGATTATGCAGAAGCTTCCGAAGCGTATGATTTCTGGCGGCTGGGCGGTCAACCAGTACGCTATGCAAGAGTAGCACAGCGTGCACACTGTCTGCGTGGGCAGCGCGGCGACGAGTGTGGACGCGTAGTAGGCACCCGGTGTGTACCATCGGTTGAAGTGCTCCCGCCTCACCAATGGAATTTGTTCTGGGACTGCAAACAGTAAGAAAAAAAATTATATAAGGCTTTGCAAGCAATATTATGTAATACCTATTCGTCAGGGTAAGTAGTAATATATGCCGCGTATCAGCCCATTGAGCCCATACAATGATATGATTGATTTTTCTGCACATATTTTTGGCAGAGGGAAAATAGCAGGAAGGCGCCTCAGTCCCTCTACATAAACTTCAATTTTATAATGTTATACCACTTTGGACTAAAAATATTGTATAAATATGGGTAAAATATCAATTTACCGCGGGTAGCTACATCTACATACGAATTAATTAGTTAGTTAGTGCCTATGTAGATTTTAACATTTGTTGTTCAGAAAATTAATTATAATCAAGCTGAAATTCGCTTGATACCATCGTAGGTAATTGATGTTTGTTTTGTGTCAGATTTAACAAAAAGACACGCCCCTACGAGTATTTTGCATACAATCAAGACAGCACGTCTATCAAATATGCTGGGTGTTTCTTATTCTTACGTTTTTTTTGCGGCTCGTGTAAATAGCATAATATTGTTAAGTAGGTATATTGTTAAGTTATATATCCAAATATTATATGATCTTTCCGAAATCTTCCTTTATCATGATACAATACTTTGTTTATATATATTTGTGCACAATATTATAGTAATTATGTATCACGCATTCTCATCCGAAATATCTGGGTGTACAAGTTCATAATTACAATCACTACCAAACTAGTGCTAAAAAAACTGATCTCGGTAGTGAAGCAGTATTGGTATTAGCGATCATTTAAAGGTTTTGTAGAAGATCACTAGTGTCTTGTTGTCAAATATTAAAAGTTTGAATCCTAAAATTGTTTGAACAGGTCCAATTCTAATAGTATAGGTACATTACTTTATACTTAATACCTAAATTAAATATGTGACGGAAAAACCTGGCGCAACCTAGGCCTTGTTGCATTAAAATGCAACAGATGCCAAAAGACTGGACCTATCTAATAGCTTACGGAAACTATTATAACACAATATATTATGTATTAAGTATCGAGACTACATCTTTACTACCCCACTCTTGTCAAATTAATTGCAATAATTCTGATATTTAAATATGATAGAGACTATAAGTACGCACGCTTCGCGTCCATACCGATATTGAAGAACAGCACACCGACGAAAAGTGTCATGGCGTAGTGTCGGTCTCGCCACTTCGTTCTGATACTCACATAGGATAGAGATAGCACTAATGGCGGTGAACATGAGAAACATGAGCCTGAAGTAGAGACTACAAAGGTGCCAGAAGGCCAGAATATGACAAGGAGTTGTCAAACGCGTGCTTAGCGCCCATGCCCATGTTGAAGAACAGCACAGCGACGAATAGCGTCATGGCGCAGTAGCGAGTGATCTCGCCATTTCGTTCTGATACTCACATATGATAGGGATAGCGCTAATGGCAGTGAACATGAAAAAATGAGGCAGAAGTAGATGCCAAGGCGCAGTGGCGAGTGGTCGCGCCATTTCATTCTGATCCTTACATATATGATAGAGACGTCGCTAAAGGCGGTGTACATGAGAAACATGATGCTGAAATAGAGGCAGATAGATGTAGTTGTCAAACGCGTGCTCGGTGTTCATGCCAATGTTGAAGAACATTACGCCGATGAACAGCGCCATGGCGCAGTGGCACGTGGTCTAGCCATTTCGCCCTGATACTCACATATGATAGAGACAGCGCTAAAGGCGGTAAACATGAGAAACATGAGGCTGAAGTAGAGGAAGTTGTAGTTGTCGAACGCGTGGTTAGCGTCCATGCCGATATTGAAGAACAGCACGCCGACGAACAGCGCCATGGCGCAGTGGATGCCAGTCATCATCAGCGTGAATTGGGGGTCCCGCCACCGAATCTGGAATATCATATCAAAATTTTGAATGTTTAAATAAAATGGTGACTTAAAACCTAATTTTTCACAACGAAGTTTGATTTTAATGCTATTGCTCCAGTTCTATTCATGCGAATAGAATATGATTTATATCTGCCATTGTGAGGGATCTTTCAGACCGACCGTCGTAGTATTGGAAACCATCTAGCCTACGGTCATTACATTATACACGTTGTATGACAAGCGTTGCATATAGGTTTGAAATCCGTTGCATATATTATTGGTATAATATGCGTTACAAAGGTACTGGTATTTTTGATGCGGTGTAGAGTTCGACTTTGCTAAGTTTCTTAAATTATAATAGCACTTTAAAGTTTAAAGTTTTAAAATAACACTTAAATTTTGACAGTTCATTTACGAAATAACGTGGTTTGAATAGTCTGTTGGAACGAAACGCAGGACTTCAGCGGGGACTGCGCGGAGACGGGGGATCAACCGCCGTCGAAAACTGGTTGCAGCTATCGCTGTGACTTTGCAATTTTGAACTCCAAAGGAGCAACTGATTTTTCTATTTTTTTCTATATGTACTTGTTGGCAGATGTAGTACATTTTTATTTTTTTAATCATTTCTTTTATTCTGCCTGGTCCTTCTACAACCCCAACATTGGTCTTCGAGGCCAGATACCTAACAAGAGTCAGCGAGCTATGGGATATTAAGGACCTAGGACCTCCATTACGGCTGAGACAAAGAAGAAACGCAACGTTTGAATGTTTCCTGTACATCCAACAAACCGGGTTCCAGTGAGGAGTGCAGCTTGAAGCATCCCGAGGCGGCTATATCTTCATCCATCCAGCTACGAAGTGGTTAACTCAATTGTTCAACCGTTATTCCGGAAACTAAAATCCGACGACGTCTAAGATACAAGGAGTGAGCAGGTTTAGAGCTAAAAGTGAGTCCGTTCCTTAATACCTATCTATTTCCTATTACCTATTGTCTATTAACGCATTAAATTAACAGCTATTTGTCAATATATCCTCTATTTGACGAATCTAAGATACCTACTAGGTACCTACATATTGTATACGTGTACGTTCTTAAAATAGATTACCAAAGTAAAGTTAATAATAAAATAAATCATATCGCCAATTGCATACCTACATGCATAATAAGTGCAATAGCTGAGCGCCTGTTAAACGTTTTTTTTGTTATATCTAACGAGACGCCCGGCCGCCGTAGGTACTTATCGCCATTAGTGAGACTGCCTGCTTATTGTAAACAACATTTTAATAAGAAAGTGTTCGGTTTATGCGACTGTTGTGCTGGTGTTTAAGTGGAACAAAGTGTTATTTAATCAAAAGGTAAATACTACGTGAAGTTAAAATGACCGAAGCGGTAATGAAAGAGTTAATTAAGAAGAGGGGTCATATTAAGTCGCGATTAACTAAATTTTCAGGTTATATACAAGAATTAGCCGATAAACATTTGTGTGCGGCTCAGATAACGGAACTTCAACTTCGTATTGCTAAATTGGAAAGTGTATACAATACATACGACGAAATTCAAACCAAGTTGGAGTACATGGCGGAGGATGACGAGGCTCAGTTGGACGAGAGGTCGGAATTTGAGGATTTGTATTACTCGTCAGTCGCGGCGGCTAAGGAGTTGGTAACCATGAATACAAAGGTCGCGGCTAGCGAAGGGGGTTCCGAGTATGGTTCACGACGCCATCCACATGTAAAATGTAAGTTACCTACCATTTCTTTACCGAAGTTTGGAGGCTCGTATGATACATGGCTTGAGTTTCGCGATACGTTTGATAGTTTGATAAATAATGACAACTCAATCGATGATGTAAACAAGTTTCATTATTTGCGGGCTTCGTTAGAAGGCAGTGCCGCATTAATTATAAAATCGTTAGCTTTATCAAGCAGTAACTATAAAATAGCTTGGCGGTTATTATGCGATAGGTACAATAACAATCGGTTATTGGTAAATAATCACATCAAGGCAATATTCAATTTAGCCCCAATTAACAAGGAATCGCCGACAGCTATTCGGCACCTTATTGACACGTTATGTAAAAACATACGTGCATTAGCAACCCTTAATGAACCAACCACCCATTGGGACACTTTGTTAGTGTATATAATATGTCAAAAACTTGATAATGTGACAAGACGTGAGTGGGAAGAGTTTGTGCCTAGTTGTGAAACAATTACTTTCGATTCTATCATAAATTTCCTCAGCGATCGCGCGGATCTATTGGAGACCATGGCGATGGATGGTCCTGGCCGCCGCGCGTCCTGGCCGCTGGCTGCCGGCGCCGGCGCTGCCCCCGCGGCGCACGCGCGCTCCGCTGGCCGACGGGTAAAGGAGAATTGTTTCGCGGTACTAGATGAACGTGAAAATATTACTGTGAGTAGCCCACTATTTTCATATGAGTGTCCGTTATGTAAGCGTGGTCATTGGTTATTTGAGTGCCCCGACTTTCTCGCGTTATCGAACAAGGAACGCGCAGATAAGGTTCAAGGGATGAAAGTGTGCTTAAATTGTTTGAAACCCGGGCACATAGCAAAGTATTGTAGGCGTGGTCCGTGCAAGTCGTGTTCATTACGTCATAACTCACTTATACACGTAGATAGGTTGCCGTCAAATGCTTCAGTGGCTATGCCAGTAGTTAAAGTGACCCCTAGCACTCTGTGCGAGCAGGACGAGCCTGCACCTGACCCTGGCTGCAGTGCCAGCAGTAACCTCGTGTTGCCGGCCCATCCTGTGATTCAAGGTCAAATAATACTGTCTACCGCGTTAGTAGGAGTAATCGATTGCGACGGCAATACACAGGTAGTCCGCGCATTTTTGGACAACGGTGCTGGATGTAATTTTATTCGGACCGATATTTGTAAAAAACTTAACTTGCCGATTAGAGAGGTAAATGTGTCTTTGACCGGTATTGAAAATATGAAATCTACCGCACGTCAAGTGTGTGACGTAAAGTTCACATCGTTGTATGATAAAAGTTATAGTTTGGAAAGATCATTTTATGTAGCTCCACAAGTAACTTGCGACTTACCTTTTGCATGAGGTAAATGTATCAATGCTAGACATACCTAAACATTTAGTCCTGGCTGATCCTAAGTTCTACGTGCCGGCAAAGATCGATATTCTTCTTGGTGCCGAGGTCTATTGGGAACTATTGGGTGATGTTAGATTTAAATTGGGACGCAACAAGCCCACGATCTACGAAACAAAATTAGGATGGGTAGTGTCTGGTCCAAGTGCACATAATCGTAACTCTAAAAGCATCCCTTGCCACTTTGTCCAATCGAACAATAGTGATGACGAATTAACTCGCTTTTGGAAGTTAGACGAAGCAACAATAAAACCCGCGTCGGCTTACTATACTAATGATGAACGGGCTTGCGAAGAACACTTTGTTCAAATGACCTCTAGGTTACCAGACGGTAGATTCATGGTGCGATATCCTTTAAAGCAGCCTTCGTCATCATTAGGCGAATCTTACGAGCGGGCAAAACAATGTTTTTTATCATTAGAGCGCAGGCTAGAACGACAAGCTCAATTAAAGTCGATGTACACAGAGTTTATGAATGAATACGAGACTTTGGGAGACATGTCTAAGGTAACCTCGAACGAAGCAGTAGGGAATTACCTACCACATCATGGTGTGCTCCGGCTTTCCAGCGTCACGACAAAGTTACGCGTAGTTTTTAACGGTAGCGCGCGCACGTCAACCGGAGTAACGCTAAACGACATTCAGCATGTAGGACCTACTATTCAAGACGATCTCATAGCTATTTTGTTACGGTTTAGACAATATCGCTTTGTGTACACGGCTGACGTTGAAAAAATGTACAGGAGGATAGTTATACACCCAGACGATAGGCACTTGCAACAAATAATATGGCGCAATAATCCATCGGAACCCCTGTGCACATACCAACTAAACACCGTCACTTACGGCACTGCCAGTGCCCCGTTCTTGGCTGTCCGCTGCCTTAAACAGCTGTCACTGGAGTGTTCAGACAATCAAATTGCTGAATGCATTGCCCATGACTTTTACATGGATGATTTTTTATCGGGGGCTGATACAGAACAGGCAGCTGTCAACATGATAGCACGGGTCAGCGACGTGCTTAAAAGTGCTGGTATGAATTTACGTAAATGGCGTTCAAACGATCCTGGACTCATCAACGAATTCAGTGATGAATCTAGGAATCTTAATTTAGGTAACTTAGACGAAACCAAAACGCTAGGGCTAGGTTGGAAAAGTGGAGTGGACGTTTTGTACTTTACAATTGACTTAGGACAAACCCCTGAGACGCTAACAAAGCGGTTCATTCTTTCCACTATTGCTAAAATATTCGACCCCCTAGGTCTATTATCGCCAGTAGTCGTACAGGGCAAAATCCTGCTTCAACTTTTATGGTTGTCGCAGGTCTCTTGGGATGATGAAGTTCCCCAAGAGATTTCAATGAAGTGGCAAAATATAACACGTCATCTACCGGAATTAAACAATTTATACATTCCACGTTGTGTCGTAGGTGTCCACACATCCCGAGTGGAATTTCATATTTTTACGGATGCATCTCAAAACGCGTACGGAGCTTGTTTATACGTACGCACGATTACCAGCGAAGGAGTGGTCACTCGTTTACTTATGGCCAAAAGCAGAGTAGCTCCAATTAGACCAGTGACCATACCCCGTCTGGAATTGTGCGGAGCGTTAATAGGGGCACAGCTCTTACAAAAAGCTTTAACTTCACTTCGCATGAAAGCAGACAGCTGCATATTTTGGACCGACTCAATGATCGTGTTAGGATGGCTTAGGATGCTACCAACCCAGCTGAAGGTATTCGTACGAAATCGGGTTTCTGATATACTCGAAATCACCGGTGGTTGGTCTTGGCGGCACGTGCCAACTAAAGATAATCCAGCTGACTTGGTCTCACGTGGACTTGATGCAAGTTCAATCGCTGCTGCGGATATCTGGTGGAATGGACCATCTTTCCTACGTAATGACGAAAAGGAATGGCCCAAAAATCAGCATGCAAGCAAAGAAAATGATGAGATCAATGCTGAAGTGATCACTGTTAATGTAGTAAACGCAACTACATCATCCCCTCTAGTTGAGTTGAACTTGATAAAGTTCTCTAATTTTACTAAACTTAAACGCGTCACCGCTTATGTCTTACGGTTTATTAATAATACGCGATCAAATAGTATTAGGTGTTCAGGATTCTTTAGCACTCAAGAACTACAGGCGGCTACTAATACTTTAGTAAAGTTAGCACAAATAGAATCGTTTTGTTCATATGACGATATTAAAAACAAAGCAACACTCAAACCTAAAGACCCGCTTATAAAACTGGATCCATTCATTGATTCTGATGGACTTATGCGTGTAGGTGGGAGACTTCGTAACGCACCCTTTAAGTTTGACAAAAAACATCCGGCTATCTTGCCGAAAGGGCATTATATAACTGTGACATATTTTAATTTCGTTCACATCGTTTTATTACACGCTGGACCTCAAGCCATGTTAGCATATGTAAAGTCAACTTACTGGCCAATTGGGGGCCGTACACAGGCTAGATCTACGTGTCATAAATGTGTCCTTTGTAGTCGTATGCGAGGTGCAACCGTGGCGCCACTCATGGGCAACTTACCATCCGCACGAGTAACCCCAGGGTTTCCTTTTGAGGTTGCTGGCGTCGATTATGCGGGCCCTATATTAGCCGCGTCTAGGAAAGGGCGTGGTAGTCAAACAACAAAGGTCTACATCGTGATTTTTGTGTGTTTTAAAACTAAATGCGTACACCTTGAGCTTTGTAGCGACTTGTCTGCAGAAGGTTACATGGCATCTTTGAAACGATTCGTTAGTCGCCGCGGCTTACCTTCTGACATATACTCCGACAACGGGACCCAATTCGTCGGGGCATATAACGACCTAAAAAGATTTCTTACGACTCATGCGAAGACGTTATCTGAGTCCGCTGCAAATGACGGCATTAGGTTTCACTTTGTTCCACCATATTCACCACATTTTGGCGGTTTGTGGGAAGCTGGGGTGAAATCCACTAAGCACCATCTAGTAAGAGTCCTAGGTAACTGTCATTTAACCTTTGAGGAGTTGTACACAACTCTTTGTCAAATAGAGGCCATATTGAACTCGCGGCCTCTTACTCCATTGTCAAGCGATCCTTCTGATCTGCTACCACTATCTCCGGGTCATTTTTTAATCGGACGAACACTCACAGCTCTTCCGACTCCCTGGCTAACAGATGCTCCTCCTTCAAGACTATCAAGATACCAGAGAATTGAGCAATTAAGACAACATTACTGGGTTCGCTGGTATAAAGAATATATCTCCGAACTTCAAGAGCGAACCAAATGGAGACAAGCCAAGGGTCAACTCACAGCTGATACCATGGTTGTCATCAAGGACGACAACCTACCCCCGCTCAAATGGAAGCTCGGCCGAATTGTTAACACCCTCCCAGGGCTTGATGGCATCAGTCGAGTAGCCGATATCCGGACGTCGTCTGGCATCATCCGTCGTGCGTTCAGCAAGATATGTCCACTACCAGTTGAGAAGTAATTCCTCGGTTGAAACACTAGTCTTTCAACGTAGGCGGGCATGTTGGAACGAAACGCAGGACTTCAGCGGGGACTGCGCGGAGACGGGGGATCAACCGCCGTCGAAAACTGGTTGCAGCTATCGCTGTGACTTTGCAATTTTGAACTCCAAAGGAGCAACTGATTTTTCTATTTTTTTCTATATGTACTTGTTGGCAGATGTAGTACATTTTTATTTTTTTAATCATTTCTTTTATTCTGCCTGGTCCTTCTACAACCCCAACATAGTCTATTCGAAACATTTCCGTGGTATGAACGGTCTAGCTTGTGGGTATACATACAGGCATCTATTATAATTTTTAATTGACTGCACAACGACGTATAGACGGACAATATGTTATAAGGTGAGATAGGTGTAGATTAAATATACGTACTAGCAGCGATCTTCTTGTCAATGTTGTGAACTGCTTCCATGTTGACGTGCTGTACGTGCTTTTTAGTGCTAGTAGGATTTTACTCGTGGGGTCCTCTTTCGGGGCAGGTAGAGCCGTTAGACACACAGTTTCATTCAACTTTTCAATATTTTCTTCATTATTTTCTGAAACGTAATATTATAATTTATAAGTATGTACATTTGTAAAGCATGAAATAAATCATTTTTTAATTACAATAAATATTTTGATTGATGTTTTTATGTAGTCACACTACTATATAGCTGGCTGGGGTTAGGGCGTCTGTCGCGAAAGCAGGAGGTCGCTGGTTCGATCCCAGCCCTGGGCACAGGGGACCTTACCTTACAATCCCCTTATTCATATAAAAATTCACAGACATTTTATTTAAATTGTGTCGCTTAACTTCAAACTACCTACTACTACTTACCGAAACTAAGTTTGTTTGTTATAAAAGACAAATTTTATATGGCTTATGGAATGAGTATAGAACACCTACAAAAAGAAAAATTTACATATTTAGCCATCAATCAAGAAATATATTTTGTTCTTAGATGTAATAATTCAATTGTTTATGTTCTCTATCCAACACGATTCCCTGAATTATTTTACTGTCATTAACATTCGGATTCAATAAATTAATGTGTCTTCGGTGATCATAGTTAGGGCCGTTAGGGGTAACACTACTGGCGTTTGAAATTTAAACCTAATTCTGTTAAGTATAAAGTACATATATTAATATTGTAATGTGTGTTCTTGTATTTACTTATTAATTTATCATCAGTCTCATTGGATATACTATGAAGCCACTGCGTGTCTCGTCCATTTTCTGTATATTGTACTAGTTTATCTGGCTGCTCTCCACATAATTCTATTACTGAAAAATAAAACAAAACGAAATGAGAATGTGTCAATTAAAACAAAATATTATCGTACGTGGCAAATACTGGATACTACAAACGTCAAAAAGCTGGATATTTCGATCTTTTATTTTTCATTTATTTCGATGTTCGTGGTTTCCTATATCTGGGAGAACTCGATAGGCGACATGAGCGCCGGCGATGTTATAAAATGACATAGGTACATTAGGTACAGTACAGTCAACCAATTGGAAACCTTGGCCACTCTAGAACCATGTTAAAGTGACAAGCAGTAAGAGATTTCTTACAATCTGATTTAAAGCGTCACTAACTGCGTTACTATGACATTGACCTTGAGTTGACTGTACATATGTTATTCTATACCTATGTTGGATTATAAATTATCAATTTACGTGGGTCACACGTTGGAACTAGCTTTTGTGCAGGTGTAGTTAGGACACTAATGTGTAACAGATCCTAGAAGGTTAAAGTCAATCTTTAATGGCCCTCAATATCGATAAGATAAAATCAGTACAATGCGATAATGATAATTACTAAAATACTTACGAAAGTCTACAGGATAATGATATATCGGGCAGCTCATATCAACGTTTTTGAAGAAGGGTATTAGATTAGCGACTGAGCCCATGTACGCACACTGGCCAGCCACCACTGCGTACAACCGGTCCACCATCTGCAGCAGTGGTGCGGACGGCTGGTGCATGGTCACCACCACTGTGCGGCCCTGCTGCGCTAGTTTTTGCAGCAGGTACACCATCTGCTTCGATGTTGAACTGTCTAGCCCGCTGGAAACAAATAATGACAATGTTTGTTGAAGATGCATTGTTAATATTGTAGAGTTCGTCTATGTATGCTAAGTTACATTGACTTTGATAGCACAGACTATGAGAGTATTAAATAAATATCATAATTTCATAGAAGTTTGACGTATAAAATAACTTTAATGGTCGACAGTTCATTTGCTTGGAAGGACGCAGCACGCCTACCACGAACATCGAAAATTGGCATTGACGGGAAAACCTCTTTGTCGCTCCAATATGACACATGTGTGACATAGATGGAGATACAAACACGCAATCGTTCGATTTTCGTGGTATAGGCCCAGTTTGAAAAATAAGTAAGCTTAATGATGTACTTACTAGGGTGTAGGGTATTTCTTCTAGAAATCTACTAGTTATATCTACTTAAGTTATAGAGGTGGCTGGGAAATAATTTACTTGCAGATTTATATTTCATAAAAACAACCGTCACAAGCATGCGCTCATGAAGAAGGTATGTTTCACTTGGTCACTGTATGTATATAATTATGTATGTTTATACCTAATTATAAACATACAGTGTTGCGCCATTGTTGTATCGTATAAGAAGCCCCTAGAATTAAAATAAACCCCTGAGCTAGTTTCCCGTAAGTAAGAAAAAAACGGCCAAGTGCGAGTCGGACTCGCGCACCGATTTCAAATGATATCCCACATGATCTAGTTACTAAACTTTTAATTCTATCGTATCAGGCATTTTAAATAAATAAAAATATGTGTTTAATAATTTTACTGTGTATGCGTCAGGAAGGCTAATAGCGTGGTCAATGAATGATCTTAGATGGAATGGTCGAAAGCAGAAAGTTTAACTAAAGGATGTTGTTAAAAATAGTTCGGAGACAAACATACTAAAACTCCTTGCCCCTCGGACGTGAGCCCGAGGAGGGGCAGAGGGGGGAATTTATATTTACTACATATTAAAAGCTTATAAAATTCTATACAACTTTTACTCTTAAAATTTTTTATCTTTTCCTTTTCGGTGTCGATGAATGGTCGATTTTGATAAAATCTTTATTCCTCCCACTTTTCTTTTCGTATATTGCTCTATATCTTAGAAACTCTTATCTGAGAAAAAAACTTTCTGTAGAAAACTTGTAGATAATTAATCTCTTTTAAAAAAATGTCTACCGTTACCGAGTACCGTTCAAAAATTAGTACTTTTAAATTTTTTGGAAACTTTAGCATTATTTCAGTGATAGTTGGGGCACTCTTGCTAAATGTTGTATGAATCTTGTCCTTCGTGACTATGCGCTGAAAATTGGCACTGTTGATATTTGGGTAGTTATGAGTGGATTTAGACCGGGAACCATAGAGAGCCAACAAACATCAGATTAAAAGATGAATACTCTAGATAAGTTTGAAAAAATAAAAATTTGTTGGGGTGTCTGTTTTGAGTGATAACGGAAACAGCGTGTATAATTTATAGTATCATTCGTTCCTGGCAAGCTTTTCCATACACATTCACTTGACATTGAAAAGTTGATAAATAAAATCCTAAATGGGGTCGACTAAACGAACCTGTTACAGATACACGTAAACACCTGATGAATTCAGTTACAATAACTGCGCTTATCTCTGCGCCATTGATAACATTTATGAATAAATCAAGTGGTGGTACTTCAGTTCGAGTAAAGCATGTTACCTACCTATACAATGATTCATCGAGTGGATTACGTACGGTGAACTACAGCGCTAATGCAAGGGCGACATAGTCTAGGCCTAGATACAACCGAGTCATTAGTACAAGGTTTAGTTAGATACATAAAATGGCTTATCATTATAAAAAACCGGCCAAGTGTAAGTCGGACTCGCCCACCGAGGGTTCCGCACAAATGATGCCCTCCCTCATTTATGACCCGCGGTACTTAGTGTTTTTAAGTGGCATGGAACTCTCAGTGTGCGGCAATAATACGGTTTTCGGATTTTATCCTGTACTTGTAGGAGAAGGAGGGCGACTGCGGAGACTAGAGGACTAGAGGCAACAAAAGTGGTAGAAGAGGAGAAGGTAGAATGGGCGATAAACTCCTTCTCACCCTTGAAGGCCGCGGGGCCACAGGGGAGGTAGCCGGTAATTCTCGAGAAGGGATACTAAACAATAAAGAACAATCTGATAGAACTATATAGATCGAGCATAGCGCTAGGGCATTTACCCAAAAGCTGGAGGGAAGTTAGAGTGGTGTTCCTACCAAAGCCGGGGAAGAAATCGTACCAGGAGGCAAAGTAATTTCGGAGCATCAGCCTATCATCGTTTGTGCTCAAAAAACTGGAAAAGATAATTGATAGATCCATAAGGGAAAAGATGGGGAGAGGTGAAAACCCACTGCACGAGAACCAACACGCCTACACAGCAGGAAAATCCACGGAAACAACACTGCACAACCTGGCGGGGGTAGAGAGGGATTCCCGTAGGGTGGATGCTTATCACCGAGAAAATAAGAAACGAGGACCTTCGTCGACGCACTAAAGTAACCGACATCGCCAAGAGAGTTTCGCAACTAAAATGGAAATGTGCAGGCCACATCTCCCGCAGTGATGACGACCGCTGGAGCCAGCGAGTACTTGGAAGCCGGAACGAGGGGAAGCCGAGCGATAAGGCAGGCAACTTCCATAAAGGAGGCTGTGCGTTCGATCTCCGGGTCAACAATCCAACGATTTTCTCGAAATATATGTCTTCTTCTTCCTAGCGCTTTTCCCGGTTGATGAGATTTCGCTGATGGTCTGCTTTGGCAACTAATCGCAAAATTTGGCATAGGCGCTAGTTTTACCAAAGCGACTATCATCTGACCTAAACTAGGCCTTATTGAGATTAGTCCAGTTTCCTCACGTTGTTTTCGTTTACCGAAGGGCGGTTAGTAAATATCATATGATATTTCGTAAATACATAAGTTTCCTAAGTAGTGGTACAAGCCGGAGTTTGAACCCGCAACCATCGGTTTGAAAGTCGTACGCTCTTACCGCTGTAACTCTAAACGCTCCTAAAACTTATGAATCCATTATACTTAAAAAAGTTTATTAGATCGATGAATTAGATATTATTTTTTATCATTTGATATTTACTTGGTAGCTCTTTCAAAAAGGGAAATATGATATGGATTTATTTCCTTGCTGAAAAACTAGCCTCTGAACCAATCTATGGGGTTCAGTTGCCAAGTTAAACTTGTTTTAGAATGCAATCGCCATTTTGACGCCACCATTATAAGAAAGCGGTGCGCGTCGTTACAAACTCGGCTACGCTATAGCTCGAACAGCCTTCTAAACGTGTTGTCACAGCGATGGGACTTGCCGCTGCTCGCGCGTTGGGAGCGGCTACACGCGCCGCCTGTGGTTGCACCACGCCGCTTTTAGTTTTAGTTCGGTATATTTTTAGTTTTATTGTAGTAGGTATTATAGGTTAGGTAGGTATATGGATTGTTTTATTCGAAATAAATGATTGAATTGAATTGAATTGAAAGAGCAGGGAGCGATTAATGGGGCAATGAATGGTAAGCGATCGATGTGTCACCTGGTAGGTTCATCGAGGAACATGACGGGCGGATCGCTGATTAGTTCCAGTCCTATAGTCAGGCGTTTCCTCTGCCCGCCCGAGAGCCCTGCTGCTCTCGTGTCTCGATGTTCCAAAAGTCCAAGAGAAGTTATTATTTCTGTTACCTGGGAACGAACACAAAATCTTGATAACATTTTATTTTCAAAATATATACAGTAAGCGTAACTTACCTAACTACCTACCTCTACCTACCTGAAATATAAAATAGGTCCTTGAGGCATTGTACCTAGGATGCTGGCGGCATTGTAAGATTGTCCCATAATATTTATTCCCTCGTTGTATCGCAATGCTGATACGTTGTGCGAGGAAGCCACCAGCTCTTCGGTCACCAGTAACTTGGTAACTTGTTGGCTTGTCCCCGATTTTCACCGAGATATAAGTAGATAGAGACGCCTTTAAAGGGGGAAAAAGGAGCAAGATTTTTTGAGTTTGTTTGTATGGCGACCGTAAGGACGCGTTTGGACACCATAAGGATGATGGGTTATGAATTGAGCGAAGTCGCTCATATCAGGATTGACACATTTCCGCGCGGTGGACGTATGGTATGAGCGTCTCTAACTATTGACCTCTTTGCCGATTTTAAACATATCAGTTATTACGCATAATAAACATTGTAGGTAACTATTTTTTGACAATTTAAAATATAATTATTTACTTATGAAACAAACATTAAATAAAAACAAGAAGAAAAAATACAATCAAAACTAAAATTAAAACTAAACCTACAAATAAAAAATAATACTACGTAATGTTCAATATTAATAAAGATTAGTAGTCACACGGAGTGCCAAATAGGTAAACTAAACTGTAAAATAATTACAATACTGGGTCATACCCACGCTTGTATAAATTCTAAAAGGGTAGGTCTTTAGATTATATCATAATTATACATCGTACATGTTGGCCAATTAAGTTTGTAAATATTATTGAGTTACCGGAGCTTATACAAGGTGAAGCAAAAATGCTGGTTATGCGTTAAAGGGCGTAGTCAGTATCGTTTATCGTAGTATTCTGAGTAGGAAAACTTATGTCACAATGGGCGAACTTAAAAAGGGTTTTAATTGATACCAAGCTCATAACCATAAAAAGGAGTATCTTTACAGCTCTTCCGAGAAAATACGTTTTTTGGCAAAAAATATAATATTGCTTAATTCAAAATTATTTTACGTTCAAAACAATTTTCCTTGAAAGTCTTCATAAAGGTCTATTTTCTGGACTTCAGGTTCAAAAGTTATAGGCCCCACATAATTTTTTTTAAGTGTATTGAATGTCCCCGTAAAATAAAAGTTTTTTGACTTTTTATTTAACCAGTTTGTCGGCATGATTGAAATGTATATTCATAGCAATTACAGCTTTTTAGTACTAATGGTCACTGAGCTAAGCCGCAGATGGACGGACGGACGGACATAAAGACGGACATGGCGAAACTATAAGGGTTTCTAGTTGACAACGGAACCCTCAAAATTAGCATAATTTTTTTTGCTATTTTTTTCTAACCAGGATACAATAATTTTAGGGTCAATCAAAACATTGTACCTATAATAAAAAGGTACTGAACCCAGCATAAAAACTTACTTTTAAGACCGAGATTTTTCGACAGCGTCCTGCTCCGCCATTACCCGTCCGCGAATCGCTCAGACCAATGATTCTATAGACTAGCCAACCAAGTAATAATACCACTACCGAAAGAGATGACATTATGCTAATTTAAATAAGAGTGACAAAGAAAAAGATACATATTTTTTGTCTTTGTCATAGTTTCACTTTTTCACCACTGCCACAATCGAGTTTGTGGCAAACAAAGAAGTAGTTGATATGTCAAACTCATTAGTGCGCATATCAAATTATCCTGATTTTATCACAAATATCCTTTCTCCTGTGAAACATAGTGAAAATTGGAGTGTTTAGTGTTTGAATTTCAAGTACACAATGGTAAATTGTTCTATATTGGGCTGTAAAAGCCGCAGTGAGCAAGGAAATGAGAACATAACCTTTCAAACGTAAGTATCATGTTTTTCAATTTTCTCTTAACTTAATATGTAATGATAGCATTGTACAATTAATTTACATTATGGACCTTGTAAATTTAAACGATTTCAACGGAGATAATACGATAATTAACAAAAATTTAATCAACATTATATGTAGAAATATCCGACCAAATTCAGTAGATCATGTATTGTGAGCTGTCAGCCATCTTAAAACGGGTTTTCAATTTGGCTGCATAGCAATCCTGTTAGGGATACCAGATCAAAACAGGCATAATTTAGGGGAAAAATGTGACTTAGTTTAGGGAAATTGATCCAATTCACAAAAGCTTAAAAAAAAAATCTTAAATAAAATCTTATCTTAAATTTTAAGCTTAAAAAAGCTTAAAATTGAAATGTGTAACTTTTGTTTGAGTCACAAATGTCTTTTATTTATAAAAATGCAATATATAAACAAGAAATTAATGAAGATAGCCCTGTCAAGGCCCATGTGCTACTGAATAGTATGTAAGACTAATGTACGAGTATACCATGGATGCAATAAACTATGACTATGACTATAACTATGAAGATGCCTGTTCCAGAACCGGAATGTTTAACAGTAATAGGTATTTTGATATTATAAATGTTTGTACAATTAGATGATAAATTTATGTGTAAACAAATAATGTTATTCGACACGTGTATGTAAACTGTCTATTTTCTAGGTTTCCGCAAGACGAGGCTATACGCAATTCTTGGTTAGCGGCTACTGGACGACAAAATTGGCAGTCAACTAAGTACAGTCGTATTTCCAAAGCCGTATTTACGTTAACAACGCTACTGTGTTATTTTTATATAAAAATAAATGATTAGCAACATTTTTGTTTTAATTTTCATCTTATATAGACACCCTCTTTTCGAATTTTAAGATAACCTATAATTTACGTAGCCATCAAGGTACAAAATTGGAATTTCAGAAATATAAGGGTAATTTCTGTCAACATGGCAACACTTATTTTTGATCTACTTTATCTCTGTCCCTTACGGGTGTACGCTACTGTCTAGTCTATAGAATCATTGGTCTGAGGCGAATCGTCATATTTTTGTGGGTCACAGATTATCAATGTTGCCACACGAAAATAGCGGGGAAGTTGGGCATAAAAGAGCCATGTTTTGAAAAAGTCACTTGGATTTTTAGCCAACTACTTAATTGATACTTACATCACTTCAATTTTATTTTCGTGTGGCAACATTGATAATCTTAATAATATCTATCTTATTATAAATCTAAAGTTAGTAATATAATGTATGGCTCTTTCATAAAAATTTCAATGCCCACATGCTATGAAAGGATCATTTTCCTTTTTTTTAAAGGTAAAAAAAATTAAACAAGTCTTTAAGACATAATTGTTAATTGCATTTTAAAGACTAATAAACGAGTTTCTCATTGCCGTATAAAACATGTAGTCTTATTGTGTTTTAGGTATTAAAACGAGCCTGTTCCTAAAATGGGCTCTTCCACGCCCACCTTGCCCTACTTTGTTACAACTTGTATAGTATGTACGTTGTTGTTGACGTTCGTTAATAAATACACATTTATGTTTTAGAGCCTTAGAGGTGTAACCAAGATTACCTCTGTAAGATTTTCACTTACGTTTTGGTTAACGTACCAAATATCAAATTTATTTATCATTCGATCATTTCGATCGAACAGATACTTACTCGTCTACTTTTTTGTTCTTTGCTAATATGATTTCCTAGTTTAAGCTCGGCTGCAATGGTGAGGGATTCCTCGATGGTCAGCATGTCCTGCACTTTGTCAACTTGCTGGATATAACACGACCGCCTTCGAAACCATCTGTTATTGCGTATTCTGCCGTTTACGTAGATTTTGCCGTCTGATTCGTTCCTGCAAACAAGCAATGTCATTATTATACAGCCTGTATTTTTAATATTATTTCAAACTGTAACCAAACGTAGGTAAACGCATTATGAACCGATATTGCAAATTCATTTTTCTCAAACATGATCGCAATTGTATGCATTTATGTCACGAAATGAAGACATGAAGTTTCTTGTTTACGGCTCCCCCCATTTACTTCTTGGCCGGCGGCCGTGAAGTAATGTATGGCGTAAGTATGAACGAAACATTATTGTCCGCTGCTCTAACTTTTTTAATTTGCGTACTAACACTAAACTGACAAAGGAAAAATTACATACAGCCAACGACCACTAGATACTTGCGACATTAAAAAAACAAATTCTATGGTTCTTTGTATATTTATGTGCGGTTAAACATGGTGCTCGAATAGCTCATTCAAATGGCATCTTTAAAAAATAAAAAAGGTGGCAAATTAAACTTTTTTTTCCTAATTAACTGTTTCACTAGTAGTTATTTTAATTTTAATATTTCCTCACAATGTTTAAGAAAAGCACTATACAAGCCTCGGCCGAAAGAGAGATTGCAGGACTTGTTTAATCCACACCAGGACTTGTCTACCACAAACTTGTCCTGCAATCTCTTACTTCACGGCCTCTGTAGTAATGTACTATTAAGTTTAGTCTTAGCCACTAACAATAATTATTTTTTGAACATTTTTCGAGTATTGTATTGCGTACACTTACAGCTGTGTTGTCACACCAGTAAGACACATTTCGTGCTGAATTATTTTATAAGGAAAAATACATATTTAAAAAAGGAAGTTTTGATAGCAATATCGGTTCAGTACACTAAGGCCCACGTCTGGTATTTGAGGTAATATTAAATATACACGCTGTATACAGCATTCAATAACGTAGGTTAAAGGAGTTGTATTTACCCATTTATCCTAAACTCTAAATTTTCTGACTATGTACGCAACTTGGCACCAACTCAGGTCTTATTTTTTTGATTTGAAGTCATATTTGAGTTGGCTGACATTTACACTTTATTTTTTTAATATATTTCTTAGTTCTGAATGTCTACTTACATTGGAGTGTGTAGGTAGATATCTGACTAATGTGGCTAGTAGCTATGCAGTAAATTTTATTATCTATAAGTATGTATTATCATAACCACTAATTACGTAGAAACAAATCAATCTATAGACAGAATAGGTAAATACAAGTTTCGATAACATCTGTCAGACTGAGTGAAGGATTTGAACTTCGGATAAATTTGCATACAATGGCTAATTATTTCTAAATTAAGTGAGGGTCAGTGATCGTTAGCTATTGCACGAGTAATATTGATATTTCCATAAATCCCAATAACTCCGAACCATCTCTTTGGCATATTAATGGCTCGGTCGACACCAACTTGTTGACCCTGACAGACATTATATCTGAGCATCTCGATAGAGGGACTCAGGTGGATGTTCTGTACTTCGATTTTAAAAAGGCCTTCGATCGCGTAGACAACGATATATTATTGTGCAAGCTTAGAGATTTAGGTTTCTCTCCGAAGCTAATTGCATTGTTTGCAAGTTATTTACGCGATCGAAGGCAGTACGTTCGTCATGGGTGTTTCGTGTCGGCTCCCTATCATACAAGATCAGGGGTTGGTCAGGGTTCAATACTGGGCCCCCTGTTATTAGGGATCATGATCAATGATTTAGATACTTGTGTGAAGCATGCCAAATGTTTGCTATATGCTGACGACCTAAAATTAGTTTATGGAATAAAGAACGAAGACGATCTTGAACTCTTACAAGAGGATAATTACCTCTGTAGTAGACTGGAGTATCGCGAATAAGTTTCTTTTTAACACAGCAAAATGTTGTGTCATGTACATTTAGTCGTTCCACTGTTCCTCAGCACGCGCACTACAAATTGGGGACCGAGACTATTGAGAGGGTTTTCTCCGATAAGACCTTCGAGTGGTCTTTGATAATCATCTTACCTTCCATGATCATATGCGAATCCTCACTGACAGTTGCTTTCGTAGACTGGGTTTTGTGCTGCGCAATGTTAGATTTCCATGACATTAAGGCTATAAAGCTGGTTTTTAACGCGTTAGTGAGGAGCAAGCTGGAGACTTCGTCCATAGTGTGGAATCCATACGAGTCTTCATACGTCCTTTCTCTGGAGAAAATACAAAAGACTTTTCTGCGTTTTCTGTATAAGAAAAGGTTTGGGTACTATCCATTCCTATACCCCACAAAATTCTTACTTGGATGCCTTGGGTACAACTCCTTAGAAGTGAGGCGTAACCATAACCTGGTAACTACCGCTTGTCGCATATTGCGCGGTGAATCCGACTGCCCAGAGCTTGTCGCCCGTGTGTTAAGGCTGTACGCCCCGGATGTTCCGAGAATAAGCTTGAGACCGCGGCAACGACTGCTCTTAGCTGTGCCGTCTACGCGTACGGTTTCGCACAGGAACTCACCAATTCCTCGCGCGTTGTCGCAGCTGAACGCGCTTCTGACATCAGCTTTTGAGTGTGGCCTGTTTGCGTGGCGATGGGCAGCTGTGTGTTATGAATGTCTGAGGTTTTGTGAGGAGATGGATTACAGGCCGTCCAGTACTTGACCATTACTATTTCTATTGTTATTATCTGCATTATATTGTTGTTGTGTGAATGTTATTACTCGGCGTATTGGTGAATTCTGTAATGCTGTTGTAATATATTTGTAAATTGAGATTTCAAATACCTTTACCGGTTGAAATTATTCTTTTTTTAAGTTTTTAATTTTGAAGGTAACTATCATGCATGAGTGACAAGGTTTTCTCTAGGTACTTATGTTATGCCCACTCAAACGATTGAAAAATCCAGAACTTTTTCCTAATGTTTTCCACCATTCCGACTAACCATTCCTATCCTTAAAAATTAGCGCGATATTCAAATGTGTCTGGGTTCGAATGTTATGGTTCGGTTTTGGGTTTAAATTTGGGCTGTTTTTGGGATTAGATTCGGTCCAGATATGGGTCAGCGTGACCGAATCCGGATCTAGAAGCATGCGGGACGGGACCGAGTCATCAAAGTCAAAACTAACGATATGACGGGATACTCAGCAGCACTACATACTACAAGTCCGCTGATGATGAATGAAATATAAAGCCTGCAAATGCCTCTTCAGCCGAGTCAAGTATAGTTCTTTTCTCAAAAATGGTGCAACTAAACTAAAACCACAGACAGGTCAGATATTCAATTTCTATATTTTCTGCAAAAACATAAAAATACGAATAATAACTGCTACCGGAAATGTGGGTTAGGTTAGGTTAGAACTGCGTCACCATCGCTGCAAGACCGTGATGGTCTACCGTGGATGGTCTAGTCTAGTGGGTAGTGCGGGCCCGGGCCTGCAAGTCCCATATACCCGTTCTAATAGTACCCCGGCTAGGCAAAATGCCAAATTTCCTTAATGTTAGTTAATAACCGTCTTACAAAAAAGGCCGCAGATCTAAACTACATTACTGAAGGCTCGAGCCTTATAAATTAGGATCCTTGAGATAGTAACCCTTAATAATGCAAAATGTAGGTACCTATACCTATTATGAAACAATAGTTTACCAATTGATAATTTAAAAATTAATAGATTTTCGAAAATATGTCTTGGTGAAATGATTATTTTAAAAGTTAATCATTTGTCTTTTAATATATTTATGAAGCGTAAAGGATGACTCACACTAGAACTGGCGGGGACGTGATCGGGCCAATCTCAGTTTTTATAGACAACGAACGTCCGAGGGCTCGTCGCAAGATATCGTGATTATTTCTATAGAAATTGACAAGTCATCCTTTAGTTACTAAATGTATATCAAATGAAAATAAACCGAGCAGGACGAGTTGTCTGTGATGTGGGAATGTTGGAAAATTAAGTCATTTTATCTTGTCTGTCTTAAATCAATGTTGTGTTCATGTTATTTTACAAATAATCCCTAGAAATGTTTCATTTACGAGCATTTTTTCCGCAACACTTAATAGATTCTTATCGTTCGTGCCATACACGCCTGCATAACGTTGGCTGACGAGGAAGCGAGTAGGCCTTGAATGACGGCTTCCTCATGCTCTAGATTCCTGGGACTAGGTAGCTGGAGATCACAAAAACCACGCAACAGGCTAATTAAAACGGTCTGCAGAAAACAGTCGGTTTAAAAATAAAAATGATGGTTAGGTCGAAAGGCCAAGGTATAAACAAAGTTGTAAAAAGCGAAGCGTTATGTGGTATCACCTCCATTTGTCTGATTACTCATCTTTTCCAAACCATACAGCAAATAAAAATGTAGGTACCTTTACATTTTATTTTTCACTTTTTAAGTCTGTTTTATTTTTTGTTAAAAGTTTTTATTTTTCTGTGTTTATTTGGTAAGCACTAAGTAGTATGAGTAACGGAGTAGGTACTAATAATTAACAAAAAATAATTGATCGAATCGGACGGCGGAACTCGGAATTATCAACATGCCATTATGTAAAGTTCCATAATATGCCACCCCTAATTATTATCATCAGGTCTACTTTGCCAAATTTATGGGTTTCCGGAAGAAAATTCCTAGGTGACTTTAGAAAACCCCGTGCAAAATGGACCCCTTCATCAGATCAGAACCAAATTCTTATTGAACCAACTTGGAGGTGACCAACAAAATAGGGAATGCTCAAATTGGACGACGGAGTTCGGAATTACCGGCTTACATCTGAAGGGCCACCGACTTGCCTATTTTCAAATCGTAGAGGAACACAGGGTTTAAATAAAATAGGCAAGTTGGTCGAAGTCGCGTTCAATGGACACCCCCCGGTACCGACTACAATAATACCAATAACTGACTTATTTTAACATTACATCTCAAAACTTTTTTGCGGTATAAGAACTGCGGAGCGAGTGTTATTTTACATGTACTTAATGTTATATTATATTATAATCTTAAATGTCACACTGCCGCCGCGTCTCGTTGCGAGACGCGGAGCAACGGACACGCATGCGGAGACAACGCACCAACGTCCAAGTTTTCTCCGCATCTCCGTCCGTAGCTACGATGCGCGACGTCCCGCGTTACTTCCGTGTTGCATTCATTTCACATTTGTAACTTAAGGTGAAAACAGTTCCTAATTATCGATAAAATGGCATCGGAACTTATTCAGAACTTTAAGTTTGCTTTTTGTACGAACGTAGAAGACACTGGGTACATCCCTGTTTACAAACCAGACGTATAAATGGGTCTTCTGTTGGAGATTACCAAGATTTAAGGCAACACGAAGATTTTTTTTTATTGCACCTGTATGTCAACCGCGTCATTTGATTATTTGCTAAGCAAAATTGGAGTGATTATATTTCAAATTGCTGGACGACTTTCAATTTCAAAAATAAATTTATCGATTTCGATATCCATTGCGCCTACGTCCCTTTTGCACTAAAATCCGCACGGCACTGCGGAGCTCGGTGTGACATACTCGTCGTACCCTGCGGCACGCACCGCGTGTCCGTCCGAGCGCGCGAGTCGTGCGTCTCGCTCCTCCGCGCGTCGAGGCGGAGCCCGTGTGTCGTACCATGCGAATTTTCTTTACAAAATCAAGATTCTACATACAAAGTTTAAAAACGCATCAACGGACGCCGCTGCGAGATGCGGAGCAGTGTGACGACCGCATTAGCTGAGGGCCTTTATCTAATGTATTTAATGTATTTAAAATGCCTAATATTAAAAGGCAACAATAACATGTTTATGTAAATATTTACCATATTATTATAACTAACGTCAGAAACGCGTCAATGGTGAATTATATATCTTTATTATGAGATTTATGAGCGAGAGATAACTAATGGCCCTACTTATTTACTGAAAACTTGGTATTGGCATCATTTTGCATCTTTGCATGACTAGCGTTTCAAAAATTGCAGTTACTGAAGTTCTCGTAATACTCGTATCAAAATAGTAGTTTATATACCTACATAATATTAGCTTTCAATAATGCGTTCAAAAATCGCATATAAAGGCCCCCATAATAATAAACTTTTTTGTTACAACAACTCTTAACTGTGAAAAAGTTTTTAGAGCTAAATAATATTATTGATTTCGATAATATTATTTTATTTCAAAATTCGAACACATCTGACACAAGAAAATTTGATTTCGACCCCTATTCTAATATCAGTTCAGATGACGTTTAGTTTGAAACGAATTGTCAATTGCATACAATGACGCACGCAAGTCGCAAGTTATTTTGATATCGAACGATATGAAAATTGGGGCCGACTCTAGTTTAGTTTGTTACTAAATTTTAAAAATATAAATGTCAAAACTTGAATGTCAGAAAAGTTTTTATTCCTGAAAGTCGCAATGGCGGTCGATATATATGCGCTTTGAACGCATCATTGATAACTCATGATCATGATATGTGTGTATATAAAGCAGTTACATACACTGCTTTATATACATTGTAAATAATTAGGCATTAAAACACTCGTGTGATGTTATTATGAAACTCTGCTGACGCCTCGTTTCAAAAACCCACACTCGGGTTTAAATGCCTTTCATTATATACAATCACATAATAGTAGTTTATGCAACAATGATATAATAAGGGTTATAATAAAGGTACCAATTATGAGCGGTTGCATCCGCTAGTTTTTCTACGATAGCTAAAATAGCGTAAAAAACAAAATCTAGAGACTTGGCAGAATACGGAGGATGTTGTGCCCACTATATAAATTTAAAAAAAACAACAACAGTGCTCATTATATTGTATGAAAATCCATAGGTGTAGTGTTCTTACGGAAATTAACCCAGGAAAGATACGATTTTGACAGACATTAAATTATAATAGCCTGATTTTTTCAAATTACGTTAAAATGGGATATTTACATATGATATATGCAAAAATTCTACAAACTTTTCTTCCGGAAGTAGGTAAATAGTAAAAAAAAAACTAAACTAAAGGAAAATATAATATTTGTGTAAGATTGTCCCACAATATTTAATAATTTGATTTAGTTCAACAAAAATGTTGTACTTTTAACCTACCGAACATAGAAAAGAAACTCTTTCAGTCATTCATCATTTAACCCTGTGATAACGAGTGATGTATAGGGCTCGAAACGTAGGGTCATGGTGTTAGCAAACGTATTCATCGCCTTGTCTATTAATAATAATCGCGGTAACTGACACAAGACATACTAACATACATTTCCCACTACGTGGCTCAAGTATCGCTAGTGACAAGCTTTTGTGTGACGCGAAAATGTGTGAATTGTAACATGCCAATATATTCAGTGAATTTTGCTCCAGTCTACGCGTCTACTTAAGATAGAAGTGTACCTTTTATATATGTAACTATCAATCATATATATCAATAAGTGTAGATACCTCATCTTACATGTAAAAGGCAGGTTACGAAACCGAACGATCAACATGGAGCTCTTACAACTCTTCATGCAGTTTAATAACTGCATCCTTACACCTTACACCTTAATAGGTGTAGCTTGTTTCTGTAATATACACGTGTAAAATGTAAATAGATGTTGTATTTATGGATAGACAATTGCAATGAGGCAATTAACAACACTATGCTAGTTACTCATGTTATGACAGTATGCTCATAAAGTACTACAATTATAAACTTACTTAGTTACTGATTTCATAAGGTTATATACCGTACTATACATTTTCAAGGCTCTCAACAGTATTTCAATGACAATTAGACAATTACAGCTTTGTTGCTATCTGTGACGCGACCCTCGGTCCGTGAGGTCTATCCGTGACATAGAAATTTAGCCAAACCACTGATCGACGTCACTGGGCACAAAAGAGCTGGTAGCTGCCTTGCTCAATGCATAAGTAAGTATTTCGATTCAGCGATTCAGCTTGGAACCATGCCATAGGGGTTCGATATTTAAAAGCCTTCTTAGTTAAGTTGCAGTCACAGGCACAAAAGTGCAATAAAAGACACTATTCTCCCTGTAATAGAAAAAAAAAAATTGAAGATAAATACTCATTCATACATCAACTCATTTATAACTGATCTCTTACTAGTGAACAAGGTAATACTTAGCTATACGAACTACTACAAGTATTTCCCATAAAGTAACAATAGTGTTACGGACCTTTGGGACTCGTATGTAAAACCGAAACCAACACGCACTTACCCTTATACGGAGCGGATAATGCACCTGCCTGTATTGGATGTACGCAGAGGTGTAAGGACACCACTTGAGTGTAAGCCGTAAGGACTAGACCTGAGACTTAATGGTATCTAAAATATACTAGGCTGTTGGGTGAAACTAACAACTAAATACAGGACTATTAATGGCTCTAGGCTAGGGCAACATCGATATGTTGCCCAGTAACATTTCTGTACGCCTAGCCCTCATAGGCGTACAGAAATGTTACTGGGCAACATATAGCCAACTCGCCAGTTAGGTTTCCTCATCTATCCTCGTTAACGCAGCTCTTCACTTTGGACGGCCGGTTACTTTATATTATTACTAGCTTATGCCCGTGGCTTCGCTCGCGATAGAAAGAGACAAAAAGTAGCCTATATCACACTCTATCCCTTCAACTATATCCACTTAAAAAATCATTTCAATTCGTCGCTCCGTTTTGCCGTAAAAGACGGACAAACGAACAGACACACACACTTTCCCATTTATAATATTAATATATTAGAATGGATTAATTAAGTATTAACTACTCTATCATTCTCAATTCATTACAGTGTCATTACATGAATCTCGCTTTTACAAACTTATCAGAGATTAGGCGACTTTAAAATATTTGGCATTGGTCTTCTTTTATCTTGATAATGCGTGTTGCATTTAATTAAATACTTATGGCGTTATTCATAAACGCACATCAAACTTAGTTTAACTAAATGCTAGTTGGTCCTTCTCTGGCAGTTCGACATTTGCCTTTGTTTAAAAGGCAGAAAACATAATTTAACTAAAACGTCTGTAATTTTTTTTATATGCCTTATATCAAACCAACTTTTAACTCTACTACGGCGTATAAATACGTTAGGTTTTGCATTAACTTGGCAGCAACAATCAGTTGAGCACCAACTTTGATACCACATAGATGTCACGTACGGACGTGCTGGACACCTAAAGATAAATAAGTAGGTATGTAGGTACTATAACGCACACTACATATAGGTGAGTGCTATAATAATTATAAATGGGGCTTTTAGTATAAGAGATAAGATTAGTATAGGATGATGCATTATGAAACCCTATGTCGAGTTGATAACTGAACTAAAAGGACGATATAAAACTACCGGTATTAGGCTACCTGATTTTTCTCCCGAAGGAGTTATAGATTTTTTATACTATCGAATTCTTCTTCCCAGCGTTTTCCCGGCTTATGCCACGGGTCATTAAGGGAGCCTGGGATCCGCTTTGGCAACTAATCCCAAGATTTGGCGTAGGCACTCAGGCCTGAGGGTAAACTAGGCCTTATTGGGATTAGTCCGGTTCCCTCACGATGATTTCAATCACCGAAAAGCGATTAGTAAATATCAAAATATATTTCATACGTATTTTAGTTCCAAAAAACTCATTGATACGAGCCACCAGGATTTGAACCCGCTACCTTCGGAATGAAAGTCGCACGCTCTTACTGCTGGGCCATCAACGCTCCGCACCGATTTTTATATTATACAAAAATGTAATGTACCTGTTTGTAGCATCGTAGCTCATAAGTAAAAAAAACTTGCAAGCCTACTTAAGGCGTTTGTATAATTAATACCTCTCTAATACAAAATTTTCAATGATTTTAATTCTGTGCCTCTATTTTTAGACGAACAAATACAAATAAATTTTTATAAGAAAAAGACTCGATAACAAGGTTCTTCTTGTAGTAAATATGCATTTTTTTATAAGCAATAACAATTTCATTAACGAAAACTCATTACTGGCTTCATTAACAATTACGATAACATTGATTCCTATTAGGAATCAATGTTGGGGATATTTGGTTTTGGGATGAGTTGTTACCGGTGAACTGTATTTTTATGTATTGAATGTAAAAATGGTTTGTTTTATTTGTTTTGATTATTTTGATACCTATTTCATTAGTCTTTCTGACCTATAAGACCAAGACACATTTTTATTTTTCTTCTTTCCTGTTGAGGTGATTTTGGGAAGAAGCAATAGGTGGCTTTGATTTTGAGCTAACATGGTCATTTAGCTAGTAGTTGGGTTATGTCCTGTATGGGAACAACACAAATGTTTAGTTTGTAACTGAATCCAGTGAATGTTTTTCGGTAGGTAGTTTCATAATTCACTTCAGCAGTCATACAGAAGTTTCGGTTTTCAATCGTGTATGTATGACTAATGAGTCTTTGCTTCTCTCATGCTCTGACCCAAGGGAGCCTTGCTATAAAGGTAACAACTTACATATCGAAAAAACGTTTTAATACACTTGCTGGAAAAGTGAGCTTTTCTGGCTGTTTTGCGTGCGCAAAGTTTGTTTTTGCGTACTAGTGCTTATTACGTGTTTAACCTACTATTATAGCAAACATATTAAAGATATTGATATTTCTTATTTTATTACTTATCTCACTTCATGATTATAATTATTATTTATTAAAATTATTGAACATTGAAAAACAATTCTTATTAAGTTGTGTAAATGAGATGGGGCTGCCGAAACGTCACGGTTGTAATATGCGATTTGCAATGCAATACCAATTGTACAATTGATTATTTTGTTATTAAGAAGTAGGCAAGATAAAACATTTGAAGAAGGCATTTATTTTTCTACTGTAAGTATTACAATATTTAAAATAATAATTATTATTATCTTCTGTTTCGGCGATTATTGTTCATTGAAATGAAACACTTTAAAACGGATTAATCGCGTTTATTAACACTATGGACCCTACGTTTCGAGCCAAAGACAGAAAGGATTACAGTCATCATCTAAACCATGTGAAAACGAGTACTGTAAAGGGCTCGAAACGTAGGTTCACGGTGTTAATAAACGAGGTTTAATCCGTTTTAAACTGTTTAATTTCAATTTACAATGATGTTACGGAATTTATAAAAACATTAAAATTCGTTCGTGACATATTTTTATTTTTTTCGCAACTGTATTAAAAAACTTCGTTCGATACACGTGTGGAAATGTCATTCTTCACTCATCCCGAATATTGCCACTCGCCTATACTTTCCGCACAAGCATGTTTATAAAAAATAACCTGTCGTTTCATGTTACTCCCCTAATAAAACAACAATGTGTATATTAAGTAGCCGTACCCACCTACTGCAGAGCTTGGCAGTGCTAAAGGAACAGTCACATTGTTCTTTATCGGAGCTCATAATTATGTTTCTTAAGTTACTTATTGTGTTTTTTTTTCGTGTGCGATTTGATGTTGACTTAGGTACCTATTTTATATTAAAATATTAAGTAACCTTTGGGTTTAAAAGGCTAATAGTTTAGTTTTCGTTTAACACTTAGGTCAAGTATTTAGAACCTTCCATGAAATTGTTACGATCATGATTTATTTGTGAAAAAATATTTCATATGATTATTCAGAATCGTGAGCTTCGCATGGGTCACTGCCATACCGTCAAAGCTAAAAACGGTCGTCCAAAGGTACCTGTAACCAGCCAGGATGTCCATGAGGGTACTCTTGCCGGCGCCAGACTGGCCCATGATGACCGTCAGCTGGCCGGAGTTGAAGGTGCCGCTCAGACCTTTCAGGATCACCTTGCGTCCTAGCAAACATACACAGAAATTAATGCCGTTAGTGACAAAATCACAATCAACCAATTTATTATATGATAGTTTTACGTTTTTGTTTATTAAATAAGGGTTCCTAGTTGACTACGGAACCCAAAAGAGGATAAAAGAAAAAACAACTAATATAGGGGTCGTGTAGCAAGGGAACAAGGGATTATTTGTATAGAATTTAAAGATGAATCTAATTATTTTGGTCATTAACTTTTTATCACCAATATTAATTCTTGGTAATAAGTAGAAATACACATTTTTGCATACAATTTGATCACCTTATCCTGTGTGACGTATAGTCGCCTTCCACACAACTAATGTCAAATTCATAGGGTCATCACAATTCACCCAGTTTAAATTATTTATACAAAAAATAAGAAAAAATTAATCAATCCTGTTTCCATGAAATAAGTACTACCTACCATATATATTATAATGTTGGTCAGTCACGAAGTCAGAAAAAACGGTTCTAGGTCACCAACCGGTAATCTTTCTATATACATAGGTCTGTTCAGTTTTATGATTAAAGCAATGCAATTTAAATAATATAATTTAATAAGGACATTGTCAAAAGTTTTGACGCGCAACAATACGGCCAGAGTATTGCCGTGCAGCCCGTGCAGCAATGTGCTGAGACTTCGAATTTACCCTTTAACCTACTGGCCACCGTCCGTTAATGTGTATTTCAAAATTCACACCTTAAGGTGTTAGCTACCTGCCAAGGCATAGTTCTGGGTTAGTGACTTATACAGGTCAATGTACCATCTTCATCTAGGTTATCAGAATAGTCAGGCACCTCCTTGCATTTTATCTCCTTGCTCGTTTAAATATGTTACAAGCAAGGAGAACATACAAAACTTACAAAAATATATTAAATGGCTGAATAATAAACGGTTAATGCTTTTGTGGTTCTTCCTTTTATACATGCTACAACATAAGTTGTTTATGCCGTGAGTGCCGCGACTTAGCGTAGTGACCATGTAGTACTTAGCTTAGCGTAGTGAAGATCTTACCTATTAGATTAAACTAGACTAGATTAGACTTAAGGAAAATTATAGAAGACAATTAAAACTTATTTAGAACATGATAGGTTAAACCGTTTTAGAAAATATCTGTTTTAAATAGATTTGTTTCTTTCCGTTTATTTATTGCAGATGGTAGCTATGAACCATATGGTTACCCTGAGCATGCTGCGAGTATGCTCTTGGCTGGTGACAATACTGCCTATAATATTGACGAAGATAAAATTTATCTGTCAATTAAATTTACATTAGAATAGTACACGACAGCCATGGATGGGGACAGACGATACAATTCTGACCAAATTAGACTAGATAAATAATTAAAAAACCGGTGTAGTGCGTGTTGGACTTGCGCACCAAGAGTTCTGTAGAAACTTAGTAGTTCTCGAGATATTGACAGACAGACAGACATACTAAGTCGCACCATAATGGTTGCTTTTTTACCATTTTGGTACGGAACCCTAAAAAGCCAGTAATACGTAATTCAAATAACAACTAATGAAATTATGTTTAAACATTGATTGTAAAGAAAATAAGTATAATTGCTATTTTGGCCATGTATAAATAAGGCAATTAGTCACATTTGGTTATATTTTTTGTAAGGTGTCCTTGAACAATAAAATGCAATTCTAATATAAAATAAACTTGTTTTATCAGTTCATATTGTAAAACTGAAGAACATTCCTTTGATAGAATTTACTTAGGTTCGGGTATCACCTACGACATTAAATACTTAAGTATGTACATAAACTCACTTCCATTGTTTACATTTTGCTTAATTTGTATTGATATTCGATTCCAATGTAAGCACCTTATCAAAGGGGGCAATGGTACAATAGGTAGGTACTCAGATCCTTATTAGTCAGTGTTTCAATAGGTCATTGTAACAATAATAATGTGAGTAATAAAGGCAATAAATATTTATTATGTACCGTTGTATAAAATATTTCCTTTATTTCATTTCATGTTTAATCCCATCAAAAACATACATATGTGTAAAACGGAAACCAACTTAATTTTAGGTGCTTTTAAAGGCTATGTTTTAATACAACCTTCATTGAGGGCGTCGTTTAGTAATTTTATTTCCGTTGTGTTACGACAATAAGTCATATTAACAGCAAAATTTTAAATTGCCAATCAAATATTATACTGTTTCAGTAAACGTTTGATAATAATTAAGGAACAGTTTGGAATATTGTCTATTTGATAGTTAATTGACGTAGCACAATAGAAATAAGAGTGAAACCTGGATAACTGGGACTTCAAGGCATGCATATTTGTCTCACTTAAAGAGGTATTCCACTCACCCAGTGTCTCAGATATCCAGGTATAAAGAAATATCTGTTTTATTTACAGAGGGTTCCATTAATAGAGGTGAAAATAGAAATTATAAAGGTGCGACTATGAATTAAATAGCGTGAAGCGTGATTTTTTTTAAATATAAACAAGCAATTATTAAAAATAACGAAACGCGTTTTTAGGGTTACGTAGCCAAAATGGCAAAAGTTAAATTTAAGAGTTAAGTAGTTTCGTCCAGTGCGTCTGTCCGGCAGTCCGTATGTCACAGCGGTTTTACTCAGTAGCATAAAGCATATTGTAATGCTCATATTGCTTGTGTACCTACAAGTTGAAAAAGGATTTGCAATTAACATATATTTAATCAAGTATGCCCATAATGTCCACCATCTGTTGACTGTTTAAAATATACTTGCAAGTACTTAACTAATGTCATGTAGGTACTTTGGTTGCAAATAAAGATCTCTATCTCTATTTATGTCTCTATTTAAATTTGAAAATTATGTCTAAGTTACAGAAGTCAAATGCCCATAAAATGTATTTTCCGTGTATTTTCACTATATTATCCCAATAATAGCGGTAAATAAAATACACACGCTGTCCCAGTTATTCTGATGATAAAATCGGTTAGACAGATCTGTATTTTCCAACTAACAGAATTCCATCAGAGCGAAAGTGTCGGGACCTCATCGTAAGTCCCAGCTATGGAGGTTTCTCGCTTTTTATTGAATTTAGTGTCAATAAGTTCTGGAGATGAGTTATTAGATACGTAATATATTAGATAGCTTCATTTTTTTTATCTTACGTATGTGAGTATTAGTTTTCCTTTTATAAATACATACTAATTTCTCATTAGATCGGATACTATGGCGGATAGTAAATATTTTTTGAAAGAGTAACATAATAAATATGAAATAAACAGGTTACATACGTAAATTATCTCTATTGCTCATGCATAATCAGAATGGTAGAGATGAAACGGGGAAGTGAATGTTCGATGTCCGATAGATGTAACAAAGGAGAACAAATATGTTTATGACTAACAATAATAAAAAAAAAAACAGTTTTTTTTACGCTATTATGTACCGAAATCAGAATTCAGAAGTTAAAAAGGTCCTCCCCACCCCGCTTAACGTATCACATCATTATTGAACGAGACATAACATAACCAATATAAATGGATTTAAATTTATACATGGATTTCGCTTGTAGCAAAAACTTGGCAAATACGGAACCGGAAGAACTACCTGTTTACGGAAACTGGTTTTCCAGTTAACTTTGTTTTAATATGGAAATTACAATTAGTTGTATTTCCCTGCGCCGCGTTCATCTAGAGCTCGGCATCTAGAGTCAAAGCACGTCCCGTCCGCCCGAGGGATCACGTGACATCCGAGTATCCGATCCGACTTATCACGTGATTCTTTCTATAGAAGTTACTGTTTTGTCGAATGACGGAATGACATGTGTAATGGTTTGTCAATATTTTCCTTGAATGCAATAAAATAGAATGAATTGATTATTTTATATCTTTATTATTTATTAAATCAATAATCCACTGCGTCACAATAAAATGATGTTGCGTGTGATACCGTTATGTTAAGGAGTAACGCACTAATGGATATCACAACTGTATAGTTGTGATTTAGGTAAAATCAACCAACCACTACCACTGTAGAACACAGTGCCCTAGGTTTCCAATTGGTTGACTGTGCCTTAGTGCGTTACGTGCATAAAGGTGCCTGTTTTGCCTACTTCATTTGTTGAGGAACAATAATTGTAATTACTTACAACAACGCATCATATATTTTCTTATGGAACTATGCTTGGGCTACAATTACGTGTACTTGTTGTGAACGCATTCTATTGCGATATTACCTGCGTTTCAGGTACGAATAGGGACCACGAGCGCGTGCCGATTTATCTTATGGCTGACTTCACATATACTGTACTTTATGGTATATATTTTCGTTCCAAAACGTGCGTTTCCTACAAAAATCCAACGATGCCAATTTTCGAAATTCGTGGTAGGCGTGCAGATCCCATTGTCAGTGTAGTAAAATCTTGAGATGCTTGGGAATTTGGGATGCTTTAAAAACGCATTTGAAGACAATGTCAGTGAGCTTGACGCTTGAACAACGCTCTTCGGTTCGAGCTTACGTGACATCTGGCCTAGTACCACGAAACTTGAACCATCAAAAATGTGTATGTCCCTCTCTGTCAATAAGGAATTATTGGAGTGACCAATATGTTTTTCCATCAATGCCAATTTTCGATGTTCGTGGTAGGCCTGCTTGCGCTGTAGCATAACTTCTCGCGTGCGGCGCTAGTCATACATTAAGTTGCCCTAGGTGAATGAAGATTCACGCCTTTTGACAAGTTATGCTAAGGGAGCCGGTATGACTGTTACAAGAGATATTTAGGGGAGGATATGGACGCTGACTTACGACTTTAATTCTTTAAAACTCTATTGATAATGTTTAGGACAGCAATATCCATTTAGTGCAAACCTTTACATGTAATTACTACATGTCAAGAAACACACTTCATTGATGACACGTGTATCAAGGTAGGTACCTTGATACACGTGTCATCAATGGACTGTGCTGCTAATAAAAAAAATAAAAATTCAGACGAATTGAGAACCTCCTCCTTTAGAAATATTGAAGTCGGTTGAAAAGCATAAAGAGTAAGAGTAAGTGTAGCAAAAAACACAAAGTTTGGGAATATGTCATTTGAATTAAGATCTCAGGTCATTAATCTTCTTTTCTTTAGCAGGAATGGCACGGAACTTCCGTGCGTCGCTAGAACTTGGCGAATTTGAAGTAGGTGCAAACGACGACTAACCACCAATTAAATTTCCCGCGCTTTTATAGGCTTTAAACCATTTTAGCTGCCATTATGCTCGGTAGGTAACCTATATAAGTAATCTTATCTATCATTGTGTAAATTAAATATGTAGATATCGGGCCTAGTACCATGAGAATCGAACCGATTACGGATTTGTACGTCGATCTCTGTCACACTTGCATATTAGAGTGACAAAGAAGTTTTTCCGTCAATGCCAATTTTCGATGTTCGTGGTAGGCGTGTACACTAGTACTTGTCACTCGGTTTTTCCTTTTTACTCGAACTTGGCTAGACACCCTGTTGATTCTATTTCATGAATTCAATAGAACCATTAAATCTTCGCCCAGACATCTACATTTACATCTTAACGTAGGTAGGTACATGCCAGTCATTCTAAAACCCAGTCTATTATTTATTTATTTACATTTTAAAGGATGACTCACACTAGCACGGTACGGGACGGGGCGGGGCGGGACGGGAAAATCTGTCAATTTCTATAGAAAGAATCACGTGATAGCTTGGAGCCTTCGGATGTCACATGACGCTTTCTATGAAAATTGACAGATTTTCCCGTCCCGCCCCGTCCCGTACCGTGCTAGTGTGAGTCATCCTTAAACATTGCAAGAAATACATTCAAATAGGTACGAACCGTACACTAAAGTAGATACCTAATGGCATTTTATATCATCCAATCTCTGGATTAAACAGGCAGCATTTTTCGTACGATTTAAATAGATGGGTACAATATGGATCGACAGTCTTAGAGTCAAACCACGTTATCTTTTCTCAGCAAATGAACTGTCAGACTTGAAAGTGTTATTTTAAACGTCAAACTTCTATGAAATTATGACGTTTACTTAACACTTTCACAGTGTGTGCTATCAAAATCTAGGCAACTTAGCATAGACTGACTCTAGATAAGAGTTACATATATAGTTCTCGAATGTTTCTCATTTACTCAAACGTCATACCTACTTTATACCTACTTCATAGCTTCGTAAGTAGCATTCTAAATTAGCTTTTGTGTTAGTAAATTACGATAAAATTAATTATTGTCACTACGTCAAGTCTAATAATTTCGCCTTTATCTTAAGCACATGATCATGATATGAGTTCAACTGTAGATAAACCAGTAATACAGGTCTTTGTATTCATTCTGTACCTACGTGAACTATGTACCGCTCTGGTGGGTGATGGGACACGATGGATATTTGACAGTTGACGCACTGTCAAATACTTAGTACCCATAAAAATATTGTCCCTTAAAAGTTCATATTGTATCTAGACCGTGCGTTGTCGTCGCTTGCACTTTCCCCACCATCACGCACTTTACGAACTTAACTATAACACTATCTTATAATTTTTGTACTAAGACTCACCTCTATTAAATATACCTTGTCGGACCGTATAATTAAGGTCTTCGAAAGAAATGTTAAGTGAACAGTCTTCCGTCAGAGACGTAGAAGTCGTCTCCGCGGACACGGACTGGTCATCACTAGCCATGGTGAAGAGTTCTCACTAAATAGACACAGAACTACACATGCTTTTCCATAGTTCAAACACAAAGAATCATGATCGATATAAACAAAGGACGCGAGGATGCGCCAGCTGCGTGCATGACGCCCAGGCGATACAACGATAGTGGCTGCACTGGTGGGCTAGTAGTTAGTAGAGTAGAGGCGCGCGCGCGCAACGCAAGCCAGCGATATCGGTCGTTCCCCCACTACTAACTTGCATGTGGTCGACAGCTGATAGCTAGACGATTGCTAGAGACAGACAGATTGTCGACCCGGTTGCTACTGCCGAAGCACTTAACAAAACCATTTTGGTAGCATTGGTAGCAATGTAGGAGGAAACCCATGATGGCTTAAGAATGACGAGTTAGGATTAGGAGAGACCGAAATAGAGCTAAAACTGATTTAGGCTTTAACACATTCACTACCAGTTTCACAGTTTACATACATGTGTGTTATTTTAATAGGTGAAGTTTGGAAGGGGGGGGGGCATGGTACGTAGGTACGTGTACGTATTCTAGTTTGCAACGCACTAGAGAATATATGTTAGATTTTGTCAATATTTATATCAAAATTAAATACTGACAAGACAAATATGATAAATATAAATTAGAAATAAATTCACAACTAAGCGAAAATAGCGTAGGGTTTCTTCGTTAATTATCAGATACCTAGACAGAATTATCAGGTGCCAAGTAATTTCAAAATAATAGTTGGGGTTAAGGTCAATGTAAGTGGGTATCTACGTCAATAAGGCTAGCCTGTTTACCTACAAGTGATTTTCGTGTTTACATATATTAATTATGTTCAATAGATCACGGCCACGGTTGTGGCGACTGTATCGTCCCTGTCGATTCTAGGAGTTGACTTCTCATTGTTAATTGTTTGTGGGTCTTCCTCATATAAGTATATATATTATTTACACCATAATTATCTCCAGACATAGGAAAATAATGAGATTAGGTTATCAGTTCTGCTAATAAAAGTTTATGAGGAAAGTTATCTCTGATGGTTAGTGATTTTCAAATGTTATCTATTATCACCTATGTATTTGTTATTAGAATAGTTCGGGTTTCCCATCCGAAATAATGTCACAGAATATATAAAACAGTTTTGGCCTTTTCTTGGGCGGCTATATGGGACATATGGAAGTCCACCGGAGGTACTGGTGCTGGCCATATGGGTTTTATCTCTGAATCCAGAAACAAAATGTGCAGCATATATATAACTGATGACCTAATCCCGTTTGTAGGCTTCATAAGCTTGTTTGACTAAAAAAAATCATATCCTACACCTTAATTTGTCTTAAGTTCTTATGTAGAATCTTTTTATACGCATAACCTTTATAGCGTAAATTGGAATATCCAAAAATGAACACCAATCATTCGGCCGAGAGCCCGAGCATGTACCAACAGATATTTATAGATTCAGATAGTAGATGGCTTAAGGAGGCTACATACCATACAAATTCTGACATTTAGGACATTCTTTGTTTAGGACCTAATGAATGTATTAAAAAGAAATCCAGCTTGATAAGAATTGATTCCTTAATTGGTCTAATTTTCTTGGTCTATTTATAAATAAATTTATTTTAAGGCAGCACTTTTGAATTAACATTTATTAATTATGTCTGTTAATTTTATTCATATTATAGAGTCCGATTGAAAATCAGCGTTGCAGTATTTTTTTACTGAAACTATATGTTGAGTCGAGCCCTTTTTTAACATCACTAGTATAATAAGTAAATCTTGTTATTTTTTTGTTTTAATGGATTTTTTTTAAAGATTGAAGCCTTTGGTCCTTTTTAGATAGCTTGTGTCTATGTCTATATCTAGCATACACCGCGTACTTTAGTCGGTGCTGTTATTTATTAGATGAAAATATGTAGTATGGCAGCGTAGCGTCGCTCGTCAATATTTATACGATGCATCAGGTGGAAAGTACAAGTCCTATGTAGAAAGTAAATACTATTATATTAAGGCAGGTGGGCGATTTTATTTTTTGTTGTCCAAAAATATCTTTTTAAGATTAAAAGTTCAACTTAATTTTAGCTATCCATTTGCTTTTAAAGGGGACTGCTGTCTGGCGCTCGAATTCTTTTTCCCTTTTAATTTGACAGTAGCCCGATCCCCAACCTTATTTGCTGTGTGTTGCACCTCGCCGCTTGGCTTAGTAAGTATTTATTTTACATTTTTCTCCTTACTAATTATTTTTGTCAACACACTAGCCCCCTTCATTAATTATAACATTACAAATACGTTCTCTTTTCAGAATCGCGAGGTTTTTCAATCCTAGTAGGAGAAAAAAGTGTTCAAAACTTTTCATACATTTTTCAAACTTTCCATCGCACGCCATACCAAATCTTTAAAAAAATGGTGGCGAAATGAAAATAAAATTGGGACACTTTACACCTGTTAGAATGGAAAAAGCTCGCGATTCTGAAAGAAACTACATGACAATTTCCAATGTAGCAAAAAATAAATAAATTTTACAACAACATATAAAAACGCCCAGGTATATATCGTAGAGATTCTAATGGAAACTGGATTGTGCATAGTTTTGTTACTTCAGCAAGTTTGTTACGTCATCAGAGATAAAAGTACAGACTGCTTCATATATTTTTCACTATTTCTATAAAGACGTACGACAAAGACGCCACAGGAGACCAAAGAGCTGACAGCTTCCTCGCTTAACAACCCAGAGAAGACGGTAGGGACTTACTTAGGGTAGGGGATTACTTTGAGATTTATTTTAGGTTTAGTTTAGTTTTATTTTAGCATTATATATTCCTGTTATATCGAAGGATGGAAAAATTAAAAACAAATAATTAAATACTCAATTATTTATTTTACTTAAGTACTTAGTACGTATTTCTAAATAGAAACCGTCGACTCTTACCATTATTGCAGTAATCAATCAGTAAATTACCCTAAATATTAACTTGAGACTCTTTACTTTTTAATGGTCATGGGCTAGGCTAGGTGCTCATTAGTTTCTGCGGTAGAAACTAATTTGTAATGTTATAAAAACATGTTTGTTTACAATATGCATTCATAAGTGTCTCATTGTCACTGTAAAAAGATAAAGTGATTTGCCCTGTTCACCTTGCATATAATTACGCTGAGGTTCATTTATATCAATTTAGATCATCACCTTATTTTTAAATTTAGACATGTTGGAAGATGACCAGCTAATTATAATTATTAAAAAAAAAACAAAAGTAAAAAAACTCAACTATAAACTGGATAATATATCCGTAAATACCTACGTATTTCAAATTTGCTATTAAATATGCTTACCATTCCAACCTGAACTTGACATGAAGGAACAAACAAAATGAAAACAAAATAACGCTAATGATGTTTGCTAACAACTGAATAAAAATGTCATTTGCTAATAATTGAATTAATACTTGTCATTAATCTAAACACCGTTTTACATTTAAAGAACGGGTCCTCATCTAGTCGTATAACAACTATTGTCATAATATCGATTAACATAACGCTTTTAGTATAAATTTGAAGATAATATTTTTTTGGAATAAATTGTACTATGTCACAATGGTCTAACCATAATGTCGAATGTCATACATTTATGTAGTCATAATATTGATGACTATAATTGTTTTTAGTAACTATTCCGATTGTCATACATTTATCTAGCCATAATATTGATGATTAAATTTATTTTTAACCATAATAATCAATAACCTAATGCATAAATTATAACAATAGACTTGCGAAAAGAAAAAGACAGTATGATGCTCTCTAACTTACTGTTACTTTCGATTGCTTGTCAGACTATAGTTTAGGTTAGAACTGTGACGTTACTACACACTGTGGTCTTAAACGTTATGGTTAAAAACGTTAGGCGCACGAATGTATATACAGTTATGCGTAAGGATGATTATGACAAAACTACGTTGCCTATAAACAATATGACTTTATGCAACCCGATATGAACCCTTAAATAACTTACTTTAACCATTTTTCCACACTATGGATAATTTATAAAAAAACTCTTACATGGTTTTATTCAGATTCGAATAAGCTTAAAACTAAGTGGGCAAATGTTAATTAAACAAATATTTACTTTGACCAATTTAGCAACCCGTGTGAAACACCCCCCCTCTACTGGAACACCCTTTTTTAAGGAATTTTGATACGAAAGTTTACAAATGTTTAGTAGAGATACACATAATTTATCTAAACTATATGATATATTCATGCATATACACTGGATATATTAATCAGATCATGTTTAATGACAGTCAACACACTTGTAGACGACATTAAATAAAATACTAACAGTCTGGCTATAATTCCTAGATAAAAATAAAAAAAGCTTCAGTCACGTTATAAAAAAAAACTTAGGTAACGAATTGAAATTAAACACTAGAACGGATTAATCGCGTTTATTAACACCATGACCCTACGTTTTAAGACATTTACAGCACTCGTTTTCACAGGGTTAAGATGATGATTGAGAGAATGCGAATTCTCCCCGCCATTAAAAAAAGTTACATTTGCAAACTACATACAAAAATATATAAATATTAAACAACAAAAACAAAGTTTGGTCTACCAGGCCCAGAGGGGCTTATAAAGTTCGTAATACATTGCCTAAAGGACATTCTATAGTTAAAATTAAAAATTATAAAAACCCTGTGAGGATTAACATACAAAAAACTAACGAACACTTCACTAACTGGCTTATTGGGCAGAAAGAAGCGACAAGAATACGTTCTAAAGTGTTTAGTTTCAATGAACAACAATCGCGATAACAAAAGTGAGGGCTCGTGGCGTAACTAAGTGTGTTATGATTTGGTTTTATCAATTAAAGGCAAAAAAACTTTTTCACAATTTTACATAGTGCAACAGGCGGACTGTGCGAAATTTGCCAGGAGGTTAACCTATTATTATCATAATTCGCAGGTGAGCTATAGTCACCGTGTATTGTGGGTCATTTTTCACCGCTTGTTGAGCCTGTACCACAAAGCTATGCAAGTCAAAGTGTGCATGATGAGAGTCATGCCGACGATAAAAGTCATGTTTCCAGTGACATCGATGTAGCTCATGTCCATTTCGTTTAGGAACTTACTTGGAGTTCGGTAGTGACAGTATTCTGGAACAAAAAAAAACTGAATGATACTAAAATATGAATAGGAACTATAAATAATGCTTTAGCATGTTAGTCTAGGCGACCATTTGAGGCTGAGCGGTAAGTGCGTGCGACTTTCAATCCAAAGGTAGCGGGTTCCTACCCGCGAGTTTTTCGACTTATGTATTAATGTACTTACGAAGTATCATTGAATATTTACCAATCGCTATTCGGTGAAGGAAAACATCGTGAGGAAACTGGACTACGCCCTAATAAACTAAACTAAACTAGGCCTAGTTTATCCTCTGGGTTAGAAGGTCAGATGGCTGTCGCTCTCGTAAGACTAGCGCCTACGCCAAATCTTGGGATTAGTTGCCAAAGTGGATCCACGCTCCCTAAGCCGTGGCACAAGCCGGGAAAACGCGAGGATGAAGATGTTACTCTTCTAGGGGTGAATCGGTATTATATCTGCACCATTCATGGTAATTTGAGATACGTAGGTAAGTTGATGCTAAGTATCTATAAGTCTTAATGTGGTCTAAATTAAAATGAAGGTTGAGTGACAATAGTCAATAAAAAATATCAAATTCTGCTCAACAGACGACGATTTCGATTTAAAACTACGTTAAAATTAGTACAGTCAACCAATTGGAACTCTAGGCCACTTTACAACCATGTCAAAATGACAAGCAGAAGGAGATTTCTTCCAATCTGATTTATAGCGTCACCATGCCATAGTCCTACAGTGGCCTAGGCCAATTGGTTGACTGTACCTACATCCGTTTTGGCGTATTGATTCCACGAACAGATAAAATAGTGTTATTTTATTACCTACTGACCCATTGTACCATTCGATTAAAACAACTACTTACTCATAATTACTTTGCTAACAAGATGTAGGTAGACTGTACTAACTATGTAAGTATGTCGAGGTTTTGTGGGAAATGCAGCATATTCTACCACCACACTCTCCACATAACATATGAGCTTTATATAACTGTCGAGCTCATATTTTACAACTTATTAAAATAGCTACCTAGAAATTACGTCACTGCGCGAAAAAAGCTTTAAAGTTCTACAAAAGTATTTAAAAACGTTAATTAGAGCATTAGAAAAGCAATAAATTAATCTTACCTTTGGAACAATATATGTTGGTTCTGTTAAACCCGTAAACAGAATGCACTGCGACGTGGAAGCCAGCTCGGAAGTACGAGATGTAGTGCAACCATCGGAAGCCCACGGGCGTATCTGCTAAAGACAGGCAGAAACCGAACACGGAGAACAGGCAGGCCAGTATGGGCCCTATGAACACCGCGATCTGGAATAATTAATAAAATATTGTAATCGATTACTTATAATTAAATTCTTCTTACAACGACGATCTTGAACAACTCCTAGTTACTGGCAAGGTTGACGGCAAAAGACCCAGAGGCCGTAGTCCAACAAGGTGGTCAGATCAAGTCCGATCCGCCCTGGACGTGCAGCTACACGTCGCGCTTCACGAAGCCAAAGACAGACGAAGATGGCGGGACATCGTCAGAGGAAAGTTGTTTTCGCGGGGACTTCACGACCCTCAGCAATGAGGAATGCGACGCGAGGAGGAGGACAACGACGTTAGTTGTAGGATAGATCAGTTAGTTTTTTATTCTCATACCATTGAAAAGAAAGATGAAATTGTATATGCAGACAGAAAAATGGCCAATCAATCAGTAGAGGGTAGGTATATGGATTACCTACTTAATATACGGCTTCGGTTATTTTCTTAATATGCTTTGAATGAAGTTCGGTTAGTATGGCGTATGTGTCATTTCCCTTCGATGTCACTATAAGCGGATTTTACTGTCCTTCCCCGAAAATCATTCATTTTTATTTGATAACCATTATCAACTGGAGGTTTAGCTTATTTAAGCGTATAAGCATCTACAAGTTATATTTTTAACATCTTTGAAGTTGCAATGCAAAGAGTAAAATTGTACCAATACTACCAATCTTACCTTCGTAGGGGTCGTAGAACCGATGAAGTAGCCCCATGATTGCGCGCACAGGGAGGTGGTGACTATGGTTGCCAGGAACAATGTCGCACGCGTCGGCTCCAGGGGGTTGTCCGTTAACCAGTACGACAGCACCACGTAGGACACGCAAGAGATCATCTGTGCAACAGAGTGCTATTTAATAAAAGCTTTTTGCACCCAGCAGTATTGCCAACTAAAGTAATTATAGAGGTAATTATTGATTCAATGGGATAAGTGTAAGCGTGATAATCTTTGACATAAGCAGGACTCGACCAGTTCTGCAAAAAAATGTAAAAAAAAAACAAAACATGGTTATTTTCGTAGCGTGAAACCATTAGGACCACTTGCACCACCCGGTATTGCCACACAACCCGCGTTTGTTTGTATAGATTTAACAGCTTAATCCCGGGTTAGCGTCTAACCCGGGGTGGTACAAGTGGCAATTATTGACATAAATTAAACATTTCGTTTGTTTTTAACCAGCCTAGCCTGCCACATTAGCTTAGATGTTGTTTAAATTGACCCAGTTTACACAAACATGAGGTTTCATGAATATCATGTTAGACTGTTTCGGCGGTTCCGGGGTAACCTGCCGAATCCTACGCCTGGTCAGACGATGCAAGGGAGCCACATAGTTACGTCGCCTACATTAAATTAGTGTTAAGTTTTTTACATGTATTTCTTTTTTTTTGTATTTGAGTTTCATGGTCGCTGTGCTTTGGTTTTTACTGTTATGCTGTAAACTGTATAAATAAATTTTCCATACTAAGGGGTTCGACCTTTAAAGGTTACCTAGCTATGCGTTGACTGTCTGTCTCTTATATAGATTTGTATAATTCAGTCCATTTAACTTTGGCCTTTATAAAAACAGGGAAAAATTACCCACCTGAAACGGTAGCTCCACCGCCAGAATAGAGACGACGTATGGTCCTAAATTGTACCATCTATTGTAATGTTCTCCTTTTAAAATATTCATCTCCAGGTTAACTGTAACAAAATATAGTTTTTCAGTAACGTGCCTTGTATTTGCATGTCCTTTTCAATTCGCCCCGAAATCGAGCGGCCTTTGCAAACTAACTGATTTGTCTTGTATGTACATACTATCGAGTTCAAAATTGCATGGGCAGTTTATGAATGAGTTCGTTCATAAATTTCCCATACACTTTTGAACGCCTATGTACATTGACTTTTTTCGAAAAGTAGAATCTGGTGGAGTTACAAGGGCTGTACCGGGAGTGGCACATAATAGGAGTAACAAATTTAATCGTAGGTAGGTAGTATTTAGCCTGTGTGAAAAAATTAAAAACCTACAGAACAGTGTACCTACTATAATTTTTAAAAGCGGTCGAATAAAAGAAGGTTTGAGGAGTATAATCTACGATTCCTCCTATTACCTATGGCCCACACCCGGTATACGCTGGAGACGACTGGTAATAATATTAATGACTTATATCATACAACTTTATCTTATCGTTAAAACATTTTGTAATATCGCTAGTCGGTAGGTACCTATTTACAACTAGACTGATATACTCGTACGTAGTTAATAAAGTTTCAAGCTAAAATAAGTCGACTTAATTAATATTGTCTTTTGTTACCGCGATTATTATTCAACTCTAGAACGGATTAAACGCGTTTATTAACACCATGATCCTACGTTTCGAGCCCTTTACAGCACTCGTTTTCACAGGGTTAAGATGATGACTGAGTTAATATCGAAACGTAGGATCATGGTGTTATTAATAATCGCGATTAATCCGTTCTAAAGTGTTTAGTTTCAATCGACTTAATTAGTTTTATATTCAAAATGCCATTCGATTCAGTTTAGTTAAACTACCTAATTGAAATGATTCGGTGACTAAACAATAAATTATAACACCTTCCATGAATATGGAACAATGTCTAGCAATAAAAATCCATACACTGTGTCGATAGTGCTGAGATTACGATTTAAATATTGATACATTATTTAGTGATAGTTACATTGTTGCCTTGCACCTGCGGTGTGTCCTTGGCTACCAACAAAAATGATAAAAAATTTCTCTATCTTTATAATATTTGATAAACAGGTTATCTTTCAACAATAGATTAACAGTGTTCGATTTAAATACTTATAAAATCAAGGTTGATGACCTTAAGAATATTTTAAAGTTATTAAAGGCTTCCGTTGCCGAAAACCGTTCTATAAAATGTGTTCTATTTTTAAACCCAATACGAATTTTTGATAATATAAGATCAATTTAAAGTGTATTTTTTTAAATCTTTTTTAGTATTTTAATCATCCACCTCCGCAGAAATAAACGTAAGCCAATACGTATTTTCCCCGCTATTCAAATGAAGTTACTGTTGATGTAAAAACCTTAAATAGTTCGAACAACATAATACCTACTCATAATAATTTGTCTATAGTTGGCATACGACCTCTTCCACATTCTGCCACTTTTCGAGATTTTGCTTTTTTCGCTATTTTAGCTGTCGCAGAAAAACTAGCGTATGCAACAGTTCATAATCGCTTCTTAAAACTCCCGGGCCTATTATTACAAAACTCGATTTCGTCTTTTGTAACGGCTACCCTCAAGTTTTAAGAACCCTTATTATACCTATCACTTTTGCATAAACTACTATTGTAAGCAACACCAGGCAAGTTTAAAAATGTTAAACGTGTTAAAATGTCAACTCTCATTTTATAAGATTTGGTCAACATACATGGTCTTCCCTTAAAATTACATAGCAATAGATTGAAAAGGAACTTTCTTTTGCATAGACGGTCCTTTTGACTCACAGATTGATTAAGAAATGGGAGCCAGTCAACATTTTAATGAGTTGGCCTCGCTGTCGACTAAATATACAAGTAGCCGAAGGTACAGAGAGGTAGGTATAAACTGTGAAGACTCACATGATAACGCTACAGACATCTTCCCGGTGTAGACCACCAACAGCATGGACCCATACAGGTAGACGTAGTTGCCGAGCACGGAGCTCGCCTCGCTGCCCACGCCGTGGTACAGGTAGCCGAAGATGAGTGCGATTATCACGTGACACGCCACTCGGAGCATGAAGTGAGACTGTTAAATTTAAAATGAACTTAAATTACTAATAATTTTTATCTTAACAACTTTCAGTTGGAGAAAATCGTAGTCAGGTAAAGTACCTAAACATAAACGTCCAAATACATTCAAACTTTAAAATAAATAGTTATTTGGGTTTCAGAAAGGAAGGACCTATTGTTTTTATGCAGAAACGTTTGCGAACGATTCCGAATTTCTTAGAAGGGAAGGAAATGTGGAAAAATTCATGATCTCGGGCGGGACTCAAACCCGCGACTATGGGATGCACGCCCATTGCTCTGCCAACTGAGCTACCCCGACCACACCCGTGGGCCGTGGCCCCAAATTTCTGCACTAAGTATATCTCTTATATCTCCACTAAAGCGCTTAGCAACATCTCTCATAAAAATGTTCGCAACGTTTCTGCTTTAAATAAAAATGATTTGACTTTTAACTAAAGTTTTCAAACTATTTCCTCTAGCATGACATCATAGTACTACTTTTGGAGATACTTTTGCTTCTTCCTAGTGTCTAGCTTAGGCAACTAATCCCAAGATTTTGCGTAGGCACTAGTTTTACGAAAGCGACTGCCATTTGACCTTCCAACCTAAGGTAAACTAGGGCTTATTGGGATTATTAGTCCAGTTTCCTCAGGATGATTTCTTTCACCGAAAAGTAATTAGTAAATATCAAAAGATATTTTGTACATAAGTTCCGAAAACAACTCATTGTAAACTTATGGGTATAGTCGGTGCCCTCACATTAGTATCTTACGTATGTGAGGGCACCGACTGTATGAGTCGGGGTTTAAACCCCCGTGACCTTCGGATTGAAAAACGCACGCTCTTACCGTTAAGGCCACCAACGCTTCTTTTTAACTTTAGGTACTTATTTTTTTTTCTTATGATACTATGTACAATGAGCTACTTAATTATAATTGACTCATACTTACACAATTACGAGTTGTGATCAAATAGTTCCGGTATAGTAAGATCCACGTTTGACGCAAGAGGCCAGATTGTCTGTACATCGTCTTCTTGTGACTCTGCTGCTGGTGCTTGGTATTTGCCAGAAGTGATTTGAATTTGAGCTCAGAACTTATATCTGAAATAACACCTTAATTTAGAAGAATCCCCTAGAAACATGGAACTAACATTTGAAAAACTATTATTCTATGTAGTCCGTCAGTTAGATTATCCAAAATTATTAGACACGTTTTTTTTATTTTTTCAAGATTTAACTAAAATTGACGAAGATGAAGAGCATCAAAGTTCCGGAGTTGTACCAAATTGTGACGTCACGCGAAACTTTAATGCACTATATTTCCGTAAATTCTCATTTGACGAACAAAAGAAAATCTAGGTACGGGTCGAATATTTTTTAATAATCTAACAGCCGTGGAATAATTAGATGTTTTGTCTTTTGTATATAGATTAGCCTATTGTATAGACGAGTATGTTTCTAAAGTAAGTATATAAAGCCTAGCTTATGTACACATAGCCTATGTATTGAGCCTGTACATTTCATAATACTGCTTATCTTCGCGAAGACGCTTTGGTCTCGAACGAGTTGTTGCTCGTACGAAATTTACAGGCGTTTATTGCCTTCTTCGTGAAAACTGGTGACACATTTGAAGAATATCAAAAACTAAGTTTATTGTATTTTTATTCCTAAGAAAGAATGTAAGATAGATAAAATCATGACCTCGGGCGGGACTCAAAGCCGCGACTCTGGGATACACGCATCATCTTCATGAATTTTTCCAGCTTTCTTTCTAAGAAATTTGGTATCGTTCGCAGCAGGGACCGGAAAACCCCTCTTTAGGCTTAAGCCTATCGAGTTGGTTACCTAATCATATCTGTTACACAATGATACTGTAACAGCAACATTCAGTAACCGAATACAAACGGTAAGCGAAATGTTGCTGTAACAGTAACCATAACCCGGTTAACTGCAAAACCCAATCCCGATAGGGTTTTTGTTTGGGGTTTTCTTTAGGTTACTGTTAACCTTATTATAACAAACGAGTATACTCTTTACGTGTAAGTAAATTAGATTCAATATCTAATAACAGTAGAGGCTGGCATCGGCAAAGACAATTCCGTGTCAACAGTGAACGATAGAAATGTCGTAAAGGACATATAAAAACCTCGTACTTAGGACATTTGTATCTTGCACTGTTTTTTGGGTCCAACAGGTAGAATAACCCAGGTTTGTTTCATAGTTGTCACTTCAATCAATTTTGAACTATAAGCCGTTACACTAGAGTTGTATTAATAATAACAAGCGGTTTCTACGTCTTACATTTTCAAATTAAAGCGAAGACGGCAACGCGACGGCACGTGTTAATAATTTCTTATTTTTCTTCAAATACACAACAACCCGTTAGATTGAACTAGCTTATTTCATCAAATAAAATGTCATCATACCTTACAACTTCAATTCACGTTATAATAAATAAAAATACTTCTATTAATTACGTGAATTTCTTAAGCTTTCGAAAATTAAAAGTGTAGTACTAAACAAAATTGCAATTAATGAAACTGCAACATCATTACGTTTGCTTGCATGTTGTGATTTAAAGTTATTCGTAGTGTTTATTTTGACGGATTTAACTTGTTCAACGAATTTAGTGAATATCTCTTACGAGTCTTACGACTAACGTCGGTAGGTGATATTTTGTTAAGTTATTTAATCAAAACATTCAAAACCATTGTAGTAGGAACGAATAGGAATAAATCGTCTAATACCGCACGTGCAATGATAATTAAACAACTTAGGTAGCCAAGTTTACAAGTCGGGCTCGCGTGTAATTTAGATCCGAGTATCCGTGGTACTCGTAGAAACAGATCTTAAATACACGCGGACCTAACCCATCCTTATCCGTTACCATAACGTTTTAGGGCATTTTCAAAAATAGGGTACCATTTTCATTTCTTTTTGAATATAGGAAGTTTTGGGTTTTTTGTAACCAGAATCACGAGTACTATTGGAAACAAGAAAAATAGTGTCCCGTTTTTTTTGTCAGCTTTGTAACGCATTTTTTTCATACATTTCGTATCGGCCGTTACAAACCTGACAAAAAATTTTTTTTATGGATAATTGAGGACCCATTTTCATTAAACGGATGCACTTTTTTCTGAAAATGCCCTTTAACGCAATTCAGTTAAGGTTCAGGTTCAGGTAAGGAACCTGTATTGAGTTGTATGGCAGCGACTCAGTTTAGGCCCTAAACTGAATCACGTTAAGACGTCATGGTAAGGCCCCTTGGCGTGTAAAGTAACAGTGCATGATAATTAAAATAAAAAGTAGGGATACAAACAAAAAATTAGACATACTCGTAGTACATATTATGATCAATGTGAACAACAATCAAAATACAAAATATTCAGCAAAAACAATTCTACAACGATAGTAAAAAATAATATCACACTTTTGTCTTAAATCTTCATAATAGGTAGGTCTTCCCATCACGGAACAATTGTGTTCCGGACCTTTGGGAGGCGTACGCGGAGCCGAAGCCAACACGCTGAGACCCTTTCGACAATTTAATGAAATGTAAGGGGTACACCGAGCGAATGATGCACCTGCCCGAGTTATGGGATGCAGAGGCAGCACCGCCAGGGTGTATAGACTATTGAGATTTAATGGAAACTAAAATATACTGGTCTATTAGGTGAAGGTGGTTGACTAAATACTGTATTATAGAGAATAAAATCAGACGTCTGCCTAACAAAATGGTAATAAATTTAATTTACGGCAAACGGTGACTCGCCCACATAAGATGGGCCCCCACAAAAAGCGACATCTAAGAGAGCTCGAGAGCAACACCAGTATGAGGGCTGGGGGTAGAGAGGTGTCACTAAACTTTGAACATATAGCCAACTCGCCACTTAAGTTTCCACATCTAGTAGGTAGGTAATTATTAGGATTAGCTTTTGGAGCCGACGTGCTCATATTAACAAAGGCTCGTTTATAAAACAAAAAAATGGCCTTGCACGTGCAGACTACGGATAGGTATGAGTTGTTGGTAAGGGTATCGTTATAAAAATTATGGCAATTTAAAATGATAATATTGAAAGCAGCTCTAGAAATTCCTGCTTCAAAAACTTTACTTGCATTGTTTTTACTAATTACTCTCATGAGACAATGACATTTAAGTGCACAAAGATGAATACCGACCGAGTGCAGGCTTATTGTTATTGCCCTTATCGGTTCCACATAAACAATGAATCTCGGCAATGTCTAAGCCGCGATGCGTTATATTATCTTGGTCTGGTATTTTACATTAATATTCTTACAATTTACGTAATCCAGTCAAATTATTATTACACATATTTTGAGTTGATACTTTGTATCCCGATACCTATACCTACTAATTGGTGTCACGGTAAACACTTCCGCTTTTCTATGTTTTCTGTGTGTATGTACACGAATGCATAGAATGAGCAGAAATCTAGATCCTGGATGGCTTTATGGATCTAGGGTGCCATGAAACATTGCTATTAAAGTAATATAAATAGTTAAATACAGTATAAGAGGGCAAGCGTACTGTTGGCTAAAAAGCTATCTCAATGGGCAGCGACAATGTGTAGAAGTTACAAAAATAGTTAAAAACCTTAACAAAACGTATAATTCGCCGTTCATCATTAACACATGCGGCGTGCCATCGGGTAGTATACTAGGGCCGTATTTGTTTTTACTTTACATCACCGATTTACCTGGCGCCACACAAAATGACACTATACTATTTGCAGATGACACAACCATAGTAATTAAAGAAAATACAGATGGTTCTCTAAGAAATATTATTACATGTACCTACATTAACAAATGTAACAAATTGGTTAGAAAATAATAATCTCAAAGTTAACTTAACCAAAACACAACTGGTTTAATTTCAAACTTATAATAGCAAAACCAATTAGATTATCTGCCGATTTTAATGGCGTAAGTACAACTTAATGAAACGGAAAGTGCAGTTTTTCTAGGAATTAAGAATGATAAGTTTTGTAATTGGAAAGCCCATATTAATACCCTTTGTAATAAGCTACATCGATTTAATTATATTTTGTATCGTCTGCGAGCAACCGTCTCTGAGGCGGCAGCAACGGCAGCCTATAACGGTTATGTATCGTCGCAAATCTGTTACGGAATAATAATATGGGGCAACTCATCAGATGCTGATAAGGTTTTCTTAGCCCAAAGAAAGTGTTTACGAGTAAGATCTTTGTGTGGAGCATATTACCTAGATAGTTGCAAGCCATTATTTAAAAAAGTATACTACCCTTGCCATCCTTATATGTATTTGTTATGTGTATATTCGTAAAACATAATATAGAATTGTTTAAAATGAAAGGAAGGGAAAAACGATATAAATACGATCTAAATACCGACACATCAGACATTAAAACTATTTCAAAAAATACGTGTGGCACTCGGGGACTGCCGCGGTAAAGCTATTGCATATCATTTTGTATCAACTTATGCAATTATAATTATTTATTTATTTTATTCATGCAGTATTTCTTTTTCTTTGATATTAATTCAAGTTACACTTTTTGAGCGTGGTGACCGATAAGAAAACAAATTTTTCTATTATTTAATAAATAAAAAGTTAATATTGTTTAAAATGTTTTTATTATTTTACAATACATGTGGGTTTTATTATCTTACAGTAGCTGTTGGTTATTCAGGAATATTTATCATTAAAACTATAGGTTTATGATAACTGAAATAAGAAACATAAGTTTGCGACTTAATATCCTCTAAATACCTAGAAAATACCGCGTCAATGGTGGTCCCATATTTTGTTGTAGACTCTTGTGGACCATTATTCATTTTCAAATTCAATGTTTTTGATAGAAAAGTTGTCAACATTATTTTACAATACATGTGGGTTTTATTATCTTACAGTAGCTGTTGGTTATTCAGGAATATTTATCATTGAAACTATAGGTTTATGATAACTGAAATAAGAAACATAAGTTTGCGACTAACATATTTGATTTTGGCGGGACTAAAATAATAGTGTTTATTTTGACGTTTGACATCGCCGTATCTCTGGTAATAAAAGCTACTGTCCTCAATATTTTGTATAGAATATGACACTTAGCGACATTCGTTTGGAGATATATCCTTTCCCCGATAAAGAACTTTGTAACAAAGTGAATAAAGTCGGTTTCGGTCCGTCGGAGGTCGGAGTGGGGAGCGTCAGGTTTTTTTTCGTTACGGAATTTCTGGATTCAGTCCCCGCGCTCAAGGCCCGCGATAGAAGCTATGCAATAGCTTAAAAAAAAATTCTAAGTCTATGGCCATCAAATTATATTATAATTATTCTTCCTGTTACATATGAGAGTTCTTAAAGGAAATAAAATCAGTAGAAAACTCTTTTTCATTGTTAGATTTTGTATATAATTAGATATTGTTATTATAATGTTAGTATTATAAATTTACGAAAACGGGGCTTAATCGTGTATAAACTTTGAAAACAAACCTCCGACGTTTCAAGGGCGACATTGCCCCCGTGGTCCCGGAGAAAGACTGTAATTTTAGTAGTATTTCCGTGAATATACCTACTTAAAAAAGTTATACCCAGAGTATCTCGAGATGCGATATTGTAATGTAATAAAATAAATTATAGATGTTTAATTACTCATTTATTGTCGGTACATTTTCAAATTAATTTAAACACATTACAGAAGCGTCTTGTCACACACGATACCGGTTTTCTGCTCTGTTTGGAACATGCCATTAGGCCACGTGTAATTAAGACACGACTCGTGTACACGGAGCCACGTGTCAGCGTGTACTCTTGTAATCGGGAGCCCTAATCTCAAACTCGTACGATTATACAAATTTTGCTCATTACTACGATAATACGAGATACGAAAAAATAATATAATAATAAGTATCCAATATCAAAGTATGTCATAATCATTTGGAGCACCGCTTGCTGCACTTGCTTACAATTAACTCAAATACATACTTTTGTTTTGCCAATGGTAGCAAATAGCGGTCTCAAGTGAAAACACGTCAGACGTCAGCGTGCGTAGCCAAGATGCCAATCGCTCACGCTTAATAATGTATCGTAGCTACCTCTCTCTATCTCTCTTTCTTATTAGCGTGACAATGACAGTTGCATTTCATTAGCGAGTGAGCGTGAGCGGTTGGCATCTTGGCTACGCACCCAGGTAAGAAAAGAAAGTAATTGCCGGCAAAATCGTATTAAGATTGGTAATAAACAAGACTTTTATTGTCGCATTATCACTCTTGACGCATATATGAGAAATTAAGGAAAGACAAAAACTATTCACCGTTTTATAATGTAAACAGTTTGAAATCACGATTTCCACTTGAAACTTATCTGCTATGAATAGCATTGTAGTGTCTTTTGTTAAACCCAATCGCTAATTACCTGCAGAAAATGAAATGCAGTAATACAAAAACCTGTAATATAAATTACAAATTTATTGTCTTAAGAATAAGGGTCAAATTGGAATAGGACGCATTTCACATAAAACCTTTTAGAAATGAAATATGATCTGACCACCTGGGGACAATTGTATAATTTATTTTGTAACTTAAAATATTAGCGGAACTCTCTTTCTAATAAAAGGGATTGAAAAGAGACTTCCGCTAATATTACAAGCTACAACTGATTATGCAATAGGCCTCCGGTAGCGTGTTTTGCAAGTCTTAGTTAGAGGGTGGTATTTATTATATTATTTTTGCTGTAGTTGAGTAGTGTATGAACTAAGCATGGATTAAAAATTCAAGAATCCAAATGCATTAAAAATCCAAAAAGTAGGCCAGTTGTCGATTGTAAGAAATATCGGGAATAGAATACAGTGTAGCTAACGTTGCCGGTACTTGGTAGCGTAGCGACTGAAGCTTGCACAATATCCTCAAATCGATAAGAAATCTGTTCCCACTTTTTTTAATATCTACCTACGTAAGTTGCAAAATTTAACACAAGCTACAATAATCAAATCAACTTTTAATTATGAAAAATAAACAGACACCTGGTTGACCACGCCTCGGTTCTTAATTTCAAAAGGTTATACGTTGAGTGCATGCTATAACAATTTGAACTTTATTGCCAAAGGAATACTGTTGTTATTAATAAAATATCTCTTGTTCTTTATGGTACTATTTCGTGCAGGTAATTAGCTGTTGGTTTTACAAAGGATAACAATGTCGAGATTTTAAAAAGTTTTAACTTTACCGACAGCCGTCACAAGATGTACTCACAAAATAGCACTATTTGCTGAATTTTATCGCTTCGTAATCTGAGACTAATAGTTATGTTTTGTTTTTAAATAATATCAGAATAATTGCGCTAAGTTACCCATGTATGATGATTATTTATGACTCTACCTATATTTGACTGATTAACTACAAGAAAAATAAATAAACTTGAGCATAGTAGAAACAAACGCTCACGCCGCTTTCATTTCTATGTATGATAATAAAAATGTTAGGCCTAAAATGTTAGGTTATAGTAAGGAAATAAAGAAACGATGCCACACTAAGAGCAAAACAAACCTGGTTCCACAGCGAGCGACAACGTCCTAACTCCTAGCCATGGTCATTCAATATTAAGTCTAATTCCTGGGCGTATAAAGATTACTTTCGTTTGAACTGTTCAAAACAGAATAAAACACTAACAGAATTCATTGGGGTTAGTTACTGGTTAGAGGTTAATTGGGGTTAACTGGACCGATAAGGTTTCCGAATGATTAAGGTTTCCGTATCATGAGTTAACCGAATTGGAGGTGTTTTGAAAACCACCTTTAAAATAACCTTATGAAAAACCCGGGTTATGGTAACCGGTTCCGGTCCCTGGTTCGCAGGCGTGTCTGCTACTGTAGAACTAGTCTTTTCTTTCTGTCCGTAAAATCCTAAAGATGTTTTTCAAATCCAATTGTTATGAAGAGGATAATAACCAATAAAATCATCGGCCCTAACCGAGATTTTACATTTCCTGAACATTGTCAGCGTTAAGACGAACTTCGCGTTCGTTTCATGTACCTCAATTTTTACTTTAACCAGAGACTATTATGCAGAATATTTTAAAATTTACCTAATGGACTAGGCAGCGCGGGTATTGTGGGGACGTCCCAGCTGCCGGTGGCATCCGCGTTCGCCTCGGGTTTGTATCGCAGCATCGTTTTAGCTGCCCTGATGAGATCCACGTCGTACTCTCCCGATGCTACCTCCATTACTGAAACAAGAAGGTTCAGGTCACCTATAGCTTTCTAATTTCCTAACTCGTACATTTCTTAGTTTATCTTAACAGTATTGGTTATGTGCAAGGAGTGCGGCAACCACAGGCTAACTTATCAGCGTCAGATACCTAATGTGCCTTCCACCTGCAGCGCTAATGCCATGAACAGAGCGAATAAATACAAATCGATACGCCGTCATATTATTAGCCCCCTTTTTTAATATAACAGCGAAAAAAAAATGTGTGCTGTTAGTTTTATGTAGAACAATTATACTCTGAACCAATTCTACTCACTTGTTCGCGAATGTACAATTGCGAACAGGAAAAGGAACAACAATTGTTGAGCCACTTGTAATTTTTCGTAATTTTGCCGTATAATAATATTAATAAATGACCGATGTTATCATGTTATCAATAGGTGACAGTTGACATTAGCCATACCGATTTGCTTTACACGGCAAAGTTAGATACTTACCTACACAGTTAAGTGGCTCAACAATCACGGTTCGCGACAGTATATAGTACGAGTAGCTCTGTGTCTATGACGTGATAGGTCATTGCCGTTTGTCTGGTGTGAATGCCGCTTTCAAATTAAAGGTTTTAGAAACGTTCCAAGTCGGTTTTTATTTATTTAGAACTACATATTCTTAGACAGATAGGTAGGTTGTTGCCAACACGGAAGAATAACTAAAGCATGGAAGTAGTACAAAAACTGTCAAATGACAACAGTTTGGAGCGGCCTTGAAATTGGCAGTGGATTTCGCAAATGTCGTAAGTCTAACCTAATAACGTGCCTCTTACGACATTTGAAAAATCCAGTATCAAAATATGCGACTAAGTTAAGTTGTAATGATTGACTGCTTGGACGAATTGTATCAAAAGTGATCAGCAAAACTGTTGTCAACCTACAAAATCGGAGAAGTAACAAACATACATCTCTTTTTGACACTTCCTTTACTTGGTGAGGAAGTGAAGGGCGGGTGTATGTCTTTGATGTTCTTAGTTATGACGGGGGGCTTGGTTGCCAAATATACAACTATGTATATGTATATCCGTAAGGGTATTTACTTGCAATAAGTAGGGATGACGAATAGGTTGAAAAACTATCATTCTATTTAGTCCATCAGTTAGATTATTCGAAACTTAAAAGTTATTTTCCTTTTTCAAGTTAACTAAGATTGAAATGAAATGAAATGAAATGAAAAACATTTATTTGTGACATCACAGGAAACAACATAAGAAACAAAAGAAAAGACAAACAAGGATTAGGATGTGTGTGCGTCACAAAATGGACCCAACTCAGCATATTGCCAGCCAATAAACCGGCGCTGGTCTTCCGTAGGGCCCAAATGGTGATGCCACGACAAAAACACACAATGCTGCAACAACTTATCAAACAGAAATTACACTAAAAAAAATTAAAAAAAACTAAAAAATTTAAATTAAAAAACTACAACTGGATACATGAACACAAGAAGTAAACGAATCACACAAACACAGAAAAAAAAAAGTTACGCCTTCCCTGAACGCGACCATATCAACATGAGACGTCAGACGTCATTGTCAGCGGCCTGCTCCGCCCACTTACACTAATACCGCTGACAGCCGATTTTACGCAAGCAAGCCGATTGACGAAGATAAAAATCACCAAAGTTCCGGGGTGGTGGCTTGTGACGTCACTGTTAGGTAACAATTGTACCTAATCTGACGTCACGCGAAACTTGAATACAGTACATTCAATCTTCGTCACTCTTTATTTGATGAAACAAAAGAAAAAAATACGTGTACAATATTTTTTAATGATCTAACGGACGGACTAAAGTAGGTACCTACAATACAATACAATACAATACAATACAAATACTCTTTATTGTTCACCAACCAGGAAATAAAAACAATATAAATTAAACACTAAAATATAAACCCTGGTAGACAACAGGCGAACCCTTCAAATTATTCCTAAATTATTCTTTAAATTATTATTATTATTTTACCTACTTCCGAATCCTTCAAATTATTTTACCTAATTGCCTGCATAAGAAGTTCAATGCCACCTGCGCTGATGACGTACTCAATTTAGATCACTTTGTTAAGCCCGCATGCACTATAGCCAAACGAAATACAATGTGAGGGACTGGGTCGTACTGACAAAATAAGTCTATTTTAATAGACAAATAATATATTTTTAATGTGTAATGTTTTTTCAAATATTGCAGTTCCTCAAAAACTTAACGTATTCTAAGATAATATTTCTTTATCTTCTTAATATGGATGCGCGAGAATCGCGTGATGTAGGAAACGGTAGGTGAATACCAACTTCCTTTTTCTTTTATCTATGATACCAACCAACTGAATGGGACACACGTTCCGTGTATCACGCTATGCGCTTCTAGATGTCATCAGTTATAATGACACAAAGCAGCAGTTTTAATAAGTTATCTCATTGTTTCTATGTAAAAGTATTTCAAGTAATACTCTAGAGTACAATACATAGAATATTAAATAATATTTAAAACGCTCGGATACGTTTCATATTAATTACGCGAGTGACCCGTTTTAATAAGGAATATTTCCTAAAGCGATTTATTTTTTATCGTTTTAGCGATTGAGTTATAAACTCAGTCAAAATACAAAGTACACACTACTAAATAATACATATTTTTGTCGAGACTTTTATAGATAAATTATTATTAAAATTAGGTTTCAGAAATTAAGTGCTTGGATGACTAAATAAAATTCGCTATAGCTTCGCATGCGCATCGAATCAGAACCAAAACCAAAACAAATATCTTAGGTTGAAAAAAAAAAATGATCGGTTCACACTTGACGGATAAATCACATAACACAAAAAAAAATAGAGTCAAATTGAGATGTGTCTGTGCTCTCTTATTGAAGTCTGTTGGAATATTTGTTTAACAATAAATCCTTTTAGCTAAACTACGATAAATGCACATAATAGTTGGCTTTACAGACTATTCGTCAAAAATTGCGTGAATTGCGTCAGATTGTTTTTTTTTTGGCGGTGCCGTTTTCCTTATAAATTAGCAGCCTGCTGTTTTCTTTACAATTAAACATTTGTTCTATGGCAAATACTGGACTTTTTGTAAGCTAGGTTTATAGAAAAATAACTGACTAATTAATAGCACATTGCTTAGACGGCCACCATTGTGTTGCATATAATTTAAAGGCATATTTCACCCATTATACAGAATAATTGGGCTCAGTTCGTATTTTTTTGTGTTATACTTTTAATCTTGAAAGCATACTGTCACATGTACGGTGAGTTGCAGAGGTGACCCCCCCCCCTGCATATAAGTTAGTATGCAGGAAGGGTCATTTAACTCTGCAGCTGTACGTAAGTTTTCTTATGAATATATTGGTATTAAAGTTAACTAATTTCAGTTAACCTACAAGTAAGCCTATTGTAATGTTTGGCATTTGCTGGCAAATTGTTATGTGTTTTCATATCACTATATGATGTCACTGTAAAATGTGTATTGAATTGAACTCCCAGGTTAAATGTTTGAGGTTCGAAGTTTGTCGACGGTTGATATTTCTATAACTTACAGAAGTCAGCAGGGTTGTGATACGGCGGGCACCGCAGCCCCGCGCTGGCCAGCGCCGGCAGCAGCGATACCCGTGACCCTTTGTACAGCGTCCTGCCTCCCGCTAAACAGTATACTGAGTCTATCTTCTCAAAAAGCAACGCTGAAGGCTGGTGGATTGTTGCAATTAGTGTTCTGCCTCCTCTCGCTAAACTACTCAGCAGTGAGATGAGCGACGCCGATGCTGATGAGTCCAAGCCCCTGGAATTTATTTGTTAAATATTTTAATGTTTAAACTATATTAGTAAATTGACACGTTTATTATGCTCCATTATGCGTTTATGGTGCTGAAATTAGTGAATGACAGCACAATAAACGTGTCATTTTTGTTAGTCAAATCATAAGAAAATTAATAATCGTTTTGTTTTCACATAGGTACGGTCAGTCACAAATTAGTAGGTAGGTATCTGGGTCGTCTCATTCGTTTTTCGTAAAGTTCTTAAATTCGCCCCGTTCTGCTTTCGTCACCCATTCTTCTTTCGTCATTTTCGTAGGTAGGTAGTTTTGTTCATTTTTGGTAAACTTTGTTTTATGTCTTCTTCTTATTCCGGCTCATTCGGTATTGGTCAATATCTTCATTGAGAGCTTTCGATGTTAGTCTATGTTTTTGTTAGTCTTATTTGTTATTCGCTCTGTCGTCTTTGATTATATTCTATGTATTTTCTTATTTTTTGATCGAAATAACATGACGAATAAAGATTGAGACTTACAAGTCTTTAAATAATACATCGAACATGCCTAAGGAAGATGATGACCAATTATACCAATTAGGTAAGCCGGAATAAGAAGAAGACATAAAACAAAATTGACCAAAGATGTAAAATACTACCCATGAAAATGACGAAAGAAAAATGGGTGACAAAAGTAGAACGGGACGAATTTAAGAACTTTATACTATAAATATCTTTATATATATGTATGTATGTATGTATGTTTTATCGTATTATTATTTTGGTATGTATATTTATTGTGTGTGTTGTTTGTGTGCTTCTGTTAATCTCTGTGCCACCTAATACATATTTTCATTTGATCTGTACTCCACTAACCAAAGGTTGTCTGGAAGAGATCGCTCTTTAGCGATAAGACCGCCTGTTGTTACCCCTTACTGTTACTGTTCTGTATTATTATTTTCTCTTGTAACTGTATTTCATCTGTGTGAGGTGTGCAATAAAGAGTATTGTATTGTATATATATTCCTGATACAGATGTATTAACATCTACTAGGAAATTCCAACCAAACGTTAAAATGTTATTTATATTATGTTACCCAAATAAACATTTTCATTTTTTTTCATATAATATATTAATATATATCGATATCATAAATATCTATTCAGTTTTGAACCTTTTCTCCGAGTAATAAGTAACCTCTAACCTCGTAACCTCTTTTGTTCAATAAAATGGAAATATTTATATATATTTTCATTATCTGCCTGCATACTTAAATGTAGGTAGATATATGTTTTCTAACAAACGACAGTCGGAAAAAAACTTACGTGGTAGGCTCATCTAAAAATAGTAAAGATGGATCAGATAGGAGCTCTAGAGCTACGGCCAGTCGTCTTCTTTGGCCCCCGGAGAGATCTCTGCAGAGGGTCTGAGCTGCGCCACTGAGCCCTAGCAGTGAGAGAATTTCGTATACCTGAAATATATGAAAGCATATTTAGTCTGATGTGTATATGTATGTACAAGGCTAATGTCGTAACTGAAATATAAATCTTACTTCATCTGAATCTTAATTGTACATCATCATCATCATCATCATTTCAGCCGAAAGACGTTCATTGCTGGACATAGGCCTCCCCCAAAGATTTCCACAATGACCGGTCCTGCGCCACCCGCATCCAGCGGACTCCTGCGATCTTCACCAGGTCATCAGTCCATCTTGTGGGGGGCCTACCCACGCTGCGCCTTCCGGTACGCGCGTAATTGTACATAATTATACTCAATTAATAATTAATTATTAATTAGAGATTGTTTCAGAGTACCGATTAAAAATAATTAATAATAAGACATTAATAATAATTAGTCTAATTTATTTATTTGATAATTGGCTTGATGACAGTAATAAAGAATCATAGAAGTAATATTTTCAAGAAACATACATATACGCTCGTAATTATATTTGCAGTAAAATAAAAGCGTGAAATGCCGCCATATTGACTGAGACATTGTATTGTACGTAAACGTATTATTGTGCATTCTGATTCTCTCAGTCATCATCTCAAGTTCTCAACCCTGTGAAAACGAGTGCTGTAAAGAGCTCGAAACGTAGGGTCATGGTGTACATAAACGCAATTAATCCGTTCTAAAGTGTTTAATTTCAATGTGCGTAAACGCTTGGAAAGCCTAACTAATTACCTATATGTGTGCAAGGAGTTGCATGTTTAAGCTTTCGAATAGCCTAAGTTTCTCTCAAAGATTGTGTAGAATGCGAAGAGAAAGTACTTAACAGTCTTTAACACTTTGCTGTAGATATTGCAGATATTTGAGATACGCATAACAAGCGTAGTTGGTCATTGACGCACACTCAAACGATACTTGTCACATGCACCATCCGTTTCACTCACTCTTTATTAGTGATGGGAAATTGCAGAGAATATTTCCGACTGCGAGAATATTCTCGGAAAGATTACGGTAATATTACCAAAAGTAGCAATTTACTTTGTAACTTTTTTTTTCGATATGAAAATCCAACTTTTTGTAATAACGAAATATTTGCATATTTTCATGTGCTTCACGCTCGCGGTCAGATACATTACTTAAAACTTGTTATAATGGTATATTACCGTAAGTTACCGTAAATTACCGTAAGTTCTCTTAAATTTCATGGAAATTTCTTAGGAAATATATTTTTTGTTAACGAAATATAGTGGTTACTATGGAAAAATTAAAGAACATTACATTATTAATTCATAGCATTTTGTTGCATTTCAAATAAGAATAATTATTAATCACTACATGGTATAAAACAAAGTCGCTTTCTCTGTCCCTATATCCCTATGTATGCTCAAATCTTTAAAACTACGCAACGGATTTGGACGCAGTTTTTTTTAATAGATAGTGTAATTTAAGAGGAAGGTTTATATGTATAATAATAACCCGTGCAAAGCCGGGGCGGGTGCCAGTTAAAAATAATCAAGAAATACTTTCCAAGTTTGCATTGTTCTCTTGTTCTCGGTGTACCCATATTCTATACTATTATTATTTTACTTAAATATATGTATAGTCAATCAAATTGTAGTAGTTAAAAAAGTAAACAAAATGTTTCTTTAGTTCAGTTTTTAATATAAGTAATGGCAAAGATAGAGCGGCACAATATGGAATGATATGAATCACTTAATTATTTTATCCTATAGCATGAAAAGTGCCTGTAATTCTTTATAAATTTTTTTGCATAGTCTATAACCCTGCATATAAATTTTGTAGTAATACAACAATTTCGTGAGATATTGAATACTTAGTAAAGTCGATGTCAAATATATATTCACACTTTTGAGCCTAGCTTAATGAAATAAGGTTGTAAAGTGAATAAATTTACACTCGCTGACATCTTATTTCATAATTTTTTTTTCGGAAATAGTCATGAACTTAACAACTTTGGCTTCATGGCAAACCATTCGTTTTTCACTAACACAAATCACAAATTTACGACTCTGAACCCGCATAAAACGACCAACCGGTTTTAGCGACGTAGGAATAGGCAGATGGTTGGTTTTCATACAAGTCACTATTTGTGCATCCGTTTAGTACGACTGCTTATATCGACATACCGCTTTTAACGACAGGATTTCACACGGTGACGGTGCATTATAACCAAACAATACATACAAGATAGAATCTTTGTTCGAAGCGAATGTTCTGAAACTTAAGCGCGTAAGGGTTTCATCTCGTGTAAAAAAAAGCTCCGCAATTTACAATGGCTTAAATTGCAATGTAGTCAGGAAGTACGAGTAAATAGGTCAATGGTTCAACAGTTTCTTTCACTAAAGAGCAAAATATTCTTAATTTCAATTATTCTGTGAGTAACATTGAACCATTGTGAATTATATTGCATGTGTGACTATTAAAATCGAGAAACAACTTTAAAATTGACAGTTTGTTTAGTACGACTTCCGGTTAGTACGACGTAATATTGTCGGTCCCTTCGGCGTCGTTATAACCGGATTCTACTGTAGATGGTTTTGCCACGACTGTTAAAACAGTACAAAATTACAATTAAGTCGACTACTACTGTCTTTTCCGCGTAGGCAGTGTGCACTGTGCATGGTAGTTTTTTACTACATACTTGGCCTGAGCGTTCGCTCGACCCGAACGTGGCCTAATTGATGCGAGTTTTACACTCAATTGTATTTTTGTATCACTTTCATTAAATTTGAGCTAGTATTTATTAAATCCCTCGTATTTGTAATAAATTTCTAGGTTTCGTTTAAAATTGCACGGTAATTTTTCACGGTAACTTACGGTAACTTACGAGAATTTATGGAAATTTACCGTAATTTACATGTAACTTTTTATTTTGCTCAGTAACGATATTATCCTTTTGCAATACAATTAACGACGTCTTTGTGCCTCTATTTTACCTAAATGACATGACATTAGACCGCAATAAAATATAAATTTCTCTATCTTTCACATCACGAGAATATTACGGTAATATTCTCTGTAAATTTCATTACGGAAAGTTTCCCAAATAGGAAACTTTCCGCTTGCCCATCACTACTCTTTATACTTAAATAATTACAGTAGGGTTTATTACAAAATGATTCCCGTAGCACTATAGGTATTATGGCATATCTTGGTTTCCTTAACGATTCGCCAGATGTTTTTTTTTAAAGTCTCTTACCAACACCAGAAAACATACCAACATGGGCATTTTCAAAAATAGGGTACTATTTTCGTTTTTTTTGAAAATATAGGAAGTTTTGGGTTTTTTATAACCAGAATCACGAGTACTATTGATTTCCAAAAAGAAAAAGAGTGTCCCGTTTTTTTTGTCAGCTTTGTAACGCATTTTTTCATACATTTCGTATGGGCCGTTACAAAACTGACTAAAAATTTTTGTATGGAAAATTGAGGACCCACTTTCATTAAAAGGGTGCACTTTTTTCTGAAAACGCCCACATACATACATACATACAAACGACGGAGTGTCTAAGTAGATTGGGACAACTCACTCACTTCGCTCAGTCGTTCGATTAAGATTATATACTTAACCTTTTGGCATACCAACGTATAACACAAAGGTTAGGTTCCAAATTATGGAGAAAACATTGTTTTAATAGAAAACTCTTGAACGAGCTAGTCGTAATTGTTTATTCATGCTACTTCATGTAGTTTAGCGGACTGGGTCTGTCCTCGAAAATTTACGACTTTTGTCTTTGACTGCGCGAAGATTTATGTGCATTGGATCCTTTATCCTAAATTACGTCCATATATTATTCTTTTCATCACACCTGCTCGTAAATGGTGATATTATATGCAAGCATACTTACACTTAAAGAGCTGTATTATTCCCATGGTTTTAAAGGATTCTCATACTACTTTACCGCCCGCCCGGAGCTCGCGGAGGACCTGCCCCGCACGCGCTCGCAGCACGCAGTCGCTCCGGAGTACTGTGGACTGTGCAACTACACTACAGCTTATCATTATTGTTTCTTTACCTGTATAGAGTTTATTTATTTCCTCGCAAATGTGATGAAAAACATTGTGTGTACCACGGGCAGTAAGGGGATTACTAACTCGGGTCATTTAAAGCCCTCCGCCTACGACGTCGGGCTTCAATAGACCCTCGTAAGTAATGCCCTTCTTACCGCCCTAGATGCACAATGTACTATTACAGCACTCACTTTCTCTTTCCGTTCAAGCGGCGAGAAGTCCGCCAGCTTGAGCGCTGCGGCTAGCGCCATAGCCTCGTAGACGGTGAGGTAGGCGCGCAGATCATCCTGCTGCCGGATGTACTTAGCGCCGCCGCGCCCGCCAGACTGCGATGCGCACGCGCAAACGCCGTTCACGGAGATCTCGCCTTTGGCGCCGCGGGTCCTGGTGGCGAGATATAAGGGTTTATTTCTGTTAATTTGAAACTCCTCTTATTTACAATGCCTATTCATTTTTTTTTATTTACTTAGAAACGAACAGTCGTAAACAAACTTTCGGATTGAAAGTCGCGCGCTCTTGCCGCTGGGCCACCAACGCTTTACAGCCGTAAGAGCGTCTCACATATTTTTGCGGATCTACTAGATCTACTACTCATCTTGATCTAGATCTAGTAGATATCTTATAAACTCAATGGATTTTCTTTGGCTTATCACAGTTTCTATATAGCTATCTCCAGTGTACGTAAATGAACGGACCAATTCGATAATAATACATATCCGTACCGTAGTGTTATACTATTTACTTGCAATTTGATTTAGACAACTTACCAAATAACAAAAAAATGCAAAATGCGATTTATAAAATAATATTGCTTTTAAAAAACAAGTCGTAAATATATGCGCATCGAAAATAGGTAGGTACTATGCTGTAATACTCGTAGTAGAGCTTACGTGACATCAGGTGAACTTTTGGCTTGGAGCGGTAGAGCGCAAAAAATATTTTAGTTCCACGAAGCCCAATCCGTAACCATGATTTTAATATGGCCGGCCATGTACATGCGGGTATATCCGCCGGATCTGTCATTCAATGTATGGTAAATATATCTGGCGGATGCCCGGCGGACGATATACCCACTATGGAGATCCGACGGATTGCTCGAACGTATATGGCCGCCTCATGTCCTCCAATGGTCAATGCAAAGTGTTCCTATATTTACTTACGCATAGAAAATATTTTAGATTAAACTATTACGTCAGCTGGACTAACTGCGAATATTTGACAATTTAATGTAGTTTACATTACTTAACATATGGGGATTTCCTTAATTTTAAGGAAGGTTGTACTCATATTTGTAAGTTACACAAGAAAACACGTGGATGAAATCAGTAAGAGAATGTTACGCACGCAAATATTAATTATATAATTTTGGTAGGTAGATATTACAATATAATAATCATTGTGATATTTGTGATTTACATCATCATAAACCTAAGATAGTTGGACGTAGGTCTTTCCTCTAACTTGGGCCTCCCGCATCCAGCCGCGACCAACCACTTTGGAAAGATCGTCACTCCATCTTGTCACAGGGCGTCCTACAGTGCGTTTGCCGAGCTCCCGTTTTATGCTATTTACACGTTAGGTATTAATTTAATGAAAGAAAGAAGATTTATACCATTATTTACAAAATTATAAAATAAATGTTTTAATAGTTATAAACTTACAATTCCCGAAAGAATTATTCCCCGTATACAAAGTTCCTATTCTAATACGTTTATCAAGGTAAAGATACCAGCATGACACATCTCCTTCATTAAAATGTGTTTCTATCTGTTAAATAAGTATTATAAGTAACACCTAAAGTCTATTTATTAAAGTAGAGTCTGGTCAATGGAAGTAGATACCTACTAAGATTTATTTAAAACTTTTTAGATAGCAACCATTTTGTCTATCAAATAAGCTGTTAAATATAACATATATTTTTATGTAATTTTGTAGACTTTGATAGACATATATCAAATCTAGAATTTCTATTTCTTAGATACTTACGTGTAACCAGCGAGTATGTTGAGGAGGGTCGTTTTACCGGCCCCCGATGGTCCCATGATAGCTGTGAGTTCTCCTGGCTTGAAACAACCATTGACGCCGTCCAAAATATTCCTAGGTTCTGCAACAGAAAAAAAAGCATACTGAGTTATGAATATAATCAGCACTCTCCTAGTGGAATTACGGTTTTAGTACCGTAGCACCCTCAATTATCCGAACACACTCGATCTTTCAGACTGAAGAAATCTTAAACAAAACATTTATCGCGTTTTAAAACGAATATCTCAGATCTGCAATAGAATTTAACTTAGTCCTGTTTATAGTATAGACATAAGTCTTATAGGTATCTGTTGGTTTTTAGGCAAGCCTCCATACAAATTTGCCCATGGTCCTTTATGTTTCTTTCAACATTTAAAATTATTCTTAGACGTCGGTTGCTGACATGCATCGTATAGGTTGTTAAAACAACTAGTATAGTTCTAGGGAAATAACGTAGCGTTGGTATTTTTATAGAAGTATAAATAAGCATTTACTGGCTCCACCACCAACCAAAGTGACAGATATAAAGGTCTATGACATATCTTTTATTAACGTATAAAAAACCGCTCTACGAACATACTTAAGAAACGCGCAGTCGCTAACGCCTACGGTCAAGTACAATAATGATGACTGAACGAATGTAAATCATAACAAAGTGTTCCTACATGAATGTTCTACTCTTATACTGGTCTTATTATTTTGAATGTGCACAGAACTGCATTCATAACATTTGGAAAATTAGGTACTTTGACTACTCTGTTGACGAACCATATACAACCTATTATGTATTATTATTCTTATATGTAATTTATACTTGTTATGCATAAATATAGAATAAAAGAGCTGGATACCTAATCAGTCGAAAAAAAAAACGCCTTAAAATTGCGCAGTTGCAGCACTTTTTCAAATAGTCTTGTTTGGAACGTGACGTTTTTTTAAGTGCCAACAGCCGATAAAGTTTTAACAGTGTTGGTAGTTCTGTAGTTATACATATGAATTTGACACTTAATGCTTACGACAGTAAGCTCTTTTTCGTACGAACCATTTATTGTTTGTATCATCATCAACGTAAAATTGTTCGCTAAATGTTATTCTGACCCACATTTTTTGACGTTTTTGTTATGCAAAAAACTATAAATAATGCAGGTATTTGGGAAAAACAGTATATTATGTTACTTTGTTTCGTAGTGCAAAGTAATAAAATAAATCATTAAGCACTTTTTAAAATGTACTTAAACACTGAATATTGGGCTATAAATAACGATTTATTATAACATACCTTGTCTAGATCAATAGAACCACCAAGTATAATGAGAAACGGAATGTGAGCGTCGTCACGTAACCACATGAATGATGCCACTTTTTATAGGATTATTGTTACTTCACCGTTACTTTTCCATATTTATAGTTTTTTGCATAACAAAAACGTCAAAAAGTGTGGGACAGAATGACATTTAGCGAACAATTTTACATTGATGATGATACAAACGATAAATGGTTCGTACGAAAAAGAGCTTACTATCGTAAGCATTAAGTGTCGAATTATGGCGAAGATACTGTGTTACTCTGTCCGATCTTCTTCCGTTCAGATTCTTTTTAAAGGAAGAGCAATGGTACTGATTTAGGGAGAAGGGTTCCAATCGATGCTCGCACAAGTAGAGATTGTCCATCGCCATCCAAGGCGGTACCTTGGATGAGCACTCTTGTTGTCACTAATAAAATATACAATACAACAAAACAATAACTCTTTATTGCACCTCAAAGAACAAAAATAACAAAAACCGGTATAGATTAGACGTAAAAAAGAAGTAAATCCAGGCGGTCTTATCGCTAAGGAGTGCAATCACTTCCAGACAACCTTACTAAATACTGAGGGTACTTATTTATTTAAAATATTGTGACATCTCATTGAAGCCTTTTCTAATACGTACAGTCATGGGCATAAATATATGTACAACTTTTTCATTACTTTATATGGAATCATATGGCTGAAAAGACAAAAAGTGTATAGATATTTATGCCCTTGACTGTACCTAATCTCTTATATTTTTGTGAAGTGAAGAGTAATAGCAATTGGTTACCAACTTGATCAAAATAATGTTTTCAAAGAGCATCGCTGATTCGTTCCCATGACGTCAAACAGATGTGTTTAACATATGACATACTTAATGTCGCGGACAATATTCTCATCACAATCCAATCATCAATAAAAAGCCAGTGGCTGACAATTCATTCATCAGTCTTGACGTCAACTGTCATTACCCAGAATAAGAATTGAAAACTTTACATACTGTCGTGAATTCTTTATAGACATTCTAAATGAAATTTCAGATATCTAGTTACGTAAAGGTCACTGGTAGATAAAAAGGTACGTGTTTGAGATCAAACATAAATACATAGTATACATTGATGACTTTACTTTTTATCTTTCATTTTGTTTTAAATAATAAGTAGTCATACTGAAAGTCCCCATACCGTGTACCTATGCCCAAATAAACATTATTCGATTTATTGACTAGAACAATGGATATGAAATAGTATATTATGCAACAGTGATATAATAAGGGTTTTTAAAACTTAAGGGTCGCCGTTACATATATATGTAACGGCGACCCTTAAGTTTTAAAAACCCTTAGGTTTAAAAGCGCAATATTGCGCTATTGTAATAATAGACCCGAGAGTTTTAAGAACCAATTGTGAGCTGTTGAATACGCTAGTTATTCTACGATGGTTAAAATAGCAAAAAAAGCAAAATCTAGAAAGTTGGCAGAATGTGGAAGATGTCGTATGCCCACTATAGAAATTAAAAAATAAAAACAACAGTACATATTGCCATATACCATAGACAACGTTATAATGTATGCTTTGTTAATATCGCTGCCGAATGGCGGTAGAGTGTGGATCGTGAGCGGTCGTTGATTTATAAAATATTTTCGTATTCCGAACTAAATCGGAAAAATTCTTTAAAATCTGTGTAGAATTTATCTAAATTCAGTTCCCCTTATGTATTTAGTGTAGTGGTGGCTTCGGTGAGTAGTATAGTTTCCGTATCAGTAGTATTATTAACCTTGCTTGGGATTCTCTGTGTAGTGGGACGTCCATGTTGGCGGCCCCATGAGCGGAGCCGAAGACGCTGACTTGGAGGACCCTGGGGATGGATCTCCCAGTCAGCATTTACAAGTTAATTTAAAAGATCATGAAAATTTCGAAAATTCGCTGACTGGGGAATTTACCTCCGCAATGGGTAGGAAAAAACGTAGATCAAGAAAAAATAAAGGTGTTGAAAGTAAGCAGAGATCTCGGTCGAGGTCTCCGATGACCGAGAGCTCTCGAGAACCCGATATTATGGACTATGAGAGTAATGCACGTGATATACAAACACAACCTGATACACAAATCCCTCCGGGGCAACAACCTATCACCCAGCTTTCACATTCATCGTCTGCAACTACTCCCCCGGCGCATTTGGTGACCGACCCCCCTGTTATTTCTCCCCAGACCCAGTCCCCGATTACTCCTTTCACTCCAATAGGAAGGGAGAGATATACACATAGTGACCGAGGTCCTTTTGTAGTCCATGTGCAAAAAATAGAAGCGGCCCCCGATTCCGGAACTACTTTACACCCTGTGTCGTTTGGCCTTTTCCTCCAAAAGAGAAAACGGGAATTTCCGAATTTTGTAGACGGTTCAGTAAAGAGGATAGGGCGTAATCGAGCGTCATTGTCGTTCCATACGGCAGAGGATGCTAATATGTTCCTCGATTCGCCTACGCTTGTTCAAAATAAGTATAAAGCATTTGTGCCGACATTTAATGTCACAAGAATGGGCCTAGTGCGGGGCGTACCGGCTGAATGGACGCCTGAAGAGGTTCTGGAGCAGATCCAGGTACCCAGTAATGCGGGAGGGGCTCGTCCTATTAAAGTAAGACGTTTAAATTTTAAATAATCGAAACTTGATGGTTCGTACAGCTGGCTTCCTTCAGAAACGGTTGTTATTACATTTGATGGACAGGTTCTCCCAAAAAGAATTTTCCTATGCTTTAATTCGCTACCGGTTGAGCAATACCAGTACCCGACGATTCAATGTCTAAAATGTAGCCGTTTTGGTCACACAAAGGATAAATGTCGCTCTGTTCCGCGCTGCTACCGATGTGGAGGGGCGCATACGGGCGAGAGTTGTAGTACTGATCCAGAATCCACTCCTTTCTGCTGTAACTGCCCTCAGGAACTTGCGTCAGGTCATTTTGCAACAAGTAAGACCTGCGCAGAATTTATTAGGCAAACAAAAATTAAAAAAAGTATGACTGATGAAAACGTTTCGTATATTGAGGCGGCTAAGCTCCACCCTAAAACGAATCAAAGATCTTTTTCCAACGTTGTTGCGTCTCCTCTTCGATCTCCTCAAGTAACATCGTACAAAAAAACGGTTTATCGTCAACCCCGGTTGCCTCCTCGGTTGGACAAAGGTTACGACAGAAGAGCTCATGACGCTATAACCAGGGATCCGGTTATAGAGTCTAGACCTGTTTATTCCGACGAGCAACACTCTAATCATAAATTGGTTTCTGAAATTATAAATCTGTTCTCTTCTGCAGTTAAGATATTTTCCCCTTCCAGCCCCTTCACGCTGCACCGTTTATTTCTTTATTCCTCCCTTCTCACTATGGATCAAGTAGTTCTACAGTGGAACTGTCACAGTATCACAAATAAGAAACAAGACTTACTTTTCCTAATTAACAGATTCAACCCTAACATTCTCGCAATATCCGAAATTTGGCTTAAGGCTAGCTCTAACTTCAATCTTTCCAGTTATTGCTCTCTGATGGACACGCGGGCAGATGGTCGTGCCGGATGTGCCTTGTTCATTAGGGACCATATAACTTTCTCTCCCATTCATATCCCCCATAATAATGAAATCTTCCAATTGGTTGGCGCCCGTTCTGAGGGCATTTCTTATCTTTCCGTGTATTTTCCTAGCCCCTCCCGCGAAATCCTTAAACAATTCCAAACCATTATAGAAATGATTCCTCAACCTGTCATCATACTCGGGGATCTTAATGTTCATCATTCTTTATGGGGATGTGATAAAAATGATGCACTTGGTGAACAACTTTTAAATGTTATAGACAAATGCAACCTTTGTTTATTAAACTCAGGGGCTCCAACCCTTCGCACTCTCCCAAATCAAAGTACAAGCGCAGTTGATATTTCCCTTTGTTCCCCTATTCTGGCCTCTCGGGTTTCCTGGGAGGTCTTAGATAGTACATTTGGCAGTGACCACTTCCCTATTGCACTTAAGTTTCCTTTCTTTTCTTCTAAACGTTCTACAGTTTCTAGGCCTCTTTTAGTATATAATATCAATGGGGCTGACTGGGAATGTTACAGGACATACTTGGAAGACGAAGTCAAACGCCTTCCTCGTATCTCTTCTAACTCCAGTCAATTTTGCTCAGATGCTCTTCTCCAAGCCGTCAAGGATTCTGCTGATAAGGTTTTTCCTCTAAAAAATACAGCAGTGGGCAAGCTGCCTTCTCCCCCCTGGTGGGACAAAGAGTGTACTGAAGCTGTTAAAGCTAGGAAAAAGGCCGAACTTGCTTATTCTGCCAGTATGACGCTAGCTAATTTCGATACTTTAACTAAAACTATGGGAGAAACAAAAACATTGCTGTATAATAAAAAGTGCGATGGTTGGAAATCCTTTTGTTCTTCTTTGAGCCCTTCTACTCCTAATACTGTAGTATGGAATAATATTCGGAGATTTAGGAGATCTTATAACTCTAAGAGCTGTCCCTATCCTGCTACCGCATTTTGGGCTGAGTCATTTTTAGACAGGATTGCTCCCCCATATGTTCCTGGCGTCCTTGATTCTTCTATCGGTCTCTTAAATAATATGTCAACGGATCCATTAGACCAGTGCTTCACGATACTGGAGCTCAAGAACGTTTTGAGTTCGGTTAAAGACTCTGCTCCGGGTCACGATGGAATTCCGTATTCTTTTATAGCTAAAGCGGGTAATGCTTTTCAAAATTATTTCCTTAATTTAATTAATCATATTTTACTTTCGGGTTATCCGCCCTCAACTTGGAAATCTCAACTGATCTTGCCTATTTATAACCAGGAAAGGATCCTAATGACCCTGCATCGTATCGTCCCATAGCATTGTCTTCTGTATTAACTAAGATTTTAGAACATCTGATTAAAAACAGACTGGAATGGTACCTTGAGAGCCAAGAGTTGCTAGGTGAATCCCAATTTGGGTTTAGAAAGGGAAAAAGTACATTGGATAGCTTGGGTATTTTTACATCGGATATAAGATTAGCTTTTTCCAATCGTGCTTCGTTGGTAGCAGTCTTTCTGGATGTGGAATCTGCTTACGATAATGTCCAGCTCCCCCTTCTCAGGGAAAAGTTCCACAAGCTGAGAATACCGGTGAGGCTGGCCTGCCTTGTGGGCAATCTGCTTTCGGAAAGGCAAGTTACTTTTCAGGGAAAGGACCCAAACATCTGTCCATCGAGGTTAGTCTGGCGGGGTCTGCCGCAGGGCTCAGTTTTGAGCCCTCTTTTATACAATGTGTACACCCATGATTTGGAAGAATCTGTCGCCGGTTCTCAAATACTTCAATATGCTGATGACCTTTTAATTTATTCCTCGAGTGGAAATATAGAAACCGCCTCTGAAACTGTGAATAATTCCCTTAAGTCTTTAAATTCTTGGCTCACTGGAAATGGCCTGTCCCTCTCTCCTTCCAAAAGCTGTGCCGTGGTTTATACCCGGAAAAAAACACTTCCAAACATTGGTATAGTGATCAATGGGTTGGCAATCCCTGTCCGTTCATCCTATAAATTTTTGGGAGTTATTCTGGATTCTAAACTGAACGGTTCTATGCATTTTGAATACTTAATTAAAAAGTGCGAAAAAGGGCTCAACACTCTCAGATGCCTTTCGGGTGTGTGGTGGGGGGCTCACCCCTCCTCTCTTCGTTTAATTTATAATGCCACTATCCGCAGTGTTTTAGATTACGGTTCTTTCCTGTTGGTTCCAGGGAGTAAAGAGGGATTTCATAAGCTAGACTTGATTCAGTATAAAGCTTTGAGAATTATTTTGGGTGCTATGAAATCCTCTCCAACTAACGCCTTACAGGTGGAATGCGCCGATCCTCCCTTTAATCTTCGCCGTCAATTTTTGGCGGATAGCTATTTGTTTCGGGCTTTTCAGTTTTCCTTCCACCCTATCATCCATCGGCTATTTGACCTCAAAGCAGTTACTGGAGCAAACCATAAAGATCCACCTTGCCTGTTAAAGAGTTTGTTAAAATTCCAATCTCTTAAAGACCCAGTCTTCCATTCACCTCGTATTCCTCTTTATGAGTTCGCATACCATACTATAATACATCAGCCTCGTGTCATTTTGAACTTTGATATCTGTCGCAATGACTCTCAAGCCGATGAGTATCTGCGTCAGATTCTTTCTTTGGAGTGGCACGATTGGAACACGGTTTACTGTGATGCGTCTAAGTTGAGCCCGTCTGGATGTGTGGGTGTAGGAGTCTTCCACTCCCAGTATAATATTGTGCAAAAAATTAAATGCCCTCCAGAAACATCAGTATTCACTGGTGAGTGTATTGGTGTTCTGGAGAGTGTAAAATATATTCTGCTTTTTAAGTTGGAAAAAACTATAATCTTTTCTGATTCCCGTAGCTGCCTTCAATCTCTGCTTTCCAATCCGTTCTCGGTAAGAATTCATAATCCTATTATATATCAAATTAAGGATAATCTCATAACTTGCAAAAATAGAGGTTATGAGGTTGTTCTGGTGTGGATCCCGGGACATTCAGGGGTGTCAGGTAATGAACGGGTCGATCAGGTTGCCAAGGAGGCAGTAGTGTGCGGAGATAAAGTCCCCTTTAGAAACTATGTCCACGATCTGGTTCCTTTCGCTTCTAGATTGCTAACCCAAGCTTGGTCTCATGACTGGTCTGCCTCCAGTAAAACGCGAGGAAACCTCTATTCGCGTGTGCAGCCTAATGTATCAAGAAAACCGTGGTTTACGAAGTTATTTATTGAAAAACAATACTGTTCCACTATTATCAGGATGAGACTGGGTTGTTGTTGTATTCCCGTTCATTTGAAAAAAATCCACATACGAGACTCGCCTATCTGCGAATGCGGATTAGACGAGGGGAATTTAAATCACATTTTTCTTGCTTGTCCTCTATATAACCATGATATTTTGTATGATGAACTAATAAGGCTTAAGGTTCCTTTCCCGACTCACATATTAGATTTAATTCAAATTAAAGATAAAGATATTCTTGTAGCTTTGGGTTCTTTTTGTCAGCATAACAAATTAAAGATTTAAAACCTTGTAGTTAGTGGGTAATGGTTACTAACATCATTAGATATTCTTTGTTTTTTTCCCTTAATGAGTTCTGTAGTACTAACATATTTTTCTCCAGTAAGTGTAACTGAATTTCTTTTTATAAATGCCGGTTCGTTCTTTTGTTCAAATATAATAAATCGACATGACACTGGCTAATCAATAGTCAAGCCAAAAAAAAAAATATATCGCTGCCAGTAATCTAATTGACAGATAGAAGTGCTGGAGTAGAAAAATGTTAAAAAAACATAGTTAATTAAATATTTGTCTAGTTTGTCCGTTGTCAATGTGCAATTATTTTAAGCGCACACTGTTGGCGGAAACAGACGATCCGTCAGCCATCAGGGCCATGAACCACGAGGTCGATGCTGATGATTGATAGTGAGACAACGGATTTCTTCCCATTACGTATTCCTCGCCACACGCCGCCTTTGCCGCATCTTATATGATGCCAATAAATTATCTGCAAAACACGGCGTGACTAAGTATTCTGTTAATTACTCAATTGTTCACACGTGTTTTTGCTCAACTGTAATTTTAAAAGCAAAAACGACTTTCCTAGCCTATTGATGATGATAGACAATTATACATTGCTGTAACACAACCCTATAATTGTCATCAAGCATATTCTTGGTGAAGGCTGAGTTAGTACTAGGTATGTATTACCCGGTTTTTCTCCCTTTAGGTTGTGTTATTAAATTTTATTCATAAATTTAATAACACAACACATTTAAACGGCCTCTTAGCTTACTTATTGATAGTGACCATGCCTACGAAACTGAACTGGTGTGTTTATCGCGAATATTTCAGAATCCATCTGTCAAATAATGCGATTTTGGTATAAAAAAAAGGCAATAAGATAGATATTTTATGAGAAGGTCGAATAGATTTACCCGGGTTTGAAGTTAAGCGGCACATTTGTTCCTGCGCTTTGTTAATATATCAACACCTAACATTGGCCTTCGGAAACACATGTAATGAATCACTACAGTTTAGGTTGTCAATACGTCTTTGTTTAATAGGTTTGGCGTACGAGTCATGGGTTTGTAATTAGCCGCCAAATATTCAATATTCATTAGTCGTATGATGGTCATCTGCTAAACATAATGCATCGATCACCATCGATTACAATTGCTGACAAAACGTCACATTTCATAACATTGTTTTGTTATACGATGGTTATACGTTGCCAATATAATATTTTAATTATCAAACGTTAAGACCTCAATATGAAAATGCTCTGCTTGTCATGTTACGAAAAAAATAATGTGTCATGCGGGATTCTACCTTTTCGTCGAATTACATTTTACCCAATATCACTTGTCAACAAACAGCGAAAGTCGATTATTCACTTGATATTTAAAGGTTTATACCAAATTATTATTTGCCAACTCATATTTGGCCGATTTTCATTTGCCAAGTAGGTTAGGTTAGGGTTGGAATATAATATTCCGCGAAAGATACGGTTGCGAAATAATTAGTTGGGAAATGATGATTTGGCAAACATGTGTTCTGGGATAAATTGTTTGGGAAATGAAAGTTTAGCAAAATAAATTTAGGCGATACATTGTTTCGTAACCCGTGTCATCCATATAAGTCAAATATTTTTTTATATATACAGTAATTTAATTCATCGTATGCCTATCGGGTAAAGTTTCTTATGACCCGTGAATTTATAAATACGCATGTATCGTGGTTAAATAGGGCAGGGTCGCGCGTCAATCAAATAATTAATATCGACGCGGCGGCTGGGATGTAGACTTGTTGACTCATGTCTTCGTGTGCATTAATCTATGTTCAAATCTATGTAACAAATATTTTAGTCAATACTTTTGCAATATATGACCATTCACCACCCAAATGACAAAAACCCAGAAGGCCTAGTATAATTTATTACTTCTTGTATTTTGATATTTACTTCTCGATCGCGTTAGCGTGTCGAGAGTTCAAATTATGTTTGCCATTTACATAAATCATTCGGCTACTTCCATAATTTGACCTCTCCATACGCTAACGCGCTCGAGAAGTAAATGTTAAATATAACAAGTAAACATTTATACTAAGCCTTCTGTTATTATAACTCAAAACACCGTGACAGAGTCATCGGAATGCTGTTTTCGCAGAAAAGTGCTCTCATGGTGGTTTCTATAAAATCACGGAAAAGAAAAATACCTTACCGACATGAAAGGACTATAGAATAGTCTATTTACTCCGAAAACATATTTTAAAATAATTTCTATCGTTATAATTTCACACATAATCAAAAATCCGAAAAATCGAGAATATAACGTTTCACTGTCGGTAAAAAAGGAGAATGGCTCATTGACAAAGAACGGCGGGTTTTCATGCATTAACAAGGAAATTTGTTTATACAAGGAGCAAATAATTACAATAATGTTATTTGTAGTTTTACTATGATAAAACTTTTTTCCCCATTAAGAATTCACAAGAACGAATATTTACATCAACCTATCCATATACACATATAAGGAACTAAAAAACTTAAAATTATGAAAAGTGTGAAAATCTCGAAAACCAGGGAACTTTTACTAAACCTGAAAGTCGATTTTCTATTGGTGGTTAGAAGAAGGTTATCCGTTATTTACTGGAAACCCCGTTATATACTGATGAAAGATGTTCGATATTAACAACTAATGCATTATTCTCCCGAAATAATGACTCGTCAATTAACCAATGAAGGATATAAATCGGTGTTGAAAACCATACTGCCTGCAATTACGTCCGTATTGGATGTTTTAGTATTCCGTCTAACGATACACTTCCTTTAAAAAGCCTCTGCCAAGTGGATAAATAATTTCAATGTTCCTTACGAAAATGGTAAAACGGCAAAAACGTGATACATTATATGTATGTAAAAGTGATACATGTAATCTACGTTATTTGTTAGTACTTGACGATTCTTCGAATTAAATGATTTCAAATTAACAAGGATTTGCATACAGCAAGAAAATAAAGAAAAAAATTTTTTTATTTGTTTTTGCCCATGTTTTGTTTCAATCACACTTATTATTTTCAGTTTCTACGTCATATTCTTGATGAGACGGGCATATTTTTGTTTCTAGGTATTTAAACTTACCAATTTTATCTGTGTTCTCTGCAAAACAACTCTGTTTTTTTTAAAAGTCTAGATAGCATATGTTGATGTAATATTTTTTTATTTTATTACCATGACGATGCATGGTTAAAGTTTGTCGGGTTATTTATATATATCGTGTTTTGGAGCAATTGCCTTAATTTCAAGGGCGCATTCTTTAGCTTAAATTAATTTAATTTCTCAAACACACTGGTTATCTAATTAGCTCCATTTAGAATATAATCACTAGTTAAATTTTATCTCATAGGGTATTAGCAAGTGTGTAAATGGAGTATGAGTATTCGACATGACATTGATATGTCATAGTTGTTACTTACTTAGTAAAGTTATATCTAAAACCCGTTTCACATTAGCGGTTGATGCAATACGTAATTATTTTGTAAGGAAAATCAAATTTAAAAAGGCGAATTTAATAATAATAGCTATGCCAGTCTATTGCCTTAGTAAGGTTTACCAAGACATGACGAAGTTAAAGCAAATGTTCAAGAACACCCTGCATAGCGAGACCCACAGTGTGTATATGCGACATGGTGTTTTAATGAAGCACTACTTGCCACTCATTGCATCAAACTTCATTATCGATTAGTAAACAGTTCTGTTATTAGCTAAAAATGTCAGGTCGCTTGCTTCAGCGAACAGTAAAGAAAACATGAATGCAGTGCATATTTTACAATTAAAATATTCTTTCGCCAGTAGTATTGCACGCGTAATTAATGAACTTGAAAATTATGCTGTTGCTATGTTTTTTTTTTGTATCAAACTCAGTATTCCTGAAGATGACAAAACTACGTAATATACTTTTGTACACAATAATTTTATGTTGAATATTGGGATATTTATAGTTAAACAAAAAGTATTAAATTACCAGGGGAGAAAACTTTATTTTTTCCGAGTTCGTCTAAAGCCTAAGCGCGTATACATAACCTATTTTTATTTAAACTCTGTGTTCCTCTACAATTTGAAAATAGGAAAGTCGATGAAAGTCGAGATCTATGGACACCCCTCGATACCGACTAAAGTAACCGAATTGTTGTTTTTTAACATTAGTTGTGAAACTTTTTGCAGCATAAGAATTGCGGAGCGAGACTTGATGTGTCTTTGTACATGTAATGTTTTTGATGTGATCTCATCTATTTTGTAGGCAGTCCTTGATTTTTATACTTGCTTCCCTTATATATATATATATACTGACACCGTAAAGTATTGCACATACCTGTAGGTATAATATTTGCGTGAACTACATAAGTAGCTTTGTAATTGCATGTATTTATATTATTATGGAATTACTTATGCAGTGAGTATGTATTTTCCAAAACGTTTGAATTTCCTATGACTTGGTAGGCTATAAACTACTTAACTTTTAAACTTGGGGCTTCTGGGCCTGATTGAACTAGGTACTTTAGATTATTGATGCTCAGTGAGTGAGTGCGTGACCAAACTAAGGAACTTTGATGCTCGATAGTTTTGAAACTACAAGTTCAAATTGAATGTTATTAAGAATATATATATTCATGTTATAGGCAACATGTCACTGAAAATTCATGGTTTCAACTTTAACCAGGGCTTTACAGGTGGTTGATAATGGAATGTCGTGCCTTTTTGTTTAGCTCGACTTGTTACGATTACGTTTGATTAAGGTATCAAACGGTGGTAAAAATGTGGTAATTTTGGACAGGCTTGTTTTACTGATAATGTTCTTGTTATATACACTGAATTCCTATGACACGAAGAACAACATTAAAATCATAAAACGTGACTCATTAATAAGGATAAACCATTGTGATGCCTATTGACGGAGCTTGCTGATAGAATCCGAATGCCTAATGTAATTCTACGTAGCCTTTTGCTAATAACCTGGCGATGTCTAAGAATTAATTAATAATTATGATATTATGATATATCCAATAGGTACAAGGGTTGTATGAATTATGACTATCGACGTTTACCTCTAATTTTGTTTGAGGACATGTCTATGATTTATATGACCTGTATGATAAAATAAAGTAAGATTTAAAATACTTAATTAGATAGTTACGCACATTTATATGATATATTTTTTTAGCATAGGTAAAGCCATACCAAGATATGTAAAGTAGTGCCAAATATCGTAACTACAATTTTCCTGGCAATGTAGGTTTTTAGGTAAGTAAGATTGTCACACGTTAAACAAAGCGTAATGGTCGTCGCATCGTTGAATTTGCAGCTACGATAACAACGAACATTTGTGATTGTTATGAGTAAAATGTACCAGTTTGTCATTTGCCGATAAGGCACTAATTCCATAAAGATTCCTTTAGAAATAAACATTATCAACAAGCGACAGAGTGGTGCCTTTTACTAATAGCAAGCACATTTTGTCTACGTACATTTTGAAGTACAGACAGGTACTAATTATATTTTCTTCGATTACTTTTGTACAAAACCAAAAAAATAATAATATTACGTTTTAAATAAAAAAAATGCTGTTTAAGCCACCGATTAATTCGCTGAAAACGTTTGTTTTAAACAAGCTTTTTCAGTTAGCTGAGCATCTAATACCTACTTATATACAAATATATTTGAATTCCCTGGTCCCTATAACACAGGTTTACCTAGTTTAGGGCACAGGACACTAATCCTAGGCTTAACTTTCTATAAAAATTAAGATAACAAATACATGTACAAACATAAAACAAGCTGTAATTTAGATTCCCAAATAAATTATTTTTCATTTTTTCATTTTCAATTTTACTTGTTTGTTTTTATTTTCTTCGCATTTTAAACGAAAAATAGAGTGTGTAACTCGGAATACGTTTTTAAGTTCCTGACCCCAGCTCACCCGGTATGTATTGTGTAATGTAACTAGTGTAACTAATTATCTGTGCCAGAAATATCAATGCGTCTGGCCCATGTGTAGGGTAAGACCACAAGTGAATTAACACTTAAGCATTTTTTCAATTTAGAAAAATAATTTCTCAGTATTTATTATTGCATAGGAAATTGGCTGTTAAAAAAGAAAAAAAATACTGCAACTGATAGCAATCACTATAATTCTTATTTTATCCAAAAACGTGATATTGTTCATTCACTAGGGGGTGTTCATTCACTGAAGGGCTTACCCTAATTGGCTGATAAATCTGTCAACTAGTTACGTCAAGGATTAAACGCGCACACAGATCTCTGGTAGACACCATTTAAGTCTGATTTTTACTGCCTATTAATTGACGGATTTCACTCTACACATCCACCTTACACATCTGACGGGCAGACCTGAATGTGTATCCCTAGCTGAATGAAGAAAGGGTTGCTGTGTTAATTTCTAAAAACGTGATCTCCGAGCTATCGTGAAATTGACACATTGTCCCGTCCCGTCCCGACCCGTCCCGCCTCGTCCTGTACGGTGAGTGATCATTTATAAGCATGCCATTATAAGACAATAACCGCGTAACAACGGGTTAATCGCACTTTGCACCCAAATTGCACGTGTACCTATTATTGTTGATTCAACTTTTAACTACGTCTACAATTACGTAGTTATTTTAACCTTTGTGACATAATTACATCATTAATTATAACTCTCTGTTGTCATAATCAATGTTTATATGGGTATAACTATTGATAATTATTTTCTAATAGACCATTGGTACTTGGTGCAAGTACATACCACAAGTTGGTCGAATGCCCTAGCTGGGGCCCGGAGCGAAGGAAGCTAGAGATAGCCCTAAACGTGGACGATCTCTCGCTGCAGATGATTGTAGCAAAAATGCTGGACAGCGAGAGATCTTGGGCGGCTTTCAGCAACTTTTGTGAAAAATTTATGTTAAAAAAGGAAGAAGCGGAGCGGCAGCGCGAAGAGAGAGCCGATGCGCACCCGCTCCGGCGCAGACGGAGGGGAATCAGGAGGCGAAATTTCATCAACGCCATGATTCCCCAGTAGAGCCGCGGGTTGGGGATCCGCACGTAAGGCTCTACCCGTCTGAGGAGGGATTGTAGCGTTGCCCAATCCCTACTCCCTTGGCGCGAGGGTGTCCCCGGCAATGGTCGGAGCAACCAGGGGAGCACCGTGGAAGAATATTCGTGATCCCATGGTGCTCCCCTACAATGGCAGAGAGGGTAACGCCGCAGGGGAAGTTAGTGGGTATTTACTTCCCCTCCCTCTGACTAGCAGAGGGAGTTGTGGGAGGAGCGAGTCCCACATACCACCCCATCCCCAACGGGCTTCCGTAGCCCCGGGGTGAGATTCGTAAAAGAATTTACCCCTGCGTCAAAAAAAAAGTGCATACCACAAATTGGTAGGACAAGCGACAAAACCTCATAGAGAAATATGTGGCACATAATTATGTATAATATAAATATGACTTGAATACTCAATGTATAGTTTACAAAATAAAATGCATAGTTAAGAGTCGTATAGATAAATATCACATAATTAACAAAGTTAACATTTTTTTACTGGTAGGAATGAAATATACAGTGAGACGTATTCCACCCATATCACCCATAACCCATAACACAACCCTTGAACTTTTCACTTCCTCTTCATACCTACTTGTGTCTTATCGTCATGAAACACAATATTTGTCAATTTACACAACTAATTGTCTGCTACAAGTCATGGCCATTGGCATACTTCTGTGTCATCAAACTACATATAATATCATTAACTTTTTTGTTGACTTCAAAATTATTATTACACTTTTTGTATGTAACATTCTAGCTGACAGGTACTTATGTTGTTTTGTTACTCGTAGATTATTTATAAGTAGGTATGTATGTACACTAGTCAAGAATTACCTAAATCATTTTTATTTTGGAACTGAAATATATGTCATATAGTACAGAGGGGACTGATGTACTGATTTCATTGGATTCAACAAAAATACATAAGGATAATAGCGCATTACCTCTCTCTCTGTGCCTAAAAAAGATCTAGAAGTAATTTTCATAGGATTTTATATCCTTGATAGCTACGAGCAAGGCAGAAAGCCCTCCAAAATTGCATTAAAATCTAGAATGATGAACCCTGAAGCTACTGGTTTCAGTCTCTTACCTGGTGGTTAAGTTCTAATCTAAGGCCCACTTAGAGCTAATTAGTCGTTTCCATTTTTTTTCAAATACAGGAGAAACCGAATTGATACGTCCTTGGCATTTCAATTGCCTTCGAGGGGATCCCTTTCTTTCCCATACATTTATGGTACCGAATTTCGTTAGTTAGAAATTGATTTTTTGTCATAATCATAAATAAATGTAATAATTAAATACTATAATGCTATACAGTGTGTAAGTCTAATACGGGCGATAAATTTAACCAAACATAGAATTCATTATTGTTATCAATAATTAAAACATATTTTTAAGTTACACTTAATTATGACCCCATAATTAATTTTTTTATAAAATTTTCAGCAGCAATGTACTATAAAAAATTTGACACTGACAGTTGTCAACGGATGTTTAAGGCGAGTGTGTTTGCATTACATTGCGGCCCGAATTATTTTGTATGGATAAAATTTTAATTTCAATTCCATTAAAAAAATACCTAATTACATTTCTTATGTCCTATACTAACCACCGTTAAGAGGTTCGCCCGTATTAGATTTACACACTGTATATCATACAAGACAAAAATAATAGAATTGATCAGCATAACAGCAAAAGTCCGCCGAAGTTTTCTCCACCGTCCGATTTTCACTGGAGGTCATATTTTATATTAACTATTAGGTATTCTTATTCATATCATTTTGTTCATTAACGTTTAGAGGTCTAATTTTATAATTCAGAAACCAGACATTTCAAACATAAGCGACTCTTCAGAAACAATGGGTTAATAGAAAATGGCTAGGTTAGAATTATGACTACAAATTGGTCGAATATGAGCTCTGCCGAATTTAATTAATGTTTTAAGCTCAGAAAAGTAGGTTAGGTCAAGTTAGAACTGTGATCCTTACAAAAACGACCGATTTCCAGAAAAGTAGGTTAGGTTAGGCTAGGTTAAAACTACGACCCTTACAAAACACCGACTGCTAGAAAATAAGGTTAGGTTAGGTTAGAACTGTGGCCCTTTCTAAAACGACAGGGTGCCAGGAAAGTAGGTTAGGTTATGTTAAAACTGTGACTCTTTTTAAAACGACCGAATGTAGGTGAGGTTGGGTAGCACTGTGACCCATAAAAAAGTTACCGGCTGCCTGAAAAGTATGTACTTAAGGTTAAAACTATTTATGGAATAACGTAGACAACGATATATTCTTAATAGGTATCGCTGTCAGTCATTTAATGGGTAATTTTGGCATTGGGATCCTAACAGCAAATGGGCCTAAGCTTTTTAAGTCCGTCGTCTGTGGAAAATATGGCAATGACAAAATAATAAATCTTACAACGTGTTGTAGGTATGTTCGGTACATTGTTATCGCAAAGACGGTACCTAAGTTGCCTTGGCTGTGTAATTATACATAAAAGGCCAAACTCTATAACCTTCATCACGAGTGTTGTGTTTCACTTTTATATTATAAGATTTACGACATTAGAGACGTACGCAACGTTTACATTTGACACTATTTGAATCTTATTTGAGCTAGTAAATAGGGAAATGGATAGTACTCTGTTTTTAGAAATTGTACAGATCATCCCGTCCCACCCCATCCCAGTGTGAGGTAACCTTCATTCTATTTTTTTACTTAAAAACATTCACAATATAGTAACGTAGCCGAGAAATATCCTGTCAATTTTCTTAATATTTTGAGTCACAGAACTGTATTATCGTCTGTATTATTGTCACTAAATTTTTAATCAAATTGAAAGGCTAACACATGAAATATAGCATTACCGTACCGTTTGTTCCAAACAATCCGAGTCGCTGACATCTACAGAGGCCGCAGGGCCAGGCCTACTACTATGAAAATCAAATAAACGAAGATTTGTACCTCCCTCTCTATCGCACTCGCGTATAATATGAGCGAAAAAGATCTGGCATGAAAATTTGGATTTTTCGATGTTCGCAGTAGGCCTTCTGGTGTTGATCATTTCCGTTGATCCTTGCATTTTATAGTATATTACTGCAGAGGCCGTGAAGTAAGAGATTGCAGGACGAGTTTGTGATAGACGGCCGAGGCGTAGACGAGGCCGGATTAAACAAGCCCTGCAATCTCTCTTCCGGCCGAGGCTTGTATAGTGCTTTTCTCAAACATTGTAAGGAAATATTAAAATTAAAATAACTACCAGGTAAATAGTTAATAAGGAAAAAAAGTTTAATTTGCCACCTTTTTTATTTTTTAAATATGCAATTTGAATTAGCTATTCGAGCACCATGTTTAACCGCACATAAATATATATAGAAACATAGAATTTGTTTTTTTTTAATGTCGCAAGTATCTAGTGGTCGTTGGCTGTATGTAATTTTTCCTTTGTCAGTTTAGTGTTAGTACGCAAATTTAAAAAGTTAGAGAAGCGGACAATAATGTTTCGTTCATACTTACGCCATACATTACTTCACGGCCGCCGGCCAAGAAGTAAATGGGGGGAGCCGTAAACAAGGAACTTCATGTCTTCATTTCGTGACATAAATGCATACATTTACGATCATGTTTGAGAAAAATCAATTTTATTTATAAATTATATTTAAAGGGGCATTAGGCCAGGTAAAATACGGTAAGGTAAGGTACGGTTTGTTATTCAGTGTTGTGTTACAAGTGTTACAACTAACAAAATGATTATTTTAAAATACGGATATACTTTTGAGAATAATAGACTGTCAGTGAGATAAAAATAATCGATTTCATGCTACAGGTTCGTGCAGCAGTGGTTTCACATCATATTTTGCATTAATAACATTTTCACTAAAAAGTTATGTAATTTCATTATGGGCTCAGGCTAAGGGCTAACTGCCTTTTTTTAATTAACTTATTTTGCATCTCCGGACTTATATACTTAGGTTAGTATTTATTTTGACTCTTTATTCAGATTATATGTATTTACAAATATTGTGTTTTCATCAATAATATTGTTGTTTGACGTACTCGTACATACCTATAATACCGAAATACACATATATATATATATATATATATATAGTTAATAAAGATGTAACGATACAGTTTAAAAACAAACATTTTTTGTTGTTAGTTTCTGTATAGGTATATTTAACAGCCTCCCTAGCCTAGTTTGTAGTGTCCCTACCTACGAAGCTGGAGATCCCGGGTTCGAATACTAGTTATCAAGAATATTTTCGTAGTTCCTGAGTTATGGATGTTTTCTATGTAGGTTCTATTTAGCCGACGAGTCGGTTGAATCGCACCGCCAATTAGAACCGTATTAATTAAGCAATTTGGCGGAATTATTGAATTTAAACTATCGTCCGTCATATGAATATTATATAAAATTACGGATTATCTACGGTGACGTACTCTTAGCCACTACGCGCGACAAATAGTATTAGAACTAGTTACGTGTGTGTAATTAATAATCAAACGAACTTACCTGTGAAGTTTGATTGGAATTATACGAGTATCCAGATGTTTAGAGAATTGTAATACTACATATAAGTAGGAAAAATAAAATAAAATATCGAAGTCAAATCCGTACGCTCCTATGGGTTCCTGATAATTAGCTTCATACATGAGTGCCTAATAAAATAAAACGGTACTGTTATGTAAATATTATATGAATATTTTTATTAGATTGGACTTATGCATGACATGCTGTGCGTGTCCAAGTGAGGAACGACATTAATAAAGAATGAAATTACTTTCAATAACCTTTTAGGTGAAACAAAACACTGGAGTGTTTATTATCGTCGATATAATTTTAACATTACTTGAATATACCTGCTTTAAATTATACTTCGTTCATTTAATTGAACTCTACTGACGAATCCCTGCATAGTGATTGTATACTTTAGATATGCCTGTATTTCATATCGAAGTAAAAAAGGAAGACAAAAACAAGTTGTATAATTAGTAAAACAAGCTATCAGTAGTTTCTTCATTGCAAGATTAGTACTAAAGAAATCTTGTTATAAAATATACATACAGATTTATACTGAGACCAAACAATAATTCAAGTGGTTGGTAATGGTTAATACGGTAAGTTTTTCCTTTTTGAGTAGAACGTTGTAATAAAAAAGTGGCAGGTGTCTTCGATTCTACTGTAGGATAACGAAATATTGACCAGTACGCTACAGCAGCAAGAGAATTACTATTTTTGTAAATAATTGTTATAATAAAGAACAGACACGTGGAGTGTTTTATATCTTGATAATCGGAATGCTACTATTGAAAAGAAGTCTCATCATGGTAAAAACAACCTGATGGAGTAAAATTTTATTACATTCTACACAATTCCTGTAGAATATGTAATACGAGACGCCGTTAATGCGGAGCAAAGTTGTACGATCCTCAACACGATTTTATTAATGTGAAGAAACTCAACGCTGTTAATGCGAAGCAATGTTGTACAATCATCAACAAAATGGATGTAGAGTAACTCAACGCTGTTGAAGCGGAGCAAAGATCTACAATCCTCTACACAATTAATGTGGAGTACCTCAACGCTGTTAAAGCGGAGCAAAGTTCTAGAATCCTCGACACAATTAATGTGGAGTACCTCAACGCTGTTAAAGCGGAGCAAAGTTCTGGAATCCTCGACACAATTAATGTGGAGTACCTCAACGCTGCTAAAGCGGACGATCCTTGACATAATTAATGTGTTAAAGCTCAACGCTGTTAAAGCAAGCTTATTTGACACAATTTTTGTGGCATAATTGTTGAAACGGAGCAAAATTATACAAATTTACACGCCATTTATGTCACGTAACTCGGCGCTGTTAATCGGAGCAGCGTAGGGTATTTAATAAGATTAAGCCTATTTCATCGATATAGCCTACGAAAATATATAATATATATTTTCGTAGGCTATATCGAAAATATATTATATTTTCGTTTCGTATATATATATATTATGAAGTTTCTCTAGGAAACTATAAATCAAAATTTAAGTCGTTGTTTGTATTACTTCAGTATATATCGGTTCATCCTTTCAATAAACAGGAATATTAGTTTCGTGATAATTCAATTGGGTTAAAACCATTTACTCTCCAATGAGGTTTTTGTTAGCAAACTCACTCAGCTTGGTAAAATTATTCCGTTTTGGTTACCACCTTCCTAAACGGTGAGGTTTTAATAGTAGGTACGTACGACCATATTAATATCCGACTTAATTTTCATTAAGTCATGTTGAGTCCTATTATCGTAAAGGTATCATCTACAATTTTATATGTAGGTATCATAAAAATGTGATCCACAACATTCACTACCTACATATACAAATTACAATACTTCTATTATAATATGTATATGTAAAAATCATATGATTTATATAATTTCATGCATTGCATTGCATTGTAATTCGTTTTTACTAACCGCAACAATTCGCAAGACTGCGCCGTCAGATATTGGTTCAAATTCCGGAACCAAACTATCCTTGTTTCGTGATGGGGATACGTAAAGTTGATAAAGAAAATCAGTAAGTATAGGTATTATTGTTATACAAAAAACCACAAAAAACTTTAACTATTTTATCTTTAACCAGTTTTCTCGTTATTCGCTCCGAGCATGCAGGAAAGCGATTGAACACCTTTTAGGTGTGCCATTTGTTAACGAACCACCAATCATAATATACTAACCTGTAATGTCCGCATATTATGTAGGTATTGTATTTTGTAAATTTTTACATAAACCAATAATAATAAATATCATATTTTTGACCTGGTTATATCGTTGTATATTGAACGGTTTACGGTACCTAAAATATGAGGGAAAAAAATAATAACCTCTTTCGAGTCTGAACAAAACAAAAAAGTTATTCTTTACCTTAAATAACTTACCTATACTCAAAGAATACAACTCTGAACATAAATTATCCTTCTTTAATCGTATAGACACTAGGTCGCAAATTAAACCCCTGCAGCGGCTACAGCAAGCATTCGCGCTATTTAGCGGAACAAGGTAATACGGCACTGCCGCTGCGGTTACACTTCCCTTTAGTTTAGAGCCTTAGCTGACCCAAAATCGCAATATCATAGTATTTTGACTTCATTAAAACATGATCAAGATTATATATTCCGACTCATTAAAGTAGTATTTCCTTGATAGAACCTGAAATAGGCTTACTCGTAAATAGGAACGTAGTTTATACGAAACCTATCTTATTTATTTTTTACAATTTTTCTCTGCAACAACATTATGATGATAATTATTGATTGTAGTCATTGTTACTTATTTCAGCGAGCTCATGATTCTTTATAAGCGAGTATATTTTTATGACAGTTCATATAAATGAAGTAGGTAGACGACGTACAAGAAGCGCTATAAGTATGTGTACTTCTTAGCTGACAAATCGGGGCTGTCTTTCACGAATAATCCAAGACAAACATGAAGAATTGAAGAGGTCATACCTCCCTTTTAGGGATAAAATGGGGAACCTCTAAAATACCTATATTGTCCCGAAGGCTCGACGATATTCGGAACGGCAACATCCGGATCATAAGCTAGCTTTTATTAACAAAACTATAGATAAATGAGGGAACCTCTATGGCTATTTTACTTTAAATTACTTTTAGATGCCATTTTGTTAACCGAATTTACTACAATTTGTGAAATTCGTGTCGACTTTCATAATTTTTTAGCATTGCATACTTCAATACTTATTACTATAATTATCTCAGAACTCTGGAAAGGTAGATGAAATCATTGCGTAGATGAGATTACATTTGTTTTCGTTAAATACCAGGGTTAGAAGTAAGTGGCTAACCCTCGAGTATGGCGTGTGGCGCAATTTTTAGTATACGGTCTGGTACACAAACCTGATACGAATTATAACGCGTAAATACTATAACGCGTAAATACATAACGAACCTTAAAGTTCTCTTAATTAGGTTTAAATTTGTATGTTAATCTACGAACAACAACCCGTGCCTTTAACATGTACCTTACTTATATTACTTAGAAAAAAGAAGGTAGATGTAAAAGCATTATTTCGAACAAAGTAAATATTCCTTGATCTATTCTTTTAGTTATTATATGATTAATACACCACACTAACATTCGTTTTTAAATTGTAATCTACCACACATATATTGAAAGCAAAATCAAACATTTGGACAAAATCACTTTCCGAAAGAAGATTCGTTAAACGGCAACTAGGCCGCGGTTTTATTCTGTAATTTGAATTCATCGTTCTGAAGATGTGTAAAATCACTCACCCTAATCCTTCAATCTGAAATAGATATACACTAAAACACTATTTTTGCGAGAAAATACGTGTGACTCGGACAAACACAAAAACATGTAATGATAAACCACGCCGCTGGGGGCGCTGCTGTGCCTAATTACCCGGCGGGCGAGAGCGAGAACAGTTTTTTTGAATAATATTATAACTCTAAATGTGTGACAAGGACAGCACATAACCGTGTACTGCTGCTAGTAAATATATGTAATCTTCGATTTGGATACGAAGTATAATACGTAATTTTATTATAATATTTTTCGGGGATGTAATGAAACGAATATAATAGAAAGTAACTATTTAATTAAAACTATTTGTTCCAAAATAAAAGTAATAAACATACCTATGTAGTTAAGTTTTAATCCCGACATGCCTAGAATGCTTATAAAATCATCCATTGGATTTTTGTGCGACACTGCACCCACTGTCCCGTTCTAAAGTGACTCATTCCCTTTTTTTATCAGTGCTTTTGATAACAAGAAGAGTACGTGCGTAGTTATGTACTGACGCATGCGTGATGCTTATTTCAAGCAAAACATAGCCCAATTGGACGTATTTATGCAAAAGGGAACCAACCCACACTAGGATAGTTTTGAGATAAAGCTGTTTTTGTTCATAAAGTGTACACAAAAAATATTACCAACTTTTTTGGCAAAGTTAGATTACCAAGTGCCGCAGTAAGGTATGGTTTATATTGCTTTACTTAAATAAGACAAGAAAATGTATTTTTAAGGGTAGTTTTATCTGAAAAAGGCAATGGTTCCTTTTAGCAAAATGGGTTATGTGAGGGTTGGTTCCTTATTGATTTATAGTGGTATTCTAAAAAGGTATACAAAAACAGCACACACTAGGGCAAAGTAACTTTATTTTATTAACAAATAAACCTCTTAAATACTGTAACATTGTTTCCAAACTTAAATTGCACCAAACATCAATTTAAACATCAAATATTACGGTGTCACGAAATAGTAGTTTATGTGATTGTATATAATGAAAGGCATTAAAACTCGGCTGACGCCTCGTTTCACGTACACGAGTGTTCTAATGCCTAACTATTTACAATTGCATACACTGCTTTATATGCACACATATCATGACAGTTTTAAAGCGCATATACACCGACCGCCATTGCGACTTTTGGGAATAAAAACTTTTCTGACATCCAAGTTTTGACATTTATATTTTTTTAATTCAGAGACAAACTACAGGTGGCCCCAATTTTCATATCGTTAGATATCAAAATAACATGCGACTTGCAAGCGTCATTGTATGCAATTGACAATTCGTTTCAAATTAAACGTCATATCGACTGAGATTAAAATAGAAGTCAAATCAAATTTTATTGTGTCATTGTGTTCGAAATTTGAACAAAAATAATATTATCGAAATCGATAATACTATTTAGCTATAATAACATTTTCACAGATAAGAAATTTGTTGTAACAAAAAAGTTTATCATTATAGGGGCCTTTATATACGATTTTTAAACGCATTATTGAGGGCTAATGATATGTGGGTAATGGGTATATAAAAATATTAACCGAACAAAAAATACTAAAAAAGACTTTAGCATAAAACTTTATATTCTTAGTTTTGAAGGATTACATCCTCTACTTCTAAATCCGGATCATCTGAAAAGCCCTCCAGATCATCCTCGATGTTTTCGTCCGGTACGAATTTGATGTAAAAATCTTGATGAACCTGTGGGATCATGTGAATAAGGCTCTTCAGGTTCTTTAATTGCGTGTTGGCAACAGGCTTTCCTGTTGGTGAAAGTGGTTGCATTAGCTGCACGCTCAAAGATGACGCAGCTCTTCCTCCAGTGTTTTTTTTATGTCAACTTCTTTGAATACTTCAAGAAAGTTTTCATAAAAATTGTATAGGTGTCGTGCTTTCTTAACTCTATCTCTTGTGGTCAGCCATGAAACTTTCGTTATTAGCAAGTTTCATATCAGTTTTGAATTGATTTTGTAAAGTCGTTGCCATATTCTGATGCACGGTCCAAATACGGAATATAATAATAATTATTATTATTAATGAAAATAAATATAATAATGAGTGTGATTAATAATAGGAAAAGTTTTTAAACAAAAAAGATTTAAGATATACGGTTCCCTTATCTTTCACAATATAATAAATTTTATAAAGAACCATGTAATATAGACCTTTGTGAACACATACACTGAGCTAATTGGAAATATGCAAAACAGATCCAATAAACTTAGCTCTTTACTTAATAGTAACAAAATAATTTTAATAAGGAACTATGTTACTTGGATCTTTTAGACGGTGTCCATTTTTGAAGTTTTCATTTTGCAAAAAAGGAACCAACCCGCATGGTCTCTTATGAAATAAAGAAAACAATAATATGTTGAAGAACCATGTGATTTGGATCTTTTTAAACGAATTTACAGTAAATTGAGTAAGGTACTATACAACTTGGGTCTTTTTAAATTTAATGAAACAGAAAAAATGTGGGTTGGTAACTTTGTTAGCGAAATGTTTTTATATGAAAAAAATATTCTACGACTTTGATCTTTTTGTAGGGGGTATAAGGTGCATTTTTAACGTCTTCTGTATACATAACTCAATTTTGACAGAAGTGTGGGTTGGTTCCCTTTTGCATAAATACGTCCAATTCTATAATCGAATACTGACGTGCGAGTAGATGTCCGTCATAGGTATTTAAAAATCAACAAGTACCTATAAAATAAAATGTATCGCATTGTCTGGGTTGTGACAATGCGTTTAGCCAAAAATAAGACCGAATTAGATCGACTGATTGCCCCGGAAAATCCCTGTGTAGAACCGAAATCGAATCGAAATCTTTAGAAACGCTTCCGAGATACTCCATCTCGGTACATATAACACTATCGGTACAATGAGTTGTACGTAACCGTAGTCGATAGCGGCTGTGTGATTCGAAAGTATATCCGTCTCGCTCCTACCACTCCTCTGGCAGTGTGCGTACCATGAGTTGTTTTCGACTGCGACTGCGGCATTCGAAAGTATGTCCGTCTCGCTCCTACCACTACTCTGGCAGGAGCGAGATGGACATACTGTTGACTGCCGCAGTCGCAATCGAATGCAACTCATGGTAAGCACACAGGTGGTTATAATAAGTTACAAGTTTTCTTAAATCTAAAATAGATCCTTGACGCATTTGGCATGCCAATCATTATACTTATTATGGTATGCCAATATATATACCCTAGGCCAATGATTATACTTTCGCCCCCCTTTTTGTGTTTTTGTTTGTTGTTGCATTAAAGTTCACAATTGATTCACAGGAGCGAGACGGACATGCTTTCGAATGACGCTGTGTTCAAATATTACACTCCGAAAAAGCGTATTTTTAAGTTTCGTGCAAAAACGCACACATTTTAATGTCTTACACAAATAACCTTGAGAAAACATATATTTTGTTGGTAAAACCTACGCCACAAATAAAAATTAAAGTCCGGGCTAACGCGGACTGAAGTATTAAAACATCTTAAAAAGTTAAAATAGGAACAGGAAATAAATTAAAACTAAGGTCTACTTCACGAAACCGCGTTGTTTAAGTGTTTTTTCATGACGTTTATCGCGAATGTAACGTGAAGTTGTACAAAACCACAACAGTAATATTGGTTAAATTAATCTAATGTTAATCACTATGAAATAAGCTTACAAGCCATATATGTATATATATATAACAAGGAATTGCTGCCTCTTCGTATTTTAACTAAAAAAAAACCTCTGTGACAGAACTAATGACCTGACTAAGTATTGTACCCGTAATCCCGTTTAATAAGGAAAAACATTTAAAACGGCAGATTTCCTTGTTTAACTATATAGCTAAAAGCTAATGCCAAATTATTTATTACAACAAAAAAGTTTTAAATTTATCTTAAAATGTTTTTTTTAATACCTACACTATTAAACCGCTTCGCTCTTGTCGGCCCACTTATTAATGAACCGGTTAAATTTTCGTAACACTCTTATGTCACCAAAAACTCAGTAAAGATAAACAAACACTTACCCAATCGAAATTTGTTTAAGGAGAATGTGTTGATGGTGCATCGAATATTTTTGAATTCTAACAACACTGAAGTCCGAGGTAACAGGGGAGTGACGTTGTTGTTCCCCAGTTCGGTCAAGGTCGACTCCGCCGTTGGTTTCATGGTAACGGGATCGTCACTTTCACTAAGTACGCGTGACAGTTAACTGGCACTTGAAACAGTTTACAGGTCCGCCTCCACCGGTCTCGCAGCGTGGACTGTCGGCCTGTCGTATCGTCGCGGCTGACCCGAGGGAATCTTCTAGGTTAAGTACGACGAAGTCCCAAGTTCAACGCGGTAGTAGCCCATTATGTCTGTATCTGTAAATAAAGGGAATATACTATTAGATAATTAGTAGATATCTATGTTGCAGTCGATAACGGGTGACCGCGATAATGTCAATGCAAGATGCAAGGCCGCTATAGTATAGCGCTATTACCTTGTTTTATGTAAAAGCCTATCTATTTAATTGAAATGGCGATTGATCAATATATTTGCGGCTTTGGCATTTATTCACAAAAGTGGTCGTCAGTCTGCCTTTTTCATAAGTACTTTCACGTAAAATTGTATGGTAATTGGGAAAACCATCCTTAAGCTTTCGAATTTACATTGTTATGGTATAGGTAATATAGGTACCAGTTCGTCTCCATTTGCGTGAGTCATATGAGTCGTATATGTTTGTTTAGTTATGTCAAGGCTCCTTGACTTTCACAAGTTTGTGTGTATACTTCAAACTTTCTATTGTTTTAAAATAAAACTTTCACATGACTTAAGTTCTTATCTTACACAATTACATAGCTTACGATTTACGGTAAATCGCTAGTAACTGGCCACCTTATACACTCTTTCACAGGTGCAAAGAATTCAGTATAACTTGGCAATTTATTGAAGGGTGGCCTTGACACAGTTAAACTAAATGTTTAGTTCTACGATTGTAATAAATAAAATAATAATAAAAAACTTATACCTACTAAAATGAATTGTATTTATAGGTCCACAGTATTCATTTTTAATATAGGTAGGTTGGTCAGTTAATGGAAAGTGGCCAGTAACTGACGATTTAGCCTAGATCTATATACACTGATTATCGATGCGAATTCCGCATACAGCCCCGGAGTGTGCGAGAGAGCGCTATTAGAAAGAAACACTGTAGAATAGAAACCGCATGTAATGTCCAGATCGCATTATTGGGTCATCGAGGCAAAGGTTTATCATAAGACGCTGAAGATACCCCACACTTGATAACATTGGTTAAAAAATATCCAAATGACTTATAAAGTAACTGATGTTTCAAAATCTTTCTAGATTTAAGTGTTTTAAATGACTACTTTTTTCAATAAAAACATTGTATTTTTACAGTGAGACAACAATGATGAAAATATGAGAATGTGAGATGTTTTCGTACAAACAAAAATAAAGAGGGTTGGGATGTTCAAATTATTCACTTTAGTACTTTAGTAATTTAATTAAAAAACACTTAACTAGATGCCTACCTATAAGCTGCGGTATTACAGGCCAGCCTTTTACTAAATAATCTGGTTACTGTTGTAATTGCCGAAATAACAAACCATGGTCAGACAAATGTATCATATACGGGACATACGGGTATAGATTCTGTATAGAGATAAACAATAATCGTTTCTTTATTTTCACTACCTACTTTAAATAAAATTTAATTGTGCGTGCAGTGAATAAGGTTATAAATTGTGTTGAACATATAAAAATAGTAGATTACATACCAAGGCCGTTTTAGTGGGAAATGTCTCGGATCCCATGTAATTGTCGGCCGAGGCGAAGCCGAGGTCGACTAACATGTGATCCGAGGCTTTCCCATTTAACGGCCGAGGTTTGTATACTATTTTTCTGCCCGACGGAGCCGGTAGGCGGCAATTTAGTTTTGCGTAAAGTGGCGCTTACCGGCCGGAGGACTGAAAAAGTATATTACTTAATAAAATAAACTTTTTCAAATTACCTGTTTTCTTACTCTTTCTTAAGAAAAGGAAGACATTCTTAAATGGGAATTTGGGCTTTTCAAATTTGGCCAGTTGCGCTTTACGCTTTTAAACTTCTAGAAGGTTTATACAAGGTATATTACTAGACGGTAGAAATATTATGAAGCAATGATAGAAAGCAGGGATCCTATTCGAACCGCTAATTTGAAAAATTTGCTTATACACTTCACAATCTTCACATCCCATACGTTACCACGTGAACATATCCCTAGACTTTTCTGTTGTCTATTCTTTAAGAAATAGTTCATTGAAATTGCGTTGGGTTCATTGACATTGCGCTGTGTTCTGATTTATATTTGCCCTATAGGTTAAACTCTTATTAGAGAACAAAAGTTACCGTTTTAAAGCATAACTTTTAGTTCAAGGCATTAATAATTTACTTCGCCAAACTGATAATGGAATTAAACGTCAAATAACCGATAAAAGATACAAACTAAAGTCTGGAAAAGTACAAGCTGCAAACAAACAAATATAACCACATTTCCGCGTACGACCTCTTGTGTACATTAGTAATAATCAAATTTATAATTACGTTTGCTTGCTACTTATCTAAAGTACATGTCGTCAGTTCACCGGAACAATTAAATAAATAATTAATAATTGTAATTCATAGCATTCTTTATAACGCCATCATAAGCTCCGTATGATAATTTATAAATAATTATCTAGGCATATAATAAATTGCCAGTGTTAAAATTCTGTGGTGAGTCAATGGAGTTCATGAATACCTATGTGTAAATGTAATGTACACACGCGTTCAGAATTGCATGGACAGTTTATGAATGAATTCATTCATAAACTGCCCATGCAATTCTGAACGCTATAGGTAGTACATTTCTTCAACTTAAGTAACTCCTTGTTATTACAAGGAATTACTTTTGGTACAAAGAACTTAATGGTACAAAATAATATACATACTTTATTCACTAGATTAAAGTTGTTAAAGTTCTCAGCACAATTTTATGGTCAATTTTACGTTTAAATAATACAAAATGTTGAGTCATATTGACGATTCCGAATATGTATAAACCTTTTTGTCATAGTAAACTGACAACTGGTCGATGTCCACTATACCGTGACTGAATAAGATAAGACTAAGGGATGACTTATACAAAAACGGGACGGGACGATTCGTTAGTTTCTATAAAAAACGTCACGTGACATCCGAAGGCTCCGAGCTATCACGTGATTCTTTCTATAAAAATTAACGGATCGTCCCGTCCCGAGTCGTCCGGAGTGTTCAACACGTAGCGATAGTCATAACCCTCTATCTTGTTTGTTTGTTTTCACCACTAAAAGTGCTTCACTACTGGAACTCACCCGGAAGTCACCTAGACAAGACACACTCACAGTAGGTACGCAGCTATTTACAGCATTATTCTGTCACTATTTGCGAGGGGAAACGTGCACACAGACGCACTTCTTACACATTACGTACAAAAACCAATCTGGAATGACGATACTAACACATAGAAAATGATACAAGTACAGTTACAAATTTGGCACATTTCGAGCTACTTTTCAACCGACTTCAATATTTCTAAAGGAGGAGGTTCTCAATTCGTCTGAATTTTTTTTATTTTTATTTTTTTTTCTAATGTATGTTACCTCAGAACTCCGTCATTACTGAACCGATTTCAATTTTTTTTTTGTTTTCTGAAAGTAGATGTTTCCAGATTGGTCCCGTTTTTTTCAAAATCGATTTCTGATGATGGGATCCATGAGGAACTGAGGGAACTCCTCAAATTTGAAAGGCACATGCATGCTGATTTGGGTGATTTCTTAAGAAACTCGATCATTTCTTTACGAAAATCATCAATTTGGTGGAGTGGATCTGATAATGGAGACCAGGGATGGCAAAGTGGAACTGCTTGGTAATTCCCATGACTATCATCCGATTTAATAAAATATTTTTTTGTCTGAAAATAGATGGTTCCAGGTTTGTCCCGTTTTTTTCAAAATCAATTTCTGATGATGGGATCCATGAGGAACTGAGGGAACTCCTCAAATTTGAAAGGCACATGCATGATGATTTGGGTAGTTTCTTAAGACACTCGAGCATTTCTTTACGAACATCATCAATTTGGTGGAGTGGACCTGATGATGAAGACCAGGGATGACAAAGTGGAACTGCTTGGTAATTTCCAGCTCTATCATCCGATTTGAGACATTCATCTTTTCTTTGTAAAGAAATACCTTCAGGATAGTCCTATTTGATTATAGTTCTATTTTGATGATGGAATTCATGAGGGATTGAGGGAACTCCTCAAATTTTAACGGCACATGCATTCTGATTTGAGGTTTTCCTTAAGTAACTAAAACATTGTTTTGGGGGAGCCAACATTTTGATGAAGACCAGGGATGGCAAAGTGGAACTGGTCAATAAACCTAGCTCTACTTATTATCCTAGTTGTGACATTCATCTTTTTGATTTGATTTCTAGTCTGATGATGGAGTTCTTGAAGAATTCAGAGAACTCCTCAAATTTGAACGGCACGTTTATTGTGATTAGAGGGTGTTCATAATTAGCTTAGGCATTTTCTTACTGTGGCTATCATTTTGCTGGAGTGTACCTGATGTTGATAATCAGGGATGGCATATTGAAACTGCTCGATAATTTACAGTCTGTCATCCAATTTAACACATTGTTATTTTGTTTGTTTTATTATACAAGGGAGTTCCGTTTGATTATACTTCGCATGTAATGATGGAAGCCCTGGGACATTAAGAAAGCTCCTCAATTTTCAATCTTACACGTGCGGTGTATTGGATATTTGTGAAGTAAACTGGCTAACTCAAACAAATTTAAAATTTCACTTTTACCGGGAACCAAATGAAGTCGGTTTTTTTTTCTTAAAAATTATGTGTACGGACAACACAACACGTGTAGTCACAACACAACACAGACCCGCTTATACCGGTTTGGGCATGTACTTCGGCAGTGGGGAAACGGTACGTATGCGGATTCCCCTCCCTGTGTTGCTTGAAGATTTGAAGTCTTATGCCTAGGCATCGCCCCTTGGGTGCATGACCTACTTAGCTATTAATATGTAGTTGTACTGTACTGCTCAGGCAAATACACGTGTCAAATGCAATAATCATAAGCTTTTTCATATCATAACAATAATCACTTTAACGGACTAGTGTAATCAGAATCCTACTTAAGTACCTATAATTGCAAGCAGACTGTAGCTAATAATATAAAATTATATTGAAATAACATAAATAATAATAGATGAGAAGGTGCCATCTACTGAAATCAATGAACATAGGGAAAGCACTACAATGCAATGATTGGCCCTAGGTGAACCTTGACTTTCAACATTTTTCTTTCCAATATAAGGTGTTACCTATTCCTAGAAATCATGAAAATAAATCACAGTCACAAATATATTTATAACCAATTGTGAACTTTAATGCAACAACAAACAAAAACACAAAAAAGGGGGCGAAAGTATAACCATTGGCCTAGGGTATATAATTGGTATACCATAAGTAGGTACAATGATTGGCATGCCAATGCCTCAAGGATCTATTTTAGATTTAAAAAAACTTGTAACTTACTGTAATGACCTGTGTGCTTACCATGAGTTGTTTTCGACTGCGACTGCGGCATTCGAAAGTATGTCCGTCTCGCTCCTACCACTACTCTGGCAGGAGCGAGACGGACATACTATCGAATGCCGCAGTCGCAATCGAAAACAACTCATGGTACGCACTCTATATATTTTGTCTAAATATGATAATAATGGTGCATTACTGTCGAGGCATGGAAAAAGGTGATTTGCAGGCTAAATACAATTGTAAAGAATGAATTAAATCATTTATTAATTATAATAAATGTTTTGATTCGTTTTTACCGCGAAATAGGAGGTCGCTGGTTCGATCTCAGCCCTGGGCAGCCCTGGGCAATCTTGGTCACTTTTTTCTGTAGTACCTATATGACATCTCTTTCAATTTATAATATGCAGGCTAAATATTATGTTTAAATGTACGACTTTAAAGAGACCTATCTAAGATACCCTAATTAGGTATTTATCCATTATTTTATAATTTCAACGCCATCTTATTATAGTGTTGGGTATGCCATTAATTCTGATTTTCAGCCCAGGATGGGTAGGTACGCCATTTCCATTGACTTCACCCGTACCAATACCAACATTATTTTCAGCGAATAAACTCATAATTTGGTCGCCATGGCGCGACATGACATTCTGCTTTCTTCAACTAGGGAAGTACACACCCGTAAGGCCCAATTAGAATACAATATACTGAGTAATACTGACGCGAAGTTCGTGTCCGTATGTTCTACAAACAACCATGAGTGTTGCTTGATGCAACTCGCATGTTTGTTGTGTCTCGAAACATGACTCGAAATGATTAGAGACGAACACGCTACTTTACAAATTGTTTGGTGATATTATGTATCCGCCTCTCGAATGTCAAACAATTATATTCGAGAGGCGTATCCAACTTTTTCAAATTGCGTAATGTCGTTGTACAGTAATAAGATAAGATTGCATTTATTTTCTGACTACAGTTTTTAGATTGTCTGGCCAAAACTATAAAGTCGCATAGTTAAGTGGCAGAACGAATTACTGTAAAATTAGGCACTGTTTTATTACCGGTACAGTAATTATTTAAGTGCGCGTTGGACTAACGAACTGAGGATATGTACAGTCACCTGCAATAGTATAGGACTATATGAAGGCTGCAAAATAATCTGACACGTTCTTGTTTGTACCGCCATAAGAGCATGTCACATATTTTTGCGGCCTTCATAGCGTCATATACTATTGCAGGTGACTGTACACAATTTCGATTTTTTACAGAGATGAATACTTTAAGAGCGTTGGTGGCCCAGCGGTAAGAGCGTGCGACTTGCAATCCGAAGGTTGCGGTTTCAAATCCTTGCGGCTCGTACCCATGAGTTTTTCGGAACTTACGTACGAAATATCATTTTGATATTTACCAATCGCTTTTCGGTGAAGGAAAACATCGTGAGGAAACCGGACTAACTCCAATGGAGCCTCGTTTACCCTCTGGGTTTTAAGGTCAGAAAGTTGTCACTTTCGTAAAACTAGTGCCTATGCCAAATCTTGCGTTAAGTTGGCAAAGCGGACCCCAGGCTCCTTACATGAGCCGTGTCATAAGCCGGGAAAACGCTTGGAAGAAGAAGACAGAGATTAATACTTTGAGTTTTACTAATTGTGTTTAAAATTTTATTTACTTCCTTTATTAGCGAAACAACAGAAGTATGTTCGTCCGTCCGTCCGTTTGCGGCTTAGCCCAATGACCGTTGGCACTAGAAAACTGTAATTTGGTATACATATACACATCAATCATGCCAACAAAGTGGTAAAATAAAAAAGTCGAAAAACTTTAATTTTTAGCGTACTACACGTAAAGTGCCGTGTGTTTTGTTGCGGTTCAACCCTATAAAGTGTGACATATCGTTGAATAGGTATTTAAAAAAGAGTAGGGGCTTGCTACAAACATTTTTTGATAAAGCGAATTGTTTCAGAAGTAATCGCTCTGAAATTTCAAAAAGCGCCTTTCCTCACACTTTTGAACCGAAAGTCTAAAAAATGTGTTAAAATTCATGAAAGTAGAGCTTTGTGAAGAGTTTCGAAAAAAAATATTTTGAACATGATCTGTTAAGCTATTTTTATTTTTTTTCAAAAAGAAACATACCATCTCGGTTAAATGGAGGTATAAGTCGTAACAGCTGCGATGATCGTATCTGTTAAAACGGTTAAAACTCTTTTTAAGTTCGAGCTATTGTGACGGACGGTGAACTACGAAATGCTACACTGAGCATGGCTCGACATGCTCTCGGCCGGTTTTTTCTGTTTATATTTGCAGATCTCAAATCACAAGACATCACTGTACACCCGGTGTTCCGATCCGTGCTTTATATTTTATTCTTTGTTGTATTGCGTTGTTCGACACACAATAAGGTCAATAAGTCAATATTCAATGTAATAAAATTTTCTCCAATATGCTCGGAAATGTTCACATTAATGTAGCAAAATTGGTACGAAAAGAACCTCCTTAAGTACCGACTCAAATTAAAAAAAATCGAATTCATTATTTTACCCTTTTAGCGTCCAGGAAGTTGTACTAAAATCCATTACTGTATTGTTTTTGACTTAAAAAAAATATATTTGGACTATCAATATTGCAAACAGCCAAATATACTTTAGCCGCAACCAAACGGTCTGTACAGACGGGACAATCTGATTGACATCAAATTGTCAACTGGGCTGGCTTTGTAGTAGTGTAGTAGTTCTAGAGAGAAGGAGATCAAATGCTTGGTTGTCTCGTTCTATCGCGAGTTGCATACGGCTCATTGTGCAAGGTCGTGTACTCGTAGATACGGCTTAATAAAACTAAAGATATTTCAACTTTTTTATGAACACAACCGTGCATTAAGAGAAAGTTTAGGCTTATTTTTCCTTTCAAATCTTATGCAAGAATACATTTTATTTCCTTTCATGTTTGGAGAAAAGCACTATATATGCCTCGGACGGAAATAGAATTTCGTGGATTCGTATGTAATTGACGAACTCAGCTTCGCTTCGTCCGACAAAAAAATACTCATCCACGAAATTCGGTTTCCCGGCCTCTGCAATAATGTACTATAGTTGGACTGATGAAGGTTGCAGTTACAAAGAACAAAACACTTAATCGTTCATTACCCGACGACATGCAACAAGGTAATGTAGTCAAGTACAATTGATTACTGAACGGTTATTTTCCTAAAGTTGCGTCAATGGTTCTGCCGTATCGGGATTTACATTTCCGATGGTCAGTCGGAACATGTCTAGTATTTATTCAAGATACTTATTCATAGCCGTATTTTAACAAGACCTTGACGCAAAACTCCGACTATGTACGCACGCAATCGATCGCTTCTTCCCATGCCCTCAACCGCACAGATGTCGCCACGTTTTCCGAGTTCCGTCATTCGATTTTGGTGATTATTTTTGTTCGAAGGAAGTTACCTCCAATTTGATCCCATTGAAATATGGTGTTGATCTGATGATGGGATCCATGAGGAATTAAGGGAACTCATCTATTTTCAAAGGGACATGAATGGTGATTTCGGTGTTTTCTTAAGTAAATTAAGCAATTTCTTGCAAACACCATAGATTTGGAAAGGTAGACCTGATGATGAAGACCAAGGATGGCATGTGAAACTTCAGATACGTAAGCTGATAATTTTGAGTTCCGTCGGTCAATTTCAGTAATTATTTTTGTTTGTTCGAAAGAAGTCACGTGCAAGTTGGTTTCATAGGAATTTGGTGCTTTTTCACTTTTTGAAGTCGGTTTTATTTATTTTTAATGAGTTATTTTAACTTTAATTTTTACCGTTATAAATTTACTAAAACGGGGCACGATCAAGCGCAGTTTTAGTTGATTTATAATGTGTTTAAACTTTATATTCTACAGTCGTGCAATTTCATACCTAAATTAAGCGGAAACGGGGAAGTTCATTTCTCTATACTTGTACTCGATTGTGTCCTTCTTAGTTTTTGAAGCTAGCAATGTTTTTTTTTCAGATAGATAGACTTTAAGTATATCTGTGTTGGATTGTTTTGTTTTTTTATATGTTCGTTTTTAAAAGTGTCGTCGTTAAAAATATCAAATAAAGCAAAGCAATCCATATACTCGTATTATACCAGCTGGTGCCCGCGACTTCGTCTGCGCAATAGTTTCATTAAAATCCATTCTGTAGTTTTTACGTGAAAGAGTCATACTTACAAACTTTCGCGTTTATAATATTAGTAGGATTAAATTATACATACTCCAATTATGATAATTACTACAACACAACACTATTTATAATCATTAATCAATCATTACAAATTACCTGCAATTGAATTACTATAATTAGGTAATAACTAGTAAGTTTATGCGATTGTACATAATGAAGGGAAATACAACACGAGTGTGGGTTCCACAATAACATCACACTAGTGCCTAATTATGTATAGCATACACTGCTTTATCTACACACATGTCATAAGTGTTCTAAGATGGGTTCAGGAACCGTAGGGGAATGACCTGCATTATTACTATAGTGCTACTTGTTAAATACATATATAAAATATTATAGATATTAAAATAATGCAACAAAAAATAAATTAAACTCATACAGAAACAAATTAAATACATGTTTTCACTTGCAAACCATTGTCGTAAACAGTAAAAATCCAACCAACAAATGACAGTTCGGAATGGCGCCGTTTCGAACCCAGAATAGACACCCACTTGTATTTGACAGCTGTTCTAAGAAGGTAAAGTTAAAATTACAGCCTATGGTTTCTGAACGCATATCGCATTTAAGAGTACTAATGATTATGTCGTAGATAAAAAATAAATATACGTATACGTTACATTGTTCGTTCTCCTAATTAGATGTGCCAAATGAGAGCAGAGGGAAAATGTCCAATCTACCTAGATATATACCTACCTATATTACTTGGCAAATTCGACTTAAGGATTTTCAAATATATCTCAAAAGACGACCAAGAATCTACTTTTATAGGAAAAACATTAGTCTGTCATACAATGTTAACGTGGAAAATTAACGTATTTTTCTTGGAACCTAAGGCAGTCGTGTTAGAGGACTTACAATGTAAGGATATTGTACTTAATCAATAGGTTCACTGTTTAATGAAGGTGAAGTTAATTCAGAAAATAAGTACCTTAAGAATTGTTTTTCTGGTATTTTTACGCCATCGTTTTTACGACTTTACTCCCGATACTGGGTTTGTTTTGTATAGATTGTAAGTATGAAAATAGAAATTTCGATACAAAGAATCACGTGATAGCTCGGAGCCCTCGGAAGTCACGTGACATTTTCTATAGAAACTGACAGATCGTCCCGGATCGGATCGGATGGGTGTGAGTCATCCTTTCAGCGGCATACTCAACAATAACCTAGCCCACGTGTTTGCCACCACGTGCTAAGTGTATTGAATGACATACTTATGGGACCATTTGCTTGTGTTAGAGCTATGCTGTTTCCTATGCAAATAGGGACTTGTTCGTGACGAATTGTGGCAGATATTTAAATTTGATATCTTACATTACACGATCCATCTGTATGTAGAAACTTACGAATAATTATTATATCTATAGTATGGTAAATGTACGCTATTGGAAATCTTCCGACCAGCGAAACTCCCTTGAATTCTTCCTGTTCCGTAATAGATTCGCATTCGGTTCAATACCTACGAGTACTTACATCGAACAGCTCCGAGCCAATATGACCCACCGCTCATTTGTCTCCATTCAAACGAGATTTTACCCACACTTGACATGGTTGGGTATTTTTGTATTAAAAATGCATTTATATATATGTACAGTCAGTTTGAAACATACCTACTTAGACAATAAACATTATGTAAAGTTCTACAAGAGTTTATTTTGCCGTCGAATTACGCTTGCCAACTCCCTTACGATATCACATACGTATAATATCTATGCGCAGATGCATATTTTTGAGATGTTCATAATAGTAACATTATCTTTGCTAAATACATTTTCATATAATAAATATAAACTTACGTTGCCTTTTACAAATTTCAATGGAATGAATCGAATAAGGTAAATTATTAATTATGTCCATACATTTGCATTCGTATTGAATGCGGCGCCGTGTGCATGCGCTATCTTTAGCATTATTACTGCAATGTCTTAATCATTGGTCCTCAATAAAGTATAATTGAACCTACTTACAGTATTCTCGCCGACCTCTTCTCATGGCCTAGTAACCAATTGAGACAAATGTCAATGTCTCTGTATGTTTTTGATGATATTTACTTTTTACTATGTCAAAAAAAATTTTGAACTGGAGTTACATTTTTGAATCATTGTTAATACCCGTTTTTACTGTCAGTAATTAATAGTACATTAACTAACTAGTGCGGTAAAACAAAGAAAGGCCGAGATCGCGGATGTATGGCCAGGTGTGGCATAAAGTAAAATTCTGCATGCATGCATGCTTTTGTCTGACTTAACGCATACCTTAAAAAATATACATATACGCCCCACACTCAGAGAGATAATTATCGGATACTTACAAATAATACAATATCTACTTACTTAATATTTTAGTGCCTAATTTACTTCTTAGACCAACCCTAAAAAAGTCAAACCGCTATACTTTTCCGGAAATAATACGGGAAAAACTTAATTACAGATAAACCCAAATAAATAAAACACGACGACAGAAGTTAGTCATAAGTGAAAATAACTGCACTTACGTAAATTATTTCGACATACACTACACACACATTCGAGCTGACCTCCGTGGCTCAGAAGAAAGTTTGAGATCGCGATGTTATTTATACACGTAACTATTTGGGTATAGCGTCGAACGGAACGCCCTCTCTGAGTGAAGCACAGTGGGCTACTAGCACTACTTGGCAGTGCCGTCACTGCCAAGTATCCATGCACGCCGCCGGCTACTACACTACATAAACGATGCACTTGTATAGTACTCGATACTCCAATCAACGAATCTTAAATAAGGTAGCTTTATTTCTGAAATATTCACACTTGATTGATATTTGGTTTGGCGTTCAATAAAAATAAAGGAGCATGGAAAGGGTAACTGATTACGGTCTGATACGTTCAAATGTATGAAATATACTTATTCAGGGCATGACGGTCATAACATAAAATAGAGTCAGACTACTCTAAGTTTGCATAGATTTTGATAGCACGGACTGTGACAAGTTTGACAGTGTTAAGTATACGTTATAGTTTCATAATTATCTTGACGTTTAAAGTAACACTTTAAAGCCTGACAGTTATTTTCCTTAAAATATATAATTTGGTTTGACTTTAGGGCTTGCCAACCGATGGTTTTATTATAAGGCAGGGGATGGAGGCTACCTTATTGTTTTAACTTATTTTTAGGGTTCCGTACCAAAATGTTAAGAAAGGAACCCTTATGGGCCTTATGTTGCGACTTTGTATGTCTGTCACATCGTTAAATTTCTCGAGAACTACTTATGAACAAAGTTAACGCAGACACTTTATTGAGAAGATTTATCACATATTCTAATTCAAATTCAATGAAAAATGCCCGATAAAAATTAAGTTATAGTTACTGGCTCATGTGGGGTATCATTTGAAAGGGCTAAATTTGCACATTCTAAAACAATTCAAAAATATATATTTACAATGACAACTTTTTGCTTTATAAACGAAAATGTTAAAAAAATACCATCCCCCCTTTATCTCTGAAGTTTATGAAGGAAAATATATGTTTTTTTACAAAGCCTTAATTTTATCATAAACATTACAGAAAAAATATAACATTGAGCCTTACTTTACTGAAGCTTTTGAAATTTAACCAACTTAGATTGTATTTTTTTCTTTAAATTTATGTGATATCATGCTAATCGTACTGTCTTATAAATAAAGTTTAAAAAAATATTTACGTGATAAAAAAATATCAAAGAAAAACTAACTCGCATACTAACTCCATGCCGTACAAACGAGTGACCCAATCAGTCGATACATGTGGCGGATGTCAAATTTCTACGTATGGGCAATTTCACTTTTAGGGACACCCCCCATTTTTATGATGTCCCACGTGTTTAATCTTTGTTTACTCCGTTAAGTATTATTTTATTCTAATTGTAATAATTTATACTTATAGAACACATATTTAACTAATAGTTTCGACAAAAGTTTTAGTTAAGATAAGCATAATATAATTATAGTATATTTTTTAAACAGCCAAGATACCGGTTTTTAACGTGTCCCACCCTTACTTCGTGGTTTTGCAAGTCACAACGTGCAATGTTTTTCTACTAAAGCTGTTGAGTTTAAATGTTACCTAGAATATAAAGGGTCTTACGGGGGACATGAACAAAGTTATAAATTGAATCTTGCTGCTTTTGAATTAAAAACTAAATTTTTTTTTCCTTATATTATCACTTGTTTACTTTAATTGAGAATTGAGAGAGATGGCGCTGCTGCGCGCCTGCTAACATCAAAGTCCGTGCAGTCCGTATTTTATTATTGTTTATAAATATAAACACTCAGTAAGAAGATGGGACGAGTGCAAAATAATAAGTTTAGGCATCGACATGCCTGAAAATCAAACAAACACAGTGATTCTAAGTGTAGCACAGCAATATTTTCAAAATAATACCAAGGCAACTATCAACGGCTCACGAATAAAACAATGTACCAAATGTACATGATTTGAGTGCCAACGTACAATGTTTACCAAGACAAGTACTTTCTGTGCTAAGTAAATGGACAGTGATATGGACACTACCTTGCGGGAATATCTATAATTTTGTGAAGTAAGTACCTAATTAGCGTCGACAAAGAACTTTGATAGTAAACAATTACTTGCTGTGATGTGAAGTGCTAAAAGTTAATAATCACTCCTTCTCGGACATTACGGTTCCAGAGTGTTTTATGAGGTGACGAGTTGATTCCACAAACAGTTTAATCAATTACACAATTAGTGTCTGTTTATCGCACCATGTTTTTTTTTTTTGCGGGTGAATTCAGTTTTCGAGATACCGTCCAGTTTGGCTAGCGGTGATGATGTTGCCGTGGGAGGATGCCTAGTACTGCCAATACCGATATTTCGCCACAGTTGTAAAGTCGTAAATGGTCTTGTGGTATAGTGACACGGTAAATGTGCGCTAAGTTCGTCAGAGTGACCGCGGGGTCGTGGGTTCAAATCTCGCCGGGCTTCTTTTAGTTTTAGATAAATATATATATATATATATTTTTTTTTGTTTGGTTTGTAAAGAGTTGTAAATTTTTATACTTTGCTTTTTCACTTTTTATATACATATTTTTTTTTTCTTATTGTAATTTAGATTGACATGTGTAATTTTGGCCAATTTCAGATATTTCGGTACTTTGTGTAATATTTTAGGGGTTTTTTTTATGCCTTTTTTTTGTTTTTTAAGTTTTGACATATGTTATTCAATTTATTTTTATAATTTTTCTTATGCATAATTCGACAATGTAGTAATTTTAGTAATTTAAATTTGTCTTTCTTTCATTTTTAGCAAAGTTATTGGTAATGAAATTAAGAATATTTTTAATTTTTTTTATTTTTATTGAACTTGATTGAGTTGAGTCATTTACGTGTTTTAAAATATTTTGGACTTTGTATGTATGTGTGCATGTGTGTTTGTTTTTAAATTTAAACACAGACTACATATTATTTAAGTAGATAATGAGTTAATTTTATTACTATTCTATCGGTTTTAATTGTTTGTTGTCAATTTGTCAATATTGTTGTTTGAGATATTGTTTATTGAAATGATGAGCAGCCCCTCTAAAACCACCTGTCCGTATTGTCCAGGATCGCCAAAACTCTTTGTCGTACCGAGGGGGCTCAGCGTACATATTGCTCGTGTTCACAAAGACATTGTTCCACGCAATGTGCACACCCAAGCAGTTCCGGGACCGAGCACGGCATCGGCAGCGCTGGGCCCTTCTGGTCATGACAACGACAACCCAACACAGACCGCGGCTAGTCGCGAAGGGGACTTGCTCAAACTGTCCGAACTTAAAGCTAAAGTTAGAGTTTTAAAGCACATACCGAAAGGTGCGAGGACCCTAGCCGCGGGTAAATTGTGTGACATAATAGAGAGTTGCGTGCAGTCTAACAGTGTCGAAGATTGGTTTTCCTTAATGTCTTTCTCGTATACTGCTTTAAGAGTTCCCGAAGGCGATACTAATAAATCCTTGACTAGTAAGGTGAAGGAAAACATTCACAGCAACATTTTATACTTTCCGGACGACGCTCCGCGTAAATCGAGGTCATTCTATAAACTCATAGAAGGCAAGGTAAATGACGGGGATTTGAGGGGTGCGGTTCGCCTTCTATTGTCGGATTCGTCAATGGCTCCGCCGACTGATGAGACCATTGGTTCTTTACGGGAGAAGCATCCCTCTCCTTCTAGACCGCTAATGTTCCCTCCAGAGTCTGACGGCACGGTGCCTGCAGTTTTAGTTACACCTGTTGAAGTGGCGGAAGCGTTAGGCTCCTTCTATAATGGTTCCGCAGCTGGTCTGGATGGTATGCGGCCACAGCATCTCAAGGAGCTAACGTCGTCTTCAGCCGGTAACAATGGCCCTCGTTTGATAGATAGCATTACCAGACTTTGCAATTTCTTGTTCGCAGGTTTGCTCAATCCCGTCGTCTGTCCCTACTTGTATGGTGCGTCGCTGTGTGCTCTCTCTAAGAAGGATGGTGGAATTCGGCCGATAGCCATAGGTTGCACACTGCGCCGCTTGACTGCTAAACTGGGTTGTCGAGCAGTTAGGGATGCAATGGCGCGTTATTTGCAGCCGATACAGGTGGGGTTCGGTACCGTCCAAGGGTGTGAGGCGGCCATACATGCCACTAGAGCTTTTGCGCTTGAAAATGAGGGTAAGGATGCGGTTATTCTAAAAGTTGATTTAAAGAATGCCTTCAACAGTATAGAGAGGGACACGATTCTCGAGGAGGTATTGGACCGCGTGCCATCACTGTATCCGTTTCTTCGTCAATGCTACCACACATCTAGCAATTTATTTTTCGGTGACGTTTCGATAACGTCACAGGTCGGGGCTCAACAAGGGGATCCTTTGGGACCCTTAATATTTTGTTTGGCCATACAAAAGGCTATTGCCTCATTGAGTTCTACTCTGAATGTGTGGTATCTTGACGACGGGACGATAGGGGGTAGTCCACAAGTGGTGCTGAATGATTTAAAGCAGCTTGTGCCTAGCCTGAAGGCAATTGGCTTGGAGGTAAACCCAAGCAAATGCGAGCTCTTGTGCTGTGGTACCAGGGATAGTGATTTTTTGGCGGAGTTTGAGGGGTTACTGCCGGGCTTACGACATCTGGATAGGTCATCATTATCCTTGCTGGGTGCCCCTATTTTCCCGGAAGGGGTTAGCTCTGCCCTTGAAGAAAAAAGGTTAGCATTTGTTGGGGCTCAGGACCATTTGAAAAATTTGTCCGCACACGTGTCACTTATCCTTCTGCGGAGCTGTTTGGGGATGCCACGTATGTTGTACATCCTGAGAACATCTCCTACTTGGCTGTATGAGGAGGATGTGGTGAAGTTGGACGATACGCTTAGGTCTTCGTTATCATCAATCCTCAACGTGCACCTTGATGACTCACAATGGTGTCAGGCTTCCCTCCCTGTTCGTCACGGGGGGCTAGGGATACGTCGCTGTCGGGAAGTGGGTGTGGTGGCATTCCTTGCTTCGGCTCACGGGACTTTGGGGCTGGTTGCTCGCATCTTGTCATGTAATGGTGACAGTGCCCAGATACCGTTTGTGGCTGAGGCTCTTTCAAGGTGGTCCACGATTTGCCGAAGCAACGAGCGCCCTGATAACCCTGGTTCCCAGAGGGGGTGGGATGATATTTTGTCCAAGGATATTTGCGCGACTTTAGTGGGCAGCGCGGCTGGGTCTGACTTAGCGCGTCTCAAGGCCGCAACTAGACCAGAGTCAGGGGCCTGGCTCCAGGCTTTACCTTCCCCTCAGCTCGGGACTTTGCTCGATAATGACTCGTTGAGGATAGCAGTTGCCTTGCGTTTGGGGTGTAAAGTCTGTGAGCCGCACAGGTGTGTTTGTGGAGTCATGGTAGAGGAGGATGGCTACCATGGACTTAGTTGTCAGAGATGCGCAGGGCGTTTTGCAAGGCATCATTCAATCAATGATGTGGTTCGCCGGGCTCTAGTATCGGCCAACATCCCTTGCGTCCTGGAGCCTCCAGGATTGTCTCGCACCGACGGGAAAAGGCCGGACGGACTCACATTGGTTCCGTGGCAAAAGGGACGGTGCCTTTTGTGGGATGCCACGTGCGTCAGTACGTTTGCACCGTCCCACCTTGGCCTCACGCTTAAGGCGGCTGGATCGGCCGCGGAACATGCGGCCAAACTTAAGCACGCCAAGTATAGTGCCCTGGAGCCAATGTACGATTTCGTGCCGGTTGCGGTGGAGACTGCGGGGCCCTGGGGAACGGAGGCTAAGGATTTTGTAAGAGAACTTGGTCGCCGGCTTAGGGAGAGGGGCTGGGATCCGCGATCCGGGTCGTATCTGGTGCAGAGGATTTCGTTAGCTATACAGCGCGGAAACGCTGCTGGTGTGATGGGAACCTTTGCACCGGAGGCGACTCGGAGTGGTCTCTTTTAGATCACTAGGTAGAGTAAGCGAAAAATGACGAAGCCTGTTGCGGATTGCTTTATTGTTTGTGTGATGACGACGCCTGTTGCTGATTTATGATTGTACCCTCTTGACGAAGCCTACGTTGCGGATATTGATTGTACATTTGTAATTTTTTGTAAATTGATTTTGTTTAAAACTAAATTTAAATAACATCGCTTGAAACTGATGCCACCTGACACGTCAGGTTTGTAACGATCAAAACTACATTGAAATTTCTACCAATCCAAATGAAATTTTGGGAATTGCAACATTAATGACACGTGATCAGTCGGCAAACAATTTTACACCGCCAGTACGAGGCAGGACGTTGTGGAGTGAAGCTGTGTCAGTGGACTGCAGACCGTATACGTTTCGTCAGTCAGGTTTGTGATCAATTTTCTTAAATTATATTAGCTTTTACATACTGTTCATATATTATAGGTGGAAATTGGCAAGCTGGCAACTGTTTTTTATAAAAATAAAAGTTATATTATGTAAGATGAGTTCAGTGTTAAATTATGACTGTAGTTAAGTAGAAAAATGTGACGTCAGGTTTGTAACAAATCGCTCCGTTACGTATAGGCTGACCTACAATGTTACAAACCTGACTTCATTAGGGTGGTATTACATGGGCCTTCCATTCGAAATCTCGATATCGTCAGTATTTTGAAAAATAATGTAGGAACAATGCATGAGTTGAATACATAGGGCATTTTAACTTTAATTTTTATATAAAATTTGATCTTTTAGTCGTGATACTCGTGATACGAGATTTTATCAAAGTATTGACGATTGTTAAATAAATTTTAGTTTGATCCGGTTGATCCGGGAAAAAGGGAAGGGTTCCTGGACGGTGCTTCCTGGGGGCAACGGTAAGCGATCTCTTGGAAGATTCCGAGGATTTCTTACTGGTGCTGCAAATATCCTGTAAGGGGGGTTGGGGGGTTCCGTACAGGGAGTACTCTCATTGAGGGAGAGAACTTCTGAGTGTTGGCGTGAGGGGGCCTCCGGGTCTGCCGACAGGAATGCCGCTGTCCTGTATAAAACTGCGGTCCCGTACCCTGTCTAGGCAGAGGGCCTATGATGACGGACCGGGGGTTGCCACTGCTGGCCGGCGCCGGCGTGGTGGCTGCGAGGATGACCACCTCTATAAAAAATCGCTAAGGCAGCCTGAGGGGGTGGAACCCGGGGTTTTTCCATCTCGCTCCCGGCGTGGAGGTTGTCATGAGGGACCAGCGTGTGGTGTCGCCCTGCACGCTACCTTCGGGCGGGGGAGCTTCGGCTCCAGGGGCTTAGGCCTCAAGGAGGGGACAGCTTCGGCTGTCGCAGCAGGCGGTGTTCGCGGTTGTGAGCCTAGGGCAATCCCGTGTCACCGTCACCAACGCTGCAAGATGGGCATACCGTGGATGGTTTAGTGGGTAGTGCGGGTCCGGACCTGCGAGTCCCACATACCCGTCCTAGTTCCCCGGCTAGGCGGGATGCCTAAATGCATTCCTCCACGTAAAAAAAAAAAAGGAACAATGCATGAGTTGAATACATAGGGCATTTTAACTTTAATTTTTATATAAAATTTGATCTTTTAGTCGTGATACTCGTGATACGAGATTTTGTCAAAGTATTGACGATTGTTAAATAAATTTTAGTTTTAGTTAGACTCTTAGTAGATAGGTACAGTTATTCCCAGAAAAGATGCCAAAGAGATTTTTTGTTGGATAATCTATACATATAAAAGGAAAAGTCCTGACTGACTGACTGACTCACTGATCAACGTACAGCCGAAACTACTAAACGTATGATCCTGAAATTTTCACATTACGTTAAGTGTTTAACGAAGGTAACGAATAAGAAAGGGTTTTGAAAAAATCATCTTCTAAGGGGGTTAAATCAGGGTTGAAAGTTTGTATGGAAGAAAGTTTCTTTTTTTAGATAGAGACTCAAAAGTTGGTGTAGAGGTTTGTTATTAAAATACAAAAAAAAGTAATTTTAGCGTTTTGGAAAAATCAACCCCAAAAGGGGTGAAAAGTGTGTTAAAAGTTTGTATGGCGGAAGCGTTTCCCTTTTAGTTATAGACTACAAACTTTGTGAAATGAATCCTCATTAGAGTTTACAAAAAGTAATTTCAGCGATTTCGAAAATTCGACCTTTATAAGGGTGAAAAGGGTGTTGAAAGTTTGTATGGCGGGAGGTTTTCTGTTTAGCTAGAGACTTTATTTTATGTGTAAAGGTTTCTCATCAAAATACAAAAAAGGTGGTTTTATCTATATATATAAATAGATACTGAATGACTGACTATAAAAAAAATATGACTGACTGAATGACTAACTGACTGACTGACTGACATATATTATCAACGCACAGCTGGTCCTAGAGATTCCAAATTCGGAACGTAGGTTCCTTATAAAGTCTAGAGGTGAACTAAGAAAGGATTTTTCAAAATTCAACCCCTAAGGGATTTGAAAGTCCAAATTTTTATGGAGAAACAAGATTGGTTGGCCTATTCCATTTGAAACTTTACAGGAGTATTTATAAAGATATATGAGGTAGCACGTGTTTCAGGTTTTTTGAGAATTCAACCCATATAAGGGGGGAAAAGGGGTGAAAAAGTAAAAAAAAACATGGGTATCGTTTTATGGTTTATCGGGTCGCTGATTACAAAAACAACGAAGATTTTAAAATCTAACGTGGCGATTGTGAAATACCATCTTCGCCGTTGGAGCGCGAGGGGGTCGAACTCTAAAAATATAAATATGGGTTTGGGTCTAAAAATATAATTTGTTGTTTATTTCTGGTTCTATAGATTCTAAACTTAGCACTTAGGTTCCTTATAAGGTGTAGGGGTGCACAAAGAAAGTTGTTTCCAAAATTCACCTCCAAAGGGGGAGAAATGACGGTACAAACTTTGAGTAAAGACGTGTATTTGATTTTTTGAGAATTAAACCCCTAAAACTCTCGTGAGACTCGAACATATTAAATAATATTTAAAACGGGTCACTCACGTAATTTAGTCGATTTTCGCTCGACATGTTTCGTTCTTTACGAAGAACGTCATCAGGAGCGCCCACTCGCGACAGAGGCAAGTCGTACACTGCGGGCTATATGCTTACGTGAGTGACCTGTTTTAAATATTATTTAATTAAATATAAATGGTTTATCGGGTCGCTGAAATAAAAAACAACAACCATTTAAAAATCCAATGAGGTGGACGTAAGATACCTACCTACACCATCTTCCCTGTTGGGGTTGAAATCTCAAAATATCAATATGAGTGTCGTTTTGTTGTTTATTTCTGTTTCTAGAATTTCAAATTTGGCACGTAGGTTTCTTATTAAGGTGTGTGTAAACGTGCATTAAGAAAGGATTTTTCAGAATTCACCTTCTAATCGAGATAAGAAAGAAAATCCGAGAGGTTCTTTACAATGAATCTAGAGCCAAAACTGCGAGAAAAGGCTGCCATCTGAAATTTCTTCAGTTATGATCTGATCGTGATGGAAATCAATATCTGAGAATCCGAAAGGTTCTTTCTAAGGAATCAGAAGTTAACATTGATCGTAATATGTACTCGGTTGGTACATATCAAAGGGTTCAAGAGGTTCTTTATAACGAATCAAAGCCGCCAACTTGATTTTGAAATTACGTTACGGTTGAACATATTTTGTACGCGGGCGAAACTGCGGGAAATAGCTAGGATTTTTTAGAATACTCCTTCTAAAGGGGTGAAGTGGGATTTGATTGTATATCGGGAAACAAGATTTATTAGACTATTTTCTTCACAGGAGTATTCCTAACGAGAAATGAGTAAATAAGAGTACGAAATGGGGTGAAAAAGTCAACATGGGAAATATATACAGTAAGTGTAACTTACCTAACGACCTACCTCTACCTACCTTAAATCATAGGTCCTTGATCAGAATTGCGAAAAGGGGCTTCATCTTGAATTTATTGAGTTTTAATCCGACCTTGATAATAATCGGTATTTGGGGATCCGAGAAATTCCTCAGTAACGAATCTGTAGTAAAAACTGCGAGATCCGGCCGCCATCTTGAATTATTTCGATTTTGATCCGATCGTGTTAAAATCGATTTCCGAGGATTTCTGAGGTTCTCTTTATGAATAATCTGAAGTTAAAACTGAGAAAAACGGCCATCGTCTAGAATTTCTTCAGTTACGATTTGATCGTGATGAAAATCGATATCTGAGGATCCGAAAGGTTCTTTCTAACGAACCACCAACGCCACCATCAACGGCCACCATCTTGAATTTATAGAGTTAAGTTGGTGATAAAGCTCGGTAGGCACATATAAAGGGTTCGAGAGGTTCTTTATAACTAATCAGAGGTCAAAATTGAGAAACAGCCGCCAACTTGAATTTTTCAGTTTGATCACATTTCCGACAACCATCCATTCCATTTAAATCCGTTCAGCCAAACGCAAGATAATAGCGGACAAACATACATATGTACATACAAATATACGGGCCCAACTAAGAACCTCCTTATTTGTTGACGGTTGAAAATTACATTTAGTACGCGGGCGAAGTCGCGGGTAGTAGCTAGTCCATTATATTCTATGAATGAATATATAAATGATGCATAGATTTTGACGATCCACTACAGGAGATACTATTGTGACATTGTATGAAATTTTATATCTTGTAATGATTTGATTTATACTCTTATACCTGTTCTGACGATCATAATATGAATACTTGTAGATTGACATGCCTGCAATTTATAATGTAATATGTATTATGAAATAAATAAATCTGAATCTGAATGTGCCTAAATTAAGTGAATTGAAGTATTAATCATTGATAAGTTTAACATACTTAACCAATTCAAAGACTGGATTATGTTCCTAAATAATTACCGCAGTATCCTATAATAAAACAAATTAATATATTTACAGTTTTTTCATTACCTATCCGCATCATGTAACCCCAGCCTAATAATTTTAAGCTTGTCAGTTTTGTAACTGTCCCACTTGCTCAGTTGCTTTCTTTGGTCTCTATTTCGTTTTCTATACGCTTAAAACCCAACGTTTATTTTTAATCGTGAACTATCTAAAATATACATTTAAAACAAATGCAACTCAGAACGATATTTTCGAAATGTTGACAGAAATAAACAAAATAAATAACATAATGGTATCAATCGTTATAAAACTGACCTTAAAATTTATTTTCAAGCGATATAAGCTGTTTGTTTTATAAAACGACTTGTTTATAAGAAAACATGAGTAATTTGCAGCAAAACAAATGCAAAATATAGCTAATTACTTTTGTAGTTAAAGCGTGTCAACAAAATATACATTGTTACAAAACTGACCGCTCTGGACTACACTGTCACGTTTGTTTATCAATAAATAAAAAACTAAGCGTATTTATGTGGGACTCATCACAGTTTTATTAACTTTAGAAAATAAACTTCATTTTAGATTAGAACATTTACCATAAAAACAGGTTTTTTTTTAAAACTCATAATTTTGATCCAGGTGCACGATTTAGTGAAAATGCCCGTATACGTTACGTAGCTCACTTACTTTTTAATACCTTAATTTAAAACAAATTGTGTTTTGAACGCCGCTAGATGACTGGTGTATAAGCACACGTGATCACGTTGATTGTAATAAATTGTCACACACGATTTGATTTTGCTAATTCAGTTCACATTACTCGGCAATTGAAAGTTTACTAAACAGTTAATATTCATGTCGATTGTTTATTTGTACTATTTTTAGAAAGCATTACATTATTAATTATTACACTGGAATGATTTCAGGTTGTGTGTTGCATTTCAGTGATAATTTCATACTTCTTTAATATTTTCTTAGTGCTCGAAATTATTTTATGCATCGTCATTTGCTAACACTTTTGAGAACTATCTTATTCTTCCCAGCGTTTTCTCGGGTTATGCCACGGCCCAGGGAGCCTGGGGTTCGCCTTGGCAGCTAATTCCAAGATTTGACGTATGAGCTAGTTTTACGAAAGCGACTACCATCTGACCTTCCTACCCAGAGGGTAAACTAGGCCTTATTGGGATTAGTCCGGTTTCCTCGTGATGTTTTCCTTCACCGCGAAAAGCGATTGGTAAATATCAAATGATATTTCGTACATAAGTCTCGAAAAACTCATTGGCACGAACCGGCAAGATTTGAACCCGAGACCTTCGGATTCATTGCAAGTCTTACGTCATACCGCTGGGCCCCCCAACACTCTTTTTGCGAAGCAGGTATGTAGGTATAATATATTCACCGCTATGCAATGCCGCATTATATTAATAGTAGGCAAATTGATGTTTATGGTTTATCTTTATAGAAGTTTTCTTAAGTTAAGATATTAATACAACGGCACAATAAAATGTAGGTACCTATAACGCTCTTATTACACCTAAGATATTTATAAATTGAAAGAGATGTCATATACTGCCTGGCGCACTGTACTATATGACATCACTTTCAATGTATAATATATATATATATATATATATATATATATATATATATATATATATATATATATATATATATATATATATATATATATATATATATATATATATATATATATATGTGTATATGTGTATACGTACGTAGTAGTGTGACTACTTAAAAACATGAATGAAAACATTTATTATAAATTAATAAATGATTTCATTTAAGCTATACAATTGTTAAGTTATTTACTGAATCAATTCCTTTTTAGGGTTCCATACCCCTTACGGCGGGTAACCCTTATGGCGACGCTCTGTCTGTCTGTCTGTCTGTCTGACACATCGTTAAATATCTCGGGAACTCCCAACGATCCATCCATCCATCCATCCACCGATCCATCGGGAGCTATCGATGTGAATTTTCTTATAGTTACAAAGAAGGCTAACCTGCCTAAAATGCCTGATATTAATGCAGGGCCAAAATCAAAAGTTGAGTTACTGAGTCATGATTATGGATGAAAGGATTATTTGAAAGGGCTTGATTTTCACATTCTAAAACTATTTTTCGTATTTTGATATAGTAAAAACGTTTTGGTTAATAAACGAAATTGTAAAAAATTTGCATCCCCCTGTGCAAGTCGGACTCGCCCACCGAAGGTTCCGCACAAAGGATGCATATGCGGCACTAATGACATCACTAGCACGGAACTCTCCGCACGTGGCAAATATACGGTTTTTGGATTTTGCCCTGTATTTGTGCTACAAACTCAAGAGCTCAAGACCTTGTAGTACAAATATAGGGAAAAATCCAATATTATATAATATATATATGTTATATAATATAATAGTAACGCCAACATAATAGTTAAATTAAAAGTGGAAAAATATACGTAACGTAATTAATAGACGTAACGTTGAATAGGTATTTAAAAAATAATCAGGGTTTGCTTATAGTAGTTTTTCTACTCCAGCACTTCTATCTGTCAATTAGATTACTGACAGCGATATTAAAAAAGTATACATTATAACGTTGTCTATGGTATTCCATAAGAACACTGCTCCTATGGATATTCATACCTTTTGCATGTATTGTAATTCGCTTTTTAAATAAAATTAAAAAAAAAAACTATCATTATTAGCACAATTTTGTTAAGAATACGTTAGCTAAGGAAGAGCGGCATCTCCTGGCACAGGCTATATTAAAGCTTAAAAGGAGGTGCCAAACACTAATTTTAAGATGATTATTGTGAACGCAAATAAACATTTTTCATTTTTTTCATTTTCATTTTTCATACAATATATGAATATGAGCACTGTTGTTTTTTTAATTTTTTGAGTGGGCATACGACATCTTCCACATTCTGCCGCCTTTCTAGATATTGCTTTTTTCACTATTTTAGCTGTCGTAGAAAAACTAGCGTATGCAACAGTTCATTATTGGTTCTTAAAAAAAAAAATTCGTAAAAGGAGGTCAAGGACCAATAAGGAAGTCATAGAAGTAATTGGAGAGAGCTGTATACTTCATTAGCTACACCGACCAGATTTATCTCTTAAATTTATGCGTAATAGTAGTTTATGCAACAGTGATAATTATATTAAGGGTTCTTAAAATTCAAGGGTAGATGTTACAAAACGAGGCGTAGTCGAGTTTGTAATAATAGACCCGATTTTTTTGTGCTGTTGGGACTGTAGACAAAAAACATTTTTGATATAAACAGTAGAGCTTTATAAAATAATTTAAGATTAATTATTTTGAATATGCTTAGCTAATCCACTATTGTTTTTTTTGCATAAAGTGATATCCTCTTAGTAAAAGGGCGTATATGAGTAGTAAGTGATGCGAAGATACTCCTTTTACAAACCCTTTCTAGGTTAATTTATTGTGACTGACGGTTAACAACGGAATCCTTAGCGACATGCTCTTGCTTGGGCTTTTTTGTTGACTGATTAGTCAATATGGCGGGCCATCCTGCCTGTGTGGCTCAATGCTCAACGGAATTCTTTTCGACTAACTCAAGTAAATCCAAGAATCCATTTTGAAGATATTTAGTACTACTTAAAAAAAGTAAGAGAATTGTCAAGTTGAAATTCTCATTACTCATTGTCATTACGTTACATAGTTTCGCATGGGTAGTTACTTAGTTCGAAGTCTGCAACCAACAGGGAAGGAGCTTATAGGGCAAGTATGCCGGCCCTGGGACTTGTTTTCTAGTCAATCGAAAACGGCTATCTCACTTCTTCGTGCTAAGCAACTCTCCTGACTGGGTGTATTAAAATTTCTGTGAAATACCTAGTTAACTAAAAAAATACTGCTGTTAAGTACGTTTTTGGGTTTAAAGACATTTATTTCTCATAAGAACAAAAGTTCACTTAAAATGAGCCTAAACTATAAGCTTGTTGATAACATTTTAAATAAATTATCACTGATGGATTGCTTTAATTTGGTTTTAAACATTTTTAACGATTTACACTCTTTCCCTTCACTAAGTAAATAAGTTAAAGTTTCCTTATTTTTCGATAGCACGGGGGGCCTGCCACGAGCCACTTCGTTCTTTCGTTCGTCTAGTTTCCTCTCTATTGCTCTTGTTTGACACTGAAATAGAAGTTTGACGTTTAACACAACACAAGTTTGACAGTTCATGTGCTTGGAAGAGATAACGTAGTTTGATTCTATTTGCCACAAAATTTTGTCAATTTAAATAGATCGGTGGTGATATTGATTGCCATTAATTTATATTGATATCACATCCCATGTTCTGGTAAAACGAAACTAGATGAGGTTGCGAAGAGCACTGTCAGTTTTACAAAATTAAGTAATTAATTTACTTCTGGGTAACGTTAACCAGATACAAAATAAAACACTAACGCAAAAGATGTTATTTGGGAGCGTATTATGACGATTTGTAGTTAATGTTCATACGCGGGGACCAAAGTGGTCGTTTATTTCATGTGCTTTTATTGACATCTGAATTAGCAAAGAATTGAATAAAATGGCAAAAAATTACGCTTTTAATAACTCACAATTCATAGCTTGGATAAACTTTGAGCATAAAGTATTCTTTCAGTGCCATATCTGTCCTCCGTATCAATTTTGTTGCGCAACGTACAAGTATGGAATAGGGCGACCTACCTGAGGGAACCGGGAAGTTATCTAACAGTCGCTAACTTTTCCTTAAGAAGCTTCTGGAATTAGTATTCTAACTTCTAGTTACGTTTAAGCACATATTTATGTTATAGTTTGAATTACATAATGTTACATACTGAAAATGATTCGTTGGAAAACATAATTTATCATCCCTCCGTTTCTGGGGCTGGGGGTCAGTACGAGTAAAACATCACGAACGATCATAATCATGCCAAAAAAAAAGTACCAAAAAAGAACACCATTTGGTTAAAAATCGGCCAAAAATCATCACATGATTTTTAAACGAGCCCCTGCCAATAACCGTGGCGCAATTTTATTAGCGATGGATATGTGGCATAAAATTACGTAAGTACATAATTTTATATGCAATTTTTTTTAAGCATCTGTTTATTATAAGAAAACCGACAAAGTGTGAGTGAAACTCGTGCCTCGAGATTTATATCATACAACATATGTTTGAATGTGATATTTTTAGTAAACAGTTTCAGTAAGTAGGTACCTAGTTGCATTTGCATGCAGTATAATTTTACTTATTGCGAACCTATTTCAAGATTTGTATGTATGAGAGGTACAAGAAAAAAAAGAAACGTAGATATGCTTTTTTATAGGATATAAAATGACCCGAGTCAGTAAATAGAGCCCGCCAATTGAAAAAACCGGCCAAGTGCGAGTCGGATTCGCGCACCGAGGGTTCCGTACTAACTTTATGATGCAACTACACCTAGAAGTACATATTTGACATCAGCCACATGTATCGATAGATTGGGTCAGTAGTTTGTACGTACGGCATGGAGTTAGTATGCGAATTTGTTTTTCCTTGATATTTTTTTATGACGTAAATTATTTTTTTAACTTTAATGACAGTACTTTTAGCATGATATAATATAAATTTTAGGAATAAAAAAATTATCAAAGTTGGATAAATTTCAAATTTTGTTATGGAAAGTTTTTATTTATTAAAAAAAATATATAATGTCAATGTTATATTTTTCCTGTTATATTTTTTCCTTCCATGAACTTTGGAGATAAAGGGGGGAATGGTAATTTTTTTTACATTTTCGTTCATAACAAAAAAAAAATTAAAGTATTGTTTTAAAATGTGCAAATCAAGCCCTTTCAAATTATACTCTACATGACCCAGTAAGCAAACTTAATTTTTGTCCCCTGTTTTATTGGGCATTTTTTATTGACATTAAATTAAATCATATGATAAATCTTCTTTAAATGCGCCTGCCTTAACTATGTCCTATGTCTACATGTAAAATTGGTAGCTTAAGTAGTTCTCGAGATATTTAACGATGTGACAGACAGGCAGACTGAGTCGCGCCATAAGGGTTCCTTTTTTCCATTTTGGCACGGAACCCTAAAAACGAGTCTTTTGGATGGACTTATATTTCTTAGGTATTAAAAAACTAAAATGTGATAGCACTGACGAACATTGACATGATGACATGAAGTAACATATCGACAGGACGGAAACAATTATGGGGATTAAAAAAAAACAGGTAATTATCGGGCACTACGCGTACGGTGTAATTTATTAATATTATATAACTGCAAAACAAAATGGAACACAAAGATTTGACATATAACACAACTGAAAGGTTCCGTCAGATTTTTCCTGGCTTGTTGTTGAATGGCTAAAATAAATAATAAGTAATAAATAAATAAAGGACAACGTGAAAGACTAAAAAACCCAATTTAGAATAACACTATTCAGAATGTTACAGGTATATTGAGAAACTCAATTACGGTTGTTGTTGTGCAGATAGTTTTCGCTTTGAAAAATATAAAACTAGTTTTTGATTTGTACCTATTTGTTTTAGTACGTTTATTTTACGTTACATCCCATCGGAAGTTTGAAGATAACAGTATTAGCGATGGTAGAGTGTAGCCCGGGTGTACATAATATTATGTAATATACGCTAGACGATCAGTACAAAATGCAAAACTTTTCAGTATACCACCTCGAATTTTGTTTCATTGATGAAGAAAAGATTGATGCAGTTTATGCTACATCGACATAGATACCCAGTATATTCATAAACAGCTGTTCCCATTACGGCTCACCCGTAATTGGTGACTTCCACCCTGATCTAATTTCCCTGTTTAGCTCAATATTGTGACCTTTTTAATATTACATGTTAATTCATGCGACATTGCTCGAATTAACTATTTTAATTAGGCTGGTGCAAACGCACAGTTTTGCCATTCACGATTCGGCTGTCACCGCGAAATTGTGTCGCAAATATTTCGAGTGATGTTACAATAGAATACAATCGGATTGAAAAAATAAAGCACAATTCAAAATGAAGTGGCTATTCTATGTTATCGTGTTAGTGTATATGTTTTATAGAGCAGGTAAGATTATTTAAAAAAAGGAACCCGATACTGCTGTTAATAAACCTACTGCTCTTTTTCCTTGCGACTTTAATTATATGTTTGCGTTGTGATAGTTTAAGTATCTTTGTACCTACCTGAATATGATAAGAAAAAGGAAACTGACGTTAATTAAATTTAAATTATATAAAAAAGCAAACTATTGTCCTATACATTCATGATACTCGTATTGTTGGCATTTAATTTTGATTTGCATACGTTTTTTTTTCAGTTTATGGGCTCAGTACTAACGGGATCGGCAACATTGTAACATTGGGTGACAACTCTGATTATAGTGAAGGTATATTTGTAGCCGCAGGCGAGAGTAAAATCATTAGCTGTAAAGCGTCGGGTAAAAACCGGGAGGTACGTTAAATTTGCAATTAAATGGATGTACCTCTATATAAAATATATAACTATAGGTAAGTACCTAATATTTTTTATAAGAAAAATAAAATGTATGGCCATTATAGTTGCGACTAGGATAATGGTAAATATGTTGTTTTTTTAACTTTAAAATTTCTGCAAACACGGCTTAACTTTACGACATACATACATACATACATAAAACCATTTAATAAATAATGTTTCGAGTATCAAATATGAATATCAAGCTATGACTCTTGTTTCTTAATTTTGTAATAATTTCAATGCATTAGATCTGTTGATCTTTACAAAAATTAACATGAAGATGATTCTTACCATTACCTAACTAATAATACCTTAGCTGACGGGAAAATATGCGGGAAAGGTACCTAGTGTGACTTCTGCCTTTTTTCCTCTGATCGGGTCTACCTTTTTATTTTCCTGTCCTTATTTATTGGCCTTAAATAACGCGGTAAGTTTACTCGGTCCGCCCACGTCATCCTACGACCTTTGTCCAATATCGTTATATCTCCATTCATCAATATTAACCAAAAGTGTCGAAGATTTGGTAATTTGTCTTGAGTCTTTAAAATTCCATGGTCCAGGAAGTTACAGCGATCGGATCAATGTCCAGTAAGGATCTTGCTGAAGGCGGTATTAAAAAAAAAATATATACGATGTCAGTTAACAGAAGATTCAGGATATCCTACCTTTTCTCCAAATTTCATTTTGCCGAATATCACTTGCCAACCAACTTTCGCCGATGATTTACTTGGCATACCAACATTTACCAAATTATTATTTGCCAACTTTCATTTGACCGAATTCTCATTTGCTAACTAGGTTAGGTTAGGTTGGATTATGATAATATGCGAAAGATACGTCTACAAAACGTTGCAGTTGGCAAATTAAAATTTTGCGAAATGATATTCTGCGATAAGCTGGTTGGGAAATGATATTCGGCAAAAATATTTTCGGTGATAATTAAGAGAACCAAGATTCAGATGCTAATGAAGCTAAAATTCTTGCTATGCTTCCAGATAAAATGGTACAACCCAAAAGGCCTAGCCATATCTCGCCTTCAATCCGGGCGCGTGTACACGTCGCAGTTCTTCGTGCAGTCGCCACGTTCACCCGCATTGCTGCTGAACATCACAGCAGCAGAGGTGCACGACAGCGGCGTGTGGGTGTGCCGGGCGGGAGACACCGTGCGGAATGTCTCCATATGTGTCATTGGTGAGTTTCAGAAGTTCTCCGTACAGTTTTAGGGTGCGCCAGCAATGCAGCTGAATATCATGGCAGCAGAGGCGCACGACAGCGGCGTGTGGGTGCGGCGAAATGGTTCAATATGTTATGTGACATTAGTGGGTTTCGGAAGTTCTTGATCATTTGTAGACATTTGGTTACACTTCCACTATTTAGGTAGGTTCCAACTGTTTTCCGGGATATAGGTAATGAATCACAATTAGTTATTTAAATCGGTTCGTCGAAGTATCTAGTATACATTTAGGTACCTACACATGATTCCTCTTTTAACGCATATTTTATTGTTTCTCAAGAAAACGTTTAGGTTACATAATTCTTATCAAGCTTCTCTAATTATTCCAAACTTACCTTTGCCCATAGATCCTACGAATTTTGAAGCAACACCCACTGAGGTAGCCGCGGACGAGGGACGCTCCTACACGCTGTCCTGCCAAACCAAGGGAGAGCCCGAAGCCACCATATCGTGGACTAGAAACGGACGAGTTATAAGCGGTAAAGTATTAATTATCAAGTAAACTATACTCGCAACTACTTGAATATAACCGTGCCATCAAGGGTTAAGCTTACATTCGATTAGTGGCATCAATACTGCTTGAAGCGCGTGAACGACCGCAGTGACGCTGGGTACCTATGTAAGGTTTTCTATGAATTATTTAGATAAGTACTTTCCATTCGCAGCTCATCATACTTGAATGAAAGAAATTATTTCATAAATACTGATAAAGACACTGACATTGAGTTTGACGTGCAGCGATGCTACCATCAATGACTTTAACTTTGAAGCTCAACCCCCGCGCACGCCTCCCGCGAAAGGTCGTTTAAAAGAGCTCTCGTTAATTTATTTAATTTTCGAGTTAATATGGCGAAAGTCACACTACAAGCGATAGAAAAACTAATCCAAAAAGCTTTAGAACCGATTGAGCTTAAAATATCCGAACTAAACTTAAAAATAGAAGCGGTATTCGCAAAACAAAATCCGGCAATTTTAACATCTCAACCAACGAACAACAAAGATGGCGATAAAGCTGCAGGACAAGATCCGCCACGGCAGCTCCCGAGGACGGACGATCCACCCCCGAAGACGAACGATCCGGGCCCGAAGCCAGCACGAAGCCGACCGGCAGGTACGTCACCAGCACCAGCTGCGACGACAACATCGGCGCGCACTGCGCGTGCGAGCGCGAGGACTCTAAACGCACAAATCAACGCACCACGCAAGTCTCTTTCGCACACGCCAGCACTCCCTCCAGCCGTCGCACCTGTCACCGTTGCACCCGTGAGTAGGCAGAAACTTGCACCTGCACCAGCAACGAACTCGCAGCCGAATGATCCCGAAACCGCGTCCAACGGCAACAACAGCATACTGCCAGCGGTGGCCACTAAATCCACGGAATCAGGCGATGCACAATCTGGAGTTCATAACAAGAAAAATAAAGTACGCAAGCCTAAGCAATCTATAATTGTTGGAACCGGAAATGTAGATTCGGACCTTCAGTCTGTTGAACGACTGAAATACATACAAGCCTGGCATTTCAAACCAGAGACTACGGAGGAACAAATACGCAATTTTCTATGCAAGGTTGAACACTCGGACGACTACATAGTAGAAAAACGGAAAATTAAAACTGACAGACATGCTGCATTCGTCATCGGTATGCCAGAGAGCGTGCATGAGCGGCTAACAACGCCAGCGGTATGGCCGCCGGGTATACGGTTCACAGACTGGTTTCTCGCTCGCCCCCGCCAGTGGCGGGGAGCCAAGCGCAGGCGCAGCCGCAGTCCGGTCGCCGCCGTCGCAGCCGCCACACGATAAGGATTTATGCATGCGCACATCACGTTCTACCTACAATGGGACGTATGAAACACCGTTAACACGTAAGATTGTGATTTGTCAGCAAAATGTCCAATCACTTAACAATAAGACTGAAAGGTTGGAAGTGCTACTGAAGACTGAACTAAACTGTGACGTATTAGCTTTGACGGAACATTGGCTTACAGATGATAGATTAGCATGCATTAATTTAGATGGCTATTGTTTAATATCGCATTTCTGTAGAAAACAAGCCATACACGGAGGTTCGTGCATATTTGTTAAGAACTCAGTCAAAGCCATTGAACTATGTGACATACAGCAACTGTCGGTTGAACTTTACTGCGAATTATCCGCGATAGAACTAGTGGATTTAAATTTGATTGTTGTGTGTGTCTACAGAACAAATATGATTAGCGCTTTAGACTTTTTGACTCGCTTAGAAAGTGTGCTCGCTAAGATTGCCGAATGCGATAAAGATTGTATTATTGTAGGTGACATGAATATTGATTATTTAAATGATGACAGTACACAAAATAAATTAATTGATTTATTGGCTGTGCATAACTTTAGATGTATCGTAGATTTTTATACTAGGATAACTAGCCATTCGTCAACATGTTTAGACCATATTTATAGTAACTGCAAAGAGGATGCAACGCATGCGTCTCCTGTGGCTACTAACATAAGTGACCACCTTGCAGTGCGCTGCGAGGCGGTGTACCAGACTCGCGCACCACCCGCGCCAACGCGGCTGGTGCGCGCATTCACTCATGCCAACCAAGCTAGTTTTATGGAAGCTATGTACAGCATAAACTGGAAAGAGTTGTGGTGCCGTCGTGGCCGCACGGCCACGCAGATGGCGGTTTCTATCATAAACATTATCATAAATTATTTTGACATTTGTTTTCCATTAAGAAAAAATTGTAATCGTAATAATTCCTGGGTATCAGATGACATTTTTAAATTAAAACTATTTTTATTTGACATTATTACAATTGGCAATATATTTCCAGGTAATGAAGTTATAAAGATAATGATTGAAAATACACATAAAAAATACAGCGAACTAGTAAGGAAGACTAAGTACGACCATTATGTAAATATGCTAACAAAGAGTCAAAACGCGTCCAAATCCATGTGGGACGTTATAAATAAAGAGCGAGGCAAAACTTCACGCCCTCCAGTTGATTGCACAGATGTTGTGATCAATTCGGATGGTACAGAATTTGATTCCAGGCAGGATGCAGCGAGTGCTATGAACCAACGGTTCGCATCTGCTGCGGCGACGTGCGGTGCGCCGAGTCCCGATCTGATGCGGGTGCGCGCCGTGTTGGCTATTGCCCGCGCGCCAGCCGACCGTAGTTTGCGTTTTCGCCAGTTTACGGCAGATGAGGTATTTAAAATAATCACCAAGAACATCCCACACAAAGCCACCAAAGACTTCTATGGCGTTTCAATGGAACTCATTTATATTGCTGCAGACCCCCTGTCACCCGTGCTCGCGGATCTGTATAATCAATGTATCTCTGAAGGAGTTTACCCCTCCTCCCTTAAAGTTAGTAAAATTTCCCCTTTATTTAAGGGTAAGGGGAAAAAGGAGGACATTGATGGATACAGACCCGTTTCCATAATTCCAGCGGTGGCAAAGGTATTTGAAAACGGCCTCAGCGCACGCCTAACAGAATTTCTGGCAGCTACTGATGCCCTGTCTGCAAATCAATATGCCTACCGCGCTGGCCATTCAACGTGCGCCATGACGCGCCAGCTGGTACGCTGCGTGGTGGGAGCTCGCGAACGAGGCCAGCAGGTCGCGGTGCTATGCTGTGACCTGTCGAAAGCGTTCGATGTGGCTGATCACAGCGTACTCGCTATGAAACTACACCATTATGGCATAAGTGGAAAAGCGCATGCACTCGTTACCGACATGCTGCATGGTAGAACGCAGGTAGTGGTATCTGCTGGAGGAAAAGTGAGATCAGATATAATATCCACAGCAATTGGTGTTGCGCAAGGATCGTCGGTGTCCAACATACTCTTCTCGCTGCTTCTCAACGACCTTCCGGAAGCAATAAAGGGAGAGGTATATATGTATGCCGACGATGTTGCCGTGATAGTTTGCGCACCTAATATCGACAAACTGGAGAAATGCTTGAACGAAGTGGCAAACCAAGTGTCGCAGTACTTTCGAAGCAACGGCCTAGTATTGAATCTTAGGAAGACTCACTTTCTGCACTTTTGTCTAGGGGGTAAACCCCCGAGGAGCCTAGAAGTCCACGTAGATGGTGTCGAAGTAGGTCAGGTGCAGAATACGGCCTTCCTGGGCTTTGAACTAGACAGAGGCCTCCAATGGGCACCACACATTGCTAAAGTATGTGGCAAGCTAGCGAGCGCCTGCTTTGCCCTGCGACGACTGGCGAGAGTTGTACCCGGGCATGTAGTGAGGTCTTGCTATTTTGCTACAGTGCACTCGCTCCTACAATACGGCGCAGAGCTGTGGGGCCGCGCTGCCGAATGGGAGCGTGCTTTTCACTTGCAGAAGAGCGCCGTCCGGGCGATAGTACTTGTAAGCCAAACCACCTCAGCAAGACCTTACTTCAAAGACCTCCGAATACTCACGCTTCCCTCACTTGTTATACTTCAGGTGGCCACATACGTGCGATCTCACTTTGACGAGTATTCGAGCGGAACGGATGTCCATGGTCGAAACTTGCGAAACGCTCAGAAGCTCTTAGGCGTAAAGCATAGACTAGCAAAGTCTGCAAAACTCACACACGTCATGGGCCCGACGGTGTACAACCGTCTGCCAGTACACGTCACAGACGCGCTGTCAATGTCTAGTTTTAAGTGTAGGCTAAAATTATGGCTTATCGAGCACACTTTCTATAGTTTTAATGACTTCATTAACCTAACAAATACCTAATATGTCTGTAGGTACCTGTAGTTTACAGTTGACATTAATATTGTATATATAGTTTTTAATTTTTAATGTCCATATTATTATAGATTTATCTGTTATGAATGTTGACATGTAATATGAATTATTATCAATAAAATATGAATATGAATATGAATATGAAGGATAATGCCTACTTACGCTGCTCTGGGTCGTAACATTCATACAGTCTAGTATAAAAATACAAGATATTTTTGTTATTTTATTTACAGAATTTGATTACCAAGACATGCCTAAATACAGAGTGATGACTAAGTATAACAGGCAAGGAATCGAAGGTTTACTGACTATTATGTCACTGAGTATCGAAGATAGTGGCGTGTATACTTGTGTCGCCACGCAAGAAACGGAATTAGCGGAGAAGTGTGGATTGAAAACAACTGTCGACATTATGCTTAATATCAACCGTAAGTTTAATTCACAATTCACATACCAAATGAAATGAATGAATGTTTGAAATCATTAACTAGGTAATTTCTACTAGTGTTAATGTAAATATTTTTTATATACCTACCTACCCACATTATCATCAGCCCTCTATTATATTGCGTTTAAAAGCCGCATTTTGAGACCCCTATATTGATCAACTGTTTTGCTACAACACAGTTCTTATCTGTAAAAATGCTATTATAGCTTTGTAATAACAGTGACTTCGATACTATTATAATTTTCGAATTACGAACATCTCTGAAAATTTTGATTTGATTTGATATCTATTCTAATATCAGTCGAGATGACGTTTAGTTCGAAACGAAGTGTCAATAACAAACAAAGTCGCACAAAAGTCGCACGTTATTTGATATTGAACGATATGAACATTGGGACCAACTCTAGTTTGTCTATGAATTAATAAAAATCAAAAATGTAATGTCAGAATTTTTTTCACAAAAGCCGTAATGTCGTTTGAAACGCATCATATCATGGAGACCGCATGATATGTGTGTATATATAAACCAATGTACTCGTATGTGACTGTAAATATTTATTAGGAATTAAAACACTCGTGCAATGATATTTGAAATTGGTTGACGTCACGTTTCATAAAACCACGCTCGAGTTTTATTGCCTACATTCACCCTTTTTTATACAATGCTGTTTCCAAATTATTGATTTAAAAGCTTGTACCTTAGTCAAATCAAAACTAAAAAAATGGTTTGCTACCCTTTCATACAATGACACGGAAGACTTATTTATTACATTTACTCGGCACTTATAGTTAGTCTTGTGGTCAACTATGGTTGTTATTTATTACTCGCACTCATTCATACTAACACACACACACAAACACATACGCACCCACACACACACGCAAACACACAACACTAACACTCACGCACTCATAATAATGGCACCTTCAATACAAATTTTAATTATTTCTTTCTTTTCTCATGTTTCATTGTAAATTCATTCCGAGCTCCAAGATACAGGCTTAGCCTAGTTTGGAGCTCGCCGGACATCTATGGTGTAATGTATGTGTGTATATTATTGATAATAAATTTATTCTTATTCTTATTCCTTTCATTATTATACAGTGACATAAATGACTAAAATATTACCAATTTCTTAATTCTTCACCGTTGTTAATTTGGCTCAGCATGTTACAGCTTCCTTCAATTTTAATATTTATTACTTAAATCTAGAAAGTTATAAATTGGGTTAAGCTGCAATAAAAACAATGCAATACAATAAATAACTCTTAATTGCACTTCATATAAGTAACAAGAATAAAACACAAACTAGTAGATTACTTAGTGTGAAACAGGTAAACAACAAGCAGTCTTATCACTAAAGAGCGGTATCTTCCAGACAATCACAACAACCAGATATGCGTAGTTTTAGCAAAGTTTGTCGGTTTTTAGGTTTTGAATATGGATTTAATTCATATAACTAAACTTTTGACTAACCATGACTAAACTGGCCTATGCTGTCGTATGTATGATTGTAAAAACCATATTGATATGGATTAAAGTCGTGTACACATGTTTGTGTCCGAAATAGCATCAATATTTTAGACTTTGTATCTGTAAAATATAATTTACAGATGCTCCTACATTTGGAGGAAGAACGAAGGAGAATGTTTACGGAATCGAAAGCGAAAGGTGCGTTATGTTTTTTTTGGGTTTATGGTGTACATATTTTAATTTTTTGTATTATAATGATAATTTTCTATACGATGATTTTAAACCTCATGTGAAATTAGACACCACAGCTTCTAAATGAAACTACTAGGCAGTCCAATGTATGTTTTAGTAAAAGTGATAATTATTGGTTCTAGTTTACTCTTAAGATGTGAGGCTGATGGATACCCAACACCAACCTATAAGTGGTTCGTTAGAAATGGAGGAGCGAAAGCAGTTGAAATTGCTGACAAGGAACTAGTGGCTGACGATAACGACACCGCTTCTGTTTTACCAGTAAAGGTTACAGAGGATAGCTTTGAGAGTCAGTACTTTTGTCAAGCTTCTAACCAGTTTGGAGAAGTGGAATTGGAGTTTCATATACTGGAGACTACGATTCCTAAAAAACCTGACGAGGTACGTTATTGACTTATTATATTCGGATATTTGTTAGCTACTTGATCCAGAGAATACGATTAAAGGGATTTCAATTACATTTGAAACACCAAGTTGATGATGATGATGATGATCTTAGATATTTTAAATGTATAGATACTTACCATGATGCGTTTAATCCTGAAAGTCATGCCATCATGGGATCAAATGGAAGGAAATGGCAGCATTGCGAAAAAAGTTTCAGGCTGTGTAGATGTCATATGAAAAACGATGCTGGAGCACCAATACCCGAACCGAGATAACTTCCTCAACTATTAGCTAAATAATTAATAGTTTTTAGCGCTCCGTACAAAACTTTGTTTTCGGAGCATTTATGGGATCAATCCGGTACTAAAAATCAGTTAGTCGGTTTTTTTTAATGTTAAACGTGCGAGTTTGTTTTTCAGATCGAAGTAGTTCCGGATTTAACGACAAGTAAATCTATTGTATTTAACGTTTCATGGAATCAAGAAATACGATTTGATATAAGCAGTAAGTTAATAATTGTATTACTAGGTAGACCAAAAGGATTGATAAAATATAAAATGATATATTTTAAACGGATATTATATAAGTTTTAAGTAGGTAGGTACTTTCATGACAAAGATTTTTTATAATTTACTGATAATACATCAGTAAATTATAAAAAATACACAAGTCATATTTTAATTAAATAAGTTGCTATGCTTAAAATTGCAAGCATCCATTCAAACACATACAGGTGTTCCTATAGTCACACGTCTACATGTTCACAACCTATCTATAGAAATCAATAAAATACTTTATTCATTATATAAATATTGAATGTGGTTCATCCTTTTGGGCTTTAAGAGACTAACACTAATAGGAAAACTGCTCTTGTATGAAACAGCAGCTAAAAGAACAAGAACACAAAACAATGACCATATACCTTAATAATACTTAGGTGTACCTACTTCAGGAACTTGTTTGCTGTACTTAGATAATTTTACAGCTGCTGTATTGTATTCCAGTTCATAGGAACTAGGGAATGCAATTTTGAGTTCGCACTAGATGATAGTTCCTACTAGAAACATAACCTGATATGTTTTACGTTGTTTTACATTCTACTTTTTCCGCTTTTAGGTATTGAAGTGCAGTATATGCCAACGACGCGATTGCCAAGAAAAAGAGCGACTGCACTGCGGGATAGAGACTGGAAATATTATTCAAAACAACACTTAGCCCCAACTACGGAACTTCTTGAAAAAAGTATGTATACAGCGCATGTAATAAATAAATTAGTTACTTATTAAGATATATTTTATTAATTCAAATTAAAAAAAGTATATACATAAAGTATATATATAAGAAAAAGTAGAATATTTATAACGGATATTAAAAGTTTCTCATGTAAACAAAATTTTAATGTAAAAATAATAATATCTATGTTGCATATTTACAGGTGCTATGGCTGCATTGGAAGGCTTAGAATCATCAACTGAGTACTGGGTGCGATTGCGTATCAAGAATGATGTCGGCGACTCGCAGTGGTCAGACTCAATCAAGGCATCGACTAAAGAATACAATGACAACGAAGAAGAAGCAACAAATGAAGAATCAGAAGAACAATCAAAAGAAGGTCGTGATGTTGAAGAAACCACAGAGACAGAGCCAGATACAACTGAAGACGATTCTCTAGTTACTACGGAAAGACAAGCAACGCCATCGTCGGATGATTCTGGAAGATTCTACGGCTTGTTCTTTGCTGTAGGTGTTTTGATAGTCGCTGTCGGCTGCACGTTCGTTGTAAGGATGGTTTAATGTCGTGCGCATTATTCAGTTGTTGTTTTATTATATTTCGTCAGCGATTTTTAAATGTACTTACACTATTCAGATCGATACTTTGCACAAAAAAAAATCACTATCAACTCATTTTGATAAAAAAATAAATTGAATTTGTCGAAAGTCAATAAGTTTGTTTTTAAGAATGAGATAAAGATCATTATAAACATATTTAGCTCCGAAAGAAATATTTGTATTCTCATAGCATCGTTATTTTGTTTTACTTATACTAACTAGCGACCTGTCCGGCTTCGCATGGGTTATTATTATACATAATTATAAACCCTCCTATTGAATCACTCTATTTAAAAAAACCGCATAAAAATCCGTTGTGTAGTTTTAAAGATTTAAGCGTACAGTCGGTGCCCTCACATAAGTATCCACCCCACATTTGCAACTTCGCAGCGAGCGTGGATACTTATGTGAGGGCACCGACTGTACATACACACATACAGACAGCGGGAAGCGACTTTGTTTTATACTATGTAGTGATATCACTTTTTTTTATGGACAGAACCCGGTATTATAATAATACAATTATTTGTTTAAGTCTATTATCAGATGAAATGATTGCATCTACTTAATCATTTATGTTGTTTAATATGTATAGTGTCAAACCACGTTATTTCTTCCAAGCAAATGAACTGTCAAACTTGAGTGTTATTTAAAACGCCAAGCTTCTCTGAAATTATGACGTTTAAACACTTCCACAGTCTGTGTTATCAAGTCGAGAAGCCCAAAGTGGATTATATATTTTATATATTTTCGAATAGAATTCGTGTTACGTGGGAAATAAAGCATTTAGTTACATACATTCGTAAAAATGATATTTTATTTATCCTATATTTCCAGTTGCACATCGAACCTAATAAATCTGATCAAAACAGTGTTTCTTACCTAATAAAATACTAAGGGGGGCCAGAGACCTGTCATTAAAAGGTATCTGTTCCCACTGTTAATACTTTCGTCTAGGGTGGTTTTGCTCGGCCTGCAAATTTAAAATATATTAACAAAATAAACAGGGTGGCACATCCGTCATGGACAAGGGACGGGGAACGGGGGACGGGGGGAAGGGATTATATTCACTCTTAGGTTCATACATTTATTTTGCGTCACCTAATTAATTATCGTATGATCTTTGTATTAAGAACGAAGTCTCCATCACAATTACCTACGAAGGATTAAACACCGAAAACTCGTTAAGTACCTATGGTAGTAAATTATACAGAGCGACTCAAAAAGGTAGGAATTACGTCCGTTTCAAATCAATATAGGTATGTAAGAAAACAGGACGACACTAAGATGTTGCCACTTTTTTAATTTCTACGTGATTCCTGTTACAAAACTAAATAAAACAAATATTATGTCTTTATGAATCACCTTTACTCGGCAAAAACATTAGTGTAGACAGTGTAGGTATACCCGTAGCATTGCAGTCGGAGAAAACTAATTTATTCATAACAATACTTTATAGGACATTGCAGAACACTTAGTGCCAATTAAACAATACATAACCATTTCATAAACAATTATTAGATCATTATTTTTTACAATATGTCAATAATTTGTTATTAAATTATGGTTTTTATAAGTCAAAACAGTCATTTTCAAATTGCATTGGCTTAATCTGTTAATGACCCTTATTTTTCATAGACAGATGAATATAAGACAATATTTTCATGTAAAGAGAATGTCATTGGACTTTCAGGACTGTGTAAACAAACCGCCATATTGAAATTGTCTTTGAATGATGAATTTACTAGCGATGGGGAAGTACTATTTTAAGTCAAAATAAATCGATTACTAAAATACCAAAAGTAAAACACATCTCATCTTCATATTTTTAATCGGTTTAATCTTCTGAAAAATCGGTGCTTAAAGTTTTACTAGAGTCACTAGTCTTAATTATAAAAGGTGGCCTTACATCATTGGTATACCCTATCGATGATGCTGTCTAAATTTTTCTAAATTTTCTAAATTTATGCTCTTCTCCTATTACATGATCCACGCATTTCTTCCACTGCATGCATCCGCATCTGAATTTAGGTATTTATTTAATTTTAAGTATATTATACCTTACGCTAAGATCCTTTACTCATTTACTTACCGTGTAGTGTACACTATGCCTATATCAGGTAGATACCGTGAGTACCGGCATTACAATGTCACTAAGTTTAGTCACATCCCTAAACGTCATAGACAAACGTAGAATATAAAAGAAACAAAAACGTCATTGCATTTTGTCGAAATAACGTCACTTTTAAATCGTATTGAATTTTCAATGAAATTTCCAAGATTAAGTAATTTTTCCTATATTATTTGTTTTTTACGAGAAAGGCTATTTTAATAGTGTATGTTTTCAATGACTATTGATGAGGTGGTGTGAAACTTTAAGGAGTAACAGTGATAAATCAAAGTGACGCCGTTTGTTTACATAGTCCTGAAAGTCCAATGACATTCACTTTATGTAATAAATACACGTGCCAGGGGCGCGATTTGAACCGCTGATTTGACAGATTTGCATATCAACTTCACATCCCATACGTTACCACGTGACAATATCCATAGTCTTTTTGTCTTTGGTTGGCTAACGCTTGGCTTCTATGTTGTTATTTTGGCAAAATCGTAGGGAATCCCATGGCACAGAGTAAGAAAAAAGTCACATGCGTTCACATTGAAAATTTAAATTTAAGCGTGTTGGTGTGACTTGTGCGCACTGGGACTACCTACCTATACAGTTTTGGGGCCACTGGCAGATATATACCGCCAAAATGATATTTGTATCAAAAACTAATTGCACAGACTTATAATTGCTGGATGAATATATTTTAAGACGTTACTCTAATTTTAAAGTCTTACTTTTTAAGTATTGTCGGAGATAGTCACCGTCATTGGAGAAGACAAAACAAGACGTGTAACTAGACATTTTGATCTATTTTATTGAGAAGGTACTTACTAATTATTTAATACAAATAATATGACGGTAATAATTGCGTTGCGTGTAGTGTTAGTTTTATTTTCGATCTGCCCAAACATTTGTTCCGCTGTTTCTGCCTTCATTAATTAAAGACATAAGAAACTCAGTCTTAAGGAAAATGTGAGCTTTAGTCAGCCCTTATAAAATTGACGGACGTTATTGTTTTTGGTAGACCACAATAATTGCTTTGGTATGAAAATACCTTTTCCCCTCACTAGCGTGGAAAAACGCATTTTATCCACATGTGGGGCAAAGTAATCTAATTCCTATCACTTACCACCAGTCCAGTATAAGTGAGTCCTATATGGCCATAGTAAATATGCGCAATCGCACCTTGCGCGCAGGTCACACCTTAAATAGGTCATGTGATCATGTCTTATCCCGCACTTGGTAAGCTGTTGGCAATATCTAAGTATCAGGAGCGTATTACTCTATGACAAATTTTTAAATTGATTTTTGATGGTTTCTTCCAGATAACTTACATGTGGATAAGATTTATAATCGTATGTAGTCTGTATTTTCCTCGCAATAGTGAGGGGAAAAATGTTGTATTACACTCGGCGGCAAAGTTTGTTCAACTCTCGTGCAAACCTCTCAAAGCTCAAGATTCCAGTTATTGAACCACTCGCTACGCTCGTGGCTCAATTTTGGAATCTTTCGCTTGCTCGGGTCTCAATATAAGCCCGAGAGTTAAACAACAACTTTGCCCCCTTGTATAAATAATAACTATTTCTAATGATCAAATTTAACATAAATAACCTTAAAGGAATGCTTCATATGACATTAATCTTTGGTATCGTAGGTACCTATACACATATTGTCATTGTTTAAATATAACATCCATATACACTTAAAATTGAAATCACACATCAACTTAAAATATAACTAACTACCAGCGTATAAATAAGTGCAACATCAGATTTAGCTATTCTTACTTAAACATTGGTTTTTGACTATGAACGTTTTTAAACAAAGAATGTTTATTTATTAACATAAAAATATTAGCTTACATCCATATGTTTAGTGAATAACTTAATACCTTGTGAATAGTTTATTTGCCCATAAAAGGTTTTTTGTAACCTATCTATCGTGAATAAAATTAAGGCTTGGAATTACATATAAACCATTACTGGTCGTGCTGTCATGTCATGTCAACATGTCGATCGTATTTACTCGATCAATATAACATTCCGATTGCAACTGCAGCAGCGGTAATGCTGAAAAGTTATCAGACAACACCTACTATCGATCTCCTTAAAAATAGTAAACAGGTTAAACTATTCAATCGAGGCAACAATTTATGACTACAACACAACAATTTATCACGAAAATTGATAGCGACACAATCTGTTTTACGCTGCAATGTTGTTGTGTAGCACATTTTTTAGAATTTTCAGGAAATCGTTAATCTACAGATTGCAGGTTGTTTTAAACAAATGACCCTGGTATATAAAGAAGGAGATATCAATATGCTTTGTTAACGGTTATGCGATAGGGTTTGTCTAAGGAATTTCTAAGAAATCAGTCTCCTCACTAGTGTTATCGTGTTGACATAAACGTTCTTTATCCAAAAACGTTCCCGTGGGTGAAGGCCTCTAGGCTCCTATTAGACTGAAGATAATGTGTAATTAGAGTGGAGTCTCAGGGTATCAAGTTACAGTTATGGGCCCGTTATATTTCTATTAGGCCACTTTCTGTATATAGACGTCGAATTATCTATATACTACACTACACACTCTTCTGTCTTCACTTAACAAAAAATAATATGTATATTATAAACTCAGATTTACACTTTTACAATTTTGTCCCATTACATATTTATAACCATAACGGGTCTGAATCCCGTGTTAGTAGTTTATGTGATTGTATATAATGAAAGGCGTTAAAACCTGGGCATGGGAATATCACACGAGTGGTTTAATGCCTAATTATTTAAAATTATATTTACTGCTATATACACACATATCATAAGCTCTCTATGATGCGTTCAAACCGCATCTTTCGACCGCCATTACGACTTTCATGAATGAAAACTTTTCCGACAATCAATTTTGACATTTATATTTTAAAAATTTAGCGACAAAGAGATGGATATTTTCATATCGTTTTGATATCAAATATCCTGCGATTTGCATGCGACTTTGTTTGCAATTGACACTTCGTTTTGAACTAAACATCATCTCGACTGATATTAGAATATATGTCAAAATAGAAAAATTACAAAAAAGTTTATTATCATGGGGGTCTTATATGCGGTTTATGAATGCATTACAGAGGGCTTATGATATGTGGGTATATAAAATCTTGAATATGAGTCTTGACTACAAACGTCGAATAAAATTTTCAAGTTTATACGAGATTGCGATCCGTTTTGGTTCGGAATAAAATATATGAGTCCTTTAAGCTTAACACCTTACTGCATAAATCGACTATAACAAGTCATAGACTATTTACAAAGCGAAACCATCCCGATTATACATTTATAGGAATATTAAGTCTAGGTAACTTAACGAAAGGTGACTTAAAGTAAACAATTTAAAGCAGTTACTAATTTGTAAATGTATTATATATTTGTCTTGGTATATATTAGTATGATATATTTGTCTGATTCTTACACCGCATCGTACCATAAACAAAAAGAACTTTAAGAGTTTAACTAAGACTTGCATAAATAGTACTTATTTATTTTATTGTACGAGTATATTATAATAATCCAATGGACAGTAGATATTCGATATTGCGAACTACTCCTGATTAAAAACTCTCTGGTTTAGTATGGAGAACAGCATTTTCTATTTACACGTTTACAATTTCGAGTATTTTTCCAATACTTTGGAACTTTCCATTAGTTGAAAATGTTTTGTGTAAAATTTGTATTCGTTGCAGAGCGATTTCGTTAGGTTGTGCTAGTGATATACTCGATATACTAGTCAGATGATGTTTTACATTTTTGTTTTGTAAAACGACGGACACCCTTCCAATCAAATAGTCTCTATTAACATTTTGTTCGGATAGGTAATATATGTAAGTACTTAATAGTAAAGCACGAAAGCATACATATATTATATTAAAATGGCTAAGCGTGCAAATGAATTTAATTCCGATTTGCGAAACATGATTTATGTAATACACATTCATGACATCGTCATATTTATAACATTTATTTTCAGCCATTTAAGTTTTGTTACAAAATAGATAAAACAGTACAAAACAGTAACGTAGCGCGTCCAAAGTAATAATATTGACTATCTACAATTTATATTATATCCGTTCTCAATTATTTCTTTCTTATAAATCTTCTTCTTCTTAGTTCTTAGTTCTTATAAATGTTCTCAAAGGGGATTTTTTTAAATTTCAAACTCTGCAATGACAAAGCTTTCAGCACATTTACACCCAAATATAACATTTGTAAATGGAAGCAGATGTCCCCATGGAAACATTTACCTTGATTTAAACCACGGACCCATTTTATACGTACCTATTGAATATCTCGTATGCTGAAATCTATGCATTAGCTACAAGAACCCAGCAGCATTATGCTATAGTGCATAAAATGGCGCCGTGGTATAATTCGATATATCCCGGCACAAAATCACACTTAACACAACTGACGTTGACCTCTTCATATTACAGTCGTCACGTGTTCTTAACAAGCTACCGATAAGAAAGAGACGATCTTTCCAACACCGTCAACAAGTTATGTTAGCCGGGGCGAGATTTTCAAAGAAAGCATGTATCTTTGGTTTGGTTACGTTTTTCTTTGAGAACCGCAAAGTTGGTTTAATCTAAATATTAATTTCTTAGGGCGACAAAAAACGCGAATATAAGAAGCCCAATAGATGCAGCGAGAGTAGCAGCACCGTCCGTTGTTTTAGGGAACCCGTCGAAGACGAACCAGTCGGATTGGCCTGCCATATTGCGTGTTGCTACTTGCACGTGGTACTCTGTAGACTTTTCTAAATCACCGATTATAAACATGGTATCTGAAACATAAAAAAACAGGTATTGTAATAGTAGTTTATGTGATTGTATAAATAATAAATAAATAAATATTGTGGGACAATCTTACACAAATCGACCTAGTCCCACGGTAAGCTCAATAAAGCTTGTGTTGTGGATACTAGACGACGATATATATAATAGATAGATACATATAAATACTTAAATACATAGAAAACATCCATTACTCAGGAACAAATATTCGTGATAAACACACAAATAAATGCCCTGACCAGGATTCGAACCCGGGACCTCCTGCTTCGTAGGCAGGGTCACTACCAACTAGGCTAGGAGGCCGTTAAATAATGAAAGGCCAGTGTGGATTTATGAAACGAAGCGTCAGCCAAGTTTCATAACAACATCACACGAGTGTTTTAATGAGAAAACTCCCGTGAGTATCAGACATATTAAAATCCTCATAGCGGGTTACTCACGTCAATAGAGTCGAAAATAGCTCGACATGTTTCGGAACAGTCCGAGGCGTGTACGACTTGCCTCTGTCGCGAGTGGGCGCTCCTGATGACGTTCTTCGTAAAGAACGAAACATGTCGAGCGAAAATCGACTAAATTACGTGAGTGACCCGTTTTAAATATTATTTAATATGTTCGAGTCTCACGAGAGTTTTATAGTTAAAATATAATAACATAATCACAGATAAGAAATTTATTTTAATAAAAAAAGTTTATTATTATGGGGGCTTTTATATATGCGATTTTTTAACGCATTTTCGAGAGCTAATGATATGTGGGTATATAAAATATACTATTTCAATATGCAGCAGACCAGATCCGTTTTTTGAAGTTTCTCTTCTGAAGTGTCTAAATATTCAGCCTTATGTATCGAGTAAATAAGTACCTAAGATCGGACCGTCAGAATAAGATTTCATACTATTTTAACCAAAGTAATTCAATTGAATTTGGTAGTATGTTAAATCCCTGTTTTGCCACAACGGTTTTTTTGTTGCACAAACTATGTGCATGTCACCGTTAAATTGTGAATTCTCAACAGTTTATAATTTGACTACATAAATATAGGATAAAAGAACTAGATACCCAATCAGGCGAATAAAATAAAATTGTATGCAGCAGCAGCAGTTGCGACTATTTTTCATATAGTCTTGTTTAGAACGTGACATTTCGTTAAGGGCCAAACAGCCTATAAACTTTTAAAGTGTATGAATTCGACACTTACTTCAGTAAGCTCTTTTTCAAACGAAACATTTAACGTTTGTATCATTATCAATGCAAATTCGCTAATGTCATTCTGACCCACATTTTTTGACGTTTTTGTTCTTGTATGTCTATTTCTTTTAATAAGTCTATGTTTAACTAGGAATATTATTAAGTAACCTAACCTATCCCTCTGTTTACAATCTCGCGCGTTAGTTGATAAACTAACGGTAGGTACTTACAATTCTACGGTGACATATACATAGAAACATAGTCCACATACATACATCACATACATACACGCCTGTATTCCCACAAAGGGGTAGGCAGAAAACATGAAACGGTTCAGGTTTCAGTGCCACGGCAATTAAGGGGTTTATACACCCACATATCATTAGCCCTCTATGATGCGTTTAAAAACCGCATTATAAAGACCCTTTTAATAATTACCTTTTTTGTAATAACAAATTTCTTATCTGTGAAAATGTGATTATAGCTTCATAATATTATCATCTTCGATAATATTATTTATTACATTTAAATGTCGAACATCTCTGAAAAACAAAGAAATTATATTCGGCCATTTTTTTAAAGTCAAAATTTTAATGTAAGAAAAGTTTTCATCCGTGAAAGCTGTAGGTAATGGTGGCGGTCGACATATGCAGCTTGAACATATCACAAAGAGCTCATGATATGTGTTTATAAACCAGTGTATGTGACTGTAACTAAACATGGCATTAAAACAGTCGTGTGATGTTGAAATCCACTATTTGTAATATATGGTAAATTTCGAATTTTCTACAGTTAATTCCAATATAACATTGCCGGGCTTTAAATGGAGGGAAAAGGAGTGCTAGTTGACGTCCAAGGTGCAGTAATAGATACCGTCTCATATATAGGAACTGTCTCATTTTTAGAGGCAAGCCTATACTTTTTCATTAGAGTACACCTTCTAAATCGTGTCTTCAAAAATACAGGCGCAAATCACAGAAGCAACAATCACACCCACCGATAAATAGCTGCCATGCGCCGGAATTAATTAATAATGATAGTATGGCATACTAACTAGGGGAATATCGTCGCTCTACTAATTGCAAACCTATTTCCGTAGTCAGCTCTTAATCAATAATGGTCACTTTTTATTTACCATTTTATTACAACAACACAAGAATATTATATTTTCGATTGCATCAGGAGCAGTTTGGCCACCTGCTGTATAAACTTTATGTGCTTCTCCTTGGATTAACTTGCTGTATATACATAGCTTGTATTCATTCTTCTTTAATAATTATACTAAAATAAATGTTTATGCCAAAAATGTTACCATTTTCTGAAGTAATGTCAAACGAGTACATGGTCCCGTTCAACCAATATGGAATATCTATTCCATCCTTATGCGGCACAACTTGGAAGACGTAACCTGCAAAAAGAAAATTATGTAGTTTATAAATATAATATAATATACACAGAAGAGATTGGGAGCTTATGTCCAAAGTTGACATGTTTTGTGGATACACAGAGGACTCTTACATTGGAGCAATAAAAAAAGACAACAACTATAATAAAATTACATTGTAGAATAGAGTATATAACATTATGGACCTGTAATAATATTAAGGATGAATTAACTTCATTACTTCATTTTACGGATTTGAAATGTCCGAGATATATATAATATACTATAAACTAAACAGCTACTAGCTACCTAAAGACGTGTAAACCGCGTTTGCACAATTCCAAAAGTTGAGTGAGATTGACTTGTGAGAGCCAAGTAACTGACAAATTTTCGGTTATTTTTCAGTTTTTTACCGTCTAGCTAGAAAATGGTACGTCGGACGGAAAGTCATTCGGACAGGTATTAAAGAGGGTTAAATTTTACGTCGAATGAGTATCTTAAATTTCAAATTTGGATAAGTAGTACAGCCGAAATAAAACAAAGCTGCGTCCCACGTTTTTAGTCTTTCAGAGCGATTATTTTTGAAAATATTTGACTGATCAAATTCTTGTTCAAGAAACCTCAAAGTTATTTTTAAATACTTATTAGAAGGCTGGAAATTTGTTCTTCTGAAATTATATAATTTTCTTGGCCTATATTAGAAGTTTTCATCATAAATTCTACAAAGTAAGAAAAATGATTAGTAGTATTCCAGAATCATGCAAAATTTGTTGTAGTGTAAAGCTTTGAAGCTTCAATGAGGGAGTAAGAAATACTGAATCCTTTGCCATCGGAAAGTACTGTGAGTACAACATAGAGCAAACTATGGTAGTTGACATTCTGGGACATTACTATATTCAAGAATTCATAAAAACTCACCGAGAATAGGAAGATTTTCTGGTTTAGGAGCTAGACCATCGCCTTTATAAAATGTACAGTTTTCACAGGAAACCTCGAATGTTATATTATATGCATTTGTGGAATAGATAGTAACCTGAAAGCATAAAATATAATAATATTATTTATAAATTACACACACACACACACACACACATGCTTATTGAGTTTTCTAAGTATAAGTACGACTGTTATTTATGCATTTATTAATGTATACACAACTGGATATAGTCGCTCACAATCCATAGTATAAGCTTTTCTCACGTTATGGCTAGGTTCATATGTATTATAAATTTACTAAAACGGGGCTTAATCGTGTGTGTGTGTGTGTGTGTGTAGGTTCATATGTGTAAGCTTATCCACAAAATATTTATTTAGTGATAAAAGTTCACTTACTGCGGTAGGTGGGTTGGGTTTGTTTCCCAGAGAAACGTCGAACACAAAGTTCTGGCGACCCTTCGGGTTCTCCACCGTGCACTTGTACTGCGTGTTGAGCGTTTCGTTGGTAATGTGCAGCGTTAGCACTGAGTTGCCGTCGGTTTCCTTCGACGTGGTGATCTGTAAACGTTTTAATCGTTAATAAACCTTCATTAAACGCGCTTGGTAACGATCTTTGATATGAAGGCCACATTTCAAGACATCATGATTGCCGGCCAAATACATTCGGGCAACTACTGTCAGAGAACTTTCGCGTGCATTAATTTGCAAGTCCAGCGGATATGCTTAAACGTGTATGGTCGGCAAATATTCAAAGCTATTATGTATGTTCGCATAACATGTCAAATAAACAAAGGATAACTGACATTAGAAAGTCACAGGATGGGACAAGACGATGCTGAACGACCACGTGACGCTTTTCATAGAAACCCGTTGTTATGTGAGTCGTTCTTAACACATTCACCGCTAAGGATTTTTCGTAGCGCTACGCCGTAGCCGATAACATACATTTCCCGCTTTGTAGCGATAATGGCGCGTAGAGGCGTGATGACAACGTGTCGTCATTAGCGCTGAATGGGTTAATATTATAAAGCCTTTCTATTATAATATAACAGTAGATAATATTGTCTTCTGTTACCGCGATTGTTATTCATTGAAATTAAACACTTTAGAACGGATTAATCGCGTTTATTAACACCATGATCCTACGTTTCGAGCCCTTTACAGCACTCGTTTTCACAGGGTTAAGATGATGACTGAGAGAATGCGAATTCTCCCCGTCAATCAAATAAGTTACTTGTGCAAACTACCTACAAACAACTACAAACAAACTAACAAGCATCGTCGACCAAGGTCTGCAGCCTGGGAACATGTATCTGATAAGCCTAATCATTCAATTAAATTTGACAATCCTCTGGTCCTCGCCAAGGAGAAGCGCTACATTCCCAGGATGCTGCGCGAGGCTATTGAAATCAAGAAGGTCCCTAATTTCAATAGAGAGGATGGCTTTTCGGTACCACCAGCTTGGAATCCTGTTTTACATTTCATCAAGGATCAGCACGACACAGAACTGGAAGACCTTAGTGTGGACTTTGTTTGAAAAGATTGAAAACGGATAAAAGAGGCAAAATGGGGTAGTTTTCTTGTCGCTTCTTTCTGCTCCATAAGCCAGTTAGGGAAGCGTTCGTAAGTTGTATGTATGTTAATCCTCACAGGGTTTAAACATTTTTTATTTTACTTATAGTATGCCCTTCAGGCTATGTATTACTAGCTTTATAAGCCCCTCTGGGCATTGTAGACCAACCTTTGTTTTTATTTTTTAAATTATTATTTTTATATTTTTGTATGTAGCTAATTTGCACAAGTAACTTATTTGATTGACGGGGAGAATTCGCATTCTCTCTGTCATCATCTTAACCCAGTGAAAACGAGTGCTGTAAAGGGCTCGAAACGTAGGATCATGGTGTTAATAAACGCGATTAATCCGTTCTAAAGTGTTTAATTTCAATGAATAACAGTAGATAACTTATTTTTAAGATCCTTTTAGTATTAACTTAAAATCAACAGTAGTGAGTGCCTTAAAAGTTGCTAGGCTGTACCCTACAAAAAACTTAATCCGTGGCACAGGTACAAGTTTTTACGGAAATAATTATGATTTGAGCTTACAGCCCAAACTGGAAAGTAGGCTTTATTTGGATTAGACAGGTTTCCGTACGGTGTTTTTCTCTTTGTTATCAATCATCTGTCGTTATACTTAAATAAAATGTTGAAGACTTACTTTATGGTCCGGCCCTTCGCTTCTCATTTCCTCATCATAGTGGCCATCGTGCTTGGACCAAGTGAACGTGGGCGCGGGAAACGCGATGGCCTTGCACGTTATGTTTTTCCTTAAAGCGAGCAAACAATACAATTCAAGTTAAATTTCCGATGTAAAAGCATTGCTACGCATGTCAACAATTCTTCTAACGATGTGCGGGCGTTTTTATTTTTCTTGTAGAAAAAATAGTTTTTGCTAAATTGGATTTTTTTAATATGTTTTAGTCAGAATAGCGAGCTGTTTCAAGGAGAAAAAAAGTGTCCCAAGATTTTATTCCATTTCGCCTCCATTTTTTTTACAGTTTTAGTATGGCGGTGCGCAATGAAAAGTTAAAAAATGTATGGAAATATTAGGACACCATTTTTCACTTACTGGTATTGAAATTAAAAAAAAAAACTTTCACCTTGCGATTCTGAATAGAAAACACATGAAAATTTCCAATTTAGCAAAAAAAGGTTTTTCTAAAACAAAAAATAATAATACCCATACAACTTTTCTATTGCTACAGCAATGCGGCAACGAGAGTAACATTGCGAAAAACTTCCCATCGTTGCTGCGATACTGCTCAGTAACACTTTAGCAACCGAAAGTGCAAAGTATGAAGATAACAAAATAAATTATTATTTTACTTAATTGTATGGTATCTATAATATTTTAGATTACAGTCATGAATAATATTTTGTGAATTTGTACTTACCATTCGTCTAAAATAGCATAAACTTCCCTTTCCGAAAATTCGTTCAAGATTAATGGCTTGTCTGTAAATAGGAATTACAAAAAATTAATTAAAAGGCACAAAAAAAAGTGATATAGCTCTTATCCACGTAAAACAACCAGTGACATAATTGACGATAATGCTATTACTGAGGCAAATCCCACAAAGTCGCTAATAATTAATCCAGATAATCAATATGAATGATAAATTAATCCAGAGGATTAATTTTATAGCTGGAAAAGTTTATACCAAAAAATCTTAAATAAATAGCTACTGATCGGAAATACAAAAATAGTATTTGAAACGACTTTACAATAATTACATGCCTGCAACTGAAACAAACAATACTTACGCCGCACACTTAAGTGGAAAAACTTTTCTGCAAAATGTGAAATCTTTTCCTGTGTAGCCTTGCATTTATAGGTTCCGGGGTCTATGTGACTGAGGTCGTTTATTCTCAACACACTAGTGCTGGATCTAGGCTTATAAGTAATCCTGTACTTTTCACTGTTAACTGTAAAATAAAGAATACATACATATTAGCATAGGCATTTATAGACGGTAAGTAACATATGAAGTAAGAATAACTTTCTGTCATCTTAGTTAGACTTCATAGCCCTGTTTCATTATGTATTGGAATACTCAGCTTTGAAATGTAGTTGTTTTTGTTAAGTCTAGATTTAACTTAGTAAGTAGTTAAAATAGAGTTTATTTACGAATTTGTAACGGTGATGGGAGATAAACTATTTTATTTTTTCTGTTACACATTGACGTTTATTATTAAACCGTACTGTATTTATAATGTACGGTCGATTGCCTCAATATTAAAAAGAATACCAGAAGATTGATGCATTTTTTAATAAATAATTAAATAAACTAATCATAAAAAGTACATAAAGGCGACTCCATCGTTGCAATTCAATTTGCTATACTGTATTTGAATGGACAAAAAAACAAGGCAAATTTATATACTGAGAAAAGTCTTTGCTTAGGGGCTTATTGGCTTACTTCTGCTAAATTTAGAAAATTTGAACCCACTTTTTGGATATTATACTTATAAAAATAAATATTGTAAACAACATAATATGCATACCTATCGGTTGGCTGTCTTTATCATACCACTGGATTTCTGGTGTAGGGGTACCCTTAGCTTGGCAGGACAAATCAATGCTATGCCCTTCTTCCTCGACACGATCTTCTTCTAATTCCTTAATTACAACTTTTTCTAAAAACACATGAAATACATTATTTTGTATGTGTAGCACAGCATTGCACCAAAAAATTCATAAGTTGCGAAATTTCTATAGGGAATATTCTCGGGAATTTAAATTTAGCAAACAATGTAACCCTGTCAAGACTGTACGAGTAATAGATATATGCCTTATTAGGTATTTCTTATGTCTGGTTTACTAATATTTTACATATTAAAAAGTATGTTTTATATGAACACATTTTTAAAAGTTCTCATGGAAATTATCTTAACTAATTTAGTAAATTAGAATATCATTTATTAGGAAAACTCTCGAAGACTTTTAAGAACATTCCTGCAATTTTTAAAATGTTTAGCAACTTGCTCGTCATTACTAATTTAGCATAAAGAGCTGAGATCCTTAGAAAGTTATATTCGTTTTCATGAGAATCCTTATTATTGAATATAATGTCTGGAGTAAACCTGAAGCTCAAACGATAGCAGCACATCTCCTTATTACGTGTACACCGTAAAAACCTACCGTACCTTTTGTCCCTACCTACTAAACATATGTTGCTGTTGAACTAAGTATTATAAATAAGAGCCGTATCCTAATCTTCCTCAGAAACATTTTGCCGTAAACAATTAAGTGCGAAAGGAAGAGTTGTTAAAGAGCCACTACCTAGATCTTTATGGCAGGCTATATGACTTAGATAATAAAATGTACTAAAAAAATGCTTAATGAATATGGTTACGACATTAAATAGATTAAAATAGATTTTTCGTTTTTCACATGGTATTTTATACCAGTGTCCTATTTTTGGTGTATTAGGTGCAATAAAGGGTTATTACATACCACCGACAAAAATAGTAATATTGGCACTGAGCTCCCCAGCTCTACAAACATAGGTTCCTGAGTCAGAGAGAACCAAATTTTTTATCATCAATGGCGAGTATGTGGGCCCATCTTTGGTGGCACCACGAACTTCCACGTAGATTCTCTTGGCCTTGGAGGACTTCGGTGGTATTTTGGCGCCAGTGGGATCATACCATTCCTGTTCCTGCAATATAAACATGAGATACTTAATTTTAGAAATTGGAATTGTGACACAAGTAGAATTAAAAAAAATAATAGGTAAAATGCAATCTATAGTAGTACCTAGCAAATCATTGAACAAAAGAAAAAATATTGAAATAATGGACACGATTTTATTTTATACTATTTTCTTTCTTTTCCTTACTTAGAGATGGCTACCACTTTGTATCAAAGTACTGATGCGGACTTAGATTCTCATATTTGCTCTTTTTATTGCTTTGATTCTCACAAGGAACCAGATCAACTGATCACTTTTATAAAAATAGTAGATTACATACCAAGGCCGTTTTAGTGGGAAATGTCTCGGATCCCATGTAATTGTCGGCCGAGGCGAAGCCGAGGACGACTAACATGTGATCCGAGGCTTTCCCATCTAACGGCCGAGGTTTGTATACTATTTTTCTGCCCGACGGAGCCGGCAGGCGGCAATTTAGTTTTGCGTAAAGTGGCGCTTACCGGCCGGAGGACTGAAAAATATATTGAACGACCTCTTAATAAACATCGTTCCATTGAGAAATCAGCTACAGCTAATAAGTGGCATTATTTTGTTAACATATGTGTAACCTAATTATTTTTCTGCTCCGTCATATTTTAATTTGTGTTTGAAAAAAAGAGCAAAAAAAACAGCCAAGTGCGAGTCGCACTCGCGCACGAAGGGTTCCGTACCATTAAATATAAAAACGCAAAAAAAAAACACGTTTGTTGTATGGGCATGTTGGGCAAATATTTATTTTATTCTGTTTTTTTAGTAGTTGCCGCTGTAACAACAACTATGTTAACAGAAATACATCATGTGTGAAAACATCAACTATCTAACTATGACGGTTCATAAAATGACAGACAGACAGACGGACGGAGAGAGAGATGGATAGCAGAGTCTTAGTAATATGGTCCCGTTTTTACCCTTTAGATACGGAGCCCTAAAAACAGAAGTCTGCTAAGTTTTATAACTGAGGGGAAGTACTTACGCTCGTTAAATGTTGTGTTTCGCAATAGATGGCTTTCGTTTCGCCTACGTTGAACGTGGTCCTCAAAGTGTTTATTTTCAGGTACGGTTCATTGCCCTCTGCTGCCGGTTCTGATGAAACTGAAAAACAGATACATAAACCCGTTAGATAGTACAAGAGTCGTACTTAAAATTGTTTGCGATTTATCAAAATAATTCCCACAGAATCGATATTTTAACGGAATGATTGGTGCGTGTAATTCGTTATATAGTTATATTTCTATAGACCCCATTAATCAATAATTTCATTCCTTTTTTTACATTGTCAATATATAGCTTTTTTCAAGAGACATAAAACAGATAGCAATAGGTGTATGTAGCGCCATGAATGAATGGTGGTACAGACACTAGACTATTTTTATATAGCATAAGCTCCGTTGCTCTATCGTGGGAAAATCTATTTTCCACCCGGGTATAAAAGTAATTTGACTAATTACAGAAGCGGATGAAGGCAAAAGGTTATGGCACAAATGGCCGAACGCGCTCCTAGGTACGTGTCATTAGTCATACTGACAGTGAAGTGGAATCGGATTGATTTGTAGAAAAACACAATAAAATAAGACACGTAAAAATTATAAAAGTGTTTCCAATTTTCAACGGCTAGCTATGGAATCTTAAATTTTATTAATAGCTATAGGTACTATGCTGTGTTCTATTATATTTAATATTTTAAATTCAGAAATAAATAGTCGTGATAAGTCGAATATGGATGGGATATAGGTTATTAGTGTGCTATGGACGGTGGATATCACAATTTCGTTACATTTAATTTAAACCCCTTAATTTGTAAAATTGCCACTGAGACTTGAGCACGAATGACAAGTGAACGTGAAGTGAAGTGGTTTCACTTGTCGGACGCCAGTACGACATCCTCCTGAGGATGCCTCGTAGAGAGGCGAAACACGTGTCGAGTTGTATATTACTGGTGGTGGTTTGTTATATCTATTTGGTTTGTTATATCCTCAAAAGGTGCGTATGAATCTTTTTTTTGTACATTTCGCACATAATTACGAAACATGCTCACGCATGACAAGCCAACGCAATAACTCAGGAAGTTGCTCGTCCAAGTACTTTTGTCACAAGCCTGTATACTTCTAAGGCTGCACTGATTGCCTATCTATAAAAATAGCTACTTGAACTAAACCAGTCTCTTCCAATAACTAAGTAGAAAAGCAAGAAATAAATCATTTTGACGCTTATTGCGCCGATGAGCAACGAAGCTTGAAAACCTCTCCAGTTTTACATAAACGCTTCAATATAACTACCATACCGTAGTACTGACCCCTTTGTTTTGTTTGTCTTGAGGTGTAAAATCCAACATATGAAAACCACACAATTTGGAATAAGTAAAACCATTTTAAAACCAACGTATTAACAAAGAAGTCTTTGACGAGCTCTAAGACAAGCCTATTATGCTCTTTATAATGATTTAAATTAAAAGTGTTAAACTCACATTAACTAATAACTCGATTCTCTTCTTTTATAATAAATAAAGAAACGATTTGATAATTTACTCGCCGCAATTTTTTTCTTCATGAATGTTCCATCTACTATTGTTAGTACATACTACTAACATACCGTTAATTTGAAGCTTATTTATTAGATTATGATACCTATCGGGCCAAATATCATTAAAAAAAAGTTTAGTTATGTCTATGTTTGAATAACCAACTAACATATTTGTACCAAATTTCACCTCGATATAATATTGGTCCATTCATTTGGAGCAAATTGGCTATAATAGTGGGACAGACAGACCCATGAGCGGACTGGCAACGTCTGTAATTTTCTATACGAATATGTCTGCCGATTTTTGCGGCAGAGGGGCATGTCTATTACTGTATTCGTACGTAACGTATAAATAGACATGTTAGATAAACGTCAGTCCCTACAATGAGTATGATTGTTTATTATGTTTGTTAAGTATGTCCGTCTCGCTCCTACCACTACTCTGGCAGGAGCGAGATGGACAAACTTTCGAATGCAGTCGCTATCGAGTACGGTTACGTACAACTCATGGTAAGCACACTGGTTGAATAGTCACAGTTTAATAGTCATAGTGCAAGAATTCCGTTACTTAGATTTAGAGGTGCGGAACCCTAAAAATTTCGATGCCGTATCTTAGAAACTTTAACGTAAGAACACTTTCGGCACATTTATACTTTGACCATTGTGAACAGTGGAAGTGTATTTTCACCACAAACTAACCTAATTTTAGACACAAAGTTTTCCCGGTTCCTCCTTGCTCAGTCGGTAAACCTTAATGTAGTTTCTAGGTAGAAATTAAAGCTGCATTGTGTATAATTAAAAGTTTTCTTGCATAAGTAATTCGCTGTGAGCTGCTGTAATAAATCTACATTAAATAGCGCCGAGTCTTCGTACAAATTACCTAGTAGGTATGTACGCAAGACGTACGAACAAAAACTTGCATGTATTGGACAAACCAGCAAATTTGATGGATGTTTGAAGTCTTATATTTCACTTTGTATCGAATTATACAAGGTACGAGTACAAGCCAATATAATAAAACCGGCCAAGTGCGAGTCGGACTCGCCTACCGAGGGTTCCGCACAAAGGATGCTGGGTCATTTATGATATTAGGTACTTAAAAATACTGGTGGCACGGAACTCACAGTGTGCGGCAATTATACGGTTTTCGGATTTTTCCTTGCTAGAAGTTCTTGCTTTTTGCCAAATTTTGTGATTCTAGGTCAAAGGGAAGTACCCTATACATTTTGATTCCGATTGCAAATGTATGAAAAATGCGACATGAACGGCCGTATCTTTTGGTTACGTTGACCTAGAGGTTTGGGTTTTTCACACCATCAAGGGACAGCAGACTTGTGTATGTGGTATTAATTTCAGCTTGCTACAGTACCTCTACGCGTTCCTGAGATAAAGGGTCTTGACAGACAGACGGACGGACGGACAACAAAGTGATCCTATAAGGATTCCGTTTTTCCCTTTTGAGGATTGTAAATAATTTTAATTGTAAATATTTTGTAAATAATTTAATTATAACATAGCTAGATTGTAAGTAATTTGCATGCCTATGTCCATGGCGAGATGTGATGTTCTTTATGTTTGTGACCACCTTATCTATGTACCACATTTCTAGCAAATAAATAAATGAAATGAAATGAAATGAAATGAGGTACGGAACCCTGAAAATACCAAACAACGAATTATGGGCATTAAGATCATCAGCGGTTAATGAGGTAATTTCGTTCATTTTTGAAATTTTATTTATGAAATACTAGGTTGTTGTATCAAAACATGCGTTACCACATAATGTTCAATAGTTCTGACCATATATTAGTATTGTAACGTTTGTGTTAAGAAAATGGTTTTAGGTACATTGTATAAAAATAAAAAAATAAAACCGGCCAAGTGCGTGTCAGTCCACGCATATTTGAGAGTTCTGTACCATCATACGATGAAAAAATTGTGCGAGCAAAAATGCGTAAGCGCCTTCAAAATAACAAGGCACTTACAGCCTTTTGTAATAAATAGGGTTTTGGCAAAACTCAAAAACTTTAAACCTATTCAGACTTTCTGTGATTATTTCTGAAAGTATGCGATTAATCAATGTTTTTTTCTTAAACCTTTAATTTATTTCTTAAAACCTTTCCGATGATGTGCCACAAGTAGATATTTGGCAAAAAAAATACTTTTGACATTTAGTTACGTGTATGCCCGCCCCCCCCCCCAAACATATTTTTTCCCAAATTTATAGGCAAAACTAAGTAGCGGCACACGATATACGCCTTTAGCTGTAATATCATTACCATATGCTGTATAGTTACTGAGTGATATACGGACGGACGGACAGACGGACTGGACGAAACTATAAGGGTTCAGTTTTTAGCCATTTTGGCTACAGAACCCTAAAAATGGTCTTTATTCCACGAACAAGTAAAGTACTCACAAACTTACACAAGTCAACCGGTCTGAAAGATTCTTCTGTATAGTTAATAAGTATCTTATTGTGAGACCGCAACTCTATGGTAAAAGTTGTTAGTCGAGCGACGCGACGTCGAAAGTCTGCAACTTCATTCTGCCTATTAAATTATCGGAACTCTTAGGAAAATATTTAAAAAAGTAGTTTAACCAAGGGTTTAAAAACTGAACTTGAACATGTATTTTTAACAGGACATTTACAGGAAAAAAGTATGCATATACATACCCACATATCATAAGCCCTATATAATGCGTTCAAAAACCGCATATTGAGAACCTCATAATGATAAACTTTTTCGTTCCAACACATTTAGTATAAAGTGTTATTATAACTATAATATTTCTTATACATATTATACTTATCATCGACTTCAATACTATTATTACATTCGAATTATGAAAAACCTCTGCCAACTCTAGGTTGGACTCTGAATTAAAAAAAAGTCTAAAAAGTTTTTATTCATGATATGTGTGTATATAAACCTGTGTATGTGACTTTCAATCAATAGGCTTTAAAACACTCGTGTGATATAATTATGACACTCGGCTGATTCCTCATTTCATAAATCCGCACTTGAGTTTTAAAGCCTTTTTATTTTATACAGACACGAACTACTATTACCTACTCGAAGAAAACGGGTTAAATTTAAATTATAGTGTTCCCTTACCGTGGCATACAAACATCTCTAGTCATATTAAAATTATTGTCTATTTCAAAGTATGCTTTCTACTAAATTTCTAAATGAGAAACTGAAAACTTACCCCGATCTCAAATAAAATACGTTGGCTACGCTTTTACGTTAACAATATTAATATACGTAAAATGTTGAAGCATTAAATTTCCTTAGACACTAATTATATTTCCGAGGATCACGTCAGAACTTCATTAAATATCTGCAATACTACCAACAAACAAGAAAGTCTTGAGTTGAACGTCAACTTATTCGAAACTTGCAAAGTTATGTTTTTGGGGGTAAATTATTCAATTATTTGGTGCGCCGTTTGACAGTTAAAGAACTTTAAGATACTGATGTCGGAAGATCCTGCAATTTGCTAATGAATTTGTATTTTATAGAGTCTCTTCCGTACCGTGATAATAATATTTTTCCCATCGTCAAACAGTTTTTTAGCTACGTAAAAGGAAAATTAACTATTTTGTCAATATATGCAGTATGTAAGTGTATAACATTTAACAAGGCATCTTTTTATCGTGTAATCATAATCATTCCTAGTTTTTTTTTAAATCTTGGAACAAGTTTTAAGGGGTTGCGACTAAATATTAAAATTAAATAAACATTTATTTTCGAAATATATACAGTAAGTGTAACTTACCTAACTACCTACTTCTACCTACTTTAAATCTAAAGCATTGCGATACAACGAGGAAATGCCGCCAGCATCCTAGGTACAATGCCTCAAGGACCTACTTTAGATTTAAAATATTAAAATTAAAATGTTGATGTTTTCCTTCAGTGCGCCAAGATTTGCCAGAATGTATGTCAAACTATATATATATATATGTATAACACTAATTACTATGTACTAATAGAAGATAAATATGTGAGAAGAATTTTGAAATTTGGAACGGTTATTATTCAAGTATAGTGAAACTTATATCAGGTTGCTCACGTCAATATAGTCAAAAATATCTCAACATGTTTCGGAACATTCCGTGTACATTAATCATGAGTGAGATGCGCTCACGACGGTTGTACTGCTCACACTTGACGCACTCATCATACAAGTATGCACATGCGTCTAAAACTCGCGAGAGTTTTCTATTAAAAATGATTTTCTGTAATTCAACCCCTCTAGGGTAAAGGAGTTGAAAGTTTTGACTACTTTTTCGCGGACGAAGTTGCGGAAGGAATTTAGTGTTACACAAATGTAAAATATTCATGCTTCTAGAAAGAAAATAAAACATTTTAAGTAAGCAATGCAGTTCTGCAATTATATAAGGAAAATAACATTTATCATTTTTCTGCGCAAGATGTCAGTAAAGCACCTTTCAATTTCTGCGGAGCTTGCCTACTGCTAGTTATTTTTAAGTAAAACCGAGGCGAATCCGCTTTAAGCTTTTATAGAATTAGCTCCCACCGAGAATGTTAAACACGAACCGCCCAAGTGAATTTGTTTCAAACTCGTTTTGGATCCCAACAAACAAATGACTGTGGTTCTTTCACAGAGTCGAGGAAATACAATTTTACATGGAGAGAAATACTTTATTTTGTAACTTTGGGATACCGTGCTGCATAAATTGTAGAGTTTGGTGACTAAGGTGGATAACAAAAGTTAGAAAGATCGATGTACTCGTAGGTAGTATATTTTTGTACTATTTATTAAGAAGAGCATAGACATCGGTACCATACGTTTTTAAGTTATTTTTTTAAATATATATAAACATAAAATGATTGGCGACAATCTCACAGATCGACCTAGTCCCAAACTAAGCAATTTTTGCCCTATAGGTACTAGACGATGATAATTATACGAGTACGTACTACTATAACTCAGCAACAAATATTTGTGATTAACGCACAAATACTTAAATACCCTTACAAGGACTAAACAGGGGACTTTCAGCTTCATAGCCAGGGTCATTACCAACTAGGCTAGGGTGGCTGTTACCATAACAATTTCGCTGTTACAACTAGGGTTGCCAACCGTAGTGTACAATTTTGCGGTACATTCCGGATCAGCATGCGGGATTTGGCTATAAAATGCGGGACGCCGTCAACCGACTTTTATAAGGTGTCTTAGACTGTCAACCTATTGAAAGGCATACAAAATGACCTGGTTAACTTTCCTAAAAAAAAATTTTTTTTCTTTAGAAATTCAGCCGATGTAGTTGTAGCTCAATTTTTTGCCGAGAGTTTTTAGTTATATTTTTTTTATACCTACAACATTTTTACATGTTTTAATACACAAAATTAAAAGATAATTTAATTTGAATTAAATACTTTTTAAACTTTGACATGAAACACTTTTTTAATTTGTAGTCAGTTTTTGAAAAATCCACCACTTTCCATTATTTTACCATTTTTGCTCAGCGAGCTTCAAACATCTAATCTTCGTATCATCTAGTTTTCGACCTTATTGCTATTTAATCTTAATGAAACATTTTTTTTCTTGTTGTTGGACATATATGCAGTCTTCTACGGAGAAAATGGAACACGTTTGAACATTTTCACACAAAATTATTTAGTTAAAGAAATGTTAAGTTTGGTACATTTTGGTAGAAATACACGAACATTAGCCAAGCTTTATGGCTAAACAGTTACCTTTTTCAACCGACGAAAAAAAAATGGAGGAGGTTCTCAAGTCGACGCGTATATTTTATTTTTTTATATTTTTTTTATGTATGACCACGCATAACTTTTTACTGAGTAGTTCGATTTTGATAATTATTTTTTTATTGGAAATTCCGAGTTTTTTTTATATAATTTAAACTTTCGTGATACGTGAGTGTTAACCGTTGCAATTTAATTTAATACGGAGTTTTCTTTTTCATAAAACATAAAATCACGCTAAATTTCGCTATAAAATATGCGGCGTAAAGTCGGCGTCGCTAGTAGGTACGCTTGCAGAGCTGATGGAGAGCGGCCATGTCGCTCTGCGCTTTGACAATATTTACAATGATGAGAGACTGAGAGTCCAGAGAAACGTGTAAGTAGTGGATCCATATCAAGATATTGCGGTGACTTACTAGCCCCTTTGTAGGTATAGTTGTGATCCCTTGGTATGCCTATCGTTTGGTTACTGTATCAATGTCGTATCTTGTGTAACACTTGCTGCATACTTATTACTCGTAGCATGTACGTTTTAAGATAAAAACAGAAAAGTATTTTTGATATGAACGGTTGCATTTACGAATATGCACCCATATAGCAAAAGAACCTATAGTTTGTGTTTTGCCATATAAAAAGCATTGTTACGAGTAAGAGTTGTAAGTAGTGAGCTATATTAATTGCTTATTATCCAGTCTAGTCTGAAAACGGGACAATCAGCGTCCCGCGCGGCCCCTTTGCGGGACGCGTCGTCAAGACCCCAGAAACGGGACGTCCCGCGTATAGCGGGACGGTTGGCAACCCTAGTTACAACGCTAATGGTGTCAAATAGACCTATTATGTAAGAAATTGTGTTTTTAAAAATGTATCTTCTCAGTCTTTCTGTACACATCATGTGTAATAAATGTACTACCTTCGTAATCTTTCGAGTTGGTTTCGTGAAGAGCGGCTGAAGCGACCAATAAGGCTCTCTTAATAAATCATCTTGACAGGTATTGCTTCGCACCTCGAGCGGTGCGTAATTACACCGAGGAGAATTTTGTTTAACGATAACTAAATATTTATGAAATAACGGATAAGAGGAACTGGCATGACCTTGGGAAATGAGTTTTGTTTCTGTTATGTTGGGATACTACGAGGATTACGATAATAGTAGTTTATGCAACAGTGATATAATATGGTTTTTAAGTTTTGTTATAATAGACCCGAGAGTTTTAAGAACCAATTATGAGCTGTTGCATATGCATACCCTAGTTTTTCTACGACAGCTAAAATAGCGTAAAAAGCAAAATCTAGAAACGTGGCAGAATAGGGAAGATGTTGTGCCCACTATAGAAAAAAAAATACAACGTTATAATGTATACTTTTTAAATATCGCTGTCAGTCATCTAATTAACAGATAGAAGTGCTGGAGTAGAAAAAAATAATACTTTAACCACCGTTTATCTTATATTCATTTTTGTTACATAACTAATAATTTTATTCACAACGATAATCTTTCCAAGATATCCACTCTTCGAGCCTGGTAAGCTCGAATTGATAGCCACAACTGTCTACCCGCCTTTTATAACATTTCAAAGTGGCGGGAATGAACGACAAGAAAGAGTCAATTGCCACCCCTTTTCAATATAACTATGAACAAAGCCTTGTCAGCCTGGGAGGCTCTCAACCCGGGTGCGCCGGTTCCCGAGAAACCATTCGGTCAACGCTTGTGGGATGAGGTTGGGGTTAAGCGTTTGTTTGATGGTCTGTTGCAGAGCGCTGTTGGTCCTGATAGAGCCAGACTTATCGCGGCCTCGAGCCCAGAATCTGAGGTCTGGTTGCATGCCCTGCCGTCCCCGAACCTGGGTACCCTGCTCGACAACGACTCGTTGCGGGTGGCTGTTGCTTTTCGCCTGGGCTGTGATGTGTGCCAACCACATATATGCATTTGTGGGTCCATAGTGGAGAGCAACGGGTATCATGCCCTGAGATGTTGTCGCTGCGCGGGAAGGTTCCCTCGGCACCATGCCCTAAATGACATCATTCGGAGGGCACTGGTTTCAGCAAATGTACCGTGTGTGCTGGAGCCACCGGGCCTTAGTCGGTCGGACGGCAAGAGGCCGGACGGCTTGACGCTGGTGCCTTGGGAGAGAGGTAGGTGCCTTTTGTGGGATGCCACCTGCGTGAGTACGTTTGCCGCCACACATCTTGGGCGCACCGTGCGTTCGGCGGGAGCGGCCGCTGAACAGGCGGCTTTGCTCAAAAGGGCCAAATACTCGGGCCTGTCGAATTATTTGTTCGTTCCTCTCGCGGTGGAGACGTCGGGCTGCTGGTGCGCGGAGGCAAAGTCCTTTCTTGGGGAGCTGGGTCGTCGCCTGCAAGAGAGGGGCCATGAACCCCGTTCCGGTTCATTCCTGGCGCAGAGCTGGCGCTGTCTATTGCTGTTCAACGCGGGAACGCTGCGAGTGTGATGGGCACTTTTGCGCCGGGGATGTGGCGGAGGGGTCTGTTTGAATAGTTGGTTTGTGGGTAGGTTTTTTTTTTTTTAAGTTTAGTTTAAGTGTGTGTGTTTTTTATTGTATCAATGTAGTCAATAGTTTGTAGTTAGTTATTTATGGACTTATTGTAATGTATTATTTATTTTCAATGAACAAATGCATTTATATTTAACAATTTTTTTTTTATAAATAAATAGTTTACAGCAGGTACCTCTTTTCTCTTTCATAGTTATACAGGACGGACAATAAATTAAACCAGACATAGCCTCCTGGACCCCCCAGACCTCGCTTGAGGACATAAGATTTAAAAAAAAACTCCTGTGAAATCTCAAACCAGCTTAAGAAGTTTGCACGAACGAAACTGTCAACCGAATAAAATATACACCGAGTCTCAGATGGCCAATCAGCGATCAGTGCGGCTATGACAGAAGTCTTAATCGATTTTTTTAATACATATAAATTTTACCAGAATCTATACCTCCAGGATCCAGGAGGATAGAAATCATTAGTTTTATCATTAAAAAGAGGTGTTTTTAAGTTACACCTGATTATGACACCAGTGGCCCTAGCACAAGAGTGTCGCGACAGTATCTCGCGGTCGAGAAAGACACCTGTCACTTTCTAACTGTTCGGATTAGACAGTGACAGTTGTCTTTCTCGACCGCGAGATACTGTCGCGACACTCTTGTGCTAGGGCCACAGAACATTATTTTTCTCAAACATGCAATGAAATGTTGTTATAACGTTCGTTATAATAGGCTTCAAAGTACCACGTTTCAGGCAGTAATATTTTTTTAATTTTATTCCACATAAATGTGTGACACAGCAACATGGTTTTTAGCCATTATAACAGTTTCATTACTATAGTTCATGATGACATTCTGCCAGTACGCCTATTAAAAAAAAACATTAAATTATTTATTCGAATATATTAAGTCGATACTTAATCGATATGGACATGAACATTACAAATAACACATTATAAATTTAAACATTAGCGGTAAAAGTGTCTACTCAAACCGTGCCGTTTTGTTTCATGATAACATTCTGCCACAGTGCCTATTAAAAATATAAAATAAGTAATGATATTTTGAAGTTTTATTTATATAAAATGGACAGGTTATTGCAAATTTACTCGCACAAATATAGGTAAGTACATTTCAAATATTAAATTTAAACGTAAAAGCGTCTATCCAAACCGCGTGTGAAAGAACGCCTAGGTAGTTATTTAATAATTTTGGAGGTTAAGTTAAATAACTTTGATTCTTTTATTCTATTTCAATAGTTTTATCGTTCATTGTTATTTATAATAATAATGTTGTCGTCGAGTTTTGAAGAAGAAATGACTATTCATTGAGCCCCACAAGAATTAAGTACGAAATGCGAAAGTAAAATAGAATGGGCTCTAAATTAATTGATGGCGCAAATGACAAACGAGATGTCGGAAGGCATATGGCTACCCAAAATGCATGCGTGTTTAGTTAGTATTACGATAACTGTTTAGACTAAATTGGTTTCTTGTTTAAGTGAGAACTGTGTCTGTCTATCTAAGGATAAGTAGGAATTACGAAAATTTGTAAAGAGGTTATACATTTCATTGCCACAGAATAACAAGTGCTGTTCGTGTTTGGTACATTTTACATTGCGACATATTTATACATCATGAAATATTTATGGATCATCTGTTTTATCGTTATAGACTAAATTCATGTTGGAATCACCACGAACTAAATAGCAATATTTGTGTTAGATATATTAATTCGTCAAGTCAACTTTTAATTTTTCTAGAAATAAAACTATCATATTTTTGGAGATTTTTTATTTATTTCATTGCTTGTTTGAGAAAAGCACTATATATGCCTTGCCGTGAAAAGGGCTTTAACGGCTTCGTATGGTTATCTGGCCTCGCTAACATTCGGCTCGTCTATTAACATACTCACCCGTTAAGCCCTTCTTTCCCGGCGTCTGCAGTAATGTACTATTTGAAGCTTTTCTTATACATAAACTGTTAAAGTTGACGCTGACAGTAGTTGTTAACGAGCGTTAATGCGAGTGTGTTTGTATTTCATTGCAGGTCGAATTATTTTGTATGGATAAAATTTTGTAATCGCAATTTTAAGTAAAAGTTATGTAATTACATTTTTTAATATATCCTATACTTATAACTGTTAGGAGTTCGCCCTTATTAAATTTTCAGACTGTATAGTTAAGTTACGTCCTGTTTTTTTATTTTCGTTATTTTTTTTTTTTACTTTTGTTTATTTCTCTAAGAAACTAGTGTCTTAGCTATAATAGTTTTTGAGATAGGTGTTCAATAAATCAATTTTTTAGCCGAACCAGTGAAAAAATTACTAAACTATCCACTACTAAGCTGTGTTTTGGCATGTGCTGTCATGACTAAAGTTAAGCTTTCTCATACTTGACATTTACTTTGGTGTAACTCTAAAGGACCTTTTACAATGGGAATCGACTTTGTTTTATACTATGTAGTGATGGAATTTGACAATAAGCGATATACCACGAAGACACGTGTCAAATTTAACGAAAAAAAAAACACTGTTTATAAGTTATGATTTTAATTTCATTTTAAAGCTTTTAATATATTATAATTTGATTTTAATTACTATCTTACTGGTGACCGAAGAGCTGGTGGCTTCCTCGCACAACGTATCAGCATTGCGATACAACGAGGAAATGCCGCCAGCATCCTAGGTACTATGCCTCAAGGACCTACTTTAGATTTAAGGTAGGTAGAGGTAGATAGTTAGGTAAGTTACACTTACTGTATATATTTCGAGAATAAATGTGTTTATTATTAGTAAATATTTAATTTAGAATTTAAATTGATGTTGGTCATTTACTTTTTATCGCCAATTTTTTTGAGATGATTTGATGTACAATGATTTGATGTACCTTATCAATATGACTTGTGTGTCATCTTCGACATCTTCGTCATACCTACGAATTGAATTGTCGATGTTTAGAGTCATAGGGTAACCATGACCTACTTAGTTTAGAATTTGAATAATTAGTAGACATAAATTAATTCTATTTTGATCAAATACTGTCGTTTGATAATACCCACTTATCTGTTAGAGAGCCAGAAAAGAGTTTTTTGATCTCTCTTTTCGGGCTTTGACGCATTTTTTCTTTGATTTGCTGAAACTGAATAAAGAGAGGTTAAATGGGACCCACTTTCACTGCTTTTAATGATATTTTCTGTTCTGCAGTACACATTTATAATAATGATTTTTTTTCCTTAAATTGATGCAAGAGTGTTAGAAACGGACGTTATAAGGAGATAATTGAGATAAATGTTTTATCTACAGCAATTAGAACCTCAAACGAAAGTGCTACGAGCAATACGAGTATACTGTTAAATATGATTTGGTTGGATTATGGGTTGATTATAGTTGGATTATTAGTGTGCATATTACACACGCGTTTAAAAGTGCATGGGCAATTGATGAATGAATTGATGCTCTTGCAATTTTGAACGTGATGGTACCTTTGAGTCCATTCTAGGAAATATGGCCATAGTAATATTTTCTGTGTACATGTAGAAAGGTGAATATTCTTATGCGAGTGGTATGAGTTAGTATAATATGTAAAAACTTTACCCACTTAAAAACTTCTATGAAATTATGAAGTTTACTTTCACAGTCTGTGCTATCAAAATCTAGCAAACTTAGCTTAGACGTACTCTAACGGTATTCAACTGATAGTAATAGTACAGTCAGCTACAAATATATGAATACAGTCAAAGTGTCAAAAATATGTATACACGACCTTAATGTTCATGCAATTAAGTCCTGTATACATATTCTTGGCACTTCGGCTGTATTCATATATTTGTAACTGACTGTATCTAGGCTGCCTTGAGTCTTGTAGCCGTAATAAGAGTCAGACGCAGAAGGAGACGAATAACAGGCTAGATTACAAAAGGATATAGTAGGTATCATAACATAAATCCTGTAATTTTAATATTTGCATCCCAGCAACGGTTACGGTTTACCATTAATTTATTGCTTGCCTTTATTTATCAGTTTGACATTTGCGTTTGTTACAAAGGGTAAAGCATAAATTAATAAAGCCTGTCAAGGTTTTATAAGAAACCCCGGGGATATTTACTGAAAATAATCCCGCAAATATTGAGAAAAACACCGCCCAAGTGCGAGTCAGACTCACTCACAGAGGGTTCCGCACAAAGGATGCTCTCCCCCACCCCCCATTTATGACCTTAGGTACTTAAAAACACTGGTGGCATGGAACTCTCAGTGTGCGGTAATTATACGGTTTTCGGACTTTTTCCTGTACTAGTATTATAAGCTCTTGCATTTTGCAAAATTTCGTGATTCTTGGTTAACGGGAAGTACCCCATATATATGGGAAATGTGAGATAAACGGCCGTATCTTTTGATTGAGTTAACGTAGAGCTTTAGTTTTTTTACAGCTTCAAGGGACCGCAGATTTGTGTATGTGGTATTAATTTCAACTAGCTATCTTTACACGTTCTCGAGATAAAGGGTCTTGACAGACAGACAACAAAGTGATCCTTAAGGGTTCCGTTTTCCCTTTTGAGGTAGGGAACCCTAAAAATAATGAAGACTATCCAGCTTGTTGTTAGATGAAGAGCATTGTTATCGATTTAATTTATAATTGAATGGAAAAGACGAACTTGGCAACATTCGCCATAAAATAATACTTAACGTACTATTGCCACCTATGTTGCTAATATTTAGGTACACATGGCGGACAACTGCAGTCAGCACCATACTATGTGGGATTAAAGGATGACTCACACTAGGACGGGACGGGACGGGATGGGACGGGATAATCTGTCAATTTCTTTAGAAATAATCACGTGATATGGCCTCGGATGTCACGTGACGTTTTCTATAGAAACTGACAGATCGTCCCGTCCCGCCCCGGTCTAGTGTGAGTCATCCCTTACAGTGATTTCTGCTAGCCCATTCATGTTATCTTCTAACGTCATGACAATTTATTATTTAACAATGTCGATATGAATAGTCCCAATAACTTTGGGAAGTGATTGTATTTTGTGGCAATTTCGGTGCGGCGTTGTTGCGTTAAATATCATTTTATAATTTTTTTGCCACCAACACAGGTGAAAGTTTTGTTTTTTGAAAACTGTTGCATTTTTTTTTCTTTTTAATACGGGATTTTTAGAATGCCTGTCAACCATTTCAAAAATGTCAAAGGGACGGGAATCATTTAAATATTTTTGAAGTTATGGCCGTTTAAAATTCAGGTGAATGACATCATGATCAGTAGGGCCCGTAATTTTTAATTTATTTCATTTTTTTAATTAATTTTAAAAGACACAGGATATTTTAATACGAAATGAGTTAATGACAGATAAAATCTATCGACGTTCGATTCTAACGTCGAACGTAATAGTTTTAACACTATTCAATGACAGCATTATTCGTTCAAACGTAAAACCTAAAACCATCATGTTTTATGAAGCTTGACGTCATTTGTCTGTCATCGGCATGAAAATTACGGGCCCTGATGATCAGTGATCATAAGACAAAATGTACACAGGTTATCGACAACAGAAGCAGATTAACTACATATTAGTACAAATGAGTATGAAACATTTGACAAGTTAACGACAAGCGTCACTCACCTGCGTCCGTAGCAAACACCTGACTACACTAAAAAGACGATTCAATTGTTTGAGGCTTCAATTATTTTATTTGTGATTTTCTTATGCATATTAATAAACAAATAATTTTGAAGAAAAAAAAACCGACTTCAATTGGATTTCCCGGTATAAGTTAAAGTAAGCGAATTATTGCTAATTTATGTTAAATTTCCTTACATCGTAATTATGTATTTACTAAAACGGGGCTTAATCGTGTATAGATTAAGCCCCGTTTTAGTAAATACATAATGTGTGAAAATCGTGAAAGTTTAAATAAGTGTTTTCCTTACATCGTATTTGAAACTTACATACATATTACTACCAGAGTTCAGCATCAGCTCCATCTTGTGAACTGCTCTCCTAATTGCTCGTTAACATGAATCGAATCATGAAAACAGCACTCGCCTATGTTGCACAAAACCTGAGTTTCATTAGGTACTACCTGGGTTTAGCATCAGCTCCATCTTAAGAACTGATCTCCTAATTACTCGTGTTAACGATGTGTGTTAACACATCGAATCATGAAAACAGCACTCGCCTAAGTTGCACCATTCCACTAGGTACTGCCAGGGTTCAGCATCAGCTCCATCTTGTGAACTGCTCTCTTAATTGCTCGTTAATATGAATCGAATCATGAAAACAGAAGTCGCGTTTATTGGACCAAACTTGAGTTCCACTAGTTACTGCCAGGGTTCAGCATCAGCTCCATCTTGAGAACTGTTCCCCTAATTACTCGCTAACACGAGTTGAATGACGAAAACAGAACTCTCGTAAGTTTTACCAAACCTGAGTTCCATTAGGTACTGCCAGGGTTCAGGATCAGCTCCATTAATTCCTCATGATATCCATCATCAAAATATAATTAAAATCAAATAGGACTACCTCGAAGGCATTTCGTAACAAACAAAAGATGAATGTCTCAAATCAGAAGATACAGCTGGGGCCCGCGAATTATAGAGCAGTTCCTCTTTAACATCCCTGGTCATCATCATCAGGTCTGCTCCACTAAACTGGTAGGTTTTGTAAAGAAATGCTCGAGTTTCTCAAGAAAATACCCAAATTACTATGCATGTGCCTTTCAAATTTGAGGAGTTCCCTCAGTTCCTCATGGATCCCATCATCAGAAATGGATTTTGAAAAAACGGGACCAACCTAGAACCATCTTATTTCAGAAAACAAAAAAAAATCAGTTGAGTAATGACGGAGTTCTAAGGTAACATCCATTAAAAAAAAAACAGACGAATTGAGAACCTCCTCCTTTAGAAATATATATTGGAGTCGGTTGAAAAAGACAGTCTCATTAAACAATACGCTTTTGAAAATAAAAAAAGGAACATAATTGCGATTAAAATACAAAGTATAGTCTGACAAGCAATCGAGCGTAGTAACAGTACGTTAGAGAGCATCATACTGTCTTTTTCTTACGGTAGTATTATCACCCCGAAAAAAGGGATGGATATAGTTTTTTTATCCTACTGTTACTGCGATTGTTGGCTTGTCAGACTATAGGACCTATTCATACTTTCTAGTGACACAATTATTAAAATCACGTAATTAATCATGATGTAATCACTGCTAAATAGTCTTTAAGACATATGGCAATTGAATGGGAGCTCCCGTATTGTCGCTCACCAGACGGCGCCACTCATGCGTGGGTCCTGTGTCAGTAAGAGAGAACTGTCAGAGTGACGTTTGAAATGTTCCCGCAGGACCCACGTTCCACTAGCGCCCCTAGCGGAAAATCGACTCGCGGTAATCCTCATTACATGTCAGTTACCTGCCACTGAGTCGTCTACCTGGCTTTATGGGACAGGTGAAGCACACTAATGGCAAAAAAGCAACAATCCGTTGAAATGCATATTTCAATTAGACAGTTTAGTTTCTCATTTAACGCACAAAACCAATATTATCAATGTAAAAAGTATGAATACGAATGTAATATTTAACATTCTTGTCTTTCACCTATCGCGAAAAATTCACTTAACTATTTTAGCCAGGTGAACGGTGTACAGGTTGCTGGCAAAATTACAGTTTTTTCACCAAAACACGAAAACTGTTTGCTTTCTGAAGTTAGGGGAAACTGTTGAACCTTGGACATAGTTTTACTTCGGACAATTGGCAATATTTCTACCTTGCCAGGGTAATTAAAATATTTTATTTACTTTATTTGTAACTTTATTTGATAACAAATAAAATCAACTATCAACGAAACTTGAGGGCCGGTAGTATCTCGAGAAAAATAATTAAATATGAATCGTGTCATGAAAAGTTGGAATTTAGAACTTTACATCAAGGCTGATCATTTCATGTTTTGCTACCAGACAAAAAACTTTTATATATTAGGTTAATCTCAAGATAATTAGCTACTCGATGGTAGAGTAGGTTCAGCCTAATCTTAATTGGAAGTGCTAATACGAAGCTTACTTGTCCAAAAAGTTATTTTGTTGTACCTCGGCCACCAAGAATATGTTGTACCTTGGCCCCTACCTAACTTGTACCTACTGCATATTTTTTTTTAACTAAATGTTTTATATTTACTGTATATCTAATTCTTGGTTACCTGCGTTTTAAGTTATCAAGTAATCAATCTTAAAAAAAGTTCGAAAATTGTTTTAGGCAAAAATAAAATATGACAATTGCCGATTAATTTTTCTAAGATAATTTGTACTAGAAAACTTTATTAAATGGCATAAATATGCTAAAAATAGATATAATTTTATAAATAATATCTGATAATTTTATAAATATAATATTTTTAATAAAAAAATATCACGTATACAACGGGATATGTCCAAGGAACATCAGGGGTGTTGTTCCTTGGACACTTTTCCCTTTTTTTTTCGTCGACTTAGCCTATCAAAATAGACATACCAATCCTTTTATTTCGTATTATATTCGATAGTTTATTAATCTATCTTATGGTATTCGGATAAATAACAGTTCTGCGGTTATTCATTAATTTTCTGAAAATCATAAAAGAAAAAACTGACCGAGGTAGAACAGGTTCCCCTAATATTTAGGCACACAGATATTAAGTTCAGAAATACTAGAGTTCTTGCAGACATTCCTTTATACCTAAATGATATATATATACATAAAGTATAATAATATGAAAAAATAATAACATTTTAAAAGACTTTGTATTAATCTTATAAACAATGCAGAAAGTACACAAATTTCCTACTACAACATAGAAAGGGATTTTAAAGTCCCTAAATTAATTTAAAAAAAATGGAGGTGTGAATGGTCTCCATCCACATCTAAGAAAATACTAACAGGATTTGGCGACGAAAAGAAAATCTCTCTGAACTTCAAAAGAAATTGTCACTACATCACTACATAGAATAAAGCAAAGTCGCTTTCTCTGTCCCTATATCCCTATGTATGCTTAAATCTTTAAAACTACGCAACGGATTTTGATGCGGTTTATTTTAATAGATAGAGTGATTCAAGAGGAAGGTTTATATGTATAATAATAACCCGTACGAAGCCGGGGCGGGTCGCTAGTATATGATATAAATATTTCGCGTCAGAAGATTTTTGAGACAGTGTACCCGTATTTACATAGTTCAGTATTTCCTTGCACCACTGCAAGGAAATACTACCTACATCAATAAATTAGGGGAAGGTATTAAAAATACAGATAGTTACGGGATATTTACCTTTATTAACCCTTAACCACCTACGTGCGGTCTCACAGACCATGGATTATTCAAAGTTGTCAATAACTGAACGCGAGTACATCGCACATGGGTCTGTGACCTTGTACCTTTGCCCGGTCCCCCCGTAGTACCGGCCATGCCGTCGACTCGTTTGGACGTGTGTTCATTTGGATTTGGTGAGTAAAAAAATAGCATCGGCGGTCGGTGAGACCGCATGTAGGTAGTTACGATATTTTTTAATAGTCTCCGAGACCGCACGTAGGTGGTTGTGTTACTTTTAATGTCATAATAATCTACTATAGTTTGATAGGTTTCTTGTTTTTTTTTCTAGTAAACATGTTTCTTAGTGATGTAATAATTGAAAGGTGGCTAGAAGAAGTCTCGTCTGGCAAAGATGACCTGTTGGATGAAGAGTGTAGTGACTTAGAACCAGAACGTGCAAATAATCAGCGTCTTCCGCAGGAATAGAAAATTACTCTGAGCCAAATCCTCAAAAAAAGACCAGTTTGCCAGTACTATCGGGTCCCAGCAATACTGAAGAGCAGTTAACAGTCAAAAAAACGTGCTTCACTTGTGACCCCAAGAAGAACAGTACATCTGTATCGAATGTAAAAATCCGATTTGCATTGAATGTTCTAATAAGTTGTGTATTGACTGCCGACAAAAATGATTATTTTAAAGACCTTAAAGCCTTTAAGCCTTAAAGCTTTTATAAAAGTAGCCTATATCTAACCAAAGTAGAAAGTCTAATAGCCTTGTTGATTGCTCAATTTTAATATTTTATAATGAAAAGCTTTATATAACATTCCTCAAAGTTAAGATCTCATGTCCTGAAGGATACCTAGTTTTGTCATTAAAAATTTAACAAGTTCCTATGTATGTTAAGTTTGAAAGATATGATGTTGATTATTTTTGTATTAGTGTTGGCTAATAAATACCTTAAGCTATGGAAAGAGTACTTATTATATTAAAACACCCTTTAGTTACCTCAAAGTAAATAAATCAGGTCCCATAACAAGTAGCGGTCTCCATGACCGCAAGTAGGTGGTTGTGCGATACAAATAGGACGTAGGTAGTTAAGGGTTAATTTACATCAGGTATTCATTTTAATTAGAAAACTCCCGTGAGTATCGGACATATTAAAATTCTCATAGCGGGTTACTCACGTCAATAAAGTCGAAAATATAATAAAACATGTCAAGCTATTTTCGACTTTATGACGTGAGTAACCCGCTATGAGAATTTCAGGAATTCATATTATTAAGGTTGAAGAGAAAATACGAGTAATTCATTGTTATCAGGAGTTTCAAAATAATGAATAACCATGCCTGTTTAATGTCGATGATATAATAATAAATCATAAATAATAAATCGATTTAGTGCTAATAAATTTAGTACATAATTATGTATCTAATTAATCAAAAACATTTATTAATTAACTTAAATTAACTTACAACTTACATTTGAGTAGGCAACTTACAGTATTAGGGATCTTTACAGTATTTCAAGCCCGAAACTAAAGCGACGTCTTAGAAACAATGCTCCCTTAATTTAAAATAAGCGGTTCTTTCTCGAAGAATTCAGGACACGTACTGTTTTTTTCATTATTTACGCCATGAACAGCAAAGGCCGTGAAAAGGATCTTGTTTCGCCCTTCGCTCATTTATCATCAGAAAAAGTTCAAAGTATTTGTGTTTATTCTTTTTGTCGGTAGGTTATTTCAGCCTTGTTAGTTTTCTTGTTATTTAGTTAAACAAATAAGTTATTTTGGGGTAGCTATTTGACTATAGTAATAGGTCTACATTTACAGGAAAGAATAGGACAAAACTTTTGATTGAAATAAGTTTATAGAAGAGATTTTGAAATACAATAATTCAATTAGAATTGTGTTAAATTTCTTTATATGCGTGATTATGTATCTAGGAGATATTATCATAAGCTTTTCATAATTATTGGCAATGTAATTTTGAAATTAAATACAATACCTAATATTGCAAGTTATTTTAGTTTTCTTTGCCGGTGACATACATATCAGTACATTCTTAATAAAATGGTACTTGGGCTACACGAAAATATATGAAAACCCGGAAATAAGCGTTTTCTAAGAGACAAGTGTGCGTACCAAGATTTGTTTTCAATTGTGACTGCGGCATTCGAAAGTATGTCCGTCTCACTCTTACCACTACTCTGGCAGGAGCGAGACGGATAATACTGTCGAATGCCGCAGTCGCAATGCACATAGACCAAACTAAATCAAATATCAAATCAAATAAATTTCCGAAAACATTTTTATTAAAATCGATAGAGTCGTTTCCGATATATTCTAAATAAATATACTGTTATGTATTAGTCATATTACCCTGGCCCATACAATGACTAGGTATTAATACTTAGGTATAATAGTAGTTTATGTGATCGTCTTAATGAAAGGCATTGAAACTGGAGTGTGGGTTTATGAAACCAGACGGCAGCCGAGTTTCATAATAACATCATTACATCACACGAGTGTTTTAATGTCTAATTATTTACAATTACATATACCTACTGATTTATATACACACATATCATGAGCTCTTCATGATAAGTTCAAACCGCATAAACATCGACCGCCATTACGACTTTTATGAAATGCATGAAAACTTTTCTTCCATTTATATTTTTAAAATTCAGAGACACCCTAGAGTTGGCCTCAATTTTCATATCGTTCGTTTGCGATTGACGCTTGAACGAGACGTCATCTCGACTTATATTATAATAGAGGACAAATCAAATTACGTTGTTGTTACTTATTTAAAACTTTACATTAAGGATGATCATTTCATGTTTTGCTACTAGACAATAAAACTTTTTTATAATTTGTTAATGTCAATGTTATATTATATATAGGATTATATAGGATCGTTTCAGCCTAATCTTAATTGGAAGCGCTAATACGAAGCTTACTTGTCCAAAAAATTACTTTGGTGTACCTCGGACACCATGAATACGTTGTACCTTGGCCCCTACCTTACTACTTTTGTAAATATTTTTTTTAACTGAAGGTTTACTGTATTATCTATCGGTTACAAGTGTTGTAAGTTACCAAGTAATCAATGTTAGGAAAACTTAGGTAAATTGTTTTAGGCAAAAATAAAATATGACAATTGCTAAGTATTTTTTCTAAGATAATTTGTACTAGAAAACTCTGTTAAATGGCACAAATATGCTAAAAATAGCTACGATAAAAAAAATATCTACTATTTTTATAAAGATAATATAATTAATAAAAAAAAACCAAGTCCTTTTCCCCTTTTTTTTCGTTGACGTATCCTATAAAAATAAACATACCAATCGTTCAATTTCGTATTGTTTTAGATAGTGCATTAATGTATCTTATGATATTCGGATAAAAAACAGTTTTGTAGCCTTTCATTTATTTTCTAAAAATCATAAAAGAAAAAACTGTCCGATGTAGAACAGGTTCGCCTACTATTAAGCCACCTATCCGTGTACAGTAAACTCCAGCTCTGGACCACATGAAGTTAAATTAAATGACTTTATAAATGTAGACAAGCTTCAAATTGAAGCTGAGTTTGATTACAAACTTTTGACGTTGCGTTGCGAATAACTTCAATCAATTCCGGGAAGTTATCTTTTGACTGAAGTTGATCGGACCTAATTCGAAGATATTAAGACTCTAATGATTCGAAAGTTTTGTATGCTGCCAATCAGTACCGTTTCAGGAGTTGTGAATAAAGTATCGTTTCAGGAGTTGTATAATAAAACAGGGTGCTTTGGTACATATGCGGAGACAGGCACTTTTTTTCATATCATATCTGATGCTCTGAAAGTGAGTAGAAACCTATGCAGTGGGTGGGAAATGATGCGTTTCTGCTCTAGGGCGTTTTATTTTCCAAATACTTTATTTCTTAAGTTTTACTCATTGCAATCAAAATTGATAAAACATGGATGCATTATATGATTCCCAGTCTGAAATTTATTTTCCGAATTCATAATTCATAAATGTCAACATTAAAATTAATTTTTAAAATAAAATAATTCCCGAACCTTACAGCCAATAAGAATAAATAAATTTAATTTTCCCCTCACTAGCTCAAAAAGCGCTGTTTTGTCCTTTAAAACTAGCGTGGAAAAACGCATTTTATCCACATGTGGGGCAAAGTAATCTAATTCCTATCACTTACCACCAGTCCAATATAAGTGAGTCCTATATGCCCATAGTAAATATGCGCAATCGGAGGTCACACCGTAAATTGGTCATGTGATCATGTCTTATCCCGCACTTGGTAAGCTGTTGGCAATATCTAAGTATCAAGAGCGTACCTACTCTATGACAAATTTTGAAATTGATTTTTGATGGTTTCTTCAAGATAACTTACATGTGGATAAGATTTATAATCGTATGTAGTTTGTATTTTCTTCGCAATAGTGAGGGGAAAAATGTTGTATTACACTCGGCGGCAAAGTTTCTTCAACTCTCGTGCCTTGAGACCCTCGTAAAGCTCAAGATTCCAGTTATTGAACCACTCGCTACGCTCGTGGCTCAATTTTGGAATCTTTCGCTTGCTCGGGTCTCAATATAAGCCCGAGAGTTAAACAACAACTTTGCCCCCTTGTATAATAAATAACTATTTTCACACTTTGAAGTCGATTATATTTTGTTAAAAAGTATTTTTTTTTTGATACACGTGCTAAGATGTAATTTTCTCTTGTCCGCCCTTGTATCGTAATGTACTAATGTATAAGCCTCGCAATATGACAGAGGTTTTGTTCCTGGCCTGCACGTTGTTAATGCATTTCATAATCCATTTTTCTCAATTCTTAATGCAATACGAAGCAATATATAGGTATGACTAAATAAATACGTATCTAATAATTATCAATGTGAGCGTCCTGGACTGAAGGTGACTTGACAACAAAGCCCCGCGCGCTGTTTACCCTCGATGGGATCACGTTTCCTAACAAGCAAACCCCTTTAATGGATGGTTTGATGCGACGTCTTGACGCGAATATTATGTCCAATGCCCGTGTATTTGTCTCCATGCTCAACAAAAATGCTTATAGTTTTGTTATGTCCGACTGTCTGTCAGTTATCTTAAAAAAAGGAATGCAGTTCAAGAGGAATCTGCAGCTACGCCTATGTGAATTGTGCGTTCACTTTGCTTCTGTTATTTTGTGTAAACCATACGACTAAACAAAATAAAACGTCGTATTGCTATCTTGCGTTTTTATCTTTGATATTTGCTAGTTTAATAATTACAATGTAAAGGCATTGTAAATACCTATTTCTATTAAGACGTAATTATTTGATGTGTGGGTCGTGCATGATATGCGCATGATACGTTTACCTCAAAGTAAGCCGTAATTCATAAAGTGGTAAAATAAGATCCTGACGGAAATGGGGACGACTTTTTGGCAGTACTTAACTAATGGAAAACGTTGCCTGAAAATTGCCCCGGAGAACACAAAATATCAGCTCATGGTTGCAAAGAAACTTTGGGAAGTATAAACATACAAATTCATCATTATGCATCCTCTCTGCCCCAACGACTTTTTACTGAATTATTCTAACATAATAAATATCTTATATTCATAAACTAATTAATCTGTTATGTTGATCTGTATTTGTGATTAGTTTAATCTGGTTTGATAAGAGAATCCGGAGTGGATACACAATTTTTGAACTCTGAGATCATGTTTGACAATATTGTCCTATTTTAACGATTTTTTTTTTCTAGCCTATAAGTAATAGCAGTAGTGTCCTGCTAGACAAAGGTTCTCCCTTTGAACTCCAAAACTCCCTGTGTCGAGGCACATCAAACGAGTTGTTGAGAAAAGCTTACTTTCTATTTTATCGTTAACGTGTAAAAAACGTGTACATATTATTATAACTGCGGCACCTAACTAATTAATAGCATTTGTCATAATATTTGGGGCAGCTGCGGCCGTTGCGCTCCATGAGCGATGCGTGCTGCGACAACTGAATAGAGGCAACGATAATACGAGTACTTACATTATTTTGGCTAATAACGGCATGGCACATTTTTGACAATTGGGTTTAAATTACAAGTAGGTACGAATTTTATTTTTTAAACCAAATGGAAATAAGTGAGTGGGCATGATTTGTAAAGCACGTCGTATTGAGTAGGTATTATAACGAAATCGTAACGGCGTCGTCGGTCGGTCATTTATTAGTCGTTTGAAAATCAATGTCAGAAATTAAAATTTTATAAAATAGAATATTATTATGCTTAAGGGTAAAATAAAACGGACGGACGGACGTATCTTCTATCGAAACTGACAGATCGTTCCGTTCCGCCCTGTCCCGTCCCGTTGTAGTGTGAGTCATCTTTTATACCCAGGTGTGGAACAAATATTCGTTTTTTCTCATTTTCTCGGAGCTGTAGGTATTAAAAACGTCTTTTCATAGGTCCACGCACGGAAACGTCATTCTTCAGTCGGTCGTCTCGAGTCTTGGCACTCGCCTACAGCCTGCAGCAAGTAATATTTAACATACTTTTGCCTTTGCATAAATATATGATATTATCTGTATTTTGACACGATTCTATAAATATGTATTATTTAAATTAAAAAAAAAACAATACACAGCTGTTAGGTACTATTTCAGTAAGCTACAAAATAACAATTTAACTCGTCAGTTACGTAGTTCAACAAATTCACAAATGAAATAAAGCTAAACTGTTGTTAAGACAATATCGAGGGAATCGATACGTAGCTTTAATTTTGCCTATTCACTCCGCGCCAGCAGACGTACGAACTGGGCGTTTATTGTTTTCCGCGCCCGGCTTTCTTGCCTACGAAGCATTTCCTCTCGAATCACGGCAAACCCGATAAACGAATATTTATGGAAATGTGACAGCAGCACGACCATTACAGACCGTATAACTCGGTTTGCTATTTCATACAATCAGTATAACATGCTTTATTCTGTGGTAATGTTCTTTTGAATGCCTTTGTGACGTAATAAGTACCTAATCGTATTGAGGCTTGAAGAATATATGGACGCATAGAAGAAGATCAAATATGACATTTCTGTGACGATTACTGGCCTCCTAGCCTAGTCGGTAGTGACCCTGCCTACGAAGCAGGTGGTCCCGGGTTTGATCGCGGTAATGGCATTTATTTGTGTGTTCATCACGAATATTTGTTGTTAAAGTAACTATCGATGTTTTCAATGTATTTTTTTTGTTTGAGGACTTTACTGGGTATTAAACTTTAACGCAATATTTATCTGCACTATATTTAATATTTTACTATTATTTCACAGATTATTTCAATTGTTTCATGCAACTCGTGTACTTATACAACTTATCACCACTCGTATCACGCGAAAAAGAGGAAACTCGCATTCCTCTTTTCCGCCCTTGTATTGTAATGTACTATTATGCTGTGATCATGGTGTCATCAAATGTTTCGTCTTTGTAACATTTGTGCTAAGTTATTTGTCTCTCTCTAAGGGATGGTTCTCTTGTAAGTAATTGTAAGCTGTAAAGTTGTATTAGCTTGAAAGCAACTCACACCAAAAACAAGTGTTGTGTTCGCAGAGACAAGATACTCACTCTGCAAAAGGCGACGATATAAGTTGCCGCATTTCGTGCCTGAAATTTTACTTTTACACATAAACACTAATAAGCATTTAAGTTTTTAGTTCAATGTAAGGACTACTCATGTAAAACATAACACTTTTACATTGATTATGGTTAAAAATTCGGTAATATATGTATAAATATTCTCAATATGCAAATATTCTTTGTTATTTTGACGCTAACAACTTGTATGTTTCATAATACCATTTTTTTCTTTAATATGTCGCCCTGTATTCTAAATTCATTAAACATACGAACACCTGTGCTGCCGACTATTTGAAGCCCTTCATTGGTTACTTTAGCATAATTACGGAAAATTCATCAAAGTTCCCCTATTAATTTCACACACCATTAAATATCGGGATCGTTAACGGCTTCACTACGCGCCCTCTGGAATTAACCTAAAACTTGGCTCATGTTACCAGGTACGCTTTTTATAAAACCGATGTCAATATATTTTCAACTAGCGGGTTTTTTATATGTTCACAATAAAAAACATTCGTAAAATGTGACTTAACTTACTCTTTGTCGCTAAACAATATTGACTTTCAAGGTGTTTCAAGTCAGCTTTGGAATAAATTTACAAATTGCTCGACACTGTGCCAGTGTTCGTCATCACAGTTTAAATTGCCATTAATAAGATAAGATCACCCGCAACCGCATTGAAACGACGAAAAATGTGTCTTTGATGCTTCATATCCCAAATTCAAAATAAATAGCTTATTATCAAGTTATTAAGTAATATATTTTTAGGGCGGCCTAACATTTATTAGGACTATCAGTTAATATTTCAAAGTCCCAATATTTGTCATACCGTTTTGTACTGAGATGACATCTATTGGGACTGCCAGCATTAGCACCTGAAATTTACTTGTACAATCGGAATGACTAAGAAATTTTCAAGTTTTGAGGAATTTCGATATTGTGACCATGTCAAACAAATACAAGTAAAATACTCTTCTCCCAAAACACATGACAATATTTGATGTAGATGTATAAATTAGCATATATCGTGATTTAAATAAATGTTTTCGTATGATATGTCGAGCAGTCGGACGTTTACCTTACATTACAATCCGTTTGTAGTGACTCCGCTTATATTGATTATTATACGAGTAGGTATTGCTTGCATGACATGATTACAGTACGAAGTTTGGTTTTCATATAAAATTAATTTTCATTTCCCATGCTCTGAAAGTGGGTTGTTGTTTATCTATGAAGCGGGTGGAAAACGATGCATCGCGGCCCTAGGGTCGCAAACGAATATATTCCTCTTGGTTTTCGACTTGTAAGCACCAAGCAAAACAAAGTGTCAACAATATTCTTATTTACTAACGCCAGAAACAAATCCACGGGTACTCTCGGGTCTCGGGTTTCTCTCTCAAATTATTGGAATTTATTGTAGCAATTATCATAATAATACGTAAAAATGTGAATTCGTTAAATTATTTTAATTTTTCAGATCAAATGTAAATGTCTCATTGTTTCTATATATCGGTGACAAGAAGGAACAAACCTACATTTTATTTATTTATTTAATATGTGTCGGTAGGCAATGGCAAAAAGTTATACAGCCACACATTAATTCTTACTTTTCTATGCAAAATACAAAATATTAGTCATACACAATTAAAATAACCTAACGTTTAGAAAAACCACGTTTTCGTTTTGTCATACGGAAAAAGCCGATTTCTGCCCAAGTGTAGGCATAAAATGATGTACCTAACACGTGAGGTAATAAATAAAGCCCTTGATCGCATATTTACGTCCCTCGCTTGCAGCTCGGGTTGCAAACATCTGCAATCTCGGCCTTTCTTTGTTTTACCGCACTAGTTAGGTAATGTACTATTATGATACATGTGTGGAAAGTAAGCTTTCCCCAACGAGGGTCGATGATCTTAAAAATAAACAATAATTGTTAAAATAACTATGGAAATTCCTTCCCACACAGTGTGCAGCAAAATTGGCATTGACTCAGACTATTCTGTTATTTTACATAGGTAATATAAACGGCACCATAAATTTCAGACATGCGTGATATGTCTTCAAACAACCGCGAGAATGACTGGCTTTTTGGCCCCATTGCGTATATTTAATGCGGGTATATAATAGATCACAATGCCTAGGTGGCACATGCGACTAAACGAAATGGCTTTTGAACGAAACGTGTCTAAAATTAACCATGCGCCGAGTGACCCTGAGCATAATGCTATTCGCGTGACCCCATTATCCCATTAATTAGGTGGTTGATGCCACCGTTCCGCCACGCCGTAGCATTTGCTTAGTCAGAGTTGACTTACTTAATACCTACAACGTTTTCAGAAAGTGATATTTCAGATTTTTATCATCTAAAATTAAGGCTAGGCTAGAAGGCGTCACTAAAGTGGCAGGTCTCAGGGTTCAGTAATGGAAGCGCCATCTTTTAAATATAAATTAAATAAAAAATAAAAATTTGAAAACCAAATGAACCATTTTCAGTAAACTGTTAGCGTCGAACAAAAGTGATAGAACTGAGATATGCGCCGGTGACGCTAGCTCGCAATAATCTGAAAAACATTTTTTATTTCAGAGTAACGCAATTTTGTATTATCATTGTCTGGGTTTGTCTTCTTGCTTAATTCATTCATGGTTTTGCGTCATATTATTTTGAAAGCTTTAAACATCAGCTCTCAGCCTAGTATTTCTAATTATTTCGATACATGCATAACCATAAATGTTTTAATTACACATTAAATATTAGCAACGTTATGTAATGTAAATAAATACAGCAATATACCTACACGAAGCTCATTGTTTGTTGTGGGGGGACATTACTGTCTTTGCACTGGTTCCTCCGGGACACTATTATGAACCAGACGGTGCTAGTTCCGTTGTTCCCATCGCCTACCCAAAAGTTATTAATCGTATGGGGAAATCCAGAATAACCACGACTTTGAGGGTGACCCCTTTATTCTTCTTCCTACCGTTTTCTCGACTTATACGACGGTTCAGGGAGCCTGGGGCCCGCTTTGGCAAATATTCCTAAGATTTGGCGTAGGCGGCTTACTTTTAAGAAGTAGAGGGACATCACTGTTGGTCACGATCCTGTCAGCGACCGAGAAGAGAAGGTTTAAGAAAGCGACTACTATCTGGCTTTCTAATCTAGAAGGTAAACTAGGCGTTATTGGGATTAGTCCGGTTTTCTCCTTGAGGCTATCACCGTCGCCCACAAAATAAATTCACTGTTTTGCTTTAAGATTAAATGAAATGAAAATTGCTTCATTTGAAACAACAAAATACAATCTTACAACTAAATAATACCTACGTTTTTTTCCCAAAAAATATGCTACGTAGCAGATTACTGTGTGACAGATTCCACTGAAAATCAGCTTTGTTGCACTTAACAACGCTGATTTTTAATAAACCCTGTGAAGATTGTCTGGTAGAGTCCTTTTGTACAGTGGCCATCAGTAATATCGGAACGCCAAATGTTTTCAAAAATATCTCAACGGGCACTTAACGCCTTGACAATAGAGTCGAACCCTTTTATGCAATGATAGTTAAATACTTCAATAATATGAACCAAACAATGTTAGTGATCGAGGATTAATTAAGACTGGTTTTCTTGTGACGATAGCAGGTGCATGCTTGCAATAGGAATAATGGACCAGGTGGGTAGCGTGTAATGTTCCTTTGTTAGTGTCACATATTTAATTACGCAGGCTTGTAACTTAACATCAGTTTCAGCTAACTACAGAAGTCACACACATTATTATATTTTCGAACACACTTATTCGTAACGTGGTTCTTATTATACCGCTTTTAGGCTCATAATCATTGAACTAGTTCGGTAATGAGATACCTCATCAAATTTCACTTTATACGGAATTAGACTAAGTTTCACGAACACAGGCAAAACATTGAAATTTTGTCGGGTTACAAAGTTTTAGCCACATGATAACTTATGCGTTAAAAGCAATATAATCTATGTATTTAGATGAATACATTCATTAAAACCATCTGATTTATTAAAAATATGTTAATCTTTGTTAACTTATACATAATTTACACTAATTAGTTATTTAAACATAAATTATTTATTTTGGCTGTTTGACTTTAAGAGAAAAACTAAAACAATGTTTTTAGGCTTTTCTGGAAATAAATGCAACTTGAACACAAAACGCGAGTGTTACCCTCAAAATATAGTTGCAGTAGTGATAAATATAATATTAACAAGGTAATTATTTGTGAGACGGTCGGGTCTCGGGTGGATGTATTAGTTGAAAATGTAAAGTATTGTCATTAACCGACGTAGAAAAGGCTTCGCAAACAGCTTCAAAAATATATAATATAATAATATATATTCAAAAGTATTATAAAGGTCAGTCAAAGTCATATGCCAATAATATGTACCTAAGTATTCTGACATGATTCTGACAATTAAATAACCTATACGAATAGAATTTATTTTTTTACTCACAAGTATATTGAACAATGTTGTATGAAACGCGTGTGCATGATCATTATATACATCTGCTTCCTTATTGCGCACTCGCTTTCAGCTTGCGCGCATACTATCGCCTCGTGTATAATGACCACACTTGTATCAGAATATACTAATAACTACTTGTGATAATTCTAAAATAATTAAGACTCTTAAAAAAAGCAATATTTTTAATTGCGAGGTTTGCGAAGTTCGATTAGATTATATTACTCGACAAGGCGAATTACCAATTTTTCTTTTAATTATTATACCTAAAGTAAAGTAAAGTAAAAGTTGTTTATTTGCCAAAAATTATACAAGTTTAGTTTTACCTATGACCACCACACTAGGCTAGGCCTGTCTCGTGGGGTCAGTTACATCGTATACCAATTTATAAATTATCTGTTACCTACGCTGAAGTTTAGGATTTATTAATTATAACAAGAAATTTTAAAAACAAAAGAAAAATATAAAACAAAGATATGTGAAATTTTGAGTGATTTAAACACAATTCAGTTTCATTCTAAAGTTATGGACAAGATGTATAATTATTGTAGTCAGCAGTTTACAGCGTGTTTATTAGTGTGTAACGGTGGGTATATTGTGTACGTGTGTGTAGATATAAAATTACTTAGAATTGAAGCCTAGTTCACTATATTTGTTAGATATTTATACAGGCTGTTCTTGAGCATTTGCTTCAACTTCGACATGTGGCTTGGTATATAATTAAGGAAACAGAATGGCATAGTTAGTTTTATTAAATTCGTTTTTTTTTTCTCATACAAAATGCTGCCTACCTACTATTAATTTTGCTTGTAATATATATTATGTCTTTACTAAGTATAAATTATCTATTCTATTTTAAATACAGGAATATAGTTATAATAAGGTCAGTACTAGGAGTATATGCAGTTAAAGACTTTAATTTGTGACCTACCTAAGGTTGAGAGTCCTGTCAAACAGTACTGAAAGTCAAAGGAAATGATTGCGAAATGGGTCAAAGTTAAAGACTGCGACTGCGATAAAGTATGTAAATATAAAATAATTCCCGCAGCGGTATGGTCTGGATTGTTATAGTTCGGCTGATGTGTTTAGTGTTATTTGGATTTACACCTTGTATGTAAATGTATGCAGAACATAGTAATGTAGTAAAATAATAATGTAGAATGCAGAAGATAGTAATGTAGTAAATGTCCCTACAAAAAACCATGAAACCATTGCTTAAAAATGTATACAAGTTACCTACTTAACTACTGTGTCTATTTAAAAAGTTTTATTAATTTCTTGCTGGGGATTTCCATTCCGCACGTCATATCGACTAATGAAACTGAGTGTTTTGCTCGTTTAAACTTTTACTTATTATCTTTCACTTACAACGGGAAACGGTTTGTCTGACAGTTTCCAAATAAAACATTATCGATTGTTGCCGGGAGAAGGGAAGGAGCATTCGTATGACTATTCGCACATTACGTGATAATAGACATGTCGATAAACGTCAGCCTATACAAAAACTTGTACCTACAATTGTGTAAGTTTTTTGGGAGAGGGGGGACATTGTATTGAAAGCCGTGTCCAGTTATCTATGGCCTAAGTGCTTGCGTTATGATTGATGCTTAATCGAGATAATGGATCGGCTCCGGTACCGAATATTGAAACATTTGGAACGCTACTGATGGATGCACTAATTTGAGCAAATGATACTATTGATTTCCACTGATCGTAGATTTTCTAGTATTTTTGGTGTAACTCAACTAGAGTTAGGAATCTAGGAGGTAAATTCAGTTGAAACGAGTAATAACATGTTATACCTAACACAAACAAGAATCTTAGCGGACCATCTCCTTTTAATCGACTTATGCCTACCATATCCCTTAATTCAACTACAGTGCACCAAAAATGCAAAAGAAATATACAATCACTGTTGATTTCACACGCCTGAAGGAAGTAGTTTGATAAAAGGATTAGTTTATGTAGGTATTCACAATATTTCGTATTTATTAATTTTGTTTCACTACAAGCGTTTTTGCATGCGAAAGTAATAAATAATTATTTGCACACCTATAATTGTGACAAAATTTCACATTTACTACTTTAGTACGATTTTCTTCGCATCAAAGCTAAACCTATTTATAATTTAAAACTAATCCTCATAAAGCATACTCCACACGCTGTATGAAATTTAGACAGCCGCTAAATTATTTACTCTGCATTCGGCTCCATGAACATGCTGCATGTAGGCTGTTATTATATAAAATAGCCGTATCTTCGCATCTGAAACGCGAGGCGTGCAAATTTCCTGTCTGCCATAATGGGCTCCTACCTTAATTCATGAGCTTGCTGGCGACGAAACCGCGAAGCGCGTGACATAATGAATATTACTTTAGGCGAAAAGCCTGCTTTTAAACCCATCTTGTCAGAAAAGCAGTATTTACTAAACATGTGAATCATACATATATTTCAACAGTAGATTTCAATACAAATTAGTAGGAAAAGCAACGGTTAACCGTTATTGTATGAAAAACCGGCCAAGTGCTACTCGGACTCACGCTCCGAGGGTTCTGTACAAACTTTATGTTGCAGCTGCACCTAGAAGTAGAAATTTGACGTCAGTCCTAAATATGTATCGAAAGATTGGGGTCACTCGTTTGCACGGCATGGAGTTAGTATGTGTGTTTGGTTTTCCGAGATATTTTTTTATTACGTAAACGACGGATTATATAAATGTGAAGAAAAAAAACAATCTAATGAGGTTAAATTTAAAATCTAGTTTAGAATCTTAATAGCAGCTCAAATCACGTGGAGCTCTCTACATCAACAATCAACCAGGATAGCACAAGGAGCTTACCAAATATTTCTCAGTTAGACGACTCGGAGATGGTAGCTCTTAAAGATAAACTAGACAATACCACCTGACTATCTACCGATATACCAAACTATCTAGTGCTCACGTTGAAATAGAATGATTAAATATAGAAAATGTGACTGTGATTTATAAAAAAAAATAAGATTTTTAAAAGAAACAAAATATATACAATAAATTACTTTATGAAGATACGCCTAAAAAGCGTACACCTGAGCGCCACCTTAAACTAAAAACTGGTTGTGAAACTGAAAAAATTAAAGTAAATTTTCTAGAAAGTACACATTGAAAAAGAAAATATTATTCTTACAGAAAAAGATACGATTAAACGGGCTAAACAGGGATTAAAGGATAAAGCAGATATAACACTGTCCCATATAAAGCGGTCGGTAATGACATTACAGAAAACGGTAAAGGGCTGGTAGACAAATTGCCATCTAGTGCAAATCTGATTCCACCTGCTATTAAAAATATTTTAGAGGTTTCCCCAAAAAAGCATCATGCCCACAAGCCGCAGCTTTTGTTACTATCGGAGTCACGTGGGGCGGACTTGTTCCTGCCGTTATCAAGTATAAAAAGAGGTTATTACGATGCAACAGCGGACATAATTACAAATGGAACTACAGTACGAGTCCTTCTAAACTTTAAATAAAAAATAGTAAATCTAATTATGTAGGTAATAATATTGTGTGGCTCGACTACAATGTATCGCCTATATATATATATATATATATATATATCTATTACACTTTTAAATGAAGCTATTCAATCAGCATCACATATCAATATTGTTATAATGTAATATTCCGTATAGTGTATAAATGAATGTTCGAGTGATTATAGAGTCTTACCAGCGAGTCGTTGCACTAAAAAAGCGGCAAATTCAAAAAATCTTTAGATGGTAACACAAAGTATACTGCGATAAAACCGATTTGATACTTGGTATTAAAATGTACTTAAACAATATTTTTTTTTACTAAGTTAAAGGCAATAGAGAATATTCATTCAAATAGAGCTCGATATCATTCAACCTTGTGGTAACGAGTGCTGTAAAAGGTTCGAAACGTTAGGGGATCCGTTTTCAAGTGTTTCATTTTAATTAGAGTGATTATCTGGGGGTTCAACCGCCAAATTTTTGTGATTCGATAGGCAAAAATGATGCCACCAACATTGGACGGTTGAAACGCTCAGATACCCACGCATGACTAGATTTTTTGTCAATTATATACACTATAGTGTTTATATCTCATTTATAGTGTATATAGTGTTTATGGAACTTAGTTCGTAGGTAGTACATGACTGTCATCTAGAGGATAAGGTGGAAACAAGGATAATTTAAGTAATATGAAACATACAAAGAACTATTTAAAAAAATATATTATTTCAAATAACATATTGACAAATCAGCTTCTTATGAGTCATAATCAAAGTCAGATTCCAAAAATTCGATGTCCGACAAGGAATCATCACTTTCATCATCATCACGTACTTCTATAATAAACGGTGCCAATTCTGTGTCAACAATGTTATCCCTTGACTTGTATTTAGTTTCAACATTGATTACATGGTCTGTACATCTCTTCCAGTCTTCTGCGGTTATCGTTGAAAAACATTCCCTGATCAAATTTTCCGTTTCTGAGCCATGTATGTCCAGGTTTCCGCTAGCTACTTTCCGCTTAGCTAAACTCCATATGAGCTCAATGGCATTTTAGTCGCAGTGATATGGAGGCAATTTTACAACCTCATGTCCATTCTGCTTTAGTATTTCTTCTGCTTCAAAAACAGGACTCACTTTGTTTTTCTCAACCAGACACATCAGTTCAGCCGTTTTATAACAATCTTCATATGGGATTCCATTTTCAGTGAGCCATTTCTGTATGTTGGCTTTTAAACTGTATATTGTTGGAGGTTTATTCTTTTGAGTGACATGATAGCTTGCGTTGTCCATTACAATGACACTAGGCTCCGTCAAATTTGGGAATTTCACGTAACCATTTTACAAAATTTTGCACTGTTCATACCATCGTGATAATCTGCTGCTTTCGATTTTGTGCTGAATACAAGTAAAGCATTTGGTACAAAGCCCTTTTCAGATCCAGCATGCACTAATTATGTGTCTTTTACCCTGTGAAATTTTATCTACTATGCCGGAAGTAGAAGGCCCTTGCCATGACTTTTTCGGTCTATAATTTTGGTGCACATAATAATATGTCTCATCAAGGTATACAATAATTTTTCCTTCTTGTCGTTTTTTGTGTATAGTCCTAAGATATCTCTGTCTCCATCCAGATATCTCAAAATTTTCCATGAGAACGGAGCGTTCTTCTTTGTTTCTTTTAAACTCAAATCCATTCTGATGTAATATTTTTCTCAGTGTTTCACGACATCCTGTGAACCCTATAAAATCTTTCAGATCTGCATGTTATGTTGTCAGAGTAGGAACTTGCTTTCTAACACAGTAAAATTCGTTTATTTTATTGCGGATGGCTGATATGTCGAAGCTGTCTAAATTTGACACATTTGTTTGAGGGGGACGTTTTTTCCCTGGAGTATTCCACTCACCTTGATTAATAGAACCCTCTTTTTTAATTGTGCGTAACGTGCTAATGCTGATTCCTGAAAAAAAATAAAGCAATTGAACATGAAGGAAATCAACATGTGCAAATATTATGAACTCTACACTTGCAATTGTAAGTTATGAGTTATTACCTGTCATGGTCGATATTTTAGCCAAATAACCCGATTCCGATTCGTTTTTGCTAACCATATTTTTTTAATTCTCTTGCTCGCATTTCAATAGTTTGTTTGATATTTTCGTCATCCACGCCAGCTATAAACAACATAAAGAATCAAGTGAGTATTAATAGTAACGTTTCTATACTAAATATCTTTGTAAATAAAAAACTATCATATAAATATCAATATTGTTTGGTAGCAGACTTACTGGAGGCCAGAATGATTTTGTCCAACTTTAGTTTTATTTCCATTAATCTCTCATTTTGATCACTTTTAACCTGATTGTAGTTAGAGATCATTGTAAATAACAAACTCCTCACACTGCTTTTGATCGGTTTAGCCATTGTAAGTATGATTTAACACGTGATATCTTCCGTAACAAATGTACTGAGATGATGTTTTAGGTTATGTCCAAAGAGAAGCTGTCAACTTTTTGACATTTGTTTGACACTTTTGACAGATAAAATTGTTGCCATATGAAGAATTCTGTAAAAATGCTTGTGCAACCACTCGCTGGTTAAACCAGGAACGTGTATATAGGGGACGGTCCTATCTCGCTTTTCGCCATACTAAATGAACGAGAGAAAACGGTCCACATGAGACCACTTCCAAGTGGTGCTTTGTCCCACTCGCACATGTTGCCAATGTTAATAAGATACTATTTTGGGAGTGTTTATAACAGTTTACTACCAAAAATAAATATCTTCTTATTTTATTTTAGTAGTATATACAAATAAGGATTTTATTATCTTTTTAGTAAATTGTAAATAATTGTGATTTTTATATTAATAACCCTTTAAATCAAAGATGTGTATAAGAAAAAAAAACATTTCAATAAATATGGTAGACATTAGTAACTTTTTGAATATTAACTGGTATCCCCAACTTTGACTTTTTAAACTTTCAAAATACCAACATAAATGGCGCCGTTTATTATTTATACAAATTATTTTGATAATCAGCTAAAATGGTGAAAACGTGTTGCGTAAAGGATTGTCGGAGCGAAAGCTATCCTGGTTGTGGAATATCGTTTCACAGGTAAGCCAAAATTATACAATTTTATGTACATTTTCCGATAAAATGACAAAACAAGCTCAGTAGGGTGACTATGATGTCGGCACGTTGTGAGTCGATTTTACAGGATTCTTATTAGTTTGGGAAAGTAAGGGTAAATTATTCTGAATATTTATATTCACATGTTTATTGTTTCACTTACTTGTATCACGTAGAAAGATGCTTGCTGAAATATATTTAAGGAGGTAAATTACAGACTCATATTTAAACATAGTATTGTATATAGGTCGTTCCCAATATATAACGTGGCACGATTATTTTCGAGATTATTCGCAGCACAGATCAAATATACTAATTCGCAGGTAAGTATTTGTAATATTTGTATTACGACTCTTCGTATTCCACAAGACCGTATAATAATAATCCAGTCATTGAACTGGAATGGACAGTTTGTATAACATTTTTGATTATTTGGGAAATAATTTATAATAGCCGGTTTTTTTAACGTAACGTAACGGATATATCGGAAATCTAGTATTGTGTTGGCAACAAAATATATTTGTGACGATTAGCATGTAAATGCTAATCGTCACAAATATGTACACATGTTAAGTACAAACGTTTTTCTTGTAAGATTTTTATGGTTTTATGTTTTTTTAGTCGTTTAAAATAGGTCAAGACCAGTTTATACCTACTACAATTTGTTTCTAACGAAATAAAATGACACATTTATCACTCATGCAGTGCCTTACAATTCGTAGACTTAACGGTTTTACGTGAATAAGTTTTCTTGGGTTTCCCTTTTAACAGATAGAAGACAAATAACCGTAAATTAAAAAAATCGAGTGAGTTCAGTTTTTTTACTTTTTACCTACTTCCGGAAGAAAAGTTAGTAGGACTTTAATAAATAAATAATAATAAATAAATATAAATATTGAGAAAATCAGGCTATTATAATTAAATGTCTGTCGAAACCGTATTCTTCCTGGGTTAAGTGTATGAATACTTCTGGCTACCAGATTATGTCTATATATACCTATGGTCCTAGTTATATGATAATGTAATATGGGCCATAGGGTTCCCCTGATTATTGGGACCGACAAATCACACCGTATAATATTGCTTTTCGTTTAGCTAACGTTTAATTTAGTATTTAAAACTCTGATTTCACTATACAATGCAAATAGCTCTCTTCTACTCAAAATGGGCATTAATTACTGTTTGTAAATACTGTCACCCTACCCAAGCTATTTAAGACATTTTAAGATACCTTTTTACTCACCCAAACTACATGACAAAGCTCACATAGCCTCTCGTTCGAGCTTCTCGCCCGAGGCTCTCGGACGAGCGTGTATTTAGTAGGTTGCATTCGCCCGCGTCCGAAACATTCGGCCGAGAGCCCGAGCATGTGGAGGCACCATCCCGAACATACAAGAGCGGTAGAGAGAAGAAGTGGTTCATGGTAGCCCTCCAGGTTAAATGGGTATTACACGTGGCAATAATCGGGTCCCGATTATCAGTCTCGCACCGTGTAGTAGACAAAAGAGAAATTAGCGCATCGAGAGAAGGTAGGAGGGGCAACCTACCGTCGATCATAGGGAACCGATCATTGCCCCATGCGATACCCGTTTTAGACGGACGATAATTAGGTAAAGATCCATGACGATGAGTGGCCCGTCCAGGTGGAACCATAGAGTACGGGGGAAATTGGCCAATAATCGTCTTGGATTTTTACATATTATCGTCCGCCTAACCACTCCCAATATGATGCTCTCTAACGATCTGGAAAGACGATAAAGACGACGATACTAGATCGTGATGAATATCATATAAAAAACAATAACGATACGATACGCCGATGACTTAAAAAAATGTCATTATCGTTAAGTATATATCGTCGATCCAGATCGTTCGCGTAACCGCTCCCAACCTAATATCCCACGTACTTATGACTTATGGTTACCCTAATTAGAAAGAGATGCAACGGTACCGTAGTACTATCTCATGTGGACACACTTTTGCAGTCGCATTGCTCCATCCAGATATGTTCAGGTCCGTGGGTTAAACTCTAATGACTATGTTAAAAAGTCTAGTCAAGCCCTCAATAGAAAGTTAAATAAAGCTGTAACGTGCAATTGCAATATAGTGATTATACGAGCAATGATAATCAACTAAATCGGTGGGGGAAACGAGCGCTTCCTCAATGTATAAATGATGTATGTCAATGAATTGTTCTAACTCGAAAAGTTTTTTTAGATGTGACTGTCATGAGTCAAAAGAGCCAAACCTAGTTAAACCGCAACCAGATGTGACATCTATATCATGTAAAGTTTATCATCAAAATATTAGATGTCTAAGTAATAAGGTCTACCGGCTGGAAGCCATCTTGCAAAGTTTGGATATAACCAACGTAATCTGTGTTACTGAACATTGGAAAGTAGCTGATAATTTAAAAACTATAAAAATCATGAGTTATGATTATGAACTCTCATCATCATATTGCAGAAAGAATAACATTCACGGGGAAGCTTGTATTTATATTCATAATAGTGTAGAGGTGACTGAATTAAAAGTTTTAGCAAGCTTATCAGTAGAAATGGTAATTGGGATTTCTGCAATTGAAATAAATGATTGCAAGCTATTAATAATTTGCTCATATAGATTTGACCCCCCCGTCTGGGGATATGAATATTATCTTTGAGAAATTATCTATTCTATTAAATATAATACATGACCACCCAAAAGTTAAAAATACATTAATTGTTGGAGACTTTAATATAAATTTGTTAAAAGATAGCCATATTAAAAACAAACTGTTGGATTTTATGAATTGTGCAAACCTCAATCTCATAGTCACATGTGCAACTAGTTATACTAGCTCAAGTGCGTCATGTTTGGATCATGACTACTCAGACATTAATGAAATTGATTATGCTCCTGTAAGGAACGGGTTATCTGATCACGATGGGCAGATGATGTCCGTAAGATGCCAGCAAAATTCTGTAATAGCGTCATAATTATTGAGATGAGACGTATCACGCCGTCCAAATCGAACTGTTTTACTGAAAATTTGGACATGTATGACTGGATAAGACATGGATCTCAGCTGAAATAATTGCAAAACAGTATTTATTACATGACATTAAAGATTTGTGTAGCGTATTTCCTAATAACGTATCGCTCTTTACTTAACTTTAAAGAGCAATTTGAAGAACTATATCAAAAAATAATATTAAAGCGTAGTACTTCATCAGAAGATCAGGCTACTTCAGAAATTAAATATGTTAAGCCAGTAATAGGGTGCTTCAAAAAAATTTTTTTTGAAAATACCTTTCTCCACCAGTTTCTTTTTGTTTCACTAGACTTAAAAGGGCGTTGTACAAAAATTTAGAGAAATCGGGTAATGTTTAGGGGTTGCTATGATTTGACAGTACAGAAAAAGTTGTAATTTTTGTAAGGAGCACTTTAATTACACATTTTTATATGAAAATGAACAATCGAACATAAAATAACATTAAACAATACTAGTATGTTACTTAATTATTTACTAACTCCACTCGGATCCTTATCACCAGAACAAATTTTTAGGATGTTAGATTTTGAAGCTACGGGGTATTTCTACCTATGCAGATCGACGACGCGGATAAGGTGCTTCTGTTCTTCGTTTTTTGTGATGCTTAAATTAAATTTCTGGATCAAAGTAATACCTTCTGCACAGTCATTTACAACTTTCATTTGTTGTACCCTTTTCTGCATATCGACAAAAGTTTGATCAGCGTGACATTGCCAGTGTGACGGGTCTTTTACTAAAAATGCTTTAGATTTCTCTCGGCCATTGCTAACAAGCAAATCAAATAGAACCAAAGTTCGCTGTGTGAAAAAGTTTTGTAACAGCAACGGCTCCTTTAAATTAAAGGTTTTCCAATCTGGCCTCTTCAAACCCTTTTTTTAGGCGGTTTCTGATGGTTCTGGACCATAATTCTCTTAGTTTCTGTAGAAATTCTCGGATCAAACAAAGAGAGACCAACCAAATGCTCCGAGAAGTACCGAAGATGGCGGCTAAATGCCTTCACAACACTGGTGCTAATAATTTTGTTTGTATAATTTTTGGCCTGCGTTATGAAGGTTGCCTCATTCAAAGGAGCCTTTCCTGCTATCAGGGCTTAGTTCCAAAATCGCCCATAAATAAGACTCACAAACAGTGACAATTCCGTGAGGGACCGTTTCTCAGCTGCAGTCAGTTTAATTGGTCTTGAAACAAATACATTTATTCAATAGATAGCTTTTGCCATTGATGAAGGGCTCCGGGCGCACGAAACTTAGCTTCAGCAGTTGATTCAGAGCTGCCAAGGAATATACGACACAAGTTTAGTAGTTCGAGGTAGTCATCTTTGGGTTGTTGATTTTTTATGGCATCATTGTAATACGCTTTCATTTTTTGGCGGAGTGTAATAACTAATAAGTTCTGTTGTTGTATACAAATTTTCACTGCTTACTGTAAACTTTTGTTGATTAATTTCAGACCATTGCTTTTGGCAGCCTTTGAATAAGCTTATATTAACGCTTTAAAAACATCTGAGAGGATAACTTACAAGACATGGTGTCTACAAGCAATCCAAACGAGCTCCTTGTCTAGTGTTTTTTCAATTAATGAACATGCACCTAAGTTAAGACTGGTATTAGAAGCTGTCGTATCAAAGCCGAGGCCGCGGACGTGATATCGATTTTTCATAAACTTATACCAGATACCTATATAACATCACAACACAAGTAAACTCAAAATAAAACACTTATTTCACTTACGCAAGTAATAATAAATGAACAAATAACAAAACAGGATAATGAGGGTGTACTTTGTTAAGATTAGGTACTATTGAAATTGGCCGTTGCAGGTACTACACTTTTTTCTGAATTTTATTACTTCCAAATCATAGCAACCTCTAAACGTTGTTCTAGAAAGCTTAATTTTGGTACATATAATTTTGGTTCATAGTCGAATAAGAAAACACTGGTGGAGCGAGAAAAATAAACAAAAATTTTTTTTTCATACATTTGTGAACCGCCCTAGCCAGTAAGCAAAAGCTGTTTGGAGTGTAATACAGTCTGAAACTAGTGCAACAAGCAGGAAAGCTTCTGACCCTGACACACTGCAACATCTAGAATCATATAGTTTAATGGTAGTGGAATGTGCAGTATTGGAGCCATTTTCTATTGGAGAGATTTATCGACTCATAAAACTAATTAAGCCTAAACCTTCAAACAAATGTCTATGAGGTGCCTACTAGATCTTGCGTAAGCTAGCTCCATCTTTCATAGACATTTTATGGTATGGCACGAACTTGTGTTTGAAAAATGGGTCATATCCCGAAGTTTTAAAAAAGGTAAAAATTGTACCTATATATAAAGGAGTAAAAAATAAACAGAAAAACTATCTGCCCATATCGATAATACCAGTATTGTTTATTTTAAATAATCAGTTTTCTAATTTCGCAACGAAGTGTTCTACTAATCCATAAACAGTGTTAATTTATTCTTGTTAAAAAAGACATGGGATTTGTCTTCAGCACCTAAATAAGTATTAGATTTAAATTTCTGTAAATTATGTGACCTCTAACACATCCGTTAACAGCAAGTCGCACCCTTTACCCCTTTCATTTTATCGTCTACAAAATATAAAGATTAATTTTGTGTACATTGAAGACGAGACGGATATTACGTTTCCTGACATTTCCGCCAGGATGTTGGAAAGTGAAGCTAGTAATGTTGTTTGTACAAATAAAATAATCAGCTTTGTAAATAATATTATTAAATCTTTAATATATTTATGTATACCTTGTATATATTTATGTTGCCTGTATTCGGAGCAATAAATTAAATCGTAGGTTAATATCCTCAAACCTAACACATTTTGTTCAACAGCTTTGAAAAATTATGAACTCTGTAGATTTTCACTTTTTCATAAAAACTAAATAGTACTTTCAATGTACGTTAAAATCATCCTAATTGACGTCTCTTGTCATAGTACAAAAATTATAAAATTTGCAGCACTTACATTGCGTCTTCTACCAAACTTTAAAGAAAGTATAATAAAAATCAAAGCACACGTTATTTTTAAAAGTCGCTGAGCAGACGTTGTTCCTACGATTAAATTTATTGCTCCTGTTACAGGCAACACCCGGTATAGAAGTGGTAAATTTATGCTTTACTATACTTTATCTCGTCTCTTATGGGTCTCGCATTTTCTGTATATTGTTTGCTGCATAAATAAATTAAACAAATACATTTGACTAAAATAACATTTATTTTCGAAATATATACAGTAAGTGTAACTTACCTAACTACCTACCTCTACCTACCTTAAATCTAAAATAGGTCCTTGAGGCTCTGTATACGTGTATGCTTTTTTACAGAGATCATCGTGAAGAACGTGTAAATAAAATCATCGGCATTATAGCAGGTACCTATATTTAATGACTCAGTACATACTGGTATACGTAGTTAAAACAGGTTTTTATTATAAATTAAGAGGGATGCCATATACTACAGAAAAGGTAAGGGCGTCTGCTGCGAAAGCAGGAGGTAGCTCGTTCAATTCCAGCCCGGGACACTGTGACTGCACATATTATAGTAGTGTGACTACTTAAAAATGGGACTCAAAACATTTATTAATATTATATTATAACTAATAAATTAATTGATTCGTATTTTATGTGATTGTATACAATGAAACGAATGAAAAATAATATCACACGAGTGTTTTAATGCCTAATTATTTACAATAACATACACTGCTTTATATATACACACACGAGCTCTTTCATGAGCTCTGCATGATGCGTTCAAAGCGCATATATATCGACCGCCATTGCGACTTTCAGGAATAAAAACTTTTCTGACAATCAAGTTTTGACCTTTATATTTTTAAAATTCAGAGACAAACTAGAGTTGGCCCCCATTTTCATATCGTTCGATATCAAAATAACGTGCGACTTGCGTGCGTCAAACTAAACGTCATCTCGACTGATATTAGAATAGAGGTCAAATAAAATTTTCTTGTCTCAGATGTGTTAGAATTTTGAGAACAAAATATCGCAATCGATTATATTATTTAGCTATAAATAATAACATTTTCACAGATAAGAAATTTGTTGTACCAAAAAAGTTTATTATAATGGGGGCCTTTATATGCGATTTTTGAACGTATTATTGAGGGCTAATGATATGTGGGTATATAAAGGTAGTTTTATTTATTCATATTCATTATACTCGTATTTTCTTTAGTTATTTCTTCATCCTAGTTTACAGTTTTACTTTATTTAAGTGTGCAATAAAACTTTGATAAGTTTAAACTTTAGTTTAAAGTTTAAACTTAGTTTAGTATTTAAACTTTAAAATTCTTCCTCCCATACTGATGTATGGGAGGAAGAATTTTAAAGTTTAAATAGCGCTGACGGTTCCATGTTTATATTTACATGAAGTTTTTGTTAGGTGTCGTAGCCTCCCTTTCCTTCATTTAAGTTTTCATCTTTGAATAATTAGTGTTTTTCTAGTAACGGCGTTCCCACTGGTTCGTTAACGAATACGAAAGACTGTTCGTACAAATCTAAATTAATCTCCCAGTTCTCAAGGGAATATCCCCAAAAAGCGATGGTTGCGATTTTATAGCAATTCGGATTAAAGGCTTTGCAATATTTCAAGTTATTTTGAGTTCAGTGGGAGACAGCTTAATGCTAAGTAAAAAGATTTACTTCTGCCATTCTTATCCGCTTTAAATTTAACGCTTTTGTGATAAAACTTACGTTCGTTACCGAATGACTGCCCTGTTTATGAAGAGTTTATATTAAATACTAATTATAATTAAGGAATTTCGTTTACGATCAATTTATAGTAATAACTGAAAAAAGACATGTATGACCAATAGGGATGATGACTAGGTAGAAAAACTATCATTCTAATTAGTCCGTCAGTTAGATTATCGAAAATGATTAGACACGTATTTTTTCCCTTTTAAATTTAACTAAAATTTACGAAGATAAAGAGCATTAAAGTTCCGGGGTAGGGGCTTGTGACGTCACTACTAGGTAAGAATTGTACCTAATAGTGACGTTACGCGAAACTTAAACACACCGTATTTTCGCCATTTTTAATTTGACGAACAAAAGAAAAAATACGTGTACAATATTTTTTAATAATCTAAAAGACGGACTAATTAGATTTTTTTGGTCGTCTAGCCTAATGTTTATTCGAGTGGTGTTAGCCTAACGTGATTTGTTATGATAGAATGTAATATGGAAATTACAAACAATAAATTAATTTTTCGTAGTAAACTGGAAATAATAACCATATTGTAAAAACGAATTTATTTTATAATGTCTTTTGGGATTTTGTCAGAGTATTTTTAAAATTTTGATGCTGTTCCATACACCTATTTTTAGTTTTTCGTCAACACTGTTGTATTAGAATACTTATAATGAATTTATTAGTTTATTTTAGACGGTAGAAACCTTCGTTATTTGTGTAATATTCTGTCTGACACACATCAACACTCCTACGTCAACGTATGCAGCACTAGAATCAACTTAATTGTGTATGTACATTTTTTTGACGGGATATGCCCAGAACGCAATCTTAAACCTATCTTAATTAATTGCCTATTTAAATGACAGTTAGTAAACCAAGGTACATGAGGAGGTTCACTTTGCATTGTACTGTGCCACGTGCTACACTCATTTTTACTAGCAACGTTCGCCAAATTATCCTAGTACTAGTTCATACCATATCAATGTCAAATCAAGTTTAAATTTGTATAATTCGAATAGGCCTGTTGTTTTTGACTCATCTTGTGTTAGCAAATAGGCCAAAGGTCAATTCTAGGACTAACGTGGGTTGCACTAGTTTACGTGGCCTGAAACTTCGCCGGTGTTGGCCAGACGCTCTGTCGCCGAATTGACCTGCCTTTTTGGCCCAGTTTCAGGATCTAAATATGAGATATCGCCGTCAGTAGGGTACGTAAACTGGATGTCAGCAGTGTTATTAACTTTTTCTATGAAAATCTTTTTTGTTTTATTTATGTTTTCGTTTTTTAATGTACCCCTTGGGATATTGATTCAATAGAATACCTTTGAAGTTTAATCCATACTATAATTTACTAACATTATAAATGGAAAAGTGTGTGTGTCTGTTTGTTTGTCCGTCTTTCACGGCAAAACTGAGCGACGAATTGACGTGATTTTTTAAGTGGAGATAGTTGAAGGTGTGGAGAGTGACATAGGCTATTTTTTGTATCTTTCTAACGCGAGCGAAGCCGCAGGCAGAAGCTAAAACATAATCGTATTTATATGTAGCTTCTTTAATAACATAATTATACTACCTTTGTCATACTTTTATTATGTGTACGTACAAAATTACGTATTTATCTATTTAGAAAAAATATTGTCACTTTGCGTGACAGTGTCAGTACATGAAAACTTTACTTATTCGTTTTGGTTTAAATTACTTTTTTTAATTACTTTAAGTCATCATGGACTTAAAGTTGTCTAGTGACTAAAGTAGGGCCAAGTGCTCAACCTGTAGACACTTTCCAGAATTTGACCTTAAATCGATTATTTAAAAAATACTACCCACGTTATCAATTAATTCTTTATTTTTGTACAATCACAATTAATCAATCTTCAAATTTCACTCGCGGTCATTTCGCTAGCTATCTGTAGGTCACAGATATAATCATTGTTTTTTTAAACACTCATTTTGTCCATAGGTACATCAACTATTTGTACCTATGGACACTAAGGACCTACCTATAGACGCCAATGTACCTATGGACGACATAGTTTAAAACAGCATAAACGTCTAGAAAAACGTTATTAATAGGATGAAAATAGATCATCAAGTAATTGTAATTATCCTTTCATATTCAAATAAATACATTTCGTTTCTATAAATGACAATATTTGTTAAATTCACACTGGTCACTGTTAATGTTGCCAGCGACTAACAAAAACTTGATAAACTTGTAAACCATACTAATTAATATGTCATTCAAAAATCACCCGTATCAATTACAGATTCTACATAAAACATGGTTAAAAAGAAGGTAAAAAGCAACGTTTTACGACAAAAACATTCATCAGCCACAAAATACACAGTTTTTGTCATCAGCAAAGATAGCGTCTAGCTAGTCTTGCCATGCGTAAAAAAACTTTTCGAATATGTAAAGGATATTAGTCTATGGTCATTTGTTTTTTCTGTATACGTAGTGTCCGAAGGGACAACTATCCACAGATACAGCACTTGCCCCCATCGTTTTTAAACGTGTGTTAAAATTTTATTTACGGCTACTAGGAAACGAATTGATGAGTCTTTTACGAGTTCTTAAGTATTCGTTATGATTTTCACGTTTCAGCAAACTCCACGAATAACTCCTAGGGGGGCATGGTTATAAAAACTTCAACTGTTTTATGTAGTAGGTACATCCCTATAAAACAAGTGTATTTTCGCCAGTGGACTGTCAAACTAACCACGCCTAAATTCGACATCAGATATGTCGGAGCGCTCAAGTTTGTCCAAAATATCTGAACATGCACTCTAATACCTAGACGATAGAGGCGTGTTCGGATATTTGTGAGCACCTTCGCCGCTCCCACATATCTGACGGCGACTGTATACTTGTTTGGATTTTACGACAAAAGGTATCCGTGTACGAATTTTTTGTTCATTATAATGGAAATTTTTCACTTTACTCGCCAGAACACTTAGGGTTAATCAAGTTGCGTTTCACTGGAATTTCATTTACTTGAACTCCACTTTTACTTATTAATTTATTAATTAATTTATTTAAGGAGAACCAACAGCTATAAACTTAACATAGACACCAAAATATACACAGAAAGCCAATTACAGGATCTCACAGGTAACCACAAAATATTCAAAATTAAAACTAATGCTAACACAATCGCTGATTGCTGATAGTAATAATGTTGAAAGTTAGCATATTTCTCCGCAGACGTTTTATACACGTCGTTTTATAGACGTTTTATAGCGTGGGTATTTGATACGGGCGAATATTTTAATGACGATTACTATTGGACCTAGGGAACCTATTTACATTAATTTCTTAAGGAAATTAAGATGTTTTTTTCATACATAAAAATTCAACACGCAATGTATTGCATCCACATAAATTAACGTAGCTATCTAAACGTCATACGAGTATCATGTCAGTGTCATTTATCATGTCAAACAAAGTTGGACGACATACATTGCAGCTCTGTCGCACCTTAGAAAAATTATTACACCTATATTATAACACAATTTAACGAAATTGCTATCCCATACGATTCGTATGAACAGGTACTATAGCTGGATTAATTATTCGCCCATATCAAATACCCACGCTGTATAAACTCGGTTCTCTTGTAGTAGTAATTTAAATAATTGGTACGCTTTTAATAGTACATTTCGATGCTAGTGCGGAAAGTATGTCATTACTAAAATGACATATCCGCACGTGAATCGAACGACGTTTTTCAATACAGATGCGAAAAAAATTAAAATACATAAGAAAGAATTTAAAGTTTTTTTATTATTTCCGATGTAATACAGTTGTAATACAGTTGATATATTAAGAACATCTTCAAAATGTTTATCTTATTTTCTTTACTTTCTCATTTTCAATCTCATAATAATAATTTATCATAAACATAATAATAAATCGCATGTGACAAATCGTATCGTCAGGTCTTAGAGGCCCTTCGAACATGTTTACCTGATTGAAAAACGCCTCTACTTTGACGTTTCGTAGGCTCTGTTCCGTTTCATACACACAGATTTATAAGAACTGTTTTCAATGTTAATATTTTTAATGAATGATCATTGGTATGATGAAGAAGTAATTATTGAAATATGAAATATCAATATCTTTAATATTATTGCGTTAATAGTAGGTATTTAGTTTTATTACGGCTCGGTAAAGTTAACGAACAATATACAATAATTCGGTGAGCAGTCATGAATTGGAACACAACTAAATTTAAAAAGATTGGAAAAGTAAAAAGCACTAGTTCGCAAAAACAAACTTTGCGCACGCAAAACAGCCAAAAAAGGGCACTTTTTGAGCAACTGTATTGAAAAATATAAAACAAATGAGTGCTTGTGGAGTTTTATGGGAGAATCTCAAGTTCGCAAATGTTACTTACATGAAAGCAGATTCCGCCTATAATATTGGCAGAAAACGTGGCAAGTGGTTTCCGCAAGGTACAACGTGTATTGACATATCATATATATTGATATTATAGCTTGTCGGTTAAGTAGTCTACCGATTAACTTGATGTGCTTTGACACCCTCGAAGCCACTTAACCCAGTTGTAGTGTGGGTACTCAGCAAGTGGCTTTCGATAGCGCTACAACCATCTACATAATAGTATATTTTCAGCGAGCATCCTAAAGTGGACTCAACAATCCCCAACAATATGTATAAATAACACTTAATGACGACGTAGCAATTATTTGACTAGTATGATTTGACATATGAGTACGAAGTCAAACAAGTCTTTGGACCCTCGTGAAGTTTGCCTAAAACAATCATTTTTTTTTTTTAGTGCTTTTACAGTAGTTATTAGGTATAGATAACTGTAGTCGAAAGTGTATTGTCATTTTATATATGTATCTCTACATATGTATATATATGCCTATCTTTACATAGATGATCACTTTTTTAGAAACTTACAAAATTAGGGTAGAAGAAAAACCACAAAATAGTTGAAATTAAACACTCACAAAATAGTTATTTTTTTAAACACAATTATAAAATAACAGTTTTACTCCATAGGAAAAATAAGCTAATGATAATTACCTTAAATTCCATTGTTTACAAGTAATTACTTACCCTGAAAGGACAATGAAAATGTTCCACCTGTATTGATTTAAATACCTATTTAAGGTCTATAGGTAACTTTCTCTTTATTGTATTTAAAGAGATAAATTAATCAATTACGAACCAAAACAAGGCTAATTATATCTTCGGAATCGGATTTGCCACAATTCGTGCATAGAATTTATGACAAACTATCTACTTAGGGATTCGCTGCGTCCCTGTTAATCAAGTGGGTATTTTAGGAGTGTCGTGCATAATAATAAGCCAATCTGCATAATCTTCGTTTGTTGGCGCAGATTGGCTAGGCTGTCCGTAGATTCCAACTTTGGAGACGACTGTTTTACAACGCCGCAAATTATTTCAAAACACAAAGTTGTCAGGTTTAATTTTGGTGTGAAATAATTCCAATGAAGCCTGTAATTATAAAGTTAAGATTGATTTTGAATTTGTATGCTGGATGCATAGATTATCTAGTTAATTGACAGAGCGTATAAAATGTCATTGTTCCCAAACATAATTAATTATATCAGTCTTATATCAATTTACTATGAAAGCACGACCGCTTATTTAGTGGAAACTTAATCGACCTTTGCTTCAATAAGCTAAAATATTAATAAAAATACAAATGACGCATTTTATTTAGAAAATGTCAAAGAAGCTGTGTTCATTTGTATAAGCGCGGTCTAAGCGCTTAGCAATGAAAATCCGTTTCAAGATTTGATCGATTTCAATATAATTATGCTACTCCCAATTCCACTAATGATGATTTCTATTAGGGCTTGTGATATACGTGTTACACGCGGAACCGTAGCTACGTAGCCTTAGCACCGGCGGTGCTAAGATCCCGTACTACACGGTCACGTCAAAGATACGTATCCGTTTCTGGATTCGGCTACGTTCCCGCGAATCTCGGCTTCGGCTCCGCTCGGCTTCTTTTAATACACATCTTTTACAATTTGTACTGGTCTATTATTTTTGCCTCCAACATAATATTTGCATCTAATTATTTTTGATCTCTTAAATTTTTATTTAAAATGCAAAAGTATGGAAACTGAAATTAAAAACTCGCCCCTTGCATTACATTCGGGGGTTTAATAACACGCATAAAATCTACACTTAACGTCACGGTCACGACTGGATCCGATCTACGTATAAATAAGATACGTATCTCCGTGTACACGTAGCTACGTATCTTAATTACACGTAGCCGAATCACACGGAGCAAACGGAGCGGATCTCCGTTGCCGAGTAACACAGCAACGTAGATTCGGCTACGGGTTCACGAAACACGGTCACGACCAGGAGCACTAATTTCTATACGTGCGTGTGAACCTAGCGTATCAAAAGTTAGCATCTCACTATTTTATCAGAGTTCTAGTAGCGTGCCGAATAGTTCTAGAGTTCTATAGAAAATACCATCATTGGTCAATCTAAGTTATCCCAACACATACTCATATGTATAGGTAATCTATGTAGGTACGAGTATAAGTAGGTATGTATCGAGACCGTAGTACAAACATACTGTTATGTTTCATGAAATACATAGGTACCTATAGGTATATCTATGTACCTTTTCTCAGGTGTAAAACAAATTAAAATATGGGCATAAAATATGTTTTCTTTCTTTCTTACCTACTTGGTGCTAGTTTTACTTTGCTAGAGTGACTTGTGTAGATACAAGTTAACTTTTATCAATATATTTTATTAGGTTAAGGTTTCATTTCGATTCTAACTACAGTAGTACTGTAATAAGGTGAAAGGAACCTTGTCAATTTTCTGGGAGTTGCTATTCACATAGTCATTGATATTGACAAAAACGGGTTATACTGGTTAATGAGTAATAATAACATTTATAACCTAAGCCACGACCATGCAGGCTCACATCTGGCGTGATCGTATATTAGTTAGGCCAGTAATCTAGAATTCCAATATCCTGTAACTCGTAACGTAGTGCAGCCACATATCAGGAGGCGCCATTAATTTATGTGCCACATTCATTGCTGCGTCACGGCGCCGCGCTTGACCTGCGGCCGCTCGCCAAGCCGGCAATGTAACCAATAATTTACGCGCCTTTAAATGCTGTATTTTGTGGTATCTCTACCAGTTCCATGATACACGGCGATAATCCAATGAAATATGTTTGCTGCAGTGTTTAACCAAATATTATTTTAGGAGCTGAGTATCTGTGATAGCTTTACAAGATGACAGATGACACATTCAGTCATTGGTTCCTGGCAAATGGTGGAAGTGGTTTTATATCGTCTAAAAAATGAAGTTTTCTTTAAAGTTTCTTTACAATATCATTTATCTGAACATTCACCTACACAATGATTTATTCGTTTTTAACCACAAAGTTCGAAATTAGACCACAGAAAGTGATAATTGACACCTTAGTCTTAAATATTATAAAAGCATTCTTTAAGAATCGATCCCATTTCCAAATATAAGTATGACAAAGACTTCAGGCGGCGACCAAACGCCAAATATAATTAAAAAACTTGAGCACACTTACAAGGGTGTTCGTGGCCGTAATTTCCATAAAGATTCGTCCATTAATAATTTTCGAGCGTTGAGCAAAGCCCATAATGGTTGTTTAAATTTAATGGATTCGACGAGATACAAGCGTTTGCGGAGGCAGACCGACAGACGTGATAAATAGCAACCTAGTTGCAAATTGACCGATAGGTTTAGCAAGCTCGTATTTATGAAATGCGCTTGTTTTAAATTCAGACTATAGTTGTGTCGAGCACGGTTGAGTTTCATTTGCTGGACAATTAATTTTATGAGATACGAGTTTGTAAACGTTATCGTAGAATACTCGTAATGAAAGTTCGTATTACTTAGTTTTTACGTTTTTATCTGTTTGTTTCTACTTACATTTTGAGCGTAATAGGTATTAAATTAGAGATTTATTCTATATACTTTTGTGACTGCATTTTTCTTTCGATCAAGAGCAAAAGTCATAACGACAAACAACAGACAAACAGTGCGATAGAAAAGTTTAGAAATTAAAAAGTTGTAAAATCGTAGTGTCGCCCCTTTTTTAACATAATTATATTGATTTGAATCAGACGATACTACGATGTTGCCACTTTATAATTTCTAACTAATTTGTACTTAAATTCAGTAGGTATTTGTGAGAGTTCGCTATCAAAAACAATAAGGTACTTATTATTCGAATAAACGGGAGTTAGACCTATGTATAAACTATGCAGCATTTTTGAAATAAGCATTTTAAAGTTTATACGGCGTTCAAAATATCCTACAGCGTTAGAAACCTATAAGTACCTATGCACTAAGTGCTCAGACGTTCGCGGCTCAAATTTCAATAGCTACTAAAGAAGGCTTCCTGTTAAGCCTTTTTGATGAAGTAGCCTCTATTCAGTGCGCAGAGTTCATATTGAACGAGCTACTTGGGAGGTGATATATCTTTGCCATTGGAAAGACTTTGAGCGTCGCTAATTTGACACTTCCCGTATATTCTGGAAGACAATAAACAATTGTAACCTTTATAAGTACTTATGTACCTAATATAAACTGAAGGAGGAAACCAAGTTATTTAGCGGGTTTGATTTTATTTATTTACATTACTTGCATGTCGTTACATGGTTTGGGTAATGATGTTGTGGTAGTTACCTATAGGGTGACGGCACCTATTATGAACACTTTATGCTGATAGGCACCAGTGATGGACACTTCATTCCTAATGCAAATATATGTTTGTCAATTGCTTGACACAAAATAAATACATGAACCTCATTTCTTCATAATAAAAGTGAATCTAAGTAAGTAAGAGTGAACTGGCCCCTTGTCCATTATTGGTACCGCCACCCTACTTTTTTTTTTTAAGATGAGAAAAATCGTGCGATTTTTATTATAATAGTAGTTTATAAAAGCTGGTATAATCTTGTCTTATTTTGTTCATTGTTATTTTCATGATCATGAAAAAAAACATCATTTTATTTTAATATTTTCCATAGATGGCTAAGATAATTGAAGAAACGTAGACGAATTCAACCGTTATTTTTCTAAAAAAAACGAGCTACTAGTTTACCTGGATGGTAGTGGTTAATAAACTTGATCTGTTACTCGTAAAAAAAACAGCGTTATGACTAAACTAACCGAAAATATGGTAAGTATAATACAGGCTGAAATAAAAAGGATAGTTCAAACTCTATTTAGTGAATGTACACACGCGTTCAGAATTGCATGGGCACTTTATGAATGAATGAATTCATAAATAAAATTGTCCATGCAATTCTGAACGCTATAGTACAAGTCATAACTGTCCAACTTTTACTACGGGGCCAAACCCGAAATCGAGAAAAAAAATTGGTTGTTTTCCATACAAATAAGCGGCATCGCACCGACCGGAATGTATGAAACAGGCAAATTTTTTTTTCGTGATTTTAGCATTGGTACCATAATAAAAGTTTTAATATATGATATGACTTATTCACTATGTACAGTTTGAACGGCCCTTTTGATCTCATCACAAAATAATTTATGTTCCATTCACATCGAAATTTTAGACTAACACTAGCGTCCGTTCAGTATATTTTGTAAGACATCGTAGATTAATTGAATTCCGAGCCTAAGGGCTCGGGTCAGATCTAATTATAATTTCATTATTTTTTAATTTAACTAGTTATTGGACCTTTTGCCCAAAAGCTGCTGGGAATTTAAGTCAGAACATAGGGGAAATATTAGTACCTACCTAATGCTTTTAAGTACGTGTGGTTAAGATTTCTTGATAAGTAACACTTAACTACATTGTATTTTACCGTCATTTAAGTAAGTAAATTTGTAGAAAACATCCATAACTTTAAAATTTATGCACGCGACCAGCAAAAACATAAATTCCTTAACCTGGATTTGAATCCAGTATTAAATAGCTGACGACTGTTTATTTTGCACGTGGCATCGAAACTTATCGGAACTCAAACTCGACGAGGTTTTCAAGTCATCGGACTGCTAGATGAGCGCTGTATTTGCATATTATTGCAATATCATGCAAATTACAAAAATACCAGATTTCAGATCAATCAGACACCGAAAAATATTAAACATTTTAAATTAACGACAAATATTTAAAATAAGTTAAACTTAAAATAAAAAAAAAACATTATTTTCGAAATATTACAGTAAGTGTAACTTACCTAACTTAAAATAACATTAAAAAAATAAACTTTCAAAAACATCAAGCAAAACACGGTTTTAATGATACAGGTCAAATACATATTTTCTATATACAAAGGGCAATTTATTACTCTAATTTGGCACTATTTATCAAAACAGAGCATTCTAAGCTAACAATAAGAAATATTAGCATGCAATTTGGTAAGTGGTTTAGCTTTGGCTGCGTTCTAAGAAGCTGTATTTCAGACCGCAGTCTAAAGCTGAGATAGCTTGGCAATTAATTAGAACAACGCAATGTTGGACCAGAATGGCCTCTCAGCCTCTCAGGCTTGCCGCTAAGGGTATTCTCTAGCACTTTTGAAATATAAATATAACTTACGGAAAAGGCCCAGGAAAACTAACTGACTAATTTACTTACTACTCACATACTATTTCATTAAGCATTGTCATATTTCGCATCCATCACGTGAATTAGGTAAATGGAATGATAAGTGCTGTTATTGACAGTTAATTAAATACATTTTAAGTCCGCCCCAAAATGATGAATGTAATTTTATTTCAAAATAATTCCATTTACTGTTAAACTAAGTAAATGACAGCTTACAATTAAAATACAATTAAAATAAACATAACAGCAAATAATAATCTCGGATCAGCCCCACCCCGTTGCGACAGGCCTGTGGTAGATCCTCCAGCGCTAGTAAAGCGTTAAAAGATTTACAATATTGTCCTACAAACAGGCGTAGAATATTTTATATTTATTACCTTTTAGACATAGATATTTCAAATTTCAATTAGAGTTACAATTTTGTATGAATAAACCACCTCGCGAATCAAGCTCTGTAAGAGTTGTACTTTTGGGTATTAAATAATAATATGTAGGTATATCAAATTTATCAAAATTATTTATTTGTAATAGCAATACTGCATACCATCTAGCAACTGCAACTTTGCGTTATTTCATTATTAACGATTTTAACTCAAAAGTATACCGGACTCTTAAATTCATTGAATGGTAGTAGTAAACTGCTTTGGTTATTGTACACCAAAACATTAAAAATAACACACATTTGTACAAAGGCCAACGTATCCCATTAAGGGATTTCTTCCAATTAACCTTTGAACAATTGAGGAAGAATTGGAGATAGTAGACATAGATACTTATTGTACGAAATGCCAAAAAAAAGGAAACCAGTAAACTCCTATGCCTAAGACAGATAAACCTACAACCTGCTAGAAATAAACTACTTACTACAATCTATAATATTTAATACATATAAATACTACGTAATACCTGAATAATTAAATTATTTCAAATATTTCGATTTCACTCGTTAATTTCATAAAAGGCACCGTATTATCAATTTACTCGATTAATCATTTTGGAAGTGTTTTATTTGTATGAAAAAATAAAGTGATCCACTCATTCTACTTGTCTTTAAAGGATGACTTACGCTAGGCCGGGCCGTGAAAATATTTGAATCTCTATAGAAAGATACACCACCTATTATATAATAGTTCTTACGAACATATATTTATCTGTCATACAAAAAGCGAATACAAACCGTTTGTTTATTACTACGCAAAAAACAATTAACACTCGGGTTCCTTCAACCCCGCACAACGCTAGGGTTGCCTACAGTTAGAAATATTATATAATAGTGGCGGCGGCGTGCACCGGCGGGCGCAGTATGCGTGGACAGCCCTTGAGTCGGTACCGACCCAAGACAAAAGACGATCGATTCGAATTTACGTTATCTCCAAACCATCACGAAATGCTGTTTAAATAAATTGGCATACCGTTCCGGCCCGAACCGAAATTAGCGTGAATCATCCTTTAGCGTAATCACATATTTCGTGTTATATTTGGATTATATCGCACAGTCGAGGCTAATATGGCTTCCTCTTGTGATGCGCTCCAATTTCCTTAGATCGGGAGCTTTATTTGGGTACTCAATTTCGTTTAATTTTCAAGCAACAAAGCATTCCAATATGAGACGTTAAAATTCCTGTACGCTTTTATTTAATACACATTACGATACAAGTACGAAAAGGAGGAAATTCGCAATAAGGGGCGATAAAGTAAATCGACACGAGTTGCGAATTACCTATTCGCACATCTATCGTACGAAGTTTTAAGTACATATGTCCCCATGAATTTTTGACATAGGCACATAAAATGTTCATTATGACACTAGTGCGGTAATATAATATAATTAATATGTACTGTAAAAGACTATACGCGTGGCCTCACTTGTGCTTCTTTCAATGAGAAAAAGACACCCACTTCAAATATATATAAACCAGGTGAGTATATAAAGTCCGACAATGCAAAGATTCTTAGATTTTGATGGCACAGACTGTGAAAGTGTTAAGGAAACGTCATAATTTCATAGAAGTTTGACATTTATAACAACACCATAAAGTTTGACATTTATAACAACACCATAAAGTTTGACACTTTATTTGATTGGAAAAGTTAACGTGATTTTTGACTTTAGGTAGGTAAACTAGATAAAAAATTACGTGAAAAATTAAACTTATAGATGGGTAGGAAATTTGCTTTGGTGTAATAATAATATTATTAATTACAAACGCTTAAATTTTAAGCCTCAGATTTAATAAATAGCCCGGCAAAGGCTTTTGGGCAATCTATATATATATGTCCATAATACAAACCCTAATGGTTTACCGTCGTTATTAAAAGCTTGTTTCAAATTAATATTGTAAATTCGGGAATAGCACTTCAATTTCAGTCTAACTGGCGTCATTTGTATTTAGTAGAGCAAGTTTATGCCTCGAAAATGCACACGCAGTATGTATGCGACAGCACCCTTACCATGAATTTTACGTAACCGTATTCGCTAGCGAGTGGGTAAACTCACTCGCAGTGCATCTCGCTTACACTAATATGCAAGTGCGAGTGAAATACACTGACAGTGATTTTCCAGTAGGCGCTAGCGATATCGGTGAATAAAACTCATGGCAAGGACACAGTTCCCGGTTTGACGCCGGCCTCCTGCGGATGCCTTTAGTTTGTTGAAACTTCATGAATGTCCTATAGTTTGCTTTAATGAAAGGCAATTAAAAATAGTAAGTAACTAACAACAGTATTTTCTCGTAAAAATATTACCTACAGCACCAGCTTAGTAATAGGTAAATAAAAAACCCTACTGCAGTTCGTATTTTGGCTGCAATAACCACCATTTTGGTAAGTATTAAATAATTTTAACATACGTTTATGGTTGAGACGTCGAAATTTGCGATGGGCGAGTCGAGTTGACTGACTCGAATATCTCGAATCAGCTTCCAGACGAGTTATCTTGCATCAAGTTCTTTTACAATTCGAATCAACTCGTTCGGGCAGGTACTTACACTACTGGCTCTGACCGAACAAACATGAGTCAACTCGCCGAGTCAACTCTTGCTGAGTAGGCTCAGCGATAGGCCGGCCAGTGTGCTTACCATGAGTTGCATTCGATTGCGACTGTGGCATTCGACACTATGTCCGTCTCGCTTCTGCCAGAGGAGTGGTAGGAGCGAGACGAACATACTTTCGAATGCCGCAGTCGTAATCGAAAACAACTCATGGTACGCATACAGGCCGCCGTGAATGGCGAGTCGAGTAAACTCGAATCAGCGGCCGAATTAATTCAAGTTACTCGGATTGGAAAAAAGTCAACACGTCAAACGCTTAAAATCGACAATTATGGATAAATTTGGATGTGGAATCACATTTCATATATAGGTAATATGTATTTATATTTACGTTTGGCAGGCAAAGTTAATAACAATTATGCTTTTGCCTAAGTAGGTATAACTACTTATGTCTAACCATATTACTATCATATCCATTCGTGACATAAGTAATTAATGTCACGAATGAAGTTAATAATTAAATATTTATAACCGTCAATAACTACATATATGTGGTCAGTTGTGTTGCAGCCTCACTAACTGACTAAGATACTGTAATTATTTTTTTCTACTCGCCGACTTTAATCTGCCAATTACGAGTACATAGACAAAACTATAAGCTCATACTTTTCGATATTAGACAGTCCAACTCAACTATAATATCTCATTTCGATACGCTGTAGGCAACTATAATAGAACTTCATACAAATTCTACACTTATTTGCGATGCCGCCTGGGACTTTGCCGAGCGCGCGCCCCACGCCTGCGCCGACCGCGCCGGCCTGCCGGCCATCTTTTTGTGTTACATCCTTGTTAAGTCAATGAAATTGCATGATGAAATTGTTCCTCCATAGATGATGATGATGATGACTCGTAGAAAAAGTATTGTATACAATCGTAATATAATTAAGTTTTTCAATCTCGTACCTTACTTAGGCCACTCAGCAAGCTTCGTGGCCTAAACACGGTACTCGACTGAAAAACCCTTCATTATATCACGATTGTATAAAATACTATTTCTACTCGCCTACTTTAATCTGTCAATTACGAGTCCATAGACAAAACTATTAGGACATACTTTTCGATATCAGACAGTCTATGAATTATGATACTTCCAACTCAACTATAATGTTTACTTAGGATACGCTGTAGCCAACTACAATAATTTCAAAAATAGAACTTCATACAAATTCTATACTAATTTGCGATACCTGGCAAATTTTCCTGCATCTGAAACACATTTTTTAAAATCTGTCACGTCATCGGCCAATCAGTTTAACTGTGTTAGTAGTGGTAGTAGAGTCAGTCTATGCTAAGTTTCCTAGATTTTGATAGCCCAGACTGTGAAAGTATTAAGTAAATGTCATAATTTCATAGAAGTTTTACGTTTAAAATAATACTTTCAAGTTTAACAGTTCATTTGCTGAGAAAAGATAACGTGGTTTGACTCTACAACGCTGTTGTGATTTGCTTCTAATTCTATGCGAGATATGTGATTGTATTACTGTGAAATAATTACTAGAACACGATGCCTAACTTCAAAAATGCTTTTCAAAATTATTCCAATGTACCTTTTAAAAGGTTGCTATAGTTTTCATATTAACCGTTTATTGCTAATTGTTGTTTGGAAGCGTAAATTGATCATCGATGTAATGTTATAAGTAAACTAGATAAGACAACTGGAACAAAATATGTACGCCGTATCTGACACTTGGAGGGGGTGAGGCTCCAAAGAATATAGCTAAACTAACCAGAGGCGACAAGGTTATGACAATGTTAAATGTTCATTATTTTTACATAAACACTAAGGAAACATGCTTATAATAACAATAGTAATAAACATACTGTAATTAACTATAAATATATTTTTATAATCTTTTTATGGCTGTATGACAAACGGGTCGTTGCGTTTTATGTCTGACTGAATTGAAACCAAATGTTTGTAATTATGAATGTAATTTGTATTCATTTTTAACTTTAAACTGTATATAAATGTCTTCGCATGGGCGATGGAATGCACTACGTGACACGAGTAACAATATAAGTTTTACTTAAAACCCTTTTTATTTGAATTTCAGTAATAAATTTGACAAGTCGACCATATTGCACAGTAAGATTATGTAAACACATGAAAAATAACGAAAAATTGAAAGATGAAATTTTATTATGCATAAAAACTATTTAACAATAATTTAGGAAAACTATTAGGAAGTATAGTCTTAATAGTACGTACGACCGTACGTGTCATATCTGCGAAATTTATTCTGTGCGCCGAACAAAATGGCGTCGGACCGTGAATGTTTGAAGTGACATTTTTGAATAATTTAATTTAACCTCAAATATATAGATATATTTTTTCATTTACTTACCTGGGACGGAATGTCATTCCACGGCTCTTATTTTGATTTAGCAAACACCATGTGTATATGCACATTATGCACGCACGAACGCTTTTTTTATTTTTACATGCTTTTGGTGTTACATCCGTGGTAAGTCAATGAAATTTAGTGACGAAATTGTTCCTACATAGATGATGATGATGATGACTCTTAGAAAAAGTAGGTATTGTATACAATCGTAACATAATTAAGTTTTCCAATCTCGTACCTTACTTAGGCCAGCCAGCAATGGTACTCGACTGAAAAACTCTTCATTATGTCACGATTGTATAAAATCCTAATTTAAGCGCTAACCCAAACTAGGGGACCATCAATGATTCTTTATTTTTATATAATAAATTTTTAAATGACGTATGTATGAAATTATATTTTTAAAGACACACAAATATATTTACTGATTTCTGGAATATTACCTATAATTTAGCTAGCAGCATGTCTTAAATTAAAATATACGCAAGTACCTATTAAATTCCAACCAGCGCTCCTGATTTAAAAAAACGAGATAATATATAAAGTTTTGCAATTTCAATACATTATTAATTGAATGTTTATATAATTTTTCATATAACTTGCCCTGAAACTTGGTCATTGTTAATCTTTGCTGCGGATGGAAAATATTATTTTTCCGTCCGAGGGCAGTTTACTTTCCTTATGCATTTTTTCTTACGTTTTAATTATTGAAATAAAATAAGTCGGTTTAAAATGGATGCATTGTATGGTTCCCATTCTGATATATTTATTTCCCGAATCCATAAATCACGACATGACATCCATTTATAATGTAAAAATCCCATAAGGTTGTTATGATAGATATAGTTTATAAAATATACCTGTATTTTTCTTTTTCGTATTCGACGGAAAATTAGAGAGTTTAACTTTGGTGAAGTCCAGTCTTGGATTATCGGCCTCGACCTCGACCTCACAAGTGCCTTTTCACCCTTGGTTGACAATTTGTAGTTGTAGTATCAAAACTCTAGTGTGGGTTTATGAAACGAGACGTCAGCCGATAACATATGAATCATTTATTTTAAAAAATAAGATATACAGTGTTACATTTACTGACCTCCACACTAGGCTAAGCCAATTCTGTGAAGTATTCTCTCACAAAATAGGTTCAGGAATGTTACATGTATAATAAAAATTTAAATTATAGACTCTTAACAAAGATAACATAAATCTTCATTTTTTTAAATAAAAATACAAGAAAAAATCATGTAAATTTGAGGATACAAAAAGATAGAGAAGTAGTGTGCAAAAGTAGTTTTATTTAGCCACATATCATTAGCCCTCTATAATGCGTTCATAAACAGCATTTAAAGACCCCTTAAATTAAGAAGATAAAATACGTATACTTACTTTAATTTCATAAGTAACATGGAACTATTATATTAAGTACGTAGGTACGTAACCTTGCACGGGTTATAAAAGTTATTTCTGACAATCATTATTTTCAGGCAGCAGAATTTCAAAGGGTTTATCATTAAAGACATGTCACTAAAGTATCATAAAAAATAACTGGGAGAGTTTTACATCCTTTGCCCGCAACTTCCAAAGACATGGCTTCCGGTTGAAAAAAAAATGTTTCCTTTTAAAAATAACTTTGCCGAGCTTTTTATAAGACTATGTTTAAGTACCTTAAGTTATTCTATTTAGTAGAACTAAATAATGCTTTAATTTTCTCTTGGTAATTAAGAGTGACAAAGAGAAATGTACTTGTACTTTGTGCTAATAAATTTTACTTGGTGCAACAGATAAATAGTGAATTATTTTACCTGGTACCTAATTATGGTTAACGGGTATAATATAGCATGGTAATTTGCCAGTTATCCTATAAACGTATTATATACTTTAGAAACCTATACAACTAATTGTATTTCTAATCCGGTTATTGATACAGAACGCGGCACTTGACATGATGAACAGACAGCGTAGGCTTAGAAATAGCAATTAACTTTTTGCATGTTTGTACATTCAATATTTGAGTATCAATACTAACAATACGTTATATATATATTTGCCAAATATTAAATTTTTGATACAAGCTTTTATCGCTGACTGTACTTTGGTATCATAACATTGTATTGCTATTCAAATTCAGCTTTCAAGATTTGACACTAACACTCAAATACCATTATGTTGCAAGTTAAATAAAAGCTAGTAAAAACAAGATCACAAGTTCATCTTTTACATGAGTATATGAAAGAGGTCGAGAGGTATTGTGACTTTCACAACGATGTTAAATGTGTGTGAGTACCTACATATCCGGACACATCAGTTGAATATATTCGTACATATTGCAGTTGTGTAAAAATATCAATGAAAAAAAACTCGTGCTGGTTATTATAGATCACGGAGACTGGTTTATCGTTTGAATCATCTAGTCAGGGAATGGTATTTTTTAAACACAAAAATACCATTATTAATTTGGTTTTTTCGTGCTTTGGTTCAGTGTCATTCTTAATGGAACAATCGAAAATTACGAAGTTGTCACCTTTATACACGACTCAAACCAGCATAAAGAGTAGGGTAGGTTGTTCAACATTGAAACAAATGGACACAGTGAAACATTGCGATATCTCGGAAAAGCGGTTTTATTGGCTAGTGCATACTATCAAGGAAGGACAAGGTCAGGGACCCCCACTGCCTCCCCAGTACGCAGATAGGCCTCGGAGAAGGAGCACGAGGCTGCGAGCGTTATTGTGATTTAGTACGCCAAAGGTAACTTTTTTAATTTACGTTTTGTAATTTTTAACAAAGTTGTAGAAAGGACATTGTTGTTACTGAATTTTCCGTTCTTGATTATCAATGAAACTCGAGTTGCATTCAATTTTTTTACAAATTTCAGTTGTATATTTCACCAATATCTTAAATATTTCTTTATGTCTGAAACCTTTTCAGATAAACTAAGTAAATACCACTGTTGCTGTCTCCTTTCTTTACTTTTTAATTGATTGAAGAATATAATATATATATATTGCCACTATTATATAACATTGTGTCAATGTTGCCTAACCCTGATTCAGGGTAGTTAGAGAGTAATAATTTCATCTGTTTGACTGTAAAAAATCAGGTGTTTAATTGAAAATATGTACACAATGGAACAAAACTTTTCTTTTTTAATGCATATAAAATACTAACTCTTAAATATAAGTCGAATACAGGGTGTTGTACAATTGCCAACTAAATTGTTTTTTATTTGTTCGAAAAATCACACTCATAAAGTCATAACTTTAAAAACATCGGACATAGAAAGATTTGAACTTTTAGTGGTTCATTGATGGACAACTTACCCTACACTAATTTAAAAATTGCATTTTTTCGGGGTTTTTCAAGATCTAAATGTAACACGACTGATAGTAAATAAGATTATATTAAAAAAAAGGCAATAATGCGAAGTAAAATAACGATTAAAATGTAGGTACATTTGACACTAATTCATTTAGTTTACATTTATGAGATTTATTAATTTGTAAGTACAACGTCTATACTGTTTTATCAATAAGAATTGTTACCGAATATAAAGCAAAATTTCACTTAAATATCGGTGTACATTTTACTTTGTCCGCCACAGCGGGCCACAGCCACAGCCAACTGTGAAGAGCGCTTGTTACGACCCTAACAAGCGTTATATCAGAAAAATGTTGGCTCGCACGAATAGAATTGTAGGTAACGGATTGAGAGAGATACGCTCTACTCGTAAATAAGCTAATTAGCTAAGTATAAAAAATTGCATGCACATTGTATTCAATGTCATATGTTGTTGGAGTATTTATAGAAGTTTTTTTTCTCATTATTTATTTTATTTATTTTATTTATTTAAGGTTTACCAACGATTGTTGACATCAATACATTTTAAGCTTACTTGCTAATAATACATTTAGGGAGGTATGTCACAACCACTTATGGGTAAACACCCATTATTGTATTATCATACAATTTTAAACTAATTGTTCTCATCAACCAACGATCTGAGACTACCTAAAAAATGTAACGCTATCTTTGATACAATCTAGAGAATTTTTTAATACATGTTGTAATTTCTGTGTTTATTATTTTCAAGGTTTTGATTCTGATTAAAACACAAAAAATTATAGGTACTTATTAGGAGTGAAGGCGCTTGATGAACGAAGTTATTCACGTGATGAAGCAAAAACTGTAATGTTTTAACACGGCGCTACTGAAGAAAAAAAACATACACTAGTATCAATTTATCACGCGTATGGTATAAGTAAGTCCAGGGATCAAACAGATCCTCACCGGAATACAGGTTGAATTTTAACAAAAAAAGTCAATTCACATTTCGTACGCCACATAAATGCATTCGAAATCGCGCGAAAAGTTCATGTAAAGCACGTTTTAATGAAAATTGCAAGTTTGAAGTACCGCCATTTAACAAGTTACACCATAAACTGAAAGTCTGACTTTGTTAGTAACTATGAATAAATGGTTTAAAGGAAAACGATTGTAAGGGCATTTTCAGAATAAAAATACGTATTCAATCTGTTTTAATAAACAATAAATAGCGGTAGGTAACTAATATTTAAGATGGGGTAATTACCATGTATGTTTGTTTTATTGAGCACCCGATATTTCAACACTGTTGCAAGCGCCATGTTCACGGAGTTGCGAGTTTAGCCAGTCACGCCATAGCGATCTACCCTCTTACGGGTTCGCTTATTTTGTGTGTTGTCACTGCCACTACTATTAAATATTAGTTATAATGCAAATTACCATGTTAGCTTAAAATCGTATAATAGTGGAAGGTAACAAATAAAAAATAAAAAAATATAAAAATCTTACTATAGTCGACAAGCCAGCGAGCGTAGTAACAGAAGGATAGAGAGCATTATACTATCTTTTTCTTACGCTAGTATTAGCACCCCGAAAAAAGGGATGGATATAGTTTTTTTGTTTGTCCTTCTGTTACTGCGCTCGCTGGCTTGTCAGACTATAACTACTAACTAAGCTGTGCTCCATTACGGTTCTCTGGTCCAAAAGTGCCGAATATACTTGCAGCATTGCCGCGCTGCACGGCAAGATAAATTTGTTGGACCAAGTAAGAACCGGAACGGGGGTCACAGCCTCTATCCCATTTGTTTTTATTATACTCGTATATAATTTATATATATTATATCTGTTTCAACCGGTAGAACTAAAAATATCAAAATATTCAATAGCAAGTTCCTTGTTTCATAGTTACGTGCTTATACCACTTGACATGATAATATCGTATTTTTAAAAGGATTTTAAAAATCACGACAGTGGATAGTTCAAATGTCTTTTACAGTTATTTCAGCTTGTATGTCAACTTATTTTATATACCCTACGGATCTGTAACTTTTTCGCAGAGCCTCACAAAAACTAAGGCATCAGACTTTATTCCCCTGGCGGTATAATCAATCTTTGCTGGACGTGACAATTTATACACAAAGACACAACCCTATCTATTCACGTGTAATGTGAATTCTCAGTCTCGTAAGCCTATGCAGTCAACTAAAATGAGTATAGGTAAAGAATCAATTTCTTGAATTTTTGTTAGTGATTTCACTTGCTTGGCTAGAATTAACTTATTCTATCACAAAAATACTTATCTCAAGTATACGTAGGTATCTAAATAATTCTGTATTATTTTTTACGCTGAAATTCTACCTTTTAATAAGTATCGGTAACTCGGTAGAGCGACGGGCGTGAATCCAAGAGTCGCAAGTCCGAGTCTCGTAATTTTTTCTATCTTTTCTTGATTACATATTATCACATTACACTTTTTATTTAAGACTACAGTATGGGGTTCTTCAAAAAATAAGTATACAAATGTACGCATGTGACGCTCCTGGAGCTGCAGCTGTCCATAGACTACCGTGACCGCTTGTTTGCCACCGAAGCGGAAAAAAAACCGATGTTTCTGCCTAAAAACAAAATTAAAATCAACTGCTGCTCTTATCTCACAGTCAGCAGCAAAACTATTACATCAGGTGCAGTAGTTATTCTAAATTATATTGAACTAGTTTTTGCCCGCGACTTTGTCTGCATAGAATGGACACAGGATAGAATCAAAACTACCCTATGTGCTTTCCCAGGAATCAAACTATCCGCACACTAAATTTCATCTTAATCTGTTCAGTGGGTTATGGTGGGTTAGGTAACTAGAGAATTTTGAACGGCTGCTGAGATAATTTTACTAATCAAAAGCTTTTTGGTGCCTTTTTTCATTCATTACTATTGATTCTGACTGTACAATTGAAATCTTCTATATGTGTGGCAGGTGTCATACACATGTGCCATTTTAAATGAAGACTGCTCATTCTGCTAACGATTGTTCCACCCGAGCGGCAATTGGCTCATTAAGGAATTCAGCTGTCCCCGCAACCATGCGTCAATCAATCAGCTACGACGGCAATTTAAGACAGCGCTGTTTTCACTTTAAACTGCAACTAAAAAGTTTACAATTGAGCCTTTCTTGTACCGTGTAGGTTATGCGTAGGGATGAAAATCAAGGTAGGGTTGTATGAGGAGAGACTTTACTTTACTTTACAAGTTGGTGAGACTGTGTGTAAGACGACTCGAAGGGAAATAATGAATACTGAGAAAAACGAGATAATTTTAGGTAATAACTTGAATATAAATTTAGAGAGGTATGGCAGAATAAAACATGCTGCGCTTCCGCCATGAAAAGGGTTCGGCACTTATAGGGCAAGCCAATGACGATGACTTGTAACAAAACAGAATACCTATTAATACCTATTCGGATGCTAGTGTGGGAAGCTACCTGCGTAGACACGCTGGCACGGTCCCACCTCCACCGAACTACTATAAAAGCGGGCGCAGTGGATGAAAGCGCCGAAAGTTTAAAACGTGATAAATATAAGAGCCTGGGCACAGAGTAGGTACTATTTTGTACCATTCGGGGTCGAAACTCAGCGCACGCAAGTTTCGCGAAACTTCTGGTTGATGTAACTGGTGACCGAAGAGCTGGTGGCTTCTTGGCACAACGTGATACAACGAGAAAATGCCGTCGTGAATAGGGACAATCAGGGGTCTATTTTAGATCTAAGAGTAACTTAAGTATACATTTTTTTAGTTATATCTGAGATAGTTATTTGAAATGAATAAATAATTTGTTACCACTCTATCAGCTCTGTATTTTCTAAATTATAGGAGGTTCTTTTAATGTAGGTAGCCATCATACCTATACTATGACTAAATTCGAGGTGATTTAAAAAATATTTATTTCCTTTTAATCCTTTTTTTGACTTAAATCCTTTTAAAACGCTCGTGAAATTAGTAGGTTATTTAACGGTGTGATTTAAGGTACATCTTAATAATATTTTTCTCTTAATATCTTAAACAAGGCTCTGCCAGTATAATGGCATATAATACAAATATATATTAGTGAATTTATATTGCGAAATTCAACGTCTAAAATCACACGATATTAACCAGACTTAAGCTAAAAATTATTTTTTCCGCGCAGTAAAAAAAGCAAAACTTGAATCTATTTCATGCAATGATAATGTGCGCAGCATACGTTTCATATAGCCAAGATTTCAACTTGTGTGCAGTTGACATTTTAACAGTAATTACTTATTTCGAATCACCTTTATTAATTAAATGGTATACCTATACAGAAAACAAGTGTCCAGAAAAACTACTTTTACAGTTGATAACTTCTTTACATTTATCTTCTGCAAAAGATAATAAGAAATTATATGAACTACAATTGATATGAATTCATACGGCCTTGCCAGATGACATTTGGCTGTGTACCAAATTTGCAAACAACCTTGTACGCACTGCACAATTACACTAATAAAAATATTAAACCGCGATACGGTACACGGTATATTCGTTTATAATATAAGACTCGAATGAACAACAATATTGCTGTTCGTGAACCGCTAGTGTGCAACTTTGGTAATATAAAGTTGTTCACCGATATTAAGAGTCCGGTATATGTATGTTCAAATACGCGCGAGCTACGACTTTTGCACAATAACGCGCGAAAATACAACATTTACACTTTATCCTAATAAATAGGGATACCAAAGTATCCCAACTATACTAGGGGCTACTCAGCCACCCAATATTTCAATATCCACTACTTACACGTTCCTCTGTACTCTCAGTCTTTCATATTTGTAAATATTGTCAAAGCGCGGAGCGACATGACCTCTATCGACGAGCTCTCGAGCTGAACTGTCGCTACATTTATTACATCGTCTATTTTATAGCTATATTCAGAGCAATTTGAAGTGCAGTTTAAGAAAAAAAAAACACTAGATATGGGTATACACTATTTATAGTTTTTGGATAGAGTATGACCGAAACTTTATAATTGAATGAAAGAAAGATATATATTTATTAGCACAATTATAGTTCATAGAAAGAATAACAATAAAAAACATTCAGCAATGACAGAATGTGCCAAAAGGTCCTCACTCAGCATAATGTCCCGTAGTGAGCCCTAAGACACACTACGCGACGCTGGTTTTCAGTGAGGCCCGGTGAAAACTAGGTGGCACTACCATCCAAAAAGAAAAACAAAACATAACGACATGAAATTATTAAACAGCAATCGCATATTCATTTATGTAAAAAAGTAACTGTCTTTCAATTTTTGTATTAAAATATGTAAAAATGTTCTTGTAACTATAAAAACTCGTGGCAAAAAGTTCAGCTGAATCGGCCAAATTTATATACCGGGCTCTAAACATAATTAAAAATAATACTTACTATATTAATATTTCTGTAGAGATGCAGCGAACGTTATAACAGTAGAACCTCGATTATCCGAACTAATTGGGTCCGTGGCTAGTTCAGTTAGATGAATTCATTCATAAATTGCCCATGCAATTTTGAACGAGGTGTACATTAAATTGGACGCATGTATTGACATTTAATTAAAAAAACAACACTTGAAAAAGTCTAGTTAATATTTTGCATTAAGTTACAATAGCCTGAACTTCAGATTAATTAAAAAAATCGAGTGAGTGCGGATAAAACAAGTTAGTATTCAGCTAATTGAGGTTATACTGTATACAAAAAAATCGGTACCTACGTTTGTACAGTCAAGTGTAAACAAAATAATATAGGCAACTTACTCAAAAATATGTCCCAAAGATCATAATTCACCGACATTATATTACCGGTTGTTCATAAACCTACAATGAATTTTTCTCCAATATGCTCGGAAATGTTCACATTAATGTAGCAAAATTGGTACGAAAAGAACCTCCTTATGTACCAACTCAAATTAAAAAAAATCGAATTCATTATTTTACGGTTTTAGCGTCCAGGAAGTTGTACTAAAATCCATTACTGTATTGTTTTTTACTTTTTAAATAAATATTTGGACTATCAATATTGCAAACAGCCAAATATACTTTAGCCGCGACCAAACGGTCTGCACAGACGAGACAATCTGATTGACATCAAATTATCAATCTGATCATATCGTGCTTAAAAATGCCCCGCCTGGGCTGGCTTTGTAGTAGTGTAGTAGTTCTAGAGAGGAGATCAAATGCTTGGTTGTCTCGTTCTATCGCGAGTTGCATACGGCTCACTGTGCAAGGTCGTGTAGATACGGCTTAATAAAACTAAAGACATTTCAACTTTTTTTATGAACACAACCGTGCATTAAAAGAAAGTTTAGGCGGGAACCTTATTTTTCCTTTCAAATCTTATGCAAGAATACATTTTATTTCCTTTCATGTTTGGAGAAAAGCACTATATATGCCTCGGACGGAAATAGAATTTCGTGGATTCGTATGTAATTTGTCGGACTCAGCTTCGCTTCGTCCGACAAAAAATACTCATCCACGAAATTCGGTTTCCCGGCCTCTGCAATAATGTACTATTATTGTTTCTATAACATGACCCTTTATAATTTAAGATTTTTTAGAAAGAAAGGAAATGTTAATGAAATCGTGACTTGAACTTGAATCCGCGACACTTGGGATACACTTCCAGAGTCGTGGATTCGCTTCCCACCCGAGGTCATGAATTTTTCCACTTCTCATTTCTATCTAAGAGATTTGGTATCGTTCACAGACGTTACTGCTTCAAAATCAACAGAGTTTTGAGCTCTAAATCAATAAATTAATTATATAATAGGAACATCAAAACATCCGAAAACGCGCTAGATAGTCATACTGAGTGAAAATTAATTAAAGTTACGCAATATTGCAGCCTCAGCATCAAACCATCAAAACCGCATTTGAATAATATGTGAAAATATTGCATATTATTCGGGTGTGGTAATAATAGTAGCTTACATTATTGTAACATTTCTGACGTAGGTACACTATGAAGAATGAGAAAAACGTTAGATAGGGACGGGACGGGACGGGTGTTAATTTCTATGAAAAGCGAACCACCATAAAAATCACCATATCGTCCCGTCCCGTCCCGTCTAGTCCCGTTCTAATGTAAGTCGTCTTCAAGCAGAACCTACTGTTACCCGAAGCCATTATAGCTAACTTTAGGGTTACTGTACTAAATATTTTAAATTTCACATCGCATGCCATAATAGTCATTAACCAGTATTCCTATATACAGTGTGTAAATCTAATACGGGCGAACCTCTTAACGGTGGTTAGTATAGGACATAAGAAATGTAATTAGGTAACTTTTTAATGGAATTGCAATTAAAATTTTATCCATACAAAATAATTCGGCCCGCAATGCAAACACACTCGCCTTAAACATCAGTTGACAACTGTCAGCGTCAAATAGTTTATAGTACATTGCTGCTGAAAATTTTATAAAAAAAATAATTATGGGGTCATAAATAAGTGTAACTTAAAAATATATTTTAATTATTGATAACAATAATGAATTTTATGTTTGGTTCAATTAATCACCCGTATAAGACTTACACACTGTATATTCCTACTCATTTAAGCGTATTACTATGCTTAGTTTCCTGCAATTTCACGTTAATGTGTTGCAGTACGTATGAAGTTTGTTATATAAATAAGAAGGTATAAAAGGTACGACAAAGTAGCACAACACGTCGGAGAGTTTATTTTGTTTCTTGAATTGTCGTCTAAATATATAAAACCTGAACTGTCGGTATCAGAATCTTCAGGAACGTGTATTACTCAAATATCGTGCAGCTTAAATAAGAAAGGAATTTATATAACCCAACTCTTAAGGAGGTGAAAACGTTGTTGAACGTTTCAACAAACGGCCGAAAGTGCGATCTACGGATGCAGGTGGTATAATCCAGACATTGAACTAACAGCTTTTGCAGGAAATTTAGATTATTTGGGAAATAATTCAAAATAACAATCTTTTTTACTGTAATCGTCACAAATGTACACACATGTTACAAACGTTTTTTTTTTGTAAGATTTTAATGTAAATACGTTTTTAGTCATTTAAAATGGATCAGGATTCAGGACCAGTTTCTACCTATTACCATTTGTTTCTAGCAAAATAACACATCTATCACCCGCTTCGTACATGTTATAGATTAAACGGTTAATCGTAATTGAGTTTTCTTCGGTTTCACTTTTATCAGATAAATAGGTACATCATCATTGAAGCAAGAAAAATATTTATATTAAATAAAAAAATCGACGTAGATAGATATAATTTTATTACTATTTACCTACTCCCAGAAGAAAAATTTGTAAGATTTTTGCATATAATATCTATAAATAGGCCATTTAACATTCGTACGTAATTAAAGAAAATCAGGCTATTGTAATTTAATATCTGTCAAAACCGTATCTTCAGTTTAGTTTACTCTAAAACAAAATTACTAGTAAAATTTGCAAGAGATTCACCTTCAAGACATCCACTACGAAACAACTGCACAAACTAAAGTATTAGTCGCGATTGTTTCAAACACTACAGAATAGTCTTCGAAGAACTTTTGATCGGTTCTACAAAAGTTAGCGTCTTGCGGCGCGCCATTAAAAACTCAGTTTAATATCATAACCCTTTTAAATTTTTACCAAGTTTAGGTATTTTATGTAAGGACTGCAAGGCTGGTGGAAAGAGTGCACGTAGCCCGTAAATAATAGAACAGAGACGGCAGTAATGAGCAGGAGTGTGTTGAATACAAAAGCAGTTTCTTTTGTTTCAGTTCGCCTCACATATTTCTAGTATAGAATACATAAGTGACCTATAACATTGAAGCATAATCCGCGCTTTGTTTAAATCAAATCACTTGGTTTTAATATCACAGGGCTGGGCTAATCTTATTTAAAACAGTTTCTAGTGGAGAAAGCCGAGTCGAGAAATACGGTCGAGGAATATCTGGAAAGCCTATAAAAAAAGAGAATATGTAAATGAAATATTTTATTACGCATAATTAATTAATGTTTAAATTTATTATTACATTCAAATTTTTCTAACATATAATATTGTATTAATTTAATTTTGCTTGTACCAATATCATTAATTATCGCAATCAATTCAATATTGTAAATACTGTTATTTTCTTATGTAAAGTTTTAGTATTAAGATATATTGCAGTGCCCTCACAGGGTTGTGTTGAGACGTAATTTATTTATATAAGGCCTTTTGTAAACACACAATGCAAGGAATAAATGATAAATGAAATGATAAATGATATTAGTCCTCGTACTCATGAAAAAAATAATGCGTTTTAATAGTTTTATTACGCTAATGGTAAGAAAATGATTGTTCTTCGTCCTAGCGTTTTCTTGGCTTTTTGCCACGGCTTACAAAGCCGTAATAAATTTGGCGTAGGCGCTATTTTTACAAAGGCGACTGCCATCTGACATTCCAACTTAGGTAGGATTAGTCCGGTTTCCTCACGATGTTTTCCTTCGTCGAACAGCGTTTGGTAAATATCAAACGATATTTCGTACCTACAAAATTTCGGAAAACTCATTGGTATGAGCCGGCGGGGTTTGAACCCGCAACCTTGGGATTAAAAGTCACACGTTTTACCGCTGGGCTAACAACGCTATTAGTAGGAAAGCCATTATAGAATATTGTTTTCTACCCGTCGGCCGGCAGCCCATCAGCCAATTGCAGGCCGCTATGCTAAACAAATTCGCCGCTTACCGACTGCGTCGAGCAGAAAAATTATGTTAAGACCTCAGCTTCGCTTCGGACACGACACAAGATCTGAGACATTTCTTACTTTGCAGGCCTCGGTACGTAATCTAATATTTGTCTCATAAATACTTAAAATGTATGCCATTATTAGTCTACGAAGTTGAAAAGTGGTCCCTATTGGAAATAATGGGAAAAACTAACTTTTTCATGGCTAAGCCAATTCCTGTATTAAATGGATGTAGCCTAGAGGGTCCCCTAGCACATTTACGATGCTGCATAGGAAACGTTATGATGGGCAGTAAGTAAGAGTAAAAAATAAATAAGAAAGAAAGTTTTTTATCAAGTTTTTGCTGCTGGTGCGGCGGCGTCACGTTTCGTATTAACGTCATTCACGTCGTGCGCACTTCAACAATAATGCATGTTCATGTTACTGCCTACCTTGTATGAGAACAACAGTATTCTTTACTCTTTGAACTATTCAGTAAAACAAAAGACGGTTTGCGAGTTCCGCGAAATAGCGCGAGATTTTAACAGACATCGTGCAAAGCATGGGTAAAAATGCTAAAGATTTCCTTCAAGTATATTTTAGCGGACTTACTTTAGAATATTTCATCACATGAATGGCAGGTAACTTCTGATTAAACAATGTGTTTATAAATAATTTATTTTTCCATCCGCATTTCAGACGGATTTAGTACTATCTTTAAATACAAGACGGCAAGCCTATTTTTTACTCTATAGAGGTACATTATGGAGCAACAAAACAATTTAACGCGAATAGGGTGTAACTCTTGATTACGTTTGATATTTACATTGTTTATGGGCAAACAAAGATATTGGAATATAACTAGTTATATAATAGGTATACCTATTAATGTTCTTAACGTATATTCGATTTATGAGGACCTGCGTAGGCTTGAACGCGAGTTCCTCAAGTTAATTAGTATCATGTGTCGCGATCTTAAGCGTGTAAAGAGAACCGAGAGTTCCGTACAAAGCCATTTACATGGTCGTTTATTTTGAATCAAGGGATAAACACATCATTAAGCTTGACATTAATTGAATTTCGTTATTGTGATGTAATTTAATTTAATTTACTTACATATTGTCTTAATATTGTGTAATCGTAATGTAACCTAATTGTTACTCCTATTATATGTCGACTCCTATTATAAGTTCAGCTTCATCTTATAGTTAACTCCAAAGAGATGTTTCTATTTTTAATTTTATTGCGTTGTTATATTTAATGCCTTACCTACGGCTGTCAAACATGGACTTTTAACACCCATACAAAAAACAAAATTCAAGTTTGCCAAAGAGCTATAGAACGGAGTACACTTAATTTAACACTAAATGACAGGGTAAGAAATTCTGAAATTAGAGAAAAAACAAACGTAAAAGATGCTTTAAGTCATTGTAAAAGGCTAAAATGGAGGTGGGCTGGACACATAACTCGGATGGATAATTCAAAGTGGGCCAGAAAAATAACTACCTGGTCAGGACCTACAAATAAAAGAGGAAAAGGGAGACCAAAACAACGATGGAGCGATGAAATCCAGAAAATAGCAGGTAAAGACTGGATGGACAACCCGAAAGATCGAGAATTGTGGAGAAATATGGAGGAGGCCTTCACTCGCTAAGAGGTCCTTAATTATCAACACTATAATAAAATAAAAAAAACATAATTATAACTAGATATAAGAAATTTTATTGTTAAATGCAAAAATGTAAATTAAGGAAATAAAGAGGCTATAATAATATAATAATAATATTTAATGAAGACCAAAAGTGGATAAATCACCTTGTAGTCGACTGAACCAACTTAAGCCCATCACTTCACTTTTTATAGACGGGAAGTAGCTTCGGAACAATACTATGAAACTGATCTGGTTGTGCCTTATACTTCGTTTTTTTAGGATTAGAAAAATCGTGCAACTGTAGTCGTGCGATTTTTAGGAAAACGATGTAAAAGCCGCCAAATCTGATTCTTATATTCTTCATTATGACATAAATAATAGAAAGAAGTAAACTTATTTCAATATTTTGCAGAGATAAAGAAAATAATTGAAGAAATATTGGCAAAATCAGGCGTTATTTTTCTAAACTTAAAAATAAAACTAGATAGAGGTCCCAAGGACTGGCGGTTGCTTATTGGTACAGGTCAATGAACTCAGATCACTTGTGTTAGTACACATCGTAATTATTCGAACCTGATTGAGTACCTATCTATGTGTGCTCGGACTTTGTGCGAACAGTAGTATAACTTTGCTACGACTGTATCTCGCGGTTGAGAAAGACACCTGTTATTTTCTAACTGTTCAGATTAGACTGTATTAGACAATGACAGTTGTCTTTCTCGACTGTGAGATAGTGTCGCAGCACTCTTGCGTTAGAGCTACTGTTAGGTGCCTAACTAAATATCGTTCTCGATTCATACTTACCTTTAATATTTTACCGTCTGATTGATGTTACCGTCAAATGAATCAATATGATTACCTGAAACAAACAAGGAAAAATGACAATAAGTACCTATGTAAAATATTTTTGTTGCTATAAAACCGCAAAAAATATTTTTTTATAATGTTTTAACCTCTGTAATATGCATTGTCCTGTACTATTGTACGATACAAAAAAGGTAAAAAATACAAAATGTATGCGCAAAAATGCTAGACAGTACTAAAATGGAAACTATTATTAGAAGAAAGCTTTTAAAAAAAAATCGTTTTACCAACGATTATTGTTCAAAGTAAATCAAAGTAGTAGTATTAGTAGGTAAGTAAAGTAGGTAATTTTCGTATAAACATATTTTTATAATTTATCTGTTATGTTGTCAACACAGACATCATATTATAGACAACGTGTTTATTTGCAAAACCATTTTTAATTTACCATTCCATTTTAGGAACTGGAGCGTAGGGAAGAGAAAATTATAAACATATAGCCAGTAAACTTTAACCACTGGTTTTTGACAAAAACAAATATTTTAAGAGGAATAGAGGCAGATATCGATCACCCACGCACGGCGCCGGGGGACAGGTGACGCTTATCTTCATACAATACAACACGCTTCCGTGCGTCGCTTCTGACGAGATGGACTTGTTAGTGGTGTCAGTCTTAATAATATTAATATGTATATATAAACATGTAACATTGTATTTGATTAGGTAAGTGCTTTATTTACACACCGCCAGTATACTTCTACTGTTAGTACTTAATAAAAACTAACATTTAAAGAGGAATAGTCTGTGAACAGTTATCTATAGACCTTTCACACAACACGCTTCCGTACGTCGCTCCTGACGAGATGGACTTGTTAGTGGAGGCAGTACTAACGTACCAATACGTATATATCAACGTTTTACATTATATTTCAGTGAGTAAGTGTTTTATTTACACATTGCCAATATACAACTGATAGTGTTAGTAAAAAATCTAACATTTGGAGAGGAATAGTGGCAGGTATCGATCGTCCATTGCACGGTGCCGAGTGACAGCTGAGGCTTATCTTCACACGTCACGCTCCTGTGCGTCGCTCCTGACGAGATGGACTTGTTAGTGGTGGCAGCCCAAACTTATCAATGATACGTATGTACCTATCAACGTGTAAAATTGTATAACTGTAAGTGAGTGTTTTATTCACACATTGCCAGTTAACGTTAACTGAAAGTGTTTGGTAAAAATTACATTTGAAGAGGAATCGTAGCAGATGTTTATCTTCCATGACACGGCGCCGGGTGACAGGTGACGCTTATCTTCACACGTCACGCTTCGTGTGTCGCCCGTGACGAGATGGACTTATGGACTAGTGATGGCAGCCCCTACTTGTCGACATGCGTTAGTAAGTGTTTAATTTTTAACCATTGGTCAGTGATCGTTCTTATAATGGTACCTACTATGTTTTGCTTATAGGCATGCAAACTTAATTAAGTCTTTAACTCGAAAGAGTAATTGAGTGCGTTTTTCCTGGTTGCCTTCATTTTAAAGCACGACAAAAAATATCTATAAAAAAAATACCTGTGGGTCAAAAGAAAACATTACATAAGTTATTTCAAGATCCCTTAGGTTTTGCACGAGCTTTTTCTTATATTATAAAAACATTTTGTTTAACACTTTATTCTAATTCTAATCACATATCTCAAGGGATATTAGTTATTATCTTAATTTTGCCCTATGATTGTAAGTTATTATTAATGGGCGCACGACGGGTGCAAAACAAAGCTTATTTCATTACGGTAAGGCCAAACTTTTGAGGTGATTTTAATTATAAGGCATTTGACATAATTTGCATTCATCGTCCGCTCATTAGTTGTATAATTGGCGATACATACTCGTACTTATCCTAGCAAACATGTCGGCCATTAAGCTTATCTTTGCACTACATGCTCCTGTGCTTCTTGCGACGCAAAGTTTGATAACGATATGTTTGAGATGTCTATTTCTAGCTAAAACTAAACATTTACGTTACGTTCTATACAAATACATTTACTTATATTATATACTTTTACTTCATCAGATACTTAAATAAAAATTGATCTGGTTTAAAACAATTAAGGCATTAAGGATATTTCGAAAACGGGAGAAAAGTTATGACATTAAAGTTATTTTGGTGTACACGCATACGCTTTATTTGAATACATAAATACAATTGAATAATACCTTAAAACTAAGAACAAAAAAAATTACCTCAAGAATAAAAAACTACCTTAAAAAACCTTAATAAAAACAGAAATAATAAAAATAAAACTACCTACCTTAAAAATCTAATCCAGGATTGCTGGGCATGGTGCCCAATACGCAGGCGGCATTCCCGCGCTGAATTGCTATTGCGATTCTTTGCACAAAAAAAGCAAGAAAGCCTGCGCGAGGATCACCTGTTGCCTCTCTAAGGCGTTTGCTGAGTGCTCTGTGTAGCCCCCGTGCCTCCTTGCCCGACGGCCCGAGCGTCTCAACGCCAAATGGTACAAATTCGTACTGGGCGGCGAGACAGCTATATCTGTTGGTCTTGAAATGCTCTCGGGCGTCCGTGGCCGCTCTCGCCTGCTTTGAGGTGGCTGAGAGGTAGGACGCCGCCAGCGTATCAACGCAGGTGGCATCCCCCACCAGCGCACGATCCATCCTCCAAGGTATTAGCGACATCCCATCGGAGCGCTTGCCATCGTCCCGTAAGATCTGTGGCTCCAGAGCTACAGGAACTTTGGCGCTGACGAGCGCTCGTCTCAGGATGTCGATCAGGGCATAACGACGAGGTCCGCGGCCGACGCCCGAAGAGCAAACAAAACCGCGGTAACCAAGACGATTTACGGAAGCCCCGCAAGAGGCGCTGTTGTGTTCTACACACACGTCCGCCCCTACTCGGAGACCAACAGCAAGTCTTATAGGTTTCGCTAGGGATTTTTTTCTTATATTTGTACAGGCAGGCACAAAAATACGTTGACATAACATAGTCAAAATGCCGAAATTAATCAAAATAATGTAGTCATCGAAAAGATATTCATAAGGCTGTAAACCTTGGATATTTCTGCATCCAATGTTGATATTTCGACTGGACTCGCCTCCTTTTCGCAAGACACGCAATGTCGATCAATAGTGTAAACACATTTTTCCAAGAGTCATATACAGCGTGTATTTTTAATATTACCTCAAATTGTAACCAGACCGCCTACGTCTAGTTAAAAATTGAGGTTATTTCTATAAACCGACATTGCAATCAAAACTTACTTTTTAACTATTTATTTTTTCCTTATAAAATAATTCAGCACGCAATGTATCGCTACCCTGTCTTACTGGCGTTACGTCACATCTATCGCAATCACAAGTGATAACTTTTAACTGCTGTCAAATAAGTGTACACAATACATTGGTACTCGATATATTTTCAGAAATGTATTACACTTTAGTCGGTTAACAAGTACTTATTTGGTTACGGTTTGAAGTAATATTAAAAATACAGGCTGTATATTGTTTTTTTATTTTTTTATAATAAAGTATAGTTCATGTAACGCTAGCTAAATAAACCTTTGTCAACGAATTTCTGGGCCACCCTGTAAAACAGTTCGTCCAATACTTCACTCTAGATATCCAAAACCACACCTTTTCGAATATTATTATCTTAACTTTGCTCTGTATATACACCGGCAATAATATATTTCGTTATGGAGGCCGCAAAAATATGTAACACGTTCCTAGGGCTCTACAAATAAGATTAGCTCGGATATTTCTGCGGCCTTCATAGCGCAAGATACTTCTATAGCTGGCTGTAAATGTGAGTTATTATTTATGGTACACAGTATTATTGGCGACACATATCCTAGGTTAAGCTTATCTTTGCACAACATGCTCCTGTGCCTGTTGCGACGCCACGTCAGATAACGACCTGTTTAGGAAATCTGTTCGTAGTGTTATGATTTTTAAATGGAAAATATATATTTTATTAGTAGCAATCCATGAAGTGATATATTTATTCAGTACTGGCAACATTCGAGTATCATTTGACAGTTCATTCCTAATCAGCCAATCATGGGCGAGTATTTGAACGACCAATCCGACTCGTTTCCGGTCCGGTGTTGAAGGCGCCATGTTGCGTGCTAATGGCGGATATACGATGGCGGTGGTTGAAAATGGATGGAGGTGGATTGATTTAATAAAAACTGTGGTTGTATAATCTGCAACTAACTCCGAGTAAAATTGTTTACCTTAGTGATTACGAATGAGATTGTTTATGTTAAATAGTGATTACGAGTAAGATTGTTTATCTTAGTAATTGGAGATATTGTGATAGTGGAGAATAAACTAAGTATTACATTGAGACTGACTTTGAATTCATAAAAACTCAGAAGAGGGGACGGACAACAACCAGCAAGGTACGTTATTTTGAATTTATTGATTTGAAATTAATAATTACGAGTATGATCTAGATTCTAGGCGAACCTTGCTGTAGTTCTAGAACAAGTACAATTCAGTGATAACGCAAATTGATTGCCATGTGTGCTGAGGTTGATAGTAGGTACGTGTACGTAACCATGTGTGTTGCTGCTATTGAATATTATGTAGTATTTGACCATGTGTGTTGCTGCTTGTAAGCCATGTGTGCCTACTCGTATGATAGATTGTTGAGTTAGTTAGTCAGTACGCAACCATGTGCGTTGCTACTATTAAGTAAATACAGGGTTAGCTCGCAACGACGTGTGTTGCTGAGAGAAGGCCATGTGTGTCTATGACAGGTGGTCGTTTTAGGTAGTCGGTACGCAACCACGTGCGTTGCTACTATTGAATAGGGAGTTTAACTTGCGACGATGTGTGTTGCAGCTAGAATGCCATGTGTGCCTATGAGATACTGTTGGGTTAGGTAGTAAACACGCAACCAAGTGCGTTGCTACTATTGTAGGGTAGCCGATTTGTAACCTTGCCTGTCGCTGGCGATGTGTGCCATTGTTCACTATTTGAATAATTAGTTAATGGTTATGCAAGTTTCAATTAGTAAATACGTGGGCCTGGGTTCGAGTCAGAGTCTAAGTTCCAGCCTAACTCGAGTCTATGGAGTCGTTCGAGTCTAAATCGAGAGTTCGAGTTTAACTCAAGAGTTCAAGTGTAACTCGAGAGTTCGAGTGTAGCTCAAGTATAAGTTAGAGTCTAACTCGAGTCTATCGAGTCTAAGTTTGAGTCTATGGAGTCTAAGTTTGAGTCTAAGTTCGAGTCTGACTCGAGAGTTCGAGTCTAACTCGAGTGTTCGAGTCTAACTCGAGAGTTCGAGTCTAACTCGAGAGTTCGAGTCTAACTCGAGAGTTCGAGTCTAACTCGAGAGTTCGAGTCTAACTCGAGAGTTTGAGTCTAACTCGAGAGTTCAAGTGTAATTCGAGAGTTCGAGTGTAGCTCAAGTCTAAGTTAGAGTCTAACTCGAGTCTATCGAGTCTAAGTTCGAGTCTATCGGTCTATCGAGTCTAAGTTTGAGTCTATTGAGTCTAAGTTCGAGTCTTAGTAAGAGTTAAAGTCTAACTCGAGAGTTCGAGTCTAACTCGAGAGTTCGATTCTAACTCGAGAGTTGGAGTTTGACTCGTGTGGTCGAGTCCAACTCGATAGTTCGATTCTGACTCGAGAGTTCGAGTCTGACTCGAGAGTTCGAGTCTACCTCGAATTTATCGAGTCTAACTCGAAACAATCGAGTTTCAGTTCAAGTAAAGCTAGTCTTAAGTTCAAGTAAACCACGTTTATAGAGTCTGAACCGATATCCGAATTTGAATTGAAGTCTGAAGATATTAGCTGCGGCTCACGGCACCAACACGAGCTATAAACGTGGCTAATGGTTTTAATTTTTTCCGAGGTTATGGCGTCCGATACTGAGGATGAAGTAGCAGACGCTCCACAATGGAAACGCAGTCAAACCGTACGGAAAAGAAGGAGAGCAGAGGCGCCGCTTGCGTCCGAAGGACCAAGGAAGAAGACTCGCAGGCCTGTCCCAGTGACAGCTTGGACTGTCGAGGAGGTGGAGCCAACCGGTCCAGTTACACCAGCGCCTGAACAACCAACTGAGGTACCATCCAGGCAGGCTGAGACAGTTCCAGCGCAAGGAGTGACTTTGAGTGAGGTAATGCAGCTTATCAATTCTTTGCATGGAGGGAACAAAGACAAGATACATCACCTAAATAGCAGCCAATTGAATAACGTCGTACCAGAATTTGATCCTTCCAGTAAGACGCAAAGCATTGATAACTGGATTCATAAAGTTAATGAATGTGTTAAGATATATGATTGGAATGAGAAGCAGACCATACATTTTGCACTACAAAAACTTGTAGGACTTGCCAAAAAATGGTTCGAGTCTTTGCCATCAGTTGTATATAGTTGGGATGAATGGCAAGCAAAACTTAAGAAGGCTTTTCCCAACGAACAAAATTATGGTCGGCTTCTTGAAGAAATGTTAGCTCGTACCACTCGTGTTGGGGAAAACTATCGTGAATACTTTTACGATAAGCTAACTTTATTGAATAGATGTGAAATTAGAACGAAGAAGGCTGTACAGTGTATAATACATGGAATTCTCGACAAATCAGTTAGAAACGGTGCACAAGCGTTAAATTGTGAGGAACCGGAGGATTTATTAGATTATCTCAATTCTCAACGACCTCCTGATGCGTCTTTCATAAAGAAGCGTAATGAAACCATCTCTAAGCCAAACGTTTCGTCTACTTCACCTACCGAAAGCAATGTGACTTGTTTCAATTGTCGTGGAAAGGGGCATTCCTTTAGTAAATGTCCTCAGACGATAATCAAATGCCAAAAGTGCCACAGAGTTGGTCACAATTCTGTCACTTGCAAACTTAATCCTTTGCACCTTAGACCGGATAACAAGACTAGCCAGACCGTAGTTGTTGAAGAACGTAAAGTCCTTAGGATCTCCACCGTCAGTAACTCAAATGATAAGTTCTTTAGGAAGGTTTGTGTCGGTGGAAACGACTATGTAGCGTATATTGACTTTGGGAGCGAATGTAGTTTGGTACGCGAAACTGAAGGTGAACAACTTAAGCTAACAAAATGTTATTCAGAACTACCTTTGATCAAAGGGTTCGGGGAGTCTTTGGTTTCGCCTATTTACAAAAGCTTTGCGACTGTTAAAATTGACGAGGTGGAAGCTTCCATAGAAGTATTAGTAGTTAGTGATGAGTTTTTGCAGACGCCCTTCCTGATTGGCCAGAATTTCACAGAGTTATCTTTTATAACAGTTTTAAAAGATAACCGTAAGTTGGTCTTCTATAAGACTCCAACTACAGAAGTGCAGCAAGATAAGTCTGTGAAATTGCTGACTCATAACTCCATTGAAATTCAAGGGGTCAGCCTTGTCGAAGTGTACTCAGAGGATTCCTGTTTTACTGGCGATGTATACGTAGAAGGACATAGTTGCGGTGAGCCTGGAAGAGAGTACCATTTACATCAGGGGGCATATAATATAAGGGAAGGTAGGGGACAGTTAGTGGTGACCAATTTAACTAAAAATGCGTTGGTATTAGACTCAAAAGTTCTTTTGGCTAGAGCTTCACCTTTTTAACTATAAAACTCTCGTGAGACTCGAACATATTAAATAATATTTAAAACGTAAAGAACGAAACATGTCGAGCGAAAATCGACTAAATTACGTGAGTGACCCGTTTTAAATATTATTTAATAGCTTCACCTTTTGTAGAAAGGAAAGTTTATCATGTGAAAAGGATTACTCGCGATATGTCGACAGTGGAGCCAATTGAGAAAACCGATATTAATGTAGGCAAGGACGTAAGCCCGGATTTTGTCGATAGGTTACATAAACTTCTCCAATCCTATCGTGATTGTTTCGCGTTTAACTTGAGCGAGATAGGATCGGCTAAAGATGTTGAGATGGCAATCGACTTATTAGATGACCGTCCGGTAGTCTACAGACCTTACAGGCTATCTCATTCGGAAAGGGAGCAGGTACGTCAAACAGTGGATGAACTTTTAAGCAATGATATTATTCAAGAATCGAACTCTGATTATGCTAGTCCCATCTTAATGGTCAGAAAGAAAACCGGTGAACAACGATTGTGTGTAGACTTCCGTGCCCTGAATAATAAAACAAAAAAAGATTGTTTCCCGCTCCCTCTCATCGACGATCAATTGTCAAATTTAAGTGGTAACCGCTACTTCACCACTCTAGATCTTGCATCTGGATATTACCAGGTCCCCATGGCGGAAGGTAGTCGAGGTTTAACAGGTTTCGTCACACCGGATGGACACTATGAATTTAAGAGGATGCCGTTCGGCCTTGCTAATGCGCCAGCAGTCTTCCAGAGACTTATTAACCGAATGCTTGGTTCGAAGCGCTTTGAATCTGCATTGGCATATCTGGACGACATCCTTGTGCCATCTGGTGATTTAGAACAAGGTATGGAGAGATTAGAGGATGTTTTAAAGCTCATCAGGGAAAATGGGCTTACGCTCAAATTGTCCAAGTGTCGATTCTTTGACAACACAATTAATTACCTTGGCTACGAAATTTCGGCTAGTGGAATTAGGCCCAATGAAGATAAAATTTTGGCGGTAAAGACATTTCCTGTCCCTCAAACGGTGCACGAGGTTCGTCAATTTTTGGGCCTTGCTGGGTATTTCCGCAGATTCGTGAAGGGATTTGGTGAAATCGCCAGACCACTTACGACCTTGCTGAAGAAAAATGTCTCGTTCAGGTGGTCTGACTTAGAACTTCGGGCTTTTACCACTTTGAAGGATATGTTGGTAGAACGTCCTATATTGGCCTTATACAATCCTAAATTAGACACCGAGCTGCATACGGATGCAAGTGCTCTTGGAGTGGCCGGAATATTATTACAGTGGCAAGAAAGTCCTAGAGTGTTAAAACCAGTAGCCTATTTTAGCAGGCAAACCACTCCAGAAGAGCGCCATTTGCATTCGTATGAGCTCGAAACTCTGGCTATAGTGTGTTCTTTAAAAAAATTTAGAGTATACCTATTGGGTACTAATTTCAAGGTGGTTACGGACTGTAACGCAGTTCGAACTACACTTACCAAGCGCGATTTAGTACCACGAATTGCAAGGTGGTGGCTACAAATTAGCGAGTTTACTTTCGATATAGAATACAGGCCTGGTACGCAAATGACCCATGCCGACGCTCTCAGTCGTAATTCTAGGTTGACCGATACCGACGATGACTCACATACCTACACCGTTTATAATATTGAAAAGGAAAACTGGCTTTTAACATTGCAGCTATCCGATCCCGATATTGCTCGTATCGTAAAGGTCCTCAAGCCTGAAAGTGATGAAGACACTAGGGATATTAAGAAAAACTATGCCTTCAAAGATCATAAACTTTATAGGAGAGTAGACGATAAATTGCGATTAGTAGTACCGCGAAGCGCACGATTCCAAATATGCCGCGCAAACCACGATGATATCGGGCACCTAGGCATGACGAAGACTATTGAGAAAATCCAGGGCCAATACTGGTTCCCCAAACTTAGGCGCTTTATAAAAAAATACGTGGATAATTGTATATCTTGTGCGTATAACAAGGATAGCTCTGCCAAACAAAAACAAGGTCAGTTATACCCAATTCCTAAAGGCGACAAACCATTTCACACGATCCACGTGGATCATTTGGGTCCATTTGTAAAAAGTGTAAAGGGTAACACTTATATTTTGACAATTGTAGACGGGTTTACCAAGTATGTTTTCGTTAAACCGGTAAAGAATACAAAGACCAAAACCACAGTGAAAGTGTTAGAAGATATTTTTCACGACTTTATTTATCCGTCGAGGATCATATCTGACCGTGGCACCTCATTTACGTCAGCGGCCTTTAAAAGGTTTTGTGATTCTAATGGCATAAGGCATGTCTTAAACGCAGTGGCTTGCCCTAGGGCAAACGGTCAAGCCGAGAGATTTAACCAGACCGTTTTAAATTCCTTAATGAGGCATACGAGCGGCCAGGACGAACGTAGTTGGGACGCGTGTTTAAAAAAAGTGCAATGGGGCATAAATAACACTATTAATGCAACCACTCAGAAGACTGCATCGGAGGATCTTTTTGGAGTTAGGTCTCAAGATGGTCTCTCTAACAAGCTGGGTGTTGAAACCGACATCGTTCACGAGTCCATAACGGATTTGAGGAAGGAAATCGAGAACAACATCCAAACAAGCCAGACAAAACAAAAAACAAGATTTGACTCTGTAAGAGTCCCTGCCGCAGTATTTAAAATAGGGGACTTGGTTAAATTAACGCGAACTAATTTTTATAACAAGGGTAATAGCACAAAACTTTTGTCTAAATTCATTGGTCCCTATAAAATTATCAAAGATTTAGGCAACGACAGATATAAAATAGCCAATGTTCCTGGCTTCAACAAAAATAAAAGGGCGTTCAAAAGTGTTGTCGCTGCCGATAGGTTGCGACCTTGGATTAATATTAATTCCCGTAAACCTGACTCAAATAGGCCTTCCTCTAGTGTAAGTTCAAGTAAAACGTCTGATTGTGAGACCGACGATAATATTCCTTTGTCGGAATTACAACAGCGGTTTCAAACGACTTAAATAATTAGCCTAGACTAATCTTTAGTCACATAATGTGTTACCGTTATAGGTGCATACAGATCGTAGGGTTAAGCCGAGTGTTATGATTGTATTTCTGGTAAAATGTAAATGTAAATTACCGTGACATTGTGTAGCGCTTAAGGAAATAAGTACAAATATATAAAGTGTAATAAATAAATATATAAGTATAATTGGCTCACATTGAATTGTTAGCATTTGTAGTAATTTTAAATCTTGGAATGTTCAAAATGTGATTTTAATGTTTAAGTAAATCCAATTTGACTTAATAGCATATGTGAAATTTAAGGTACACCGGGACGGTGTACGTGTCGGATGGCCGAGTGTTATGATTTTTAAATGGAAAATATATATTTTATTAGTAGCAATCCATGAAGTGATATATTTATTCAGTACTGGCAATATTCGAGTATCATTTGACAGTTCATTCCTAATCAGCCAATCATGGGCGAGTATTTGAACGACCAATCCGACTCGTTTCCGGTCCGGTGTTGAAGGCGCCATGTTGCGTGCTAATGGCGGATATACGATGGCGGTGGTTGAAAATGGATGGAGGTGGATTGATTTAATAAAAACTGTGGTTGTATAATCTGCAACTAACTCCGAGTAAAATTGTTTACCTTAGTGATTACGAATGAGATTGTTTATGTTAAATAGTGATTACGAGTAAGATTGTTTATCTTAGTAATTGGAGATATTGTGATAGTGGAGAATAAACTAAGTATTACATTGAGACTGACTTTGAATTCATAAAAGTAGTTTCAGACCTTTCTGCCCATTTAACAGGTTAGATTATATAATAACATTAATTATATACTTATCTACTAGGAGATTCCAACATTTCTGAATTTAACCTAATAGTTTACGAAATAAATATTTTTAATATTTGTTAAATTTTTACATAATATTTAAATAGGTAACTACTTAAATAGGTTACTTATACATTATTAGTTACCTAGCTTAACTGGAAGAGATCCCTCGTAAGGATAAGTTCGCCTTTGTACTTTTCTATTTATGTATTCTTTATTGTAAATGCATATCCTGTTATGGCAATAACGTGTTCTGACTTACATTTTTGTTTGGACCTGGTTTAGAAACGATGAGGTACCTAAATAGGTAGATAATTATGAAATCTCGTCAATGATACTCTTGCAAAGTTACTGATGAACCAGTCTTATTTTTTAAAACATATTTTCCTGAAATTGATTTATACATTATATAAAAAGAAAAAAACAATTTATGGTTTTCATATTTTTAAGCAGAAACCAGTAACTTGTAAAATTACGTCTCGTTAAAGAAGTCTTGATCACTCGAAGAATAATGAAAAAGTAGGAAACTTTCACACTATCCGATATCTGCAAAATGAATGTCAACATTAATTCTGTAGGTCAAGACTTGATGCATGTTAAAGGTAAGTCATAATAGTTTGCTGTTCAATCCCCGCCAACATTGACGATGTAGGTAAAATGAAATCTTTATGAAAATATTCTATGCGTACTTACGATTTTTCAATACATATCGTTCGCTTTCCCTATTCTTTTTCCACTTCAACATTTTCTAAAAGTGTAGCAAATGCTGTATGAAATATCTAACATGAAATGGCTTTCCAATACAGAAATTCATTCTGTGCTGGAACAGACGTCAAATTCTCCCCGCGGCCATTAGCCCACCGAAGCGTAGCGTTCACACCTCAATTTGCAATTCACTTAAAGCAAAGGTGTGAGAAATGAAATAGATTACCCGCCGCGATTAATTCTATGTAAGTTCTGAAGCTGGTAACTAGCTACACGAAGCATTTAGACGCTCCACTGCTCGCCAAAGCTGATGGGTTTTTAAGTAAACGAATGCTGCACTAAGCCAGCCTGAGTGGCAGACGCAGATCCCGCTCACTTAACTTACAAGACTTAATCCCTATTTTGGAATCCACTATTCATTCTAATAAATAAATGTTTAGGGACAAAAGAAATCACGGTCAGTTTTGTGTCGATAATGAAGATACATACTAGAGGTTTTGTTTTAAATAAAAAGATAAGGTCATAATATAAACACTTACCATTGTTATAAAATAAAGATAGTTTTATTTTCAAAGTCAGTGTGCATTACCATCCACAAGAGTAGAAAAGTTAAATAATATTTAAAACGGGTCACTCACGTAATTTAGTCGATTTTCGTTTTAAATATTATTTAATATGTTCGAGTCTCACGAGAGTTTTATAGTTAAAATTGCTAATCTATACGAGTAGAAAAGTTGCTTTGCCTTTATGCTGTAGATATATTATAAACCGGAAGGTTATTAACAACAACTTCGCATCCTTATATATATACTACTGCCGCTGCCTACTACTGCTGTATCCGCATATTACTGCGAATAATCTATTTGTATTTGTATTTGTATTTATCTATAAAGAAAACTCTTTTACATTTGTTTTCCTAGGGGTCCATATTGGCTCATAAATAAAGTTATTCGTTATATTTTTTTTAATTATACCGATTTGTGATTATTTATTAATTATTTGTAGTCCGAATATTTGTATTCATAAAATCATTTCTACTTTTTGATTAATTTACATAAGTTTGTTTTAAAGAAGCAGATGACATATAATCTTATTTTTCATTATTATTTGTACTCATATAACCTAACTTAACCTACAGTTCAGCGGGCCTAAGATGGTTATCCACGAATGTCATAAGATAATGCTATAAGGTGATAAACTGACAAGTTGCACGGATAGCGCGACGGTGACAGCTGCCAGATGCAAAGACATTTGACAGAACTGTTTAAAATGATCAGAAATTGTCAGAACGTGCCGACAAAGTATTGTCTTATCCAGCAATTATCAGGATATCAGCTTGGCATTTTAGCCCCGCTGGTGGCAGTTTGGTTCTTCGAGAGTCGCAGTTTCTAACCTAACTTAACCTACACTTCTGGTGGCAGTTCATTTCTTTGATTGACATTATGAACTTAAATGATTCGATGTTCCGATAGTAGTGGAAAAATAATAGTTATAAATAATAATCGTTATAATGAAAGATTGTATATGAAACATTTTCGGACTTCCAATGATCGAAGTTACAACTTTATGTGAACTTTGGTGCACCCGTTTTCCTAGTCATATGTGGAGATCGTAGATCATATAATAGAATATTTTAAATCATACACAGTCACAATAACAAAAACCTTATCAGACTGGCGATGTGCGGGCCAGTTGGAGTAAGCACATTCTTTTGTAGTTATTTAGCGCAGTTTCCGATAGATTTTTCCATTCATCGCTGTTCAATATTGTCTTTAAGTAAGATGTAAGACGGCACATAAGTAAATCTTATTAATTCTCGTCAGTCACTGCTGCACATATTTTACGGCAGAGCATTAGTTGTACGGCTTCGATGCAGCGAGTGCAGCGGCACACTTACTCGCAGGCGGGGCGGGGCTACCCGCGATATTTCAGAATTTCTGCTTCAGGAACAACAGGTACATTCTGATGAATGAAAAACCTGATGTTTAATGATAACTTTTGTTTGAGTTTTTGCGAATTAAAAATCAGTCATTATCTCCTTAGCATCTGTTCAGTTAGTACTTCAATGGAATCCGTTTATTTATCTGCTTACAAATATAAAGTTAAATGAATAACAAATTGGTTAAAAGATCTTAGAGATCTTAAATATAGTTCTGCTATGTAGGAAAGCATATTCTATGTTGGGAATCCAAAACGGGAATACCTAATTGCGCAACCTAAATTATCTACTTCATTAGTTATCCTGATGTTATAAACGTGACGTACTTAGTTGTAAGATCACAGGAGAGAAATAAACATTGTTTGGTTGTTAGAGTTTTTTGAAATTACAAGCTAGGGTCGTTATTAAATTTTTCTAAATTATTGTTAATATTATAAAAACCACAACTATTAACAATCAATTTTGCACCTTATAGAAACTACATATATTTCACTCCTACATAAAAAGAAGAAAAGGTCAAACGGGATATTAAATTTACGATCTTTCAAATACACATTTAAGTAATGCAATATGCTGAGGTAAAATTAGATTTATTTTTAGACAAGGGTCACATTTATCGATAGACGCAGGAACCTTTCGCTTTCTAATAAATGTGGGAGAATCAAGCTTGTCTTTTTTATGCGCTTAACCAAGGGAAATTTAATTAAAGACTGTTCTATAAAAACTAAATTATAAAACGGTTTTGTTTACGTAAATTGCGGTTTCTGTATTTAAATTTGATTACTTTGATTTTAAGAATAACTTAAATATCTTTAGAAAAAAATATAAATTTCCTTGTATACTTTAAAACGTCGTCGAACAACGCAATATCGGCGGCACACCTGCTGTCTCAGTCGCCTGATTTAATAACGGAACGCGTTCAATTCTTGTGACGTTATAAATTTAATATTTTTACGTCACGCTTATTCTTCGCTGCTTCAGACGCCAAGATCGTACTAGTTGGATCTGTAGCCATGCATATTGTCTTCACAACATAGGTACTTATTTATTTTTAGAACTGAATGTAGAGGTGACGTAAAAAATAGTGAGGTGCTTAATTTTTTTACCATAATACTTACAGATGTGATGAATATTTTTTTACGTTATTTTTTAAACTAATATGATTTAGCAAAGTGTTTTTGTGTGATAAGTATAAGTATTTGGTATAGCATTCGGTAGACTATATCTGGTATTTTTGAAATCCGAGGTAGTAAGTATGCATGCATTATGTTTTGTTAATATTTATATTTTCTTGATAGCTTTTAAAGTGTATTAAAATTATTGGAACATTTTCTATTGCATGTGAAATTTTTGCGTAAATGTAAAAACGATCTTTGAAATGTCGGTAAAATATATTCCTATAAAACATTGATGTTTTATTTTGTATTGGATAATAAACTGACTGTTAAGTATATTATTTTAGTATGGGACAGTGCTTCAGGGATCACTATCATTTTTCTTTTGCAGAAGACCGCGTCTGCTCTACTCGAGCGTTGTTTAAAATTAACCAAAGAGACTTATTTAGAGTTTTTAAGGTCATGAAGATAATGATTAATGATATTCAAATAATATATGAATATGAGAACATAGTGTGTGTGTGTGAAAACGTTCACCTAACACCCCCTTATAGTTAGAAAGAGAAGGAGGGAGAAGAAGTTACTCAAACGGTAACTTTGACACTTTATCATTATTATCTCAATCTGCATCAGCATCAGCTACGCTCCTAGCGCCTAGACGATAACACGGGGAAAGGCCTAAGTATGTAGCGAAAAGTCGAATGTTTACAAAATGTGTAGAAACAAATACTTAGGTACCTACTGGTAGTAAACTATATATTTTGGAAAATAGTTCATTTTCAATGTGCGATGAATTGATTTCATTTTTTTCAATAATGTATCTTTGGATGTAATGAAATATCTGTCCCTGCGAGGCATCCCGTAACCATTTGCAAGTAGTAAATTTATTATAAATACATAGGTCATGTTCTGAAGATGCCACCTTCCGAGGACGCTACTTTCTGAGAACGTCACGTTCAGAGTATCTAGATAATATTCTTTATTTCAATAACAACAAAAACACATAAAACTAAAATAAAATAAATGTTAAAGTAAATATTCCAGAGTATCTTAGGAGTCAACTTGCGGAAATGTACAGAATAGCCGCAAAATGCAAAAAATGACGAAGTCAGAATGTGACAAACTCCGAAAATGATGAACTCAGAAAGTGGTGGTTAATGAAAGTGACCTTACTCAGAACGTGACGCTCTCAGAAAGTGACTTCCTCAGAGAGTGACAATCTTCAGAACATGACCTATTTTTGAAAGTGACTTAACGAAAATTACCTACTCTGTCTAAAGGTATTTAAGACATTTAGTGCCAGATTAAATGGGACTAGGCTGGATATGTCCGTTGCATGCATCTAGACAGGTGGGCCACAAGTAGGGACGCCTTTGCCCAGTAGTGAGGTGGAACACCAATTAGTGAGCGCGACGTGCTACGCGCTACGCTCTCGTAGCCGATTCCGTGATTTTCCCGCTATGTAGCGAAATACACCGTGAAACAACGTGACCGTGAACTTGACATTCAGTGTGCTTACCAAGAGTTGTACCTAACCGTAGGCGTTAGCAACTGAGCTTTTCCAAAGTACGTCCGCCTCGCTCCTGCCAGAGTAGGGTAGGAGCGAGAAGGATATACTTTAGAAACGCGCAGTCGCTAACGCCTACGGTTACGTACAACTCATGGTAGTCACACTGGTCGTTGGCGCTCAATCTGTTAAATATTGTAAAAAGTCACGCAGAAATCGGGTGCGATTAATACAAATAATAACATTGTCGCGTTTGTAAACTCTGAACTCTAAATAAAGGTAAATTACAATTTATAAAAAGGAACAATCAAACAACATTTGACCATTCAAGAAAATAATTATTGCAGAAATGTTATAGCGTTTTCAGCCTCGCCTAAAAGGTTTGGCGAGAAAAAAGCACATTATTCGCCGTTCTGAGCACTGGTGCCACCTGCTTTCATCGTTACCATTCGGGTTATTGCGTCTAGAAAAATAAGGATCCATTCAAGGCGAACAGCGGGACATTAAGAGCTATTATAGCGAGACTTCAATGCTCAACCGTGCAAAACGTTTTCGTTAAAGGATGACTCAGACTAGAACGGGCCAGGGCGGACCGGGCCGGGCCTATCTGTCAGTTTCTATAGAAAACGTCACGGTACCTCCGAGGGCTCCGAGCTATCACGTGATCATTTCTATAGAAATTGACAAATCGTCCCGTCCCGCCCCGTCCCATCTCGTTCTAGTGTAAGTCATCTTAAATAAAGACATCAAATTAAAATAGCAAACTATTTTTATTAATCAATAAGCTGCAATAAAGACTTCCAATGCAACACGCCTGGCTGGCACGGTTGACTAGCTAATTGAAACTGCTGGAGGAAAATATAATAACGATTTTTAAAATAAGTTGAACTCCTAATTTCAAATCTTTCATGTTTTAGTAGAACTAAGTTTGGAGCGAAATTGCTACATGTTCTATTTCGAGTGATATGTGTATTTATAAAACGATACTGTTGTTAATTGCCAAAAAAACAGACCATTACTAGCTGGTTAAAAAGAATTACAATCAAAAAGGCGTAACTTAGCGATACTTGCGGGCAAAGCTTTTGTTAGAAAATAGTTTAACGACGAAAATAATGTTACTTTGCTATTCCACCAAACGTGCTAGTCAATTAGCAAATTCACTAAATTATTACTTCAAAGCAAAAGTACCTAACACCTGATTCAATAAATATCCGAAAATAGTTTTCCGAAAACGCCTCAATCGATAATAATCAAAGCAGTTTTTACTGAAAAATTTCCTTTGTACCTTGCTGGATTTAATCAATTTTTTAAAATGTGGCTTCTTTGGCGCATAAGATTCGATTATTTGTAAAACAGAATATGAGTGTTCAAAAGCTTATCGAAGAATATTCAAAAAAGGTAAGTAGGAGCACTCAAATACACCTCCAGTTTAAATTTAATTAGCATTGGCTACTAGATCACAGATGGACATGCCGAAACTAACTACAATATAATATGATTGATAATTGTCTAAATAACTTTTGTTTTGAAATTTTGAGTGAGCTCATCTTAACCTAAAAGCAACAGCGAGAAGCAAGTTTATACGAAGATAACCCCGCAAGACGTTAAGTCTCCCAAATCCAACCGCACGCCACGTCTTCCCGCGCAGGCTGTGATGAGACCGCTAATTTGATCCTACTAGCAACAATGAGGCCTCGGGAGAGCTCATCTGCTTACATTATCATATCCAGATAACACCAGGAAAAGCCGTATTAAAAGTTAAAACTAAGATAACATGCAATCAATTACACAATAAGAATAAAGAAAATGTAGACAAAATCTTAATATTGCAGAACTTTGATTTTAAATGTTTTTATAACCTACTTTTTTAAAGTTTTCCTTAGAATCCCAGTTAAAGTAATGTTAATATATTAACAAACTAACAAGCAAAACTCTAAATAACAACCTAAAACAATAACTGAAAGGAATGCAACCGGTTAATATTTAGTATGAGGAAACAAACAAAAAAACAAACAAAAATTTATTCGATTACAAAACAGTTAACTGGTTAGTTTTATCCGGTTTGCAATACAAGATCTACTTACAAAATTCTGCTAAGAGATTACCACCTGCTTGCTATCTACGTCAACTTTACGGCTTAATTTTTGGCAGCCAGACCGACACTGGAATCGTTTAAGGTGCAATCGAGAAATTGCTTAGATATGTAGGCCTTTACACATCAGTTACCTAGCGTTTATTAAACCTATTTACCATTCAATTTCTCTTTAACTATATTACTTTTTCAATCAAACTGTTGAAATAAAAAAATGTAAAAAAAAAATGTTTGGAGCAGTATCAAAACAGTGCCGGCATGTCTTCAATGTTAATTTGTGGTTGTTTTCAGTGAAAGGTATCACTTTGTCGTATGCTGATAAGGTTCATTTTTAAAGGAGTCTTTGGGTCCTTGTCGGCAAGCGACAAAATGCTACTTTTTAATAAAAACAGTCATATTTATTTGTATTGAGCTTACAATGTATCCTATCCTGTTACGTTACATCTTTTTATTAGTACACATGATTCGGGTCCAAATTATGTATATTTGTAGTACTGAATCACGCTAACTAGGACAAATTAGGTATGTCTTTTTGAACCCAAATATCGTATTAAATAGTTAGGAATAATAATACTAGAAAGGTCGAATTAATTAATTATGTTAACACTTTCAAGACTGGGAACCCGCCAGGCGGGCTATACGTTTGTAGGCATTTTCCTCTACATGCGGGATGAAGCTGGGATCAGCTGCGCGTTGCAAACGAATGTTTCGAAATTATTGTTAGAGTCAGATCAACTTAAATTTGCATCGATAAAAAAGACTGCGCAAATGCCGCAAAAGTTATTTTAAACGTCTTATTTCTATGAAATTATGACGTTTACTTAACCACCTCACCTTCACAGTCTGTGCTGTGAAAATTTATGCAAACTTAACTCAGTCAGACTTTAAAGCGTCATCTAGAAAATTGAATCAAACCTATCTGAGTATCAGATATTGACAGGCACAAGTTTCGAATACATCCCCGATCTCAAATCGATTATGAAGTTATGATGCCACCAAGCACAAGAACAGATACACTCTTCAAACTTTTAATAACTCTTTTCCCGTGAAGGGTTAAAACGGAATTGAATAAAATATTTTCACGATTCAGTTCAGTTTTTTAAAATAAATGGCTTCTGTCCAATGCAGGGCAATTTCGCCAGTGTCAAAGTTAAGTATTAACAATTGTACGGTTATAATAAATAAATTCGCTCTTTGGGCGAGACTTTGTACGGTGAGAAGCCTTGCTATTTAAAATGGTAGCTGATTTCAAATAGCACGTGGCGCGGACAACCGGGTGATGGTCCCAAGAGTGGTACGACAGGTGTCAGGACTATTTCTTCATTATCTGCATGCTTGCTTGTTAGTTCACTGTATAATAAGCCACCAATATTACGCACTAAACAACTTTTAACAAACAAAAAACAAAGAACTACTCCCGACGCGTCCTCGCCATCTTGGACATCAACCGGAAGTCATTTTCACGATTAAAAGCAATATTTATAGGAGCACAACCGCTAATGGCTAAACGCTAGACCGGGCCGTGACCGGGCCGAGCCGGGACGATGTGTCAATTTCTATAGCAAACGTCACATGATAGCGGCTCGGCCACGACCCGGTGCTGCGTAAGTCACTTAAACGTCATAAGCTATCTTTATTGAAAAAGTAAAAGTGAATACCGTTTTTCCTATATGTTTATTTCTGACTTGCCCGTAAGGATTGCCGATCACAGTCTATCTCTTCTGTCCATACCATTTGTTTTCATAACGAATTTTTTACTTTTTGCCGATGTCTATATCGAACTTGGAGAAAAACCAATTCCGCTTTACAAAGGCGGCCAATTTATGAGCCTGTGCACGCGATCCCCGCGGGAAAACACTACCTACCTCCATACGTGTATGATTTGTGGCGCTTCTAAATTCAAAATTAATTATGGGTTGGAAATTTGATGATTGAATTAGGGCGATTTCACGAATAGGGAATTGAAAATGAAATGTCAGCGTCAGCGTTGACGAAAGTGTCTATTGTGAAGACGACAGATCCCGTCGGGGAGTAAACTTGGTCATCACGTATACGTATTGAATTGAATTATTAACAGCGGACTAAACTGAGCTGACATACGACCCGGCGACCGAATTGAAATAGGAGTTTTATTAGCTGACAGGCAACCGTAATTAATTTAAAACTGATGGCAATCCCATTCATTAGACTGAAATCTGCTTAATAACGACGCTAGTAATATATAAATAAGGTGAATGAAACGATTGATGAATTCATTGCAAAATAGTGAGGTACACAAACAGGTCATTTGGAAATAAGAAATCTATAGTTCAAATTTCCGGACAAGTTTACGTCTCTGTATGTACGTCGTTCGTGTGTTTTAATAAATTTTTTTTAATTTTTAATTCGGTCTCAAATAATGTTTCAGGAGTGCGATTTTTGTATCTCACCAAGTGACAAATTCTGAACGAAATGTGTAATTTTCGAACGTTTGTATTTTTGAAATACATTTACGAGTGCGCCCTCCAACTCGTAATTGAAATCACCATGTGACTCTCTTTGACTTTACTCAAGTTTAGTTTCCTTTAAAATGAAACTTACTGATATGCTACTTTTTACATTTGATTGAATTTGATTTGGTATCAAGGACAACACTCAAAATCAAAAAAACTAAAAAAATATTTTTCAAGTAGGCATGTTAAAGTGCACTTTTCAAAGCCGAATGAAAAATAAATAAAGCTACACTACACTGGCTCTAACCCTACACTATAACATTTATTGTTTATTATTACATCCTATTTTTATGAAATATATTTTATTTATACCCAAATATACCTGCTAAACTTTGTAATTTTTTTCTTAAATTGGCTCTAGCTAAATGTACATTTATTTTCTATTATTCCATTTTTTAGTGTTTTGTTTTTTAATAAATGTTTTACTAGAAAAAACAGTATTAACCTCTTCGAGGAAAAATCGCGAATCTGACCTGAAAATCGAAAAACAAAAACAAAAAAGTAGTTCATAAATTCCATTTGAATAGAAAATGTTTTCTATAATACGTTATAAAACTTATAGGATTCTTGTTAACTGCTCCAATATAGTATCAAAAAGTTGAGCAAAATCGTAAAAAAAGGATGCCGGACTCTTAAGCTAAACGTCAAAATGGGTCACACACAAAACGATGTTCGGAGTATTTCCAGTGAACTATTCAAAAGTTCTCAAGATGTATATTATGATGATGATGATCAAGATGTAAGTTAAGGACTTAACTTATGTACATTAAGGACACTACATGTCCACAAGTTGTTAACTATTGGCCACAGGAAAGAAAAAGTGCGTGTTCAGCTGAACTGTAGAGCCAATATTTCTTGTGGCCAATAGTTAACAGCTTATGTATATGTAAATATGATTTTTATCATACAGTTCAAAGGGAGTACTATTTAATGTGGATAAAGGTTCAATAAGAAAATCACCCTTTATAGCACTTAACTTTTGAAAAGTCCACTGGAATGATTCCCAAAATCGTTTTGTATTTGACCCTAATGTCATAGAAGTTTAACGTTTAAAATAACACTTTAAATTTTTGACAGTTAATTTGCTTTGAAGAGATAACGTGATCTGACTCTATGAAAGTCACGGGTGATATTTTAGTCATTAGTGAATAGTGATATAAATGTGACCAATGATGATATTCTTGTGATGACCTAATATTATTTTAATATTTTGTTTCTGCTCCATATTTTATTAGCAAACACTGGATTGACGGGTGTAAATCTGTACAGACGTTTAATAGTGGGAGGAAACACTAAACAAATTTTATTAGTGGATATCGATAAAAATGACGTACGATTTTAAGAGTAGAAAACTACACACAAAAACGTTTTGAGGAATTCTTTAATATTTTATATAATTTTATATTTTTTTACATTTTCTTACCTTTGTCTTCGTCGCTTGTGCGACATTATCCTTTAAAGCCTACTAAGTGACCTTCCTAGGCAAACTGTAGTAATGGGAGCAAATTCAAATATTTATAGTGTTGATGAGTTGCTTCTGTGCGATTCAGTTTTATTACTTTTCCGGATGCCAAATCATTCAATGTTTTTGAAGTTTAAATGAAAACTTAGCCATCATTATTATTCAAGATAATTATGGCTAAAAATTGCTTTTTGTCGATGTCGATAAACTTAGTCGATTATTTATTAATCACCACTGGTTCATTCTTGCCCCCGTAAATCCGGAGTATGTTTATAATTAATTTAATTAATTTAATTTGTTTTTTATAATTTATTAACTTTAAACGAGCCACAAATAATTATATTCCTTTTTGTATTTCAATTAGGTACTCGTATTGTCAATATCATCAGCATGGATGATATTGACAATGCCTAAACGAATTAAACTCGCATTAAACATATTAAAGTTGGTGATGTTTATATATTATATATATACAAAGTTTGAAGCTCGCCTGACATTATATAACCGTCGGCAAATTAATAACACGCTGGAATATTGATGTGTACCAAAGTTTACAATAGTTTAAATAGCTTTGCTTATAGTTTCGAAGTGGATTGGGTTAAGTTTGCTTCTGTGCAAAATAGTGAATACGCGTCGAACTCCATTGTGCGAATTTAAGATAAGCTATTTTTGTTTTCGTCTTATTTTAATACATACCTATAGTATCCGGAATAAAAAGTCATTATATTGCATTTACTCACAGTCTAATGTATTTCATAGAGGGATAGTATATATTAGTACAGATACAGCTGCGATAGTCGCCAAGAGTACGAGGTAAGAACGAGCGGGGATGGGTTGATGTGTCAATGTCAATTTATATAGAAAGCGTGAAATGATAGTACAGTTAATATCACGTGACGCCTTCTATAGCAATTGACACGACTCAGCTGAACCGGGCTAGCTTTAGTTATGCTTTAGTAAGTATAAATACAAACTATTTAATAACCACGGATCATGCATTTTGTAGCGTGACTTACTGAGTAGGTAAATCATGTTTCTTATATAAATATGCCTGAATCGTGAAATCAATGTACAAACTATTGTCAGTTTACTCGAGCTCTGAATATATCTGAAATAAATATAATACCGTTCTAGCTTTGTCAGCATACAGTCAGCCAAAAGTAACGCCCAACGATAGATTAAAGTTTCAGCGTCAGCCAGGCATTATATAAAGTTATTAACATTGGATAAACACGGAATTTTCGCATTCGCTGGTGGCAGCGAGATGCAACTGCAGAAAAGGAATCGTAAACGGGTTGCTGTAGTACAAATACAAATACAAAAATTCGATATCGATATCGACGATATCGTTACTACAGCAACTCTTGGTAAGCACATAGGCTACAGATGCCGTTAAATCTATTCTGTGGTTTGGCCAATCTGTTCTAATTTGTGCATAGTCAGAAAAAAACAAACCGTATTTTTCTTACGCTAGTCCCTTAGCTAGGAGTTTACACCTAAAGAAGATTGCCGTGATTTGGTACCAATAAGTAGTATAAGTGACAATAGCTTCCATTGACGAGAACTGTTTTATTATATGTTTGATATTTCTAAACCCAATTCGATTTTTTTATACTGAAAATCTGACGTGGGAAATGTAAGATCAATTTAAATAGTATTTTTGATGAAAATACGTTTTTTCCCCGCTATTGAACTAAAGTTGCTATTAGTAGGTATAGTCTAAAAAACTTTTCATTTGTTAAATTAGTTTATTAAATGTCATTTTAACTCATATGTCGCGCATGTGACAATATGAGTTAAAATGACATATATTGCCAATACAGGAGGCGGTCATGCGTAGTAAAACTGATCAATTCACTTAAAAGCTTCATGCGGTTTTAATATTACTTATTACAACAGCCGACGTCATTGAATAGTACCTACATGGTGTACGAATTGTTTTAAGTCAATTTAACTACTATTTTCATAATTGTCTTGAATACGTCAAATTGATTTAAGTCCATATTTTTTTTTCACGCTAGTATATAAATACAGGTAATTCATTGACTTATACGGTTTAGAACGGAATGAGCATCCGTGTGCCCTAAGTCTCTTTGGATCAGATTTACTTACCAAAATGTGATTATTTTACTTAAAAACGAACCTACAAATCACTTTTTTAATCTCAGTTTTCTACGTATTCCAGCGTACAATTTTCCAAATATTTAGGATAGGTATGGGATGTGCAGTTGATAGCCAATGATTTGCAATAAGGTTTCATCAGTAGACAACGATCGTATATATTTTTTCAGTGATTTTCGTTAGGGTACGGGCCTCCATACATGAAACGGCAATCTCCTTTGGATGGCCAGACAACTTTAATTTATTTATAATATTTTGAGTGAAGACAAATTTACTATAGAAAATACAAAATTACGATTGAGTAGTAAAGCTATAAAAAAATATATAAAACACCCCGTCCAGCAGGTCTGCCATAAAATTTTAACTTGAATACAATCTCTTCTGTTTTTCAGTTATACCTACTCAAGTAACAATAACCACTCAATCACCGGTAATCCACGGGCTAAGCAAGCCCGCCCGCCTCAGGATGCGTTGCGGGTATGTATGCATCAGCACGTCCCGACGGTAATGCAAGAAGCCTATCCGGGCTCTGCTAATCTCAATCTAATCTTTTATAAATAAATTATTCATATTCCCGTATGTGAATCTAGCTCGCAGCGAATTGTATCATATCATTTATTCAGTATTAATTATACATTGTCAGGGCTATACAATTCACTTTAATGAGTATGTAAAATTAAATTAAATAATATTAAGGTATAAAAATGGAAATATTTTATATGGTATTCATATATTTAAAGTCAGGCGGAATTTTATCATACATTTTATACTGATCTTGACCTTTTTAACAAATAGTGTTTATAATTATATTGTCTTGTTATTGAGGGAAGAAAGAAACAGAAGTCGATTTTATTTATACTGTTTGTTTTTATTTTATCGCACCTCAAACCTTAAGTGCGCAGTCTTAGACCAACCTACCCTCTACGTATACAATTGCTAGTTTTACTTAGGCAATAAACGGTCTATTCCATGTCGTGTACACGGATGTCTGGAAATCTTTTGTGGGTGATGTGTGGATCATAACATATTAGAACAGATTCAGATAAGAATTATCAAGTTTGAATTGGCCTCTAGTAATATTGCAGGGAAGCATAACAGCAGAGCGGAGGCATGCGGCAAATGCTCGCACAATCGGATGAGGATTTCTAGCTTAGGCCTGGAGTTGGTACTTTAGCAAATTAAGTGGAAAAATATGAACGACGTCTCCTTGTATTTTTCATAAGTAACTTGTTGGTAAACGGAACTTGAAAGACAAACAAATCTTTTGAATTGGGTCGTGTAGCGCTAGTAGGCTTTCAATTTGGGTTACATTGAAAGTTACAGAAGAAGACACATGTTTTACTAACAACCATCCATTTTATTACTAAAACCTTTTCGCACTAGTGCGGGATATCATTTTCATAGTACATTTCCGCACACCCCACTCGGGCCTGGTGGAGGACCGCGCCACAAGCCGCCGCCGTCGGACCGGTCGGAGCTCGGCCCGTTGTGCTGTGCGGAGTGCTACTACACTACCACTAATAATTACTGTTTATTTACTCGCACAATGCATAGCAACACATTGTATGAAACACGTGCGTAAACATGATTTCCGACTGTTGTCGGATATGACACACGTCGAAAACCACATACATACTTTCCGAACTTGTTGCATAAATAGCTATACTGACTAATCTGGCTTTGACATATGTACATACTTTTACAATCGAATAGACGACCGTAATTAATTGCCCATACAGTCTAAATATTATTTAAAAAAAAAACAATTTGCAACAAATGTACATATTGTCATCCCATTCATTACAAATTCCCTAAGAACTAAACCATTTTCTCCTCGCTGTTCTCCAACGCATTGCCGACCATCAGCACGTTTCGACAGTTATGCGGCAAACATTGCCTTAGCGCGCAGCCGACGTTCGTTGCAAATGCTCTGTTGTTCGTACAACCTCAATGCTTGCTACAGTAAAAAAAAAATCATACGTTCAAAATTATTATTTAAAAAAAACGCCTATTTGCAATGGATCTCCGTAACCTTATCTATTTATTACACTTTTATTAAGAACTTAACCATGTTCTTCTCGCTGTTGTGTTTTCCAACACATCCCAAATAGCCGACCATTAACACGTTTCGACAGTTATGCGGCGAGAATCACACTATAAGGTGGTGGGGCTGGGCGAGACAAGACGATCTGTCAATTTCTATAGAAAGAATCACCTGAGAGCACGGAGCCACGTGACGTTTTCTATAGAAACTGACAGATCGGGCCGGCCCGGTCACGTCTCCACACGTTCTAATGTGAGTCATTCTTAATGCTTTGTTGTTCATCATGCGACCTAAAAGATTATATCGATTTTTAAAATAAGAATTATCCGTAGCATTTTATCCAACTCATAAATTAAGTACAAGCCTGTATTGTCTTTAATATTCAGCGTTATCAGTAGAAATATGTGATCACGTTAACATGTATAAATAAAAGTAATTCCTAGTACCTAATTATTTTGTTATTGAACCCAAGAATTCAAATCTGACATAATAATTATAATAGGTATGTTAAGCGAGCGCTTTTTTTATGTAATTGGCACCATGTTTACCAAAACATAATTATACTAACAAAACAAATAATATTAAATGATGTAGGGAGTGAATGAAATGCCAAACTCATAATGGACTTATCTGTTATCAGCACATAGTACCTAATAGATCCACATTACCTAGATGCTTAGTTAACGTAACGACCTTGCATACAATAGCGTATAGCTCACCACAATAGAATTTATACACAGGAACAACACAGTTAATTTTGTACGTATTGCTAATGTGAATGTAGGTGATAAATCATTGAATTCACATTATTAAACTTTGAGGTTTATTTATTTATTTATACATATAATATATAGGTGCAGTAAGTTACAAGCTACCTACCATAGATCTAAAATAGGCCCTTAAGGCATTTTACCTAGGATGCTGGCGGCTTTTCCTCGTTGTATTGCGATGCTGATACGATGTGCGAGGAAGCCACCAGCTCTTCGGTCACCAGTTAAATCTACCAGACTTTTCGAGATTTCTACAAAAAACTTACGTGCGCTAGGGCCCCATGGACCTAGAGTTTCGACCCCAAATGGTACAGAATGGTACACTGTGCCCAGGTTCTTATATTTATTACGTTTGAAGGGCATTTTCAGAAATAAGTGCACCATTTTAAAGAAAATGGGTCAACTATTTTCCATACAAAAACGAAAATTTATTTTCGTAACGGTTTATACAAATGAAAAAATGCGTTACGACACTGACCCAAAAAAAAGGGACATTCTTTTTATTTTTAAATCAATAGTATCTACTTCGTGATTCTGGTTATAAAAAACCTGGTATTTAAAAAAAGAAAAGTACACAGTACACTTTTTTTAAATACCCTAAAATAACTTTGAGGTATAAACGTCACTTACGGGATCTTTAAACTGATTTGAATTGAGGAAAACTCGATATCTTCCTTGATTTGTCGGAGGTCAAGAAAGTATTTTGTTGGTTTGAGAAATTCTATTAGCAAAAGGGTATTCACAGACGGTCTCATCTTCATCATCTGGCATTAATTTATATCTCGAACATCATCGTTTATAAAGTAGCATTATATTTAATTCCACATAATTATTTTTCTGGCAAAAACGATATCTTTATAATGTTTATATATAGGCATATCCTTATCCTTAGACTGGCACCTTGCTCGTACATTGTGAGTCTCCAAGCAGAGGACATTACGGTATCGATATCGTTACTGTACTATACCGTCCCCCGTACCTACACCTGGCGCTGCACATACAGCCGGACAATGTTACAAGCAACAATTTAGATGAAGCTTTTGTGTTGCTCATATTTGATATATCATGTGATAGTTGATGTGGTACTTATCCATAGCAGTAATAAATAGTGCAGGTTTTTTTAAATTAAGTAGATGCTTTTTTATATAAATAATGATAAGATAAATTAATGCGTGGAAGACTATTAAATTTATGTTCCAGTCTCACGAGAGATTAAGAGTTAAAAAATGTATTGACTTAGTCACAACTCTTACTTTTTATATTAAACGCTACCAGCAGAATGACTGATAAAGTGATTATCACAGGATGTTGCTCGCCGATCCTATTTATTATTTGCAACTAGGGTGTGTAAACCGGTTTTTATTTGTATCAAATTTCGGTTAATAATCGGTTTTGAACCGGTTTTTTCATACTATTTAAAACCGGTTTGCACACCCAAGCCGGTTTGCAACGTAGGAAATTATAAAACGAATTACCTAATTAAATAATGGTAAAAAGTAATAGCAATCGTTTACCACCAGTAATAGTCACTTAGTCTGGCTAGCCGGATCATCATTATCAATAAAATAAATAAATTATATCCATCCCTCTTTTACGGGTGCCACCACCAATAAAAGAGGCACTAGCAAAAGAAAAAGATAGTATGATTTTTTTCTGACTATGTACCTACTACTTAAAAGAGAGAAAAGATCAAACTATATTTTGAACAGATGTGTGTACGCCAAGCTCCTTTTCCGTGAGTCATAGAGGGCTGCCGCTGTAATGGCATTGCGCTAGTAGAATTAACTACATAACTTGAAACACTTAGTTTAAGTTAAGTACCGTCGCGCCTTCAATAGAATACTTAATCGTGTTAACGGCGGCAGCAGATAAGTGATCATTTTATGAGGCCGTAATGGAGCAGCTAACTACTAACTACTGAAATTTGTAGTGACACGGATGATTAAAACATTTTAACTAAATTAACGTCGGTACTAAATTTTAAATAGCTAGCTAATGCGCTTCCGGATTGTAACAATGACAGGTTGTTAAGTTGTTGCAATGTAATTACATCAAAGTAAATAATAATATACTGGTTAGGTTGGTGAGTTTATTGGTAGTACGGAATCATTTCACATGGCTCGACAATCATATGACTAACCATTTTTATTACCTACATTACTTGTCGATGGATATAAAAACGGCTACAAATAAACCAATCTCATTTCTCGATCCATATAAAAAAACAGTGAATTATCTGATAGTGTTCACACGGTTAAACTGAATATCACCAAAAACCTACAGCAATGCACTGCAATTGACACTGAATCCGTATACAGATGCTTCGCTTACTTTAGATGTTGTGAATAAACTGGTGAATATGTCATTATTTCGTCTCCCCGTAGGTAGTATTTATATTTATGTTTGTATTACCATAAAATAAGGTTTAATTGTAACTAAATTAATTTAATTTGTAACATAAGAAGTGTAATTGGTAGAACCAACCAAATAGTGTATTAGTGTATTGGTGGTTGATCACTTATTTAAACTTTCACGATTTTCACACATTATAAATTTACTAAAACGGGGCTTAATCGTGTATAAACTTTGAAAACAAACCTCCGACGTTTCAAGGGCGACATTGCCCCCGTGGTCCCGGAGAAAGACACACGACGGAGTTTATACACGATTAAGCCCCGTTTTAGTAAATTTATAATTGGTGGTTGATGTCCGTATGGCAGTGGCGTAGCACCTCGCAATTATCGTAGACTACACCGTAGCGCACTAAAGTGCCTGCCCTGTAGGCAGGTGTTTAAACGTTTTGTCCATCTTTACGATAGTAATTTTAGATGACTTTTATTAGCGACACATTTATTTTTATTTTTCTCTCTCTTGGCGCATTCAGCCATAGCGACACACAAGTTGATGTAGAATGTAATGAGAATCCTATACAAAATCACTTAACATTGTTTATGAATAGACTTATGTTGTAAGTATGTTACCTTACTTACAACTCTAATCTAAGTCTAATAAATTGTTGATGTCGTGTCACTTAACTTAACTAAAAACTTAACTTAACTTACTTGAGTAATCATCTTTATTAAAATATTTACTATGATAATTTATTCGGTACTAAAAGGTACATACAAAAACTTAATAAACTAAAACTTAAATTAATTACAAAACTAAACAAAAAGCTACCCTACAAAGAAATAAAATAAAAATTATCTTAATTAGAAAATATATAAAACTATAAATCTAAATCTAAGGATGGCCCCTGTGGCATAGTGCCGAGGACGCTGGCAGCGTTTCCTCGCTGAATCGCAATGCTTATTCGTTGGGCGAGGTAGCTACCAGCTCTTTTGTCCCCGGTTGCGTCGACCAGCCTTTTGGCCATTTGCCGGTACAAGGTTTGTGCCGCTGGGCCCCACGGACCAAGAGTCTCGACGCCAAATGGAGTAAAATTGTAATTGGCGTCTAGACCACTGTATTTTCGCCTTTTGAGCGTTTCTGCCGCCTCCGCCGCCGCACCGGCCTTGTGTGTAGTACCGTGGAGGTGGGACGGTGCGAGAGTGTCTACGCAGGTAGCGTCCCAGACGAGCACTCGTCCCATCCTCCACGGAATCAGCGACATCCCGTCGGGTCTCTTACCATCGTCCCTGGCTATACCGGTCGGCTCAAGTACTGCCGGCACATACTTACTTAACAAAACATATTACTGACATACGTACCTAAGTATGTAAAATATTATCCTTGCAATAATAAGGAAGTATAATTATTTTATGATATGATATGGCGAAGTAAGTAAATGCTACTTTATCAGAGCCAACACGTTAACTAACCTATTAGTAGTTGGGGAGGGCACAATGCTAAATTTGTAGTAACTCGAGCATCGTGGAAACCTATTGGAATCAAAATCATTTAGGAAGAATAAATATTTATTTATGTTTACTTTTTTAGTGGCGAGGGAAGCGACTCTTTTTAATGTAAAAAAATATTGCGTGGAAATACTCGAGCGTAGCAGGTATTGATGTACAGGTCGCATAACATTTCCTACAAAATAAATCTACCGTGTTTCATTAAGTCAAGGTTTTGTTTTCGCAACGCTACTCCTTAACGTGCCGCGCTGGAGTTACTACACAAATCCCCTCTTGGCATTCCAAAACTTATTTTAAACCAGGGAACACATTAACCGGTATTAAGTTTCTAGAATTTCATGCATATGTTATGTTAGCAATTTATTCAGCAAATCCGATGAATAATTGTCTTAACCTAAATACTAATTTATAAAATAAATGAAGTATTACTAATGCTGGGCGATATTTTGATTTTTAGTCATGCCGGTACCGATCCCTGTTTGCAAAACGAATTACATCTCTATTTATCGCAGAAGCAACAATAAACCGGTGAGCGAGTTCTCCATCATCGGAAACAGGTATTTAAGTATTCAATTTCTTTACAGCACACATCAAAAAACTAAGTACCTATATAAACAAATACACTATATGAACTGTTTTATTATCATGCTTTTTTATTCCTTTAACTTAGCCCATTAAAGGTGTGACAACACCTTATCATTCAATAGAACATAAATAAACCTTATTAAATAAATAAAAAATTAATATTGTGGGACAATCTTACACAAGTCGACCTAGTCCCACGGTAAGCTTAATAAGGCTTGTGTTGCGGGTACTAGACGATGACATACATAATAGATAGATACATATAAATACTTAAATACATAGAAAACATCCATAACTCAGGAACAAATATTCGTGATAAATCTACAAATAAATGCCCTGACCAGGATTCGAACCCGGGACCTCCTGCTTCATAGGCAGGGTCACTACCAACCAGGCTAGGGGGCCGTAAATAACTCTTAGTTGATAAAAGTTAGTACTCAAACCTCTGTAAAATGTTCTCTCTTTCTAATACAAATAACTGACAAAATGGCAGATAGGAACATCAGATTATTGGCGGCACTGTAGATTTGAGAGACATTAATGAATAAAGCCCTAAGTAATACTATAATTATTTTCATGATATGAAAATCCCTGGAGCAACCTAATCCACCAAAGTTTTAAACTATCTGAATCAGTACTCCTAAATCAGGAGATTTTCGTTGATAACTTTATGATACAAAGTTTGGCAAGGGTTCCAATATTAGGATTGAATAATGATTAAAATACAGGTCGGATAACATCAATTTATCAGGATTATTTACACGAGTCTAACGGCACCTTTGACGACATCAATTATGAACTTTGTTGTTTATTTTCAACCTCCGTTTTGTAAATAGCTTGAGTTTACTTTTAATATACATACTTCCTACTGAATCAGGGCTTGACTCTAATTTATTCTCACAAAATAGAATATTTAAATGAGGTAATAATTCAAAAAGGAATGAATTGCCTTTTCGATAGCCATTAAGGGCATTAAAACAATGTTTAAATTACTAGCTACTTTTCTTCTACATATATTCTCTGATAACTCTTAAGTAGGCAACTTTGATTTATCGCATTTCTTTAGTTAACCGGTTTGTTTAATGTATCTTTGTTTTATGTATCTTTCGTTAACTAGTATATTTTCTCTCCACTGTTAGTATCATATGCTGCGCACGCTTTGTACCTTAAGTTGTTTCTATCTGTGGAAACTTGTAATTGGCTTACTGTTTCTATGTCACTACCTTTCTTGTTAACTTAGCTGTAAGTTTTCCGTTGAAATAAAATAAAATAAAATAAATAAATAAAATAAATATTTATTTTCTTTAGTTAGGGTATTTACAATATGTATATAAAAGTAAAATACAAAACATAAACACATTATAAAAAAACCTAACCTAAAGTGCCGTCGGCAACGAGGCAGGGCCCAGGCTGCCGGTGGTTAGGGCCGCAAAGAGAGGAAGTCGACCCGTTATTTATTTTATAATTATACTAAATAAATGAAAAGTTTTGAAAGAAGGATATAAAATGGTAAAAAAGAAAAGCTAGTATTATATCTCCTATAATAAATTAAAATCCGATAGGATTCCATAGCAGACATAGAACGAAGCCATTAAAGCAAATGCACATCGGGTTATTAGCCGCATTTGCATCCCGCCGGCAACAAGCCATGCTTTAACTGCTGCTATTACGCCATGCCCTAATTAGCCTATCACAGGAATATTTAAAATCGGTTATAATGCGCCACTTGCTCTCTGTCACAGAGTAGACCGGATAATTATGGCTGTTTAATATCTATGTGTTATGGGGTAGTTTAGATAAAAAAATGCCGGGCCGCTTGCGCCAACTAAGGTTAGGCAATTAATCCAGAGTTATGTGTCAAATTCCATACTAAAAAAACGCTAAACGGGTTACTTGGCTAGCCCTGGTTGGTGTAAGTGTCCCTTAATGTCTAGAATGACTTTTCAACGCAAAACCAAAAGTACTGAATGTCAAAAATTGATTTTTTTTAAGTATTAGAAGTAGGAAGTAAAATTGTGTCAAAAATAATTAAAAATTATAAACAATTTTGTTAAGCATGAATAAAATTATTTATTATTTGTAATAAATGTTTTAATTCATACTTTTAGGGTTTCGTACCAAAATAGTAAAACAGGAACCCTTATGGTGTGACTCTGCCTGTCACATATTTAAATATCTCTAAAGAGAACTACTAAAGCTACCGATTTGAAATTTAGAATAGTTATAGATAAGGTAAAATTATCACATATTTGAATTTATTTTTGATAAAAATGCCTAATAAAAGAAGGGGCTAAAATAAAAAGTTTAGTAACTAGGTCACGTGGGGTATCATTTGAAAGGGCTTGAATTGCTCATTCAAAAATATTTTTTTTATAATTTTCTTACAGTGAAATTGTTTTGATTTATAAACGAAAATGTAAAAAAACATACCATTCCCCCCATCCCCATTCCCCCATCTCCAAAGTTTACGAAGAAAAAACTATGAAAAAGGTTAACACCTTGTGTAAAGATCTCATCGTTTTTCCTAAATACTACAGGAAAAATATAATACTTGACCCTATATTCATTAATTTTATTTAAAATTAATAAAAACTCTTCTGAGCTAAATTTGGATTTTAACCACCTCAAATTGATTCTTCTTTAAATTAAATTTATATGATACAATGGTGTAAGTACCGCCTTTTATGTAATGGTAAAAAAACCGATTTCACGATAATTAAAAAATATCAAGAAAAAAGAGACTCGCATACGCATCGCGAATATCGCGATCCAATCTGTCGATACATGGGGTTCACGTCAAATTTCTACTTCGAGATGTAGTTGCAACCATAAGTTTGTACGGAACCCTCGGTGCGCGTGTCCGACTCGCACTTGGCCGGTTTTTTGAGAAAAAGGTTGCTGGTTCAATCCCAGTCCTGGGGCCTTTGTCACCTTTTCTTTTTTCGTAGTAAATGACATCCCTTTCAATTTATTTATTTTTATCTACTTAATATGCTAGACGATTTCATGGTAAACATAAAACTAAGCCATAAAAGCAGATGTACATCGTGTTATTAGCCATATTTGCATCCCGTCGGCATCAAGCCATGCTTTAACAGCTCTTATTACGCCATGCCATAATTAACCTATCACAAGCATTTGGAGTCAGTTATGTTATGTTATGAATTATGAATACTATGATGCGCGACTTGCGTGCTATCACAGAGTAGACAGCATATGTGTCAAACACAATAAACACTCTTTAATATCTATGTGTTAATAGTTATTTATTATACAAGTACCTATTATACAAGGGGGCAAAGTTGGTGTTAGTTGGTGTTGGTGTTCTCGGTCTTATATTGAGACCGTAGCGTAGCGAGTGGTTCAAAAACTGGAATTTTGAACTTGCCCAGGGTGTTCAAGGCACGAGAGTTGAACAAATTTTGCTGCCAAGTATAATACAATATTTTACTCTTCAATGTCGCGAGGAAAATAAAAAATTCAAAAAACAAATGTAAGTTATCTGGAAAAAAATATTCAAAACTCTAGGTCAATAAGTGTCATAGAGTACGCTCCTAGTACCTTACCTACTTTGATATCACCAAATAGCTTACCAAGTGCGGGATAAGACTTTACTAATTTAAACATGACGTGACCTTCGATTGCGCATATTTACTACGGTCATACAGGTCTCACTTATACTGGACAAGTGGCAAGTCATAGGCATTAGCGCAAGGTCAAAATAATTTCTCTACTAGTGGATAAATAGCGCTTTTCCTCGCTAGTTTTAAAGGATAAAACATTGCTTTCTGATCTGACTGTTTTATAATCAACGGAGCTAAAACTACTGAATAGTTGAGAATGTTTCTTTTATATCAATAATACGTTACTTACTTATAAAGACGAAACAAACAAAACGAATAAAATCGAGAATTAGTAAAATTTTACGAGAGGTTAAAACAAATATTAACGTATAAAATTAAATGTACGAAAGCTCAGCAAAACCTTTTTAATTTGTCTTCACTACGTCGCACAAACTAAATCGTTGTTCTCGTTATAAAAACCACTTTTCCATCTGTTTTAATATCTGTCAAACTCTGAAGAATAAATGCCTCAGTGCAGCACCAGTGAGAATTTTGAATCTCACCCGGTGATATTGTAATCACTGGTGACAAAAATGTCACCCGTGACTTGTCATGTCACCATTTACCAAATGCCGTATGACGTTTTGTCGTACGGTGAGAGGTTCGCCCCGAACGTAAACTTGCGACCCCTATATCTCAGCAACCCCTCTACTCCAACTAATTTGGCTCATAATTCGAACTTAACAATTCTATTTATCTCATTTAACCACTTGCTAAATTTCACGATGATTCCATCAATGATACTCGACTCGAGTTATCTCGTCTTTTAGTCGAAAAAACATACATAGCTACATACATACTCGTACATACAAACGACGGATTGTCTAAGTAGACTGGAAGAACTCCGCTCGTTTCGCACGCTTGGTCAATAATCAATATCTAATGTACGAGCACCACTACAAATTCTGCAAAAAATACATTTTGTAGGTGCCACATAAGACAACTGTTAAATCTGTTAAAAAGTGATTTATATTACGAGTGGGAGGAGGCACTCGTAAATCGATATTAAAGGTATGATAATTATTCGCCGATAAGTTTCAAAATAATAATTTTCAGAAAATCTTAGAAGGTGAAAGCCACTTGATGAGACTCAAAAATCGCACTCTAGTATCAGTTCAAAATGCGCTAGGAATCACTAAATTGACTATAGCTATGTAGGTATATAACCTTTTTCGCCACTAAAGTAGTAGTAAAGTACTAATAATAAGTACAAAATAATAAAGTAAAAAAATATTTCTAGGTCGATGGTTGCCACCAATCGGTTCGTTATTCAAGGTCTATCTATCATGCGAAATCTATTTGTCCGAAAGCGATGAGGCGCAAGGCGAAATCAATTTTTGCGAATCACTTACTACATCTGATTTCTGACAAATATTTTACTTAAACTCAACTTTATTACACCTATTCAAGGCTGATATTAGAATATTTTTCCTATACCAATTTGCTCTTAACAGCAGACTAGGTAGCCATTTATTTCTTGGAGTTTTGTCTCAGTGATTTTAATATGACGCGTTTGATCTCTGAGTCTATTATTTATAGATGATTTAAGGCTGCCTGAAGGGATAAAATTTATATGACAATATTGTATGTGTGTGTGTTTGTTTTCTTTTTTTTTGTAGATTTGTTTTTTCTGTTTATGTCATATATTTTGGTTCTCACATAATACTTTTTCCAGTTTTGCACCACCTACTGTATGTATACTTTTCTTAGTGTAGTGTCTCCTCTACCCAAAGGTTCTCTGGAAGAGATCGCTCTTTAGCGATAAGACCGCCTGTTGTTTGCCTCTTTTTCATGTGTAATCTATACCAGTTTGTGTTATTTTTGTTGTTTTGAGGTGCAATAAAGAGTTATTGTATTGTATTGTATTGTATTGTATTATTTTTCATCACACTCGTAAACGGTGATATTGTATGCAAACATTTTTAGACTTAATGAGCTGTAGGTATATGCCTATGGTCGTAATGGATTTTCATCCATTTTACCGCCCGCCCGGAGCATCCGGAGCTCACCGCAGAGTATTGTGAACTGTGCTACAACTACTACACTATCGGTAGCCATTGTTGTTTATTTATCTGCCTAGTAAGTATATTTATTTCCTCGCAAATGTGATGAAAAAAATTGTATGTATCGCGGGTGGTACAATCATTACGAACTCGTGTTAATTAAGCCCTCGTCTTTGACTGCGGCTTAAATTCACACTCGGTCGTAGTTTACAGCCCTTATAACCATAATACACAATGTACTATTATGGTTTGGCCTCAACTCGCTCATTAACTAAAAGAAGCAAGATAGGAGCGGTATCACAACCATACGGTACTCAAGGGTGACGTGACTACCTTAACGGTAGGAAAAATGGCCTTTCAAGTTAAAATGATCCCCAATTCCCTGTCATTTGTTTAACAGGCCAATCGATCAAGTAGAAAAACGGAAAGCGCTCAACAAGGGTTCCTCCCAGGGGTAGTGGAGAGTGTCGATCCGGTCTGTTTACCATTGTCGTGACATTTATAACCTAATCTACCTTTTCTTTACTAACTTTTATTAGATCTAGAATCGATTTAGATTTACTGCTCGTAACGTGATAGAAGTATACATCGTGATATGGGACGCGTGAGCAGCATCGACTTTTCAAATTATATTCAAATTACTCACTGACTCCACAATTGACTTTTTATTTGCCAGGACAATTAATTACTACAATAATGTTAGGAAGATAACAGCACTTAAATCGATGTAAATCTCACAATAACACGATAATCAAACTTGCTAGGACATTCCGCAGTAGCGTATAGCTTGTCGTCACATCTAGGTCAGCGGGTTTTATCATCCCCTATGGAGGGTGCGCTGGCGACGCACTGTCGCGCCTAGACGTCTCGCCCGTGACGTCACTGGCGAATCGATGCCGGCCCAGATGATCGCCTCTTCTGTTTAATGTCCTAGTAACCGCTTTGGCGTCTCCAAAATTTTATACAAACGACCTTTACGGGAAAGTTATATCGTTCCAAGTTTGGATTATAAAACAAAAGATTACAGAACCTATGGGGGTTTACCAAAAAAGTAGTGTACAAGATTTCAAAGGGTTGGCAACGCACATATTTAGAGCAGGCAATTGGTAGAAAACGTCAAGCAGGCTAACTAGTTTTATCCTTTTCAGATACTCTATTCAATTGTGCAAATCGAGACTTCAGCCTGACTTTCGTCAAAGACGCTTCGTTTTGGAAGAATAGAGATAACCCAGGAAAGGTACGATTTTGACAGACATTAAATTATAATAGCCTGATTTTTTCAAATTACGTTAAAATGGGATATTTATATATGATATATGCAAAAATCCTACAAACTTTTTTTCCGGAAGTAGGTAAATAGTAAAAAAAAAAACTATAAACTAAATCGAACATTTTTAACTGAACGATAGCAAATAGTTTTCTTGTATGTGAACATGACGACATATTTGTCTTCTATCTATTAAAAGAGAAACCGAAGAAAACTTATTCAAGAAAAACCATTAAATCTACAAAATGCACGGCACGGGTGATTGATGTGTTATTTCGCTAGAAACAAATGTTAATAGGTAGAAACTGGTCCTGACCCATTTTAAACGGCTTAAAAAACATATATACATATAAATCTTACAACAAAAATGTTTGTAACATGTGTGTACATATTTGTGACAATTAGCGTGTAACGATATTTTGTTGGATTTTGTTGCCTACTTAATACTAGACTCACGATATATCCGTTACGCTAAAAAAATTACCTATTATTAATTATTTCCCAAACTGTCAAAATTTCCATACAAGCTGTCAGTTCAATGACTGGATTAAGAGGGTGAAAGCAAAACAAAGGAAACGTATCTAAATAAGGTGAGAGTTACCCGTTGCACTAGTGTTATTACACAAGTTAGGGCCCCGCTCGGGGCTGTAGGCGTAATATAAACTTTTGGTTGTATGTGCGTTTTCTGTGCCGCGCAGGCGAACTTAGACGGATTTACAAGTTTTCATAATTTCGGAAGCATTCTGTTAACACGCTATCTTTTTGTAAAAGTTATTCGTTTTCGTAGTTTAATCTATAAAGTTTTCTAATGTGAATATAATTGTTTTGAGGTGTTTCATGTTCGATGTTTGTTTAGACGGAGAAACAATTTATAGTCACACTAGCATTATTTTACAAAACTAGTGTACCTATTTAAAAAAAAATAACTCCAAAAAACTGGAGTACGGAATGAATGATATGGTTGAACATATATACGTAGAAAGACCAGGGCCCAGTTACATTCTCGGACCCAGAGGTCCCTTTATTTACATTGTATGATTATTTTTAAGATTTATTTAATAATTCAATAAATTGGCTATTTCAGTTCTCTTGAGATCTTATGCTTCTCGAAGATCTTATGCCTTCATATAGTCATCACATTATTATGGGTGACTTAAACACCTGTCTCCTAAAGAATGACCCTCGATCCAGGTCTCTTAAATCCCTAGTTACAGCCTGTGCAACTCTACGCATCACTTTCCAAACTGTTCTCCTTCTCTTCTGGACCTTGCTTTGGTTTCTTCTCCATGTCACGTGGCTAAATATGGACAATACTCCCCATACGCTATCTCCTATCATGCTTTGCTCTTTTCCTCTTATAAAATCCTACCCCCTAAAGCAAAAGCCAAAATTATTTTAAAACGCTACTTCGCTCATCTAGACGTTGAAAAGCTTAGGGAGGATCCGCTACTTATTCAGCTTTTTAACGTCTACGCGCCCGCCCGGCTATAAAGGTTAAGCATCTACCTACTCCATGACTTACTGCTGAGATTAAGACCTTGAATTGAGAAGAAATAATTTTAAAGAAAAAAAAACCGACTTCAATTGGACTTTCCGGTATAAGTTAAAGTAAGCGAATTATGGCTAATTTATGTTTTTATTTTGTTAATTTTCCTTACATCGTATTTAAAACTCAGGTACATACATATTACTACCAGGGTTCAGCATCAGCTCCATCTTGTGAACTGCTCTCCTAATTGCTCGTTAACATGAGTCGATTAACGAAAACAGCACACGCGTATGTTTCACCAAACCTGAGTTCCACTAGGTACTGCCAGGGTTCAGCACCAGCTCGATCTTGTGAATTTCTCTCCTAATTGCTCGTTAACACGAGTCGAATGACGTAAGTAGAAGTCGCGTATGTTGGACCAAACTTGAGTTTCACTAGTTACTGCCAGGGTTCAGCATCAGCTCCATCTTGAGAACCGCTCTCCTAATAGCTCGTTAAAACGAGTTGAATGACGAAAACGGAAATCAAAACAATCAATTTGATATACATTTAACGCAATTATGACCTCAGATTCGTTATAAAGAACCTCTTAGATCCCCATGATATCGATATTTGTTAGGATAGGACCAAAAATGAAGAAATTCAAGATGGTGGCCATTTCTCGCCATTTTCACCTCATATTTGTTATAATGAACCTCTCGGACCCTCAGATATCAATTTTTATCAAGATAGGATGAAAACTGAAGAAATTCAAGATGGCGGCCATTTTACGCAATTATTACCTCAGATTCGTTATAAAGAACCTCTTGGATCCCCAGATATCGATTTTTGTTAGGATCTGATCAAAAATGAAGAAATTAAAGATTGGGGCCATTTCTTGCAATTTTCACCTCATATTTGTTATAATGAACCTCTCGGACCCTCAGATATCAATTTTTATCATGATATGATGAAAACTGAAGAAATTCAAGATGGCGGCCATTTTACGCAATTATTACCTCAGATTCGTTATAAAGAACCTCTTAGATCCCCATGATATCGATATTTGTTAGGATAGGACCAAAAATGAAGAAATTCAAGATGGTGGCCATTTCTCGCCATTTTCACCTCAAATTTGTTATAATGAACCTCTCGGACCCTCAGATATCAATTTTTATCAAGATAGGATGAAAACTGAAGAAATTCAAGATGGCGGCCATTTTACGCAATTATTACCTCAGATTCGTTATAAAGAACCTCTTGGATCCCCAGATATTGATTTTTGTTAGGATCTGATCAAAAATGAAGAAATTAAAGATGGCGGCCATTTCATGCAATTTTCACCTCATATTTGTTATAATGAACCTCTCGGACCCTCATATATCAATTTTTATCATGATATGATGAAAACTGAAGAAATTCAAGATGGCGGCCATTTAACGCAATTATGACCTCAGATTCGTTATAAAGAACCTCTTGGATCCCCAGATATCGATTTTTGTTACGGTCGGATCAAAAATGAAGAAATTCAAGATGGCGGCCTTTTCTAACATAAACAGTAAATATACATAATTATATTTCAATCAGTTCCCACGTTTCCTTTTGTGACCCCGTGTCAAATCACCAAATTATTAAAAAAGTAGTAAATATCTTCCGCATAGTTATCAGCTCCATCTTGAGAACTGTTCCTCTAATTGCTCGTTAACACGAGTTGAATGACGAAAACAGAACTCTCGTAAGTCTTACCAAACCTGAGTTCCATAAGGTACTGCCAGGGTTCAGAATCAGCTCCATTAATTCCTCATGATATCCATCATCACAATTTAATTAAAATCAAATAGGACTACCTCGAAGGCATTTCGTAACAAACAAAAGATGAATGTCTCAAATCAGAAGATACAGCTGGGGCCCGCGAATTATAGAGCAGTTCCTCTTTGACATCCCTGGTCGTCATCATCAGGTCTGCTCCACCAAACTGGTGGGTTTTGTAAAGAAATGCTCGAGTTTCTCATGAAAATACCCAAATTACTATGCATGTGCCTTTCAAATTTGAGGAGTTCCCTCAGTTCCTCATGGATCCCATCATCAGAAATGGATTTTGAAAAAAACGGGACCAACCTGGAACCATCTACTTAAAGAAACCAAAAAAAAAATTCAAATCGGTTCAGCAATGACGGAGTTCTGAGGTAACATACATTAAAAAAAATAATAAAAATAAAAATAAAAAAAATTCAGACGAATTGAGAACCTCCTCCTTTAGAAATATTGAAGTCGGTTGAAAATCAGCTAAAACTAGATACAAAGTTAACTACAGAAAATAAAACAATGTATCACACTCTACGAAACCGTTTCAGCACTGTATGCAGAGATGCCCAAAGACGGTTTATTCATAACTCCGTTAAAAATGGTGAACCGAGCAAGGTCTGGAAGTTCCTTAAATTATTAGGAGTTGGGAAAACTCAGTCGCACCCTAATCCTAGTGATATTAATCTTGACCAGCTAAGCCAGCATTTCTCTTCGTCTACCATATTTAGTGGTCCTCTTAAAGCGGGTACCCTTGTCTATTTTTTTTTTCATATCCTTCTTCAGATTTCTCTTGTTTTAGCGTTAATCAGCTTTCCAAGGTCGATGTTAGAATAGCGTTTTTTTTTTTTTAATTATAGAATGCCCTTCAGGCTGTGTATTACTAGCTTTATAAGCCCCTCTGGGCATTGTAGACCAACCTTTGTTTTTATTTTTTAAATTATTTTTATATTTTTTGTATGTAGGTAGTTTGCACAAGTAACTTTTTTGATTGACGGGGAGAATTCGCATTCTCTCAGTCATCATCTTAACCCTGTGAAAACGAGTGCTGTAAAGGGCTCGAAACGTAGGATCATGGTGTTAATAAACGCGATTAATCCGTTCTAAAGTGTTTAATTTCAATGAATAACAATCGCGGTAACAGAAGACAATATTAGGTACCTATTTAACTTTAAAGCTAAGGTTTAAATATCAAAAAGGATAGTCATGTTATTCATTGGTACAGACTTTACTTTGCAGGAGTTTATATTAATTACAACAAACATTAGTTTGATAGAATAGTAAAGCAATGCAAGAATATTATATAATCGTAATGAAGAATCATATTTTTCCAATTTGTTTTGTTTGATTAAACTGTGACATAAGGACGGTCAGGCAAAACAAAATTATGACGTTCCTACATATTTCCCACGAAACCGGATAGAACCTCCTCTTTTCCAGTTCTTCAAAGTTCAGATGTCATTACAACGGGAATATAACGGAAATAAAGTTGAATTTCAAATTCTCCGCCATTGAGGTCCCATATCTAACGCCACTGACGTTCCAACATTGCAGCCCGCTTCTTTATGACGGGAAAGTATGTCGGGTTCACTGTTCGTAGCCGCTTTTCGCTACATAGCGGAAAAACACGGAATTAGCTACGAGTGTATCGCGTAGCACTCGCTGGCACTCAATGTGGTAAGTTAAATAATTTAGTGTCGATAGAAATCGCAGCTGCGATGCGGTTGGAGATACCAAAGTTACTCTATTTAACAAGAACTTTCACAAAGAGATTTTGCGTTTTCCGCAAGAATGCCGTAGTAGCGTACCGCAATAGCGGGTCATACTCGTAACCTGGCCATATAAGTTCGGGCATATCTGGGCATTTTCAAAAAAAAATATAACGTTTTGAAGAAATGGATCCTCGATTTTCCATACAAAAAAATGAGGTAGTTTTGTGACGGCCCATGCAATAATGTATGAAAAAACGCATTACAAAACTGACCAACAAAATACACTTTTTTTAATTTTTTTAATACGGCGGGTTTAAAAAAAACTCAAAACTCCTTATATTTTCAAAAGAAAGGAAACGGTACACTTTTTTCCGAATATGCCTATCTGCGGGATCTGCCAATGAATGTATAGTAAATTTGTCTGGAGGATGCCCGGCGAACATACCCACTATGAAGATCTGACGGATTGCCTGAACGTATATGGCCGGCAATATACGTTCGGCATATTATGTCGTTAGAATCTGGCATGAAACCTTAAACACACATGATATCCCGGACGAGTTAAATCAAATTTTAAACATCACAAATGAACCTTTGTGAAACTGTGAAGCAAATATAATGAACTGCGTATATTGTGTATAAAACACAAACAATACGCTTGAGGCGTGCCGTGATTGCTCAACTTTTGAGTAAATCCAACATTCGAACAGACAACATTAAATAACTTTTTTTTTCGGACCATGAGCTTCGAAAATTGGTATTGACGGGAAGACCTCTTTATCACTCCAATATGCAAGTGTGACAGAGATGGAGAAACAAATACGCAATCGTTCGATTTTCGTGGTATAGGCCCTATTTTCCATGTAATTTAATCATATTATATACGTACCTAGCAGAGGTGGAGCGTCAAAACTAAAAACGTCCTTTGGGTAAGACGGAACTGAGTTAGTCTTGAATCGGCTGATTTGGCGAATAGAAAATGTGCTAGATTGGCCCACGCAAAGGAAGCCGTCAGGAATCGAGTTCTATGAAAGCTCCGCCATGGTACCTAGGTTATGTTAAAGTTTGTACAATTGTAAAGCATGAATTAAATCATTTATTCATTATAATAAATGTTATGATTAATTTTTTTAAGTAGTCACAATACTATAAATAAATTATAAATTGATAGAGATGTCATAACTATACTAAAGAATAATTTTTAAGAAAAAAAAACCGACTTCATTTGGTTCCCGGTAAAAGTAAAATTTAAAATTTGTTTGAGTTAGCCAGTTTACTTCACAAATATCCAATACACCGCACGTGTACAATTGAAAATTGAGGAGCTTTCTTAATGTCCTAGGGCTTCCATCATTACATGTGAAGTATAATCAAACGGAACTCCCTTGTAGACCTTTAAACAAACAAAATAACAATGTGTTAAATTGGATGACAGACTGTAAATTATCGAGCATATTCAATATGCCATCCCTGATTATCAACATCAGGTCCACTCCAGCAAAATGATGGCCACAGTAAGAAAATGCCTAAGCTAATTATGAACACCCTCTAATCACAATGAACGTGCCGTTCAAATTTGAGGAGTTCTCTGAATTCTTCTAGAACTCCATCATCAGAATATAAATCAAATCAAAAAGATGAATGTCACAACTAGGATAATAAGTAGAGCTAGGTTTATTAACCAGTTCCACTTTGCGATCCCTGGTCTTCATCATCAGATCCACTTCATCAAAATGTTGGCTCCCCCAAAACAATGTTTTAGTTACTTAAGGAAACCCTCAAATCAGAATGCATGTGCCATTAAAATTTGTGGAGTTCTCTCCATCCCTCATGAATTCCATCATCAAAATAGAACTATAATCAAATAGGACTATCTTGAAGGTATTTCTTTACAAAGAAAATATGAATGTCTCAAATCGGATGATAGTGCTGGGAATTACCAAGCAGTTCCACTTTGTCATCCCTGGTCTTCATCATCAGGTCCACTCCACCAAATTGATGATGTTCGTAAAGAAATGCTCGAGTGTCTTAAGAAACTACCCAAATCATTATGCATGTGCCTTTCAAATTTGAGGAGTTCCCTCAGTTCATCATCAGAAATTGATTTTGAAAAAAAAAACGGGACAAACCTGGAACCATCTATTTTCAGACGAAAAAATATTTTTTTAAATCCGATGATAGTCCTGGGAATTACCAAGCAGTTCCACTTTGACATCCCTGGTCTTCATTATCAGATCCACTCCACCAAATTGATGATTTTCGTAAAGAAATGCTCGAGTTTCTTAAGAAATCAACCAAATCAGCATGCATGTGCTTTTCAAATTTGAGGAGTTCCCTCAGTTCCTCATGGATCCCATCATCAGAAATTGATTTTGAAAAAAACGGGACAAACCTCAAGTTCGATATTGACTTTCGCGAAGATCGGTTGCGTCGGTACAATTCGTGCTCTAGAGAGCACTCGAATTTTACGCTGACGCAGCAGCGTACTTCGTCGTGACGCACGTGCTATACACGGTCGCCGCGATGACCCAGTTATTTGATTCAAGTGAATCATTACTATTTGTGTTTATTTGTTAAGGCGAAGCTATTCTTTATAATTAAGAATGGGTTCGAATATAACCATTAAAACGGAAACGGAACGCTTGCTATATCAGCACTACTTGGATGAAAAATCCGAACGTGAAAAATTGCAAAGTTTGGTGAAGGACCTCCAAGCTCAAATAAATGAACTTAGCAATCAGCTGAATAATGATAAGAAACACCAACCAACACCGACATCTGAAAGTAAGAAAGGTGCCAAGAACAATCCTCCACCACTCACTGAATATGAAACAGATGAAGAGGAGCTAGCAAAAGAGACCGGGTGGATACGCCAACAAAGTAGGAAAAAGAGGAAGTTCAATACATCGCTCACCCCACCCCAGGCATCCCAACCTAACACCGAAAAGGCTAAAGCTAAAAAGATTCCACTACCACCGCCAATTGTGGTAGAAGATGTCCAAAATTACCAGAAGTTTTACGACTTTCTTTTAACCAAACTACCAAAAGACTCGTTCACCGCCAAAACTATGAAAGGTGACAGAGTAAAGATAAACCTCAGCGATGAAGCCGCATATAAAAGTGCATCTGAGCTACTACTAGAAAACAAGTGCCTTTCTCATACCTTCGAGAACAAACAAAATAGACCCATCAGAGTGATGGCCAAGAAATTACACTCCTCGTGTGCACCCCTCAGGATTGTAGAAGAACTGAACTCTAAGGGATATAAAATCCTGGAGGCAGTTAACAAATTAAGTTGGCGGAATAAAGAGCCACTGAACATGTTTATGCTCTCATTCCAAAAGGATGAAGACATTAAAAAAATATACGGCATCAAATCTATATTGGGATGTAAAGTAGATATTGAACAGGTGAAGACATCGTATTTAATACCACAATGCAAACGTTGCCAAGCGTATGGCCATACGCAAAAGTACTGTTCAAAAGAACCCCGTTGTGTTAAATGCACAGGTAAGCACCTTACAGCAGATTGTAAAAAACCAAAAGAGGCAAAGCCGAAATGTGTACATTGCGGCGAAGATCACCCAGCCAACTATAGAGGTTGTCTAGTAGCTAAGGAGCTACAAGCAATAAAAAATAAACATTTGAAAAGCAAGACAGCACACTCTTCTCAGAGGAACTGCCAAGCCAAACCAAAGCCAGCACCCGTCACTTCAGGCGTATCCTACGCACAAATCACTAAAGTGCCTACACCAGCTGCAGCCCACGTTCAAACAAAGCCTCAAATTGTAAACATTAAAATGGAAGATAAAATAAATGAAATCCTTAAATACATGTCGTCCTTTGACAACCGTCTAAAAACACTGGAAAACACTTCCAAAACATTAACTAAAAACATTAATAATGTCTAAGACTCTCAAAATTATGGCATGGAACGCTAATGGGCTACTTCGTCACCAAAATGAACTGAAGGCTGTCCTATCCACCGCAAAAATCGATGTGTGTCTCATATCAGAAACACACTTCACTAAGGAATCACTAATTCAAATCAAAGGATTTAAAGCCTATCACGCCAATCATCCCAGCAATACAGCTAGAGGAGGAAGTGCAGTGATAATAAAAGAAAATATTCCCCACTACGAACAAATAAAGATCGAAAACCCTGACAGCCAAATCATTGCTATATGTATCGAAACAAAACGGTATCCTGTGACCATATCAGCTATATATTGCCCTCCAAAGTATGCATTGAAAGCCCCGCAATACAAGGATCTCTTAGACCAGCTTGGAAACAGATTTATATTAGGTGGAGATTTCAATGCTAAGAACACCCATTGGGGATCTCGACTTACAACCACAAAGGGAAAAGAACTGCTGTATGCTATCAAAGAAAGTCATTGTGACGTAATATCAACAGGGAAGCCTACCTACTGGCCTACCGATGTCAACAAAGTCCCAGACCTAATAGATTTCTTTATACTTAAAAATATCTCAAACAAATACATTGATATTGAGGAAGGGTATGATATGAGCTCGGATCATTCTCCTATCATATTAACTTTAAGTGAGCAAATAATTTTAAAAGACAATATTCTACGCTTAGTAAACAGAAAAACAGACTGGGAAAGCTTCAACGTGGACCTAGAAAACACTCTTGACCTGAAAGTTCCCCTGAAAACCACCGAACAGCTAGACTTTGAGTTAACAAATTCATAGTAGACATTCAACGATGTGCTTGGAACAATACACCTAACACCAAAAAACGGGTATTTGGCAACTTTTATCCTCAAGAAATAAGAAACTTAATCGCTGAAAAACGAAGACAAAGAAAAAAATGGCAGCATACAAGATCTCCGCAGGACAAAACATTATTAAACAACCTTTCAAAGCAGTTAAATAGAAAAATTAAAACTTTCGACGATGAGTCAATGACTACTCAGCTAAGTCGACTGACTAATGACCGCTCCACAGACTATTCTCTATGGAAAATCACAAAAAACTTAAAAACACCCGTTACTCAAATCCCTCCAATTAAATTGGCAAATGGAGACTGGACCGTAAGCGACTTTCAGAAAGCAGCACGAGTTGCTGAACATCTGGAACTAATTTTTCAACCAAATGAAAACAACGACAGCGCTGGCAGCTCTGGTCTAAATGCTAATGTATCACAAGACGAGCTAGAAATAAAACCTGTGACACCTAGAGAAGTTACTTGTGAAATAAAACGCCTGGGACAAAAGAAAGCACCAGGCTATGACCTTATCACTGGTGAAGTTCTTCGCAACTTGCCACGTAAAGCAGTAGTAAAACTCACGACTCTTATAAACGCTACATTCAGATTAAAATATATCCCAGGAGTTTGGAAATTTGCGGAAATAATTATGATCCCCAAACCAGGAAAGCCAGCACACGAGGTGACTTCATATAGACCAATATCACTGCTACCTATTATGGCAAAATTACATGAAAAACTTTTGTTAAAACGATTAAGACCCATTATAGAGGACAAAAACTTAATCCCTGATTACCAATTCGGCTTCAGACAAAAACACTCCACTATTGATCAAGTCCACAGAATAACCAATATAATTGAAAAATCACTAGAAGATAAAAAAGTGTGTTCCACAGTATTTCTTGACGTTGCACAAGCATTCGACAGAGTGTGGCATGACGGATTAATGTATAAGTTAAAACTTATGTTACCAAAACAATTCACAGATATCCTTCAATCATACCTCTCAGACAGAATGTTTCGAATAAAACAAGAAAATGCTTACTCGGGATGTAAGCCAATTCAAGCTGGAGTACCGCAAGGAAGTGTTCTAGGACCGATCCTGTACCTACTATACATAAGTGATATTCCAGTTCTAGAAAATAGTACCATTGCAACCTTTGCGGATGACACCGCTATTATGGCTGTGGGGGCAAACCACCAAGAAGCAGTGGAAAAAGTACAATCTTACATTAACGTTGTATATGATTGGACCACAAAATGGCGAATAAAACTCAACGAGTCCAAGTCCGTACACATTGACTTTACGAACAAGAAACCATCATACCACCCTATATACATAAATAAAACCGTGATACCGTACGAAAATTCAGCCAAATACTTGGGCATGACACTTGACACTAAGCTTCGCTGGAAAGCTCATGTCAAAAAGAAACGTAAAGAATTAGACCTTCGCTACAGAAAGATGTACTGGCTGCTTGGAAGGCACTCTGCGCTGTCAGTGCACAACAAATTATTGTTGTACAAACAAGTTCTAATGCCAATATGGACTTACGGTATACAGCTGTGGGGCTGTACCAAACATAGCAATGTACAGATAATTCAAAGATTCCAGAACAAAGTACTAAGAGCTGTAGTAAACGCCCCCTGGTACATACGAAATGATGACCTCCACCGGGATCTAGGAGTGGAATCTGTTAGTGACATTATTAAAAAATACGCCAAAGCCCACGATCAAAGGCTTCATCATCACGTTAACGTCGAGGCCATCCAGCTCCTCGACATCACGAATTTAAAAAGAAGACTGAAAAGAATAAAACCTTTTGAGTTGATTTAATACTTTTAGTGTAGTGAATAGTGAATTTAGTGCAGTGAGTACTACATATATAGATCACATGAACAAAGTGTCTTCGCCTTAATAGAGACAATAAGAAAAGTGTTAATGGACACATTCTTAGTTTATTCTGTATTCGTAGTTTAGGTTAAAATCAAAATACTTATTAGCCTAAAAAGGCTAGATTGTATTGCCATGTTATACAACTTGTGGAATATCATCTAAAAAAAAAAAAAAAAAAATCTTTATACAGACGAAAAAATATTTTTGAAAATCGTACGATAGTCCTGGGAATTACCAAGCAGTTCCACTTTGCCATCCCTGGTCTTCATTATCAGGTCCACTCCACCAAATTGATGATTTTCGTAAAGAAATGCTCAAGTTTCTTAAGAAATCACCCAAATCAGCATGCATGTGCCTTTCAAATTTGAGGAGTTCCCTCAATTCCTCACGGATCCCATCATCAGAAATGGATTTTGAAAAAAACGGGACCAACCTGAAACCATCTACTTTCAGAAAACAAAAAAAAATCAAATCGGTTCAGTAATGACGGAGTTATGAGTGAACATCCATAAAATAAAAAAAACGACGAATTGAGAACCTCCTCCTTAAGAAATATTGAAGTCGGTTGAAAAGTGACCAAGGCCCCTCCAGTGCCCAGTTTGTACTTAGTCAGCTTAAGTTCTGTCACAGAAGTTTTCACAGTTAAAATACGAAGAGACAGCGATTCCCTGTTATTCATTTAAATTGTTTGGAAGCTTATTTAATAGTGATTAACATTAGATATAATTTAAAGAATATTACTGTTGTGGTATTGTACAACTCCACGGTACATTCGGAAAAACGTCATTAAAAACGCTTTACAAACACGCGATGTCTTGAAGTAGATCTTAATTTTAATTTATTTTCTGTTCTTTTTCTAACTTTTTAAGATGCTTTTATACTTCATATAATGTATAGTTAATGTACCAACCAAATACTACTAACCTTATTCATACAAACTTAACAGACCCATATTAGTGTAGACCCATAGTCAAATATGTTTTGTTCCTTTTTTAACAAACTCCTTTTGTCAAACTCCTTATCTGTCCTCATTAAACAACAAATTAGTTTACTGAGGTTCGATGGGCGTTTGGGGAGCTACAACGGGAAACCTCCTCAAGTGCCAGGGCTCTTCTCATTCCTTGATCTGGTTAATCCGGGAAAAAAGGAAGGGTTTCTGGACGGTGCTTGCTGGGGGCAACGGTAAGCGATCTCTTGGAGGACTCTGAGGATTTCTTACTGGTGCTGCAAATATCATGTCAGGGGGGTTGGGGGGTTCAGAACAGGGAGTACTCTCATAATATGATTAAATTACATGGAAAATAGGGCCTATACCACGAAAATCGAACGATTGCGTATTTGTTTCTCCATCTCTGTCACACTTGCATATTGGAGTGATAAAGAGGTCTTCCCGTCAATACCAATTTTCGAAGCTCATGGTCTGAAAAAAAAAGTTATTTAATGTTGTCTGTTCGAATGTTGGATTTACTCAAAAGTTGAGCAATCACGGCACGCCTCAAGCGTATTGTTTGTGTTTTATACACAATATGTTTGACGCAGTTCATTATATTTGCTTCACAGTTTCACAAAGGTTCATTTGTGATGTTTAAAATTTGATTTAACTCGTCCGGGATATCATGTGTGTTTAAGGTTTCATGCCAGATTCTAACGACATAATATGCCGAACGTATATTGCCGGCCATATACGTTCAGGCAATCCGTCAGATCTTCATAGTGGGTATGTTCGCCGGACATCCTCCAGACAAATTTACTATACATTCATTGGCAGATCCCGCAGATAGGCATATTCGGAAAAAAGTGTACCGTTTCCTTTCTTTTGAAAATATAAGTTTTGAGTTTTTTTAAAACCCGCCGTATTAAAAAAATAAAAAAAAGTGTATTTTGTTGGTCAGTTTTGTAATGCGTTTTTTCTTTCACTGTTGGAGGCCAATGGTTTAACTCAATATCCCTAAGGAAGATGATTAACAAGTCATGTTCGGTAAGATGCAGTATAATCATTTTAATTTGGCATTGTATTTTCATATCTTTATGTACCTATCGCCCTCGTAAACTGTTGTCCTTATTATATTGCAGGCAAACTCTAGTAGTTGTACTCGCAGCAATAGTAAATATCGAATGGAGCAACCGAAAACTAATATTAAAGAAACACATGTGGTTTGAGTTGAGTTGTTAGTCGAATGCAATGTGGAAGTAGCAGTGAACGCAGATAAAGCATGGAAGCATTATGTCGGCTATATTATGGCACCACGGACATTGGTACCTCGGTAGGCGGTCCTTATGATTGGTACCGGGCGCGATTTCTGTTTGACCGCGATGTCAGTGAGTGACGGATGCCTAAAACTAGTTATCAGAACAACGTATTTTACAATGAAAAATGCCTTCATGTGTGGTGAAGTGGTGCAGAAACCATACTGATCATTTCAAGACTAGTGGCATCACATTTCACAGGTAAGTAAACAGATAAATTCAGCGAAAACTAAAAAAATATATGATGACATTTTCTATATAGGGACGATGTTATGCTAAATGAAGTAGATTATTTTCTTAACTTGTGCGATTATAATTTTATGTATTATAATGATAAACTCAAACTGACAAACTTGGATTTTACTAATACCTACCTTATACGGAATGGTGCTATACAAATCTAATTATTTCAAATTCATATTAATCATATTTTATATTTTTCCTGATGTTCTACCTACGTTGCTACCGAAGTTTTCCTTTGTAATCAGAGTCCCACAGTATCCTAACCGTCGTCAACGATAGATAGAGGCTGTCCAACTGGAGAGGCATGAAACAGATTGGATGCCTACCAAGGCATCTAGAGTCTGTTCCATGCACTTCAAAGCTGAAGATTTCTATTTGTCTAAAAAAGGCTTCACGCAGCTTGCTAAAACCGCTATACCGATTGGTACTGTAAATATTCTTTGGTTTAAATACTGGTGTATGAAAACAATATTTGTTAGTAAATTCGTTTGATGAATTTGAATTTTTTCAGATGGTATTTTCAAGTGAAACGTCGCTACCAATTACTAAATCGGGATTGAGGCAGCCAGATAGATCGTCAACCCTGCCGCTCAAAATAAGTAATAAAGAAAATGACTATGCAGAAAATCGAAGTCCTCAGAAACGTCGAATGGTCAGTTATTTAAATACCTCAAAGGATATCTCAGCTGTTAAATTTCAACGAAATTATTTAACTGATACTTCATTATAATGTTTTCTAGTACCGCAATAATAATTCATTAAAATGAAACATATTTTATTATTTTTAATCCGATCAATCCGTTTTAACGTGTTTGGTACTTGATTTTTCCGTCAATTTAAGGTAAATTATTCGAACTGGAAATGTAATTTTACTTATGTCATATTACATTGTATTTTTACTTTTTAGATCTCGTGTCCAAGCTGTAGACATCATTTTGGTGTTCCTGATCAGGTGGATGCGGAAAATTCAACTAAGATACTCCATCGACGACAACCTTCGTCACTATTGTTATCAAATTACTTGAAACTTATGGACAAAAAACTGTGTGTTACGCCTTTAAATATATTATCTTCAAATATTCTATGCCTTTTTTTGTACCGAAAAAAGGGATGCCATAAATTAAAAAAAAAATTGTACTGCGGGATTGGCTTGTCATACCAGACAGATATATCTACTTGTAATAGTAGTTGGCATCACCACCTAAACATAAATAAACCGCTACCATTTCCTTTTAGTTGATCACGCAAAATAAGACTATGTGACACAGACTAACAAAGTTGGGGAATCAGCAAGACTTAGTTGAAAGTAGAACATTGAGAGATTATACAAAAATCTTCTTCCACAAATTACCAGTGTCCGCATTCCTACTTGCTCTCCTCCACTTTGCACAATGCTGGTATATATTGAACAAAAATGGAGAGTGTATTAGAAAATATAAATCCCTTAAGGGCGCTACTAGACAGATTAATATTGATGATTGAATAAACCAAATAAAACATTTATGTATGTACTTGGTATCGACTAACAGGCTCCTTATGTTCAGATCAAATTAGATGCTTAATAGATGGTCATTAGACGATAGGGGAGGGTAGTGTGGCAGGGCATAAGGCGTTTTTGATCCACACTAGCTAGTGCTAATTACCACGCTGTCCTCCTTGACGAATTTTTCAGATGGGTTCATCCCACTTATGCCGTACCTAGAATATAACAATAAATCTAGGGAGCGGACTGCCCATAGGGATAGTTACGAACATGATATTTATATCATGATAGCGTTAACTATATCGTTATCGAACCCTACAATTATTCCATACTCGTACACGTTAAGTTACCTACATAAATAACCGTGCGGCAAACACATCAACAGAACAATAAAATTAATAGTAATTTTCTACTTTAAATTTTATTTAAACTTATCACAAGAAAAATATTGCATGTAAAAATTGTTCTTTGTTGCATCAATCCGTCTACAGACAGTGCGTTTCCAATGTCACTATTATTTTTGCAACATTCAAGTGTCAGCGCTAGTGCCAATCACAACAAAGAATATTGACGTTGACCAATTATGTTTTATGATATTTTATAATAGAAAACCGATTGATATTTTGATGAATTTGATTGGCAGTGTAGCGGACATGCGTATATCAGATTTATAGCCAGGTTTATGTTGACGATTTGTTTGAAGGAATTCTTCCATGTTTATTTCCGTTCACTGGGAAGTAGATATTTAGCTTCAGTAACATAACGTTTCATATTCGACAGATATTGTAAATATAAATTTTAAAGCGTCCAGTGGCGGCCTCATTGCGGGATTTTCTTATAAAACTTTCCTTTTCTCTATAGTACGGTCGGCTTCATAAATATATATGCATCTGTATTCAATTTTGACCCTTCCTCCTCTGTAATAAGTTCCAAAGTGTATAGATATTTATAGACGTGACTGTACCTAGATGGTATCATCGTTGAGGTCATACTAATTCCCTAACTTTTGGGCTCAACTTATGCTCTGTAATGTACCTACATTTCTAATTAGCTCCATTTAGAAAATAACTACTAATTTAATTTTATCTCATATGGGATTTGCATGTGTGAAACGGAGTACGAGTATTCGACATGACATGATTTATGTAAATAATAGAAATTGATTGTATTGTTTTGTAAGATGTGATTTGGTTTGAGCTGATGGCCTCGTTGCCAATGCTCTTAATAAAATAAAAAAATCGACATGACATTGATGTGTCATAGTTTTCACTTACTTAGTAAAGTCAATTCTAATGCCCGTTTTACATTAGCGGTTGATGCAACATGTAATTATTTTGTATGAGAAATTAAAAAAATAAAAATTAACGAATTAAATAAAACTAACTATGGCATTCTGTTTCCTTAATTGTACCAAACCACATGACGAAGTAAAAGCAAATGCTCAAGAACACCCTGTATGTGCTGCGTTTGATATGTGCCTATGTACCTACGATACATTAAAACATATACCACCGTACGTTTGTAAAATAGCTCGAGCGTGAATTTACAAAAATATTCTTTTAACGGTTTCGATTCGAGTCACAGAACGATGGCTGTCACACGTGGCCAGTCCGGCTTTCCCTTTGACGCGCGACCAAGCAAAACTACTGAAAAGATGGTCCACAAGCGTGGAAAAATGCAAGCAAAATACAATAGTGGGTGGAGATAGATTCAACTATATATCCTACAGTAATCTCTCCAGAACCATTAGATATCAATGCTGAAATATGACACGTAAAATTTGGTACTTTAGAGGAAATTGTAACTAAATATACGAGTAAAGTCGCGCTTTGATTACTTTTACACACAAATACTACATAATTGAAAAATGTATGTATCAAAACATATAGATGAATGCCATACAATAATAATATTATACTGTGCGTGTGAAACACGAAATAGTCAAGTCACCATCATAATTTCACTCGAAATATGTCTACTGCTGGACGAAAATGTTATTCAAGGACTTCCATAATATCTGGCGTTTTCAGGCTAAAGGTACCACATTGTCGGTTATCGACAAAACTCTACTGTTATCACTTAGAAATCAACCTTATCAATAACCGACAATGTGGTACATTTAGCCTGAAAACGCCACATATGTAGGACGATCTTGTCCAGATCGCCGGTCCACCTTTTCGGAGGCCTTCCCACGCTACGTCTTCCAGTACAATGTTAATTAAAATAGGTACCTGCATATTTCGGATTGATTACCCTGAGTACGAAGATAAAATAGAGAGAATTTAAATGATCCAGGTTCCTTTGAACACTATTTGAATGTCCCTTCAGTGTCATGGAATGTAAATGAAACAGTACGTTTGCTACGGAGCAATCAAACGCTTTCAAGTCAATCCTAGCGTTCTCAAAGGCTCACGGTCAAAAATATTTACACTTTACCTGAAACACGGCAAAACACGAATACATAGTGTGTTTCAGAGCAGTTAACAAACTCGATACACACAAGTAGTTTTAATAGGGAGCAGTTAAATTAAATTGCTGCGGTTTAATGTCACCTCATAATTAATAAAACAGGTAAAATTTGTAGAACACTAGTCTAAATTGGTCATCTGAGTACGCCACACCACGAATAAATGGGAAGTTATTATTAATTAAAGCAAATTAGAAAAAAACTGGCAATGTGCAAGTCGGACTCGCCCACCGAGGGTTCCGCACAAAGTTGGCACGGAACTTTTAGTGTGCGGCAAGTAAATGGCTTTCGGATTTTCTCCTATACTTGTTTTACAAGCTCTAGCTTTTTGCCAAATTTCGTGATTCTAGGTCAACGGGAAGTACCCTATACATTTTGATTCCCATTGCAAATGTATGAGAAATGTAACATAAACGGCCGGATCTTTGACTGACGGACAACAACGTGATCTTTTAAGGGTTCTGTTTTTTCTTTTGAGGTACGGAACCCTGAAAAGAGGAAAATTGCACAATCAGCCATCCCGTAATAAGCCAGCTTGCATTAATATAATCAAGTTCTAACAAGTAAGAGCTCATTAATTCATAATGGGGCATAATTTTGGAAATAATTACCTAGGAACTACATTTTACTAGCATTCTCTAACCACGCTCGCATTCAATACCAACATAATGCAAGCTGGTTACAAATGAATAGCCATGCTCGACTTGAACGTTAGAAGTTCACGATAATGTATGAGCTTCACGCGTTTTTTATTGTTATCGATGAGGCAGCATCTGGGGTCACGCACTGGCCGGCTGCGTGAAACTCTTTGCAAAACCATATGCGGACGTGTTCTATTGCTTTTCGTAGCCTACGCAGTAAGACCGCAGTTGAGTACGTGTTCGGTCAATTTTGGGGATTTATTTAGATATTATTAATAAATAAATCAGGTTTTTATATTTACCAACAATCGGTCCAGACCGATTTATCAAAACCATAAAAGTTGTCATTCACTTTTCTCCAATATTTGTGAGTGTGTAATGTATTCTAGTATTGTAGTATGTAATCTATTAGTTTTTTGTCTTGAATTAAAAATCGAAGAGTTGGACCGTCAACCTTTAGTACTCAACATAACCCGTCCCTAATTATACTGTTTACGAGATTGGTTGACAAATGGATATACTGGTAACAATGCAATCTAATTCATTGTGGTTTTTTTAGGGTACCCAAATGGTAAAAAGGAAACCCTTATGGCGACGCTCTCTGCCTGTCTGTCTGTTTGTCACGTCGTTAAATATCTCGGTATCTACTTAAGCTATCGAAGTAAAATTTTGAATAGGTACAAAGAAGAGTAACCCAGACGGATATAATGTAAAATTATTAAACATATTTATTTTTATGGAGGGGCATAAATAAATAAAAAATGAAACTAGATCATTTAAAAAGGTTTGAGTTGCACGATTGAAATACATTCTTTATGATTTTTTAAATCGTGAAAACATCGATTTATGAAGATAAATTTATATAAATTTATCTGTCCGCCTCGCTTATCTCCGAAATTAACGAAGGGAAAACATATTTTTTTACATAACGTTAATATTTATATAAATATTACAGAAAAATTATAATTTTGTCACTATCTTTATTGATTTTTTTATAAAAAAAACTTTTTGGACTAAATTTGATAATGAACCCCCTTAAAATGTTTTTCTCCCTCTTAAATGTATATACCATCCTGCTATAAATACCTCAGTTTAAAAAAATATGTTAACGTGCTAAAGAACTATTAACGATAAATAAACTGACATACAACTCTATACCGTGCAAACAAGTGGCCCAATCTGTCAATGGGGCCGGCTTCAAATTTCTACTTCGAAACGCAGTTTATTGCATCATGTTTATATGAAGATGAAAGCGTTAACTAAAAGTATCCACGGAACCCCCGGTGCATGAGTACAACCCGCACTTGGCCCGTTTTTTTAATAATTGTGTGTTAAAAACTGTTTTTTTAATAAGTATTATACAGCCTAAATCATTTCACATGCCTACTTAATAGGTAATAATCATTAAGCTGATAACAAACGGGGTGGAGAAATATTACTCCTAATTAGAGATTTTCAGCTTATGTGTAGTGGGTATTAAAATACTTGGATAGGGTGACTCAATACTCACGTCTATAAAGTCCAAAGTAGGTCGACATCAGATAGATCAGATAGACGTGAGTAAGCCTATATAAGTATTTTAATATAATGTCTAATACTCACAGGAGTTTTCTATTTAAAATTATGTAGTGGGTGTGGGTGTAGTGGGTAATTACGTAAAACAATTAACCAATAATGTTCCAGTATTCGATTATTAGTTAGAACGCCAAAAAGATGTGGTCAAAAAACTTCATCGGAATAAATTTATATAGGGCCCGGCCCCAATGGTGCGTCGCGTTGCGTCTCGTCCTGTCATAGTTAATATGTCACAGCATCAATATTTTGCTATGACAAGATCGGACACATATGTTCGTGAAGTTAGCTGAGCATTTTTTATCGAAGTTCTACAAGCATGCAACATAGTTCTATAGTTCCTGAAACTTTTTACACATCGGTTTCGGGTAAAAAAATTAAACACACCATTTCACAACGCAACACAACGCATCGCACCAGTGGCCACACGCATGGAGTCAAAAACATACATTAGTAACTCAAGTATTTTTTACTAAAACAAAAGAGGCGATCTAATTAGGGTCTGCGACCGGCACCAGCCAAAATGGCGTCCTGAATAATTCTCACCTGCTACTGTAATTAATAACGTTAGAGAATGATTACAACAGATTGCCTCCCTTGTTTTCTTGCGTGATAAAATGTGTGCAATGAATAATTTGGTTAATTAATAACTGACCGCATCATCGCTGCGTAATTATATTTACATTATTTAAGTGATGAAGCTTCTAAATATTTACACAACTTTGAGGAGTGAGCAAATATTATAGTGTGATGTTTTCCGAGTTTCGCGGTCTCAAGTTAAGATTTATTTGGATTATGGGAGCCAGCCCAGGATTACTGCAGCAGGAAATTCGCGATACCACTGTCTCTTATCTCCTTGATAAAATGAGCACCGGAGTCGAAAGCTACATTTTCAACAGTAGTGCGGTAATGACAGCAACTTATTTTTTTTTAAATTGTAACAACGCCCTATTCCCTCTGCTGCAATGCTCCATAAAATGCTTTGACATGTAGAGTGGACCCTAATAGAAAATTCCGTAGTTAACGACAGATGACATCAAAATGGAGTAAACAAACACACTTCTTTTGTCTCCGACTATATATTTACAGAAGATCCCCGGACAATTATTCCTCTCCCTAAATGTTTCTGACTTCTTTGAATTATAAGTATCGAACTAACGATCGTTTATCATTGTCCACGCTTCTGACTGGTCCAAGCGTAGTTGTGCTCCTCTTAATGAAGAACCCACTCGAATGCCTAACGGCCTAACTTTATTACGATGGGTCAAGAGGACAAACGGCTGATCTTAGCGTTATTAAGTCGGCGACGATAGCTGCCTACTGAATGCCAGCACTTATTGTTTATTAGATTCCGCTGCCAACGTACCCTTTTTTAATATAAAAGAATTTCACCAATTGAAAATTCTCTACATAAATATCCTTGTAATAAAGCTTTGTAAAAAACTGGGATGCTGACTACGCCCGTTTGCATTGTGAAAGTAGACAATAATGACACAAACAGCAGACTGCATCTCAAAAGCAAACTTTAGATAGTAGAAGAGGCTGCTAAATAAAAACTGTGTCGAGTTGTTATCAAACTTATTTACAGTAGAAACCTGCAAAGTGTTATTATTACAGAAAATGTTTAATAAAGCTTATTTTACCTGGTAAATGACATCCTAAAATGTACCTGAATAGTTTTTGGGGATATATTTTTAGAATTACGTGACAAATAGTCTGACTCAATAAGCGCTAACATTTTTATGTGAATTCAAATCAGAACCAATTCTAATACCAGCAAAGATTTTGTACGAGTATATCTGACAGCCACAGACAGCGTAATTTTCATTTTGCACTTAGTTCTTTAGGTAAGTAGGTAAAAGATTCTCGTAGTTATTGAAGTAAAAACCTCTATTTCGCACATTTTTACTTAATCAATTTGTTAGATCACTATACTTTATACCGAATATTTTAATAAAGCCTACCAGGAATATATGACCATGCGCCATGTTAGGGAATTTTATTAGAACTAATTTCTTGCACTAGCAATAATTTTAACGACGGGTGTCAACAACCCGTCAAATGTCAATGTCAAATGTTGTCAGTCATGTCAGTGTCATATTAACGGTTTATTTAAATTGCGCTTAACTGTTAAGTATTAAATAATATATCAAGATAAATATTGTAAATAATTTATAATTATAGCAAACTGATGGATATAAAACGCTCGGAAAACGGGACTATTTCATTAGGAAACATTTCCAAATTAACATCGGAGCTGGCAGGTAAACAAATCGAAATGTCATTATAATCTGGTTATGACGAATAGTGCTGTTATTCAAACGAGGATATATGTACTAACGGCAACTAAAATGGCTATAAATAATTAAATTAAAAATTAAAAGAGATGTCACATACTAGTGAAAAAATGATCAAGGCCCCCAGTGACCGGGCGAGCCTAGTGGTAAGGACGTCTGCCGCGAAAGCAGGAGGTCACTGATTCGATCCCAGCCCTGTTCACTGGGGGCCTTGGTCACTTTTTCTGTTGTATAGGACATATTTGTCAATTTATATTGTATATTATACTATGTTACTTATCAAAATGTTAATTGCAAATAATAAATAATTTCATTATTGCTTTACAATTGCAAATTATTTAGTCAAACCACCGCAATTTTACTATCCATCATTAATGGAAAATCAATAAAGAATTCGATTAGAGCAGCAGTGCTCGTAAATTCTAACAGATCAAATTCACATGAGCTGAAAAGAGCACATTTGCATTTATATTAGCGCATATGGGTTTTCTGCTATCTCTGTTCCGACAGTTATTGTGCAAAAGTGTCAAATGCACACTGGGATGCGATTAATTTATACCCTCGAACCTTCCACTACTATTACGTTGCCTATCCCTGTCTAACAATCGTCTGTTTGCTTAAGATAAAAATAATAAAGAGATATTGGGTTCTGTGTGACTATACCTTATACCTGTACCGACGCAAAAAAATTAAATGATGATTCCAACTTCCCAACAGAATAGTCGTAAAGTCAACGCGGGCGTTATTTATGCCGCAAAGTTTTCCATGTTTGAAAAAATTATAGGAACCACGACGAGTAAAATGTTTATTCGATTGATAATTCGTTTTTTCGCAAATATCTGATAACATCGCCAAAAAATACAGTAAAAAGACTTGTTTATCACCTAATTGTATTAATAAGTCAAACATTGGTCATTATATATTTCAACTGTGTTTGTGTTCAATAAAGTGTTACTTACTTACTTACTTACATTGAAAATAAACACTTTACAACATGACCCTACGTTTCGAGCCCTTTACAGCAGTCGTTTTCACAGGGCAACAGAAAAGACATCCTCTCCATTGAAATTAGGAACCTTCTTGATTTCAATAGCCTCGCGCAGCATCCTGGGAATGTATCGCTTCTCCTTTTTTTTTGTATGAAAGTTTAGTTTGTACAAGTAACTTTTTGATTGCCGGGGAGAATTCGCATTCTCTCAGTCATCATCTTAACCCTGTAAAAACGAGTGCTGTAAAGAGCTCGTAAAGTAGGGTCATGGTATTAATAAACGCGATTAATCCGTTCTAAAGTGTTAAATTTCAATGAAAAACAATCGCGGTAACAGAAGACAATATTACAGTCAAACATTTTTGATTTACCATCAAGCTGACACTAACAATGCACTTTTCATACTGAACCTTTGCATGTTGTCACAAATTAACTGGCACTTTGAGGGTAACCACAGGTCCAACTTTAAAATATACGAGTATATAATAGTTATATACCCCTCCCATACCACAAACGTGATTTTTGCCGCTATAGATAATGATACAGATCCGTGCGCGAGTCTGACTTGCACTTGGCCGGTTTTTTTATGTATGTTGTATAGATACAAGAAGTTGTCTACAACAGTAGACAACAAGTGTTTTTACTAGCTACAAGTGTCTCCTACAGAAATATAGGTACCTACTTGTTTAAATAAAAAAAAGTTACTATTACATTAAAATAATTAAAACTAAACCTTGAAAATAAATCTGAATATTGACACGTGTCATGTCACCAATTTTTTTAATTCAGTAATCGATGGCGATCACATTTATGTGGCACTTACATGGAACTAAGTTTTTTTATCATACCTACTTAATTTAAAAGGTAAAATTAAATTTTATTTGAAATTTATTGTCACCCTACCAGCGGTGTAGTTTAAAGAGTTTAAAACCTATTATATAAGTCATAGCTAAAAAAAATTGCGGGAAAAATTTATTGACGTCTGCATGGTCTGTCAGTTTCCCCGCCATCGAGATGGCACTTGACGTACAGTAATTCCTTATAATAAAAGTAGGGTGTCCATGTATCCAGTGGGTATTAATTTTGACTATATCATTAACTGTAATTAATTGGATGGTGAAGCTAATTCCATGAGATCTCACGTATTGAGTTATATTTAGGTTAATCATTAATATTTTTCAACTCCTGATTACCGATTTAATTTCACAGTGTATATTATTAAGTATTCAAAGTTTATCTGAAACAAATTTTCTGTGTAAGTATATAAAAAAACAAATTTAAAGAAAACACTCAAATAACGGTTATTCTCAACAAAATAATTTTCTTAAAAGCAAGGTAAATGTTAGCATCTCCGGAAGTGTTTCACGCAAAGATAGCACTGGCAATTTGACAGTTTATAGACAGTACTCGTTGGGTAAATCTATTGAAGATGTATTATATTTCTTGGCGAGATTTGTGGTATATAATCAAAAATATTCAAACTGTTACGAGTAAACTTATACGCCCATATAGTTGTAAAAAAGATTGCAATAATTATTTTTGATTATTGGACAACATTTTAGTTTGAAAGAAAAAAATTATATTAATTTACGACACAGTTCATTTCTGTTTTCATGATTGTCAACCGTCGACGGAAAAAGAGGGCTGTTATAAGTTAAGTGTGTCTGTCTGTGGCATCATAGGTCCTGAGCGGGTGTGATTTTTTCATCAAAAGCCTTGTTCGTCGGGATGATTATGTTTGTCAGATATTAAAGCATTCATCGCTAAGATATTCAGAACTAGTCACGTCACATGATCTCGGCAATAATGTAGATAACAAACTATTGTGACACAATAACCGAACGTGAGTGAATGAGCTACTTTCGATCGAGCTGATCGATCTTCACACTCTCTCCCCAGCGACGAAAAGTATTCTCTCTCGTCCAAAGTACGCTCTCTTGTCCGCCAAACCTTCACCCATTCTTTGGAAGCGACCGCACCAGAAAATTCTGTGCAGTTTCGTTTCACCGAGAATATGTTTCTCCACTAAGTAGCTCTTTGATCTAAGTGTTCTATCGATTAGATAGAATGATGATGATAGAAATGATAGAAAGATGGAGAGATAGAGATCCAGATGCTGTCATCTCTCTTTAAAGTTTTTAGGGTTCCTAGTTGACCATAGTCAACTCATATAGTTTCGCCATGTCTGTCTGTCCGTCCGTCTGCAGTTTAGCTCAGTTGCCGGCCATATACGTTCGGACAATCCGTCAAATCTCCATAGTGGGTTATGTCCGCCGGGCATCTGCCAGACAAATTTCCCATACATTAATCGGCAGATCCGGCAGATATGCCCGAACGTATATCGCCAGCAATAGACTGTTAGTAGTAGAAAGCTGTACGTCATTGGGTATGAATATACATATGTATCAACCTTGCCAACAAAGTAGTAAAATAAAAAGTTGAGAACCTTTTATTTTTAGGGTACTTCCCATACACGTAAAGTGGGGGGTGATTTTTTTTCGTTTATAAACTAGAGTGTGAGGTATCTTTATATATGTAGGTATTTAAAAAAGGATAGGGGTTAGCTAAAAAACAGTTTTTGATAAAGTAAATATTTACGGAAATAATCGGTTCGGAATGTTTTAAAAATGTGCCCAATTCCCCTCTAACTTTTGAACCGCAAGCCCAAAAAATATAAAACAAAACGACAGCTGAGCTTTATAAAGACCTTAGTTGAAAATGAACTTAGTCAGTTAAGATATTTTTGATTTTTTTGGAAAAAAAACCTATCTCTTCGGCTAAAAGGGCGTATAACGGCGTATAGGGCGAAGTTACTCCTTTTTTATTGTTATGAGCATGGTATCTATTAAACCCCTTTTTAAGTACGCCTATTGTGATGGACAGTAAACTAAGGAACCCTACACTGAGCATGGCCCAACGTGCTCTTATCCGGTTTTTTTTTTAGTTTCAGACAGTTTAGTAAAATTATCAAAACTATTGCCTGCCAGCTCACGCCACTCTTTATATTTCTAAAATTTCCAAAACTTGTAGGTACTTAATTGGATTTATATTTGCCAGCCAAACTATTTAATAAATCAATTTATATACAAAGCAAGAAGCAAATGCAGAATGAATTATAACTATCGTCCATCAAATAATATTGCGGTTGCAGGTTTGCTGCATCACTTGTTCAAATATATATTGTCTAGCCACCCTTTCCAAACTCTACAATCATAAATAATTACTGACGCGCCGACGGGGCATATTATTACATTTTAAATACACAGCCTTCTAATAATGAATTCCTCGCTAAAATGTAAAATTGAAAACGCCGTCCGTACATTACTGAAATTGAGGCAAATTAGGGTAACACCGTGGGTCACTTAGAACACCTTAGAACGCCTTACAACGCCTTCATTACAGACCAACCGAATGTTGGTTAGGTACCCATTTTACGAGAGTCTTTGCAAAATTTTATTATCTCCTCGCCTATACAAAATGCAGGGCTTTGGAGGAATTGTTATTTAATTCTGAACATCAAAACAAAAACATTTCTACCACCATTGAATACTTTATGCACCAATGTTCAATAAATTTGTGCATACATATTTAATAAAATAAATGTTGCTCTTACGTACCATGATTTTACTCGTAAAGTACAAATAGGTTCGATGGCAGTCATCCTATATTTATTTCTTGAGAGAAAATCACATTATAGGTATTCATGAATACTGCAACTATATATAGACCATGGGCCAGCCAATAAACCGGTATAACTTGGGGATACCAAATTCACTTTCTAGAGCAGTTAGACATGTTTATTAGTATAGTATGTTAAAAAACCAAGATGGCCATCCCAAAGTGGTAGCTAATAGAAATGGCGGCCAATCCAAGATTGCGGATGTATGACAGGTATGGGTAAATTTTGGAGTTACTAATTTTCTCTTTTCACGGTACCTAGTTAGGTAAGTTCATAAGAATGTCCAAAAACTAAGTTTGCCATCTTAAAGTGGTAGCTAACAAAACTGGCGGCCATTCAAAGATGGACTTCGAGTTTTATATAATCAATTATATCTCAAGAGCTATTTATCCTATCTTGTTACTCGTTTTCTTATACTAAACGTGTTTTATACTAGCTGTTGCCCGCGACTTCGTGCGCGTAGCATTAAATTTTGTTTGTAATTATTTTAATACCGAATGAACTACTTATTTAGAGTACCTACTATAAAAAATCCCGTTGCTTTTTATATTGTGTTCATTATATGTTTACTTTCAACCCCTTTTTAGCCCCTTTGTGGAGCAATATAAATAAACGCTGAAATTGGTTTTTTTCGTTACACAATAAGCCGTCAACAAACGAACTTTCAAGAATAAGAATAAGAACATTTTTATTGTTAAGATTACGAGTATCACTTAATAAACCACACAACCTCCATACAATCTTTCATCCCATTTTAACTCCTTTAAGGAATGCATTTCGGAACGCCATGAAATCGCTTATCATGTCTTTGAATAAGTAGTGTAGTCTCATAGTGTTGTGTTTCTGTTGGTGAGTAAGGTCGCCAGAGCTCCAAGAGGATTCGCTGTGTTGACAGCTGAGGACCCACGGAGCAAAGCCCTTGGCCCGTTTAGCTGTCAACACAGCGAATCCTCCTTTTTTTTTGAGGGTCGGCAACGCGCATGTAACATGCCTGGTGTTGCAGGCGTCCATAGGCTACGGTGACCGCTTACCATCAGGCGGGCCGTATGCTTGTTTGTCACCGTCGTAGTATAAAAAAATATCTGAACACAAAGTTTCAAGCCGCTAACATAAATTTTACGCCATCCAAACATCACACATTCTTGACTTTGCTTTAATACAAACTTTCAACCCCTGTTTATCCCTTTTGAGAGGTATATCAATTACGAATACACAATATGCACTCAAAACACGAATTTTCAAGACTTGAAGATAAAAACTCCTACTTGAAAAATGATACAGCCTCTATACAATGTTTCATCATATGTTTGGCCCCTTTAGTGGATGAATTTTCAAAAACCTAAAATTACTTACTTTTCTTATATTTTGATAAGAAACCTAATCACAAAGTTTCAAGTCTCTCACAGAAAGATTTAAGTAGGTACGCCATTCCCACACAAACTTCAACCCTCTTTTTAACCCTTTAAGTGATGAATTTTCCAAAACTGTTTTTTATTAAAGTGTGTTCATTATATAAGTAGCCTACTGTGCAAATTTCTACTTTCTAGCATCACTCGTTTCGACTCTGCGTTAATAGCAACTATCAACCCCTTTTTATCCCCTTTGGGGATGAATATCAGTAAACGCTGAATTAGTTTTCTTGTTACATAATAAGTAGTCAATAGATAAACTTTTAGTGCTCTCACTTTTGTAAAATAATACAGACTCCATACAACATTTCAACTCATTTTTAACCTCTTTAGGGGATTTATTTCTAAAAACGCTGAAGTATTTTTTCTTGAATATTAATAACCATGATGTACATGATGTACAAATGTCAACTTTTTTAACATCTGTAGTTTCGGCTCTGCGTTGATTAGTCCAGTGAGTGAGTGAGTGAATCATTTAGGACACACGCATTTATATACACGGTGCCCGTGAGCATTGTGAGAAATTTTAACAGCGTATTTCTGAGGCTACCATAGTAGCTACTGTTTTTGTAGCTGACAACATTTTTTTAAAGATAAATTACTATTTTGGCTAATATTGAGGATCTCGCAAAACTTTTTTTATTTTATTTAAAACAAGAACGGAAATTAGTTGAACAGGATTAACTGTATCGTCACTTTTATTACATAATTGAAAAAGACCTGTGTCTTGGTGCCAGTGGCTTTATAATAGTAGTTTATGCAACAGTGATATAATACGGGGTCTTAAAACTGGAGGATCGCCGTTATAAAACAAGACGAAGTCGAGTCTTGTAATAATAGACCCGAGAGTTTAAAGAACCAATTATGAACTGTAGCATAAGCTAGTTTTTCTACGACAGCTAAAATAGCGAAAAAATAAAAAATCTAGAAAGGTGGCAGAATGTGGAAGATGTCGTATGCCCACTCAAGAAATTAAAAAACAGAACAGTGCTCATATATTGTATGAAACTCCATAGGAGCAGTGTTCTTATGGAATACCATAGACAACGTTATACTTACTGTATACTTTTTTAATATCGCTGTCAGTCATCTAATTGACAGATAGAAGTGCAGGAGTAGAAAAAAAAGTTATTTTTACCCGTTTATCATTTCTGACGTTGGTTTGTTTACATTTATGTTCATAGATAAGGTTCTGTGTATTTTTACCCAACGACAGGGCAAAGAAGGTAATCTGTTTAACAGTATATGTATGTATTTTATAAAATTACACAAATAACACCCACATTTAAGTGATCTTCACATACAAATTAGTTATTGCAGCTGCACGGCACCATTCTGTTCTATCGTTAATAGGAACGAACAAATTTTTATTGAGCATGCAGCATTTCAGAGCATGTTTTGGAGTTTTTTTTTTTTTTTTTTTTATACTACGACGGTGACAAACAAGCATACGGCCCGCCTGATGGTAAGCGGAGCGGATGGAGTTGTTTTCACAGTCGGAAATAAAGCAATATTTTACCAACGGCAAACGTTTATAGCCTTTACTAGTAGATGCCATAATTTTTGACGTATTATTACATCACTAATAGCTCTTGCCAATTATTTATTTATTTATCGTATGGCATTACAGTCACTGGATATTTAGATAGGTACACAGTAAAAAAGGAGCCTGAAGTCCGCTTCGGTAACTAATCTGAAAATTTACGAAAACGATTGCCATCTCACGAAATATCAAGTGCTATTTTAGAACATAAGTTCCGAAAAACTCATTGGTACAAGCCGGCAGAATTTGAACCCGCAACCTTTGGCTTGATTTTTATATGTGTACATATTTAGGGCTATCTACATCGTAAATCTAAGTATAAACAATACTGAAACTCGGTAGGGGTTTTGTACCATTTATTTACCTAATGTGTTAGGTAAGTTCCCTAAAGCCCTTGTAGGATAATTTAAACAGCAGACATTCAAAATTATGCTTCAATAATATGTAAATATATTTTTCTGCCCTCCGGCCGGCAAACGCCACTTTACGCAAAACTAAATAGCCGCCTGCCGGTTCCGTCGAGCAGACAAATAATATACAAACCTCGGCCGGTAAATGGGAAAGCCTCGGATAACATGTTAGTCGGCCTCGGCTCCGCCTCGGCCGCCAATTACATGTCATCCGAGACATTTCCCACTTTAACGGCCTAGGTATGTAATCTACTAATATTCTACAACCCGGCCTAACATAATGATTTCTATAGCCTTTCGTGGGACTAGTTTGGTTCAAGTAAAATAGCCCCATTATTATTTTATTACCTATATTTCCCAAAATAAGTACCCATTGTAACTATCAGTGAATAAGTGGAAGAACTGTGTGTGAAATTGGGTAGACAGTTATGAAATAAAAACAAAAGTGGCACGTCGTATGGCGACCGACACGTCAGTGACCCGGCGACAAGTCGAAATGAATTTAATTTGCAAGAGAGCCGTGCGCCCTGCATCCCGTTCGACGAATTAGTGTGATAGACGTGCATTTATTTCAATAATTATGCCCGACACTTTACCGCACTTGTAGAATTTGGGTTAATCATAAAATGGGTAAAAAATGTATTCAGTGCGTGCAAGTCGTTATGAATTTTTTTATGTTACTTGGTAGAATGTTGAATCTAGTAGTAATAATTTATTAACTAACTAGCTTTTGCCCGCAGCTACACTTACGTTAGAAAGAGACAAAAAGTAGCCTATGTCAATCACCATCCCTTTAACTATCTCCACTTAAAAATCACGTCAATCGTCGCTCCGTTTAGCCTTGAAAGACGAACAAACAAACAGACACACACACTTTCCCATTTATAATATTAGTAAGGATAGATCTCTTCGCAGGAACACTGTTATATTATTTTTGAAAATACAGGATGTGTATTTGAGTTTTCATAAAGTGTAAAAATAAAAACTTTCTGTGGGAGTGCCCATGGATTTTCCCGTAGGTCATGTATGTTCCTATTAAACATGTTTTTATTTGATAAAGATAAAACAAATATTTACTTAAAATTAAACAACATTATGCCCGCCCGATATGATAAATATTGGTTAACGCGATGTAATTGTAAAATAATATTAAGTAGGAATTCCCTCAATGATATTATGTACAAAATATTCCGCCACATAGTGTTAAATATTACTCGCATTATTTTATTTAGACTGCACTAACGGACAGCAATGTCTATTTTCATTCCTAGTTGAACGCCATGCCCAATATTTACTGTGGGCGTCTCTGGGGAATCCACACGGTTATTTATTAGTACGAGTACCGGTTTAATGTTTGTTTTCGCGTTCTGCTACTAATAAGGACGAAAAGAAAAAGGCAATATGTAAGGGAATTGTCTGATTATAATAGACTGCATGCATGCATATTAAAATGCATCATACCGGCCGGAGTTAAATAATGAAACCCCGGCCAAGACGAGCCCGACTCGCGTAGCGATGGTTACCTGTAGGTATCTTAGATTAACTTAGAGCTAGCTCGAGTATACAATTTATTAAGTAACCTTAGCAGTCAGGTTTGGGCAGCTGGCAGTTGTACATTGGTGGAGGTCATAGTGACAGATCAGCTAGAGCTGGGTCCACACTTGTTTCGCAACCGTATTTTTACCGTATCTCCGTTGCGTAGCACCGACGCGTATCTTGATCGTTAGTGTCGACGCAAAAAGATCGCGATCATGCTACGCACCGTAACTGATTGCTTGCGATACATGTCGATACGCTGTTATTAAATACGGGGTAGGTATTTAATAACAGCGTATTGTGTTTTAATCCCGTATTCGCTGCTGCGACGGTTAGTATAGACACTAGTAATACAGTATGCCCAAAGAGCGTCCATACTTAGGATGTGCGTGCTCGATACGATATGCATGATCATGATTGGTGAAATGTATAGTTCTTCAGGCTCAGAACTCATTTATATCCAACAACGGCAAAAGGAAGGATTATGATGTTAGCACGGTATCTCGGTGTCTGTTAGTAAACTGAATCAAAGTCCAAACTTTACCGTTAGAAAACTTCCATTCACACATAGGACACAAATATATGTTTAAACAATTAATCAAAAAATGGTTACTTCTGGTTGCTTAACTTTAACTTAAGAACTCTTGCTAAGCAACTGGTTAGTACACGTAGTAGCCGTAACATAGAAATACGCCATGAGTGCCATGACTGAGTCTTATAATTAAATTAGCTAATAAATACAAATATAAAGCTACCTATCTGTTTAAATAGATATCTGGTTATGTTCTTCCTGCGACTTCGTTCGCGATGAAGTCATTAAAACTTTTAACCCAGTTTTCATCCACTTTCTTAGAGGACAGGAGGACATTTAAGGATAAATGTTCAAAATTTCAATTACCTTCAACGATTTAGATAAATTGTTCGATAGGTAAGTCTCCAGGTAAGGTTCATGGGTCAGTTCAGGCCTTCTCGGTCTGTCCTAGCCTAGCCCGGTATATCACGAGTCATCTGATGCTTTATATATATATTTAAATGTATGACTACCCACAAATTCACTGATAAAATTACCTACTCGCACTGGACGTTTAGTAATTAAGTGCAACACCGTAACAATTACTTAGGCCAGCCGTTGACCCGCCGTCTGAAATAGCGAATACCCTAGCCTAGGGTGTGGCCTCCGCACCTCCTATAATATCACCACTAATGGCAAATAACGCTATAAAATTATAATTTCCCTGTAATCAAATTGTCTAGCAAGCTTTTATATCTCGTAAAACTTTATTTCGTATATCAACGGCTTGATGGCGTCATCAATCAACCTTTCAATATTAAGGCCATGATTCGACGTGTTATATCGGTATCGATTAAATATGCCTTAAAGATATAAAGGGCAGATTTACTTGAAAACTAGAACCTCTCGTAACGTTTTACTTTTGAACTCAAACTGACGAATATAGGGAATCTTAAATTATAAATGTCGATGGGAATTCATCATTTCTTGAATGGATAACTCCTTTAACTACTTATGTAACTTGACTACAGTAACATTTGAGGATAGAACTATCAATGCTTCCAACATAGACATTATTCGAAAAAATTTAAAAATAATGAGTGATACGAGTGTACAACAACTTTGCTCTCGTCATCGGGTCTATAATAGCTCAGTTAGGTGCATGTCTTTATTGGTTGAATGAACTATAATTGACACACCGGCTGACCTCCCAATTAAACAGACGTGCGCCCCGTATGTGTCACTTTTACAACATTTATATGACAATGGGAGATTAAGTATGATACCTATAGTAATATACCGTATAGATAAACCCACTCGCATTGCATTTTCATAATCGTTTGTTAAACAAGTACCGGGTGGCAGAAAGCTACCTACATAAGTACTTCTCGCTGAATGAATATCAGTAAATTATGGTTCATTTTATACAAATAATTTATTACTATTTCAAATAATATATACAATAAGTTACATGTTACCTACCTTCAATCTAGAATAGGCCTTTGAGTTAGTTCAGTTTATTAACAAGCTCGGTCAGAGTTTATTTATCCTTTAAAACCAACAATGAGATTTATAATGTTAGTTTCTATTTCCCTCTAATTAAATATTTTAAGTAGTCACACTCCTGCCAATACCAATTATAAATTGAAAGGGATGTCATAAGAGTATATGTACCTACTACAGAAAACGTGACCAAGGTCCCCAGTGTCCACGGCTGGAATCGAAGGAGGTCGCTGGTTCAATTCCAGCCCTGGGCACTGAGGGCCTTGGTCACTTTTTCTGTAGTATATGACATCTCTTTCAATTTATACAACGGAGGTTCTCGTACAAAAAAAAAAACGATTTTCTGTTAAGGTCGATTAAATATACACCGTAAAAACGAATCGATTGACACCTGCTTTAAAAATTGCGATTCCTATTGTCGGGTTATGGGATGATGATTAAACTATGTCCTGAACAATTTTGACAAAATTTAAGAAATATAGCTACAGCTCCTAAAATTAAAAAAAATTGGAAATGTTTGACACAGTATACCGATTTCCACGCGAATGATGCTGAATTTGTGACAGCTAATGAGTTACTTATTTCATATAAATGGCATAGAATGACCCCAAGGCAGATTTTAGTCTTGCAATCGAACATATTATTTTTTTAAATAATGGTGAATTTTTTTAACCTTTCTTTGTCTTGGAGGTTTAACTATAGTTTTTGTTGTTTGTTGCTTCCGTTAAGATAAAACATCCTACACCTACATTTTACGTGCAATCCAACTAAAACTTAAAACCATCTTATTAATTTGATTGTGAATAATAAGTAATGACAAAATTTATTTCATCTGGATGGCTTATAAAAGCAAAAGGAACAACCCCTTTATTTGCTTTTTCAAAAACTCGTGACTCCCGGGATGTTTCCGGTGCCGCAAAGTTTTTTTATCCTCAGTTCATAACGTGACTAGAATCCTCGTCGAGAAGTGTAATAAGAAATATCGATTTTATTTTGTTTTATGTTGATTTGATACAGGAATGTAAGTAACAAGAATGAAGAAAACGTCGAACCCATTATAGCACGATAATGTATTATGAGTATTATGTTAAATAATTATGCAGAAAAATAAATTGATGGATACATTTGTAGAATCCACAAATTAAAATCCACAAATATAGATATAAGTTGAAGACTTTGAAGCGTGTTGAATACCCACAACAATTTTAAGTTCCGGGTGCCTTTAACTAATAAATGTTAAAATACGTCGTTTACATATTACGTACATCATACTGTGCCTAAAATATCATAGCCTATAAAAGTTATGTCATTATAATTTAGTACTTACAATATAATTAATGTATTGTAAATATACTTATAGCAACCATTAATATCGTCAAAAAGTTAGTAAACAAACTTACCTGAGCTCACTAAGTAGCAACAAATCGTCAGCAAAAGCCACCGCATATTGAAGGATCACGGCACTCCACTCACTAATGAAAATTATCCCTCAGTAGTTTTATTTTTTATTTTTATTAAACTTTTTCGTTACTGGAGCCGTGATGGCCAAAGCGCCGGTGCCGGCGGGTTCTACAGGCGTACTACTGGGGCGAGCGCCTCACAATTCGACACAATTTATCGCGCATGCGCTAATCTATGAACGTATTGTTATAAATTAAAAAAAAAATCGTGTACATATATCAACTGAAATGTTCTATTTGGTACGTATTGAATTTTAAAGACTTGGCATAAGCAGTAATTAAAATCAAGAATGTACAGTGATTTAGTATATTCCTCTAGCAATTGTTTGTGAGTTGGACATGACATAGCCTGTATGTCATCATCACTATGTCGTACTTATATTATTTTCATAGAGTTATGATTTGATTGAGCAATCGAGAAGCCATATTTAAGGATGACTCACACCAGTCCGATCCGTTCAGATCCGATACGGGACGATCTGTCAGTTTCTATAAAAAACGTCGCGTGACCCCCGAGGGTTCCGAGCTATCACGTGATTTTTTCAATAGAAACTGACAGATCGTCCCGGATCGGATCGGATCGGGTCGTGCTGGTGTGACTCATCCTTTATATGAATATTTCACAAGTACGAAAAAGACACAATAATTGAAAAACGTCACCAAATTTCGCATTAACGCATCGACCTGGCTATACGAGAATATAAAGACATCGGTCTTGAAAATATGAAGATATACTTCAGATATTACATTTGGTGTGTGGATACGTTTTGGATTATTATGTAACAAAATAAAATAATTCACATAATCATATATTCATTTTGATTTCAATTTCATAAATGACAGTTGGCATCTTGCGTTTTTGGACGCGTTTTCAATATTTGACAAGCAGTCTTTGTCATATTAGTTCCGTGATTAATTTATAGAAGGTAATAATTGATAGGCGTAGGGACGTGACGACCCCATCGCCCACTGGTTTCGAACGGTGCAATCAGACAACGCAGAGCAGCTTGTGGCGAGTTGTTGGGGAGTAGCGACCCCACGTACCTGAGTGCTCCTGGGGAATTCTGTCATCCGGCCGAGTCCTCCGCCTCTGGCTTGCCTTAGCCGGCCGTTCAAAGTGGGGTCGCGAGAGCTGCGTTCTCGTGTATGTGACACCTCTCTACCCCCAGCCCCCATGTCGATGTTGCCCTTGAGCCATCTTACTGTGGGGGCCTATCTTATTTGGGCGAGTCACCGTCTACCGGAAATAAAATTGCTTACCGTTTTATTACGCAGGCGTCCGGTTTTATCCTCCATAACCTAGTATTTAGCTACCACTTTCACCTAATAGTCCAGTATGTTATAGATTCCATTAACTCCCAATAGTCCCTACACCCTGGGGTGCTGCCTCTGCGTGCGCCCCATGACTTGGGCAGGTGCAACATCCGCTTGGCATACACCTTACATTTCATTAAATTGTCAAAAGGGCCTCTGCGCGTTGGTTTTGGCTCCACGTACGCCTTCCAAATATCCGGAACACCATTGTTTGTTGAAGGGCACACAAATTGATAAAGAAAATAACTTTATAAAAACTTTCAACGAAAACTAATTTAAACATGGTCAAGCCATTTTTGTGTTTTATTACTGAGTCATATTTTCTTAGTAAAAGAGTATATAATATGTGTCGTAGTACTTCGAAGTTACTCGTTTTCGCTAGTTATGGTCATGGTACCTACTAAAACCCCTTCTAAGTTCACTTATTGGTACGGACGGTTAACTATGGCACCCTACACTGAGCGTGGCCCGACATGCTTTTGGTCAGTAAGTTAACATCAGCTATTAAAATAATGGACGTAGAACGTAGGAACTATATGTGGTGGTTTGTTAGCACTTTATAAGTACCTATCTGGCCTGTAAGCTCATTCGTAAGTCCCCATAACCACAGTTCAAATATTTGTACCAAACTATTTATTGATGACGAATTATTCAAATATTGAACTCGCGACTTGTAGCAAATTTGACAACTACCTATGGTGAAGTTTGCCGCTAATTTCGGTCGCGTTTATTGACCAAGGCAACCATTAAACGAGCTTTAGCAAGCCTTTGCCAGATATTTCTGGGTCAGCAAGTACCTACCATAATCTATTCTGCTTGGCCTAGCTATACGAATTGTGTTGCCAAGGAAAATGCGTCAGTCTTCACCTAAAAACCCGGATAACTCAATGGCGTAGTTGCACTATATTAAAAACTAGCTCTTATTAAAGTCTTTGAATGCAGCAAATATGTATGCCTGGGTGATAATAAATAGTAGCCTTCACCCGCTACATGGTTCGCATAAAAGTCGTTACCTACATGTTAGAAATACGAGATTATTGAAATAGGAGTAAGCTAAAATTTTCAGATTTGGTTAAATAGCGAGTGAATAAATTAGTGCATAAAAAAAATTCCATCATAAAGGAGGATTTAGTGCCCTTATTAAAAATATAAGGGAATTACAGCGACTGAACGATATTATACCCTAAGGACTTCCGTATGCGTGCCTTAGAGAGCATTTTATTTATTTAATTAATTATTTCATTTTAAACCAAATCTTACAATATTACAGCTCCGGCCTAAACGGCCGGTTTAAACGGCCTCCTAGCCTAGTTGGTAGTGACCCTGCCTACGAAGCAGGAGGTCCCGGGTTCGAATCCTGGTCAGGGCAATTATTTGGAGTCCATATAAAAGGCAGCCAAATAATCGGCAGCCCAATAATTCGTGTCCATTTTTTTGGTTGCGGATTATTGGGTTGCTGATTATTGTACTGCAAAAACTGTGGCTTCGGATTATTGGCCCGCTACCGAGCTTGTCCGACCCGATAAAAGGCAGCCCAATAATCGGCGACCCAATAATTGGCGACCACGATGTACATGGATTATTGGGCTGCCGATTATTGGCCCGCTTCGAGATTGCTCGACCCAAGAAAAGGCAACCCAATAATCGGCGACCCAATAATCCATGTACATCGTGGTCGCCAATTATTGGGTCGCCGATTATTGGGCTGCCTTTTCGCGGGATGCGGATTAGTGGCACCCATTATTTGTGTGTTTATCACGAATATTTGTTCCTGAGTTATGGATGTTTTCTATGTATTTAAGTATTTATATGTATCTGTCTATTATATATATCGTCGCCTAGTACCCACAACACAAGCCTTATTGAGCTTACCGTGAGACTAGGTCGATTTGTGTAAGATTGTCCCATAATATTTATTTATTTATTTATTTACAGCTAGCGCCAATTTCAACATGTCATGCTGAAATTGGCGCCTTGGTGTAGTTTATTGTCCATCACAATAAGCGAACCTAGAAAGCGATATTATTATAGTTGATACCATGTCCAAAACTAGCTAAAAAGAGTATCTTTGTACTACCAGAATATGACTGTTAACAAATAAAACTCTAATGACCCAACTGACCATGTTCAAAATAGTTTTCCTCGAAAGTCTTTATAAAACTAAACATTTTTTTTTTAATTTTTGAGCCATTATTTCCGATAAAATTTTGTTATAAATGTTTTAGTACCTATCCGTTGATACCTCACACTCTAGGGTTAAAACGCAAACAAATTCAACCCCCACTTTACGTGTTCGGGAGGTACACAAAAAAAAACTTTTATTGGGATTCGATTTTAGGACGATTTTAGCTCGCGAGCTCGCCTTTTTTTGCAATCCTTGGTACTGTAAAAAAATGTTCAGCATCACTTTGCTGAATATGGGCTACGGGTTAAAAAATACACAGTGTATTCTTGGAAAGAGCGTTTATGTAGGTAAATATTTATTTATGCCAATACAAGTGGCATATAAACTCGAACACGGCGTGTTATTTTATTACATTGGTGACTATTTGTTTTATAAACATAGAATATCCCCGAAGATGCGTCAAAATAAATAAGTATATTTTTTTAAGCTTTTGTTTACCAAAAGTATAATAAGATATCTTTATTATACAAAATGATGTTGTAAACGTGACATTGCTCATTTATTATCTACAGGCGTAAACAAGATACACGCTGAAAAAACAATCATCAAAATATTTTGCGGACGAAAACATCAAATTAAAGTGATACAGTACCGTCCATCACTTTACTCTAAGGCAAATATATTTTTTTCGTCTCAATGTTTCATAAGGGTTATTTTGAAGCATAAGCTTTTAAATTGTCATAAAAAGTTTATACGCCTTTGAAAAATACTTCAACTCAAACTAACTGAAGTGTAGATAATTTAATTATATACGATACTCAGATCTTAATTTTGGTTAGTAAACGAGCCAAAACTTGAATTTATTCTATGTAGTATAAAGAACCCCGTACCAAAAGTATGGAAAATGTGGTTTCAGTTAAATATTCTGAGATTTTGAATGATCTGTATGTCGTTGTAATACGAACTTCGTAAAATATTTATGAAACGATTTATTTTGCACTTGAAAAAGACGCTGGAGGTGTCATATTACGGATATTATTGTCACTTTTACAAGGTGCGAATTGGTACTAGAGTCGATTTGCTTGAGGGTACAAAATCAGTCGTAACTCTTAAAGGGACTCGGCAACAGTGGTAGCCCCAAAAGAGACTTTTGTCCAGGACTCAGAATATTTAACTGAAACCACATTTTTCATACTTTTGGTACGGGGTTCTTTGGTCAATTTCCAGTGAATTTTAGTCAGTTTTTTTTAAATATGTAAATCACATAATCACACAATTTTATGCTATTAGACCACAATAGCCCGGTTTATTCTATGAGAAAATGTAAAATGAGCGTTTTAAAAGGAATAAGCATTCTTCAGCTCAGCAAGATATTTGCCTGGGCCGAAGAGCCAGATCTGACTCACACAATACCAAATCGATTTTTCTCTTACCTTATGTCATTGCGCCACGCTTTGCTATAGCAATATAATCTAACGCTGGAAGGCTAATCCTTCAGGATAAGTTTACTCACTTAACGAGGCTTCTTATCTCACTATAAAGCCTTTAAGCTGGTCACCGAACCTTGTGTAAGGGATACGTAATTGCAAATGCGATGCATTAGTGCAGTTGATCGCCATCATAATTATTGCAGCTTAATAAATTAAACAAGCTTTTGCAATTCATTCATATACAGATACAGATGAGCTAGAGTACCTGAAAAGAGAGATAAGCGACCTTATACTTTACGAAAAATCACTCTAACCGCCGTTAGATTTTAAAGATGGGTCAAAAACTTTACGATGCTCAGGTGTTTTCGGTGGACTACCAAAAAGTTAAGGGCTATAAAGATTAATTTGTTTTATCCCTTATCCCCATAAAAATGTACTCTTTTTTCTATTTAGGTACCTATATGATAAATATGATTACCTACTGCATGCCCACAATTCCTGTGGAAAATAGTTGCCGGTTTGTGGGCAATACGGGGTATATGCAGAAATGATTTTTATCATACATGTCAATAGAAAAGGAGTACTGGTTAATGTGGATAAGAGTTAAACAAGAAAATTAACTTAATTTATATAGCCTTCAACTTTTGGTTAGTCCACAGAAAAGACCTGAACTGAGTCGCTTCCATACAAATGAGCCTAAACTGAACATCGCGTTGAGACGTCATGGTAAGGCCCCTGAACATTGTACAGTTTTTGACCCAGATAAGTCTAGGTAAGATTTAAAGTTAAAGCATACCTTGACTTATATAATTAACCAACAAATCTCGAAATATAAATTGTTTCCTAAAATCTGATATTATTTTAAAATTACATATCACGTGAAAAAACATTCTTGGTGTAATTGTACGAGTAGTATAATTATGACAACGTTTCATTTGTTGAAGTCGGCTATTTTAATCTTAAAGTAGCGAATTCCAAAAGGCAGAAAACAGATTCGAGGTTGACAGCTGATATAGCGTTTACGTCAGTCTTATTATGCTCAGTGCGTCAGTCGTCAATGTTAACAGTGGAAAATGTCTGTGCCTAGATCAACTTATTAAGAAAATAATCGAATTTTGCACCTCGTATTCCGGTCCATTATATTTATCACTCGTTTGCGTGAGCTCCAGCATCATAGCAGTGTCAAGCCATGCCAACTTGACAAGCTAGTGCTACAAGCTTCCACAAATCCGTCAGATGTCTTAATTTGCGATGTCCATGTTGAAAGCAGCAGCGATGTCCGTATTAAAATGTAAGTTGCTAAATATTTCAAGTAGTAAGCATGTCAGAAAACTTTACTGAATAACAAAACCATCAAAACGTGAGAACTGACAATAAGATTTTTAGTTTATGGCAGTTTATGACAACCGGACACAATTTCTTTATATGTAGACAAAATATTTTATCTTAAGAGGTTTAAAGACGGGCGATACTTTTCTGCAATTAATATGTTTCAAACCCGGCATTAATATGTTTCAAAATTGCATAGGCAGTTTATGAATGAATTCATTCATAAATTTCCTATGCACTTTTGAACGCGTGTGTACGTCTCTTTCTCGCATATAGAGTAAAAGTAATAAAGACAGCAATAGTTGCCGGTTACATACTTATTGCAGACAGCAGAGTACAGTAAGTTCTTGACTAGTAAGGTCATGGTAACTTTTGAGCTTAAATTTAGGGCTCGAACTTATAGTACTCATACTAAACCACGTCCAATATAAATTGAACCAAGTTACAAAAGTAGAACATTTCAGCATACCTAAATAGCACTCTTAACTTCTAAAAAAAAAACATTTTTTTCGAGAATAATGGCATATTATTGATATTATAGAGTCCAACATTTGATGTCCATAATACTACGTTCCATGGCCCTTTGGCAAACTTTGAGGCTAGACTTCTGAATTTATCTCAAAGGCCAGATCTGTACGCAATGTCAGTGTCAGAAGAATGCATATGTCCACGTGTTTGCGTTTTAAAGAGAAAGGGTTTTAGATAATAAGTTTATACTAATATAAACATTTCATGCATGGCCTATTGTATAGTACCTACAATGTAATTTAAATTGTAAACTCACTAGCAGTCTTTGCCTCAATAACTTTAAGTTTATGTTAAACATTTTTCTGTTTCTCCCATGTCCTGAAAACCAGCGCCATGGAAAACATAATTATCTTAGCCATCGGCATATGCTGAGTGGCATCCAATTTGGTTCTCTCTGAGATCTAGTATGAGATATAAATAGATTAAGTTTTTATTGTGAATCAAATCAATCATTCTATTCTATTTTATTCTACATGCACAATAATTATTATATCTTTAATAGCAGTCATCTAAGCTAAGAGAGCGAAACCCAACGATTATCTGCAGTTTTCCGCCGAGCCCTATATCCATTTATTTATCAGCCACTAAGTTAGTAAGCATACAACTTCTCGTCTGTTCGCCCTAGACGAATTCATTCCAGTATCTCGAAGACTCGTGAATTTGATCGCGACTAAAGAAGTTTGTGTCGTGGCAAACCGATGTGTTCCTGATTGGAATAGTTTTCAACTACTATTCCGAAGAGCCGTTACGACGCCATGTTGATGGATACCAAGTTTAGGGTCAGGACCGTAAAAATAATATAAAACTGTAATTTACATACAGAGTATAATATATTATAGTAGTCCGAGTTTATATAGCTAAGTCTAATAAAGTGTTAATACTTACTTACTATTTAAGACACCTAATTTGTCTTTTTAAGCAGTATATTTTAAGTATTTAGTTAATACTGCAAAAAAACAACAACACTATTTCTAAGCTTCTTTGTACCTTATATTATGTACGTATATACCGTATTTACCGTTGCAGCCAGTAGAATGCATTTCCATTATATACAAGGCAGATAAAACATCGGATTTTAATTTACAGCGCAGTAAAACGGTTTTATAAACGCCGTTAACTGCACGGGAGCTAGTGGTTAAAGTCCGGATAAATCACGCTGGTATTACATTATTCATATTTCCTGCTCTTTTAATCCGATATTTTTTTAATAAAACATTTTAAAATATATTTAATCGCGTATATAACTAGTCCTTCATAGAAGCAGCACTGCACCTGGTAACCACCAGAGAGGAACAGGCTTTAGGAAAAAGAGAACTATGTCTGGCTACTTTTCTAGATGAGGAGGGGGTATTTGACCGCACCACATATTTTGGAATTAGTACTGCTGCAGCAAAACATGGCATAGAGCCTACTATTTGCAAATAGTATTTTGCAAAAAAAATCATCTCTCATGAGAAAAGAAATAATGGCTACGGCTACAAAAGGGTGTCTACAGGAGGGTGTTCTGTCACCTACTCTGTGCAGTCTAACCACTGCTAGAATCACTGAACAAAAGCCCACCTTACACGGTAGGGTGTGCGGATGATTTTGTGATACTTGTCAACGGAAAAGTTTCCCAGCGCAGTTTCAGAAATCATGAATGGTGCACTGAAACAGGTGGAGCACTGGTGCAGCAGTCATCAACTCTCCATCAATCCAGGAAAAACAGTGGTAGGTAATACCATCCACCAAGAAAAAGTCCATGCACGGCATGAAGCATTTAAAGCTCTACGAGAGGGCACTAGAAACCTCCAATGATGTAAAATATCTGAGTGAAACGCTGTAAGAACTGAATGGGAGAAAGCATGCCAATCTTACTATCGCCAAGGCACTGAGAGTGTTTTGGGATGTGTAGATTGGTATATATCAAAACATGGGGTCTTAGCCCCAAAGTACAAATAAACATACATGCATACATGCATGCATACATATATACATATATTTATTTTTTATATATCAATGTGTGTATGTATGTATGTATGTATGTTTATTTGTACTTTGGGGCTAAGACCCCATGTTTTGATATATACCAATCTAGTATGTAGGTACCTTCTGTATCAAGAGAATTATTAAGTAAGTTTTCCCAGAAAGTGCTTGCGCAACATGCGCTTAAAGGTGAATTTAGTCTGAGCTTGCCTGTTGGAGAGTGGGAGATCGTTCCAATTTTTTATTGCAGTAAAATGGAAAAAAAGGAACCCTTATGGCGACGCTCTGTCTGTCTGTCTTTCTTTCACATCGTTAAATATCTCAGGAACTACCTACTTAAGCTATCGATGTGAAATTTGGAATATTTACAAAGAAGGCTAACCCAGACGCATACAAAGTAAAATATTTTTTTTTGTATGAAAAATGCCTATTATTATGGGGGGCCAAAAATTCAAAGTAGTAAATAAATCATGTGTGGGATATGATTTGAAAGGGCTTGATTTGCACATTCTAAAACATATTTTTTTTTAGTGATAAAAATTCGATTTATGGAAGAAAATGTACAAAAAACAACTACCGGGGGGGGGAGCCCCCTCCTTATTTCCGAATTACGAGAAAATTATAACTTTGTCGCTATCTTTATTATTATTTTTTTACGATAAAGAAGTTTTGTGAACTAAATTTATATACTGAGATGGCAACTCAATTCCACATGCGAGAGAGGTGTAATTAAGCGTAATTTACTCGCTATACACGGTACCCGTGAGCATTGCGAGAGATTTTAACATCGTATTCTTGAGGCAAAAAGAAACAAAAAATGTCATCTGATTTTTGGTCATTACGGCCAAAAAAAACCTTTTTTTTCTTTTTTTATATGCTTTGATACATGGTAAGTAAATTTCATTTGGAAAAGGCCCACTTAAAATACAAAAAAATATTTTTTTTTGGTGGAGCCGATTTGCAAAGACAATCACAGTGTCACTTTGAAGTTTGTCAAAAATCATGTCTAGACTAGACCACATAGTAGCATTCTCACATTCCAAAATTATGTTTTAATGAAAATTGCAATTATCTCAGAAACCAGCCCTAATCCAATGCACTTAATATGACATTTTTGTTTCCTTTGGCCTCAGGAATATGCTGTTAAAATCTTTCGCAATGCTCACGAGCACCGTGTATTCAAAAGCACCTAGACAGAGAGTGTTAAATTTGAAAGGATCGGATATTTTAATTATAATTTGTAGAATAGTAACAATTGAACAAAAGGGCGTTAAAATAAGTTTGAGTTTATTTTCTGTGTAGAGTCGGTTATTAGAAAACGGTATCGTAAATTTACAGTATCGCAGAAAGAAAACAAAGACACGCGTAACTGAAATGGCAGCATAAAGTAAGACAAATTAATTTGGATAACGCACAAAACATTTGTTAACTGAACTTGGACCTTATTCTTGAGGCTTGAACAGCCCTTATTAAACATAGAGATTGCTTTGTGTTGTTGTCGAATTCCAGGAGGCTGACACATTTGCAGGTCACATGTTGGACCCCCACCATTGCGTCTGGCTAATTGGCTATGGACGTTACTTGGTTCGAGACCGCGGAAGGAGACTCAACAGGGAGATTAATATTGTCAGTTTGCAATTGTATTGTCTAAAACAAATAAAGAATATATTAGTGCCGGCTTTCAGCAGCTTGATCCAGGTACTTCGTTATTAAATGTAGAACACGGGTTCGACTCCCGTGCTCTGAATAAACCCTGTAATCAGGTATTATTAATTAGGTATTATTATTCAACGGCCTCCTAGCCTAGTCGGTAGTGACCCTGCCTAAGAAGCAGGAGGTCCCGGGTTCGAATCCTGGTCAGGGCATTTATTTGTGTGTTTATCACGAATACTTGTTCCTGAGTTATGGATGTTTTCTATGTATTTAAGTATTTATATTATGTATCTATCTATTATATATATCGTCTTCTAGTACCCACATCACAAGCCATATTGAGCTTACCGTGGGTTTAGGTCGATTTGTGTAAAATTGTCCCACAATATTTATTTATTTATTAAGTTGGTGAAAAATATTACAAGAGATATTAATTCGTGTGCCCCTGTTTAATGAAATTTAAATATTTCACTGCCCCAATTGAATTTTGTTGAAATCTATTTTATTGACGAATTCTGTAATTTTCGAGGACACTTGTAAATAGTGTTTCTTTGTGTGAAATCTGTCTTGTCATTGTTGGAGCTAACTACAATTAAACCATGTTTAATTGTAAAAGAACTTAAACGAGTTCGACTGTTGTTGTTTGTAACAGAAGCGAAACCTTGCTTTTTATGGGTTCGATTCGCAGAATCATGAAATAAGATTTAAAACAGATCATTTGGAACATCGTATTGCTCCTAACACGAGAGCTAATACGTTTATTTTAGATTGTGTGTTCCTCATAAACACCTGTATATTGTCTTGGAAATTCTATCTATAAAGTTGTATTGACTAATAATGGTTATGGTATCAAAGAAGCAAGCTTAGTTTAAGGGATTCAAGGTTTTGAGGTTTTCCTAGATACTAAAGCTACCTTTAGACGGAATCGTGAAGTCGTAGATATGCCTCTTATTGCGATAATTAATCAAATTCTATAAATCGGTATGTGACTTTTCCTGTACCTATACACCCTTAATACCCCGGACTAAAATAAATTAATAAATATTACAGGACATTCTTACACAAATTGACTAAGTCCCGCAGTAAGCTCAAAAAGGCTTGTGCTACGGGTACTCAGACAACGATATATATAATATACAAATACATAGAAGACATCCATGACTCAGGAACAAATATCTATGTTCATCAGTTCATCAGCATCACACAAATAAATGCCCTTACCGGGATTCGAACCCAGGACCATCGGCATAGCAGGCAAGGACACTACCAACTACGCCAACCGGTCGTCTGTAAATTCATATTAAGCATAATATCTAATTTTTCACCCATATACATAAATGTGGTAGCAAGGCTCATACATACGCAGCCCAGATTCCACTACAATACCTAATATCATGCATGCAGAACGTATTTACGTCCTTTTAAATAAAGTTTAAAAAATGAATATAGGTTTACGTGGTAAGGAATTATCAACGAGAAACAAAATCGCATAGTTCTAACTCTATGCCGTGCAAAAAGTAGCCCAATTTGTCGATATTCTACTTAGAAATGCAGGTTATTGCATCATGTTTATAGATTAATGCGATAACTAAAAGTGTGTACGGAACCCTCGGTGCGCGAGTCTGACTCCGACGTGGCTCGTTTTTTTATATAACCGCGTACTGAAATGTAACCTACAAACGAAAAAGTTAATCTCCAGCTGGGAAACCCCAAGTTACAAAACTCGTTCACAAGCCCACGAATTATGACGTAAGTAACGGTATTCTTAAAGTCATACGAGATTTATGCCTTTTATTATTATTAAAAGAACATATTTTATTGATACAGGTCTCGATTATTTTAGACTTAGTTGACTAGATTATGAGATCGATATTTCAATGGACCACTTTGTAAAAACAATTAATTTTAAGACGTATTTAACTAAGTATGCTGCTTTTGTTGTGATGACGCAGATTAAACGATAAACTTTTAACGGAGATACAGGTATTTATTTAAAACAAATTTACTGGTAGGACGAGGAAAATAGTGACTTCAAACCTGTTTTAAACTGTCTACTAGTCGAGAAATCACAGTGTGTCCTATTACGAGTATTACTTCTAATTTACTACGTGAGCAAGTAAAACGAGGTAAATACACAGTGCCGGATCAAGACATAATAATGCCCTAAGCAATGATGTACATAGCTCGAGAAAGCTAAAGCCTCCTCTCGCCGAAGTTCACCATCACTTTCGACTTGATCCTGAGATTTTGGTGCCCCCTAGACATGGCATCTTGGTTAATTCGACAACTTAAACATAAGCACGCGGACGACATGGTTCTGCTGAGCGCGTCAGTGTGCGGCCTCAGACGATGCCAAGTATGGCAATTGTGAGGAGTACGCCACGAGTCACGGGTTAAAATACAACGTGACAAAGTGTATACATGCTATTTGAGGCTGGCATTAACCGACCATTAGTTGTACCTCCCGTAACTCGGTATGGTGAACCACTTGAAAGAGTGAAGAGTTTAAATTCTTAGGGCATGTCGTTACTGCTGACCTGCTCGTAGGTTTGCGCGGTGTTCTAGCGAGGTGAAGTTAACGCTTTTTAAGGCGTACTGCACTTCGCTGTACACGTGCGACTTGTGGGCGAACTACACGCAGAAGGCGTACAATGCACTCCGCGTCCAGTACAACAACGTGTTTAGGGCGGTCATGGGGCTGCCTCGCTACTGCAGCGCCTTGGGCATGTTCGTGGCGACGCACACGGCTTGTTTTCACACCACCATGCGACTGTGCGCTGCGTCCTTAGTGCAGCGGGCGCGAGCTAGCTCTAACACCGTTTTGGCGATGATCGCAGACAGACTCGACTGTCTCTATATCATGCACTGCTGCGACAGGCATGTTAAAACGGAAATAGGTTAGCTTTTTAGGTTAGGTTAGGTTAGCAAACATTTAAATATTTCGCAATGTAAAATGTACGAAAGCACGAACAGCACTTTTTATTCTGTGACAATGAAAATTATAACCTTTTTACATTTTTTTGTTATTCCTACTTATCCTTAGATAGGCAGACACAGTTTTGCTTTTTCACTTTGTACTCAAGAATATTCATTTCTTCGTCGAAACTCGACATCAAAAATAACATAAATATTTTAAGTAACAACGGACAATGAAATAGATTAAAAGAATCAGAATTAAATACAACTTTGCTTCCAATATTATTAAAAAAATACCTACCAGTTTTTTCACACACGGTTTGAGTTGACGCTTTTACCGCTAACATTTAAATTAAATATTTTAAATGTGTATTTGTTTAAGTAAATTTGCAATTTATAAATATTGGAACTTGTTAATAATGTGTTCTTTCTTATGTTCATGTTGATGTCCATTTCATATAAATAAAAATTCAAAATATCATTTCTTGTTTTTCTTTTTAATAGGCGTAGTGGCAGAATGTCGGCGCGCGTGGTGGCGCGCGGGTGGCGGGGCGTCGCGGCCGCGCCGCTCGACACCGCCATCAGCGACCACAGCAAGATTCAAGATTCAAGATTCAAGATTCAAGACATTTATTGACAGCGCCCAGGTATTCACCTTGCCCACGAGGGAGCTAACACAAACCGTCAATCCCAACACATATATCCAAAAGCGACTATATACAGACCAATCCCTATTATCATTTTATATTGACATAGAAAATTTTAATTGGAATTTTATTTTTGACGACATACTCTCTATTGATGAAAAATTTAATAAATTGTTTAACATTTTAAAATATTACATTGACATACATTTTCCAACCAAAAATATATTGATTAAAAAACGCAAACAGCTGACAGAACCCCTCTCGAAGCTAATTGTCAACTACAATGACCTAACTGAAATAAAACGTCAGTACCCAGAACTTGACCCTCTTTCGGAATGCATTACCCATCAGGCAGAGCGTATAAAATCCGAAACTTTGTCGACACGACGAGAGTATTACGTAAACCGTATCGTCAACAGCAATAACCCGTCAAAAGAAATGTGGCGCGTTGTCAACCTGGAAGCGCCCACAAAACAGTCTCAACACACAATATTACTCAAAGATGACAGCGGGAAAAATATAGCACCCCAAAAAGTGCCGGAACACTTGAATCAACATTTTCTCAATGTAGCTTCGAAGTTTAAATTTAATACAAATAAATCGCACTCTGTACAGTACCTAACAAAACACTTACATAATACAAACATACCTGACCTAGTACTACCCACTATCACATTAACAGTCCATGATGAAAAAATGTCTAGGGTCGTACGTTCTACGACATTTCACTGAACATACTCGAGTGTATTTGGCCAGTCGTTGCGGGGCTACTCGTAGAACTTATTAACACCATGTTTACGTGTGGAGTGTACCCTAGCGTATTAAAGTGCACACGAGTATGTCCAGTATACAAGGGGAAAGGTGAAAGAAGTGCTGTAGATAACTACAGACCGATTACAATCGTGCCAAACATCTCTAAAATAGTTGAATCGATCTTATCTTCCACTTTAATGCATCATCCAATGACTTACTGACCGACAGACAATTTGCGTACAGAAAGAACAGGTCAACAACTACAGCTGCATATCAAATATACGACACAATAACAACCGCGTTGGATGCGAAGGAAAAGATAGCAGGGGTATTCTGCGACTTATCAAAAGCGTTCGATGTAATAAGTCATGAACTGTTATTAGAAAAGATACGTCACTACGGAATCACAAATGGCGTTCATGACTTGTTTGCATCGTTCCTTTGCGATAGGAAGCAGACGGTTGAGGTGAAAATGGAGGTGTCGGGTGGAAACATTAAAAACATAAAATCCGAGGCAGGTGTATTGAAACAAGGAATACCTCAAGGTTCGGCGCTCGGAAATACCCTGTTTATGATGTTTGTGAACGATCTTCCAACCTCGGTGCCCGAAGGAAGATGGTGCTGTTCGCTGATGATACCACCGTGATAGTAACCGCACACACGTACTTACACCTCGAAAACAACTTATTAATAGTAGATTACATACCAAGGCCGTTTTAGTGGGAAATGTCTCGGATCCCATGTAATTGTCGGCCGAGGCGAAGCCGAGGACGACTAACATGTGATCCGAGGCTTTCCCATCTAACGGCCGAGGTTTGTATACTATTTTTCTGCCCGACGGAGCCGGCAGGCGGCAATTTAGTTTTGCGTAAAGTGGCGCTTACCGGCCGGAGGACTGAAAAGTTATTAAACGTATGCGGCCAGCTTCACGAATGGTTTTCAGCGAACGGTCTCATACTGAACTCGTCAAAATCCAACGTCATGTTGTTTTCAGCCTGTCACACTACACACATGCCACTGATACAGAGTCCGATACCGCAAAGCGACTCGTGCAGGTTCCTTGGATTCACCATAGACGCCAAGCTGAATTGGAAAGAGCACGTAGACAATTTGTGTGATAGGTTGGGCAGTGCGATATTTGCACTGCGCAAACTGAAACCGATTGTCTCAATTCATGCTTTGATGCAAATATACTACGCGTACTTCTTTTCACTGATGCAATATGGCATACTTTTATATGGCAATTCAACAGATTCAGACCGATTGTTTATACCTATTACAAAAAAGGGCCGTACGAATATTGGCAGGCGTGAATCGAAGGCACTCTTGCAAAGACTTGTTCCAACAACTCAACATAATGACCTATTACTCGCTATACGTATATGAGATCATAATGTTTACGCGCAAAAATATTGACATATTTAAACTATCGAATATGCTCGGCGGAATAACCCGTCGGACGGGGCGATTACTGCCAGTGCCGCGGCGACTTGCGCTGCTCGACAAGAGCCCGCGAGTAATAGGCCTGTCGCTGTACGAACGCCTACCCGCCGATATCAGAAATGAAACCTCGGACGACATATTTGACCGACGACTGAAAAAATTCTGTTTAAAAAAATCATTGTATTCTGTTAAGGAATACAGCGAACAAAGTAGTTATTAATGATGTATTTATTTTTTAATTTATTTTGGTATATTTTTTTGACATTTTTTATTTTGGGGATTTTTTATTTTGGTTTTTTATTGACATTTGACATTACATTAACTAGGCATAAGCCTAGATGTATATTATACAATATCTAAATTATACTGACATTTTTGTAAATTTAGGTTAGACATTTAAAATCTTTATTTAGTTATTTTTTTATCTTGTATTTCTTTTGACATTCGTTCTTAAAAATTGTTTTATTATTACCTATTTTATATTTTTTATACACTTGACGATCTTTTTGTGAATTTGTGATATTTATAACACTAAATAACATGTAATTTTCAATAAGAAATAAAGATATCTAATCTAATCTAAACTGTCAGCACTAAAGCTACTGTTACACATGCTCATTACTAGCATGCTTTGTGCTTATTAGCATGCCAATAAGCATCCTTATTAGCAAGAGGGGATGGGAGCGGGGCCCCTCCCACTTCCCCGCTTGCTAATAAGCATGCTAAAGTGAATGTCATTGGACTTTCAGGACTATGTAAACAAACGGCGTCACTTTGATTTATCACTGTTACTCCTTAAAGTTGCACACCACCTCATCAAAAGTCATTGAAAACATACACTATTAAAATAGCCTTTCTCGTAAAAAACAAATAATATAGGAAAAATTACTTAATCTTGGAAATTTCATTGAAAATTCAATACGATTTAAAAGTTACGTTATTTCGACAAAATGCAATGACGTTTTTGTTTCTTTTATATTCTACGTTTGTCTATGACGTTTAGGGATGTGACTAAGTTAGTGACATTGTAATGCCGGTACTCACGGTATCTACCTGATATAGGCATAGTGTACACTACACAGTAAGTAAATGAGTAAAGGATCTTAGCGTAAGGTACTTAAAATTAAATAAATACCTAAATTCAGATGCAGATGCATGCAGTGGAAGAAATGCGTGGATCATGTAATAGGAGACGAGCATAAAATGAAAAATTTAGACGGCATAATCGATAGGGTATACCGATGATGTAACGCCACCTTTTATAATTAATACTGGTGACTCTAGTAAAACTTCAAGCACCGATTTTTCAGATGATTAAACCAATTAAAAATATGAAGATGAGATGTGTTTTACTTTTGGTATTTTAGTAATCGATTTATTTTGACTTAAAATAGCACTTCCCCATCACTAGTAAATTCATCATTCAAAGACAATTTCAATATGGCGGTTTGTTTACACAGTCCTGAAAGTCCAATGACATTCACTTTAGTAATGGGCATGTGTAACAGTAGCTTTACCATTGAAACAAAACGGTACGGTTTGAGTAAACACCTGAAGACGAAAGTCTTCGATCAGTGTGTGTTGCCAGTGATGACATACGGTACTGAAACGTGGTCGCTTACAATGGGCCTCATAAGAAGGCTCAAAGTCACCCAAAGGGCGATGGAGAGAGCTATGCTAGGAGTCTCTCTGCGAGATCGTATCAGAAATGAGACCATCCGCAGTAGAACCAAAGTAACCGATATAGCTCTCCGAATCGCTAAACTTAAGTGGCAGTGGGCGGGGCACATTGCACGTAGAACCGATGGCCGTTGGGGCGGAAAGGTTCTCGAGTGGCGACCGCGTACCGGAAGGCGCAGCGTGGGTAGGCCCCCCGCAAGGTGGACTGATGACCTGGTGAAGGTCGCAGGAGTCCGCTGGATGCGGGTGGCGCAGGACCGGTCATTGTGGAAATCTTTGGGGGAGGCCTATGTCCAGCAGTGAACGTCTTTCGGCTGAAATGATGATGATGATGATGAAACACTTTTACCGTTCATGTTAAATTAATAATGTGTTATTTGTTATGTTTATTTCGATGTCAATTTTAAATTTATAATAATGCAAAATATTTTTTTATAGGCGTAGTGGCAGAATGCTATAATGCACCAAAATGTCATAACGGCTAAACCAATGTTGCTGTGTCACAAATCCATGGGGAACAAAAATTAAAATAATATTATTTCCCGGCCTAGGCCTTCAATTTTGTATGAAATTCCATTACAGTGTTCTCGAGTTTTTCCTCCGTCAACGTGATACTTTGAAGCCTATTTTAACAAACGTAATGACGACATTTCATTGCATGTTTGAGAAAATATATATGCTCATACGATTCTCAAAAATTACCTAATTTCAGTATAAACTTGATTTATTATATTTTCAATAAAATAAAAGTGTATGTAATACGCTCTAATCCGCCATATTATTATTTTTTTTTTTTTTTATGCTATAGGGGGCAAACGAGCAAACGAATCACCTGATGGTAAGCGATTAACGTCGTCCATGGACACCCGCAACACCAGAGGTGTCGCAAGTGCGTTGCCGGCCTTTATTATCTGCAACACCACCATCAGAGCAAATGACGTCAGTGCTTTGATATTTTTTTCTTAATTTAAACTGTCACGGAGGTAATGAATTAATTTTTCAAGGAGCGACGTCACATTCGGACGCCATATGACACTGCCGGCGTTTTCGAGACTTCGAGTAAGGCTCAAAGTAGTCATACATTAATGCAATTTTTAATGTGAAAACGGGTGCGTATAGCTGAAATATTGTTTTTCGGAACCAGTAGAAGTGATTTTTATCTACAGTTTGCTATAAACGAATGAGGTTTCTGCCACAAACCTCATTCGTTATAAGTAAAACTTTGTTGTTCAATTCGAGACATCGTTGTCGGAGGCACAACGAAACTATTTATTAAAGTCACCCTTGCTTTACTTCAAACAGTAGTTAATTAACGCAGGGATAAAATTATTGCTTAAAGTTTAATTAATTTGACATTCTTATCGCTAAGGCGAAACAAATCCCAATACTTTGTTGGGGGCAACGAGATTCATGTCAACTCGGGATCTAAGAAACCAGGCCAAGACGACCATGCCTCTATTATGGATTACTTAGTTTTTTAACCTTCTTGTGAAAAGCTTTCGTCTATGGGTCCAACTCCGAAAACGGCGAAAAACTTAGCCAGCAGTTAAAAATGACATCTACAGTCATTTATTCTCGTGTTTATTTTATTCAGATCATTTTGACCACTTCGCCCGCTAGTTATCTCTACTGTTGTATGTATTTAAAGTGCTGCTGTTGTTCTTAATTTTTATAAAAACGCAAAAAGTTCGAATAAAGTATGTACGACATTAATTTCTAACAACATATAGAAATAATAATAATAAATAAAGAATAACCTACCCTGTGCTCGTCGAGCTCGCGCACGAAGCGTTTCGTAACATTATCTATAAAACGGGGGGGGGGGGAAATCACGTTTGTTGTACGGGAGCCCCTTAAATATTTTATTCTGTTCTTAGTATTTATTGTTAGAGCGACAACAGAAATACATCATCTGTGACAATTTCAACAGTCTAACTGTCACGGTTCATAAGACAGCCTGGTGACAGATGGACGGACGTACAGACAGACGGACGGACAGCGAAGTAGTAGTAATAGTGTCCCGTTTTCACCCTTTGGGTACGGAACCCTATAAAAATGTTATGGTATCACATCACTTTGATTTTTGTTCGACAAACCTCGCCGTCAACACCTTAGATAGAAGTTATTTCAAGTTATGCCGTTCCCTTATTGTGTATGGATCAACTTTCATCTAGAGTTTCTGTTGGGATATATTCTGCTTATTTATAGGAAAAACACATGAAAAACAAGACATTTTATACGAGCAATTATTAAAATACCGATAGAATGCATAGGTTTATGGTTTGATTGTGAAACGGTTACAATATTTCAAGTTATCGTAGGTATAGGCGAGGTAATAGGAACCAAGTGCATGTCGGACCACGCATAGTAATTGAAGGTTCCGTACGATGAAAAAACTGTGCTAGGAAAAGCGGCGTAAGCTCCTTCATAATATCAAAAACTCAAAAACAGCTTGACCAAATTTTTTAAAATTAATTTTCGTGGTGATTTTGTCTTATACTATCTTCCTGATATTTTTTTGCATTTTTGAACCTCTGGTTCAAAAGTTAGAAGGGAGGAGAGTAGAGAGGATGTGCCACAAGTAGATATTTGCCAAAAAATATTTACTTACATTTAGTTACATGTGTGAGGCGCCCCCCACGTTTTTTTATTGCAACTTATATGCAAAACTAATTAGCAGTACACAAAATATACCTCTAGCTATAATATTAATACCATATGCTTTTTATATGCCATTGCAAAATGATAGTAAAATACCTTCGTCTTTGTGCTATTTGTTACGTTCATCTCGATGTCGATTTTATGTTTATTTGCCAAATATAATTTTTATAGACTTAGTGGCAGAATGTCATAATGAAATAAAACGGCATGGTGAAAAGCCATGATGCTGTGTCACAAATCTATGGGGAATAAAAAATCCTTGCTTCCCGGCCTAGGCCATCCATTTTGTATGAAATTCCTTTAGGTACAGTTCTTTCGAGTTGTTCCGCCTGCAACGTGATACTGTGAAGCCTATGTTAACGAACGTAATGACGACATTACATAGCATGTTTGAAAATAAAACATTCTTATTCAGATTTGACAAAACTCTTGATTTGGAATAAAATATCCAGATTATTAGGGTTCTGTAGTTAACTATTCCTCCCTTATAACTTTGCTCAGCCGTCTGGCTGTCTGTCCGCGGCTAGTCTATTGTTAGTTCGAGGAAGTTGTTTTTTGCTCTTTTTGATAAATATTTTCTACATAGGTACCTCCTCAGTTCATTCCTTTATAATAAGGATCTTTTTTCGTCTAACGTCATCGTATGGGGTGTTGTTGGATATGGTGGTTTGAACCGAAAACGTTTCGGAAAAAAAAAATTTTGCGTCTTCTAATCAAAAATCTAAAAATAACATGAATATTTGCAAAAAGTACCCTCCCTTAAAAATACCCTTTTAAATGATTATTAGTGACTAGTTTTTGCCCGCGGCTTCGCTCGCGTTAGAAAGAGGCAAAAAGTAGCCTATGTCACTCTCCAACCTTTCAACTATCTCCACTTCAAAAATCACGTCAATGCGTCGCTCCATTTTGCCATGAAAGACGGACAAACAAACGGACACACACAAGTTCCCAGTTAAATATAGCTTAACTGGTTATTGAGATATATGTTAGCATCCAAAAATCGCAAAAATTCATAGCGATAGACGTTAATTCATTTGTTTCACGCATTTTGATGCATTCATTCAAACTTTTTAAAACGGTTGAAACGATCAAATCAGACGAAGGCATTGGCCCTAAACAGCCAAAACAGAAGGTTGGTGGTATTTATAATGTTCTTTTTTTATCTTTTTTCTCTTTAGTTATCTTGAATACCTTATAAATAGAAGAAAATAAGGTTCAAATCTTTTTATTAAAAAAAATAAACGGGCGGCATACCAAAACACCCGCTGCGAGTATGTAATTGAAGGTTTCGAACTTTCGATTTTATATCTAAGATTTAAATAGTAGTTTTTGCAAAAGTGATACAATAATGGTTCTTAAAACTTGAGGGTCGCCGTTACAAAACGAGACGAAGTCGAATTTTGTAATATAGACCCGAGAGTTTTAAGCACCAATTATAAACTGTTGCATACGTTAGTTTTACTACGACAGCTAAAATAGCGAAAAAATCAGAATCTAGAAAGGTGGCAGAATGTGGAATATGTCATTGAGCGGGCTCAAGAAATTAAAAAAAAAACAACATTGCTCATATATTGTATGAAAATCCATAGGAGCAGTGTTCTTATGGAATACCATAGACAACGTTATAATGTATACTTTTTTAATATTGCTGTCAGTCATCTAATTGACAGATAGAAGTGCTGGAGTAGAAAAAATATATTATATTACGGATAACTATTTCAGATATAACTAACAAAATATATACAGTAAGTTACAAGCTATCTTAGATTCGGCCCTTGAGGCATTGTACCTAGGATTCGCAATGCTGATACGTTGTGCGAGGAAGCCACCAGCTCTTATTACTGTATTTACTGTCTTTTGTACTTCATTTTGCACTAGTTTCACCTCGCGAATTTTTCCGAGTAAGAAATCTCCTCAGGGGTCTCGAATTTAAACCCCGGCTTGTACCAATTTTCCAGTTGCTTTTCGGTGAAGAAAAACATCGTGAGGAAACATGCGTATATTCGCGTATAAATTCAAAGGCGTATGTGAAGTCTCCATCCTGCTTCAGGCCGCTACTCTTACCACTAACCTGTTTCCGTGAGCAATAACTAGCCAAGTGAAATCTTTAACTTCATATTCTTTAACTTTTACAGAACTTGGCACCCATTTAGATATCAGATATTTTGTGGGTGGAGTAGACAAATAACGATATTCTCATATGGAACTTGGCTTCCATTTTCACATTTATGTTTTTGGTGTTATAATATTATTAGTGATAGATGGGTAGCTCAGGAACCCTGCACGAAACACAGTCCGACATGCTCGGTCATGCTGGTCAGTTTTTATAACAAAAGACTCCCTGGCCTAGACACTTCTCTATAAAACCGTTCGGCAATAATTATATTACAATAAATTTATTATATTTATAACTAGCGAACCGCCCCGGCTTCGCACGAGTGTTATTATACATATGAACCTTCCTCTTGAATCACAGTATCAATTTAAAAAAACCGCATCAAAATCCGTTGCGTAGTTTTAAAGATTTAAGCATAGAGGTACATAGGGATAGGGATATAGGGACAGAGAAAGCGACTTTGTTTATACTATTGTAGTGATTGTAAAAAAATCTAACGAAGTTCATACAAAAGTTTTGCGTGTTTTCATAAGTGTACCAGGAAAACCGTCAAACAAGTTTCACGTTTACCCATAAATACCTGCCATATGGCACACTTTACTCAGTCCTTTGGTTGTTTTGGATGGTGAACAAGTTTTAAGAGCGATTTATAGTATAATAAACTTACCTAAAATTATGGCATATATAATAGACGAATATTTATATAACAGTTTTAAGAAGAGTGAAAAATATTTATTGAAATTAAGATTATGGTTTTATAGTTTAACATATTGTTTGATGGCCGTTATTGGATTAATTTTGCTTCGAATTGACTTTACCGTTTCCGAGGATCCCTTAGTGCGACTGTATCATCGCAATCGCTGGCTGCTTATTACTGCATGGTTTAATGTGAGTTTACTTATTTTTTGTAAAAAATTTAAATAAGAAATAGTGGGAAGAAAAACATCGTCCCAGCCTCGACTAATATTTTTGTGTGACAATTTGTGTGGAAACTTTTTGAAACTCTTCCAGAACGCCTTGGCAAGGTAAGAGAATACAATTGTTTTTACCGAAATTTGTAAAGCATAAAACAGATGTTCTAACTTCTAAACCCCGTGCGTGCAATCCGCGCATCCCCTTGCGATATATTCAACCAAAATTCGAAAACGCAAGTAGGTATATCAAAACACAAATAATTACATAAGTGTTAGTGTGTATGTGAGCGAAGCGGCGCGACACTCCACAGATCTAATATGACAAGAATGCTTGTCAAGCATTGAAAAAGTGACCAAAAACTCAATGATGTCAACTGTCAATGAGAATATAAGATTTTAAGCTAACATGGTCATTTACACTATAATTACTATTTAAAACGAGATATTTACCATGTACATTTGTTTTAATGAGCTCCCGATATTTCGGCACTGTTACAAGTGCCATGTTCACGGTGTAACTGATTTGCTGCGAGTTTTTATTTTATTTGTGGTCTACCCACACCCCGTAGCGATCTACCCGCTTACGGGTTCGTCACTTATCGACCGCGCATATAACCTATGTGACGAGGAACATTTAAATGAGGAGCTTATACACTTAAGAGACGTTTTGCAGAGAAACGGTTATATTGGGCGGACCATGCCACATAGACGCACTGATACGACGAAGCGCCTGGACTACAGCGTGGAACGACAACCGGCTTTTTTACCATATGTAAAGGGAGTGACAGATAAGGTTGCTAACATTTTAAAGAAGTTCTCGGTAAAAACTATCTTCACCCCTTACAAAAAACTGTCACAACATTTACGGACGCCGAAGGACAGTTTTCCACTTGAACATCCAGGCGTTTACAAGATTGACTGTAGCTGTGGTAGCTCCTACATAGGACAAACTAAGCGTACAATCGCGTGCCGTATAAAGGAGCACATACGAGCGGTTAAAAACAACGAACCTAGAAAATCGGCAGTCGCTGAACATCTTTTGGAGGCAGGAACAAATCACTGGATTGAGTTGCATAACCCTCAGATACTCTCGACAGAAAAGCATTACATACCTAGGATGGTTAAAGAAGCTATAGAAATCCTAAAATATAAAAATTTCAACCGAGAGGACGGGTTTCAACTGTCGAGGGTCTGGCATCCAGTGATTCGGAAATTCAAAAATCCAAAAGTTATTGGTTCGGTAAGAAATGCACCAGTCGATACTGTAAGTGTCGTGTGTCGTGAACGTGATCGAGTTCTAAGTGAGAAAGTAGACGCTAGTAGCGGTAGTGACACCGCGCAAATTAAACGAACCCGTAAGCGGGTAGATCGCTACGGGGTGTGGGTAGACCACAAATAAAATAAAAACTCGCAGCAAATCAGTTACACCGTGAACATGGCACTTGTAACAGTGCCGAAATATCGGGAGCTCATTAAAACAAATGTACATGGTAAATATCTCGTTTTAAATAGTAATTATAGTGTCAATGAGAAAATTGAAATCGAAATTAATATACAGTATTTAAAACAACTTCAAACTTCAAAGATAGGGATGGGGGCTTAACTATATACAGTATAGTTAAGTGAATTATTTTATTTTGTAATATTGTAATCCAAGGCGTATCCACGTCCTCAATACCCAACGATTGTGACATGCTAAGGTATTTATAGATTTGTGCTTCAGAGATAGATCTGAACGACATTGTATCAGAAAGTTGTAAATTTGTTGAATTTATTACTTTTCTCCGTCGTACATGGATAATGACGCACTTATCGACACCAAATTCTATTTTGATAGCACTAGGTACTAAAAACTTCAGTGGTTTGCAATAGCCCCAACACACCTAGGTTATTTGGTGCAAATAGTTAAGGTCAATGATGTACAGAGAGAGTGAAAAAAATTAAAAAAAAAAAACTAAAATAAATATTGAAATTAAACACTTTAGAACGGATTAATCGCGTTTATTAACACCATGATCCTACGTTTCGAGCCCTAACCGATTAATCCGTTCTAAAGTGTTTAATTTCAATGAATAACAATCGCGGTAACAGAAGACAATATTAAAATAAATATGTCTTCTGTTTAGCTCACTGTGTTTACTCTTTAAGAGTTAGCGCGAAATCATAACTCTATAGGACACTGATAGTTATCAATGGTTTGTTTTTTGACATTTATGTTTATGACATTAGAACGCGAAGCGGCATACCGTGCGGCTTCGCGTTGAAATGTCAGTCTATTGCGCTGCGTCGCCCCCGCGTTCGCGTCGCACCCTAGTACTACACCGCCTTATTAAGAAAACTAAAATTTTTATAACATATTATTTAATATGATTGCAGTTAATATCATTAGTGTACACGCCAATCTGCATCTACTGCGACTGGCGTGAACTCCGAGGCACCAACGACACGAAATACGTCACCATTCTGAACAAGTTCAGATTCATATGCTTTTCCAGCATCCTGTTTCCAGTTACTTGTGTAAGTTTTGACTTGATGATACATATATACGATTATAGGCTCACATGGTCTTAAAAAAAGGAGTATTTACAAGACATAGACAGATCTTTCGGTACTGTTGTACTTAGGTATTGCATATATATTATCATTAAGTAAGTCCCTTTATATTTTTAAAAGCAATATCTTAAATTGATTGAAAAAATATGTAATGCAGGTATTAGAATAGAACTTTAAACTGATAGCAGTTTTTATTCTGAATGTATTTGAGACGGTCAAATTCAACAAATAATATCAATTTTTATTTTATTTAACATATTATAATTATCTAACTTTGTACAAAAAATCTGTTTGACTTTGGATTCGATATACATACCGCGTACTCAAACATATCTAATCGCATTATTTACAAATTGAAACGGTATTATTCCAGTATCCATAATGTAGCGTGCTTATGACGAAACAAAGTATCAAAGCATATTAAAGAATACATAATTTTTAAGAAAAAAAAACCGACTTCATTTGGTTCCCGGTAAAAGTGAAATTAAGAATTTGTTTGAGTTAGCCAGTTTACTTCACAAATATCCAATACACCGCACGTGTACGATTGAAAATTGAGGAGCTTTCTTAATGTCCTAGGGCTTCCATCATTACATTTGAAGTATAATCAAACGGAACTCCCTTGTAGACCTTTAAACAAACAAAATAACAATGTGTTAAATTGGATGACAGACTGTAAATTAACGAGCATATTCATTATGCCATCCCTGATTATCAACATCAGGTCCACTCCAGCAAAATGATGGCCACAGTAAGAAAATGCCTTAGCTAATTATGAACACCCTCTAATCACAATTAACCTGCCGTTCAAATTTGAAGAGTTCTCTGAATTCTTCTAGAACTCCATCATCAGAATATAAATCAAATCAAAAAGATGAATGTCACAACTAGGATAATAAGTAGAGCTAGGTTTATTAACCAGTTCCACTTTGCGATCCCTGGTCTTCATCATCAGATCAAGTTCATCAAAATTTTGGCTCCGCCAAAACACTGTTTTAGTTACTTAAGGAAACCCTCAAATCAGAATGCATGTGCCGTTAAAGTTTGAGGAGTTCTCTCAATCCCTCGTGAAGCCCATCATCAAAATATAACTATAATCAAATAGGACTATCTTGAAGGTATTTCTTTACAAAGAAAAGATGAATGTCTCAAATCGGATGATAGAGCTGGGAATTAACAAGCAGTTCCACTTTGCCATCCCTGGTCTTCATCATCAGGTCCACTCCACCAAATTGATGATGTTCGTAAAGAAATGCTCGAGTGTCTTAAGAAACTACCCAAATCATCATGCATGTGCCTTTCAAATTTGAGGAGTTCCCTCAGTTCCTCATGGATCCCATCATCAGAAATTGATTTTGAAAAAAACGGAACAAATCTGGAACCATCTATTTTCAGAAAAAAAAATATTTTTTAAAATCGGACGATAGTCCTGGGAATTACCAAGCAGTTCCACTTTGACATCCCTGGTCTTCATCATCAGGTCCACTCCACCAAATTGATGATGTTCGTAAAGAAATGCTCGAGTGTCTTAAGAAACTACCCAAATCATCATGCATGTGCCTTTCAAATTTGAGGAGTTCCCTCAGTTCCTCATGGATCCCATCATCAGAAATTGATTTTGAAAAAAACGGGACAATCCTGAAACCATCTATATACAGACAAAAAAATATTTTTTTAAATCGGATCATAGTCCTGAGAATTACGAAGCAGTTCCACTTTGCCATCCCTGGTCTTCATCATCAGGTCCACTCCACCAAATTGATGATTTTCGTAAAGAAATGCTCGAGTTTCTTAAGAAATCACCCAAATCAGCATGCATGTGCCTTTCAAATTTGAGGAGTTCCCTCAGTTCCTCATGGATACCATCATCAGAAATGGATTTTGAAAAAAACGGGACCAACCAGGAACCGTCTACTTTTAGAAAACAAAAAAAAAATTCAAATCGGTTCAGTAATGACGGAGTTATGAGTGAAAAAAAAAAAATTCAGTCGAATTGAGAACCTCCTCCTTTTGAAATATTGAAGTCGGTTGAAAATTGGCAACGACGGCAGAGTGCTTAAACGTAGGTAATTTGCCATAATATACTTTTGAAATTTTGGAGTCGGTTGGAAATAACGACTGTTATCAATTAAATTAAAGTTCATACACTAGAGCGCCGATTGAATCTTATGAATAATAGTTAAGTTTATTACTGTATTAATAATTGAAGTTATCCCATTCTCGCCATTCTCAGTTCTCAGACATCCTGTTCTGGAGGCTGTGGGCGAAGAACCGCGACCTGGTGGCACCGGCTGCAGTGGACGTCCTGGTACCCCTTTGGCTGCAGCACTGTCTCCATACCATCACTCTATTTATCATCATACTGGATCTCCTGCTGGTGCCGAAGAGAAGACCCAAGAACCTCACGTTTGGAGGCATCGTCTTAACTACATTCCTAGCTGCCTACGCGGTCACGTAAGTGAAGCTGGTTATGATGGTCAAATTACATAATCAAACAAAATTAGCCGATAATAAGGCTAGTCCACATCACAAAACTTGTATGTAGGATTGTAGGTATATACCTACCTAGACTACCCAAATATTTGGGTAGTCTTATATACGACTAATATGAAAAAGTTTTTGATTCTCTGTAATTCTTAAGAAAAACTTTGCTGTCGTAATAAAACGCTCTAACTTACCTTGAAAACGACCGAATACTTAATCATTAAAAATTTAAATATTTTTTGTGTTGTCTAGCTACAATTATAAATTTAAATGGATGCTTGATCTCCACTCTTAGCACTAGAGACCTTGGTCACCTTTTCCTTAAAATATGACATTCATTTCAGTTTGTACACATACAGTACAGCCGCGAGTAGGAATTTTTGAGCAACTTGCCATATTACGTAATATAACCGCGTAGTAAATGACCGGTATTATTAATAGATGATAGTGGACATTTACCAAAGTAAGAAATATAGTAAAGTGGCTCAACAATCCCGGTTCGCGACTATGTCTACGTAAACTTGAATGATTGCTAGCTGATTGATAGCTGGAGCCAGTTAACAAACTAATTAATTGCCTTCATATTTTCATACTTTCAGATGCGGCCAAAGTATAGTCAACAACGAGCACATTTACCCTCTCCTGAAGCTGTTCTCAGGATACAATTTCATTCCGCTAGTAATATTTGTAAGTTTAGAACATTTCTTCTACTTCACAATTCAGTGGCTGATAGTTGACTTTGTATGGGGTCGGAGGACGCAAAAGCAAGCTTTGATATCTCTACTAAGATTCCCAAGCCGACAACTGGAATCAGACGGAGTAAAAAAATATAAAAAGGGTTTAAACTTGAGTAAAAATACTATAAGACTCCAAATAAAAAATGTTACTAATAAAATAAAAACTTCATAAACATATTGATAAATGTAATAACACTGCACTAACTGTCTGCATTTTTGTAACATGGACGTCTACAAGAACTACATTAAAATAAATATAACGTAGTAGTCTTAAGTTCATATAGATTATAAGGTATGTTTGGTAGATTTGACTGTTAAGTAGTAAGAACAATAAATTAAGTGATCAACAAAAAACGTATGAGTTTATTTGTCAATTCCCATATAACGTACCATGTTAACCACTTCAGCAGTAGTTTGCTGTACGAAGTCAAGAACCAACAATTTCTATCGTACGTCACGTCACGTGAACGTGACACTTTCTGTAGAAATTGACAGATTGGGCACGGCCCGGCTCGTCTCTGCCCGTCCCGCCCCGGTGTACTGTGACCAGGAACCTCCACATATATAGGGACGGTCCTATCTCGCTTTTCGCCATACTAAATGAACGAGAGAAAACGGTCCACATGAGACCACTTCCAAGTGGTGCTTTGTCCCACTCGCACATGTTGCCAATGTTAATAAGATACTATTTTGAGAGTGTTTATAACAGTTTACTACTAAAAATAAATATCTTCTTATTTTATTCTAGTACTATATACAAATAAGGATTTTGTTATCTTTTTAGTAAATTGTAAATAATTGTAATTTTTATATTAATAACCCTTAAATCAAAGATGTGTATAACAAAAAAAACATTTCAATAAATATGGTAGACATTAGTAACTTTTTGAATATTAACTGGTATCCCCAACTTTGACTTTTTAAACTTTAAAAATACCAACATAAATGGCGCCGTTTATTATTTATACAAATTATTTTGAAAATCAGCTAAAATGGTGAAAACGTGTTGTATAAAGGATTGTCGGAGCTAAAGCTATCCTGGTTGTGGAATATCGTTTCACAAGTAAGCCAAAATTATACAATTTTATGCACTTTTTCCGATAAAATGACAAAACAAGCTCAGTAGGGTGACTATGATGTCGGCATGTTGTGAGTCGATTTTACAGGATTCTTATTAGTTAGGGAAAGTAAAAGTAAATTATTCTCAATATTTATATTGACATGTTTATTGTTTCACTTGTATGACGTAGAAAGGTGCTCGCTGAAATATATTTAAGGAGGTACATTACAGACTCATATTTAAACATAGTAGGTACTGTATATAGATCGTTCCCAATATATAACGTGGCACGATTATTTTCGAGATTATTCGCAGGTAAGTATTTGTATTACGACTCTTCGTATTCCACAAGACCATATAATAATAATCCAGTCATTGAACTGGAATGGACAGCTTGTATAAAATTTTTGATTATTTGGGAAGTAATTTATAATAGCCGGTTTTTTTAACATAACGGATATATCGAAAATCTAGTATTGTGTGGGCAACAAAATATCGTTACATGCTAATCGTCACAAATATGTACACACATGTTAAGTACAAACGTTTTTCTTGTAAGATTTTTATGGTTTCATGTTTTTTTAGTCGTTTAAAATAGGTCAAGACCAGTTTATACCTATTACAATTTGTTTCTAACGAAATAAAATGACACATTTGTCACCCATGCAGTGCCCTACAATTCGTAGACTTAACGGTTTTACGTGAATAAGTTTTCTTCGGTTTCCCTTTTAACAGATAGAAGACAAATAACCGTAAATTTAAAAAATCGAGTGAGTTCAGTTTTTTTTACTTTTTACCTACTTCCGAAAGAAAAGTTTGTAGGACTTTGCATATATTATCTATAAATATTTTATGCATTGCCGCAATTTTTAATTGTTTATTATGTAATTGGGTGCAATTCGGACTGCAAAGGGGTGGGCGGAGCTTGCAGGATGTTGCCGTACGGCACGCATCCGTCAACGACATTCACGGTACTTTATTACGTGCCGGCGGACTGCCGTGAATGAGGGGCTTTAGACAAACGAACAAAAGAAGTGGTTCATGGTAGCCCTCCAGGTTAAATGGGTATTACGCGTGGCAATAATCGGGTCCCGATTATCAGTCTCGCACCGTGTAATAGACAAAAGAGAAATTGGCGCATCGAGGGAAGATAAGAGGGGCAACCTACCGTCGATAATAGGGAACCGATGATTGCCCCATGCGATACCCGTTTTAGACGGACGATAATTAGGTAAAGATCCATGACGATGAGTGGCCCGTCCAGGTGGGACCATAGGGTACGGGGGAAATTGGCCAATAATCGTCTTGGATTTTTACACATTATCGTCCGCCTAATCACTCCCAATATGATTCTCTCTAACGATCTGGAAAGACGATAAAGACGACGATATAGATCGTGATGTATATCGTGTACAAAACAATAACGATACGATACGCCGATGAGTTCAAAAAATGTCTTTATCGTTAACCCGGCGAGAGTGTGGCAGGGTATGTCATACCCACTGTAATAATAATTTGCGTATATTTTTTGTTCGTGACCTTCAAAGTTGTTGTCGCGCTGAGTAGCTGGAGGGAAAGGGGTGCGCGAGGGGATAATGGCGTGATCGCAGTGACGCGGCAGCCTGCAGTCGGGTAAGACGCTTGTAAACTGCGTTTGGGTATAAGATACCCTGCCACAAAGTTAATGTACATATTTCGTGATATAAACTAGCTGTGCTTTTTGTTGCTATTTTGGATTATTTTGTTTGTTACAATATATTGTAACTATAGATTTAAATTAAAAATGGACTTTGAACGTGAAGAAAACCAACTTCGGTCCATGCTGCAAGATGTACTGGAAAATACGTCAGATGAAGCGAGTTCTGGAGAAGAATCTGACCATTGCAGTGAGCATGGCCTGCAATCGGACACTGAGCAAGAGATTTCGTCAGAGGATCTCTATACTGTTGAATGAACCACTTGCATCAACTCAAAATGTTCCTGGTCGCTATGTCAGATGCGGAGACTGTCCAAATAAAAAAGATAGAAAGACAAAACATGCGTGTGCAAGCTGTGAAAAGGCTATTTGTATGGAGCATGCAACTTTTATCTGCAAAAACTGCATTGATTTCAACTCCGATTCTTAAGATATTCCTAAGACTACTTGTGTTTTTTTGATAGTTTATAATGTTACGTATGTCATGTTCTATAGAAGTTTCAAGTTATTTTTGATTAAGTTTGTTTTGGTTTTTTTTCCTGGATTTTTTATGAGAGGTTGTTTTTTTTTGTTAAAAATTCATAGACACTTGATTAAAGTTGAATAAAAAATTATATTTATACAAAATAATTAAATGTTTGATTTTTAATACCTTATTATATAGTTACTCTATCATTATAAATAAAAAATAAAAATATTATTTACAAGAATAAAGTTTTACTGCCACACTTGTGAACGGGTATGTCATACCCTGCCACATAGTCCTTGTTACAATTTTTCACCACACTCTCGCCGGGTTAAGTAGGTATATATCGTCGATCCAGATCGTTCGCGTAACCGCTCCCAACCTAATATCCCACGTACTTATGACTTATGGTCACCCTAATTAGAAAGAGATGCAACGGTACAGTAGTACTATCTCATGTGGACACACTTTTGCAGTCGCATTGCTCCATCCAGATATATTCAGGTCCGTGACTGTGACTCATCCTTTATTGTCATTTATTTCAAGGTTGTTGAAATTGTATAAAATCGTAAAATCGTAAATTCAGTAATGACGGAGTTCTGAGGTAAAAAACCTTAAAAATAATAAAATAAAAAATCACACGAATTGAGAACCCCCTCCTTTTGAAATTATGAAGTCGGTTGCAAAAAATAGCGGTGAAGGGACAACCAATGAGAGCGCTGCATTAAAGGCATGCTCGCTGTTTGCAATTGGGTCTGAAATGGAGAAAATTTCAAATATAAAGGATATTTTATTAGAAAACTTTTAAAAAAGTAAACATGTTACTATACATATACACATATCAAAATTTATATAGGTATATATATTTTTTTTTAATGTGAAAGGTAACAAACGAGCAGACTTCTTTGGCGCTACACTTTTGTCAGAGTGGTCGTGGCCGTCACGTAGGTCGTGTTGCCTGCTGTACTATGCGACGCCATTCCTTACGAACTGCCGCGCTCCTGGTACATTCATGCAGTGGAGCGTCAACGGTGGCCTTTACTCCGTCTGTCCACCTCATTGGCGAACGTCCGCGTCGGGTACCCTCGACCCGTCCCTGCACCACCAGGCGTTCGACAGATTCACTGCCGCGCCGCGTTACGTGTCCAAAGAAAGTGAGTATACCTATATTGTATAATAAAGACAAAAATGAATGTCCGATTGATGTTATTCAAATTATACCTTGCTTTGGACAATACGAAATTATTAGATTATTTACAGTTTTTTATTTATTTATTAAAAAGCTACTTTCGCGCACGTGTTCGAGATAGTCTCTTTCAGATGCATTTGTTTACCCTTGAAAGTAGCACTTTCCGAGCTAATGCATTGTAAAAGTCTTTATCAGAACGCAAATGTTGTTACATCTCTGTTAAAATCTTAAATAATCAAGTCACCAGCAGATCTCGTTATCTCTCTTACTCAGTTAACTCTCTCTTACTTAGTTAATGTCTCTCCTCGTTCTATTTACAAAAGCTGGCGTTTCGGTAACAAATGCACCATGTACACAGATAACATTATATCAAGATAAGTCGCTTTCTCCGAAGTTGGCAAACGAAGCGTAGGACGTCCACCCACAAGATGGACAGATGACTTTATGAAGGTCGCCGGGAGACGCTGGATGCAGGTCGCTTCCAACCGGTACGTATGGAGGTCCAAGGGAGAGGCTTATGTTCAGGAGTGGACGTCTTATGGCTGATAAGATGACGATGATGCTGATTTTTGTAACTCTACATAGAAAAGAAAATAAAAAATACCAAGTGCGAATCGGACTCGCGCACCGAGGGTTCCGTACAAAATTAGCGCATTTATCCATAAATATGATGAAATAAACTGCATCTCGAAGTAGAAATTTGACGTCAGCCCCATGCATCGAAAGATTGAGTCTTTCGTTTGCACGACATATAGAGTTGTTATCTGAGTTTATTTTTCATCGTAGTCCATAGGCCGTTTCCGAGATTGCCGAAATATAAATACAGGAATGGCTTTTTTTAAAGTAAATAAGATAGTTTTTATTAAATATTTGGCATTAATTCTCACTATCAAGTGACATATCTTCACGCCGTTTTCCTCGGGCTTCAGAGCGGCACCTTTTAGTGGCAGGACTCCTTTGTGCACTGGACTAACTTTACCCGAAAGAAACTTGAAGCGCTCTCGTGGAAGATAAGCAACAAAAATCACTTACTTACCATATATGTCATATGTTCAATGTTTTTATTTAGCTTCCAAGGTCTTCCTTCCTTCCTACCTCTTGCTTGCAAAACAAAACCTACAAAATTCATCTGTTCGTTTAGGTCAAATGTTGCAAGCAAGAACCTATTTCCGATGTCTGAATCAAATAAAAATATGCATAAATTATCTACGTAACTTAGATGACAATACAATGTTAGTAGCATAACATTGTATTGTCATCTAAGTTACGTAGAGTAGCTAGTTCGGTTATGGAAATCATAGCGGAAAGAAACAAGGTGAAACCATCATGACATCATCGGAGAAACCACTCTTTTGAATCGTATGTAGCATGTTTAGCTATTATACCGAAATGTGGAAATAAGACGTGTATTCCGGTTTTACTTTGAACAGGTTTAAAAGTATGTATGTATATGTACGAGTAGGTATATATTTATGTTACTATATTCTTACATCTAAACAGCAAAAGAATACCCTTGAACAAGTTTTAAATTCCCCTGGAGGATTTGGTATGATACTCGTACAGTCAACTCTTTAACCGGAAAAACTGCTTTTTATTTAGCCAGAGAGTAGTAAATAACACAATAACTTCAAAGTTAGACTCCATACAACACCACGTGCCTCGTTCGTGTCGTGTAAAGCGCTATTTACTATTTTTGCATTTTAGATTTTTTGATAGAAAGAATGGAGAAGTGGAATAAGTCATAACCTCCGGCGGGACTAGAACCCGCGACTCTGAGATACATGCTCATCGCTCTGCCAACTAAGCTACCAAGAACACACCCGTGTCCCCGAATTTCTCCAACATGTCCTTCGTAATGCGCCTTAGGAAATAATCGGCAAGTGGAGTCTCAAGTTACATTGAAAATTCTCCATTTTTCTTTGCATATATATCTGTTCGCTATTGCTCAGGCACAGTTATGTTATACTAATGACGCCATCTGCTTGTAATTTTTAAAGCCTCTCAGTGTGTTTTACTAGATGCGTCATTTAATTGAAGTTTGCCTAAATTAATTATTTATGCATTATGCTTTTACCGTATTAACAGCGGTCAGGCAAGTTCAACGTTACGAATATGCTTTGGTACCTACGCGGCGTTCTATGGAGGGTGTTAATCTTCTACATATATTTCCTAATAACTGGTTTAGCGCATATTTGCCAGTTTTTAAAAAGCGCCTTTTGGCGGTAAACGAATTTACGTAATAAATAAAATTATAAGCGTATTTAACGAATATTTAGCCGAAAATAACGTTTTCTTATATTATTATTTTTAAAATGGTTATACAGTATGGATCAGAACGAAAGGCAAAAAAAGAAACCCGTTGTTAATGTTTAGATCATAAATATGAGCATGGTACCTAATTCATCAAAAATACGACAGGTTTTACGTGAGGTATAAAAATATACATTTATTATTATTGTTTTGTACCTCCCCTGTATTATTTGTTTACAATCTTATAAATGACAAAATATATACAGGGTGACTTCAAAATGGTAATACAAAACACTTGGTTGTGGCTCAGTTAATGCCAAACTATATAATACATGCACCCCGTTGTTAAAATTAGCTGTATTTAATTATCGCTAATTTTCTAACAAAACAAATATTTAAAGTCCCGAAGTGTTGTTACACTACATTCAATACCTAACTGTCATACCTGTCACTCGATGTTATCATCAAAGCAAGTTATTATCGATATCACTATGAGTGACAGTCGTATAACTAACTTGTTTGTTCATTGAAATTAAACACTTTAGAACGGATTAATCGTGTTTATTAACACCATGATTCTACGTTTAGAGCCCTTTACAGCACTCGTTTTCACAAGGTTAAGGCACATGTCGTGTTAAGCTGCTCAGTCATCATCTTAACCCTGTGAAAACGAGTGCTGTAAAGGGCTCGAAACGTAGGATCATGGTGTTAATAAACGCGATTATTCCGTTCTAAAGTGTTAAATTTCAATGAATAACAATCGCGGTAACAGAAGACAATATTAACTTGTTTGTTGTTTAGTTTTAAGTACCCTGATAAATTTGTGAAAATAATAAACGGAGCTAGTTTAAATAAAATCATTTATTAATGTACCTAAACTACCGTAAATTACAAGCTTAAAATATCTACGTTTAAGTAGATAAGTGTGAACCTACTTTTCCTAAACGTATTTTAAGATGTGTTCAAAATGACCACCGCCTTCCCGGACACATAAGTCCGCCCGCCGTCTATGGTTGATCTTAAGTCTGCCTAGAATAAATTCATGTGTGTACACTCTCCTTTTGATTTCGCCCCACAAAAAGAAGTCGAGTGGCGTCAGATCGGGACTTCGAGGCGGCCATGCGACTGGACCATTGCGTCCAATCCATCTCTCAGGGAATTGTCTCTCCAAATAATTTCGCACACTTAGAGCAAAATGTGCTGGTGCACCATCTTGCTGGAAATAAAGATTATCCAAATTTGGCTCCGGCACCTCTTGTAGCAAAATCGGTAACACGTTTCTCAGGAAATCTTCATATTTCGGTCCATTTAAGTTCCCGTCAATAAAATATGGGCCAATTACACAATTGTTCAGAATGCCTGCCCAAACGTTTACAGAGAAACGAGTCTGGTAAGTCTCGGCGAGTTACATGAGGATTTGCATCACGATCAGCCCACCAGTGTTCATTGTGGACGTTAAACATGCCGACTCTTGTAAAAGTTGCCTCGTCGGTCCATAAGATATTTAGGTGTAAGTTTTGCTGCAGCCAACGACCAAAAATAACTCTTCTAGGGTAATCTGCTAATACGATATCCTGAACTCTTTGAAATTTAAACGGATGTTTTGCTTCAGCTTTCATTAGCCGCCAAATAAACAATTGGCTCGTGCCGAATCTCGCAGCAGCGTCCCTTGTGCTAGCCTCTGGGTTGCGGTTAAAATACTCGAGCACTCGTCTCCGAAAAGCTTGTGAATACCGCGGCCGTCGGCCTCGAGCTTGAGCATGCACCGGAACTGCAAACTGACCATATTCTCGTAAATTCTGGATGGTACTATTTATTAACACACGTGTAGGTGTTGGACAATCAGGGTAACGTTCGTTAAATAATACCTTAGCTCGCACAGTACTTCGCGATGTTAAATAAAAATCAAGCATAATTATCCATCTTTTGAATATTAGTATAAGGATAAGGTCGAGGCATTTTATTTAATAGTGAAATCAAAATATTACGGTAAATCTTATTTTCTTTGACAAGTGTCAATTACTAATCAAAACACGTTTCTTCATAAATACCATGTTAGGTGATTGACAACCAAAGAGGAAAGTGATTTTTTAAACTTTTTTGTTAATTATTACGGTAGGTTAACCATGTTAAGTCAAACAAAATAGGATAAATTAAAAATTTAAAAAAATACTCTTACGATTATTTTAAAAGCATGATACTTAATTGAGAGGCTTAGTTTAGGGGAAATGTGTGTAAAACATTGATTTTGTATTACCATTTTGAAGTCACCCTGTATATAGATGGTAATAATGTCAAAATTTCTGGCTCCCCTCCCCAAATCAGTCTGTTAGTCAAAAGGAGTTCATAAAGTGTAGGCGCAGCGCAATTTATAAACATTATTTTCATTATAGCCGTTGTATAATGAAAATAATGTCTATAAATTGCGCCGCACCCGACATTAAAAAAAAACGCGCACAAAAGCGGTCGCCGGTCTGTCTAGGCGACTGTCTTTTAGACCGGTTATGTACAGTAAATATATCCGTCTTCTACAGTTACGATCTGCCCCATAAATATTTTAAGTATTTTACACTAACGTGCAAATATGTATTATTTGCTTTATCTGCTGAAAGCCTGTGACTGCTGCGAGCTCCGCGACACTGCAAGCGCGATACAGGCAGCAATTCTTAACGAATTGAGATTCGAATGTGTCTCGAATACGTATTCCATTTCCATCTTTGTGCAGCCAGACGGACATATTTTCAAATGCCGCAGTCACAATCGAATGCAACTCATGGTACGCACACTTGTGTAAGTTTCCCACTACTCATGCAAAGGAGATTGCCGTTTCATGTATCGAGGCCCGTACCCTACCGAAAATTGTTGTCCACTGATGAATCCATCAACTGCACATTACATAATCCTAAACATTTAGAAAATCGTACCTCGGAATACGTAGAAAATTGAAATAGAAGTCATGAATTTTAAGTTCGTTTTTAAGTAAAATAATAATAGTTTGGTTGATCCAAAGAGACCTAGGGCCATTTTGGCGAAGTAGGTCACTTTCGAAGAAGGTCACGTTCTGAGGTCGTCACTTTAGAGTTAGGCCACTTTCGATGTAAGCCACTTTCTGAGGACGTCACTTTCTGAGTACACCACTTTCTGACTAAGCCACTTTCAGCGATTATCGCTTTATTTTACGGTATAGCTGAACGAAAATAGGATACCAGCAACCAGACTAGCTAAACAAGTAGAAACACCTGTTTGCTCGATATACAAAATGTTTTTAAACTGGAAATTTTAAGAATTTATTGAAATCTTACACTTGGTCACAATTATAACCGTAGCAAAATGGATACGCCCAAAAGATTATAAACGGTGCTACCACAGTTTTCCTATATGTTCTATATTTTTGAGGTTTCCCTTATTACCCTCATTAAAAAATCATTCTTTATGTTGGGCATAACACCAAACGTACTACAGATATACTAGTCGCGTTGCAGGTATCCTACCTAAAGGTTGTCTGGAAGAGATCGCTTTTCAGCGATAAGACCGTCAGTTGTTTACCTCTTTTTTGTTTGTTGTATTTCTGTACCTATTTCTTTTGAGGTGTGCAATAAAGAGAATTTGTATTGTATCCTATTTTCGTGCACTTATACTGTAAAATTAAACGCTCATGCTCATCCCATTCTTTACCGTATACGTCAATGAATTACCCGTATACTAGCGTGTAACAAATATATGGACTTAGATCAATTTGACATATTTAAGACAAATATTAGGCGTTAATGAAACTGGTAGATTGTCGTTTGTTTCTCAAGATGGCGATGACGTCTCTGGAATATTTTTTTGTATTTTGTGTGCAAAATGTTGTTTAATGTGTAATGTTGATAGCTAATTGTGCAGTAAACTAACGAAACAGTATACAGCTAATGAAGAATTAATCCTGAAACGAGTTCAGTCACTCCTTTAGTCACCAAGTGGCAATCCCGGGATCTTGCCCCCCTGAGAAGCTATATTTTAAGTCTTATAGCTATAAACTTAACATATAGCGAGGTCGATTACCGAACAACGTCGCCCTAGTGGCAATATACTTTTATATTTATACAATATACTAAAATATACAGGGTGTCCGGTAATTAATGGACAACCTTTTAACCACGTATAGGGCACCTTATACTGGTCCAGAAAATCGACTTTGAGTTTTAGTAAAAATCCCCTGGTTTTCGAGATATTCGCACTTTTGTTATTTTTCAATTTTTGCATTCTTATTTCACTGTAATGATCGTACATGCCACAAATGAAAAGATTTTTATGATCTGTTTTTTGTTTAATATTCTCAAATAGTGCTACTAACTGATTGACATTAAAGTGACTTCGTAGTGGCAGTGTTTTTTTTGTAATGTGGCCTTAATTTAAAAATATACATTTTAGACTAACTTTTTCTACAAGTTTAACCGCCTGTGGTGAAAAAAAAATGTATGGAAATAAAAGTGGCCAGCTTCCTGAAAAATAGTTTACTTAATGGTGATTCAGAAATGGTATTACACATGATATTTATTATTTCATGAAAAAAGATTTTGCCGTTAACAATCAATAAGAGCGACAATTCGATTCCAGTAATAACACTGTCATTACCGGATTTCTTCAGAGATTACATTTATCTGCAATGTCGCAATTACTCTCACAGCTTATTTTTAGAATAATGCAATCATGATATTGTACTCTTCGTTAAAAAAAAGGATCCTGCTACCGTTTCTAGTGTCCTAATGATCGGTAGTGATAAACAAAGGGCATAACACCATCGTTCTTAAGATACGCTTTAACATAACATAATTGACATCAAAAACATGTATCAAAAAGGGCAGCTAGTTACTGCAGAGCAATGATTAACTAACTATCTACCTAATTTACTAAAACTACCTTAGTGAACCATAAGGTTTTAGTGTAAAATAGGGACCCGTAGGTTAATTTGAAGAAAATTACAAGGATCTGATTACTAAATAAATCAACAGAGTCTCATAAAATCGTTTATTATAATAAATGCTCAAATTGCTTGCCCTCTACACGAATACAGGCTCTGCATAATTTAATAAAATTACTTTTTAGCATTCGTACGTATCTTTTTTCGATAATTGCTCGTGCAGCAGCTTGAATATTACGACGCTGAATTTATTGGTTTAGAGTAAAACATTTCTTTAATGCAGCCTCAGTAAAAAAAAACAGCGGATTCAAGTCCGGATAGCGTGGAGGCCATTCTATTGGACATGCACGGCCGATCCATCTATTAGGAAATGTTTCGTTCTGGTACTGGCGGACTCTAACGGCAAAATGAGGGTCCTTATTTTACACTAAAACCTTATGGTTCACTCATGTAGTTTTAGTAAATTAGGTAGATAGTTAGTTACCCATTGCTCTGCAGTAACTAGCTGCCCTTTTTAATACATGTTTTTGATGTCAATTATGTTATGTTAAAGCGTATCTTAAGAACAATGGGGTTATGCCCTTTGTTTATCACTACCGATCATTAGGACACTAGAAACGGTAGCAGGATCCTATTTTTTAACGAAGAGTACAATACCATGATTGCATTATTCTAAAAATAAGCTGTGAGGGCAATTGCGACATTGCAGATAAATGTAATCTCTGAACAAATCCGGTAATGACAGTGTTATTACTGGAATCGAATTGTCGCTCTTATTGATTGTTAATGGCAAAATCTGTTTTCATGAAATAATAAATATTATGTGTCATACCATTTATGAATCACCATTAAGTAAACTATTTTTCAGGAAGTTGGCCACTTTTATTTCCAAACATTTTTTTTTTCACCACGGGCGGTTAAACTTGTAGAAAAAGTTAGTCTAATAGTGTAAATTTTTAAATTAAGGCCAAATTACAAAAAAAACACTGCCACTACGAAGTCACTTTAATGTCAATCAGTTAGTAGCACTATTTGAGAATATTAAACAAAAAACAGATCATAAAAATCTTTTCATTTGTGGCATGTACGATCATTACAGTGAAATAAGAATGCAAAAATTGAAAAATAACAAAAGTGCGAATATCTCGAAAACCAGGGGATTTTTACTAAAACTCAAAGTCGATTTTCTGGACCAGAAGCCATTATTTATAATTTTTAAGAAAAAAAACCGACTTCATTTGGTTCCCGGTAAAAGTGAAATTTTGAATTTGTTTGAGTTAGCCAGTTTACTTCACTGAAATTGATTGAAAATTGAGGAGCTTTCTTAATGTCCCAGGGTTTCCATCATTACATGTGAAGTATAATCAAACGGAACTCCATTGTAGACCTTTAAAACAAACAAAATAACAATGTGTTAAATTGGATGACAGGCTGTAAATTATCGAGCAGTTTCATTATGCCATCCCTGATTATCAACATCAGGTCCACTCCAGCAAAATTATGGCCACAGTAAGAAAATGCCTAAGCTAATTATGAACACCCTCTAATCACAATGAACGTGCCGTTCAAATTTGAGGAGTTCTCTGAATTCTTCTAGAACTCCATCATCAGAATATAAATCAAATCAAAAAGATGAATGTCACAACTAGGATAATAAGTAGAGCTAGGTTTATTGACCAGTTGGGGCGCTGGGTCGGGTAACCTCCACGAAGGTCTGGGGCATTCAGATCGTTGTCGATCCGCGAGGATCGGCAGGGATGGGAATGTTCCATGGCTGGTGCGCCCTGGGGGCAATGGTAAACGAGCCCTTTTGGGGCTTGTTTACTATTGCTGCCAATAACCCGACACCCGGGATAGTCCCGGGGGGGAGGGGGGAAGGCCTCTGGGCCAGGCGCTGCTCCCAGCATGCCTCAGCTCATCTGAGGTGGCAGGGGAAGCAGCACGCGGCGGGCGTGCTTCGGCACGCGGCGGGCGTGCTTCGGCACGCGGCGGACGTGCTCCAATGACTCTCAGGGCTATACCGGACAGGGTCTCCCATACCGGGCAGGCCTGAGGGGAGGAGCACACGGCGGGCTGCTCCGCGTGTCCCTCTGAACCTAGCAGAGGGCACAGTGTGAGCAGCCAGGTCCTTCGGGACGGGGGGTTTTGCGGGGGTGCTTTGCACCGGAGCCGCAACGGCGTGGAGTAAACCACCTTAAAAAATCCCTAATCCCAAGGTGTGGCTGGCGTGCCGACGGGATGAGTGGCTGGGGGGAGCCCAGTCACTAGCGCCGCAGAGGGGGGGCATACCCCCGCTTAAAATAAAAATAGCTTCAAAACATGAGTGGCCAATGCAATGTAAAACGTCCCCAGGAGGTTTCAATCCTCCGTGTCACCACAGAACGGGCGGGTGCCCGTACTGTGGTGACACGCCGCCCACCGTACTCTGGGGGGGCAAACCACTCGCGGACGATTCGACACGACGACCTTAGCAAACGAAATATGGACTCGGAACCTGCTTTGCGATTAAGAGGAGGAGCGGATGGGGGTGAGGTTGAGGAGACCCCTCCCAAACGCGTCGAAGAGGAAAGAGTCAGCGAGGAGGTGGCGGGCAATCTGACATCGCCCGGACTTGCCCTGCCCTCTCCTAAACCGGTGCCCACGAAGTACCGCCCTATGCGAGACGCGCTTGGGCGGTACATACGGTACGGTGTGCCAGACACCGAAACGGAAGTGATGGAGGCGCCCGTGCCCGCAGGGTACAAGCAGTATGTGCGTCCCCCCACCCCGAACCGAACGAGGATATTTAGCGGGAGGAACGCCGGCCCTCGCGGACCTGTCCAATCACCTGGGAGGGAAGAGTTCTTCTCCCCCTCAAGACTGGACAGGCGCGACCTGGCTGGTGAGGAGGAAGCCGATTCTGGAGACTCGGGAACCGAAAACCAAGAGGTGCCGGGCAGCTTCACCGAGTCTGATAAGCCGAATACCGGAGCTTCACATCTTCAGCCGTACGTCAGAATCGAACGGCTATCAGAATCTGACCTGTCAGCGATGAGCATGGAAACAGTGTGCTCGCTAGGAGAAAAGCCCGACGGTAAATTCTGGGCTAGCAAGAGAACGGAAAAGCGACCTGCAGACGAGCTGGACTCGTCCGGCTCGGAGGTCGACTCTGGGGCACCCAGTGACAATGGCATCCCCAAACATTCGCGGAGCAAATCCCTGAAGGGGACCCCCAAGCGGGGCAGAGGGCGAGGGGCACACCAGGCCGAGCTCTTGGCTGAAAGAGAGCATGCCAGCCAACTTGAGACGGAAAAGGCACTGGAAGTCGTCGGCGAGAATACCAAAGCGGGGCCAGCAGCGATGAAAAAGGCTGTTCGCCTACTAAACCCGAAGCTGCCCTCCATCAGCCAACCTGACCAGCTAACGTTGGCTGCGATAGAGCAACGAGTGACGAGTGCCCTCGGTGCTATAATTCATGTGAATAACACCTCGGGTCACCTTAACGGCACTCATCAACGAGACCTGAATTCCGCAGTTGCAACGATTGGGGCAGCTTTCGCGGAGGTCAGATCCCGCATCTCGACCGACGAGGTTTCCCGCCTCGAGGCGGCGAATGCGCACCTGACTAGCCAAATTACAGAGCTGCGCAGGCAGATCCAGGAGATGCGCACAGAAATAAGTAAGCCTCCCGTGACACCGGCCAGCGACATTAAAAGTATTGTAGAAGACGCACTCAGCCAAAACCGAGTGCTTTTCACAAATATACTTGACGCCCGATTGGGGGGCATTGAATGCCGCCTCCTTCCCGAGCCACGGATGCGACCACCTCTGGCCTTTGAACAGCGCTCAGCGCAGGCTTCGCTTGGTGAACCCATAGAATCAACGGGATCAGTCACGGACTCCACAGCTGCCCAAGTCCGTCCTGCAGTGGAGACTGCTCCCACCGCCCCGCCTGAGGGAAAACGAGGCGCCAAGCCGAAGCCAAAGCGCAAAAAACCCAGTTTGGCAGCCAAAGAAGCGGCCGCGGCCACCACGAGCAATATACCGCAGACACAGAAGTTTCCCGCGGTGCCGTGCCCTCCCCAAGAAACGTGGAAAGATGCAGCAGGCCGGAAAAAGAAAAATAAAAAGGGGCCCGGTGAAGCAGCAATTACCGTCCCGGCTGAAGTGCGTAGAGATAGGCCTCAACAGACCCGCAACGCGAGGAAATCGCAAGAATTGAAGGTCCGCAAACTACGTCCGCCCCGCTCAGCGGCCGTTGTGCTCTCCTTGCAACCGCAGGCCGAAGAAAAGGGCAGGACTTATAAAAGTATACTTGCCGAGGCCAAGACCAAGGTCAACCTAACTGAGTTGGACATACAGTCGGTCCGACTTAAAATTGCGGCAACTGGTGCACGTCTGCTCGAAGTACCAGGAACCAGCAGTGGACCAAAGGCGGACAAACTGGCTGACAAACTCAGCCAGATATTCAACCCAGAGGAAGTCAGAGTATCTAGACCCACAAAATGCGCAGAACTGCGGGTGTCCGGTCTGGACGACTCTGTCACTATGGAAGACATCACTGAAGCAATCGCCAAAGCCGGGGGATGTGCAACCCGGGAAATAAAAGTAGGCGAAATTAAGGCGGACCCATGGAGTCTAGGTTCCGCCTGGGTTCGCTGCCCTATCGCTGCGGCGAAAAAGGTTGCCAGTGCAGGAAGGCTGCTGGTGGGCTGGGTGTCAGCGCAAGTCAAGCTGCTTGAAACCCGTCCCCAGAGGTGTTACCGATGCATGGAGGCGGGACACGTCAGTGCGAAATGCCTTTCTGACACTGACAGATCGGAATTATGCTACCGTTGTGGCCAACCCGGACACAAGGCGAAGGAATACTCTGCCACACCTCACTGCACTCTCTGTGCAGCGTTAGGCAAAGATGCGGGCCATAGGATAGGAAGCAAGACCTGCACCTCTCCACCCAAGAGGCTTAAGAAAAAGGTTGGTGAGGCCCCCCGGGCCACCTCACAGCCTATCCTCCCACCCACTGACATCGGGGAGGAGGCAAGGGAGGAGTCAAATATGGAGACCAATTAGGATGGCCATCCAAGTGCTACAGGCGAATCTTAACCACTGTGCCAGGGCTCAGGACCTCCTAGTCCAGAGCATGGCACAGTGGTTGATAGACATCGCAGTGTTAGCGGAGCCATACTCCGTGCCTGCTCGACCGGGATGGATCGGCGACCTCGATAACACTGTGGCCCTAGTATCGCGGAACCCTGCTGGCCTCCCAGCTCCACAAGGCGTTGTAAGGGGGCACGGTTATGTCGCGGCGACCTACGGAGGCATTGCAATAGTGGGAGGGTACTTCTCACCCAACAAATGCCTGGCCAATTTCGAGCGGTTCCTGGTGGAAGTGGGCGCCACAATCCGGCGGCTGCAACCCACACCCGTCTTAGTGGCGGGAGATCTCAACGCTAAATCCAGGGCGTGGGGTTCTGCTGCGACAAACGTCCAAGGGCAGTGCCTGGAGGAATGGACGGTGGCCTACGGTCTTGTCGTGGAACCGCGGGACAGAAAACACGTGCGTCCGACAGCAGGGTGGGTCAATTGTCGATGTGACGTTTGCTGAGGCTGCTCTGGCGCGCCGCGTCCTAAACTGGGCAGTGCAGGTGAACGTAGAGACCCTGTCAGACCATCTCTACATTCGTTTTGACATCTCCACCTCCCCACCAACAGCAGCGGATCCGACGGGACCCACGATAAGAGACGGGCCGCGGTGGGCATTAAAACGGCTCAACCGGGAAATCCTTGAGGAGGCGGCCCTGGCTACCGACACCAGAAGGCTCCCTGGACGTCGAGACGGAAGCCCATTGGTTCACGGAGGCCATGACCGACACTTGCGACGCAGCAATGCCGCGAGCTAGGCCCGATCTGCCACGGCGCAAGGTGTATTGGTGGTCAGCAGAACTTGCACAACAGCGCGAATCGTGTGTCGCAGCGCGCCGCCAGTACACCAGAAGCCGCAGACGACGACGGCGCAATACTAACGAGGAGGCGCAACTCTACCAAGCGTACCGGGACCTAGTCGTGGCCCTACAGGCCGCAATCGGGAGGGCCAAAGACCTGGCTGAGAAGGAGATGCTGGAGAGCCTAGACAGGGATCCTTGGGGGAGGCTGTACAAGATGGTGAGGTGCAAGCTTCGACCTTGGGCTCCCCCAACGACGCAAACTCTCCAGCCCCATCTGCTACAGCGAGTACATACTCTTTTCCCAGAAAGAGCAGAGCACATCCCACCTCCGATGGCCCCGCCTGAGTGTCTGACTGACACCGACGGTGCCGAGGGGACTAGCACCCCGGAAGTCACTGAAGTCGAAATGAGAGCGGCAGTGCTGCGATTAAAACAAAAAAACACTGCACCAGGCCTTGACGGAATCCCTGGCCGGGCATGGGTGACTGCGCTGGGTCCTCTCGAGAGCCGACTCAGAGCACTCTTCAGTGCTTGTCTGGAGCAGGGCCAGTTTCCGCGCGCGTGGAAAACCGGAAAGCTGGTCCTCATTCAAAAAGCAGGGCGTCCGGTTGACTCGCCATCTGCATACCGCCCCATAGTGCTGCTCGACGAGGTGAGCAAGCTCTTCGAACGGGTTGTCTCGCTTCGCCTCGTGGGCCACTTGGAAAACACAGGTCCAAACCTCAGCGACAGGCAGTTTGGCTTTTGTCGATGTCGCTCAACCGTCGACGCGATCGGTCGAGTCAAAAACATAGCGGAAGAGGCGGTATCCAATGGCGGGGTCGTTCTTGCAGTGTCCCTGGACATATCCAATGCATTCAACACCCTGCCATGGAGCTGCATTAAGGAGGCCCTAAGGCACCACGCTGTGCCCTTGTATCTGCGCAGGACTGTTGGAGCGTACCTTTCGGCAAGGACGGTCAAGTATCCGGCGCAACACGAGTGGAGTGAAAAACCCATGTCATGCGGTGTCCCACAGGGGTCAGTCCTAGGGCCACTGCTGTGGAACATTGGGTATGACTGGGTGCTTCGTGACAACAACATCCTGGGGGTGGAACTGACGTGCTACGCTGATGACACACTTGTCACAGCAACAGCGAGCACGTTCAGAGAGGCTTCACTAAAAGCTACGGCGGGAGTTGCCCAAGTAGTAGCCAACATACGAAAGCTGGGCTTAGAGGTTGCGCTAAATAAAACAGAAGCCATTTGTTTCCACGGACCCAGAAGAGCGCCCCCAGCCGGTGCTCAACTGACGGTGGGCGGAGTCTCCATCGGTATCGGGTCGACAATGAAGTATCTAGGACTTGTCCTCGACAGCCGGTGGAACTTCAAAGAGCACTTTAAGCGCCTGGCTCCTAAACTCCTAGGAGCAGCCGGAGCGCTGAGCCGGCTTCTACCAAACGTGGGAGGACCAAATGTGGGCTGCCGCCGCCTCTATACCATGGTGGTGCGGTCGATGGCCCTATACGGAGCACCCATATGGGTAGATGCCCTTAACGACCATAACCAGGCCCTACTGCGGAGACCGCAAAGGGTCATGGCGATAAGGGTCATCAGAGGCTACCGCACCATATCATACGAGGCGGCCTGCGCTCTGGCCGGGACCCCACCATGGTACCTGGACGCGAAGGCGCTTGCTGGTGTGTACAGGCGAATCACGCAGTCCCGAGCAGTAGGCCAGGAGCCAACGCCTGAGGAGGTTAACCACTGGAGGGGTGAAGCGCGCAACACACTCCTTTGCGACTGGGGCGAAAGGATGAGAAGCCCAAAGGCTGGCCATCACACCGTAACCGCGATCCAGCCGCGGCTAAAAGAATGGATAGGGAGGGAGCACGGGGTGGTAACTTTCCACCTCGCGCAGATGCTAACGAGCCACGGCTGCTTTGGCAAATACCTATGCCAAATAGCAGGACGAGAGCCAACGCCAGCGTGTCATCAATGCGACAGTGTGGAAGACACGGCGCAGCACACGCTGGCGGAGTGCCCAGAATGGACGGAGCCTCGCAACCTTTTGGTCGCGGCAATAGGTCCAGATTTGTCGCTGCCGGGCGTCATAAACGCTATGGTAAAACAAAAAAGGTGCTGGAAAGCGGTTGTCACTTTCTGTGAGAGAGTGATGACCGAAAAGGAAACGGCTGAACGTGCGCGGGAGGAAAGTGCTGGAGCTCACCCGCTGCGACGTAAAAAGGCCGGGCGGAGGCGAACCGCCCAGGATCGCCGCTTACCGCCCTAACGAGGGCCTCGGGGTGGTAGCCACGGGGACGGCTGCTACCCCAACGAGACCGAGACCCTCGAGGAGGCTGGCGTGACACACCTACACGCCACCGAGACGGTCGGGGTGTATACCTCCCCCAGAGCCGGGGCCTAACGGCCAGCCGCTGGCGAGGTTGCGGAAGTGTTCTTTAGCGATCCCGTGGCCTCGCCGTTACAGCGACGAGGCGGCAACAGAGGGGTTTTAGTGGGTAAGCTCGGGGTCCCATCAGCCCACTACGAGGAGTCCCACATAACCTCCCGGGTCCGTCCCTGCACCCGGGAGGTATGCGTAAAGCATTTCCCCTCTTAAAAAAAAAAAAAGGTTTATTGACCAGTTCCACTTTGCCATCCCTGGTCTTCATCATCAGGTCCACTTCATCAAAATGTTGGCTCCCCCAAAACAATGTTGTTATATACCGACCTTTTATTTACCTGTCTTGTCTATGAAAGCGAGGAAAGACTGAAGTATAAAAGTCAATGTCACATTTGTCATTCAAATAAATAACGTAAACAATACACATTTATTTAATTGTAAAACTATGAATACATAAAACTGGCGACGATGGCGGAGGAACTTGAACGCCTTACACGACTGCGAGCATCGGTACGTGGTCAACTTACTAAATTAGACCAACAATTACAACACCTACATATTACATCAGACTTCGAGGTTAATCAACGGCTTACAAGCCTTGACAACTATGAAAAAAAATTTGACAACATACAAAATGAAATTGAATCTCAAACAGAGAATTTAGAAACAGAAATAGAACAGCGTCATTCAACGGAAGAAAATATTTTACAATTGAAACTTAAGCTACACGCCTTACGCCCTATTCCCGTTGCGGACTGTTTGAAATAAGGTTGTGGACGACAGGCCACCTTTGTCTATGACAATGTATTTCAAATATTAATTTTGAATTTAGAAAAAGAAAAGCTATATATATAAGTAGCTTGTCACCGTTTTCTATTCTGTCAATTTTCAGTATTGGTAAACACGTCTATATTTACGTTATCGCTTATTATTGTGTATTTAAAACAAATATCAATAAATAGATGAATTGACCGTTGTGCGTATTCATGTCACTGTGTATACTCTGCTAGTGTTACTTCAACAAAGGTTATGGGTGATAAAAAAACGTTGAAATCAGCTCGAACATGAAAAATGTCAACGGGTTCAGGAGATTCTTCTAGCTACGCGGATAACGGAGGTACTGGAATTATGAATAGTAATACGCTTTTCGATAAACTGGATGGCAGTTCGAACTATTCGATATGGAAATTCCAGATGGAACTATACCTAATAGATACAGACTTGTGGGAATACACGAGCGTGACTCCCTCGGCTACCGATACTGCAGGTACGCGAAAAGATAATAAAGCAAAAGCTAAGATATGCTTAATGATCAAACCGCATTGCCTGGTACACGTCAAAAACGTGAAGACAGCTAAAGAAGCATGGAATGCGTTGAAAGATGCGTTTGAAGACAAAGGATTGAATAATCGCTGTAGATTACTTTCTAAGCTAGTCGGCTATAAACTAGAGAAGTTTACGACAGTAAGGGATTATGTGACAGCGATAATGTCGACATCTCAGGAGCTGTCAGACCTTGGAAAGGAGGTAGACGATGAGCTGTTGGCTGCTTTGATGCTTCAAGGCCTCACGAGTGAGTTTCAACCGATGCGACTAGCTGTAGAAAACAGCAACATAGCGTTGACAACTAATTATGTCAAATCGAAGCTGTTTCAAATGGAAGAAGTGTATACGTCACCGAGTACGAGTGGAACATCTACAACTTCTGCATTGCTATCTAAGCATAAAGGCAAGAAACCGCCGATATCTAAGCAGAAGAAGATAAAATGTTTTATTTGTGATGGTCCACATAAGGCATCTGTATGTCCAGAGAAACCTAAGAAGCAGAAGGAGGCTTTTAGTGCTTTTGCATTTGCCATGACTGGAGACCGTGAAGAGGAATGGGTTCTAGATTCCGGAGCTTCCACGCACATGACAAATCGAAGACAGTGGTTTAGAGACTTTAAGGTTACAGATAGAGCTCCTGTAACATGTGCTAATGGTGACAAGGTACACGGCGAAGGACGAGGTACGGTGCTTTGTGAGTCAATTGGAATGACTGTAAGTAACGTAATGTATGTCCCTAAATTATCATCTAATTTGATGAGTGTGAGTACTATTGCAAGAAAGGGGTATGTAATAGTATTTGGTCACAATGGTTGTGAAATTTATAAGAGTGATGAATGCAATATAAGTGGTACGGTTCTTGTTAAGGGTATAGAAGATCGAGGTGTATACAAGCTAAACAAGTGTTGTTTACAGAATACGGCCTTCACTACGGTTTCGGAACGCGGTGATACATTGGATTTATGGCACCGTCGTATGGGACACCTAGGTATTCGAAATCTTCTACTTCTGAAAAACAAGATGGCGACTGGGGTAAGTTTTCCTAACAGCAATTCAAACCTGGAATGCGTATCCTGCCTGAAAGGAAAACAAACCAAGCAACCGATGAAGAGAAATCGTGTAACACGAGCAGCGGAAGTGCTAGGATTAGTACACTCCGATGTGTGTGGCCCTATTAACGTACAATCTTTTGGTAAGTGTCTGTATTTTCTCACGTTTATCGATGATTTTACGCGTAAAACTTTTGTTTATTTCTTAAAAAATAAAAGTGATGTTTTTAAGTATTTTCTCGAATTTAAAGCACTAGTTGAGACGCAAACCGGTCGTAAACTGAAGGCGCTAAGGACAGACAACGGGAAAGAGTACGTCAACCGGCAGATGGAAGATTTTCTCAAGCGGCATGGTATTAGGCACCAGCTCACGGTTGAATACACCCCAGAACAAAACGGCGTTGCAGAACGAGCGAATCGCACGATATGCGAGAAGAGCAGATCGATGCTACACGAATCGGGTCTCGACAGGCGTTTTTGGGCTGAAGCCGTTCACCACGCGGTGTATCTGAAGAATAGATCACCAACGATTGCCATCAAAGACAAAACGCCAGAAGAGGCGTGGACAGGTAAAAAATGTAACTTGGATAAGATAAAAGTGTTTGGTTGCAGAGCTTTTATGCATGTTCCTGATCAGAAACGGACGAAGTTTGATCCCAAAAGTGTAGAGCTTGTCTACACAGGTTTTGCGGATGATGCGAAGGCATATAGACTTCTAGATCCAAAGACTGGTAAAGCATACAAAGCAAAGGATGTGGTATTTTTTGAAAACCAGATGTACCAATCCCAGAGGCAAGAAACACCGATCAAAGAGACTTCGGTTATCCAAATTATACAAGATGAGGAAGATCGAACAACAGTAGATACAAGGAATGAGCAACCAGCATTCGAGTTTCTACCTGAAGTTCATACAAGTGAACCTCTACCTGCTGAAGAAGAAAAAAGGGCAGAATCTCCCACAATCGACTTCTTACCAACTGTTCAGGAAAGTCAACCTTTCCAACCAGAAACAGAACAAATTGAAGAAGTATCCGAAGAAATTACAAACGAATCGGAGGAGGAACCTATCGTAGGAGCTCAATTTCCTAGAGTGGAGATTGAAGAGGTTGGAAACGAACCGGCGGTGGAACCTATCATAGGAGTTCAATTTCCTAGAGTGGAGATTGAAGAGGTTGGTTACGAATCTGACGAATTCATGTCGCCTGATGAAGAATATATAGAAGAAACGGAGGTAACAAGAAGATACCCATTAAGAGACAGAAAGCCGAAGCAGTTTCCAGACTATATACTTTATCAGACCATCACACATGAAAAGGAACCAACTAACATCGAAGAAGCACTGTCAGGTCGAGATGCTGACAAATGGAGAGCTGCGATTCAGGAGGAGTTAGAAGCTCTCAAGAAAAACAACACATGGACTCTCGTGAAGCCTCCTAAGAACTGTAACGTCGTTGATTCTAAATGGTTATTTAAAATCAAAGAAGAGGCGGGAAATAGGCGTAGGTTCAAAGCCCGACTGGTAGCAAGAGGCTTCAGTCAAAGGTGGGGCATTGACTACAATGAGACCTTCTCACCTGTTGTACGTCACAGTTCACTGAGAATGCTGATGGCTTTGGCAAGCAAGATTGGACTGAACATAGACCAGATGGATGTCAAGACAGCTTTCTTGCACGGAAACTTAAACGAAACTGTTTATATGAAACAACCTGAAGGTGTTGAAGACAAAGAGAAAAAGGACTATGTATGCCAGCTCAATCGCTCGCTCTATGGGCTAAAGCAAGCACCTCGAGAGTGGAATAATAAGCTTGATGGTGAATTGAAGAAACTTCAATTTCAACAATCCAAAAATGAACCATGCATCTATACAAGATCAAAAGGAAATAAGATCATCATATTAGCAATTTATGTTGATGATTTGTTAATATTTTGGAATGACGAAGAGGAACTTCGTAAAGTCAAGAGTGACCTTAAGTCCAAATTTGAAATGAAGGATCTTGGAGAAGCTGATCTTATTTTGGGAATGCAGATAACTCAGACAAAGGATGTGATCAAAGTTGATCAGGAGAGGTACATCGAGAAACTTCTCAAGACCTTTGGAATGGAGGACTGCAAGACAGCAGCAACTCCGGCAACTGCTGGCTGTCATTTGAAGAAGTCAGAGCACAAGCCTGATGAAAGGATTCCGTATCAGAACCTCATCGGATCCTTAATGTATTTAGCAGTGTGTACGAGGCCAGACATAACACATGCAGTTAGTACTCTGAGCCAATTTAACACATGCTATTCAGAAGAACACTGGGTAGCTGCCAAGCGTGTGCTCCGCTACCTTAAAGGAACTAAATCTCGTGGAATAGTGTACTCCAAAGGATGCAGTGCTGATAGTTTTTTCAAAGGATATTCAGATGCAAGTCACGGAGGTGACGAAGACAGAAAATCTTGGACTGGCTATGTCTTTACAGCTCAAGGTGCAGCTGTATGCTGGCAAAGCATCAAACAGAGAACTATATCACTATCTACTGCAGAAGCAGAGTATGTAGCTATGTCAGAAGCCGCAAGAGAAGCAGTGTTTCTGAAGAGACTAGTTGCAGAGATCACTAATAAGGGAGAAGAACTTATTTCTATCTTTAGTGATAGCCAATCTGCAATAGCCATTGCCGAAAATCCAGTGCATCACCAGCGGACGAAGCATATAGACATTCGTTATCATTTTGTCAGAGAGGCAATTATGAATGGGCAGATAGTAGTAAGGTATGTTTCAACTGATCGTATGGTTGCTGATGCTTTAACTAAACCTTTGGCAAAAGGAAAGTTTGTATGGTGTACAAGCAAGATGATGGGCATGCAAGATGATTGAATTTTCTTGATGCCTGTGGATTCAAAGTTAAGGAGGAGTGTTTGAAATAAGGTTGTGGACGACAGGCCACCTTTGTCTATGACAATGTATTTCAAATATTAATTTTGAATTTAGAAAAAGAAAAGCTATATATATAAGTAGCTTGTCACCGTTTTCTATTCTGTCAATTTTCAGTATTGGTAAACACGTCTATATTTACGTTATCGCTTATTATTGTGTATTTAAAACAAATATCAATAAATAGATGAATTGACCGTTGTGCGTATTCATGTCACTGTGTATACTCTGCTAGTGTTACTTCAACACGGACGCACCCTCAACCTCTACTTATATGACGGCTCCACAACACGCTAGAAGCCTTGAAGGTACACGTGATAATACACCCGTGATTGCGCACCTACCAAAAATAAATTTTCAACCCTTTCACGAACGTGAAAATTTTGCAAATTTTGTACGAAGGTTGGAGACATACATGAAATTAAACAATTGCGAAAATTCAAGAACCAGAACGCTTATGCTTCTCAGCTCTATACCTCCAGACCTGCATCAGAAAGCTTACGACTTATGTGCCCCCGATGACCCATGTGAATTGGACTTCAAAATTGTTGTCAAAACTCTGAAGGAATATGTGGATCCAAAACCAAGCGTCTGGGCTTGCCAACACAAATTTGTTACTCGCATTCAAGAACCACATGAAACAATAATTATGTATACATCTGAATTAAAACGATTATGTCAAGACTGCGAGTTCTCATGCGGGCACTGCAAGAAATCAATCAGCGACCAATTTATGACTCTTCAATTTATAAGAGGCTTACGTGACAACGACATTCGTACGAAACTATTACAAGAATCAAAAGTTACCAATTTTGCAGAAGTCGTTAAGACTGCAACCACATTTGAACTTGCAAAGTTGGACAACAGCTACATATCCCCGTCTCCGTGCTCAAATCAAAACCTTCATGCAATTCAAACAGCACAATACCGTTAAACATAAATTTGATAAAAAGCCTCTTTCAATTAAAGACCTACAAGGCAAATGTTTCCGTTGCGGGCGTGAAGATCATCAAGCAAATAAATGTCGAAGCATTAATGACACCTGCAACAAATGTAAAAGAAAAGGACACCTTGGACGAGTATGCCTACGATCAACCAACGTTAATCATCAAATAGAACCCGAACTAGCTGAAGAGTACGATACCAATAACACTTTCAATACAGTCGATGACAGTACACCCTGGGATATGAACTCGATACAATACCCTGGTTCAGATAAATTTATGATAAAAGTATCTCTCAACAACAAATGCACGGAAATGGAAGTTGACACAGGAGCGGCGCTATCAACCATGTCTTATGACGAATTCCAACGACTAAACACTGGATGCAAGATTTACAAAACTAATGTTATCATGAGAACATACACAAAAGAAACATTTGCACCTATGGGAGTCGCTTATGTCACGTGCAAATTCCAAAACCAAGTTTTTGATGGAAAACTCTATATTATCAAGAGAAATGTGGACGCTATTTTTGGAAGAAAATGGATACGGGCAATTAACTTAGATCTGGCCAATATAAATCAAGTCAATACCAAATCACATCCAGAACTAGACAAACTTATATCTGAGTTTTCCAGCGTATTCGACGGTACTCTGGGATGTATACCTAATTACAAGGGCCGTTTTGTTTTATCCGAGACCGCCTCACCAATATTTGTCAAACCAAGACGCATTCCATACGCTCTTAAGGCCAAGGTAGACGAAGAAATAGAGCGATTGTGTAAACAAGGGGTAATCACAAAGATTGATAATTCAGAATGGGGAACACCTGTCGTACCAATTGTCAAACCTAATGGGAGCATACGCTTATGTGCAGATTATAAGGTAACTCTTAATAAAGTGATAAGGGACGAACAATACCCTATTCCAATAATTGAAGATATTCTGGTAGAGATGAATGGTGGAGAGTTATTTTGCACATTAGATCTCAGCCAAGCTTACTTACATATGATGATGGACGAAGAAAGCGCGATGATGCAAGCGCTGAGTACACACAAAGGAACGTTTAAGGTCAACAGACTCATGTTCGGAGTTAAGGTGGCCCCAAACTTGTGGCAAAAATATATGGATCAACTTCTACAAGGGATCTCCGGTGTCAAATGTTTTTTCGATGACATCATTATTCAAGGGACTTCGGAGACTCAACTTCTGACTAGACTACGTCAGGTACTTCAAAAACTAAAAGAAAACAACCTGAAACTGAATAAAAATAAATGCCACTTCATGGAAGAAAGTATTGAATATTTGGGCCATATTATAGACAGGAATGGATTACACAAAAACAAAATTAAAGTGAAAGCTATTACAGACACGAAATCACCGAGTAATGTTAACGAATTGAGAACATTTCTTGGCATGGCGAATTATTATAATAAATTTATACCTAACCTAGCTTCAATATCGACTCCTTTGAACAACTTACTGAAGAAAAACATACACTTCACCTGGACACGTAAATGTGAGGAAAGCTTCAACAAGATTAAGGAAGAGATCCTTAGTGATAGAGTTCTAACCCACTTTAATCCAGAGAAACCGCTGGTTTTAGCCACGGATGCATCACCAACGGGACTAGGCGCAGTTCTGTCGCACCGCTTACCGGATGGTTCTGATAGGCCTATTGCCTTTGCATCCCGTTCATTGACAAGCAGCGAAAAAAAATATAGTCAGATAGATAAGGAAGCCACATCGTTGTTTTGGGGTCTAAAAAATTTTTTCCACTATTGTTACGGAAGGAAATTTATACTTGTGACAGATCACAAACCTCTTACAACTATTTTCCACCCTCACAAGACCTTACCAGCAATGAGTACCATGAGGCTGTTCCATTATGCACATTTCCTCTCCGGTTTCAATTACACAATCGAATACAGATCTTCAAACGACAACAGCAATGCAGACTATTTATCAAGATTCCCAGTAGATACGATAGCTCCGAATATCATTGACGTACATACCGCATTCCAATTAAATCAAATGAACACCATTGCTATTGACCGTATAAGAATTGCTGAAGAAACATTAAAGGATGAAGAATATTACAACATCCTTCAAGCGTTGAAATCAGGCGCAACAGTACGACGATTTGGTTATAACGACAATGAACTAACCATTCAGGATGGATGTCTTTTAAAAGGAACACGAGTCATGATACCAGAAACGCTGAGAAAGCAAGTTTTAAATGAGCTTCACTCAGGACACCTCGGAATGGTGAAAATGAAACTATTGTCTCGAGGCTACGTTTATTGGAAAAATCTGGACAATGACATAGAGGAAGTAGTAAGGAGTTGTCGTGAATGTCGATTACATCAGAACGAACCTCCACATGTTACACCGCACCACTGGGAGCCAGCGACAGGCCCTTGGCAACGACTTCATGTCGACTTCGCGGGACCAATAAAAGGACATTCATTATTCATAATCATAGATTCTTTCACCAAATGGGTCGAAATCTTCCCAACGACTACAACTACCAGTACATGGTGCATAAGAAAACTAAAGGAACTTTTTGTAACATTTGGTTTACCCCTGGTGCTTGTCTCTGACAATGGGCGGCAATTCGTTTCCAGAGAGTTTGAAGAGTTCCTGACAAAGAACAGGGTTGTGCACAAGACATCAGCGCCGTACCATCCGGCCACTAACGGGCAGGCGGAGCGATACGTGCAGACAGTGAAGAAGGCACTTCATCAAATCACCCAAATCAGCATGCATGTGCCTTTCAAATTTGAAGAGTTCCCTCAGTTCCTCATGGATCCCATCATCAGAAATTGATTTAAAAAAAACGGGACAAACCTAAAACCATCTATATACAGACAAAAAAACATTTTTTTAAATCGGATGATAGTCCTAGGAATTACCAAGCAGTTCCACTTTGCCATCCCTGGTCTTCATTATCAGATCCACTCCACCAAATTGATGATTTTCGTAAAGAAATGCTCGAGTTTCTTAAGAAATCACCCAAATCAGCATGCATGTGCCTTTCAAATTTGAGGAGTTCCCTCAGTTCCTCATGGATCCCATCATCAAAAATAGATTTTGAAAAAAACGGGACCAACCTGGAACCATCTACTTTCAGAAAACAAAAAAAAAATTCAAATCGGTTCAGTAATGACGGAGTTATGAGTAAACATCCATAAAAAAAAAAAAAAAAAAAAATAAAAAAACAGACGAATTGAGAACCTCCTCCTTTAGAAATATTGAAGTCGGTTGAAAAGAAGAAAACTAGCAGGTAAATTGACTTAAAACAATCTGCACACTTTGTACTATTTAAAGACGTCTGCTATTGTAATTTGTTATAAATATTACGCATTCTCGCCCTTTATTGGCAATATATGTCATTTCGACTCGAACGAGTACTGTCGCAAATGTATCTGTCTATGACATTAAATAAAATATTTTTCTCCAATATGCTCGGAAATGTTCACATTAATGTAGCAAAATTGGTACGAAAACAACCTCCTTATGTACCGACTCAAATAAAAAAAAAACGAATTCATTATTTTACCGTTTTAGCGGCCAGGAAGTTGTACTAAAATCCATTACTGTATTGTTTTTTACTTTTTAAATAAATATTTGGACTATCAATATTGCAAACAGCCAAATATACTTTAGCCGCGACCAAACGGTCTGCACAGACGGGACAATCTGATTGACATCAATTAAAAAAATGTTTAGACCAATAGCATCTTAATTTAGAATCCGGAAAAATACATATTAGCTTACGTATATTTTATGTTCAATTTCATCTAAAATATTATCTAAATTATTAATCTTACATTTCCCAGATAAGATTTTCATTATAAGAATTCGAATTGGGTTTAAAAATATAACAAATTTAATAGACCAGTTATCGGCAATGGACGCTATTGATAGTGACACCTATGTTATCAAATATCGGCAATCTCGTTTTACTGTTCTCGTGTGTTCTCGTGGCACTGTTTTCCCAAAGGACTACAATATGGGGTTCTTCAAAAAAGGAGTGTTAAAGTTTTTAAAGGGTCGGCAACGCGCATGTAACACCCCTGGAGTTGCAGGCGTCCATAGGCTACGGTGACCGCTTACCATCAGGCGGGCCGTATGCTTGTTTGTCACCGTCGTAGTATTAAAAAAAAAAAAACTTGTATTTCATTATGAATATTATTATTGCAGTAAGATACGTAGGTTCTTATTATCTTCTACAAAATAAATACATAGTCATCAAAGATCACAGGTTGATTTGGGGTGTATTAGGGTAATTTCAAATGTCAAAAAATGCAGAGTAATTTCAAAATTACTCTTAAGATGTTGGAGTTACTTTCTAAATTATGCCAATACTGTAAAAAGTTTACTTGAGTTTAAAAATGTAAATAATATCAATTAATATAAAAAACTAAGAGTAGTATTTATTTATTATATGAATAAGAGGGCAAAGTTGTTGTTTAACTGTCATGCATATATTGAAACCTGAGCAAGCCAAAGATTCATAAACACGAATATTTAGCTTGCTCAGGTCTGAATATAAGCATGAGAGTTGAACAAACTTTGCCGCCGAGTGTAATACAACATTTTTCACCTCATCTTTTTTTTTATGGGAAAGGTAACAAACGAGCAGACGAGCCGCCTGATGGGAAACGGTCATCGCCGCCCATGGACATAAGCAACATCGGAAGAGCCACTCATGCGTTGTTGACCTTTGAGCCTTTTAAAGCCCTGAACACTCGTTTCTTGAAGAACCCCATATCATATCGCAAAGGGAACACCTCAGGAGGTAGGTCGTTCCACATTTTACATGTTCTGGGTAAAAACGAGCGAGAAGCCCGTTTATTCTTGGTGTGCCATGTATCTAGGAAATGTGGGTGAACCTTATTCCTTTGGCGGGAGGTGCGATGGTAAAAACGAGACGAAGGCACCATGTCAAAGAGTTCTTCAGAGCATTCCCCATTGTACAGACGATAGAACAGGCACAGAGAGCCAACATCTCTCCGAAGGCTGAGCTGCTCTAAATTGTTAGTAAGATCGGGGTCGTCCACAACACGAACCGCCCGATTAAAATATTAATTAAATTATTAATCATCGTGCAGAAAACCAAAATTAGATACGATTACAAACCTCATCCAAATGTAAGCCACCCAAGATTTATTACTCAAAACTATATTTTAAAAGTCAACGTACCTAATAAAAGTACCTAACTTTTCATAGTAAGTATCGCAGTAAGACAGAGACAGACGGTGGAATTATTACTTATACTGTCATTGTGTAATCCCAGCAGGTAAAAAATGACAGGTGTCTTCTCGGCTGCGAGATATTATCACAGAACCTCTGGTGCTAGGGCTACAGAAATCAATAGATCCATGGCAGATACTGTCCAACTATTTATAACATAGACACCAGTTCTCGTATTTAAGAGCATCGAATACCAAACTAAATTTAGAAGCGCAAGAGAAGAGCTACTATTGTCAATTTAGCGTGCAAAGCTCAGAGGAAGCAGCTCGCCACTTAAACTTATTTAGTTTGCACGCTTGTACTGAACTGAGCAACAGTTTAAGACCATTTGCGTAGTTTCTCGAATGGCCACGAGAGATACGGACCACTTTGTCTGGGTAGTTTAAACTAATTCACCATTATTTTTTATAAAGGTATGGCAAAAAAATATACATCTGTGTTTATTACCAAAATAGTCGACGTTTGTAGTGCAAATGACTACCTACATACCTATATTCCACTAACGCAGGACTAAAATATTTTTTGTATGGTCAATGTTGTCATGGAATCCTGCACGATTTGACGTGGGTATTTTTCTTGTAAGCACAAAATACAAGTATGGTAAACTTGTAAAGTTTTTTTTTATATGAATTCGTTTATTCAAGTTAATATATCTAAAAAAAGTAACACACTAAGTAGGTAGGTATGTAACATTGGGTGAAAATAGTAAAACATCGAATTGGTTTTTTTTATTTATTATATATTTATATATTTCAATTCCTCGACTTTATCTACAGAGACACCGCATTATGGAGGTCACCTCACATATTATTATGCACAGTTTTACTTGTAAATTTCTACAATTGTATCGAGAACAAGTCGTAACTGAAATAAGCCGTCACGCTTCCATACTAAATTAGTACGGGACTGCATAAGTATGTGCAGTGACCGCAAGTTATCTTGTATGCTCTGTCTGTTGAGGTGGTCTGTGATCGCAGGTGGGCATTTCTATTTAAAGTTGTACCCTCGGGTTTTTGGATGTCCCATTGCATTTTCTGCGATTTTCTCTGATAATTATTGTTTTAACAGCTCGAATTTTTTGTGAAATATATTGTATTGACCAATCATTTATCTAGTTTTATACATAATAAATCACAGTTTTCTTTATTTAAATGTAGTTTAAGAAATTATAAAATCGCCCCGTAGCTGCCCGTAGTACTTTCCCATTAGAAGGCTTCAGTTTTTAATGGACATTTACACATGTTTTTTCTATAAAGGTAACACCAAGTGATGCATCTCTTTTATAGTTCATCTATTTTAAAATGTGTGTTTAATGAAAAAAGGTTTAAAAAACATCATTAATAGAGTCTAATTTCATTTAAAATGTTATCCTGTCAAAATCGCGAATTGGACATAGTCCGGTTGGTTACGCTGTTTTTGCAGTCTAGCAATATAGTTTCTAGCAATATTTTAAGTTATTTTTGATCCTGGCAATCCTGCAACCATTGATAAAGCTTGATTAAACGTCCACATTTATTTTAAACAGTCAAATCGGGCCCTTCGAGGCGTGCTTGTATGTGACTACGAAGTTTACCACATGTTTTGTCCGGTTGGTTCTACTGTTTTTGCAGCTGAAACCTTGTGACTTAACTACTGCTTATATTAAATAAAATGGTGTCTAATGTAGGTCTTTGTAGCGTAAATAAGTTAAACATTGAGATTAGTTTTGTATCATTTTTAATCATTTTACGTTTGGTCCGCGATGTATTGTATATATAGTTTTTGCCGTGACTTTGATTATTCTTTTTTTTGTAGGTTTTTGAAGAATTTCAAACCGTAGACATATTAAAACAAATGTATTTCAAATCTAACAAAATCCGGTTTATCAATAATTATCATCATCATAACATGAACGTGTATTTTAAAGTCTACATCCGAAAACACATCTCTTTACAATATATATTGCTAGTTTAACACGTCTGACACACCATGTTTTTAATGTGTAACATTGAGTTACTTACTTTTTAAAATATCTGCTGATGTTGGCAGGAGTACTTATTAGTAGTACTTTTTAGTCACTGAATATCGGTTTAAATTTTTGATTATTACGATTTCGTCTTTACTTTGTCCTGTGAGTTACAAGGGCGTCTATTTGGAACATGTACCTTTGATTTCAGAAGTATTGTTGATGATTCAAAGTTAAGAAGCTAAAATATTGAAGTTTTTTGACAATCATTACTTATTTTGATAATCCCAACGATTGTTGTTCATCACATAACAAAATTGCCAATAATTATTTAATAACCTAAAAATATGGTACGGTTTATTGTCTCGTCGTAACCAAACCACCTCTTATGCATATTCCTATAAAATATTTGGCCTAAATCGAGATATGAAGATTATTTTTAGTTTATTTAATAACACTTATTTGCATTAAACTTAAAATGAATAACTTTCAGTATGCATTTTACTCACAACATCAAAAACCACATGTAACCAAACGGACCACAAAAACCCCCCTCATCCTATTAAATATTAATTTCAACTAATTTATTCTAAAAACATAACGATTCTCTTTAGTGAATATATTCCCTTATAGAAATACGTGAAAAAGTAGCAAAAAAATCCAAATCAAATTTGAATTTTTTCAAGTAAACTATGGTAAAACTTTATATAGAAATGCCCGGTAATAAGTATGGATGGAGGAGAATGAAGTAAGTATGGAGAAAAAAAGCATTGACAGTTTATTGTACAGTCGAGGACTTAATTTTGTGGCCCACTCATGGGTTACAGTCCTGTCGAACTGTACACTGTATTGAAATTCACAGAAAAAGTTAAAGACCGCGAGCGTACCTAGACTCTACGCATGTATTGTAGGTACGTACGTGACGGGTCATCTTCTAACGGTAAGTAATTAAGTCAGTAACAAACACTTTATTGCACAAAACAAGATATGCGTTTACAAAAAGGAATAAATAGAAAAGTACAAAGGCGAACTTATCCCTTGCCCAGTATAAGTAGGTCATTTAAAACATATCACGTACTATCCTATCATTAAATTAAATTAGTTCAAATTCTACTAAACCAAATAATGGCTTGTAAATCTTCCAAACTATAACAAACGTGGGGAAGCTTACCTGCAGCCGCGTGATAAACTGAATCCGTTGATTTAGTGACGGTTATAAGGTTACTTCCGCGACTTCCTATTATGTTTCGCTTTTCTTCTGATTTAGAACCGTAAGTTGAGTGTAATAAGCCCATAATTCCAGTAAACAGCTGAAATGCATCAGCGCTTCATATATCAAACTTATACGAATGAAATAGCGTATTTTTTTATGAATCCTTGCTCGTATTTAGCTTGATCAACTAACGAGCAAGAAAATAATATTTTTCCGTTTATATAATTCTTAAGAACGGTTTACGACTTCAATGCTCGTTAGATTGAACTCTTTTGTTCGAGCGATGAGTTTTTAATAAAAGTTTTTCAAAGCAAAGGATCCTACACACATCACGCAAGGCTTTTGCGCTATTTATTAAACAAATCTTAATGATCTTCTCACGATCGAATAAACGTGTAAATATTGTAAAAGTAAATGTTATTTATCAATAACTTCTACTACTATATATGTAGAACCATGTGTTCCGACATTTCGATACCTGGGAGCCCTTTCGAACAACGCGTGATTTGTGCATAAGCCCCAAGATGTTCTCACTTAAGTACTTGTTTACTTCCCTGGGGGTTAGGATACTAAGGGAAGCGTGAGTGATTCTTAACTAAGTCTTGCTGCTATTAGGGTTCCGTAGTCAACTACAAACCCGTCTGTGGCTTAGCTCCGTGCCGTTAATAGATACTAGATTGCTGTAATTTGGTTTTAATGTACTTATCAATCATTCCGACAAAGTGGTAATATAAACAGTGGAAAATATATATTCTATGGTACCTCCCATGCACATGTGAGGGTGAATATTTTTATTTCGTTTCAATCCTAATTGTGAGGCTATCGTTGGACAGGTATGGGAAAAACAAAAGGGGTTTTCTATAAACAGTTTGTGATAAAATGAATAGTTCCGGAAATAATCGCTCCGAAAGTTTAAAAAAACGGCTAAATGCGAGTCGAACTCGCGCACCGAGGATTCCGTATAAACTTTAAATATGTTGCAACTAGACCTAGAAGTAGAAATTTGACGACAGCCACATGTGTCGACAGATTGGGTCAGTCGTTTGTACGGCATGGAGTTAGTATGCTAGTTTGTTTTTTCTTGATATTTTTTTATGACGTAAACCATTTTTTTTACTTTATTTATAACCGTAATTATTACCGTATAACGTTATAACCGTATGAAAAAAAAAAGTAGATTGAATTTCAACTTTTATTCCAAAATGTTTTTCTTTATTTAAAAAAAAGCTAATGAAGTAAGGGTCAATGTTATATTTTCCTGTAATGTTTATAATAATATTAACGTTGTGTAAAAAAAACATATTTTTTTCTTGATAAAGTTCGGAGATAAAGGGGGGAACGGTATTTTTTTTTTACATACTCATTTATAAATCAGAAATTGTTTTAGAATTTGCAAATCTAGCCCTTTAAAATGATACCCCACATGACCCAGTGACTAAACTTTTAATTTTTGCCCCGTCTTTTATCGGGCAATTTTCATTGATAATAAATTAAAATATGTGATAACTCTTCTCTCAATGTGTCTGCGTCAGCTTTGTTTATAACTATTCCAAATTTCAAATTGGTTAGCTTAAGTAGTTCTCTAGATATTTAACGACGTGACAGACAGACAGACTGAGTCGCACCATAAGGGTTCCTTTTTTACCATTTTGGTCTGGAACCCTAAAAAGGGACTTATTATACGATTATTAGGAATGCACTTTAAATCCTAAGTCCAAATTCTCATGCTAATGAAACCGAATAAAATCTAAAATTCCACGTGATGCGACGTTGCGGCTGGAGCTGGAAACATGCGATGGCTCCTATAATTAATTTTCCTTGAGAAATGAGGACTAAGGCGAGTTAATGTAGCCAAAGACGTGCCGTAACTTGGCAATAACATAAGTTATGTATACGTAGGTACCTACTATCGGCACTATCGCGGTCATCCAAGGCTGGTCATTTTCTCAACAAAATTGTTTCCATCTTATCTATTTAAGTTCAAAAGGCCCTATAGCGGACACACTTCGACCCATGGGGATCTTTTATGTAATTGGCCCCTACCGCTTGTTCGACCATCTCCATGTGAGGGATGATGGGATGGAGCACAGGGGTAGTGTTCTGATTTCCTTTGGCTACATGTATTCTGCAGCAAATTCCTTAATTCTTGCAAGACATTCACACATTAAGTGCTTCATAGACTCATCTTCAGTAAAGTAGGTACTGTAGGTGTTTTATTTTTAAAAAGATAAGACCTAAGAAAAATAGAAAGCTACTTTTATGGAAAGAGTTAGATTTATTTCTTAAAACTGCAGAGTATGTCTGCTTAAATTGAAAATCTCTTCAATCAGGGATTTAAGTAGAGCTTTGCGACTTTGCATAGGAAGGAATAAGCTTAGAACTACTTTATTTGATAAAGATAATATGTATTATGTACATAATTATCGAAAACAGTGGACGTGTTATGGCTGATAAGATATTGCTCATAATAAAACGAAAACTGCATTATGTGAGTAAAAATATAATAAATAACTGCTAAAACTGTATACCTCAATACCTAAATTCAAATTCAAATTCAAAATTATTCTTTATTTGCTTAAAATATGGTACAATAAGATGGTTTGAGTAAAATATTCCTGGACTTAACATATAAACTATCGTTCCTGTAAATGGTCGATTCACGAGAGCTGGCACGAATGAATTGAACGAGTGAATAGACATATAGACATAATTATGTGTGCATTGCATAATTATTAAATAAAGGTTGATGCAAAAAGTGAGTATAATAATTGGGTTTTTAGAGAATCTAGCATTACCCGCCAAAATATTAAACCTTTGGACGTCAAAAAAACGAAAGTATATTGCCGTGCGTAGGCACTCCAACATCATGACTAAAATGTATAATTATAACTATGTTTCATGCACAATGACGATGCCGTGAAACGTGAAACTACAGTAAAATTTCGTAAGAATTTCGAATCTATTTTCCGTTATTTTATAGATTGCGGTGTCAGTGTAAAAAAAACATTATCCATCCATCTATCCTTTCAGCCGAAAAACGTCCACTGCTGGACATAGGCCTCTCCCAAAGACTTCCAAATAAATAGGTATAAATAAATTAAAAACTCTGTTGACGACGGACTCCTTGGTCTGCTGTATTTTTAGATTTTTTACAATTCGAGCAAGCCATCGCCTTTCGATTCTTGACATTAAAAATAAGTCAGAAAGGTATATATATACGTTTTATTTACGAAGGATTTCAATAATAATTAGTAAAAGGATGACCATATTTTATTGTGCAGATAATAATAATATAATAGATTTTTTCTTGAATAATAAAAACGTATTAGTTAAGTACATGTTTACAAAATATTAGGAGGCGCCTGTATACGTATAATAACGGCACTCGTACTGTCACTGACAGTGACAATTGACATTACTTTCGGTCAATTCATTCGTGCCAGCTCTCGTGAATCGACTTATACTAATGTTATAATATAATACTTATATACTTATCCGTGAACTTCTTTCGTGAATGTTGTAAGTCTGGATATTATGGAAAATGTATTATTACAACGCCATCTAGTTAACAACTCCTACATGACATGGGTATTTTCGGAGATCACCACGATGCCGCTCACGTTTCACTCCATAGTTAGTTGCTTCCAACACAGATGGCGACGTATATTATCAGTTATAGTTTTTTTTAGTATTTGGAAAGCTGTTCAAGTAACAGACTATATTAACATTTCTTATATTGTTTTGCGTATAATATTAATACAGTCTTTAACTAGGTACATAATCATATCTAATATGGAAAAAAGATACGTTCATCTTTGTACTAGTTATTTATTTTATTAACCCTGTTTTGTTTTACACTTTTTTTGTACTATAGAGTGTTTTACTATTAATACCTATTACTAAATATTCATAAAGCCTTTTTAGGGCTGTCTCCTTATTCACAAGCATCAATAGAAAGGTTAATGGCATCTTATAATCTATAGTATTAATAATGGCCATACACACAAAAATATACAGACTAGATTTCTCGTAGTACCTACACAAAGACAGTTGGAAAATATTATTCTCTTGTTTTGCAGTAGAGTAAAATATGTAAATAACTATTGTCTTTAGTATAGTTTAAATAGATACCTAATTAAATCAGTTCTCGGTGCAAGTTAAAGCGATTTCAATCAATCACAATGCTATTTCTCCTTGTTAATACCAATTAATACTAAACGCCCTAAGCTAACAATTTTGTAACTTTTATGTCATACTAGCTGGTGCCCGCGACTTTGTCTGCTTCACACAATACCTTTATAAATTGTAGCCTATGTGTTATTCTGATTTATTGGCTATAATTATTGTAAAGTTTCATTAAAATCCATTCAGTAGTTTTTACGTGAAAGAGTAACAAACATCCATACTTACAAACTTTCGCTTTTATAATATTAGTAGGATAGGATAGGATGTCACAATGTCCATCTGTAGATGCCTTATATTATAGCCCAAACATAAAATACTTACCCTTAATATAAGATTTTAAGTATCTAAGTACTTACATGTAAGTACTTAGGTATCTAAATGTTTTAATTTATTACAATATTCAATCAAAATGTTCAGCCCCTTTGTAAATAGACTTTCCAGGTTATTTAATTGATAGTAGGTACGAATGATATTAGTATGATTAGATAAATATATCGACATTTTGGAAAGCTAAATCATCGCTAAGCGATGTTCTTATGGATTATCATACAATATAATAACACTGTTATATATATTTTTTATTTCTACAGTTGGCATTAGCTATCTTCCACATTCTGCCGCCATTCGAAATTTCGCTTTTCTTGCTATTTTTGCCGTTGTAGAAAAAATAGTGTATGCAACAGCTCATAATTCGTTTTTAAAGTTCTCAGGTCGATTATTACAAAACTCGGCTAACGCTAAGGCCTCATTTTGAATTAACTTTTTTTATCCCGCTAATATAATATTAAGTACTTAGAAATGTTGTAGATTATTGGTATTATTACTTATACAAAAAACACAATGTCCCTTCTTAATTGCCCGTGACCTAATAAAAGCAGGTAGGTGCCGACCGATAGGCGAGGCGCGGCCTGTCAGATTCCCATTTACCCTGACAGGCTACGATGTCAAATCCGAGTCTACTCTGCATTAAGAGCACTCTCGTCCTAATTAGTAATTAATTGAATCAGCATGCTCCGAAGAGCCCTTTACTAAACTACATAAAAGACCCTATCTATTAAATACTTAGCTAAGTTAAGCGGTAATTGTCATTTGGTAATGAAGTGTGCGTTTTCTTACTACATATTAAAACATGAGTAGTAAAATAAAAAACACAATAAAAAAAATAAAGAAAAGTTCCAATTAAATTTTAAAGCGCCCGTGATTCAGGTTTGTGCTCTTTGGCTCCAAAGACGCGTGTAAACTTGTAACAGCCGGGTGAGCCGGGGTTGATTTTTTTTTCATATTAATTTGGTTAATGCGTGAAGCCCACTTTCGAATCGGTGTGTTGTGATCGTGAGTCAGTCTCAGTCGGTACCGACTCGCAGGCGGCTGCGGACGCCATGCTGCGCGCAGTGACGGACGGCTGGAAACGCTACTGGTGGGGAACAGGTACGGAACAACCAATCACGACTTCCTCAATAAGCTTCCCAATTATATTACGTTCCGATGCGAAATTGCGTAGGGTTGCCACCGCACCCTCACAGATTCACATTTTTTTTCAACAACTTAGTTAAAGTAACAGGAACTAATAAATACCGGTGCGAAGTACGAACCGCAAGACTATTTACGTCCACGCTCGTTCTGCTTCGTGTCCGCTCGGCATTTTCCGGAGCACGTGGTTGTACAAGACTTTGACAGGTGTGTTATCTCGCGAAACTGATAAGAATACCCTTCCGGCGTTTGCAATCTACCGCCCGAGTCTTATAGTAAATAAATACGATATGCCGTATCAGTGATTCGTTGTCGTGGTTAGTTGTTATCTTTGCAAATGGCCCTTTTGTATAGTGAGAAGGTTGTCTAATCGTATCAAATTATCGTTATGGTATCATTTATTGATTGTTCTGTGTAAGCTCTTGCGATTGCCGTGATTCATCTGAAATTACATAAATATTTTTTAGTACCCAAAAAGTCTAACAAAACAAATATTGACATGTTTTCAACTGATATTTTTGTCTTAAATAGTGCGTACTGAATTTAAAAAAAAGAATTCATTGACATTGTTATGGTTGCATCTGTGTTTGCATTATAACTATTATTGTCATAACTTATTAGTTACGAGTACGTACCGCGGTCGCGGTTTTATTTATGCCAAAATAATAGAATAATACTCCTAACTGTATTAATATTTAGGTACTTTAAAAAAAGTGGTATTACTAAAAAAAATTGAACCGCGAAATATTTTTGATTCGGATGGTTGTATTTTGTACAAGTGTTTTGAAAGCGATATTCTTTTATTCTTATGTACAATTTTCAAATCTACATAAATAATTACTTATGTACCTATAAAAAGAATCTAATGCAACGTACCCACGAATTATGTAGGCCGATGAAAACATGTAAATATAATGTAAGGACAAACACGACTTACTAGTCTTCAATTTAAACATACAATTTGAATAGTTCGACAAACTATAATTTCCTATTCATCATGTTCTAGTTCCCACCAGCGGTAATGCACGGAGTTTCCATGTTAACTACTTATTTATCTAAATTACCTACTCTTTCAAACAACTTCAATGTAAGTTAATAAATAATTAAACTATTAATAATATTACTACGTACAACGGATAAGGTAAATGCGATATATTTATTACGTATTTTTATTAATAAGGAAAACCCGCGCGAATATTTAAAATTACAATAAATAAACTTTTATGTACAGCATACTGTACACTCGGCGTTTAGTTCTTTATTATACTGCTCAAAAGTAAATAAAAGCCATAAAAGTGTTTTCAACGCTAGGTAGGTAAGTACATTAAAAGTGAAATCATGATGTTTGGTGCCTCAGTGGCCTGCTCTAAACGTCGGTTTTTTTTTTTTTTAATAATTTTGATAAGGCCTTAAGGTCTTACCCGTTTAAAATTTAAAAAAAATATCTAGAAATGGTAAGGCCTACATTTTTTTGTAAAGTGTTATAAGGGTACAATTTTAGTTCTTTTCAGTATTCATATTAAAAATCCGAGGAAAAAAGGAAATTCCCAATTTCTCTTACATTTTGTATACCTGCCTACTTACCCTATAGTTTTCACAAAACATCATGTAAGTATTGTTTTTTAATAGGTAACAATAAAACAAAACTTTTGTTGTTATTAATGTTATTATATTATGCTTATGAAAAATAAATTAGTCGTCAATTGTTTAATCAACACACACTTCAATAAACATGAAATTAGTTTTCCTGCAATAATAGTAGTTCTTAGTGACCCTTATATTCTTTGGAGTATTTTTTTAACTGGGTGTTTATAATGAGTGTCACTTTGTACAATGTACTGCACATTGCAATGCAATGTACTACACTAAATATTAATTTCATATAGATATTTAAAAAAAAATGTTTTAGTTGCTGCTGACAATTTATTTTAATGTTAATATGCCATCAAATGTATAAAAATCATTCGTCTATAGCGTTCATTTCTGATATTCTCTTTGACGTTTGGTAATAGGAGTGGCTGTCTGTAACTGTCAGAACTTTAACATTTTACCTTGAATGCCAGACATGTCGTTTGTGAATAACGTACGATGTGCCGTATTTATTATTAATCTCTTAGTTAGCAAGTAAAAAACCTTTTTCTACTTCAGCACTGTTATCTGTCAATTAGATCACTGACAGCGATATTTAAAAAGTGTACATCATAACGTTGTTACAAATAGTATTCCATAAGAACACTGCTCCCATGGATTGTCATACAATGTATTAGCACTGCTGTTTTTTTTTTAAAGTGAGCATACGACATTTTCCACATTCTGCCACCTTTTTTAGCTATTTTAGCTGTCGTAGAAACACTAGCGTATGCAATAGATCGAAATTATTAGTTAAGTAAAAACCGAAAAAATTATAAGTACAAACGTACAACTGGCATCAAACAATCATTCGTAGCACTACAGTACGCTTATCGCTAATCCACGTGCTCCAACTAGCTAGCATAAAATGTATGATTTACAGGCTGGTGGTGCCGAACGGTTTATATTCCATTCTGAACAAGTTTTCTTAAAAATTTACTATGGCTGTAGGTGGTAACTGGTTCACTTGAAGGAAGTATTGTTTTAACGGCGTAAAAATTAGAATACATAATTTAAAAAATCTTTTGTTTTGGCGTAATCAATCTATTTGTTTCTATGTCAATGGTTATAAATTAATTTTGTCCCGTAATGTTTCTTTAAGAAAAATGTTTACCTAATTATGGAACTTTCACAGAATTCAAGTAGCTTTTGTCCCTTTTGTTTACTTGAGGTCGGCGCAGGATATATTTATTTCCATGCTTCATAAACGCCCATCATCATATCATTCACATTTCACATCCTTTCTTTTCTCTTTCTAAGCATGACTCACACTAGGGTGGGACGGGACGGGGCGGAACGGGACGATCTGTCAATTGTTATAGAAAGAATGCTCCGAGTGATAGCTCGGAGCCTTTGGATGTCACGTGACATTTTCTATAGAAACTGAGAGATCGTCCCGTCCCGCCCCGTCCCATCCCATTCTAGTGTGAGTCATCCCATAAACTCGAAAATATGCGTTTTCTCAGTGATTATCTAAACCCAAATAGATCTTCCGGCCCATATTCCGGGCACATATCAAACTTAGAAATCGTTAAAACCGTATCCGAAATTCCCTAAATAAATAAATAAATATTAATGTATAAAAACATTCATAATTGTATATAAGTATAAATACATATTATATAGTTTATACTACACTACACACATATGTACAAGAATACAGATGTCTGCACATATATATATAAGAGTTACTCGTTTAAAGATATCAGATATCTGGAATGTTTAACAATTGCCCATCGATACTCAATACACAGACGCCATGAGTTAACGAGCGGTGTATATGCAGATAACACGCGACATGGAGCCTTGGCCTGACGAGGCATCCAATGAAGCCCTTGATGAACTCACAGCCAATTCATTTCACTCTTAGAGCATGTTGAACAGAGAATGCCTTTTGTGGTAATTCCCCACTGCCAGAAACATTGCACAACTTGAGCAACATTTTTATGATGACCTGAATTATAAATTAAAAGTAATATCATATACTACGGAAAAAGTGACCAAGGTTCACTGGCCACAGTGGCCGGGGCTGGGCTTGAGCTAGCGATCTCCTGCTTTCGCGATACAAATAATTTAATTCATGTTTTAGAATTATACAGTGATCGACTGAAGTTTACCTAAAATAATTCGGCGTAATTTGATATCGACAAAAAAGATGTCTCTCTCGAAAAAAACGGCAGACTTTTTGATTTGGAAAGATGAGGCGAAGGCGCCTCCTGTTATTAAATAAATTTTATGCTCTAAGATGTCACTCGACGGCGAATGAAAGATAGCTTTTGTCTATGTACGACATTTAATTGGGAACTCGTGAGTTCGTAGCGTGTCGCTCAATTGTTTTGTTGTTAGGGCAAATGTTTGGTATTGTGATTGGCTAATTGAAAAATACAGATTTTAGATTTTTTTTATTTTTCTTTCAAAAGTAAGGGGGCTTAACTTATGTTTGTGCCAAGTTAAATAGTTAATTTGTTCTTCGACAATCAGATTTTTTTATAAAAGATTAGACAAAGTAATAAAAATATGTACCTACTTAATTTTGTGTCTATGTTAGTAGTAGGATAGTAGGTTCTTGACGTAGGTAGGTAATTGGGATAATTCTTTATTTCAATAACAACAAAAACACATAAACTAAAATAAAATAAATGTTAAAGCAAAATATTCCCCCCTCGGCATGGTACCGTAGACGCTGGAAGCGTTTCCTCGCTGTATTGCAATACTAATGCGTTGGGCGAGGAAGCTGCCAGCTCTACGGTCGCCGGTAGTACCCACAAGCCTCTTTGAAATAGCTTTAAAGAGGGCGTGGGCGCTCGAACCCCATGGGCCAGGGGTCTCGACGCCGAACGGAACAAAGTTGTATTCGCCGCCGACACCGCCCCTATATTTGCATTTTTTAAATTTTTCTGGCGCCTGCAGCCGCGCCGGCCTTGGCTGTAGTTCCGTGAAGATGTGACAGGGCTACGGTGTCAACACAGGTGGCGTCCCACACCAGCACCCGTCCCATCCTCGACGGGACCAACGACATTCCATTAGGTCTCTTGCCATCATCCCTGTGAATGCCCGGAGGATCAAGAAGAGCTGGCACGTTGATGCTGACAAAAGACCTGCGGATGATGTTGTTAAGCGCAGGCCGCAGCGTGCCTGGAGAGACGGTTAGCGCTCCTCTGAAAACAGAGCCCGTGGTGTCCGAGGACATCAACGGTAACACCGCAGAAGCACCTGTGCGGCGCACAAACCCGGACGCCAAGCCGCAGACAGGCCGCAACGCGCAGAGTGTGGGGCTCCAGGAATATTCCCGTGTGTTATGGATGGGAAGGCGTGCAGCGTGCAGCCAATAACCGGCTACTTTGATCCCGGCTGCTAAGAGCCTGGCGCGTTGAGAGCCTGTACTGTGGCTTAAAAGAGATAGAATAGTAGGTAATAAGTGTACCTAATGTCCTTGTTTACGGAGTAAAATCAATTACTATATTATGTGGCACGCGAGACGATACAGATCGATCTGCTTCAACGTCTCAATATCAATTCTCTTTGTTTTATGTCCTCGCTGTAATTACATAAAAGCTGTAATTACGTAAGGACATAAAACAAAGAGAATTGATATTGAGACGTCGAAGCGGATCGATCTGTATCGTGTCGCGTCGGTCACTTAATTCTGCAGCTGACTGAACTAGTGCTCGACGCTATACTTATATTCGACATGGGCACTTTATGTCAATTTTGACATAAAGTTTATTCCTTTGTCATTTCACAAAGGAATAAATTGGAATAAAAAAAATCTTCGTTGTTCAAATTTGACCTAAGTATATGACTTCGACATAAAGTGCCCATGTCGAATGTGCAGCGTCGAGCACTGGTACTTTTACCTCACTCGCCTATAGACATATTGAAATTAATCGATGGTAAACAACAACTATAACTACGTGCGTGATGTGCTGATATGACGACGGACGCGAACGATACCTATCTAATCAATAAGCAATCAATCAAGTGATGAATATAATAAAAAATCCATCTAATCGTACGAGCCACAGGGGCACATTGACTCTCTTGGTTGATGTTGAATGTTCAGGCTGGATGCTTGAATATGAGGTACTTACAGATGTAGTGCATAATGACTTTCCTTAGTATTTTCTCGGAAACACTCGTATTTGTCATGCTACTTCAATAGACCTCGGTATTTTTAGTACTGACACTAACTGAAATAGCATAACACATTCGGGCGTTTCCGTAAAAATACGAAGGAAAATAATTATGCACTACATCTGTAAGTCACGTGAATATTACTACGATCTACAGAAGAAATTTCAACAATAATGTGCTTACCATGAGTTGTAGTCAACTGTAGGAGTTAGCAACTACACGTTTATAAAGTATGTAGGTCTTGCTCCTGCGACTACTCTGGTAGAAGCGAGACGGATATACTTTAGAAAAGCTCAGTCTCTAACGCCTCTGGCTACAGTGGCTACTTACTACTCATGGTAAGCACATAGTGGTAGGAGCGACAAAGACATACTTTCGAGCGCCGCAGACGCTATCGAATACAGTTCTGTGCAACTCATGGTAAGCACACAGCCCGAAAGAAGAGCTAGATCGAGGGCTTTGTTGTAGTTTGTTGTTGAAAAAAAAACAAGAATAGGTAAACCCTTCTGCCCGTCTGGGTGTTCGGGCCAAACCAGCGTCAATCCATAGGCTGATACAGAATATCTCTAAAATAAATAATTTTTAAGAAAAAAAAACCGACTTCATTTGGTTCCCGGTAAAAGTGAAATTAAGAATTTGTTTGAGTTAGCCAGTTTACTTTTCAAATATCCAATACACCGCACGTGTACGATTGAAAATTGAGGAGCTTTCTTAATGTCCTAGGGCTTCCATCATTACATTTGAAGTATAATCAAACGGAACTCCCTTGTAGACCTTTAAACAAACAAAATAACAATGTGTTAAATTGGATGACAGACTGTAAATTAACGAGCATATTCATTATGCCATCCCTGGTTATCAACATCAGGTCCACTCCAGCAAAATGATGGCCACAGTAAGAAAATGCCTAAGCTAATTATGAACACCCTCTAATCACAATTAACCTGCCGTTCAAATTTGAAGAGTTCTCTGAATTCTTCTAGAACTCCATCATCAGAATATAAATCAAATCAAAAAGATGAATGTCACAACTAGGATAATAAGTAGAGCTAGGTTTATTAACCAGTTCCACTTTGCGATCCCTGGTCTTCATCATCAGATCAAGTTCATCAAAATTTTGGCTCCGCCAAAACACTGTTTTAGTTACTTAAGGAAACCCTCAAATCAGAATGCATGTGCCGTTAAAATTTGAGGAGTTCTCTCAATCCCTCATGAAGCCCATCATCAAAATAGAACTATAATCAAATAGGACTATCTTGAAGGTATTTCTTTACAAAGAAAAGATGAATGTCTCAAATCGGATGATAGAGCTGGGAATTAACAAGCAGTTCCACTTTGCCATCCCTGGTCTTCATCATCAGGTCCACTCCACCAAATTGATGATGTTCGTAAAGAAATGCTCGAGTGTCTTAAGAAACTACCCAAATCATCATGCATGTGCCTTTCAAATTTGAGGAGTTCCCTCAGTTCCTCATGGATCCCATCATCAGAAATTGATTTTGAAAAAAACGGAACAAATCTGGAACCATCTATTTTCAGAAAAAAAAATATTTTTTAAAATCGGACTATAGTCCTGGGAATTACCAAGCAGTTCCACTTTGACATCCCTGGTCTTCATCATCAGGTCCACTCCACCAAATTGATAATGTTCGTAAAGAAATGCTCGAGTGTCTTAAGAAACTACCCAAATCATCATGCATGTGCCTTTCAAATTTGAGGAGTTCCCTCAGTTCCTCATGGATCCCATCATCAGAAATTGATTTTGAAAAAAACGGGACAATCCTGAAACCATCTATATACAGACAAAAAAATATTTTTTAAAATCGGATCATAGTCCTGAGAATTACGAAGCAGTTCCACTTTGCCATCCCTGGTCTTCATCATCAGGTCCACTCCACCAAATTGATGATTTTCGTAAAGAAATGCTCGAGTTTCTTAAGAAATCACCCAAATCAGCATGCATGTGCCTTTCAAATTTGAGGAGTTCCCTCAGTTCCTCATGGATCCCATCATCAGAAATGGATTTTGAAAAAAACGGGACCAACCAGGAACCGTCTACTTTTAGAAAACAAAAAAAAAATTCAAATCGGTTCAGTAATGACGGAGTTATGAGTGAACATCCATTAAAAAAAAAAAAAAAAATAAAAAAAAAAATTCAGTCGAATTGAGAACCTCCTCCTTTTGAAATATTGAAGTCGGTTGAAAAATAAAACAACACCGTTATTTATATTATGCTAAATTAAATAGCTACAAAATTTACGACCACTGGTAATTAATATAAAATAGGTGTATTTACCGCCTTTTTATTCATACATAGATTAACCCCGTTTTTAGTCAAAACAATTTTAGTCACAAATAACATAAAAATTTGGTACAAATTTGATTTGATCTATGCATCGTTTTGCAAAGTAAACTTTCGAACGATGTGGCTACAGTCACTTTGAACCCGTAAGCGTAAGCGTACCTATCAATTACTTAACTGAAATATGTGAACAATTAACGATATAAAAATAAACTAAAACTTAATATTAAATAAAACTAAATATAAACTAAAACCTACTATTAAATAAAACGAAATAAAACTAAAACTAAAATACATGTAAAAAATTGGGCCCCCGCGGCATGGTGCCGAGGATGCTGGCAGCATTTCCCCGCTGTATTGCAATGCTAATGCGTTGCGCGAGGAAGCTGCCAGCACGTCGGTCACCAGTAGTGTCGACAAGTCTTTTCGACAGTTCTTTGAAAAGTTGTCGGGCACTGGGACCCCACGGACCAAGAGTCTCGACTCCGAACGGGGTGAAAAAGTAACCAGGTCCGAGAGCCCTGTATTTCGTCACCTTAAGTTTTTCGGCCGCTATGGCTGCCGCACCCACCTTTTTGCTGGTTCCGGCGATGTGGGAAGGAGCTAGTGTGTCTACGCAAGTAGCATCCCACACCAGCACCCTTCCCAAACGCCAAGGAACCAGGGACATACCGTCCGGTCTCTTGCCGTCATCTCTAGCTATGCCAGTTGGCTCCAACAATATTAACGATATTAATATTCATTTTACTTCACTTTCAAAGTTCACCCCGAAAATATACGTGAAAGTTTTCACTTGAACCCGGGCCTTACCAAGACGTCTTAACGCGATTCAGTTTAGATTCATAACTGTGCTCAGAGGCCTTACCATGACGTCTTAACGCGATTCGGTTTAGGCTCACTTGTATGGAAGCGACGGTTAAGGTCGTCAACTGAATCGCGGTCAGACGTCATGGTAAACTGAGTCGCTTCCATACAACTGAGCCTAAGATGAACCTAAAGGCCCCTGTTGTATGGCAGTGACTCAGTTTAAAATAGGTCCTGAGCGTACTTGGCATTGGCAGTACACTGGGCGTACTTGGCAAAAAAACTGTACAAACATTTTTAAGATGATAAAGATGATAAATACTAACGCAACAAAATACTGACAAAAAGAGTAAAGGTTAGATATCGTAACAATGGCGGCAGATTAACATTATTCTTATGGAACCCGGAGCTAATTTGTCTTTCCTTTTCCAAATGACTGAAAAGTATGCAAGCCATTGTTAGCATAGAGTCGGCCGCCACTGTTAAGTATGTGATCAGTTGATCACACATTTCCTAGCATACGATACAGCACCAAACTATAGAAACTTATACACTAAACACTTAAACTAACTAAGTCATTTTTAATTAGAAAACTCCCGTGAGTATCAGACATATTAAAATTCTCATAGCGGGTTACTCACGTCAATAAAGTCGAAAATAGCTCGACATGTTATGAGAATTGCTATGAGAATTTTTATATAACTAAGTCATGCTAAATACATAAAACCGATTTATTAAAGATATTGGTGCCATTACAACTTAACTTAGTCGCATATTTTGATAGTGGAATTTTCAAATGTCGTAAGAGGCATGTTATTAGGTTAGACTTACGACATTTGCGAAATCCACTGCCAATTTCAAGGCCGCTCCAAACTGTTGTCATTTGACAGTTTTTGTACTACTTCCATTCTTTAGTTATTCTTCCGTGGGCATGACATTTTTTTTTTTTATCTTCTCATTTTTATCTGCAAGCGGCTAGTTAGCCATAATCAGATTTTCTGTCGTTGTTGAGTATTTTGAGAGGTATTACATTAAATACACTCTCTTGACATCAGAAGAGTTCGCCATATTTTAGTGCCTCTGGTCTAACTGCAGTATTTGCCATCTTTTCAGCCTAGTGGCGTTGTCATTATTAGAGCAAACCAGGTCCCTGGCAAGTTGATTTGTGTGCTTTTTCAGCCTTTCTTTGTACCTAACACAATATCTGTTAACTTCATCTTTGATTGTTGACATTTTTACGTATTCATGTATCTCTGTGTTTTTTGCAAACCATGGTGCACATGTGATAGCTCTTAAGACATTATTCTGAAACCTTTGCAAGATTTCAAGGTTACTTGCTGTTCCCCAGAGTTCAATCCCGTATGTCCATATGGGTTTTATAATGCATTTATACACTAGTATTTTATTGGTTAATGTAAGAGGTGATTGTCGCCCGATCAGCCAATACAGGCGCTTATAATGAATATCAGCTTCTTTTCTTTTCTTTTTTATGTGACTCGCCCACGTTAGTCTCCTATCCAAGTGAAGGCCAAGATATCTTACACAAGTTTCTTGGGGTAGTTGTTCTCCACGCAGGTGCACGGTTGGACAATCCCCTCTTCGAAGTGTAAATGTGGTTTGTACTGATTTCCCCACGTTAGGCTTTATTCTCCACTTTTCAAGCCATTCATCTATTTTGTACAGGTGCATTTGCAGTGTTTCAGCTGCGACGGTCGGGTTTACATGACTTGCCAGACAGGCCGTATCATCAGCGTATGTTGCCGTTACTACTTGTTCACTACACGGTAGATCAGCTGTATATATTGAGTATAGAACAGGACCGAGTACGGAGCCTTGCGGAACAGAGGCTCTGATGTCATATAACTGGGATACTTCATCTCCAACTTTAACTTGAAACTTTCTGTTTTGCAGGTAAGATCTTAATATCATGTAAAACGAGTTTGGTAATAACTTTTTCAACTTATACAATAGTCCATTGTGCCACACACTGTCAAATGCTTGCTGTATGTCTAGGAACACAGCGGCACAGTATTTTTTTTCTTCCAATGATTCTCGTATTTTGTTTACCACTCGATGAACCTGTTCCACGGTTGAGTGCTGTTCTCGAAATCCAAACTGGTGGTTAGGTATGATGGCTTCTTTCTCGAGGATTGGCTTGAGTCTCCGCAAGAAGAGCTTTTCAAATAACTTGGACATTATGGGCAGAAGACTAATTGGTCTATAGGAGCTTGGTTCTGTAAGCGTTTTACCAGGTTTGGGTATCATACAGATCTGAGAGACTGTCCATAGTCTAGGATAATATTGGGTTCGCATTACAGAATTAAATAGCATAGTCAGATAGACAATAGTTTTTCTTGGGATATGTTTCAGGACTTAAGCAGTTATTAAGTCAAAACCAGGCGCCTTTTTATTGGTCAGCATTGTTATTGCTTTTTGTAGTTCCCTCGGAGTTACTGACGGTATGGGCTGGGCATGACATTGATATGTCATAGTTGTCACTTACTTAGTAAAGTCAATTCTAATGCCCGTTTTACATTAGCGGTTGATGCAACATGTTAATTATTTTCAACCGACTTCAATATTTCAAAAGGAGGAGGTTCTCAATTCGTCTGAATTTTTTTTTTTTTTTAATGGATGTTCACTCATAACTCCGTCATTACTGAACCGATTTGAATTTTTTTTTTGTTTTCTGAAAGTAGACGGTTCCTGGTTGGTCCCGTTTTTTTCAAAATCCATTTCTGATGATGGGATCCATGAGGAACTGAGGGAACTCCTCAAATTTGAAAGGCACATGCATGCTGATTTGGGTGATTTCTTAAGAAACTCGAGCATTTCTTTACGAAAATCATCAATTTGGTGGAGTGGACCTGATGATGAAGACCAGGGATGGCAAAGTGGAACTGCTTCGTAATTCTCAGGACTATGACCCGATTTTAAAAAATATTTTTTTGTCTGTATATAGATGGTTTCAGGATTGTCCCGTTTTTTTCAAAATCAATTTCTGATGATGGGATCCATGAGGAACTGAGGGAACTCCTCAAATTTGACAGGCACATGCATGATGATTTGGGTAGTTTCTTAAGACACTCGAGCATTTCTTTACGAACATCATCAATTTGGTGGAGTGGACCTGATGATGAAGACCAGGGATGTCAAAGTGGAACTGCTTGGTAATTCCCAGGACTATCGTCCGATTTTAAAAAATATTTTCTTTTCTGAAAATAGATGGTTCCAGATTTGTTCCGTTTTTTTCAAAATCAATTTCTGATGATGGGATCCATGAGGAACTGAGGGAACTCCTCAAATTTGAAAGGCACATGCATGATGATTTGGGTAGTTTCTTAAGACACTCGAGCATTTCTTTACGAACATCATCAATTTGGTGGAGTGGACCTGATGATGAAGACCAGGGATGGCAAAGTGGAACTGCTTGTTAATTCCCAGCTCTATCATCCGATTTGAGACATTCATCTTTTCTTTGTAAATAAATACCTTCAAGATAGTCCTATTTGATTATAGTTCTATTTTGATGATGGGCTTCATGAGGGATTGAGAGAACTCCTCAAATTTTAACGGCACATGCATTCTGATTTGAGGGTTTCCTTAAGTAACTAAAACAGTGTTTTGGCGGAGCCAAAATTTTGATGAACTGGATCTGATGATGAAGACCAGGGATCGCAAAGTGGAACTGGTTAATAAACCTAGCTCTACTTATTATCCTAGTTGTGACATTCATCTTTTTGATTTGATTTATATTCTGATGATGGAGTTCTAGAATAATTCAGAGAACTCCTCAAATTTGAACGGCAGGTTAATTGTGATTAGAGGGTGTTCATAATTAGCTTAGGCATTTTCTTACTGTGGCCATCATTTTGCTGGAGTGGACCTGATGTTGATAATCAGGGATGGCATAATGAATATGCTCGTTAATTTACAGTCTGTCATCCAATTTAACACATTGTTATTTTGTTTGTTTAAAGGTCTACAAGGGAGTTCCGTTTGATTATACTTCAAATGTAATGATGGAAGCCCTAGGACATTAAGAAAGCTCCTCAATTTTCAATCGTACACGTGCGGTGTATTGGATATTTGTGAAGTAAACTGGCTAACTCAAACAAATTCTTAATTTCACTTTTACCGGGAACCAAATGAAGTCGGTTTTTTTTTCTTAAAAATTATGTATGAAAAAAAAAATTAAACTTAACGAATTTAATAAAGCTAACTATGCTATTCTGTTTCTTAAGTTATAGCAAGCCACATGACGAAGTTACAGCAAATGCTCAAGAACAGCAGCCTGTATAATACAATAAATCTGTTAAAGCGAACTAGATTTATCTCCGTGACATAAGTACTCATTCAAAGGAACATGCAGACCTACGTATTGGCATATCGTCTTAGCAGAATATATCACAGCCGCCATTCATCATAAAGCAAGCTTATCAGGCCAGTAATTGGAATCCCGCACTAATCAGAAGTGAGTGTCTCCATTGATGTGGCGCGCGCACAATAGGGTCATTGAGTGCATTCCTATGGGGTTAAATATTCCGACGATAAATAAAACCATAATGCATATACTCACTCGCTTGGCTCTTGGTTTGTGAGCATAAAGTCTAACCAAAACAACTAAGAAAACATTTCCTATATTATTTTTGTATGTTTTACTGCTGGTCCAACAAATACCAGTTTTAGTAGGCGTGTGTATCCCAATGACCTTTAATAAACGACTGAATTATTCAAGTAAATCCCTGCGTCATTGCAATGTATTGTTTAGTTTTATTAAGGTAGTTTCTTATTTAGTCCTCCAATGATGTTACACCGTTGTCTAGAGTTAGTTTTATTTACAAACAGGACTGAAAAACTGAAACAACTGTTACTACTCTTGGAAATAGCAATTACTTACCTAGAACAAATTTTTATTATCGAGACCAAAATGCAAGCATTGTTACTACTTAGAATTGCCGGGTTTTAGCTTCTAACAGACCAGTATATGTTAGACCTACCATCACGCATATTTTTAACGATATCGAGTTCACACTTAGTTCATTATACCTATTGGTCCAAATGAGATGTAAACTCTCGAACGAGAAGCCGTGCACAGGAGTGCGCACTCTTGTGCACTATCGCAATGCGGTCCTAATTGCTGTTTTTGGAAAAATCTCAAATGATAAAACGAGATAAAATAGCTCACTCGAAACTCCCGCCCAAAGCTCTCGTCGAGAGTGTATCGGTACACGGTTGCACTCAGACAACAGCCTCTCGCCCGAAAGTGTACAGCGGGCCTAATAGATTCCCAGTGCGGCAAGTGTCACGCGCCTGTCAATTTCCACGAGAGACGAGCACAAGGGCACTAATGTTTCCCTGACTAGACGTGACAGCGGCCTCTGAAGGGCCACGGCGCTCACGGCACTGACCTCGATTATGCAATTAATTATTTATATAAAGGCCAGAATCATTACAATTTATACATTGTTTACCTTTTTACATTTTAAGTATTTTACTACAATTGAACTTATTACGTAAGATGCAATTCGTACAGTAGAAAATTACAAAATTTACTCTTGAAATGATGGAATTATAAGTGATTTTTGGAATTTTCTGATATTTGGAATTAGCCGAACACACCTTATAAATATTTTTTCTAGTGAGTACCTACATACGTAAATCAAGGCATAGTTTTATTGAAATAGATTAATGTGATTGATACTTATCGATTATTGTGTTGAATAGTACTGGCAATAGAAGAAACTATAACAAATTTGTATTTGCATAGTTACCGTTCTAGGCATTGTTTATTTACTTTTCTTAAGTCAGTTGAATCAAAACAGTGCTCATATAAACATTGAATATATTCCGTTAGTGCTTTTTTTACTGTGTTTTATCTGCTTTGCTATCCTTTATATATAAGGGCAATTTTTACCCTCACAGTAAGTTGATGTGAGGTTGTGGCATGAGCGTTTAGGCCATTTAAATGCGAAGGATCTTGTCCAAATCTTAAATAAATCTGGCATGAAGCTTAAGATGACAGATGTAAGAGAGTTGTACGATTGTGATGTTTGTATGCAAGGGAAAATGAGTAGGTTACCTTTTACGAGATCTAGTGGGCCATGCGATGAAAAATTAAAAATTATTTATTCTGACGTGGTGGGCCCGATGCAGCATACATCAATAAATGGTGCCAAATATTTTGTGACATTTATTGATGATCATACTAGATGGTGTGAAGTCTATTTTCTTAGCAAGAAAAGTGAAGTGTTCACTACATTCAAGGTATACAAAACTCATGTTGAGAACCTGTTTAATAGGAAAATAACTTACCTTCATACAGATAATGGAGGCGAATACTGCAACCGAGATTTCGACGAGTTCTTGAAGAAAGAAGGAATAGCAAGAAGGCTGACAATTCCTGGCGTACCTCAGCAGAATTCGATAGCTGAAAGGAAGAACAGGACCTTGACAGAGATGGCAAGATGTATGCTCATTTCGTCGGGGCTTTCTCCGGGTTTCTGGGCGGATGCTGTGGCTACAGCATGCCACGTAAGAAATCGTTGTCCAACAAGAAGTCTTGAAGGAGGAATACCTTTCGAGAAGTGGTTCGAACGACCTGTCAAATTAGATTACTTACACAAGTTTGGGTCTAAGGTACACGTCTTGGACAAGTCAACCGGGAAAGACAAGTTTGCTCCTCGAAGTCAAGAAGGAATCTTTGTAGGTTATCCTAGAGATCGAAAAGGTTATAGAGTATGGATGCCGAAACAACGACAAGTTATCATGTCAAGAGATGTAAAATTTCACGAAGTGAAGAGTGAAGAGAATAAAATGACGAACATGAAGGTTGACCCCTTTGAAATTTACAAGGGAGAATCGGCAAATGTTCAAAATCAACCTTCAAAGGTTGAGGTAGAATTTCATCCTGAAAAACCAAATGAAAATCGAATTGAGCAGATTTCTCATGAAGAGAATGAAGTCAGAAATCTTGATCCTGCATCTAAGGGAAAAGATGAAGTTTCCGTTGTAGACCGCCGAATGACAGATGATCCAGATATTGTTACGGAACCATTTCAACATGATCATCAACACCATGATGTTCATATTGATGGGAGGAGGGTAATGAAAAGAGGTCCAGGTCGACCACGATTGGAGCGAGGTCATGTCGGACGTCCACGGAAGATATATCACATGGTTGACATTGAGCCACAAGAAGGTTTTGAGTCGAACCTCGAGTCACATATTCCTATGGAAGAGAACGTCGAGTCGAACATGGAGTCACATATTCCCATGGAAGAAGGTTTAGAGTAGAACGTCGAGTTACATATTCCTATGGAAGAGAGCGTCGAGTCGAACATGGAACCACAAGTATGCATACAGGAAAATACCGATTCTGTCGATACGTATTTAGACTGTGAAGATTTCGGTGGGATAGCTGAGATTACGGTAAAGCAGGCTTTATCCGGTAATGAGCGAAAAGGATGGAAAGATGCGATACTTTCAGAAGTAAAAAGTTTAGTTAAAAACGATACTTTCGATATTGTTAGTAAACCTATGGGTCGAAATGTCGTAGGATGCCGTTATATACTAACTACTAAGTTGAATGTTGATAAAACTGAAAAGAAGAAAGCCAGACTAGTAGCGAAAGGATTTAGTCAACGTTACGGGATTGACTACCAGAACACCTTTGCACCAGTAGCCAGACTTGACTCTGTAAGATTATTAGTTGCACTTGCAGCAGAACTTGATCTTGAAATTCATCAGTTGGACATTAACACGGCATATTTAAACGGATTATTAGAGGAGGAGATCTATATGAGAGTGCCTGATCTTCTAGAACAATGTCTACTAGATCTCACGCGTTTGGAGCAACCAGGTTCAGCTATATACGAACGAGCCAAAAAGATGTTGGATGATATAAAATCTGGGGGCGACGTCTGCCGACTAAAAAGATCGCTGTACGGGCTCAAACAAGCTGGACGGCAGTGGAACATCAAACTCGACGAACAGCTGAAGAACATGGGGTTGCAAGTCTCCTTGAACGAACCGTGCCTTTATTTTAAGGATATAGATTCGCAAACTAAACTCTTTGTTCTTATTTATGTAGATGATATTCTCGTCGCATCGCAAAGAGATGAATGCATAGAAAGTTTCAAAAAAGAACTGGCCACTAAGTTCGAATTGAAAGATTTTGGCATTGCGAAATATATGTTAGGCATAGAGTTTGACAAATGTGACAGCCACATAAAATTGTCACAACAAAAATACATCGAAGATTTATTGGTAAAATTTAATATGGTTAATTGTAAACCAATATCTACGCCGATGGAAAATAAATGCAAGATGAATAAACCCACCGGGAAGTGTAATACTAAGGAACAGTATCCGTATCGTGAAATTATAGGTTCGTTGATGTATCTCTCTATTGGAACGAGACCGGACATTACTAATACGGTTGCTATATTAAGCCAATTTTTGGATTGTCCAAATGAGGATTGTTGGAATGCTGCGAAACGTGTATTGCGATACTTGAAACATACTAAAACGTATGGCCTTATTTACACGAAGACGGGTAAATCATTGCATGGTTATTCTGATGCTGATTGGGGAGGATGTCTGATAGATAGGCGTTCTTATTCAGGTTATGTTTTTATGTTAGGTGGTGGATGTGTGTCTTGGAAGTCGCAGAAGCAAAAATGTGTATCAACATCTAGCTGTGAAGCGGAGTATGTTAGTTTGGCGTCGTCAATGAAGGAAGGCATATACCTGAACAGCTTGCTAAATGAGATTGGATTACGTAAGTTTGCACCATTATCTTTACATGTAGATAATCAGGGAGCGATTTGTCTGGCCAAGGATCCAATGTTCCATTCTCGGAGCAAACACATCGACATAAGGTATCACTTTATACGAAGCGTATTAAGGGACAACAAGAGTATTATGTTGGAATACTTGTCAACCGACTCAATGCTCGCAGACATTTTAACAAAGGCGTTGCCTAGAGAAAAGCATTATATTTGCATGCGTGGTTTAGGCATAGCTTGTTAATTGTTATTATTTTTAGAGTTGTTCTTTGATATCACTTTGTTTTGCGTATGTGTTTTTTATTTATTTTGAATATGCACATTAAGGGGGCGTATTGAAATAGATTAATGTGATTGATACTTATTGATTATTGTGTTGAATAGTACTGGCAATAGAAGAAACTATAACAAATTTGTATTTGCATAGTTACCGTTCTAGGCATTGTTTATTTACTTTTCTTAAGTCAGTTGAATCAAAACAGTGCTCATATAAACATTGAATATATTCCGTTAGTGCTTTTTTTACTGTGTTTTATCTGCTTTGCTATCCTTTATATATAAGGGCAATTTTTACCCTCACAAGTTTGACCTGACTTGTGCATACATATTTAGGCAGAGATAGTCATACTGTATATCTTAGGTTTTAGAAGTATAGTTATCTAGTTTTTTTAATACTATGGGTTTAAATGGGTTCAATTTTAATTTTAATTTTTATAATTTTAATTGTAATTTTAATTGTAGTAATATAGATTTAATGATAATATTTCTATGGAACGTGGTCTTCCAAAATAAATGTTTTTTTTTTTAATTTAGTTTCATTAGGCACCTTCTTTTTAGGGTTCCGTATCAAAATGATAAAAAGAAACCCTTTTGGTGCGACTCAGTCTGTCTGTCTGTCACATGCTAAAATATCTCGAGGACTAGTAAAACTACCGATTTTCGGTATACTTATGAATAAGGTTAACCCTAACATTGAAAGGAGATTTATCATATATCTTGATTTATTTTTAATTAAAAATGCCCGATAATAGAGGAGGCAAAAATTAAAAGATTATTTACATACTGGAATATGTAGGGTATTATTTGAAAAGGCTTGGTTTGCACATTCCAAAACAATTATTTATTATTTTTTACTGTGTTTTTTTTTATTTATAAACGAAAATGTAAAAAATACCTAGAAAAAATATTTATTTATTTAAATAAATACTTCCCCATTCTATATTATTTTTGAATCCACTGCATCATTTGGTTTGTTACACTACGTAACAAACAAAAGTAAGTAAACAAACGTAAGTTTTATTTGATATTTCCTAGCTAAGGAAAAAACCACAACACAGTGTCGCATAGAATTATTCATGATTCGCTCTTTGCTCTGTTTGCATCTAGAAATCTGTAAAATCATGAAAATTTCTAAAACAATGCGCTATTTGTGAATAAAGCTCCAAAAATATTAAACCACTGCAGGAATAGATTATACCGTATCAGCCATTGTCTGGATAGAGAAGTACCAGGTTAAGAGTCAATAGAGACAATAGGTTTACGTGTTCTAGATTTCTGAGACACAAAGTAACCAGTAAAGGAGCGAGACGGACATACTTTCGAATGCCGCAGTCGCAATCGAATGCAACTCATGGTACGCACACTGATAACGCGTTGACGTAGACGCTAGACTATAGATTTCTACAGCACATTTCAAACTCGTGGTAAGCACACTGTGCCGGTACCATGAGTTGCTGTAGAATGACAATCGCTAGCGACTGCTCGATTCGAAAGTACTTGCAACTCAGTCTTTCCAGTTAAGAACGAGCAAGATCGCAGTCGCTATCGACTAAAGGCTACGTAAAACTCATGGGAAGCTCACTTTAGCCCTAGCACAAGAGTGCTCGTACTTGCTGGTAGGAGCGACATGCAACTGTAGATAACGATACTACCTTTAATCTATTGAACTACTGCTTACTCTTGTGGTTCAATGCTGGGCTATTTCACTTACATATATATCAGCATTAGAGATAAACAACAACTTGATTGTTTTGCGTAACCTAGGTATATAACAACTGACTTAATAATTTGTTTTCATTAATAATATTGTACATTTCGACCTTATACTTATTTACTGTGGGTTCGAATTCATCTTAGTCTACCAATGATTTATTCAAGTTGACCTTGGGAAGATCCATTACAAACTAAATAAGCTATAGTCACGGAAATGTTTCTAACTATAAATCGCATAAAGATATGGTAATAGTGTGGAAGTACAGTCATACTAAACAGACAAGCTTAGTAATAAGTAAGACATATCTATCGGTATATTATATTAATAACATTTTTGAATAATTCTTTTGAACGAGTAAATATTGTATATAAATAAATACCTATATACAGGATGCCATTTAAGTCGTGAATGGTAATACATTTTTTTCCATAAACCACTAGCAATTCAATGCCCCGGGTCGTAATAAAATTAGGCAACTTTTGTTTCTGTTTTTGACCATTGTCTTGTCATTCATTTTTCTTTTAAGTGTGGTTTTCAACCGACTTCAATATTTCAAAAGGAGGAGGTTCTCAATTCGACTAAATTTTTTTTTTTATTTTTTTTTTATTTTTTTTAATGGATGTTCACTCATAACTCCGTCATTACTGAACCGATTTGAATTTTTTTTTTGTTTTCTAAAAGTAGACGGTTCCTGGTTGGTCCCGTTTTTTTCAAAATCCATTTCTGATGATGGGATCCATGAGGAACTGAGGGAACTCCTCAAATTTGAAAGGCACATGCATGCTGATTTGGGTGATTTCTTAAGAAACTCGAGCATTTCTTTACGAAAATCATCAATTTGGTGGAGTGGACCTGATGATGAAGACCAGGGATGGCAAAGTGGAACTGCTTCGTAATTCTCAGGACTATGATCCGATTTTAAAAAAAAAATTTTTGTCTGTATATAGATGGTTTCAGAATTGTCCCGTTTTTTTCAAAATCAATTTCTGATGATGGGATCCATGAGGATCTGAGGGAACTCCTCAAATTTGAAAGGCACATGCATGATGATTTGGGTAGTTTCTTAAGACACTCGAGCATTTCTTTACGAAAATCATCAATATGGTGGAGTGGACCTGATGATGAAGACCAGGGATGTCAAAGTGGAACTGCTTGGTAATTCCCAGGACTATCGTCCGATTTTAAAAAATATTTTTTTTTCTGAAAATAGATGGTTCCAGATTTGTTCCGTTTTTTTCAAAATCAATTTCTGATGATGGGATCCATGAGGAACTGAGGGAACTCCTCAAATTTGAAAGGCACATGCATGATGATTTGGGTAGTTTCTTAAGACACTCGAGCATTTCTTTACGAACATCATCAATTTGGTGGAGTGGACCTGATGATGAAGACCAGGGATGGCAAAGTGGAACTGCTTGTTAATTCCCAGCTCTATCATCCGATTTGAGACATTCATCTTTTCTTTGTAAAGAAATACCTTCAAGATAGTCCTATTTGATTATAGTTCTATTTTGATGATGGGCTTCATGAGGGATTGAGAGAACTCCTCAAATTTTAACGGCACATGCATTCTGATTTGAGGGTTTCCTTAAGTAACTAAAACAGTGTTTTGGCGGAGCCAAAATTTTGATGGACTTGATCTGATGATGAAGACCAGGGATCGCAAAGTGGAACTGGTTAATAAACCTAGCTCTACTTATTATCCTAGTTGTGACATTCATCTTTTTGATTTGATTTATATTCTGATGATGGAGTTCTAGAAGAATTCAGAGAACTCTTCAAATTTGAACGGCAGGTTAATTGTGATTAGAGGGTGTTCATAATTAGCTTAGGCATTTTCTTACTGTGGCCATCATTTTGCTGGAGTGGACCTGATGTTGATAATCAGGGATGGCATAATGAATATGCTCGTTAATTTACAGTCTGTCATCCAATTTAACACATTGTTATTTTGTTTGTTTAAAGGTCTACAAGGGAGTTCCGTTTGATTATACTTCAAATGTAATGATGGAAGCCCTAGGACATTAAGAAAGCTCCTCAATTTTCAATCGTACACGTGCGGTGTATTGGATATTTGTGAAGTAAACTGGCTAACTCAAACAAATTCTTAATTTCACTTTTACCGGGAACCAAATGAAGTCGGTTTTTTTTTCTTAAAAATTATACAATATAAAAAATGTTTGTTAAGATATTAAGATTAATAAATTGAATTTCCTCTTTAAATCGGAACTGTTGCAAATATATTTTTTTACATTTGTTCCAGTTCAGAATGAAATTTAATTAATTTAACATCTCATATATCTTAGAAAGCCTTTTTATTATCACAATACAATATCACATTTAAAAGTAAAACAAATGCCAAAATATAATACAGTAAAACAATCTTGCATTTAAGTTTTAGCATTCAAGTCTTGGCATTCAATTGCTAGTCGTTTATGGAACTAAAAAATGTATTACGGTTACTATGAGGATTTATTGCGTCATGAGACTCATGAGTTTTACTTGCATACAGGTTGCTCCAATGTAATAAATAGTAATTTGTTATTATCCTCGTAAACACTGCACCGATTGTTATGATACTTTGTATACAGTTTGTAACAACCGTAACGCATATGTTTCGGCTATGTCCAATGGCTAAGGATACCCTGTATATGGGAGTTCGGGGGCGACGCCTGAGTTAAATAGTATCTAGAATAAAATTTTGCGCGGATGAAGAGGGGTTGTGGAACATTGACAGAAGCCATCATTAATGTCTTATATGCAGCAGTTATGTCAAAATTGTACCTACTGTGCAGCGTGTCAAGATTGTGGCCCACATATTATAGGAGGGTAATGTCAACACAGGGTCTACCGCAAACCTAGAACTATGTTTTTCCACTCGGTCGCTTGTATACGACATTGTAAGTGCTACAGTATTATACTATGTATAATATTAGCGGAGGATCCCACGGGTTCGTTCCGTTGCGTTGCGTCGCGGTACCTGTGTCATAGAAAATAATATGTCGCAGCGTCAACCTTTTTGTATCAAATGACGCGACGCAAAGCACCAGTGGGACCAGCACGCCTACCACGAACATCGAAAATTGGCATTGACGGGAAAGCCTCTTTGTCGCTTCAATATGCAAGTATGACAGAGATTGAGATACAAATCCGCAATCGTTCGTTTTCATGGTATAAACAGCACTTCGTGATTCGCAGTAGCCCTCAGAGTTGAGGTCACGCACACAACAACATGTAGGTAATTTAATGACAGTGGATTTGTGAAATAAGTGTTCTTTTGCGTAACGATCGTTCAGCCAATTCAAATGGAATATTTACGAAACAGTTTCTTAAGATTTTTATCTTAATAATCAAGCACTTTAAATTTCATTCAATTTTTTTTTTCATTTACTACTAGTGGCAGGTAAAAAGTACAGGAAGATTCATAGGAAGTGAGCAGGATTAATCCCACGGTTTCAGTGGGATTTTAAACTGTTATTTCATACTAGACTTAGTTTGCAGAAAACTCTAACAATAGTAACCAAAATTTTACCCCCAACTGTACACTATCATAAAAGATAGTTCGCATGATAGAGACACTTACATATAAACAAGATTTCCTAAGAGTAGCAATGTATTCGTTTACATCATTTTTGAAATGCTTTATTGCTATATATTGTTTTATACAATTTGAAATAGTGGTGGCAGACGTGGATATCTTCGAATTATTTAAAATTGACGATGGTAGGATATCTAAGATATTTGTATATGTTTTTGAACATTTGTGTAAATTTTTGACCGACCAAAATTGTTCAGATTAGAATTAGTTAAAAGATTCGCGGGTCTCTAAAATTTGAAAGATCTTACTTAATTACAAGATACAATTTTACAATTTGCAATTATATATTATATGGAGATTGTATAAATGAAACATTCTTGTTTCAGGAATTTTACCGGACCGGACAAATCGTATAGAAGATATCTACTTAAGATTTTACAACGGGTAAGTTTATGTTTTTATCATTATATATGTACCTAACCGCCAAATATTTTGATGAATTAGTCGCTTTTTAATTCCTTAATCCTACTTCATTAGTATATATATATTATATTTCCCAGATAATCTTGACAGCAATTTAAAACGTAATCATTTTGTAAAAAATAAGAAGTAGGTACACTAATGAAACAAAAAATGGCAGGTGACACAGTCGACTAATCAGTGCTTTTCATCTACACCCATCCATAACCCCACAAATAAGCGGATTAGTTAAAACCTTTAAAAACTGTATTATTAGTAACTATTATTGATGTGTCAAGAAGTTAGCGTTACTTGTTTTTTGTTGTATAGTACATTACTGCAGAGGCCGTGAAGTAAGAGATTGCAGGACGAGTTTGTGGTAGACGGATTAAACAAGTCATGCAATTTCTCTTCCGGCCGAGGCTTGTATAGTGCTTTTCTCAAACATTGTGAGGAAATATTAAAATTAAAATAACTACAAGGTAAATAGTTAATAAGGAAAAAATTTTTTAATTTGCCACCTTTTTTTTAAAGATGCCATTTGAAGGAGCTATTCGAGCACCATGTTTAACCGCACATAAATATAGGTAGACAAAAATGTATGTAAAAATGTAAAACGTTTAGAATCGTTTAGTTTACATACTGGATACATAGTCGGCGATAAACACATGTAACTTTCATCTTACTTTATTTTAGCGACAGCTACAGCTGATAAAGGTTGTCACATGACCTTAAGGCATTTTTTCCGTACCGCCCTATATAGATAAGCTATTGAAACAATGTAGTTATGAAAATTACTCCCAATTCACGTATTGAACTGAATGTTTATTGTTATGTATGTACGAGATTTCATGTGTAGCATAGAATATGTGTTGCAATTTCAAGGTTCTATCTGAAAATGTTTAGGCTATGCGTTATCTATCTATCAGTGTACATATATGTACATGTACATCACGTTTCTTTTATAATGATGTTAATAGTAGATAGATAACCTACATACCTAAGTATTGTTTCATTGTAAGGTGTAATTCATTATATTGAAATCTTCAGGAGCACAGAAGAGGAGTATGTGGACTTTCCTCTGAGCCAAGCGTCCCGCCTTTTCGAGATCAAGGGATTCGACAAAAACAATCCTACTGTGCTTTATATCCATGGATTCATCGAAACGGCTCAGCAAGAGAGTGTCCAGGTAAGATAAATAAAGTGATTTCGACCGAAAGGTGAATAGCTCAATTACTGAACAACTTTTCGAAAGAAAAATTGCGGAAAAATCATCACTATCGGTTCGTCCGTAATGTAATATTCTTCATACGTAAACTTGTTTTAGTACGAATACATTTTCATTACTTATTGATTCAAAATACAATAAGTACCTACCTTATACACTAGATAAGTAATTTTATCTAGACTCGAATGTTATCGTTCGGTAACAAACGTGAATTCATAGTTCAAAAGTTAGAGGGGGGACACATTTTTTAAACTTCTGGAGCGATTATTTCCGAAAATATTAACTTTATCAAAAACTATTTTTGAAAACCCTCATTATTTATCAAATACCTATCCAATTATATGTCACACTCTAGGGTCGAAACGAAAAATAAATCAACCCCCACTTTACGTGTACGGGGAGGTACCCTAAAAAAATTATAACCACTTTTTATTTTACCACTTTGTTGGCGTGACCGATATACATATTCGTACAAAATTACAGCTTTCTAGTACTTACACTCACTGAGATTATCCGCGGACGGACGGACAGACAGACAAACTTGGCGAAACTATAAGGGTTCCTAGTTGACTACGGAACCCTAAAAGCATTATAGAACACATACTGTATACACTTAGTTAATGTATTTGTAAAGCCCTCTCCGTCCGACTTAAACTCGAATTAGCCCTGTGGTTTTTTCTATAAGTAGACAGATATCCAAAGTCCAAACAACGTCGTCGAGTGGATGTATCCCTGAGTATTGATATTGTGTAGGCAATAATATAACCAGTATTTTTTTCCCGTCCTCAGGTCATGGTGAGCGCGTATTTAGAGGCGAAGCCTAGCACCAACGTCGTGCTCCTGGATTGGTCTAATATGTCACATGGCTCGTACTTAGTCAACGCTGCGAGGAACACTAGAAAGGTAAGGCTCCATCCAATCAAATCCATCCTTATCCTATTCTTATACCTTTGGTTTGTTACATTTGTTTGTACACATTATGAAACCCTATCAAATCGTACCTATGGGTTTCCATGACAGCAAACTAATACTCCATATTTAGTTTAATACCGCTCGAGAAATGGGTCCCTGGCGGCTTGTGAGGAATACGAGTACTAGCAAGATCGTATCGTAATCGTATCGTGTTAACAGTAAGATCACCTTCGAGGTACTTTTCAAATTTTTTTATATGGTTTAGTTACTTTCTTCTTTGGATTTAATACTTAACAGTTACTATTGGCTCTAATACTTATCTAAACCCAATAATAAAACTCTAAAAGAGTACGATAGAGGACAGGTTGGGTTCTATAATTGTGAGTGCAAGTAACGAACTACATAGGTAATCAATGCTAAATGTGGCAGCGCAGCTGTCTGTTTCAATGAGCAAATATTAAATATGATTGCGAAGTAATATTTCCCTGGTTTTAAGCAGTTATGTCTATCAAACAACTTGGTTTACTTTTACTATTAGGTTAAATAACATTGATACCAAAGTAATATAAATCAACCAGAGTTGGCTAGCCCTTTTTCCAAATTCCTACAAAATACTCAAAATTAATCATTTGACAACCTAAATATGTAGTTCCTACATGTGTGTATATGTTAATGAATAACAATACATTCAAAATCTACTACAAACTAAACAAAATGAAAAGTTCAATACTCGGCCTTGAGGTGATAATGGATGTATGAACCGGTTTTGCTTACTCGTGTACTGAGTGTATGTGGTTTACCTTCATGGAAATGAATAACGCCTAACTAGAACCTATGTTGCATTCCCTATGCGTTTGTTTGCGGGTAATAACAATTACATCTTGTTATTCAAATAACTTTAGAGACTGTTATGAATATTATCCCGTTATAATAATTTAATATTTATTTATTTATATTAAAAATGCAGCAGTCATGTTATTCGACTGTTAAACTATCTATAGTTATCGAGACTACGGGTAACGGACACAACATGTATAAGATTGTTTTTAGTAAATTTTGTCGGTTGTCTATGAGGTGCTAATTCGATAAAGTGCTGGGTCATAAAAGTAGTACCGGTTACTAAAAATAAGCAGATATTCGTATGTCATGTAATGACAGCGAGATTTCGATACTTTATTTTGTTTGGAGTATAAACAAAAAAATACACTTATTCGTTGATTACTTTTACCTTTTACGCAACTCCAATCCGCTTTGTTTCAACGTGGGGACCATTGATCAATCCCTTTCATGCTTAAGGGTCCTAGGGCCTAGCAGTGGGACTTGTATTAGCTGTATTATTATTTTATTTATTTGTATGTCCGTTCCAGGTGGGAGCCGCGGCGGCCGAGCAGATCCACAAGCTGCTAGAGTCGGGGCTGCTGCTGGACAAGTTACATGTCGTCGGCCACTCGCTCGGCAGCCACGTCGCGGGCTACACGGCGAGGGAGCTCAAAAACAAATATCAGAAGACTGTAAAAAGGTCAGAAAATTATTACTACAGCCGAAAGATGTCCACTGCTGGAAATAGGCCTCCTCCAAGAATATCTAAAATATACGATAGTTACGTCACCAGCATCCTACGGTTTCTGACAATCTTGAGCAAATCGTCAGTCCAACTTTTTAAAGTCTTTGTCTTCCGGTACGCAATCGCCACTTGAGAACGTTATAATTTGAGCCGAATAATGTGAACTGCTGGACATCGGCCTCCCCAACGGATTTTCACAATTACGATCTTGCGTCGCCCGCATTCAAAGTTCCCGCGATATTAATTAGATTTTTGGTCCACCTTGTTGAATAAATCGTGATTGTATAATTCAAAATGGAAAAATTTATCTTTAGATTAACCGCCCTCGATCCGGCCTTCCCCGCGTTCTACCCCGACGGCGTGATGATGGAGCACGTGAGCGCCAAAGACGCCGAGTTCGTGGACGTGATCCACACGGACGCCGGGGGTTACGGCGCGCCGGTGCGTACCGGCACCGCCGACTTCTGGCCCAATGGCGGCAAGAGCATACAGCCCGGCTGCCCGCGGTTTGCACCTATACCACTTTCTGATGACAGTGAGTACAAAAATAAAAATTTTTTATTTTGGTATTATCCTAAAGAATCATGTTTGCACAGCGGAACTTATATAAATAATAAGCTCAGCCGAACTATATTCCACTACTGCCTTCTCTTATGCACGAGAGGGAAACACCGACGCAGGCTCAAAGCAGAGAAAAAACTTGTCAATGTCCAGGGTTTGAGCCTGCTCTCTCCGTATTGAACTTCTGACGGATAAACTAAAAATACCAACGTATACCTGTAAAAAAAATACATAAAATCATATAAAATAGTAAGTTACGAACGATTTGATATAAGGATAAATTTGATATTGTTATAATTTCAGATTTATGCAGCCACTGGAGATCTTGGCGCTTTTACGCAGAGTCGATTCGAAACCCGGAGGCATTCCCAGCGTCGCCCGCGGAGTCCTACCACAAGTTCCGGGACAACCCCACGCCTGAAGTGGGCATGGTGTACATGGGCGAGAACTGCGATACCAGGTGAGCCAACTTAACAGCCTTGAAATACCGCTTTATAGTAACTTCACTTATTTTTTTTACAACAGTTAAGAATTTCAAGTTGACTGTGGGATATCTATAGGTTAAAAAGCTAGCAACCTGAATTTTTTACAATTTCATGTGCTTTATGGCTCTTTGGTTAAACATATGAGCTTTAAACCTTTCGAATAGGGATGAACTCGAACTGGGCAATTAATAACCGCAACGTAACCAGTTAATAAAGACAACACTAAACTTTGCTTAAAGTCCGACTATGCTATTTTTCCTAGATTTTTATAGCACAGACTACGACAGTGTGTAAACGTCATAATTTCATAGAAGTTTGACGTTTAAAATAACACTTTAAAGTTTGACATTTAATTTACTTGGAAGAGATAAAGTGGTTTGACTTTACTTATTATCTACTCGAGCCACGCCAACCACATTAACTTTGCGACGTACCTATTGGCAACGACGACACTCTACACGTAAATCTTATAAAATGTACTAATGTAGACTAGTGAACTCATTGTCTTCTTCCTAGAGTCTTTGTACAGTACAGCCAGATAATTATTTTTTATTTATTTGATTTCAGTGCACAAGGCTCGTACTACCTGACAACGAATTCTAAGACGCCGTTTGGAAAAGGCATGGACGGCATTAATTCAAAAAGCAAAAAACAACAAAGATAGGTAGGTAAAAACAACTAAGTAGGAAGTACCTGATAATTTAAAATAAATTGAAACGCACATACATTAACATTATATTGGGAATATTGAATCCTATGGTAGATTTATTTAGAATTTTCTTTAACGTAGGCGGTTTTTAAGCGGTTTTATTTATTGACGATTTTTAACATAAAGAACATTTTACGATAAAGGAAAAGTAGTCTATGTGTATACCTCTTCTTGTTAACTTCAGGTGTTTGTAAAAAATGTGGTGTCTTGATTACCTTTCAAGAGCATAGGTATCCACACATATTACGTAGGATCACTAAACCTTTATAGTTCATAAGAAAATTACAACATGACAACGATTTGCAAAATAACTCATTACAATTTCTGAAGCGGTGGTATGTAATAAGGAATGTAATAAAGAATTTAACAAGACACCTCTTTATTGCTTAAATTACATTTCAATTACAAGAAAATTATTTAAGTTGGCAAGAGTAATACCTAAGCCAATTAGAATGAGGCCTATCATCCTCATATTAATTTTCATAACATCACATAAATTGTTTAAATCCTACTTAAGTACATATATTTTGGTGTAAAGATTTTTAATATGTGACTGAGTGTATAAATCACGATTTTTACTTGTAAGTTAGAGGCAATACAATTACCAAGATACGAGTAGTCCACTTATGTCATAGAGATTAATCTAATGTGTAAATCTATTTATGTAAAATACCAGTGTGTAAAAGCCATACGATAAATAAATAAGTCATACATCGGGGTTTTTGGGGCGGGAATGGTTTGAGAAAGAGTAGAGATAAACAGATAAGTTATTCTGAGAAAATATCATATTATGCCTAATAAATGACCTCTCTGCCAATTATATTAGTACACTTTATGACACACTTTTATTTTCATTAATGTACCTAGTACTTTGTACCAAGTCTTATACGATAAGTCCGATAGGTAACAAAAAAAATAGTTAAGTTTAGTTAACTACCTGCAGTAAATTTACTAGTTGACATGATTTTCAGAATAAAATATTAATAGTATTCATATATTTTTTTTCTATATTTGGCACAGTTAACCTCTGGCGTCTTGCTGTGAATATTCATGTCATTGAACTGAACGATCTTTCTACGTCGACAGTTGTAGGTAATAGGAATTATTTTTGAAGGAATCAATTGATGCACGAAACGTTTTGAAGTTCTAGTGTTTTGCCTTTTAGCAATTTATTTATAATCTTGAGTGTGCTATAGCCAACTTCAGTTTATTCAAAATATTTTTTCCTTTTAGGCCCGATATCTGTAAACTATTTGCTTAATAAATGAGCAGGGACTTAATTGAAGAGGTTTATTACTAACCATTATAATGTATGTATATTATACCTATATTTATGATGATTATTTATTTATTTTTCAATTCATTATTCATTACTTAAAAAGTTGATGGAGTACATTCTGTTTTTTAAATACCTACTCTTTGGCTAATGTCAAACGTTCCCGCTCCGAAAACCCCGATATTTGTGATACATGCTGACAGAACTTTGTCACAGGAAAGTACATAAAAGATTTAATCTAGTAAAAATTACCCCTAATTTTCTATTCGTTACTTACTTAACTGATTATTGTAAATGGAATGCTGTTATTGTAAAACAGTATTTTAAACGTAATTTTGTATATAGTTTGATCAAGAGTCTGATCTCTGAGTCTGAGTTTGATCTGTTATGATATTAGTATTTCATTTGTGTATCAGTAAAGTACATAGAACAATTAATCCAGTCACTGACAGCTTGTATGGAAATATAAATTATTTGGGAAATAATTTATAATTGCTGATTTTTTTAGCGTAACGAATATATCGTGAGTCTATTATTATGTAGGTATTCAACAAAATATCGTTACAAACGTTTTTCTTGAAAGATTTTTATGTAGATATAAATGTTATTTTAGTCGTTTAAAATAGGACAGGGCCTATTTCTACCTATGACCATTTGTTTCTAACGAATTAACACATCTATCACCCGTGCCGTACATTTCGTAGATTTAATTACAGTTTTGCGTGAATAAGTTTTCTTTAGTTTTCCTTTTAACATATAGAAGGCAAGTATGTCGTCATGTTCACAAACAAGAAAAATATTTACTACCGTAAATTTAAAAAAAAAGTTTTTACTATTTAATTAGTTCCGGAAGAAACGTTTGTAGGATGTTTGCATACAGTCGTGGCCAGATAAAAATATGGATGATCCTATAAAAACTTAATAAGGAATATATTTATAGATTTGTTCCTAATTAAGTTGAAGTGTTTAGTGGATCATCCATATTTTTAAAATTAGGTATTTTACGGAACTTTGCAATACATTCGAGTAAACCTTATTTAAGTATGGATAAATTGTATTGTTGTTTAAAAATTGGTCAATAACTTTTAAATTATTATCACATTCGCAAATTCGTATTTGTAATCTGACCACGACTGTAGGTATATTATGTATAAATATCACATTAGAACATAATATTTTAAGAAAATCAGGCTATTATAATTTAATATCTGTCAAAATCGTGTCTTTCATGGGTTAAATAATTAATCACGTACAAAATGACATCCAGTCTCAGTGTTCAATTGGTACTTAATAAAAGGTTTTACTTTTTCGTATTTATATTGAATTGCGGAAATACTGTTTTTTTTTTTTTTTTTTTTTTTTAAGTGTTAATGACTACTTAATGATAAAACTTATCACAAGCGATTTTGCGCTATCAGCGAGTGCGAATAACTATTCGTGAATTTAATAAAAGTACTGTTTACCTTTTAAGCAACAATAGTTTTATTTTATTCAAATAAGCATTTAATTTGAAAGTCACCATAGTAGTTAGGTAGTAGGTATATTTACCAAAAAGGGGTCAAAAAAATAGAAGTACGATAATGGTGTTCAAGCGATTTCATTTGTTTAATTCAGTAGAATTATATAAAATGAAATGATGACCTCGTGCAGTATGGGAATGTTTTGTATACCTTTATTTGCCTGCAGCATTACTTCTTGAACCGTGAATTCTGAGCTCTGATTAACTGATATCTTATCTACATTTTCAACTGTTAGATTGTCGTTCTCAAACTTTCCCAACAACTCTGAAAATTGGAGCGGACCGAGTACTGCTGAGCCGCCGGAGAGTGACTGCACGTCATCTGAATATGGCATACCGCATAAATATAACACCACTCCGTACATTGCTGTTGCTACTAACATAATTCTGCAAATAAGAAGACATTCATATAACTTTTGTTATTGAAAATAATTGACAATTAGGTAAATCACAAACAATACAACTTTTTAGAACTAACACAGCTATAAATCACGATAAATTATTGAGGACCTGGGGTGACCATTTTGCAACACTTTTTACAGTGGGTCTCGGCTATTTTAAATCACTGAGTTTCTATGACACTAATGTAAAGTTGATAAATTGATATATTGACTTAAATAATGCTGGTTATTAAGATTATAAATTGCTGTGCCCTGTCAGGGCCCATGTGCTACTGAATAGTATGTAAGACCAATTATACCATGGATGCAATAAACTATGACTATGTAACACGTGACACTTTTGTTAAGCTTCCTTTTGTATTTTTGATTAATTTCCGGCGATTTACGTTCGGGCAATCCGTCGGATCTCCACAGTCGGTATATCCGTCGGGCATCCGCCAGACAAATTTCCCACACATTGATTGGCAGATCTAACCGATAGGTTTGCCCGAACGTATATGGCCGGCAAGTATCTACAATTTTTACCCCTTTTCGATACATACCTGATTGAGCTGAAACTTGGTATAGGGACTTAGATAATTTATATGGCAATCCTAAATATGCGAATGCTCTATGGATGCAAACAAATTACATAGTAAATTTCAAAAACTACTTACACGCCGAGATCCATAATAAACTGCTTATATTTATCCACGCAATTGGCCTATCTTCGAAACCCGCGTGCGGCTTGCCAGCTGCAATTAGACTATCGTTTTTTTTTTCGGATGTACTGGACATAGAACAATAACTAGATGACGAAGTACTGTACATAATATTAAGGAATATATCAAAGATGATGAATTGATGACATTCGTCACAAACAGGTTGATGTCACTGTTTGTGGATTGGAATGCAAAATATAAGATCATGCAACATAACAAGAAAGGAAACAGTAAGTCTCTCGAAGCAACTGCGCTCACTTGAGTCACAATAGTCTCGCCATAAGCCACACGAGAATTTCCAGCTGTCCACATCTGTGTGTTTAGCCAGTTGTTTCCAGTTATTACACAGGTATTTCCTCCGACCTAAAGTCAAATATAGTCAAATCATCCAATGATGATGGTTTCATAGTTATTTAGTCGGCAGCGCATAAAGGTGGATGATTTCATTTCTTCCTGGTGCAATACGTTGGCCGGCGTACCGAAAGGCAGCGTGTTGTCTCCTTGTTTTTTTCACTCTTCATTAACTCCATTACCGATAATCTTTCTTCACATTTTCACTTTTATGCCGACGATCTTCAAATTTACTCGCAAGGTGTCACTGGCGATCTTTCATCTGTACTCGGAACTGTAAATACTAAATAGTGACTTAGAGGGCATTTCGAATTGGCGTCGCAGTTTTGGGCTTGAAGTTAATCGAACCAAATCCCAGGCTATTCTAATTGGGAGTTCAAAACTGCTTCACAAAATTGATTTTGACAGCCTCGCACCTATTGAATTCAACGGTATTTTGATTCCTTTCTCACAGCAAGAGAATCTTGGGATCATTATGGATAGGACCTTATCGTGGGGACCACAGGTGGGCGAAGATAGCAGGAAGATGTTCGCGGCAATTGGTTCACTTAGAAGATTATGGAACTTCCTTCCAATTCCTACCAAAATTGCTCTCGCTCAAACTCTTCTTCCCATTTTGGACTATGCTGACATTTCTTATCTCGATCTCACAGTAGAGCAACTTAATAAGCTTGAGCGTATCCAAAATGTGTGCATTCGGTTTATATTTGGGTTACGCAAGTACGACCATATCTCGCACTTCCGTTCACATCTCAAGTGGTTCCCTATTCGCTTTCTTCGTAACTCTCACATTCTGTCCCTTGTGTACTCGATACTTTTTAACCCCGCAACTCCCCGCTATCTAAAGGTGCATTTTAGCTATCTCCGTTCAGATAGATCCTCCCGGAACTTGCTACTTTCTGTCCCATCATCTTCCTCGAAATTCTACAATGGTTCGGCTTTGGAACTCGCTGCTTGCCATATATATATATATAATATGTATGTGTATGTATGTTTATTTATTTGTTCTGAGTTTAAGTGTTTTATGCGACGCTTCTTTCACTGTATCGCAATGCCTACTGACATGTTTAATTTTAACTTAGCCTAAAGATTGTCTGGAAGAGATCGCTTTTAGCGAGAGGACTGCCTGTTGTTTACCTCTTTTTTTGTTGTATTTTTGTACCTATTTCTATTGAGGTGTGCAATAAAGAGTATTTGTATTGTATTGTATGATCGTCTTCTAACTTATTACCTACTTATAACTTACATTTGGCACTTATCAATCTAAAAAAATAAACTATAATCTGACTGATTGTATGAAGAGATTTGATAATTCACGAAAAAATTGCAATTAAAAAGTATAAAACAGAATAATATCTGAGGATAAATAAACACCATCCATAGTAGTTTATGCAACAGTGATATAATAAGGTCCGAAAGTTTTAAGAACCAATTATGAGCTGTTGCATACGCTAGTTTTCCTACGGTAGCTTCGTTTATGGGGGTAACATTTCGCGTGAATCGATTAGAATCATTACTTCTTTATTAGAAGGAAGATACGCGCGGGATGATAAATTAAGTATTCAAGATGTAAAAATAAAGTTTGCATAGACGGTTAAATTACAAACTTAATTCAGAAATTATTTTGTACAATTATTTAAAAACCCGTCCAACCAATCAAGTTCAAAATAATTTTCCAATAAAGTTCTTTATAAGTTACTTTTGTAATTTTTTTTCTTATTTTTTGAACTCATAGTTCAAAAGTTAGAGGGGGGGGACATTTTTTTAAACTTTTGGATCGATTATTTCTGAGAATATTAACTTTATCAAAAACTGGTTTTGAAAACCCTCATTATTTTTCAAATACCTATCCAATGATATGTCACAGTCTAGGGCTGATACGAAAAAAAAACACCCTCACTATGAACCCCACTAAAAAGGGAGCGGAGGGCATTGTCGGTCCGCGGGAATATGCTGGTTCATAGATTTGCAGGTTGCACACTTGACAAGGTTACACTTTTTAGGGCATATTGCCAAACTTTTTAGACCAGTAGTCTATGGACCAGTTACACCCAAAGAGCGTACAACACCCTGCGCATATTGTATAATAACTTGTTCCGGGCGATGGTGGGACTTCCTCGATACTGCAGCGCACTGATGTTTGCCGATGCGCATACCGACGATTTTTTTGCGCTTATGCGCAATAAAATAGCCTCTTTGTTACGGCAAGGTTCAACGAGCTGCACGCTCCGTAAGAGCGGTCGCGGTGAGCTAGTCGCCACGGATGTTACTAACACTTTAGTATAATTTTATTTTACAATGCATTAGCTCGGAAAGTGCTATTTAAAGGGTAAACTTATGCATAGAAAGTGACTCTTTCTCGCACATGTGCGAAAAAGTAGCTTTTTAATTTTAAAAAGCTGTAAATAAAATAATAATTTCGCATTGTCCAAACCAAGGCATTATTTGAATACACATTGTTATATAGGAACCTACACATTAATATTCAATCCATTTAAAGTGTAATTATCGAAACAAAAATTTAAATATTAATATGTATATTGTACCTATAGTAAAATATTTCCTTTTTTTTAAGTTTTCAAAAGAAAATAACCGACATATTTTAATTTTTCTCCATCTCGGACCCAATTGCAAACGGTGAGCATGCGTATTAATGCAGCGCTCTCATTGGTTGGTTCCTACTCCGCCACTTTTTCAGAAGAGAGGTCCGTAATCCGTATCTTACCAGACTAAACATTATAAGTATTAGAACTCCATTAACAAATTTTTTATTATTTAAAATTTTCATAAACATTAAATACAGCACCCAACAGTGAAATTATTATAATTAAATATTGGTCTCTGTAATTAATTAATAAAGTTGTTGTTTTCTAAAGTCCTAAATAATTTTATTTTGTGACACACGTAACCCGAATGCTCAATTCGGACCAAACGAACGACTGTTTGGGCGCACATTGGCTAGTTTATTGGTAGTTTATTTTCACATGAAAATTTGTTAAAAGTATTTGTTTCTGACTCGGCCGTCTACCACAAAATCGTCCTGCAATCCCTTACTTCACGGCCTCTGCAGTAATGTACTTTTAGTAATAATTTAATTGAGTTTTTACTTTTAATTTTACTAACAAACCTATGGAACAATAAGTTGTCTGAAAATCATTTTATTTTACTATACGTGTACGGGCGGTACCCTAAAAAATATTATAACCACTTTTTACTTTACCACTTTGTTGGCGTGACCGATATACATATTCGTACAAAATTACAGCTTTCTAGTACTTACAGTCACTGAGATAATCCGCGGACGAAAGGACAGACAGACAAACTTGGCGAAACTATAAGGGTTCCTAGAAACCCTAAAATTATTACGTCCCCGGTGAATAGGGCTGGGATCGAACCAGCGACCTACTGCTTTCGCGGCAGACGGGCGTCTGCCGCGAAAGCAGGAGGTCGCTGGTCACCACTGCCCTAAGCACTTGACGTAAATCTGAGATGTAGGGTGGGCGGAACGCACCTTAAACGTTTAAAATAAGAAAGGATTGCATATACTTAGGAAACTTCGGACTCTGGTTGCCTAGATCGGGTAACCCGGTGGTTAGGTAGGGCATCTGCCGCGAAAGCAGGAGGTCGCTGGTTCGATCCCAGCCCTGTACACCGGGGACCTTGGTCACTTTTTCTTTAGTATATGACATCTATTTCAATTTATAGAAATAAATATTATTTTCAGTCCTCCGGCCGGTAAGCGCCACTTTACGCAAAACTAAATTGCCGCCTACCGGCTCCGTCGGGCAGAAAAATTGTATACAAACCTCGGCCGTTAGATGGGAAAGCCTCGGATCACATGTTCGTCGACCTCGGCTTCGCCTCGGCCGACAATTACATGGGGTCCGAGACATTTCCCACTAAAACGACCTTGGTATGTAATCTACTAATACTAAATCGGACATCGTGTAGTGTGTCTACAGAGTCACATCCCTATTGCGCAAAATGTTCAAGTTTATAATCAAGACCAAGTGCGGGTAGTTCGTAAAACCCGCGCAGCTAGAAGATGTTGATGTCAATCTCAGCCAGTCTTTCTCCGGGACCACGGGGGCAATGTCGCCCTTGAAACGTCGGAGGTTTGTTTTCAAAATCTGTACACGATTAAGGCCCGTTTTAGTAAATTTATAATGTGTGAAAATCGTGAAAGTTTAGAAATAAATATAATTTCGATACCTTTGGGTTAAATTGTCGTAAAGGACATTTTGGCGAAAATGAGTTATATATACAGTTTTAACTTCGTTAGGTTAAAATTTCGATATCTCTTAAAAAGTTGCCTTGACGACCAAGATTTTCTACTATGAACTTGCAAAAATAGCTAAACTGAAGTGGCGTAAAAATTGAGTCATCATATCAGGGCATAAATAATCATCTGTATCGTAAAGGAAATAGATAAATAAAAGAATTGTCGTATGTGACCTTAACGCTCATTGTTGCCCTTTGAGCCCTTATTTTATTACGATTACTTTTTATAGTAGAATGGTCAAAAAGTTCGACCTGCACTACGTCCTTTACGACCTAGGGCCGATTTTTGAGATTCGAACGCTCGAATATTTCATTTGAAAGAAACTCCACTAGCCTTTCGAGTGATAATTCCAGAGACTTTAAAAAGTACGAACTATGGTATCATGCGAATATAATCGTGACAAATTTTCTCGTGCGATTATTTTCGATTACCTACTTGTTTTTGTATTCGAGCGTTCGAATCTCAAAAATCGGTCCCCTGCACTAAAAATATTTCTTCCGCCATCATATGGAACGACCACGGTGGTAAAGGACTGTTCAACATCCCAGTAAAAAATATACAGCACATTGAAATTTGAAACTCTTTATTTACTAGGCACATCTTATAAAAATAATGAAGCAGACAAATATCATACAAAGTCCTCTTGTTAATATTAACTAACCTTAACTTATGAAGATTTTGAAAAATCTTAAGAGGCCTTACGCCTTTGAAAAAATATTCAACTTAAATTATGAAGAAAGTATAGGTAATTTTAACCAACTGTTAAATGTAGGTATATGACATCCTTATCTTGAGAGCCAAAAATTTAATTTATTTCGTGTTATAATAATAATAATTATGTCTTTCCCATCACGGAACAATGGTGTTCCGGATCTTTGGGAGGCGTACGCGGAGCCGAAGCCAACACGCAGAGACCCTTTCGACAATTTAATGAAATGTACGGGGTACACCGAGCGGATGTTGCACCTGCCCGAGTCATGGGACGCACGCAGAGGCAGCACCCGCCCGGGTGTATAGACTATTGAGATTTAATGGAATCTAAAATATACTGGACTATTAGGTGAAAGTGGTGGACTAAATACTGGGTTATGGAGAATAAAATCGGACGTCTGCCTAACAAAATGGTAATCATTTTATTTCCGGCAGACGGTGACTCGCCCACATAAGATGGGCCCCCACAAAAAGCGACAACACCGGTATGAGGGCTGGGGGTAGAGAGGTGTCACTGGACTTTAAACATATAGCCAACTCGCCACTTAGGTTTCCACATCTACCCTCGAGAACACAGCTCTCGCGACCCCACTCTGGATGGCCGGTTAAGGCAAGCCAGAGGCGGAGGACTTGGTCGGACGATGGAGTCCCCCAGGAGCGCTCAGGTACGTGGGGTCGCTACTCCCCAACAGCTCGCCACAAGCTGCCCTGCGTTGACTGGTTGCACCGGTCGAAACCAGTGGGCGATGGGGTCGTCACATCCCTACGCCTTATAATAATATATTATTATCTAAAACGCGTAAAATATCGACTTTTTGATATAATTTGAATTCACTAAAGTAGGTAAAGATTTTACGCTATTACACCACAATAGCTCCACAAATTTATGTTTAAGATAGTAAAAGAAGAAAATACTATGATTTACGTTAAAGCACACGGAAAATGTACCAAATTCATGATCGTGTTTAAAGGAATAAGACCTCTTAACACTAAACTCGTTCAAGATTTCCTTGATACTTTTACTTCCTCATAATTTTCAATTATATTTCTTTCAATTGATGAACAAATAATGTGGTTTACATGAATAGTGTTTAAAGCTGTATTTTATCCGAGGAACATGCAGTTTGTTAGGATAGGGTATACACCCGTCTGCGGTACATATGGCTTTTTTTATTAATACCGTAACATGAAAGTGAAATCGCCTACCGATTTCCTTTGCAACGAACTATAACGAGTTGCAAGTTGAGGAGCAAAAAACCCTTAAAAATGTATAGTAAAATTAAGGGAATACTCACGTATTTTTGTCACTTCGCGCGACATGTTCCGCGAGTGAGCGTTATATTATATATATATAGTTAGATTGATTTATTTAATTTTAATATTAATATGTCTCACGATAGTTCAGATTCATAAAAAAAATGTTTGTATTTATGTTATTTCTTAGAGTATTAATACGCAAAAAGATGCGGTAGTTTTATAAACTAGGTAGCATATAGATAAACTAGGTTTGCATGTTCCTAGCCTATGGACTAAACGCGTCAGTTGATCAACATAACAACTTTAGACTTTTGGCAACATTTTGGCTTTGGAATTCTTTTTTATAGTGTATTGTTACCTGTGCTCATGATTACGTTTATTTAATTTTTATTAATAACTCTTAAAATGGCAAAATTTACACCTATGGATACACTCACTGAGACAACATTCAAAGTTTGAAAGCCCTTCCTGGGACTATAAACATGAAAACATATAAAAAAATCATAACACTTAGGTACTTCTTCTGCTACGGAAGCAATAGCTTCTAGTTGCCAACTTAGACTCACTAAAGAAAATATTAACGGCATAACTTTTTTAAGACTAAGTAATTGTTGCTATGAATAATGGCTTCCTCTTAAGTCCACTAAAGATAGTAAGATGGAAACAAGGACGGGACCGCTGATCTTGGCGTCAACCACTGGAACAAAAAAAGTAGACGAATAATGGTTGGAGTTACCCATGTAATAGAGCAAACGTTACTACATAATAACAAAACGAAAATGTGAAAAGACATACACAAATATATTATACTTTATCATCAAATGCCAGTGGTGCAACATTAGAAACCAAACAGAGAAAACAGATTAAAAACAATTTTTTTTTACTCATTAATTGAAAAGGAGTAAAAAAAATAAAATTGCCACATATAATACATTAAAAATACGCTAAAGAGAACTAGACTTTTTTCGTACAGTCTTTCATTTTCGGAATTTACATTTGTAAAGGTTACAATTTGTAAAGTACAATTAAGGGCCTTCCTGGTCCCAATGACCTTCAATCTGTATATCTCAGTTTTCAAGTATTTATTTATTTATTGAATAAATATACATTTCTTAGCATTATAATTTTGACCATTTCGCTAACAAATTAAATATATATGAGGAAAATAAAACAAAACACATTAATGGTCGTTAAGAAAAAAAAGAAAGGAGAAAAGCTTAAGTATATAGACATAAACCTAGGATTAAATGTGACATTCACAAAAATGGCTTATAAAATTAACCTCAATGGCTTTAAAAAAAAATCGATTATCATATATTATTTACTAAGTAATATATTGACTGTTTCCGTTATATACGGCATCGCACTTTGGCAATTTTAGTCCAAAATAACAGTTTTTAGTACATAACTTTTGTACCAATAAGTTTAAATTCAAAATCTCTCTTAGATTATAAAAGACTTCAAATAGGAAAAGTTATATGTAGATTTAACATATATTTAACACTCACTTCTTTAGAATATCGAGAAATGTGCTTTTTTCAAGATAAAAGATTGATGAACCGCTGACAGATTGTTTTGTGATTGTACCTATAGTATTCGTGGCGGAATATCGAGTCAAAACTTGTAAAAAAACCGCCGATTTCCGCGTGGAGCCCCTTAAGTTTGTAAAGTTAAGTTGTTTGTGTAGTAAAGAAGGTTACATCCTAGTCATAAAGTTTAAATTACGAACGTTCTATAAATAAAAGCACGAATGTTCAACATCACGACTAGTACTCGCAGTGCCCGGATAAATATTGAACACTATGAAAAAAATATTTATGTTTACTCGGTTGTCTCTACATTATGTCCTCTTGCGAGGAATAGGGTATTATGATTCACCTTATTCGATCACTGATAATAATGATACTTACGATGCGTTGAACATCAGTTGTAGTATACTTTCGTCTAGTGGCGTGGTGGTGGTGGCAGTTGTATTTGCGTTCTCCGACGCAGTCAACAGGTACCTGGTGGTCCAGTACGTCCCGTAGGCAAACAGTCCAGCCAACAATAGTCTGGAACACGCATCAAATGAAATAATTAAGGACTGCAGGGATAACATACGACAAAGAACTTACTGGTCCAATTAACTATACAGGGTCTAACAAAAGTCCCGAACGAACGATACTTCAACAGCTGATAAGGTCAATGACCTACTACGTGACGAACGACGCAAGTGAAAAAAAAAACAAAAAAAGAAATTCACTTTGTATGGAACAGCTGATTGAACATGCACCTATCTTTATACAAAGTGAAAAAAAAAACTGTCAGAAAAGTAGGTTAGAACTGTAACATTTTAGCTACGAAACTTAACTGTACGCCACCCAAATATTATCCCAAATATTAATATTATATGTACATATATTAATGTGTTTCCCATCACGGAACATTGGTGTTCCGGAGCTTTGGGAGGCGTACGGGGAACCGAAGCCAACAACAGTCGACAATTTAATGAAATGTAAGGGGTGCACCGCGCGAATGTTGCACTTGTCCGAGTCATGGGACGCACGCAGAGGCAGCACCCGCCAGGGTGTATAGACTATTGAGATTTAATGGAATCTAAATTATACTGGACTATTATTAATGGTGATTAGTCTGTGAAATTATAGAGACTAAAATCGGACGTCTGCCTAACAAAATGGTAATCAATTTTATTTCCGGCAAACGGTGACTCGCCCACATAAGATGGGCCCCCACAAAAAGCGACATCTAAGATGGCTCGAAGGCAACACCGGTGTTAGGGCTGGGGGCAGAGAGGTGTCACTGGACTTTAAACATATAGATAGCCAACTCGCCACTTAGGTTTCCACATCTACCCTCGAGAACACAGCTCTCGCGACCCCACTCTGGACGGCCGGTTAAGGCAAGCCAGAGGCGGAGGACTTGGTCGGACATCGGAGTCCCCCAGGAGCGATCAGGTACGTGAGGTCGCTACTCCCCAACAACTCGCCACAAGCTGCCCGGTCGAAACCAGTGGGCAATGGGGTCGTCACATCCCTAAGCCATTATATAATAACTATTATCGTGGACGAAATACGTTTCAACAATTTCGCAGATATTTTGCATAACATTAGGCATAATATTTAAAAGTCTGGTAGACCAGACTTTTATTTTATCTAATATTTTATTAGTATGCTATAATATAATATCTTTATTAGTATGCTATAATATGGTTCTGATTTAGAAAAATGTGCGAAGTTATTTCTACGGATGTTTGCTATGCGAAAGGTGATTCTTCCAAATTACTTTCCTGCCAGGTATCATTATGCAATATAAAAATAAGATTATAAAACTTCTACAACACAATAGTGAACCCACCCGCATCCTTTTAGTAGATTTTGCTCTAGATACGTGTCACAGTGACTTTTTTAGGGTTCCGTACCAAAATGGTAAAAAGGAACCCTTATAGCGCGATTCAATCTGTTTATCTCTATCTGTCACATCGTTAAATATCTCGAGCACTACTTAAGCCACCGATTTGAAATAGTTATAAACAAAATTAACGCAGTCACATTGAAAGAAGATTTATCATACCTTTTAGTTTATTTTCAATGAAAAATGCCCGATAAAATAGGGGGCAAAAATTAAAAGTTTAGTGATTTAGTCATGTGGGGTATCATTTGAAAGGGCTAAAATTGCACATGCTAAAACATATTTTTTAATTGTTTTCATAATGAAAAATATTCAATTAAATAAAAAATACCATACCCATTTGACTCCGAAGTTTATGAAGGAATAAATATGTTTTTTACGTAACCTTAATATTATCATAAACATTACAGGAAAAATATAACATTGACCGTAACTTCATTTTTCTTTTTTAACAAAAAAAACTTTCCAGAACAAAAGTTGAAATTTAACCAACTTCGATTGTTATTTTTTAATGTATGTGTTATCATGCTAAAAGTACTGTCCTACAACTAAAGTAAAAAAAATGGTTTACATTATAAAAAAAATATCAAGGAAAAACAAACTTAAAACTATAGGTACGTATTATAAATAATGAAATATTTTTCACTTACAATCCCAAAGCCATTATTTACAGCGATGCGCTCCTTTCTTACAGTCTTCACCGAATTGAAACTAAATTTATCTGAATTAAAGTATATATAGTGAGAGTTGTGCTAAAGGCGACTATCTACTTACAGATTTAATATGGCATCGTGATAGCATTTTTATTAAAAATGACCTTGAAGAGTTGAATACATATAACTTTTATTTACAGATAAACATAGGTCACACTAAGTATAAATGAAGTAACATACTTCAAGAAACAAATCTATCTGAATACTATAATGAATGATACCTACACTGAGTACTTTCAAAAGTTAGTAACTTATTCATCAATGCAGATCAAACACAGTTAAGTTAAATTATTGTTTGTCCTTATGCGTCAGTTTAGCATCTGCCTTTGCTAGAAAGGGAGAAAACATAATGTCACTGTTACCTATTTAAGATTAAGGGAGTTAAAGTGGTACAAAACTAGATTAAATGTGGTACCACAAAACCACTAAAATCAGATTAGGTGTGGTAACTACATTATATTAGTTTCCCATTGTATAACTACTTAGTACAGTTAACAGTTAGTTACAGTTAGTTATGGTAACAAAAAATATAGGTACTGCTTAATTGTATTACATGAGACGATTCTAAAAACCAAAAAAATCCTAACATAATGGATGTGTAAAGAACCGTCGAGACGCGAGACTGGCTCGGATTGTAAAAGGAAATTTGGACTAAAAACATCCCATTTGTAACTCATTTTTCTTTATAGAGTCCGTCTACGCTAAGTTTCCTAGATTTTGATAGCACAGACTGTGAAAATGTTAACGCCATAATTTCATAGAAGTCTGACGTTTAAAATAACACTTTAAAGTTTTACAGTTAATTTTCTTGGTTGATATAAAGGGTTTTATGTGAAAGCTAAGACCAAATTTCATTTCATGCCAAATAGCTGTTCTAAAAGCCTCGAAAAATGAAAAATTATAGTTTTAAAGAAAGGTTAAGGCATAAATATAGCTGCTAGTGGATTGACGCCTTAGTTTATACAAGATATTAATATGTTGACTATACAATGGTCGTGTATTAAAACAAACACGAGTTACAATGTAAAACAATTCGATGAGTAACGTCTACTATTGAAACAATATGACGAGTGCTGCAATATATATGTATTTATAAATCTCGTAATTTAATCTATCCAGATATTCTAATACTTAGGTACCAAAATGCCAAGTGACCATTTTCCGAGCCAATCCAACTAAACCAAAAAAAAAAAACAATCCAACATAACTACCTAGTCTACTTGTAGCTAATATTTAAAAAACGGTTAACACTCAGGTCTTTTTACTTTTATTTTTATCACAAGAGGCGTGAAATTAAAGTAAAAATACGTTCTGAGTTTTAAATATGTTTTCAATACTGTACAGTTATAAAGCATGAATTAAATGATTCATTCATTACAATAAATGTTTTGATTCATGTTTTTTTAAGTAGTAATTTATACCTATATAAATAGTAAATTAAAGGGAAGCCCTTTGTGCCAGCAAGGCTTTGGTCACTTTTTCTAAAAACCCTGACCCACTTCTTATGTGTATTTAATAAGTGGTTACGACTGACGCTCGGCTTTCATCACTCGTAACCACGCAGTAGTTAGTCAGTATGGACGTAGTTGCCGATGAGCGTAAGGTGACAGTGGAAAATTCATAAGGCTTTCGTGTAATGCTGATAAATTTATTTAACTATGTTTTTATATAACTTTGTAGAATTATTGAGTTGTAGTTATTATTAAAATATGTTATCGCTATTTTAAGTTAAAATAACAAAAAATTTATGAAAGATGGTCGGTCCCGTAATTATGTTTATGAATTTGACGCAATGAACCTAATTTCGGGAGTATCACGGAATAAGGGAAACTCAGCCCTGTTTTATCTTTTATTCCTCTCTGGGTTCAAATATAGGTATTTATAAATTTTATACATTACATGTTATTGTGAGGTAATTGAATCATACAATAGAGTCCAAAATAAACACCTTAATTCAAACTAGTTTTATCTACGCACATATAATTAGTGCTCTAAAATGCGTTCAGAAACCATGGGCAGAAACCAGCATTACCAACCAGCAGGAATTAACGGAACTGTAATTTTAACATTATCTACTGAAAACTACGTAAGTAATGGGTTTAAATTTGGAACAGCTATCAAATTCAAATTCTAGATACAAACGCCGCCATTCCGAGCTGTCATTTGTTTGTTGGCTTTTTAGGTACTCTGAAAAATTGTGCAAAAATTGTTGCTGTATGTGTTCAATTTATTTTTATTGCATTTATTTTAATTTTAAGCGTCTCCGTTTTAGCTTGGGCAAAAATACTTTCGTGTGTTCAGCTGTCTCTCTGAAGGCCTAGTATAAAAATTGTACGACATTAACTCCTCGACCGCGTTAGCGTATCGGGAGTTCAAATTATGTTTACCGTTTATTTAAATCATCCGGCAACTTTCATATTTTGACCCCTCAATACGCTAACGCGGTCGAGGAGTTAATGTCGTACAACTTTTATACTAGGCCTTCTGTTTATCCATTTATTCTCCCCTACAGGTAGCACTTATCAACCAATCCTTGTGAAATTTTGTAAGCCTGTTGGTTAATTACATAAAAAAACTTGGCACAAAGATCCTAAGCGCCATAGACTCCAACGGCGCTTAGTAAGTAAATATAGCATAAGTCTGAGCTGTAGGATTAAAGGAACATACCTTAAACGTTTAAAATAAGAAAGGATTGCATATACTTAGGACATTTCGGAAGAGAAGTGTGACTACTTAAAAACAAAAAGACATGAATCAAAACATTTATTACATTTATTAAATGATTTTTTTTTTTTTTTTTAAGTACATTTCAATGATTCGTGCTTTACAATTGTATTTACTAGAATGCAGCATTAGGCGTAAGTCTGACCTGTAGGATTGGCGGAACGTACCTTAAACGTTTAAAATAAGAAAGGATTGCATATACTTAGGAAATTTCGGACTCTGGCTGCCATGATCAGGTAGCCCAGTGGTTAGGGCGTCGGCCGCAAAAGCTGGAGGTCGCTGGTTCGATCCCAGCCCTGCTTACCGGGGCCTTGGTCACTATTTCTGTAGTATATGACATCTCTTTCAATTTATATATCAGTATTATGCCTATTATTGTAATATTATCTTTTTTTTCATTCATTGCGTGTTTAGGGTACTGCAATTAATTAAAAAGATACCTATATAGATAGAAAGATAGTCTCACCATTTCCGTTTATCCGTCCCTCCGTCTTACGGTTTAGCGATGCAACGAACAGTTTTTGATTAATAAATAACAACAATTTGTATAAAATTTTCGAGATTACAACAATTTAAAATAATCATCTTGATAGGTTCTTGTACGGAATTATGTACAACGATTTCTGGAATTTAATCCAGAGCGAAGTTTTACCACGGAATAAGGGACAAATGAACGGTATAGCAAAATAACGATTAATAGTATAAATTAAAACCTACGAGGCAAAATAATAACCTACATCCTTCTTATAATACATATATCCAAAATAAAATAGTATCTACTTCATCATCATCATCCATAAGACGTCCACTGCTGAACATAGGCCTCCCCTTTGGACCTCCATATGTACCGGTTGGAAGCGACCTGTATCCAGCGTCTCCCGGCGACCTTCATAAGGTCATTTATCCATATTGTGGGTGGACGTCCTACGCTGCGTTTGCCAAGCCGTGGTCTCCACCCGAGCACTTTTCGACCCTTTCGAGCCCTTTTCCGAGTTTTTACTTGGGTGTATTTTTTTTAATTCCTCGGTCAAAGTTGGAAATACCTTAATAACCCGTAATATGGTACATTTACCTTAATGTCAGTACGACTCACGAATGTGTAAATTTCCGTCCGTTAAACCTACATTAACTCATTAATTATTTGTCCGTATTCGTAAGTTTGACATTTGCGTTTGTAAGGAGTGAATAAAACATGAAATGACTAATACTTATATTATCCGTTATAAATCCTTAACAAGCCCATTTGCAATATAATTATATCAAGTAAAATATCAGCGGATTATCTTAATTAGTAGCCCACTGTTAATGGGGTATAAAGTAAAAGGTACCGGAACTCATCTAGGATACTGTACTTTTACCCTTTGGCAATGTCTCTCACTGTCTATAAAAAATATTGCGGATTTTTGCGGGGGTGGGGAACGTCAAATGTATTGTATAATAAAGCAAATATGCTAGTTTGCTACAATTAACTAATATAGTTTTATAGTACTTAATATTCCGTAATTGTAAATTATACGATTTCTTCGGAAAATACAAAATACCTATAGCAAACAGACAGCATTATTCTATCCACTTTGAACCCGCTTTTCCCATGATGCATTGAAGCCGAATCCTACAGCCATGTTTGCATCGCTGAGGAGTTTAAAATCTTCTCAATCTAAATCTGTTAAATTGAATTTATAATAAAAAACACAATGACGAGTATATTGTAAATTAAAAAAAAAACAGCTTATAAAAAAACGCGTCGGGTATCTTTTGCCATGTATCTACAAGTTTTACAATATACATCTCGTAATTATCGAGTACAGCAGTTATGATAGTATACAAACAGACGTTTGTATATATAAGCGGAGGCATAGTTTTTGATATTTTGGTTACGGAACCCCGAAAAATGTCCCCCGTGTCCCCCTTTAGTCTATTTGCTCGTAATTTATGTCACAAGTGTTAAGTGCTACGCAAACCTACTCTTTAATGTAAAAATATATAATAAAATAGGTACTGGAATGGGAATAAAACTGGAAACAACATTATACGATTTTAAGCTAACATAGTCATTTGCATTATCACTACAATCTCAAACGGCATATTTACCATAAATATGTCGAAATATCGGTTGCTCAATAAAACAAACATACGTGGTAAATACCCCGTCTTAGATTGTAGTTATAATGGAAACAACGTGTTTTACATGCATATTACTTTCCCTAAATCCTGGTTCTTAAAGAAATAATAGAACCATGTTAATAATACAAGTAATTCCGCCAAAAATACACACAACTCCGATACAAAAATACAGTACATTAAATCCCCGAACGATCACAATTATCCGGTGATCTACTCTTAATGCGTGCGTCGAATTCTTCTTTCCTCGCCTCCAAACACGAAATTCATAGCAAACCTACCAAAAAAATTTGAATAATAACTTATTTCACTGGTACAAAGACACTTTGTCCAAGCTACCGCATTGCATGGGGCTATGCAATCCTGATCAAAAATAAATGTAAGAGCCGTCGGATCCGGACCCAGAGCTGGACAAATCATACATTTGGGACTCGGATTGCTAAGCCTTTTGTGTTTGGTACTGATCATGCATTACTGTTAACATGGATATTATGAAATTTTACTGATTGTAAGGTCAGCTGGGCCCTTCAGGCCCGCCTAACGCGATTCAATTTAGGACCTAATCTGAGTCGCTGCCATACAACTGAGCACAGTTAAGAACCTAAACTGAATCGCTTTAAGAACCCATGGTAAGGGCTCTAGTTCAAAAGTGTATATTTAGTATGTAAATAAAAAATAATATATTTATAAATAAAAGTGATTAAATTATAGTTCATTGCATAATAATAACAAAAAATAAGGATAACATAGTCAATGCACAAAAATAAAGGTCTTGGAAAAAAATAGGTAAGTACTTAACTAATTTCTAACAGAAAGTATGACCTATGTAAATAAAGCAATCATTCTTTGTAACTCTCACCAGCAGTACTCCAGTCAATAAAAATAAGACGATACCAGACGCCAAAAAAAAGGTATGAACAGTTTTTATGAAACGATCATCGGTTAATTCTGCAATCATAAGTCCTAAGGTGATGATACTTTGGCTCCATATCGTGCCTCCAATTAGTGTCTGTTCATCCCTATACCGGGGTCTAAGTTTGGATGTTTCAGCGCCTATCCACATACCACCAGCAACAAACGCTAGAAACATAGTAAATGTTTTGATGATAAATATCGTGTATGTCATCACGTTTATCCGACATTTTGAACGTGACATTTGACAAGCTGTACAAACAAGTTTAATAAGGTTACCATCAAAGAGTTTTAGGATTCAATACCTTGGTTGCGTTTTGTAAAGCCTATAAAAATGAGTATTTTTACTCGGTCAGTTTTAAAGTAACGCGTTTCATTTTCATATCATTTCCCTCTCTTCAATATTCAGTAGTCTCAGTACAACGTTGTAAATGTTTGTAAGAATTATGTGCTTACCATGAGTTCCATGAGTTCATGAGTCCGCAGCAGAACCAAAGTAACCGATATAGCTCTCCGAATCGCTAAACTTAAGTGGCAGTGGGCGGGGCACATTGCACGTAGAACCGACGGCCGTTGGGGCGGAAAGGTTCTCGAGTGGCGACCGCGTACCGGAAGGCGCAGCGTGGGTAGGCCCCCCACAAGGTGGACTGATGACCTGGTGAAGGTCGCAGGAGTCCGCTGGATGCGGGTGGCGCAGGACCGGTCATTGTGGAAATATTTGGGGGAGGCCTATGTCCAGCAGTGGACGTCTTTCGGCTGAAATGATGATGATGATGATGATGATGACCATGAGTTCTACGTAACCGTAGTCGATAGCGACGGTGCGAATCGATTGTGTTTGCATCTCGCCTCACCAGTTAAAAACGAGCAAGATACAAATACTAAAGCACACAACTCCATTAATTGATTTCGATTCGTAGCAAGCTCCGTCAAATCCTGCATGTAATGTAAATCTGAATGAAGTAAAATTAAGGGATTGAACTCCGAAAATTACTCAGTGTAGGTGGGTACAGTCAACCTAAAGTAGCTCCCATTAGTGGCCTATGGTTCAATACCATGTCAAAATGACACGCAGTCAGAGATTTATTTCAATCTGATTTATTTATAGCGTCACTGTGACATAGTCGTACAGTGGCCTAGGATTCAAATTGACATTATTTAATTTTGTTCACTGGTCTATTTTTTGATGCGGTCAAATGGGTCAAATAGCTACAATAAACCCAAATGTATTTAATGTGTTGGTCAGAAAAAAAATATGGTTAAAGGGTTAAAACTTGCACCTCTATAAATGAAATTACTTGTATTCTGACCTCTATTAATGAAACCCTTTGTAAGTGAGACAGATATTTATTTACACCTGGCTAACTGAGACCCTGGGTTAGTGGTATACCTCTTTTAGTGAGACTAATTCTCTCGTCCCTTGAAGTCTCACTTATCCAGGTTTTACTGTAGTTGCCACTGCCGTGTGGCGCTGTCATCTCGCACGGTCCCAATAGGAAATGTCAGTTAAGCGTCCTTCTGTTATGACAGCTCTATGGCAGCGAGGCGTTCATATTAAATAAAAGAAAATGGATATGGACGCCCTGAGTGCACGCTGCGCAAATCACATGACGATGCACGCCACGCTGCCCGCTGCGCCACTCAGACCACACACTTAGTCTACCCTAGTTTTCAATAACTTTAATATACAGTACTAGCTTTTGCTCGCGGCTTCGCTCGAGTTAGAAAAAGACAAAAAGTAGCCTATGTCACAGTCCATCCCTTCAACTATCTCCACTTAAAAAATCACGTCAATTCGTCGCTCCGTGAAAAACGGACAAACAAACAAACACACACACCTTCCCATTTATAATATATATAAGCATGGGTACAGTCGGCCAAAAATGTGGTTTACCACACTAAGATTGGGATTCGTTTGAACGTCATGAGACAACAAGGTCGATTTCCCCTGGCAATAATATTATGTCAGTGTCAAGTCAACCTTAGGGATCGTTAGAGCTGGCAGAAAGTTTTGTCAAAAGTGGTAGACCACTTTCTTGGCCTGTCTGTTGTCTGACTGTACCTAATTCAACAAAAATACGACAGTTTTACGTGAGGTATATAAATATATATTTATTATTATTGTTTTGAACTTCCCCTTTATTATTTGTTTCTTTTCTTAGTCGGACACTCTTGTCAGAGTGGTCGTGGTTGCGCAGACGAGGTACTTGGAGAGATGTTCGTTGGGTCGTTAACTTTCTCGAGGATAGCTCTCCTAGCGATTTGCTTCCATTTTTGCCGGTTAGAGGCGTTGCGAGTGCATTGGGTCACGGTGGACTCGGTAGCTTGTTTAATCAGGTCAGTCCAGCGAGTTGGTGACCGTCCGCGTGATCTTTTGCCTTCCACCCGGCCCTGAACCACAAGTCTCTCCATCGAGTTCTCATTTCTGGAAATGTGACCAAAAAACTTCAGTATTCGTAATTGCACAGTTGACGAAAGCCGATCTTTGATATGAAGCTCTTTGAGGATAGAGGCATTAGTGCGGAACGCCGTCCACGGTATCTTAAGGAGGCGTCTCCAGCACCACGTCTCCAGTGCGTCGATTTTACAGCGATCCTGTAGTCTCAGCGACCAAGTTTCGGCTCCATAAAGAAAGATTGGGAAAACAAGGCATTTCATAAACCTGACCTTCGTATTCTTGGTAACCCTTCTGTCTCTCCAAATCTTTCCCAGCCGCTCCACTGCAGACCTGGTGATGGCGCATCGTCGTCAGATCTCGTCGCCACATCCCCCGGTACTGGAGATAGTAGAGCCGAGGTACGAGTATACATATTATTTGTTTACAATCTTATAAATGATATCTCTTAAATTATCAACTGACAGACGGGCGTCAAACCTTGTTGACATTTAATTAGTTACAAATAAACACTTGACAAAGAGCTTGCGCGACATATCAACAGTATGCAATAAGCCTGCACTGTCAAAAATCAAAAACTTACGAATCAAGTGCGAAAAAAAGGAAATTCGTAATGAGTGGCGATAGAAAAAAACACGACCGAAGGCAGTGTTTTAAATCGACACGAGTTGCGAATTACCTATTCGCACGTGTATCGTACAACGTTTTACAGTACATATGGCTCTTTAATTTTTTTACATAGGCACATAAAGGGCTCATTATCGCACTAGTGCGGTAATATAGCACCATATGTACGGTAAAACACCTTAAAACGACTGCAAACAGAATTAAGGTCCTCGAGAAATTCATTGAGTAATTTAATGCCATAAAACATGCACGTAAAATGCATGTCACGAGTTTCCCGTCAACCAGTTTTAGGGTTTGCTCTTCGTTGTGATACATCCTACTAATATAATAAACGCGAAAGTTTGTATGGATGTTAGTTACTCTTTCACGTAAAAACTACTGAATGGATTTTAATGAAACTTTATAATAATATAGTTTATAAGTACATCAGAATAAAACATAGGCTACAATTTATAAAGATATTGCGCAGACGAAGTCGCGGGCACCACCTAGTACAGTACTGTATATATTTTACGGGTTCCGGGAATTAGTCGTAATCAGCAACTAAAATTATCCATGTTCAACTAAGCTTGCAGTCATCAGATAAAGTAAATAATATGTATGCTCTAATTGTACCATTATTTTATTTAAGGATATAGAGTCGCTCTGTTGGTAGTGCATATGGCAAATATGCTGACGAAAACACTTTACTTTATTATTTGGATGCCATATATTATATGTGTATCCAACAAATTGTATGTAAGTATTAGTACTAGTCTCTTAAATGTATGTATGTTTAATGTATGTATGTAAAAATACACAAGTCTCGCTTCGCAGTTCTTATTCTGCAAAAGTGTTTTGAGATGCAATGGTAAAACAAGTCTGTTATTTTAGTCGTTGCCGGGGAGTGTCCATAGAACTGGACTTCCACCGACTTGCCTATTTTCAAATGGAAGAGGAACACAGAGTTTAAAAAAATAGGCAAGTCGGTAGAGGTCGTTTTCTATGGACACTCTTCGGCACCGACTAAAATATTTAACCGACTTGTTTTAACATTATTATATCTTATAATACCAAGAAAACGTAAAATAAATTACACATTATATTAAAGTACCTATATAGCATACAAAAACTCAAACAAAACGTAAATAAGGTATACCTTAGTTCCAAATCTGGGAAGAGAGAAAGATAAGCTTACTGACAATTATCTACATGACAAAAATATATATTTTGATAAACCTTATTCATCACTAAATATGCGCATAGACTTCGACCCCTACTTTAAAAACGTAACAATACCTGCCTTTTAAAAATGAACCCATTTCCCAACGTCAACATTTATTTTATATATTATTCGGTACAAAATGGCCAGTCATTTAATTGTAGTTTATGTGATTGTATATAAAGAAAGGCATTAAAAATCGAGTGTGGATTTATGAAACGAGGCGTCATTCAGCCGAGTTTCATAATAAAATCACAAGAGTGTTTTAATATCGACTTATTTACAATTACATACACTGCTTTATATTAGGGCTTGTGATATACGTGTTATACGCGGAACCGTAGCTACGTAGCCTTAGCACCGGCGGTGCTAAGATCCCGTACTACACGGTCACGTCAAAGATACGTATCCGTTTCTGGATTCGGCTACGTTCCCGCGAATCTCGGCTTCGGCTCCGCTCGGCTTCTTTTAATACACATCTTTTACAATTTGTACTGGTCTATTATTTTTGCCTCCAACATAATATTTGCATCTAATTATTTTTGATCTCTTAAATTTTTATTTAAAATGCAAAAGTATGGAAACTGAAATTAAAAACTCGCCCCTTGCATTACCATTCGGGGGTTTAATAACACGCATAAAATCTACACTTAACGTCACGGTCACGACTGGATCCGATCTACGTATAAATAAGATACGTATCTCCGTGTACACGTAGCTACGTATCTTAATTACACGTAGCCGAATCACACGGAGCAAACGGAGCGGATCTACGTTGCCGAGTAACACAGCAACGGAGATTCGGCTACGGGTTCACGAAACACGGTCACGACCAGGAGCACTACTTTATATACACACATATAATGACTCTCCATGATGCGTTTCATGCATTCAAAGCGCATATATATCGACCGCCATTGCGAATTTCGGGAATAAAAACTTTTCTGACATTCAAGTTTTGACATCTATATTTTTTAAATTCAGAGACAAACTAGAGTTCGCCCCAATTTTCATATCGTTCGATATCAAAATAACGTGCGACTTGCGTGCGTCATTGTATGCAATTGACAATTCGTTGCAAACTAAACGTCATCTCGACTGATATTAGAATAGAGGTGTAATCAAATTTTCTTGTGTCAGATGTGTTCGAAATTTGAACAAAAATAATATTATCGAAATCGATAGGTAATATTATTTAGCTACCTATAATAACATTTTCACAGATAAGAAATTTGTTGTAACAAAAAGTTTATTAATATGGGGGCCTTATTTGCGATTTTTGAACGCATTATTGAGGGCTAATGATATGTGAGTATATCAAATCAAAATATTTATTTTTCAAGTAGGCATGTTACAGTGCACTTTTGAACGTCGAATTAAAAATAAATAAAGCTACACCGGCTCTAACATGCATTATTTAAAAAAAAATCAGTTCAGTTCAATTTTAAATAGAATCTTCAACAAATTATAAATTATTACTTAGAGCAATTTATTGATGCTGTGCACACAGATATCCGAATTAAAAACAATAATTTCACAATAGGATCGTCATCTTAAAAGTAAAAGTTGTATAAAAAAATACTTGTCTAGAAGTTTGTAGAATGAAATCTAAATGACATAAAAATAATAATAATATAATTAAGACTAAAATTAAAATTACAGTTAATAACTAACTTTTTAAACAAAAAAATTTTCTTGTGTCAGATGTGTTCGAAATTTGAACAAAAATAATATTATCGAAATCGATAGGTAATATTATTTAGCTACCTATAATAACATTTTCACAGATAAGAAATTTGTTGTAACAAAAAGTTTATTAATATGGGGGCCTTATTTGCGATTTTTGAACGCATTATTGAGGGCTAATGATATGTGAGTATATCAAATCAAAATATTTATTTTTCAAGTAGGCATGTTACAGTGCACTTTTGAACGTCGAATTAAAAATAAATAAAGCTACACCGGCTCTAACATGCATTATTTAAAAAAAAATCAGTTCAGTTCAATTTTAAATAGAATCTTCAACAAATTATAAATTATTACTTAGAGCAATTTATTGATGCTGTGCACACAGATATCCGAATTAAAAACAATAATTTCACAATAGGATCGTCATCTTAAAAGTAAAAGTTGTATAAAAAAATACTTGTCTAGAAGTTTGTAGAATGAAATCTAAATGACATAAAAATAATAATAATATAATTAAGACTAAAATTAAAATTACAGTTAATAACTAACTTTTTAAACAAAAAATAATAATCCTTAATCCCATGGTGCTGTATAACTCATGTAGTCTTGTGTAAGCTTTAGATATTAGTTTCCGCTTTACAAAATTCTTAAATTTAATAGAGAGTGCAATTATTTCTACTGGGAGTTTATTATAATACCTTACACAATTGCCCATGAATGAGTTTTTTATTTTATGGCGCCGAGTGGTGGGTACTGCGAGCTTATCCTTATTTCTAGTATTAATACTATGTATATCACAGTTTTTCCTAAAAATTGCATTGTTTTTATGTACATACATAATGTTTTCATAAATATATAAACAACATAATTATTAAAAATATACTAGTGGATAAAAATACTAAAATAAAATGTAACCAAAATTATAAATTATTGTATCAAAAGTTAAAAATATTACCAGTACATGAAAAAGTTAAATATTTAATATCTATAGAAAACTACAATCTTAACAATTTTAAGACACGTCACAAATCGTTACGCAACTTTAGGGTAGGCACACAAAGAAGATATGTAGAATATAACACTAATAACTACTTTGGCCAAAGAACTCGTAACACATCATACCTAAGATTTTTAACAAACTAAGCCTAACAATAGAACAGTCCAGTAGTAAACAGGTTTAAAAAAAATTAAAAACATTACTCTTAGACGGTATCTTGGATACATAGTACTTACTTATATTTATAACTACATATGGTTAGATGTTAATGTAAGCTCCATCTCACGAAAGCAACTAAGCATTGGCAACAAGTTTGGATACCTACAAGTGAGCATTGTAAGTGTATAATTTAATTTAATTTAGTACTTACCAACATAAATAATACTGTACAATGTATGAGTAGGTATAACATAAAAATTGTTATTTTATTAAGAGCGCACTATTCGCCAACAAACTGTCCTCAGTTTGGCGAAGGAATATTAAGCTAAGGAATATTTTTCTTTTGAAACAATAAAAAATAAAATAAAAAAATAACATAAATGAAATACTCGTAAACAATAACGAGCTTGCAGTATCTGTACAATGTGATATTCAGAATCTTAAAACCATGTTAACCAGCGCGGAGAAAAAGCTAAATATTATCTCACAAAATAATATTAACAGAATGCCGATTAAACGACGAAAACCTATCCCTCGCATGCACTTCATTATCTGCCATACATAATCTGAATCAAAATTATGGCGATGGCGTAGTGGTCTACGTACGTACAATTTACTAAAGGCAGATACGAGTATAACCAGTAATAAAAAATGACACACGCATCAGGCATGCTAATACAATTGAATAATACGTAGATAGGTATCAAGATCATTTCAACTTGTTGAGGTTCAAGAAGGCCTCTAAGCACGGTATGTACCTGCATGTTACATGTGCTTACATATTATTCTTATATGCATCTATCTTTATTGAGTCACTTAGTAATTGTCTAGATTAATTCAAAACTTATAAAAATATCATTCTAACTGGTGATATCAACATAAACCTTATCCCACAACTGCAAGAACCATAGTACGTACTCGTATGCTTAAATAGGCAACAATACCTAACCGTTCTTCAACAGACGGCTTACTCCCTTCCCAAGCGCTCACACACTTCCGGCATAGATCATAATATTTTAAAAATTGAAAATAATATATTATCGGCTTTTGTAGCTGTTCTAAATATAATTATTTATTTACATAAAACTTAAATAACAAGAAAATAATGACTAAAAATAAACTTAAATAAACGATAAAGATAAAATACAATTAAATTTCAAAAACTAAAACCTGAAACTGTAAAGCTGTTCTTGAAACTTGCATGACGTATCACAAGACCATTTTTCTTTCATTGACAGGAATTTCATTAATGGAATTAATGTAGTTGAAACTTGAAACCAGTCGGAAATCATTCGTAACTTATGATTATGAGAAAGCCCTTACCGAATTAAAAAATAAAAACTTATCTGACCACATAATAGTGACCCACAGATTGTAGCTGAACAATTAATAAATAAGCTCCAAGATTGCTGAATACAAGTAAAATAACAAAATACATACCAAAAAAACCGTAAAATTATAAAACCATGGAAACCAGGAATCTTACGCTGAATAAAAAAATTAAATAAAATGCAAGTAAAACTTCGCACTGACCCCGAAAATGAAATTCTTAAAATCACCTTTGTTAAATGCCGTTACTATAGTAAATAACCTTTTTTTTAAATTGCAGCGGTTAACACTCACGTATTTTTATCACAATAGGCGTGACATGCACAGAAATGTATCTAGATAGAAGAAAAGAGTTCACCAATTTGTAGAGAGTACACGCTCGGTGTGTAACATTTTGCGTAGGTACTTTGACGTCACGAGCGTAATTTAGAGATGGGAAACATTAGCCGCGTGAAAACAATTCAAAAGCATCGATTCACAAATCGATTGGAACACTTTACATTGGAACACAACATTCTATGTGGACTACACGTGGATTCTATGTACCGCCACCGCAACCGCACCGCGTCCCGGCCCCCCGCGGCTGTCAGTCACAAAAAAAAACAGTCAGATTACAACATTAGAAGCGGGAGATTGCGTGCGTGCTGCGCGGCGACGCGAAGTCCATAAAATCGAACCACAGCATTTATTGTAGGTTATTTTAATCGATTTTAAGGATGGACAGAGGAAATTATAATTAGTTTCAACAGAGGAAATGATAATTATTTTCAACAGAGGAAATGAGAAAGCTCAGAATTTTAAATCAAAAAATATAAATGTAGGTAGGTACTTACCTAACCACTAAATTGCGTTACTTTTGTAGATACCTACTATAGCCGTTGCAGTTATCATCACCTACCTCTAAACGTGCACCATGTTTAGGGCTCCGTACCCAAAGGGTAAAACGGGACCTTTCTACTAAGACTCCGCTGTCCGTTCGTCCGTCTGTCTGTCTGTTCGTCTGTCACCAGGCTGTTACTCATGAACCGCGATAGAAAATTGAAATAATTGAAAAAAAATGGCGCTTACATTCTAGTAAATAAATTGTGACGAAAAAGAAGGAAAAACAAGTTCTGGAAGTCAACTAACATGTTTGTTAATAATATTCGCTTTGCACTACGTACATTATATAGCTGCGAAATAATATAAAAATTTAATTATCATTTCCTCTGTTTTCAAAACCGATTTTAATCGAGTAAGAAAATCGCAGTGTACAGCACTGTAGTACAGCACTATTCTTACTTTTGACAGAAAAAATGAGAAATTGATCTTGAACGTGACTCGACAGTTTGAATAGCTTATTTTTACATCGCTGGTTTTGAAACCACGCAAAGTCTGGCTCGTCAAATTAAAGCCGCAATGGAAAACTAGCGTGGGCACACAATCACCCGCTACTGTTTCGATGAAAATAGTAAACTAAATCGTTTATTAAATAATAACAGATATTTAAGGATAAACAGTACTCATCGAAAATAGGAAATACCTCGATTTACAGCTCCAACTTTATTGGAGTCGCTTGAACACTTGGTTATTGCGCAAAAAACCATTTTGTGTTTAAAACCTGAAGTCGCATGCAGACCGCGGTCGGGAGCAGACTGAAGTGCGCTGCGAGCACTGATGAGAAATTCTCATCATTTCGCCATGCGACGTATATACACACTTTCCTTCTTTCTAGATATTATTTCTGTGGTGACATGCTTCGACTGCATCGGGCAGTCATCGTCGGACAGACAGGGTGGTGTTGTCACCTTAGCGTGTTGGCGTAGGTAACAGGTCGCGCGCGTCGACGCAGGCTGATTCGAGCAATCCGGCACCGTCGTTACGGGAGTCTGAATTGTCGGATCGTCTGACGGGATCAACGACAAGCACACCGAACTAACCGTGTCCACTTAATCGTCACCACACAAATTCACGTTCCCTCTAGGGAGAAAGTGGCAGAGTCCAACCTCCGTCGCGGTTGAAGTTAGGGCGACGTCCGATTTCAATGGCCTCGCGGATCTTGCGTGGCACGTAACATTTTTCCCGTGCCAACCTACGCCGGTCTCGGGCAGTGATGCCCTGAGCTTAGCAGAAACGCACAGACCGATAGACAGACATGGCGAAATTATAAGGGTTCCTAGTTGACTACGGAACCCTAAAAAGGAAACGAGATTCAAAGTTTGACATTCATACTCAATCATCTAAACGACTCAAACTAAACGATATGACGTCACGCTATAATAGCACCTGCTCTAGTAAATGGAAAACGACCGAATTATCTCCCTAAACAATCAATATATTTGCAAAAATTGGACAGATATGGACGAAGTTTCATCATCATCATCATCATCATTTCAGCCGAAAGACGTTGCACCAAACCTGAGTTCCATTAGGCACTGCCAGGGTTCAGCACCAGTTCGATCTTGTGAATTTCTCTCCTAATTGCTCGTTAACACGAGTCGAATGGCACAAACAGAAGTAGCGTATGTTGGACCAAACTTGAGTTCCACTAGTTACTGCCAGGGTTCAGCATCAGCTCCATCTTGAGAACTGTTCCCCTAATTGCTCATTAACACGAGTTGAATGACGAAAACAGAACTCTCGTAAGTTTTACCAAACCTGAGTTCCATAAGGTACTGCCAGGGTTCAGCATCAGCTCCATTAATTCCTCGTGAGTTCCATCATCAAAATATAATTAAAATCAAATAGGACTACCTCGAAGGCATTTCGTAACAAACAAAAGATGAATATCTCAAATCAGAAGATACAGCTGGGGCCCGCGAATTATAGAGCAGTTCCTCTTTAACATCCCTGGTCCTCATCATCAGGTCTGCTCCACCAAACTGGTAGGTTTTGTAAAAAAATGCTCGAGTTTCTCAAGAAAGTACCCAAATTACTATGCATGTGCCTTTCAAATTTGAGGAGTTCCCGCAGTTCCTCATGGATCTCATAATCAGAAATGGATTTTTAAAAAAACGGGACCAACCTGGAATCATCTACTTTAAGAAACCAAAAAAAAATTAAATCGGTTCAGTAATGAAGGAGTTCTGAGGTAACATCCATTACAAAAAAAAAGTAAAAAAAAAACAGGCGAATTGAGAACCTCCTCCTTTACAAATATTGAAGTCGGTTGAATAGCATTCATCTCGTTGTGTCTTTACCCCATGGAGAAAACCCGAATTAATGTATCACTGATCTTACTGATCACAGGGCAAGGCAAAATAAAAAAAATGATTTACTTTTTTATGCCAACTGTCACTGTTTACTGTCAAAGTTTGAGAAAATAGTACATTACATACCAAGGCCGTTTAAGTGGGAAACGCCTCGGATCCCATGTAATTGTCGGCCGAGGCGAAGCCGAGGTCGACTAACATGTGATCCGAGGCTTTCCCATTTAACGGCCGAGGTTTGTATACTATTTTTCTGCCCGACGGAGCCGGCAGGCGGCAATTTAGTTTTGCGTAAAGTGGCGCTTACCGGCCGGAGGACTGAAAAAGTCATAACTTGCATTACGATGACACGATACACCAAAATGCAAAAAGTGTCAAGAGAACAAACCAGTGAGCCCCGCGATTAAGTCGTTGCGTAGGAGAATCTCAGCCCCTTTTGGCCGAGAGCCGAGACCGCGATCTCGGCTCGAATTTTGGCCGAGACTGCCGAGACCGAGATCTCGGTCGGACCTTAGTATTTACTGTTTATGTTTTAGGGCCCATTTAAATTGGAAATTTCCAAATTTGATGTATGTGTTGGACCTAAGAACAAAAATTGCACGTTTATCGACCCAAAAAGAACAGTTATCAACGGTGGAGTGCTAAACGTACACTTTACAGTTTTAAAAAATTCCATCCCGTTGAAGGTAGGTGAGCAAGAAATAAAAGTAAGGTTTAAGAAAAGTAAAGTTAGGTAACTACAGCTCACGACAATCATCATACACGTCATTTTTCAGCACACGTTACGTAAACTGGGAGATTAACATAAGGTCGATGTGGCTAATTCCGTCATAGGGACTATTTTGTCTAATGCCGGCCTGCGTTGAATATAAGCACAGTACGCAGCGCTGCGCTGCCGACTCAGTCAATAAGCAGCAGGCTATCCTGAGTTCATTGACTGAACTGCGCACCTACTGTAAGTAGGTAACGCAGGCGAGCATTAGACGGTTTAGTCCCTATGACGGAAGGCCTAGTATAAATGTATACTTGTTGCATTCGACATTTACTTCTCGAACGCGAAAGCGTATCGAGTTCAAATTATGTTTGCCGTTTATTTAAATACTACTTTCATATTTTTGACCCCTCGATACGCTAACGCGTTCAAAAGTAAATGTCAAATATGACAAGTTAAAAATGATACAAAGCCTTACGAACTAGCCACATTAACCTTACCCTCATTACCAGAAGCACGTTACGCAAGTTCATCAATATCTGTCATGCCCGAGAATTTCCATTTTATGATATATTTTTTCATTAAAAATAATCTGTAGGCTCTTCCTCCACCACTAACAAAGGAAAAATCATTTAAACTTTTATTTTTCCTATCAACTAATCCCCCACAAAGCTCGAGTTACTTACTACAAATTTAGACTCGAAGCCTCACATACTATAACTTGATATGCTTATCTCATTACCGCACTAGTTAGATGCACGTGTTTATTTTTTTGAATTTAGAACCTAAAAGGCATGTAATAAAAATCACGTGGAAAACTAAATGTAACTTTTTGGTGTATTTCAGGCAAAAATTATAGCGTCGTCAAGCGGTAAAGAGCTGGTCAGGTTTCAAATGAACAAACCCTGTGAACATCTGTTCCTCAGACCGTTGTTTGAGAGCATGTTTAAGGGTACAAAAAACTGCATGATATTAAAGGTGATGTAATATTTTGTAGAATTACCTCAGGGGACTACCACTCGTCACTTCAATCTCTGAGCTTAGTTAATAGCTTGCAGGCATGTAATCCAAATTCGACTTTTCCGGTTACAAATTAGGTTGTAAAGCGTTTTGTTTAAGATCAATCAAAAAAATAAACTGGTAGCATGTCGAAATACTCGCCGCAAGTATGAAATTGAAGGTATCGATTTTATCAGATTTTGGCTTGATGCACCATTATAAAGAAAAACACTATAAGGTCAAGTTGGTTACTTGAAACATAATTTACTTTTTTCTTCAGATAATCAACTGGCATGTCTGGCATTACTGAAATAAAAGGTATATAACAGGGAGTCAGGGATAATATAAAATGTACTTCTGCAATATAATAATGTATTATAAATTCAGCACCATATAACTCTAAGTAAGCTCAGAATCCATAAAAAAAGAAAACGTCCGCAATAAAAAACTGTTTCACTTCCCTGAAACTGAGGTAAGTGAAACAGTTGTGTTTGTCTTTTAGTAATAGCCTCTTAATTAATTTTGAATGTAAACTGACATTCCGTTTAATAGTTATTAAACAATTTTGATCCTAGGACCTGAAGAGTTAAGGTTTTTTTTTGCAAAGCAGCAAAAAATAATAATTCGGGGTAAGCGAAACATACATTATAAGTCAGGGGTAGTTAACATAGGTTTTAAAGGACTTAAGCTAAGTTAAATAAAAAGCATTCGTGAAAAAATAGTGGCCATTTATTAAGTTAAAACCATAATGAGTTGAATTAAATATAACAATTGTTTTTAACTAAACTATTCTGATGGGGGTGTCCTTGGTTCCTTGGAGTTTGGGACGGATGCTAGTGTGGGATGCTACCTGTGTAGACACGCTGGCACCGTCCCATCTCCAACGAACTAATGTAAAAGCGGGCGGAGCGGCTGAATGCGCCGAAATTTTAAAACGTAATAAATATAAGAGCCTGGGCAGAGAGTACCTTTTTGTACCATTCGGGGTCGAAACTCTTGGTCCATGCAATGCAATGCATGCTTGGCAAATTTTTCGTAGAAATCGCGAAACGTCTGGTTGATGTTACTGGTGACCGAAGAGCTGGTGGCTTCCTCGCACAACTTATCAGCATTGCGATACAACGAGGAAATGCCGCCAGCATCCTAGGTACAATGCCTCAAGGACCTACTTTAGATTTATGGTAGGTAGAGGTAGGTAGTTAGGTAAGTTACACTTACTGTATATATTTCGAAAATAAATGTTTAATTTTCTAGTTTGAGATCAATTTAAAGAATTTCACTTAATTACTACACAGTCTTTTTAATGTCTCCTTACCTTGAAAAAATACTTCAAAATAGACTACTAATGCAAACAGCAACTGCAACTTTTTTAGAAATGCACATAAATGACACATAGTTTGGGAATTAATAATGCATTATTGAAAAAAGGGTAATAAAAAGGTTTTGACTCCCTGAACGGAGGTAAGTGAAACATACGTTTCTCTTCCCCGGCCTGAACTGTTTCACTACCTCTATATGTATGTACATTTTAGGGTATGTTTTTAACTATCAAATTCCGGCGAAGTCTTTTAGTTTTAAGTAAAACAAACCACACACGTGAAAAGTTAAGTAAATATTGTCGTATTTACATTAATTACAGCTCAAAAAGTTCAATTTGAGACAATAAACCATTAGAAATTTGGCGCAACGTGGAACTTCCAAATATTTTTTTCACCGACTGAGACTTTCCAATGCTCAGGGGCCTTACCATGACGTCTTAACGCGATTCAGTTTAGGTTCATAACTACTCAGTTGTATAGCAGCGACTCAGCTTAGGTCGTCAACTGAATGGCGTTAAGACGTCATGGTAAGGCCCCTGTTTCTTTGACTCGTGCCCCGCAGCGTCATCTCTCATTTATACGCGAAACTATTGCGACCGTAACTGCTTAACCGACACGCACTGCAGCTTGTTGAAATTATTAGACGGGAGATATTTTAAAGTGTCCCAGTTGTCCCGCTGTTCACTGGGTGCCACTAATCCGCATCCCGCGAAAAGGCAGCCCAATAATCGGCGACCCAATAATTGGCGACCACGATGTATGTGGATTATTGGGTCGCCGATTATTGGGCTGCCTTTTCTTGGGTCGAGCAATCTCGAAGCGGGCCAATAATCCGAAGCCACAGTTTTTGCAATACAATAATCGGCAACCCAATAATCCGCAACCAAAAAAATGGACGCGAATTATTGGGCTGCCGATTATTTGTCTGCTTTTTATACAGACTCCTTAGATCGAATGTTAAGGCAGGTCGGTTTAGGTACGACGACGACTGAAGCGAGGAGGAGTGTTAGGTAGAACTGCGACCTAACAGCGCGCGAGCCGAGCGAGCAAAGCGAGCGTGCCGCGGTAGCGGCCGGCGAAGCGCCAGAACCGACTTTTTCGCATCCCGCGAAAAGGCAGCCCAATAATCGGCGCCCCAATATTTGGCGACCACGATGTACATGGATTATTGGGTCGCCGATTATTGGGTTGCCTTTTCTTGGGTCGAACAATCTCGAAGCAGGCCAATAATCGGCAGCCCAATAATCCATGTACATCGTGGTCGCCAATTATTGGGTCGCCGATTATTGGGCTGCCTTTTATCGGGTCGGACAAGCTCGGTAGCGGGCCAATAATCCGAAGCCACAGTTTTTGCAGTACAATAATCAGCAACCCAATAATCCGCAACCAAAAAAATGAACACGAATTATTGGGCTGCCGATTATTTGGCTGCCTTTTATACGGACTCGTTTCACTTACCCAACTTGACCTTTCTTGACTCGTTTGGAAAGGCATTTTCACGTTTCATTTTATCTTAATTAGACTCCTAAAGTGTCCGTTTAAACATATTATTCAGCCTGAAACCGCCTTTTTCCATGCCTCGACAATAATTTACTAATAATGTATATCGCACAGGACAATAGAAAAGGAGTGCCTTTCATGTGTATGAGGGTTAAATTAGAAAATTAATCTATATAGCCCTAACTTTTATCTTGTGGTTTTCATCTACGTTCGGGCGAATTAAATTTTATTTATTTTTCAGGGCGAATATGGCCTGAAACTCGACATGGACGAAATCGTAAATGCTTACTTCGGTGGAAAGTATTTCTACGGAAATATAAATTTTAAAGCTGTGTTATATGGAAACGATTGCAACTTTTCTTGTACGAATATGTTTCTGGTTATCAGTCCAAAGTAGATCGAAATCAAATTAAATAGGCCCTTTTATAATCGGTTGTGGATTATCAGTATGGAGTTGTAAGCAGATGTATAATAGTTATTAATTATACAAGAGGGCAAAGTTTTTGTTAAACTCTTCGTGCTTATATTGAGCAAGCAAAAGATTCCAAAATTCAGCCACGAGCGTAGTGAGTGGTTCAAAAACTGGAATCTTGAGCTGTACGACGGTCTCAAGGCACGTGAGTTGGACAAACTTTGCCGCCGAGTGTAATACAACATTTTTCACCTCACTATCGCGAGGAAAATAAAAACTACATACAATTACATATTTCATCCAAATTGTATTACTCAAAACTATCGTTTAAAAGTCCATGCTACCAGTTAACTTGAAGAAACTGTTCGAAACTCAAAATAAGATTACTTTCCCCACTAGTGTATAGGTAAAATGTGTTTTTCCCCACTGGTATAAAAGGATAAAAGAGCGCTTTCCGAATTATTATCGTGGTATCGTGACGACACAAAGTGTCCGTGTCGTGAAAATGAACGACCGAGTATAAAAGCACCCATTAATGGGCAGCTAAAACGTAAACTGAACAGTCATATCGTACAAGAGATTCTTCCATCAAACATTTTAAATACAGGATGACACATTGAACGTAATACAAAACATGATTCTCTAACTCATCTCTCTGGTAATAAAACCCTTCGCGTGTTATTAAACTAGTTAAAACCATTAATATCATTGTTTTAATTTATCCTGTTATTCTGACCTCATCATGGTTACCCTAACCTAGTGTTAAGAGGCTGTTTGTGGTCCGGCTGTCAATTTGTGAATACGTTGATTAGATCGCTCCGCGAAAATGAAAATAATAAGTTTACGCTTAGTGTCAAGTTGAAATCTATTGTGACTCACTTAACGGGCGGCAAAGTTTTTTTTTTCTTTATTCTTAGGGTGTACATAGACATTAATTGGTACTATAACCCGCCAAAAATAAATCTCGGAAGAGAGAATTAGTACATTGTGTATTAAGGACGGTAAACAAGGAAATACGAACGAGTGTGAATTTTTAAATTTTAGCACGAGTTCATAATTCTTGTACCGCCCGTTTTAAATACAATGTTTTTCATCATATTAGCGAGGAAATAATAGTACATTGTGCATCTAGGGCGGTAAGAAGGGCCTACGGCGTCGGGCTTCAATAGACCCTCGTAAGTAATGCCCTTACTGCCCGTGGTACACACAATGTTTTTCATCACATTTGCGAGGAAATAAATAAACTCTATACAGTTAAAGAAACAATAATGATAAGCGGTAGTGTAGTTGCACAGTCCACAGTACTCCGGAGTGACTACGTGCTGCGAGCGCGTGCGGGGCGGGTCCTCCGCGAGCTCCAGGCGGGCGGTAAAGTAGTATGAGAATCCTTTAAAACCATGGGAATAATACAGCTCTTTAAGTATAAGTATGCTTGCATATAATATCACCATTTACGAGCAGGTGTGATGAAAATAAACTTTCTAGGCAGATGAAGAAACAATCATTATTAGCGGTAGTGTAGTAGCACAGTCCATAGAAGGCCTAGTATAAAAATTGTACGACATTAACTTCACGACCGCGTTAGCGTATCGAGGGGTCAAAATATAAAAGTTGCCGGATGATTTAAATAAACGGCAAACATAATTTGAACTCTCGATACGCTAACGCGATCGAGAAGTAAGTGTCGTACAACTTTTATACTAGGCCTTCAGTACTCCAGAGTGAGCGGCGACTACGTGCGGCGAACGCGTGGGGGGCCGGTCCTCCGGGAGCTCCGGGCGGGCGTGAAGTATACGATGTAGTATGAGAATCCATTAAGGCCATGGGCTTAATACAGCTCATTAAACCTAAGTATGCTTGCATATAACGCCGTGTGCCCGCTACACTGCCACATCTCAAAAAACCGTTATTTCGAGAAATCGCGTCTCAAAGTTTTGAGAGTATCGTTCAGGGTGATTAATAGATTCTTACTCCATTAGTTTTAGGTCTATAAATTTAAAACTTAGCTTTTTTTACTCGGGATGATAAAACCCTCCTTATAACCACACCAATTTTTAAAAGAAATGTATATTTTTTGAGACACAAGGCTCGAAAGAGAGGTATTTAGAGTTGTGGCCGTATTGCAGAAACGTTTTTTAAAGATTTTGGGATGCGTCCAAATTTGAACACAAAATTATTGGATAAAGGTTACCATGCAAATATAAATAAAAACACCAAAACAGTTAAAATACCTTTATTTTATAAATTTTGACAGGAACAAGATCACTGTACGCGATAATTATGTGTAACTAGCTTATAATTAGCAACATTATACCATGTCATTACCAAATAATATTAATTGTTTAAAAGGTGCTTTATAAAATTTGAACAAATAAAACTTTGAAACTTATTTTTTTAAACATTCAAAATAAAAAAAGTATTTAGAATACCTACTATATTATAAAATAAGAAATCAAAACACAATACTGTTCCTTGCTAGTTTGTGAAATCAACTTCTTTAAGAACATTGCAGTCAATTTATTTATTATAATGTATTCAGTAAGTAAATTCTTACAAGTAGGTAACTTCTTATAAGTAATCAATTCAAAAAATAACGAATACCACAATGTATTTCAACTTAACACTAAAAAAAAGCGTTGTTATACAAAATATTTTGTTTTTGTTACTTAAATAGAATCATTGTATGTAATAATCAGTCTTTCATCAGAGTTACAAAATACAAAGGTAGGAAATTGCTGTATATTTTCCTTTCAAAGGTCAATATTTAGTACTTACACAATACACATCATCAACACGTAACTACTGTACTGGACACTTAACTAGTCTTTCATTTTGTCAAAATCAAGACCGGAAAAACTTCTGTTTTCTGGTGAATCCTTTGCTTTTGACAAAGGTGTCACACGAGAGAGACTGTCCGAGGTGGCATTACGTGTGTTAGCAGATCTACTCGTAGTCCTCGAAATGTTAGATCTAAAACAAGCAAGCATATAAAAACCTAATTTCTATCATCCTTCATAAAAGCATTTTAATAAAATAAATTGAATAGCTAGGACACACACCGAAAAAAACATTAAACACAGTCATTACCATTATCAAATAAGTAAATGTAAATATATCAAAGTAACGATTTTACAAGTGATTTAATTTTTGGCGCCAAAGTCCCCAAAATAAAAGCAGTTCTTATAATATTCAAAATTCCAATATAATTAGACCATCCCGAATACAACCATCTCGAACACAGTTAGTAATTTACCTCACACAATAGAATGTATATAATATTACGTGTGTCTACACATAATATTATATACAATAAGTTAAATACTCTTTTCTAATATACACTTTTCGAAAACATACTCAATACTTATCTTTCTTCAGACGGGTAAAAATATGAATAAGCTCACGACCCTCACTGATGAACCACATTTAACAGCACTTGTAAGAAAACAAAGTTGAGATTTGCTTAATCATTTTGTTGCGTTGTGGTAGTTTCGGTGGCGAGCTGGCAATTTTGTAATAATAAGTGTAATACTTACTGCTGTGACACAACCAATTGCCGTTTGTTTCTTTTATATTTAAAGGGATTCATCGTAATTAACTCTCAACTAATTATTATTTTATAGGACGCAACTCAAAAAGCTTCATTCAAAACGTGTGCTATACAGCCACAACTCAAAAGTGGCTGTATTGCAGGGAATCGTTTGACAATTTATGGTCAAATCCATAAGGCCACTTGTGAGGAAAAGGCTCTTAAAGACCTTTTATGCTATGGCTCTCGAAATAAGGTCGTAAATTGAACAATTTTGAATACGAATCTGCAATAATCCAGAAAATTGAAATTTTTGAATTGTGGCCGTATAGCAGGCACAAGGCGAAATATCACCATTTACTAACAGTGCTAGTACCACGAAAATCGAATTTGTATATCTATCTCTGTCACACTTGCATATTAGAGTGACAAAGAGGTTTTTCCATCAATGCCAATTTTCGATGTTCGTGGTGCATGCCTACCAGGCAAGGTGTGATGAATAGTACATTACTGCAGAGGCCGTGAAGTAAGGGATTGCAGGACGAGTTTGTGGTAGACTACTGTGGTAGGATTAAACAAGTCCTGCAATCTCTCTTCCGGCCTCTGCAGTAATGTACTATTCATGCAGTAGTGCTTTTTTCAAACATTGTCAAGAAATATTAAAATTAAAATAACTACTAGGTAAATAGTTAATAAGGAAAAAAAAGTTTAATTTGCCACCTTTTTTATTTTTTAAAGATGTCATTTGAATGAGCTATTCGAGCACGATGTTTAACCGCACATAAATATACAAAGAACCATAGAATATGTTTTTTTTTTAATGTCGCAAGTATCTAGTGGTCGTTGGCTGTATGTAATTATTCCTTTGTCAGTTTAGTGTTAGTACGCAAATTAAAAAAGTTAGAGCAGCGGACAATATAATGTTTCGTTAATACTTACGCCATACAAACATTACTTCACGGCCTCCGGCCAAGAAGTAATTGGGGGGAGGAGCCATAAACAAGGAACTTCATGTCTTAATTTCATGACATAAATGCATACATTTACGATCATGTTTTAGAAAAAGATATTAAAGTACTTACTGACAATTAAAAAAACAGCCAAGACCATCACAGCGGGCACGCTCAGTGCAGGGTTCCGTAGTTAACGTCCGTCACAATAAGCAAACTTAAAAGGGGTTTAGGTAGTATCATGGTCATCATAACTAACAAAAAGGAGTATATTCGCCACACTTACGACTCTTTATACGCCCTTTTACTATGAGGATATGACTTTTAGCAAAAAAATGGCTTACTGAACTGATCATGTCCAATAGTAGATTGAGTTACAAGTACAAGGCATCAAAATGATATATTTCTGGCGAGGGCTTACATTGAATTCCGAATGAAGCGATTGATTCTACAGTATAGAATCCCGAACGTCCAAGACGAAAATAATTTTTGTACCGTTTGATACATACTGCTTTCCCCACCAACTTATTTATTTAATCGTATGGCACATGAATGGAAACAGAAACTGAATAAGTATTGCTTAATAGTAATTAAATGTCGACACTTAGACCAGTCAGCCACTTGGTGGCTTTGTCGCTCAGGGTGATCAGGTCTTCAAGAGGACCGGAGGCGTAGCGCGTTATGGGGCAGTCTTCAATTATGTGCCGAATGGTTTGAGCTTCAGCACCACAAGCGCACGCCGGAGACTCCGCCCAACCGTAGCAAAATTTGTAATAAGCGCAACGACCGTGGCCACTACGGAGTCTATTTAACTTGCACCAGTCTTGTCTCGGGAGATCCGATCCCTTTATTTTGGAGCCAGGCATGATTTCTGAGCCCAGTTTTCCCACCATTGCCGCACCCCACGCCTTCGACCAATCTTTTTTTAGGTTAAACTGGCTGTCTGTCAGGTGTTTGGAGATGCTGTATGATGGATTCCTAGATTTAAGGCGGTGTTTAGTGGGCGCCGTAAATTCTGTAGAAAGTGGAAGGCAGGGGTTACTCTGGATTTTGGCTGCTTCCCGAAACAAGGCGCCCCACCAACTAAAAGGAAATAAACAAAACCGAAAACAGCATCATCTTAACACCACGATGCCACTAGTTAATGCCCGAAAATGTAAAAATGTGTACTTCTTGAACAGAAAAGTGCCACTTTGATCCCTCCTAGCAGGGAAGAAAAGTAATTTTGACAACCTCGTAGCTTGAACAGAAAAAACCCTTTTATGAATAGGTGGTGTGAAAAATAATGCTCCTTGAGAGTATTTATATTTTTTAGACTTCCGGTTGTAGCGGGACCGTTTTGTAACTACAATCTTCCTATCTTAATAATTTGCAGTTCCTTAATTTATTTACCTTAATTGTCAATTTGGCCAGTGATCTTCTAGGGGGAATCGTTGTTGATTGTGTGGGATGCGTAGTAAAGCTATGTTCTTTTCATGCGATAAGTTTGCCACTATTTATTTGTTTGCTCTGTCTTCTGCAATATCGTCTACCACCTGTATTTTTAAAGAAGCTACGAGCTACACTATCACTATGTACTTTCATCTAAATTTGGAACCTAACATGAAGGGATTGTAACTGTAGAAGACGTGTTCAGGTAATGTCAGGTGAGGTCAACTTGTCGGTCAGGGTTAGTCAGTCTAGTATCACTCATATTATTTTTAAATTATGTCGTTTATCTCATCTATTCTCAACCCGAAATCATACTGTCTTGCCTGCATAATGTGTGTCATTGAGAGTCTAGTCAGAGTTCTCGTACGACGATAAATGAGGTAAATAAATGCATCATACTATTTAGGGAAACTATTCAAATATCGCTGTATTCAGATTTAAAAAGCATAGAGCATTAAAACTTCTGGAGCATAGACTAAACTAGATATTTAAGGCAGCTGTACACTACCTACTCGTCAAATACGCGCGTTTCTAATAAAGAATATGAAATGAATTAAGGGGAATTGTAACAAATTGATATGTAATAATCATTTATGTAAGCAGGAAAGGCGTTCCGTTACACGGTTCAAAAGTTAGAACAACACATTTTTATTAACTACCGGACCGATTACGTCCGAAAATATTTATAAATAAAAATTTTCAGCAAACCCCTACTCTTCACCTACCCTATAACCTATCTAACGATGCCTCACACTTAGCAACGAAAGAAAAGCACTCTTAAGTTAAACTAAATAGTGGGGACTTTAGGTACGTGTAAGGGATGTATCCTAAAAATGTAATGGAAAAAAAAAATCCATTTTTTTTTTACCAATTTGTCGGCGAGATTGCTATGTATATTCATAGCAAATTGCAGCTTTCTACTAACGGTCACTGAGCTTGACTACGAAACCCTAAAAAGGAAATGAGATTCAAAGTTTGACATTCATACATACTCAATCATCTAAAGGCCTCAAACTAAACGATACGACGTCACGCTGTAATAGCACCTGCTCTATTGAATGGAAAACTACCGAATTATCTCCCTAAACAATCAATATATTTGCAAAAAGTGGACAGATATAGATGAAGTTGACATCGTTATATTCATTTACAACGCAATTATCTACCCTTGAGACCATCAGATAAATTTTCATGAGTTCAATTTACATACCTTACTTCTGAAGCGGTCTACACATTGATACGAGCATGTACCACGATTTCGCGATGTATCATTACAATATGTTGATCGAAAAGAGCAAAACAGAACTATTTGGTTATAAATACCTACCGAAGTATTTCTTTTAACAAATTGATAAAATAGCACACGGCTTATCTGATAGCTATTGTATATTGTGCCACATACGTTCGGGCAATCTATCGGATCTGCATAGCGGGTATAAGTATATGCCCGAACGTAATATGGCCGGCTTATATACGCATGTATGTAAATACATAGGATTCACATGCGCGTTGCCAACCTTCTAATAACATACACACTAAAATTAAACACTTTAGAACGGATTAATCGCGTTTATTAACACCATGATCCTACGTTTCGAGCCCTTTACAGCACTCGTTTTCACAGGGTTAAGATGATGATCATGGTGTTAATAAACGCGATTAATCCGTTCTAAAGTGTTTAATTTCAATGAATAACAATCGCGGTAACAGAAGACAATATTAACATACACACTAATTTCTTGAAGAACTTCACACTGATTTTGATTTAATGAATATGTTCTAAGTTTATAAATTTGTTACGAATAAGTGTCTTGGTGGGTAATATGGACCTTAATAGTATTATAATGCCCATATTACACGCATTTTCTGCCTTACACACACATACATAATTATTAATAAATAAGTATTAATACTTATGTATGTGTTAACAGATGCAATAAACATTTGCGGCGAAATCGTTTTGTGAGTAGGCCCCTACACTCGATCAACTTAATATTTATTATTGTACCGTGATTATTAGCATTGGTCACTGCGTCCGCTACAGATGAATTATTTTTGATCATGGATCATTTGAAACTCGTGCTTTATTCTTTATTTTTCGTATATACGAAGACTTATAGTTCTCCTAAACTCTACGTAAGTTCATATGATTATTTACGTATGTACTACCTACGATTATAATTTTTACCCTATCCAACCTTTTATAATAATACATTGAAAGAAATGTCACATACTATAGAAGAGGCCTAGTGGTAAAGTAAGGTGCTCACTGGGGGTCATGGTCACTTTTTCTGCAGTATACATCTCTTTCAATTTATAAATATTTATCTATATATCTCGAGCCCGATTTTTGCTCATTTTATCAGATCCATATTTATAGTCTGATTTTGATAAGTTAATTACATTTCTATTATCCTGGAGAGTTGCATAAAACTCCTGATTTTTTCATTATTTTACGATAAATACCTGAAAAATCAATTTTAAAATAATACCTACCTTGCTCTAGATGATGACGACAAAAAACTAACATGAACTTAACTAAACCTGTAGTAAGTTGTTAAGCATGTATATTTATTTTGAGGCCGCTACATATATCCGTAACACTTAAAACCATTAACAAATTACAAAAACGAATGTGTTTACAATAAATGACAACCTCAAAAATTCTCGATGTGTCACTATATCGTTATATTAAACAATAGTTTAAATGTCATAAAGCACCCTTATCACATTTAAACTATTATTTAATTTGCCACCACTGAAGCAGTACATTTACATCCAAAATTTGAGAAAAAAGTCGTAACTTGCATACGATGACACGATACACCAAAATGCAAAAAGTGTCAAGAGAACAAACAAGTGAACCCCGCGATTAAGTCGTTTCGTAGGCTCGGCCAGTGCCGAGAATCTCAGCCCCTTTTGGCCGAGAGCCGAGACCGCGATCTCGGCTCGAATTTTGGCCGAGACTGCCGAGACCGAGATTGAGACCGATATCTCGGTCGGACCTTAGTATCTACTGTTTATGTTTTAGGGCCCATTTAAGTTGAAAATTTCCAAATTTGATGTATGTGTTGGACCCAGGAACAAAAATTGCACGTTTATCGACCCAACAAGAACAGTTATCAACGGTGGAATGCTAAACGTACAATTTACAGTTTTAGAAAATTTTATCCCGTTGAAGGTAGGTGAGCAAGAAATAAAAGTAAGTTTTAAGAAAAGTAAAGTTAAATAATTACAGCTCACGACAATCATCATACACGTCATTTTTCAGCACACGTTATTACGTTGCGTAACTGGCAGAGTAACATAAGGTCGATGTGGCTAATTCCGCCATAGGGACTATTTTGTCCAATGCCTGCCTGCGTTGAATATAAGCACAGTACGCAGCGCTGCCGACTGAGTCGATAAGCTATTCTTAGTTCATTGACTGAACTACGCGCCTACTGTAGGTACTTTTACTACTGTAGGTAGGTAACGCAGGCGAGTATTAGATGGTTTAGTCCCTATGACGGAAGGCCTAGTATAAATGTATACTTGTTGCACTCGACATTTACTTCTCGACCGCGTAAGCGTATCGTGACTCGTGAGTTCAAATTATGTTTGCCGTTTATTTAAATCATCCGGCTACAAGTATACTTAGCTCAAATATAACTAGTAAAAATGTATACTAAGCCTCCGAACTAGCCACATTGATCTTATCCTCGTTACCAGAGACACGTTATGCAAGTTTATACATCAATGTCTGACATGCCCGAGAATTTCCATGTTATGATTTAGTTTTCGTTAAAAATAATCTGTAGGCGCATCTCCTACCACTAACAAAGGAAACATCATTTAACCTTTTATTTTTCCTATCAACTAATATTCCCCTACAGAGCTCGAATTACTACAAATTTAGACTCGTAGCCTCACATACTGTCACTTAATGGGCTTATCTAATTACCGCACCAGTTGGAATGTTTTTATAATGAATAAACACACGTGTTTAACTTCTTGGATTAAAAACCTAAAAGGCATGTAATCACGTGGAAAACTAAATGTAGCTTTTTGGTGTCTTTCAGGCGAAAATTATAGTGTCGTCAAGCGGTAAAGAGCGGGTCAGGCTTCAAATGAACAAACCCTGTGAACATCTGTTCCTCAGACCGTTGTTGGAGAGCATTTTTAATATTACAAAAAACTGCATGATATTAAAGGTGATGAAACATTTTGTAGAATTACCTTAACTGACTACCACTCGTAACTTCAATCTCTGAACTTAGTTCATAGCTTGAAGACATGTAATACAAATTCGACTTTTCCGGTTACCAATTAGATCGTAAAGCGCTTTGTTTATGGTCAATCAAAAATTGCAGGCTCGATTTCCCGACAAAAAAGTTGCATACAAATAGAGTGTTACATACATATTTTTACACATATTTTACATAATATTTTTTTTTTAATAAACGGAGGGTATTTCAAAAGACTCGCAGCAACTGCCGCAAGTATGAAATTGGAGGTATCGATTTTATCAGGGTTTGGTTTATTTGCACCATTTTTAAGAAAAGAACCATACGTATACTTGACACGGCTGGAATTCCTAGTAGATTGTATTACTAGGGAGCAAAATGCTATATTGTATGGAGGGTGAGTGATTGAACCTTGAGCAAAGCGAGGGATTCAAACTATGTCACCCGAGATGTCAATAATTTTGCTACCGCGTAATACTTTTCACTTGTTCTATGAAATCGACGTACCTAAATGAAAACGAAAAAGCATGTTAACATTAAACTTCAATTAGATACTTACCTAAGTAAAAAAACACAAAAAATACAATAGGTGCTAAACGTTTAGTGTGAAGTGGGTGCAATTTTGCTTAGTAATATTTATATTTTTATTGGGCAGTAAAATATTCGTCTTGATTTTCTATTAAGTATCTTCTTCTGATTTCCCAAGTCATCTATGATAATATTTAAAAATTTTAAACTTCGACATGCACCAGTGAATCCGACAATTATCACTACCTGCAAAAGGCGTTTCATATCAAAGACCTGTGCTGATAGCTGTACTTACTTACATAGAAAATCAGAAAGAAAAACATTAATTTACATTGGAGTTTAGGTATTATTTTTATGGCGAGAAAGCTGTGATCGGATATTCAGCCTGCAAATCGCCTTTTTCCATGCCACGACAGTATTTTTTTTTTCTTTTATGCTATAGGTGGCAAACGAGCAAACGAATCGCCTGATGGTAAGCGATTAACGTCGTCCATGGACACCCGCAACACCAGAGGTGTCGCAAGTGCGTTGCCGGCCTTTAAGGTGGGAGTACGCTCTTTTCTTGAAGGTTTGAAGGTCGTATCGGTCCGGAAACACCGCTGGCGACAGTTCGTTCCGCAGTTTAGTAATGTACTATTATCGCACAAGTCAATAGAAAAGGTCTTTCATGTGGATAAGGGTTTAATTAGAAAATCAACCTTTATAGCCCTTAACTATATTTTGTGGTTTTCATCTACGCTCAGGCGAGCAGTTAAAATTTCCCATTTGTTTTCAGGGCGAGTATGGCCTGAAACTCGACATTGACCAAATCGTAAATGCTTACTTCGGTGGAAAATATTTCTACGGAAATGTAATTTTCAACGCTGTGTTATACGGAAACGACTGCAACTTTTCTTGTACGAATACTCTTCTGGTAATCAGTCCAAAGTAGATCGAAATTCAATGGGCCATTTTATACTCGGTCGTGGATTTCCATGACACGACACGATTGTGTCGTCACGTGTATGCAGATGTATAATAGTTATTTTAAACTCAAGGTCAAATTACTTTCCACACTAATGGATAAAATGCATTGTTCCCCGCTTCTTTTATAGGATAAAAGAGCGCTTTCCGAGCTAGTGGGGTAAAAAACTATTAATCGTGATTCCCATGCAAAAAGTATTGTGACGACACAAAGTGTCCGTGTCGTGGAAATTTACGACTATTTACGACAGCTAAAATGTAAACTGAACCGCTCGTATCGTACAAGAGATTCTTCCATCAAGCATTTAATATACAGGCTGACACATTAAAGGTAATACAACACATGTTTCTCTAACTAACTCATCTTCTTGGTGACAAAACCCTCCGTGTGTTGTTAAACTAATTAAAAACTATTAATATAATTTATCTTGTTATTCTGGCCTCATCATGGTTAACCCAACCTAGTGTTTAGAGAAAATAGTTCGAACCTAATTTTGTAGTGAACCTGTTTGTTCATAATAATTCATGAATAAAATGCAGGACTTCTGCTTGATACTCAAGATGGCGATGGCGTCTCTGGAATTGTTTTTGGTTATTTGTCCGATAAACGTTGTTTAATGTGTAATATTGATAGCTAATTGTGCAGTTAGTTTAATAACGGAGTAGCTTGCAGCCATTGAAGAATTAGTCCTGAAACGCGTTCAACCATCCTTTTATCCATCAAGCGGCAGTCCCGGGATCTCGGCCCCTTGAGAACGTCGCCCAAGTGGAAATATACTAATATTGTCTTCTGTTACCGCGATTGTTATTCATTAAAATTAAACGCTTTAGAACGGATTAATCGCGCTTAATAACACCATGTACCACCCTACGTTTCGAGCTCTTTACAGCACTTATTTTCACAGGGTTAAAATGATGACTGAGAGAATGCGAATTCTCCCCGTCAATCAAAAAAGTTACTTGTGCAAACTACCTACATATACAAATATAAAAATAATTAAAAACAATTAAAAAGAAAAACAAAGGTTGGTCTACAATGCCCAGAGGGGCTTATAAAGCTAGTAATACATTGCCTGAAGGGCATTCTATAATTAAAATTATAAATTGTAAAAAACTCTGTGAGGATTAACATACATACAACAAAATGCAAAATGGGGTAGTCTTTCTGCCCCATATGCCAGTTAGGGAAGCGTTCGTAAAATCCTCACAATTTGTAATTTTTACAATTGTAAATCATGAATAAAATGATTTATTATTTAAATGTTTTGATTTATGTTTTCAAGTAGTCACACTACTATATAAATTATAAATTGAAAGAGATGTCATATACTACAGAAAAAAGTGACCAAGGCCCCCGGTGAGCAAGGCTGGAATCGAACCAGCGACCTCCTGCTTTCGCGGCATACGCCCTAACCACTGGGTTACCCGATCACCGCAACCAGAGTCCGAAATTTCCTAAGTATATGCAATCCTTTCTTATTTTTAAACGTTTATGGTGCGTTCCGTCCGCCAATCCAACAGCTCATACTTACGTCTAGTGCTGCCCTCTAGATAATCTTATACATTATTTTCAACTAGAAGCGAGAAAATTTATAGTAGTTTTTCTACTTCAGCACTTCTATCTGTTAATTAGATGGATGAGAGCGATACTAAAAAAAAATACATTATAACGTTATCTGTGGTATTCCATAAGACCACCGTAAAGGTACTGATACACATGCTCATTAATAGCAAGCGGGGAAGTGGGAGGGGCCCCGCTCCCACCCCCGCTTGCTAATAAGCATGCTTATGAGCATGCTAATAAGCACAAGCATGCTATAATGAGCATATGTAATAGTAGCTTAAAGCGATACTCTAATGAATTTAGAGATAAAGAAAATGAATGAAGACAAAGAATGATGAACTTTGGTGTAGGATACCTGGAGCCAAACGAATTCAGAGCACTACCCCTGAGCTCCATCATCCGCCACATGGAGATGGTCGCGCAAGCTCTTGAGTAGTGCAGTAGGGGGCAATTACACAAAAGATCGCCATGGGTCGAAGTGTATCCGCTAGGCCCACCTGGCACCAGATAAGATAAGATAAGATACTCTAATGGATTTTCATACAAATGAACACATTTGTTTTTTTATTTTGTGTTTGGTAGTTCATACGGTCCCACTTTCTGCCACCTTTAGAGATATTACTTTTTTGCAATTTTACCAATCTTTGAAACCTGTGGTGCGAAATTTCGGCGATCTCCTTTATTTGATAATAGAATTACGCGTCCCACACGTGCGTTTCTATCAATGAAAATAGCCACCGGATTCGAAAGTTCTAATCTTGCTCAATGATGTGATTTTTCAAATTAAAAGAACATACCCCTGGGAAAATTGAAGGCACTGCATTGCGTTTGAGTTTTTTTTACGGCTTTCCGTGTAAACCAAATGACGACTGCAGACGACGTATTTTTCTATTTCTGTGCCAAATTAGATTATCTGGAAATCTAAAAAAATTGTATATGCTAAGTTTCCTAGATTTTGATAGCACAGATTGTTAAAGTGCGCCGATTCCAAATAAATAGACCAAGAGCAAGCGAATGATGAGACTGAAAGTGTTAAGTAAACTTCATAATTTCATAAAAGTTTGACGTTAAGACATGGAAAAGTTTTATTAAACATCAAAACAATTTACAAAATAACAGGATCCCGACTCAGAATAAAGTTGCAGAGCATTTACTGCAGCGCTGGTTTTCAGGCAGATCCTTTATTATATGAACCATTACTTGCTTGTTTAGACATGGAAAAGTTTTATTAAACATCAAAACAATTTACAAAATAACAGGATCCCGACTCAGAATAAAGTTGCAGAGCATTTACTGCAGCGCTGGTTTTCAGGCAGATCCTTTATTATATGAACCATTACTTGCTTGTTTAGACATGGAAAAGTTTTATTAAACATCAAAACAATTTACAAAATAACAGGATCCCGACTCAGAATAAAGTTGCAGAGCATTTACTGCAGCGCTGGTTTTCAGGCAGATCCTTTATTATATGAACCATTACTTGCTTGTTTAGACATGGAAAAGTTTTATTAAACATCAAAACAATTTACAAAATAACAGGATCCCGATTCAGAATAAAGTTGCAGAGCATTTACTGCAGCGCTGGTTTTCAGGCAGATCCTTTATTATATGAACCATTACTTGCTTGTTTAGACATGGAAAAGTTTTATTAAACATCAAAACAATTTACAAAATAACAGGATCCCGACTCAGAATAAAGTTGCAGAGCATTTACTGCAGCGCTGGTTTTCAGGCAGATCCTTTATTATATGAACCATTACTTGCTTTTTTAGACATGGAAAAGTTTTATTAAACAACAAAACAATTTACAAAATAACAGGATCCCGACTCAGAATAAAGTTGCAGAGCATTTACTGCAGCGCTGGTTTTCAGGCAGATCCTTTATTATATGAACCATTACTTGCTTGTTTAGACATGGAAAAGTTTTATTAAACATCAAAACAATTTACAAAATAACAGGATCCCGACTCAGAATAAAGTTGCAGAGCATTTACTGCAGCGCTGGTTTTCAGGCAGATCCTTTATTATAATATATGAACCATTACTTGCTTGTTTAGACATGGAAAAGTTTTATTAAACATCAAAACAATTTACAAAATAACAGGATCCCGACTCAGAATAAAGTTGCAGAGCATTTACTGCAGCGCTGGTTTTCAGGCAGATCCTTTATTATATGAACCATTACTTGCTTGTTTAGACATGGAAAAGTTTTATTAAACATCAAAACAATTTACAAAATAACAGGATCCCGACTCAGAATAAAGTTGCAGAGCATTTACTGCAGCGCTGGTTTTCAGGCAGATCCTTTATTATATGAACCATTACTTGCTTGTTTAGACATGGAAAAGTTTTATTAAACATCAAAACAATTTACAAAATAACAGGATCCCGACTCAGAATAAAGTTGCAGAGCATTTACTGCAGCGCTGGTTTTCAGGCAGATCCTTTATTATATGAACCATTACTTGCTGCATGTTGGAAACAGGGTGGCTCGTTTCAAAAAATAACACTATAAAGTTTGACTGTTCATTTACTTGGAAGAGATTACGTGGTTTGACTCTAGGTACTGTAAAACGGGGTCACCAGATATCAGGGGGTGGATAGTAGTGGAGTACGCGAAGGCTATAATGACCCCTAAACATAACATAACTCACAAGTCGATTTTTTTTAAATTACCTATTAGAGTACACTTTAGACTAATCGAGAAAAATATTGTCTAATGTCTAACTGTTTTAAATAAAGCTTTGGGTATAATATAGGTATTTGTTACCGACGCGTGTAAAATCAAGGAAAGATTATGCAAGTCATATTTTCTATCTTTATATTATTGGATTAAACTATTTGAATGTCACTTTTCATTTTATAACTTTGTCGAAAGCTTTCTTGAAGCGAGAAAAACCCTACATGTTTTCTCCAAAAAAATACTTGAGTACATCCAAGTACCTGAAATGTGTTAAAAAATGATGTAGATAACGAATAGGTTCCATGTCTAACGTATTCATCAATAGTTTCAATTTATATGAAGAATTCAACTTTTAAGGTCTTCTGTTAACTTCAATTCAATAAAAATCTAGAAATTTTCAAGTCGGTACATTTTGTTCATTAGTATTATAGAAATGCATACACCGAAATTATAAGAAATACATCAATAGCTCTAAATTTTATGATCTTATCAGTTCGCATCATAATTCGAACTCGAAGAGATTTGAGCGGGATAGTCTATCGCGCTACGGCCCGTGCTGTGCGACCAATCACATCACGATTACGCAACGCGTTTATTATGTTTCGTTTGTGCTACGTATTAAATTATGATCTGTAATGTAAATATTAATTTGTTAATTTTAAATTGTAATCCATATTGGTACCTAAAGCAAAATTGTTTTCTTCTTTAAATAAAATATTAAATGCACGCGTAGTATAAAATTATTTATTCAAATACTGTTCAATTACCATTTCTAAAGAAACCTCATTTAGACCGATATTAGACAGACGATGTGTCCTTTCAAAGGGTACGCAGTAAAAGACTTGGATTTTTTTTTTAAACATAGGAGTCGTGAAAGACTTTGATTTTTTTTTTGACAAAAAGTGCGATATTCATAAGTAAATTTAAAAAACTTAGTTTTTCTACCAGAAGTAGGGCGCCGGACTTGGTCAAATTTTCGATGGTTGTTGTGCTATGATGACACGTACTTTTAATGTTAGTATCGTGTAGATCCAGCTAAAATAAGCATGTTTTGTATGGACAGTTTATTTCTAAAATAAAAAATGGCCGACTTATTTGACCCCCAAAGATGCACAATTTTAGATATTGGTAAAATTTTCGATGGTTGTTGTGCTATGATGACACCTACTTTTTATGTTAGTATCGTGTAGAACACGCTAAAATAAGCAAATTTTGTATGGACGGTTTATTTCTAAAATAAAAAATGGCCGACTTATTTGACCCCAAAGATGAACAATTTTAGATCTTAGAGCACAATTTGTAGATGATGTGAATTATAATTTAGGTAATAGAATGTATGTATCCGCACTGTTTATAGACTTCAAAAAAGCCTTCGACACATTGGACCACACGATGCTACTCCGAGCTATGCAGGAGTGCGGCATCTGTGGTCCAATTAGTCTGTGGTTTCGTAGCTACCTAAAGAACCGTACGCTTCGCGTAAAGATAAAATACGGGGTACCTATACCTACTGGGTCCGTGTACGGCCCGGTCGGGTACATTATGCACGTGAACAGCATCAGCAACGTCGTCAAACATTGCTCCACCTACATGTATGCGGACATGTGCCTGATGTACGCCGGCCGGGACGTCGAACTCGTGCAAGGCAGGTTACAAGCGGACTTTGACAATATTCTCAGGTGGTCGCACGATAACGCCGATGCCGTCTTAAGCATAAACATCTATTCTCCATCCCTCGTAGTAGGACAAATTATTCGAAAAATATGTTTATTAAACGTGCATGTGCAATTTATAATGAAAATATGAAATTAAAAGATATAGATATATTTAACTGTACTATAACTTCATTAAAAAAGGTGTTTAAAACATAGAGTAAAGTAGAATATGTACTTACTTGTCGTGCAAAATCGTGTTAGTTTTAATTAAGGAAATTAAATAATAAGGAAATAAAGGCGTGAGAGAGCGTACAGAGCAGACGTGTCGAAGAATATTTAAAAATATTTGATTATTTTGTCAGTTAAATTTGATCTATAAGTCATTAGCATAAAAGTGCTTTTTAGAGTGCCCGACAAGTGAATATTAATTCGTATTGCGACTAAGACATCGCTTGCGCGCTTTTGTTCGCTTATCAGTGACGCGGTAACTTGGTTCGGTTAAACGAGACGCAAACCATCGGTTAAGTAGCGGCAGAATTTGTATACGCAATGAGTGTGCAAAGAAGCCCACCGTGCTCGATTTCTAATGATCAGTCCCAATCGCAACCAGATCTGTCTAAAATAAGGGCGATGGAATCAGATAAGGATCAAATAACTATTCGGAAGAGGAAGCGACTAGATAACGATGACGATCTTAGAGCTGATCTCAAAGAGTTTCGCCAAGAATTCCTAACCCTACTTAAAGAGTTCACGCAAAATCAAAACACACAAATGGAAAGAATTGCAGGTGATATCTCAACAATAAAAGACCAGATAAGCACTATGCAACAAAAGACGGAGCAACTGGTACTGGACCAAGACAAATTAAAAATGGAAGTCGCTGAACTAAAAAAGAGTACCAATGATACAGCAACCAAAGTAGCAACATTGGAGACAAATTTACAAGACCTAAAAACATCCGCGCCATCTGGTTCGGCACTAGTACCTGCGATGCCGCTCACATTTGAAGATGTACTGCAGGAAGTTGCTGAGCGGAGTATGCGCGAGAAAAACATAATTATATTAGGCATACCTGAACCGCAACATACTACCAAACAAGAAAGAGCCACCGCAGATACCGAAGAAGTTATAAAAGTGATTCGAATGACCGATTCTAATTGCCCAAATCCGTTGACAAATTTCCGTTTAGGAAAGTATATGCCGAACAAAACAAGACCCATGAAAGCCACCTTTAGTGATGCTGCAACGGTAAAGTCAATTCTCGTGAACCAGGCAAAAATTGAACTTAATGATGTTAAAATCTACTCTGATAAGACACATAATAAACAGAAATTCATGAAAAATCTTAAAGATGAACTACTGCGCATGCGTACAGAAAATGGAGAACAATATCTAAGCATAAAATATATCAAGGGAGTGCCTAAAATTATTAAAGTGGAACCAAAAAACTAACAGCCAGCACAACAAATCATCAAGAAACGAAAAAGCAGGACATCACACATCAAATTGCATACAACTATGAAGACCTCGTTAAAAGTAAAAAGTCACTAACAGTGCTCTATTTAAATGTCCGGAGCTTAGTAAAGCCCGGAAAATTTGATGAAATAAAATGTATACTAAAAGCCATTGGAAAAATACATATAATTGCGTTAACGGAAACGTGGATAAAATCCGAAGCTGAAGCGAAAATACTGAACCTCGCCAATTATACACATTATTATAATTATCGCATGAATTCAAGAGGTGGAGGTGTTTCTATTTTTGTGCATAATGATATAAAGCAATATATTATAGAAGAGAAATGTGAAAATGATAATCACTATCTTTGGGTACACATTGAAAAATTTTCTCTAGACATTGGCGTTGTGTATAAACCTGGACGTACAGATACATATAAATTTTTGGACACTCTTTCGGAACAGCTCCAGCGGAGGAAGAGATCTCTCCTTTTTGGCGATTTTAATTTTAATTTACTGGAAGTAACAAGAGACATCAAGGAGTATAAAATACTATTAAGAGAAAATGGTTACACCATATTGAATAAAATCAACAAAGAATATAGTACACGAGAAACATCGGAATCGAAGTCTATCTTAGATCATGTATGGTCCAATTTAAAAGGGCACCAATATCATATGGCCATAATTCAATCCAATATGTCAGATCACAAACAAATATATCTAGAAATAAAAGGATGCCCTCCGATCCCGATACGAGTGGAATATGAGTCGGTCAATTATGACAAGCTATATAAGTCTATGGAAATCTTAAAAAATGAAATGAACGACTATTATGAACTGGAGAATTCCTTGATAGAGATTATAAACAAAAATAAATCAAAAAGAATTAAAGTACTTAATCCACCTAATAAAGACTGGATAGACAACAACATAATTACTGCTATAAACAAACGTAATGCGCTTTGGAAGAAAACCCTGCAAGAGGCAGACGAAAGTCCTATGAAGATGACAGAAGAGCTGAGAGGAGAAAGAAATAAAGTTAAAAATTTAATACAATCAACTAAAAATGCATACTATTTTAAGGCATTTCAATTATGCAAAGGGAAGCCATTGAAGATGTGGGACTTAATTAACAATTTATCAAATAGAAAAATAAAACCAGACTATGCTTATAATTTTAAATTAAAAATAGGATCTGATGTAATCTCAGATGAGACATCAATTTGTGAATGTTTTAATAGTTATTTTGCAAATATAGGAACAGTTTTAGCCAATCAAATTCCACAACAATATCATAACAATGTAATAAGTATGGACCAAACAACAATGTATACAAGTCGGGAGATAAATTAGACCCCGGAAATTATAGACCCATATCAGTCCTGCCAGTGTTATCAAAAATCTATGAAAAAGTTCTCCATCAACGATTAACAGAATATCTCGACGAAATAGGCTTTCTATCAGATAAGCAGTACGGTTTCCGTCCTAATTCAAATACTTTATCTGCTGCTGCTGATCTAATAACTAAAATAAAAGTTAGTTTGGATGAAAGAAATATAGCTCTAGGTATCTTCATCGACCTGAAAAAGGCTTTTGATACAGTCAGCCATCCATTACTGCTAAATAAGCTAAAATCAATAGGTATTACTGGTAACGCGTTCAAAATTTTAGAATCGTACATTACAAACCGAAGGCAAATCACAAAAATCGGCCAATCGAAGAGTAGCGAAGAAACAATCACATGTGGAATACCTCAAGGGTCCATTTTAGGGCCACTACTATTTCTTATTTATATAAACAATATTCAAGATATAGGATTAAAGGCTCATGTAACATTGTATGCCGATGACACTTGCCTATTTTATTTTGGGCTAAAAATGGAAAACTTAATTTATCGCGCTCAGAATGATTTGAATATATTGCAGAGATGGCTTCTATTTAATTTGTTGAGTGTCAATGAATCGAAGACTAAATATATAATATTTTCCCCGCGCATGAACCTTTAGTCGTCAATGGAGTTAAATTGCAATGTGTCAAAAATGAAAAGTATCTGGGTCTAACTCTTGACCATAGATTAACATGGAAGCCCCATATTGATACAGTGCGATCTAAAATCATATCGTTGACAGGTGCTATCCGAGGGATAGTTCGTTGTTTACCGAACAAAGTCCGTTATACTATTTACAACTCTCTTGTTAAACCACATATAGAATATTTAATTGAAATATGGGGCTCTGCTGCTAAGTCTAATATAAAACCTTTACAAACCTCACAAAACAAGATAATAAAGTCATTATTTGGATATAAATACTGTACTCCGACAAAAGTTGTGTATAAAGAAACAAAACTACTTAATATAGCACAAACATATGTCTATACTACATGCGTCTTGATAAGAAAAATAATAAATAAAGACATACGCAGTCAAATAACGTTTTCTAAAAGATCACAAGTATACAAGAAAATTACTCGACAAGCTAACAATTTAATACTTTGCCCCCCTCGAACACTATACGGCAAGAAGAATATAGTGTTTGAAGGAGCCCAGATGTACAATAGATTACCAAATGACGTCAAAGATATAAAATCGTTATTATTATTTAAAAAAATTTAAAACAATATGTTATAAACAAATACTAGCTCATTAACTACGTAAATCATTATAAAATACACATCAGCTCTCTAAATACATATATATATATATATTCTTTTTTGTCAAAGTAACTAAGTGAAATATAAGGAAAAAAGGTAAAATATAAATATATATATATTTAAAAAAAAAATTAAAATGTAATATATACTGGGTAAGAATATAATAGTACATAATGAAAATAAAATACAGTAAATAAATACAAAAGAATACCTCATTCAACAAGTAATTCTGTGTAGGTACATTTATATATAATAAATACGAATAAATACCACTAACACAATCTTCCATGGCTCCTCTCCAAATGTGTAAATTATTTAAATTTTTAATTAAGCAGGTACCTACAGTTAAATATATGGCCGTATACTTATAACTGATTGTATTCTGGTTTAACTGGCCCTTGCCATGCATTCATTGCAAATGCTGCATTTCGGTATAGTTGCTAACGACTACCATGTTTTGTGTGTCTACCCATTTTTCTAAAATCATTGTGTTCGGCCACTTTGCGTGGTACCCTCTCTTACCTAGATTTAAGTTAATATAATATTGTTTCTCAGTAAGTGATTTTGTAAAATCTTATGAGAAATAAATATCTTAAACCATAAACCATAAATTTGAAAATTCTGGAAACTATAGGTCTAGAAATAAGAAAATAATTTGTGAAAATATTTTTGTAAAACTGTTTGTTTCATAATAAAAAATAAAAAAAAAGATAACGGCATAATACTAAATGTAGCTAAAACCAAGTGTATGTTGATAAAGTCCCCGTATCTCAAGTTGCACTATAATAATTTTGGAATAGTGGGGCACTCATATGAATGTTTGCATAATAATTTATTATCGTGTAAATGCACTCGCCTTGAATTAGTAACTAACTATAAGTATCTAGGATTAAATATTGATGGTAATTTTAGTTGGAAATTACAAGTGGATTCAGTCTGTAACAAGTTAAGATCGATTTTATGCAAATTCAACCAGTTACAGTGCATAGCAAATAAGGCTGTGTTGTTTGCACTATACCACGCGCTAGCAGACTCGGTAGTGAGCTATGGTTTCGTGGCATATGGCCGTACTTTTAAAACACAACTCGATAGGATCTTAAACTTGCAGTTGAGACTAGTAAAGATGTTAGTGGACAGGCAAACTAAGGAGAAATGTAATAAACACTATAATCAACTCTTTGAAAAATGCAATATTCTGCCTGTCCACACAAAACTAAAATACATGTTAGCTTTAGACCAATATCAGAGTCCTAAATTTAAAACAGTAATAAGTTACAACCGAAACCTCAGATACAACGCGTAAGACATTTTTCGAGCCGGGAGCGTCGAATTATTATGGTCGGAGAACAAGACAGTATCTGGTACCGCGTATTTTTAATAACATACCCTCAGAAAATGATTTCTCATCTAAGATATTGTTTAAAAAGAATTTGAAGAGATTACTATTACGTAGGTATTCTAACTCAACGGAATGATAAGCAGTGGTTAAAACGTATAACTAGTAAGTAAGCAAGTAACATGCGTAATGGTATTGGTAGGTATATACATAATAAAGGTTTATTTAAGTATACAATAGGTTAACAAAACAAAGGGTGTATTTTCATTCGCCAACAAACTGTTCCGCAGTTTGGCGAAATTTCGTAGTTTATGTTATTTTATTCTGATTAAAAATTAAAAAAAAATGTTTAGTGCAGATTGTTCCCTCCTGATACACTCAATCCATCACGTGCGCATATACCCAAGGCCTGACCTGAATATCACCTGTATAAGAGTAAGTCGATCAGTTATGAATAGGATAATATACGAGTAGTTCTCTGTAGTATTAACAGGTTTTTTCAGGCAAGATTCATAATACCGCCGTATTACCAATTTTTGGTTTCAATTTAAAGGAGTCCGTCGATTTGGCCCAAAAAACTGATGGTACTTCAGTTTATTTGATGCCGACCAGTCCCGACATATAAAATACAGTTTTAACGATATTATGTTTAGTTTCATTAATTATTTGAAATAAAAGAAAAGTTAGTAAGTACGTGCAAACTTTGTTTACTTTAGCCCTTAGGCACTGATCCCACCAGCAGCGGCGATCGGTGATCAGCGAGCAGCGATTTTTTTACGCGGGTGAGTGATTATCTAAGGATAAGTAGTTACTCGCCGTCAGTTTGGGACACGCCGGGAAGATGTATAAGTACTAGTTTTATATAATACTGGGTAGGTAACGTGAAGGAAAACAACGATTTTATTTATTAATATATATTATTTCATACGATAAAGTTATTAATAACTTCTAATTTACAGTTAAAAATAAATAACGTTTTAACTAATTTATAAGATTAATCGAATGGACATGCTTCTTCATGGTCCAGACTTACGCAGTACATGCCTCGACACCTAGAAGAGAAATGTTATATTATTATTCAACAGGAAATCCATGATAAAAGTTATGACCCAGTACTATTTGGGTTATTTGTTGGTATATTCAGATTTATATTCGTATATTATTGAAGGAAGACTCACACTAGAACGGGCCGGCACTTGACCGGGCCGGGGTGGTCTGTCAGTTTCTATAAAAAACGTCATGTGACCTCCGAGGGCTCTTGAGCTTTGGACGTAATTCTTTCTTTAGAAATTGACAGATGGTCTTATCCCACCCCGTACCGTCCCGTTCTATTGTGAGTCATCCTTAATCCGATAACACGTAGCCATCAACACACGATGCATTTGATTAACACTTAAGAATTACAGTGAGAACCAGAATGGCGGGTGTATCTAAACAAATATATGAAATATACCAAAATATGGTACCTCATTGCTAATATTTAGAACCTCTGTTAAAATAATTAGTATCTCCGCGTAATTAAAGTTATTACGAAAATCAGTTACACCCGCCAATCTAACATGGGTTTTAATGGATGTTATCAATTTAAAATTTAGTATCTAATTGGTACCTGAAGGTCACGTAAATGAAAACGTGAACTAAGTCGTATTATTTGTTAGGATCAAGTTTGTTTCAATATAAGAAATCAGTACTAATTGTTAGAATGCACAAGAACTATTTAACTGACGCTAAAACAACGCTAGCAATAGTGGCAATAGATCATCTTGCCACTGTTGTAGATCCTAGGGCACCCCGGAGATGCATAAGGCAGCCACAAGATCCTTCCATCCCTTTCTATCTTGAGCAGCCTTCTTAGCTTCGCTCCAGCTCAGTCCTACGGCTCGCCACTCGCTCTCCACGCTCCGTGTATACAGGGCGTCCACGAGCACGCTTTCCAGCTTGAGGCTTCCACTCATACAGATATGCGTCGAGAGCAGAAGCAAGAAGGCAAAAGCTGCGTTTGCTCAACTCAAACCTGTTTGAAATTCAAACGCGCATGCTCGGCGCATTAAAGTCTTCCTCTTCAAATCCATTGTCAAGTCCATGCTGTTCTTCGGCGGCAAAACGTGAAAAGTGCTGTGCAAAAGGGCTGCACACAAACTACAAGTGTTTGTCAAACAAGGATTTGTGGAGTATATGCTGACAGTCTCCAATTGCCAAGTGGAGATGGATGAGGCATACCCTTCGAACAGAAGCCATGAACAGTGCCAGTATCACATCTTGCCATTAATCGGCCATAAATACAGCATAGGAATCTTTCTTTTTTTTACGTGGCCTAGAACAGTATCATAAACTTTCTTAAAAAGTCAATCATTTTCTCGAAACTGTTAAGAATGGTTATAAAGAAAGTTTTTCCTTAGCTCTTTCCTGTTCACCGCGAAACTAGGTGAAGTATCAAAGAACATTACAGACGCTAACGCGCTGGCGGATGCGGATAGAAGACTGGTGCGACGCGTAAACGTTTGGAAGAATTTTCTTGAGAATAGTGGTTTGCAACTAAATGTGGTGAAGACGGAGTACTCGGTCTACAACACCACAGGTCCCCTACCCGTACACATACGTGAAGATGTGGTCGATCATACGGAGCAGTTGAAATACCTGGGATCTGTGCTTCACGCGTCCGCGTCCGAATACATCAACTGTGACGTGTCAAAGCCCGTATAGTAGCAGTTTGGGCCAAATGGCGGCAGGTGGCTGGTGTCATTTGTTCGTTCGTTGCCCAAAATGCCCAAAACTAGTGAGGCTGAAGAGACAAGCCTAAAAAGCCATCATTAGGCCTATCCTTTTACATGACAGATAAGCGTGACCTAGACTTGAGTGACACAAGCAAGGACTGTTGCGATGGGTGAGCGGGGTGACGCAGCCTTCAGGCCCGTGACATTGCAGGCAAGCTGTAAGAGAATAGTATACGCTGGTACGGCCACATTAAAATAAACCGGCAGGTTACGTAGGGAACAAAAAATGTCTGACCACACTGCCGCTGCCGGGTCCTGCTAGAAGGGGAAGGGCCAAGAAAGGCTGGCTTGACGTCGTCAGGGAGGACATGCGTACCAATGGGTTGAAAACCAAGGATGCTGAAGATCGTGCAAAGTGGAGTAGCAAAAACTGGAAAGCGGATCCTGAGCTCCGAAGGTCCAGCACAGGATACCACCGGGAGATAACGGTCGGATGAGAGAAAAATCCACACTCGCGTTGTATACAATCACATTTATAATAGTTTGGACTTTGAAGGCTGCTTATTACCTCTTTTGAACTATAAAACCAGCGTCGATAGTTTGAAGAATCAAAGTACTTAATTGACAAAAGAATAAATTGCTTGTTTTTTTTTATATCGCTACAAATTATTGCAGGTTCCCAATCTCCCGCGATTGATTTGTTTACATTCCCGTCAAAAGCGCCTGATTTTTACCAAAAGCAAGCTCTCCCACATTAGTGTAACGTCACCAAAAACCGTGACTGGCCTGGGAGGATCGCCAACGGTCGTTCGAATGGTCCTTTTGAATACTCGCGTTTGGCCATTTATCCCCCAGAAAGCCAAAACTGCGTACCTGTGCCAGCCCCAATACAACTTGTCCTTTGAAGGGGAAGTGTTTCACTCTGCTTAGTGTTTCTCCTATTAAGTTTATATGTTAAATTATTAATACTATTATAAATAGATGCTCACGTATCTGGAGTGGCTTCACCTATTCGCACAGCCCGTCTGTCGAAGCGGATGCCCCAGCGGCTGCTGGTTTTCGGGCAAGTAGAGTCGCACGGCACTCCCACCATTCGGATGCTCCTGTTCTGACGCACACTTGCCGCGAAGTAGCAAGAACTCATGAAATGGCTGCAGCGGGCTATTCCTGTGTGAGATGACAACGCAAATTCAGGATCAGTAATGTATATAGGTAAGTAAGTACATAGGTACCTATATATGTATATCTATTTATATTCGCAAAAAGATTTATAAGTAACATTATGTTTACAAGTTAACGCAGTCAACGCTATTCATTAAATACTACTGACACTAATGTCACTCGTAATTCATTCAGATAGCTCGATAGGTATTCGAAACCAACTTGTTAGCCTACTCTTTCTAAAGTACCATGGAGAATAACTTTCGAGCACTATGTTCCGCCATCTTGCTTAAGAAGTCATTGATGGAGCCATAGTAACTAAATATTCACATATTTAAAACGACAGGTAACGTTCACTGTTCACTGAAAACTGGCGTTCATGTGGATAACCTGCCAGCACTAAGTTACGCCATCTTATTGCTTTAGAAGATGATGTAGCTCTAACTAGTCCGTGTGGCTAACATGCCACTTAACGTTTACTTACGCATGAAGTGTCCCTGACAACCAGGCTGAGTAGTTCCACCATTGATGCAAAAGTCGGCGTGTCCGATCAACCCGGACTCGCCCAGGAAGCCAGCGTTCGTGTGGAGTACTTGCACCACGTGCGCGTCATGCCGTGTAAGACGGTACTGATTGCTGCCGTAGGCGGACGCAAGCGGACGCGCTGGATCTAAACCTGTAAAATAAGAACATTTTTTTAAATACTTTCCTGTCCCGAGGTTCCTTTACTAGCTTAAGATCTGCCGTCGTAAACTGACATTGCGATACATCAAACGCGAGATTTAAGGTAATGGACCACTAGTTCGTGTTAGTACGTTATTTCGATACTTTTGTTTCTCGCGCAAATACTAAGTAATTAACATATTTTACAATTAAATTATACCTACATATATGAAAAACTCCATTAATTTTATTTTTTTAAGAAACCAAGTCCCAATATTTTAGTGAGGAAACTTAGAGTAATACCGCGCTCTACGTATGCTAAACTGTCGGATAGTCGCAAACTGTGCGATGTGAGCGTACCAGAGAGCTTACGACCACAACCAGTAGGTACGCCGTACCTACTGGTTGTGGTCGTAAGCTCTCACTTCTTAAGCTTATGGAAAGGCAATGGTTCGAGTAACATTTTTGAGTGTTTTATCGGTTCCTTTATAGTTAATTGGACATGGAAAGACGTCATATTTAAGCATAGAAGTCCCTTAAAAGTGCAATAAATCGACTCATGAAATACCGGTCACTTTATTTTCCGTCTGCCCCTTTTTCGTGTCACTACCGAATCAAGGGTTTTCGAGATATATTTTGGTTGCTTGAGTTATTTTATAATATGATAACGAAGGTATTATAAACAAAACTTAGAAAACAAGTAGTGTATTTAATGAAACTTCATTAAATACATTACTTGTTACCGAACTTAGCTCATACCAAACTTCGTATGAGCTAAATTTGGTTTTTTTCTTTTTCACTAGAATTTTCATAAAACGAGTTTAAAAGTGACCGAAGTCAATATTTTTAAGGAAAATTCGCATGTTTGATCATCATCATCATCATATCAGCCAAGAGACGTCCACTGCTGAACATAGGTCTTTCTAATCGAACTCCAGCGCAACCAGTCTACAGCCACCCTAGGGCGTCGGTCCATCTCGTCGTAGGTGGCCGTCCCACACTGCGCTTGCTAGTACGTGGTCTCCATTCAAGGACTTTTTTGCCCCATCGGCCATCCGATATTCGCGCTATGTGGCCTATTGCCACTTCAGCTTGCTAATCCTACGGGCTATGTCAGCGCCAGTCGAATAAAAAAACTTTAATAGCATAGCCCGCATTATTACACAATTATTACGATTATTTGTAGTATCAAAAATTAGGTACGGTATGTACCTAATCTTTTGGGGCAACTCTGTAAATCGTGAGGCTCTTGTATAATTATAAAATTGTATAAGAGCTGCTTGCGGTATAAATAAAAGAGATATCTGTTTACCATTATTCAAATTACTAAAACTTTTAACACTACCGTCATTATATATATTGGAAGTTGCTCTATTTGTAAAACGAAATTTGAATTTGTTTACAGACGTATCAGAAAAACGTAAGCTCCCCATTCGTCCTCAATATGAAGGACAGGTGTACGAGTACATCCCCTCTATGAAAACGGCATTAATGCGAAATAGCTTTTTGAAATGGCACCTAAAATATTTAATAAAATACCCGCCCATTTAAAAACTCTACAGATGCATCAATTTAAAAAAGAATTATTTTCTTATTTATGCAAAAAATGTTTTTATTTAATAAAAGAATTTCTAGATGCACATTAATTAAGTACTTAGTATTATAATATTTGTAATTACTTTATTTGATAATTAATTTTGTTTATTTTGCGGTTTGCTGACATTTTCGTGAATTAATCCTAACTTTATGAACCTATTTTTTATTTTTTTATTTTATTTTTATGAGATGTATAATAAGTTTACTTATTGTTAGCTAAAGACAATCTTAATTTTTATGACATGCATGTACCTATCATTTCTATGCCGATAATGGCAGGATGTGCTGAACAAAACATGTTTTATGACCTTAATATTGTACTACATTCAAGAAATGAAATAAATGATTGATTGATGTATTGATTGATCCTAGTATCGATTCTTAAGGCCGCTCCATGGGCCATGATGGGCGATGATAAGGAACGCAGTTATGAGTAAGAGGGGTTACGCAATACTGCCATCCTGCTCTTCTGTATAGCTACGTCCCGTGTAAATGGCCCATGATGGCCCATTGTGTGGAGCGGCTATTAAACAATACAATAAGATAAATGAATGCCGGTATTGTACAATAAGTAGTTAACACTTAACACCGATGTTTGTATGCAACCAACGGATACCACGTAGCCAGACCGCTTCATACTGTTATCAGTACCTACCATACCCACAGAAGCTCCTGTGTGTTTATCAATCGCTGTTGTGTTTATTAAAAAAATATTTTTTAAGAAAAAAAAACCGACTTCATTTGGTTCCCGGTAAAAGTGAAATTTTGAATTTGTTTGAGTTAGCCAGTTTACTTCACAAATATCCAATACACCGCACGTGTACGATTGAAAATTGAGGAGCTTTCTTAATGTCCCAGGGCTTCCATCATTACATGTGAAGTATAATCAAACGGAACTCCCTTGTAGACCTTTAAAACAAACAAAATAACAATGTGTTAAATTGGATGACAGACTGTAAATTATCGAGCAGTTTCATTATACCATCCCTGATTATCAACATCAGGTCCACTCCGGCAAAATGATGGTCACAGTAAGAAAATGCCTAAGCTAATTATGAACACCCTCTAATCACAATGAACGTGCCGTTCAAATTTGAGGAGTTCTTTGAATTCTTCTAGAATTCCATCATCAGAATATAAATCAAATCAAAAAGATGAATGTCACAACTAGGATAATAAGTAGAGCTAGGTTTATTGACCAGTTCCACTTTGCCATCCCTGGTCTTCATCATCAGGTCCACTTCATCAAAATGTTGGCTCCCCAAAACAATGTTTTAGTTACTTAAGGAAACCCTCAAATCAGAATGCATGTGCCGTTAAAATTTGAGGAGTTCTCTCAATCCCTCATGAAGTCCATCATCAAAATAGAACTATAATCAAATAGGACTATCTTGAAGGTATTTCTTTACAAAGAAAAGATGAATGTCTCAAATCGAATGATAGAGCTGGGAATTACCAAGCAGTTCCACTTTGCCATCCCTGGTCTTCATCCTCAGGTCCACTCCACCAAATTGATGATGTTCGTAAAGAAATGCTCGAGTGTCTTAAGAAACTACCCAAATCATCATGCATGTGCCTTTCAAATTTGAGGAGTTCCCTCAGATCCTCATGGATCCCATCATCAGAAATTGATTTAAAAAAAAAACAGGACAAACCTGGAACCATCTATATACAGACAAAAAATATTTTCTAAAATCGGATGATAGTCCTAGGAATTACCAAGCAGTTCCACTTTGCCATCCCTGGTCTTCATTATCAGATCCACTCCACCAAATTGATGATTTTCGTAAAGAAATGCTCGAGTTTCTTAAGAAATCACCCAAATCAGCATGCATGTGCCTTTCAAATTTGAGGAGTTCCCTCAATTCCTCATGGATCCCATCATGAGAAATTAATTTTGAAAAAAACGGAACAAACCTGGAACCATCTATTTTCAGACAAAAAAATATTTTTTTAAATCGGATGATAGTCCTGGGAATTACCAAGCAGTTCCACTTTGACATCCCTGGTCTTCATTATCAGATCCACTCCACCAAATTGATGATTTTCGTAAAGAAATGCTCGAGTTTCTTAAGAAATCACCCAAATCAGCATGCATGTGCCTTTCAAATTTGAGGAGTTCCCTCAGTTCCTCATGGATCCCATCATCAGAAATTGATTTTGAAAAAAACGGGACAAACCTGGATCCATCTTTATACAGACAAAAAAATATTTTTTTAAATCGGATGATAGTCCTAGGAATTACCAAGCAGTTCCACTTTGCCATCCCTGGTCTTCATTATCAGATCCACTCCACCAAATTGATGATTTTCGTAAAGAAATGCTCGAGTTTCTTAAGAAATCACCCAAATCAGCATGCATGTGCCTTTCAAATTTGAGGAGTTCCCTCAGTTCCTCATGGATCCCATCATCAGAAATGAATTTTGAAAAAAACGGGACCAACCTGGAACCATCTTCTTTCAGAAAAAAAAAATTCAAATCGGTTCAGTAATGACGGAGTTATGAGTGAACATCCATTAAAAAAAAAACAAGCGAATTGAGAACCTCCTCCTATATTGAAGTCGGTTGATAACATGCGTTTCTAACCCGTGATATCTACATCAGAGTGCTTACTATGAGTTGTCCGTGGCGGGCGCTCGAAAGTATTTCCGTCTCCCTCTTACCATATATTACTCTGGCAGGAGCGAGACGGACTTATCCCCAAACGACGCAGTCGTTATCGAATACAGTTGCGTGCACTCCTGGTAAGCACATAGAAGTATCAGAACACTTTGCGGGGGACCGAAGCCGGTGACGCACGTGTGTTGAACTAAACGCAAAATGTCTAACGTTGAGATCAAATACACTAAGGTAAGCAATTTATTCAGTTTACAATTACAATAAGTACCTCAATTTACTTTGAATGGTTATTTATTCTATTGTCATAGTTTTCTTTCAAATCAGAGATTTGTATCATTTAAATAGTTTACATTGTTCGGCATTCTGAAAATAAATTTCGTTATATTTATAGTTTTAACAATGCGTTAAATTGGTTTTTGTTTTTTACAAGCCAAGCAATACTGAAGTTGTAAAATCGAATTGTATTTAGTTGTTAAAATATGTATTGTTTATTTTTAGCTTATAGCAACAAGAATGGCTCGCTCTAGGGCGGGACAGGACGGGGCGGGATGGGACGATCTGTCAATTTATATAGAAATAATCACGTGATAGCTCGGAGCCCTCGGATGTCACGTGACGCTTTCTATAGAAACTGACAGATTGTCCTGCCCGTACCGTCCCGCCCCGTTCTAGTGGGATTTATCCTTTAACAGGGTAATGAAATGTTGGGTATTTACTAATAGCCGGTGTAATTCGTCGGGATATTATTCTACACATAACCGGGCTTAAAGGTAAAAAATATATTGAAGATAAATCTACACAAGCACATTTTCATACTAAAGTTATTGCAGGTTTTTATTAGGATATTTAGTTATATGAAACCGCCATTTATTATTATTCTTGATAAACAATCGTGCTACCTAATCATTTGCGCGAATCCAAAAACTTGTGATTGCGAACATATTACCGTAATTTTCATGGGGTGTGTAATGATCGGTATAACTTTTTTTTTATCGGAAGTAAGCATTATAATAATTTATTGAATCAGGCGTTACTTTGCGGAATTCCATATTAACAACGAAAATAATATTACTTTGCTATTCCGCCAAACGTGCTAGTCTATTAGTGCCAACCCGTTATACCTACTTGCGTATTTTTTGCATGCAATTAATGTTCCCACCCTCCCGCCGCAAAAAATAAATACGCAAATAGATACAACACACCACCACCAATAACACAAAACTCGACACGTGTTTCGCCTCTCTACGAGGCATCTTCAGGAGACACAGGAGATCTTGTCGTACTGGCGTCCGACAAGTGAATGACATGCCCAGACTGACTAGCACGTTTGGCGGAATAGCAAAGTAATATTATTTTCGTTGGTAAGCATTATACTCAAAGTATGTTATAAAAAATGTTATTCGAAAAAATGATCATTATATTAAATAATAATTATACCATTTTTAAGTATATTCTTAGTTGTTATATGATTCAATAATTATATCAAATGAGCGATATTACGACCGACATTATATCAAAAAAAGTTATATCGATCGGTACGCACCCATTTTCATGTTGTATAAAATCTTTAAAAAAAATTAGACATTAATCACGACAATCCTATTAATTTTATCAACTTCGCGCAAATAACTTAATGTGATCGACTTCATAAAATATTTATAGACTAAACTTATCAGTTATCGCTATAGAGGAATATCAAGTTCCTGAACTAGGATGCCCCGTTTCAGGCAATCGCGCATCAAACTTACAGTTTCGTCTACAAAATAAAGTAAAAATCTACGATTCAATGGCCGATAAAAAAACCGGCCAAGTGAGAGTCGGACTCGCGCACCGAGGGTTCTTCCGTACAAACTTTGAGTTGCAACTGCACCTTAAAGTAGAAATTTGAAGTGATTGAGTCACTCGTTTGAACGGCATATAGTTATTAGACTTAGTATGCAAGTTTGTTGTTCCTTAATATTTTTTTTATTACATAAGCATTTTTTTACTTTATTTAAAATTCGGTACATACAGCATGATATCATAAATTTAAAGAAAAAAACAAGCTTAGGCGGTTCAATCTTCGATTTTTTTTTGTTAAAAAAAAAATGAAGATAACATAGCGGCAATATTAAAGTCTGTCAAGCCAAGGCCTTTTTTCAATAATGTGCGTCTGTTTTTTTCGGTATGAAAAAAATAGGCAAGCATATACCTAAATTAAAACAAATCCCACTGCAGCCTTGGCTTGTACTATATATATTTCTCCATAATATTTATGATATCGTTAACGTTGTGTAAAAAAATCAGATTTTTCCCTTTGTAAACTTCGAAGATGAAAAGAAGGGGGGAAAAGATATTTTTCGTGTATAAATCATTTTTTTTACTGTAAAAAAAATATAAATGTTTAGACTGTTATATTAAGAATGTGCAAATTAAGCCTTTTCAAATGATATCCCACATGACTTAGTAACTACCTAGTTGAAATTTTTGCCCCCTCTCTTATCGGACTTTTACATACAAAATAAATTAAAATATATGATAAATCCTCTCTTTATTATATAATGTTATATATATATATAACCATTCCAAATCGGTAGCTTAAGTAGTTCTCGAGATATTTAATGATGTGACTGTGACAGAAAGACAGATAGACTAAGTCGCACCATAAGGGTTCCTTTTTTACCATTTTGGTACGGAACCCTGAAAATAATAAGGAATAGGTAAGAGTACGTAGGTACTTATTTTACATAAGTATTTATAATATTTTAATAGATAGGTATAGGAAGGATAGGAATTCTAATAATTGCGCAGTCACTTATCTCTTCCACTTGGTTGCTTGGTTAATAAAGTCAAGTCACTACATATTTATAATGCATAAACATTTACGTGTTTTACATATATTAGAATTAAGATATATGTAGGTACTAATGTAACGTTAGAAAAACATGCCGATTTGTCTAACAAACAAAAAATTCATTAAGTACATACGAGTGTATCTACGGTATACAATTATTTTTCTTCTCCCTTGTTCGGAAAGTGTGATTTTAATGAGCAGATAGCCGGATGGAAAATAGCTTTTCCTACCCTAGGGTGGAAAGTATTTTTTTTTTAAGTTACGATGGCCGACGGAGGACAGACTTAGCTATATAAAAATACCTAGTTACATCTAGAACTGTTGTGATAACTATTGCTATACATATAGGTAGGTGTGTAGCAAATTCTTATAACACTGATTCACTTTGGTTGACTTTAGGTATACATAATGGTAACTGGTACTAACGCATTGATTGTAACTACATAGCTAGGTACATAACTTTCCCAATCCCTATATACTGCCTATTTATGTCATAAATTGCATGCATAATGCACCTTCTAATCAGTAATCTGAAACGTTATTTTAAATGAATCATCAAATATAAAAATTGGTTTACGTGATTAAAAACCAACTAAGTATCTATTAAAAACCAACTAAGTATCTATTATACAGTTACACAGTTTTGATACAGTTTTTACTAGTACGGGGAACAGAAGACGCTTACTCAATGTTTCATTGTAGTTACTTAAATATAACTTATAATGTAGGTACGTAACAGTTATTTTCTATGATAAGTTATACATGTTTCATTTATTCTTGTAAGCTGTATTGAGCCACATGATGGTTAATAAAGTTATTTTCATTTTCTTTTTTTTTCATTAAAAAACAACTCACATACCTACTAAGACTTAGACCTGCGCACATTCACAACCCAATGTGCCAATATCTAGCGATTGATTTCATGTTTATTTAGATATTGTTTTTGTAACATGTTTAGTTTGGCTGCATGCGATAAGCCGATAATTTACAGTTTGTGCAAAACACACTTTGTTGGTTTTACATAGTTTGTCTACAACCTTTTTTCCTCTATGAAAAGGCGATGTTTTCGTTCACAATCGGAGCATGCCCAGCCCCATACTGCAGCAATCAAAACACGATTCACAAAATGGTATCGCATTGTGTGGCGGATGAAATTACAGACAGCGTGATTCCGGCATTGTGGTAAGGTAACCAGTGTGTTTACCATGAGTTGTATTCGATTGCGACTGTGGCATTCGAAAGTATGTCCGTCTCGCTCCTACCACTACTTTGGCAGGAGCGAGGCGGACATTACTTTCGAATGCCGCAGTCGCAATCGAATACAACTCATGGTAAGCACATAGAATAATAACGTGTGATTGTTGCTAACTACTGTGGACTCATATCCACAGTTAAGTATCTTAATGTTATGACTGCACAGTGCATCAAAACAAAGATTACTTATTATAAATATTATCTATACTTTGTAAGGTCTAAGAACCACCTTTTGACACATGTCAACGACCATCGAACGTAAACACGCACGACAGATTGCCATTATAAATAAAATCCTGTTATTATAATATTAGGACGTTTCATGTACACACGCGTTCAGAATTGCATGGGCAGTTTATGAATGAATTCATTCATAAATTGCCCGTGCAATTCTGAACGCTATAGTACATAATATGTCCAATATTTTACGCTTTTTAAACAAAACTGAAACGGCTTTACATCTTTTTAGATCGTAGTTATTACATATTTAACGATAATAATTTGTTAGATACAGGCAGAGTTACACAGGGATCTAACATTAAGTTGCATAGTATAAATTAATAACACCAAAATAAACACAGAATCTATAATAAACAAACAAGCTTTAGTTACAGCGTCAACATGAGTGATAGATTCATTTAAAAGAACACGTCAACTTCTTCTAGTAAAACGGACAGCAATAAAGATTGCTTTTGATATGAAACCTTAATACACCTCCTCAAAAGCAAAGTGTATTGTAAGGTCCATACAATGTTACACATATTTGCAAAAAAAACATGAAGTTTATATTAATAGTTAATTTTCAATTGTAATATAATAGAAAACTGCATGTTACTAATAAGGGAACAAAATTAAACGACATTTCTAATTGAGTAAAATAAAACTAATTAACAAAGTTTCAGACCTAAACCAATCATACATTTGTTATGTTTAACACTGGGCAGTGGTTTCGTCAACACGTCTGCCAGCATTGATTCCGTGGGTACATGTCCCAATACTATAGTTTTATTTTCTTTTAAAACACTCCGTATAAAATGGTACTTTATATCTATATGTTTACTACGAGCATGAAACACGGGATCCTGAGCAAGAAACATGGCAGATCGACTGTCGGTATTTAGAGAGATATCAGCATACCTTGTTAAGTCCAGTTCTGTTAGCAGACTTTGAAGGTATAGTCCTTCTTTTACAGCCTCCGCAAGGCTTACGTACTCAGCTTCGCAACTCGAGGTGGAAACTGTCCTCTGCTTCTTAGAAGACCAAGAGATGCTAGCTCCTCCTAAAATGAAAGCGTACCCGGAATAAGATCTCCTGTCTATAAGGCAATTTCCCCAATCTGCATCACAATATGCTTGAATTGGCTTACCGGTTTTACTGTATATAAGGCCATAATTTGCCGTACCCTTCAGGTATCGTAAGACTATTTTAGCCGCGTTCCAATGACTCACATCAGGATTACTCACGAACTGAGCGAGCTTGATTACAGTATTCGTAATGTCGGGCCTAGTTGCCACCGATAAATACATAAGTGACCCTATTAGTTCGCGGTATGGCCATTTTTCTTTATTTTCGCTTTCATTTATTTTGTTAGTTATAGGAATAATAGGTGACAAATCACTCGGAGTTTTGCAAGGATTGCAATTAGATAAATTGAATTTATTTAACATAGTTTTGGCATAGCCCTCTTGTGACAACATAATTCCATTGTCAACTCTCCTTACGTCAATTCCCAAAAAGTATTTAACTTTTCCATAATCTTTAAGGTCGAATTCATTTCGCAACTCGTTTTTAAATCGGTTTATCCATTTTTCGCACTCGGATGCAATCAGTATATCATCGACAAAGATTAGAACAAATAAGTGTTTGTTTTCGTGTTTACTTACATAAAGACATGGTTCATTCAAAGTTTGCGCTAATCCCATGTCCTTTAATTTCTTGTCAAGTCGAATGTTCCATTGCCGACCTGCTTGCTTCAACCCATATAGAGATTTCTTTAGTAGACATGTATCGCCACCGTTTTCTAAACTTTGAAGCATTTCCTTTGCGTTCTTCACCACTAAAGAGTCCTCGTTATCGTCATATGCCAATTTGAGTAAACATTCTTTTAATAAGCGAGGAATTCGCATATAAATTTCTTCGTCAAGATAGCCGTTCAAATAAGCAGTGTTTATATCCAGTTGGTGGATCTCTAAGTCCATCTCTGCTGCAAGGGCCATCATTAGTCGTACTGTTTCCAGTCTGGCAACAGGCGCAAAAGTTTTTTCATAATCGACCCCAAATCGTTGACTAAATCCTTGAGCCACTAGTCTGGCCTTTTTCTTAGTACTTTTATCTATATTAAGCTTATTGGTCAATACGTATTTACAACCAACGACGTTCACATTTCGTGGCTTTTTAACGATAACCCATGAACCCTTTTGCACTAGACTTTTTACTTCAGTAAGTATTGCGTTCTCCCATTCTAATCGTTCTCCGCTTCGCAGGGCATCATCTAGAGATAATCCTATAGTTACACCTGCAAATTCAATACAATCTCTGAATTCTTCTACCGGGTCTCTGAATTCTTCACGTGTATTCTCTTCGTTCAGCTCTAGGTTACATTCTTGTACTTTAACATAATTGTAGACCTTTTTGGGTCGTCCTGGTTGGCCGGTGTGCAAAACTCTCGGTCTACCAGGCCCTCTTTTTAATACAACTTCACTTGCTTCATTAGTATCTCCGTCTTGCATCTCTATTTCTTCGGTGAATTCCTGTTCTATCTCAACATTTTCTAACACAGGTAGCGAATCCATTTCCATCTCGACTGTGTCTTGTGCACATTCTTCAAAATCCCGAGCCGGTATCAAATTTTCTGTCACTATTGGCAAAATTTTAAGCTCATTTTTCATTTCTTTATCCTTAGAAAAAACAATTTCGACCTCATCTTGATTTCTATCTACAGTTATAGATTCGTGAACCTCTATAGGATTTCTTTGAATAATAGAGTCTGTAAATTCCTTATCGTCTTTTAATAAAATATTCTCGGGAGACATGTTCTCACTAAATTTGATATCCCTTGAAATTATAAATTTTCTTTCTTGAGGTACCCACACTCTAAAGCCTTTATTAGTCTTTGGATAACCCGTAAATACCCCAAATATCCCACGGGCATCAAATTTGTCTTTGTTTGGATTTTTATCTAGAAAATATACCTTCTCTCCAAACTTTCGCAGGTAGTGGATCTTTACTTGTTTTTGGGTCCATTTTTCATATGGTATATCACCTCCTAGACTGGATGTTGGGCAGCGGTTCCTAATGTAACATGCCGTATCTACGGCTTCGGCCCAAAAACCTATGCTCAACTCACTATTTAAGAGCATGCACCTGGCCATCTCTATCAGAGTGCGATTCTTTCTTTCAGCTATTCCGTTTTGTTGCGGTGTGCGCGGTACTGTGAGTCGCCTTTGGATTCCTTCTTGATCTAAAAACTCATTGAATTCTGAATTACAGTATTCAAGACCGTTATCTGACTGGAAGAATTTAATCTTTAATCCAGTATAATTTTCAGCATAATTTTTATATCGCTTAAATGCTTCCAGAGCTTTAGCTTTAGTTTTAAGAAAATATACTTCGCACCAACGTGTGCAGTCATCAATGAAAGTGATAAAATATTTAGCACCAGATTTTGACTCACACCTCATAGGCCCCACTATGTCAGAATAAACAATGTGCAATCTCTCACCACATGGACCGCTTGTTTCAGAAAAGGGTAATACAGACATCTTACCTCTTGCACAAATATCACAATCGCGCACTGTGTTTATATCAGTCACATTTTTATTTACCTCGAACCCAGCTTTCTCTAACAATTTAGTGACATCTTTTGCGTTAAGATGCCCTAACCGTTCGTGCCAAAGACGAAAATCAATCTTGCAGTCTGTGACTGCGTTTGCGGATTCACATTCTTGTAGGCAGTATAAATTACCTCTACGGTTTGCAGTTAGTCTCACGTTGCCACTTTTATCTAATACAACGGCTGCATCTCGCGTGAATAATACATCATAACCATTGTCAGTTACTTTTGCCACTGACAGCAAGTTAGTCCTTAGTTCTGGTACATACAAGGTATCTTTAAATTCAATAGATTGTGCTGAGCTCTCCGTTAATGCCGACAGTCTAACTACGCCCTTACCTTGAACCTCCGCGCTTGTGTTAGTAGCTAACTTCAATTTACCGCAGAACTCTTTAAGTGTACCTCTAAATAAATCAGCACTGTTGCATAAATGGGACGTGCACCCTGAATCCAATACCCAGTAATGTTTGAGATGGTCAATAATGTTGCATTCTTCTACACCTGAAACGTTTAAAGACATTAGTCCCTCATCTATATTATTTCCATAATGCCTCGGTTTCGGGTTGATTTCCCGACAATCCGTGGCTTTATGACCAAAACGATTACACCGGTAGCAGTTTATTACTTTCTTTTCGTATCCATCGGTCCTGCCGTTCCCTGAAAGATTGTGAGATCGTGACGTTCCTGGATTCTCTTTATAATTAACTCTCCGATTATTCCAAATTTTCTTTTTATCACGTACATACATTACGTCATTTTCGCCTGCATTTATCTTTCTAGACTCACATTCCTCTAAGATTTTCACTTTCAGAATCTCTGGTTTTGGCAAATCATCGCGGCTTTCGATAGCACAACGAAAATTAGTAAAGCTAGATGGTAACGTATACAAAAGCATTACAGACAGAAGATCATCGTGGATATTTATGTTCATTGACTCCAGCTTGTCTACTGTGTCGAAAAACATGCCGATTTCTTCATGAATATCACCGGATTCACTTATTTTATGTATTAATAGACGTTTTAACAACATCGCCTTTCTAGCAGGTCCATGCGATGCGTAAATAGATTGTAGACGTAGCAATACATCCCTTGATGTCTTGCAGTCCCTAACATGGCGTAATTCTGATGAACTGATACACAATATTAGATCAGCTTTTGCTTTGGAATCTTCGGTTTGCCATTTTTCTAAAGCATCCGCATCAATTGCAGCTGGTTTAGTTATCTTACCATTCGTATATTTCCACAGATCATTTTTTATGAGAATAGCTTCTGCTTGTAGTTTCCAGCTTTCATAGTTTTCTTTGGATAAAGCATCAATACGTACGGTACTCATCTCTCCTTTTGAAATAGTAAAATTATAGTTACCGATGTCACTCGCTAAGCGTTCTTTTGCAACCTACTCCTGGGCCCATAACCAATGTTAGATACAGGCAGAGTTACACAGGGATCTAACATTAAGTTGCATAGTATAAATTAATAACACCAAAATAAACACAGAATCTATAATAAACAAACAAGCTTTAGTTACAGCGTCAACATGAGTGATAGATTCATTTAAAAGAACACGTCAACTTCTTCTAGTAAAACGGACAGCAATAAAGATTGCTTTTGATATGAAACCTTAATATAATTCATCACAGAAACTATTTTTTTCCGAAAGCAGTATTGCGATCGAGTCTACCGTTTCGATTCATATGACATTTCCGTAAGTTGATAAAAATAGATTTTTAAACAAATAAAGAAACATTTAAAAGCAATACAAAATCAAAATAAAATGAAACTCTAAGTGAAAAAACAATTGAGTAATAATTTAAACCGAAAAACCATTAATATACTTGTACATTCAAAACTTGTCTGTTTAGTCGATTCTACCAAATCTTCAATAATCGCTAGATTTGACCAACAATTACTTACTTCTTACTACTAAAAAAAATTAACAGCTAAGAATTATTATAATTTTTATTTGCTAAAAAAGCATAGTGATATAAAACAACAAAATATAAAAATGTACTTGGGTTTACCTGGAACGCTTATCTAAATACGTTCAGCTCTAAAAACATAATATTTACGATTTTGATCCCTATCGATATTCATATCTATCAGATGCCTCGGACTTTCCGAAATGTATACATATTATTAGACGTGACTACACCATGTATACGGTTGTGGGGTATGTTTGTTGGTATAAGTAGAATGAACTCGAGGCCAAGTCGGTCATCTAGTTAAACATTTGATTGGACGTACGTAATACCCATTAGAAGAGCATACAGCATGCAGCGTGCATAGCCGCTTCCGTTGATCATTGAGTTATTAATACTTCGTATAGAGGAGCCGTAGGCAAACAAGGAACGTGTCACAGCCTGCAAACTAAGTAGGAGCGTCATCCACGCGACTAAAACGTAAAATGATTATACGTGTCAAAACTATCACTGAAAATAATAGGTACATAATAATATCTATAGTCTGACAAGCCAAGGCTGCAGAAGTTTTTTTTTTTATTTATATCCCTCTCAATTTTTTCATACTGAAAAATAGGGACGCACATAAATAAATAAAAAAATCTACTGCAGCCTTGGCTTGTCAGAATATTTTCAAATTTTCGTACCAACGTAAATTAAATATTTTTTAAATATCAACCCGAGCAAATAAATATTATGTGCTAACATACACTTATCTAAGTACCTATAAATTATGACACTTCATTACGAACGTGATAAGTAAGTATTTGAAAATATGTTATAGGTATCGCTATACAGGTAGGTAGGCAGGTATACTCGTACTACTCCGATAATACCAATCCCATCAAAGTTATGTACCAGTCAGTGCCTACGAATACTTTTGACGCACCGTCAAAAGTATAAGCCGCACCTGACCGTATTTCTGTTCCTGGAAACCTATTCAAACGTGCGAAACTGACATTTGACATATCCATTTCGTATTCCCTACGTCCTTAGCATGTCATATTGATCATTTCCATGAAAGTTCGCATCGAAATGTCACTTAAGCACGTTCGTATAGATAGGTCTCCTGTGACATCTACCTACAAAAGTAGGTACTTAACTTTCTGAAAATTAGGCAAGCCAGTGAAAAGACAGTTCCATATACAGTGTCCAGTTAGCTGCAGAGTTAAGGTACCCCCCCCTGCATAGAAAGTTCGTATGCAGGGGGGGTCACTTGTACCTACGTACTGTTATGTAATTACGTAATATATATTATTTCAAATATATTATATATTTCTTCAAATCAAAAAATATTTATTACTTACAGTTGTTCATCAACAATGAATGGGTGGATGCTGTGAGCAAGAAAACTTTTCCTACCGTCAACCCTCAAGACGAGTCTGTCATAATTAAAGTAGCTGAGGGAGATAAGGTAGGTGCCATTAACCACTACAAGTCTCGCGATGTAACTGCGGGTTACCAAGACTTACGTCCTTTGAGTACGAATCTACTGCTGCAATATGTCCGGCATCAAAATTAAACTATTACCTATATTATAATAAGCCCATAATGGTCTCTCGTCGGAAACGTAGACTCCTTTTGGGCCGCTGAGCCAGCAGTCAGCACAGTTAATTTAGTTCGTTAGTTATGATTAAACTCTCTACTTACATAGAGGATATATATTATAGTCTTCAAATGCCTAGCATATTCAAAACTTGTGGCAACGACTCTTGTCACGACGACTACCGTTAGCCGTCACGGCCGCGGCGCTTTTCACATAGTCCAGCGAGTTCCACTAGGTATGTTTTGCCTCATGGCTGACGCTGTAGGCACAAATTGTGGCCTTGTGAGCCCTTAAAATATAAATATAAGAATTTTTTGATAATCTAAACATTATATTTTCTTAAGGATGACGTAGATGTCGCTGTCCAAGCCGCCAAAAAAGCGTTCCACCGTTATTCAGAATGGCGCATCCTGGACGCCTCCCAGAGAGGTCGTCTCCTGCTGAAGCTGGCAGACCTGATGGAAAGGGATGCCACATACTTGAGCGAACTGGAGACTTTAGACTGCGGCAAGCCAGTCAAGCAGGCTTACGGTGAAATTATTTGGTCTGCGGGTATCGTGAGGTACTACGCTGGCAAAGCTGACAAGATTCTGGGGAACACTATTCCTGCAGGTAAGACAGCGTAGGCGCATTAGTGAAATACGAGTAACTTCTTAATTTTCTTGGTGTTCTATTTTTATATTGCCTATCGCGACATTATAATACGTATTTTGTATACAGATGGCGAAGTCCTAACCTTCACTTTGAAGGAGCCAGTTGGCGTTTGCGGACAAATTTTGCCATGGAACTACCCGATCCCCATGTTTATCTGGAAGATCGCTCCTGCTTTAGCTGCCGGTAAGTAATAACACAAATTACATACATTTTGCAAACATTACTATAAAACTTTAACTGTATACTCCGTATTTAGGTCGTAAAACTTATGGATACGAAACTCACCCTTTATTCTCGAGCTCTTGCTCTAACATAAAGTGAGGTTATCTTAAGCGGCTTTTTCGTCTCAGAGACGGCCCCAGGACTTTTTCTGCAATGCAAGATTTCAATGACGCAGGGGGACAGTGGTATCCCAACACAAGCGTCTGCATTTAATATTAGAGTCTGCTATCATATTGTTATCATAATTTATAAATAGCAAACTTCATTTGGTTATCTCTCACCACTCATCAGGCTGCACCGTCGTAGTCAAGCCTGCTGAGCAGACTCCCCTGACGGCTCTAGCCATGGCAGCTCTAGTGAAGGAAGCCGGGTTCCCACCGGGAGTCGTGAACGTAGTTCCAGGCTATGGGCCTACCGCTGGCGCTGCTCTGACACACCACCCCGATGTCGATAAAGTTGCCTTCACTGGCTCTACAGAGGTACGTAACTAAATGACCGCAGGAGTACCGAATCGATATAGATTCACTATAAGGGTATCTTTGTGTTCTAGCCTTCTGAGGCGTATGTTCCTAATCATTAGTAAGTAATTTCAATTACAATATAATTCCCATTGTTTTGTTTGATTTTAAAATAAAATAAATACCGATTGATTACGTATCTTGAAAACACTAATAAGTGAGAGCGCAAATAGTGCGAGTCGGAAATGTATGCGTTTTACCCGAGTTAAGTACTACTTTTCATTTTGAATGCGAAGAAAGTTAAAAAAAAGTATAAAGTTAAAACTACTCCTTGAACTTCTTGAAGAAAATCTTGAAGGAAGTATTACCTACATAAGTGTAGAAAATGTACACAGCAACGGCTTATATATTTTGTTTTGTTAAAAACAAACATAGGTAAATTTGTTCTACTGTTTATACTATAATTTATTCTTCTTATCTATCATTTATTCAGGTTAGCTTTCAGTAAGTTAGGTTCGTACTTAAAAAGTGGTGAGAATAAATTCAACATAATTCTGCAGCAATTGCCTTGATCGGGTGATACAATCTTACATGGTTTTCTGGGACTCAATTCAGTAAACTTTTTCGATAATGAATCACTTGATATTGATAACCTTAACTTTGAAAACCTAAAACCTAACCTTAAAACATCCCAAAACAAAAATGTTGTTACACCTATTGTATTGTATCTTAGCTGTTAATTTCCTTGAATTAAGTACACTGTTGAATGTTGATAGCAGATATTACTTCAGAAAATTTGTAAACAAACACAAGCAATATTTTTGTTAAAGTTACATCGGCATTTTCGTTTTCCACCCCCTTCATAGATAAACAACAACCCACTTTCAGAGCATGAGAAATGAAAATTGGTATAACCACTACAAATACGAAGCAAGTAATTTATTTCCTTAGTTTGAAAAAAAAAACTTACCTGCCCACAACTCTAACAACTATTACCTTGGACGTAGTTTAACCCATTAACGGCCGGCGTGCACATTTTCGACTTCATAATTTCAAAAGGAGGAGGTTCTTAATTCGTGTAAATGTTTTTTTTTATCATTTCGATTTTTATTTTCTTAATTTCTTTTCAATCTTAAGTTAGGTTACTATTATATGATTATAAAAGTATTATACAAAAACATATAAAAATATTTTTTTTACACCTACAGGAATGTCAATATATTTATTTATTTATTTCAATAACAAGTAAATCACTTAATACTAAAACAAAAAATAAATAAAATAAAAGTTAAATTAAATATTCCCCCCTCGACATGGTACCATAGACGCTGGCAGCGTTTCCTCGCTGTATTGCAATACTAATGCGTTGGGCGAGGAAGCTGCCAGCTCTACGGTCGCCGGTAGCGCTGACAAGCCTCTTTAAAATATCCTTAAAGAGGGCGTGGGCGCTCGAACCCCATGGGCCAAGGGTCTCGACGCCGAACGGAACAAAGTTGTATTCGCCGCCGAGACCCCTATATTTGCATTTTTTTAATTTTTCCGCCGCCTCTGCAACCGCGCCGTCCTTGGCTGTAGTACCGTGAAGATGTGACGGGGCTAGGGTGTCAACACAGGTGGCGTCCCACACCAGCACCCTTCCCATACTCAACGGAACCAACGACATTCCATCAGGTATCTTGCCATCATCCCTAAGAATGCCCGGAGGCTCAAGAAGAGCTGGCACGGTGATGCTGGCAAGAGACCTGCGGAGGATGTCGTTAAGCGCAGCATGCCTGGAGAACCGGCCAGCGCTCCTCTGACAGGAGAGCCCTTGGTGTCCGAGGACATCCACGGTAACACCGCAGAAGCACCTGTGCGGCGCACAAACCCGGACGCCAAGCCGCAGACAGGCCACAACGCGCAGAGTGTGGGGCTCCAGGAATGTTCCCGTGTGTATGGATGGGAAGGCGTGCAGCCAACAACCGGCTTCTTTGGTCCCGGCTGCTAAGAGCCTGGCGCGTTGAGAGCCTGTACTGTGGCTTAAAAGAGAATTGTAGATAATTTTGCATAAGATGTCGTCCCAGGTCCTTTGGGAATTTGGATTTTCGGGAAAATCCTGATCCGGGCAGGCAATGGACCAGGCGTTTTTGGCCTCTGATAAGCCAGCAATCTCATAGTTTGAAGGGCAAGCCCTTAGGATTTTTCCTACAAGAATTGCAGAGCTATGAGCAGAAGACAAAAACGCCGGGGTAAAAACACTTGAAATTTAGCGGATCCCTATCCCACCGTGACGAATGGGAAGGGATGCTTGGGTCCAGGACTCTTTGCTTAGCTGTAAATTCAAAATGGATTCCAAATTTGTTTTAATTATGTCGTCTAGAGCCTTTAATAAATTTATAAATTTTGTAAAAGGGCAGCAGTGAAGTACATATGTCAATTTGGGTACGAATAGGCCAAATGTAATCATAGATAAAGCAAAATGGGGACTGAAAAAAAAACCTAAACTAGAGTGCCGCCGGCAACGGGGCAGGGCCCAGGCTGCTTAATGTAATTACATACCTATATACATATAGTTTGTGCCTCGAAACGGAACGCTTGGAGTAGCAAATTAATAATACTTATATATATCCTAGGTTGGTCGTATTATCATGAAAGCAGCAGCCGCGACGAATCTTAAGCGGATCACTTTGGAGCTCGGAGGCAAGAGCCCCCTGGTCGTCTTCAACGATGCCGATGGTAGGTGTACGCACGACCCTTGGTTAAACTTTTAGCTAAGCGATTAGGAGTATCTAGAGATACTACAGAACTAACGAATAAACTCAAATTTCCAACGCAAAGGCTTACTTTTCAAACTACAGTTTAGCAAGGGGCTCAGTCAGTGGAGCAACATTTTTAACGAATCACCCAAAAAACGTACGTAGATTGTCTTCGGTTATTTATATTTCTGTTTATTCCACAGTTGAGAAAGCAGCTGATATCGCCCACAGAGCTGCCTTTGCAAACGCTGGTCAATGCTGCGTAGCCGGTACCAGAACATACGTCCAATCAGGAATTTATGATAAATTCGTCGCAAAATCCGCCGAAATTGCGAAAAAACGGAGCGTTGGTAACCCTTACGAAGATGTTCAACAGGGTCCTCAGGTAAGAAGTTCTTTGGAATTATAACTGCACTAAGCAAAACCTAATCAGAATGGAACAGGGTCGAACCTAGAAATCCTGAGATGCTATTCCAAATTGGACGGTCCATTGTTTCAATTGTTTTGTGGTTTGGGCCTGCAAGTGATACGTGATATTTATTGACGATATAATATTTCTGCAGATTGACCCGGATATGTTTAACAAAGTGATGGGATATATCGAAGCAGGCAAAAAATCTGCGCGTTGTGTTGCCGGTGGTAATCGTCATGGCAACAAAGGCTTCTTCGTCGAACCTACCGTGTTCGCAGATGTTACTGATGACATGAAGATTTCCAAGGAAGAGGTGAATAACTTATCATTAACTTTACTTGACATTAATTTAGTCTTAAGGTAACTAAGATAAAATTTTGTTTTCTAAATTATGATCATCCTAGTGTTGTTCCGGCTTCTAGCAGCGACCGCTGAAGGAAACAACATGGGGTTCATTCGCAACAATATCCCAAGAAATGGCGTAGGCACTGGTATAAGTACTAAGAAAGTGATTGCCATCGGACCTTCTAACCCAGAAAGAAAAGCAAGCCTTATTTGTATTACGGTTTCCTTGCGAGGTTTTCCTCCACCGAAAAACTAATAGTTTTGAAATCATATTTATTATCCATAAAATAAGCTCTGACAGATTCTTTGGTACGCCAGAAATGCAAGGCGAATACTTTGCCGATAATAACCAAAAATTTGTTAAATATCGATCTATTCAGACATTTTTAAAATAATTACAGATATTTGGTCCAGTCCAGAGCATTCACAAATTCGAGACTTTTGAGGAGGTGGTAGACCGCGCCAACAATTCCAACTACGGTCTTGGAGCTGGGGTCATCACCAAGGACGTTAACATTGCCCTGGCATTCGTGCGCCACGTGCGCGCTGGCTCTATGTGGTAACTATACCTAACTCAAATATTTTATCAGTTTCAATGCACTCGCAGAATCAAAGTTGAGCTGGAATGGCAACAATCTTTGCTGCCGATTATATTATATTACATGACGCATTATCAAGTGGAAAATGTAATCCAAACGAATGCTATGCTATGCTAAAACTAGTCATTGTACATTCAAAATAAATATTTAAAAGTAAAATCTACCAGGTCGTGTGGTGATTAATTGTATGCCAATGTTTTATTTTTTGTTCTCAGGGTCAACACTTACGAACACGTCACCACACAAACGCCGTTTGGCGGATTCAAGGAATCCGGAATTGGACGCGAGTTGTAAGTCACATCATGATAATGTATAATTAATAATTGCCCGGCCAAACGAGGGTTACCTTTGGTATTATATTGTTATAAAAATAACGTACTGTAAATTTTTGTACCTACCTAGTTTTCCTTATTATTATACGCTTAGCGTTACGCGTAAAGGAAAAAACAGTTTTTTTATCTTTGCTCCGACCACTTAATTTTAACACTCGCAATAAGCCAACGTTACTAAATTCTTTAACTATAATTATGTTAATTATTTAAACTATTTTTTGTTGCAGGGGAGAGGATGGTATTTTACAATACCTCGAGAGCAAGACTGTTACCTTAAGCCTACCGAAAAAGCCGCTTTTTTAAGAACATGAGAGGCATTTCGAGCTTATTTAATCTTATTAATTCAAAATTAAACAAACATTATGTTTAACCTATTTCTCATGAAGTGAAATATTACGATTCATATTTGATGTTTATTTACAATACAAATAAAAATACATTTACAAATCACTTATTTCTTCGCCGTTTATGACGATTAGGGCATGCCTAGTAATATATATACCTACCCTCCATACAATTTGGTATTTAATTCATATTTGAAATGTTGTGTAAATAAAACCATTTATTTTCAAAATATAAGTAAGTGTAACTTACCTAGCTAAATTACACTTCGAATTAAATCATAATTTTATACGCAATACACTTACGAGTACGTTATGTTATGTGTCACCCATGTAGTTCACCTTCACCACCCCTTTCCTCCAGTGAGTCCTTTGCGTGGCATAGAAAATTTAGAAATCGACTGTGGGATATGGGATGTGTGTTGCGGGCGATGCAATCTTGACAGCCATTTATATTTTTAAGTGCTACTTTTTATTGTATGGTTCGAAAGAATGGACCAATTAATGGTACACGTATTTTTTATTATTTGCGTAACTCTCATATTTTAGTCTAAAAATCAATTTATATTGTTACTCGAAACGGGAAAGGCGTAAGTAACAAACGTCACGTGAATCATATATACATCAAATGGTCTACCATTTGCCAGACTGATGAGCGGCCAAATAATCCTGCCACTCAACGAGGTTGGGACGATATATTGTGTAGGGAGGTTTTTGCGGGCCTATTGAGCGAGGCAGGCGGCGCAGATTTAGCGCGCCTCCATGCTGCATCTTGCTACGAGTCAGGATCATGGCTTCATGCATTGCCATCCTCACAGTTGGGCACGCTGCTGGATAACGACTCCTTAAGGATCGCGGCTGCCTTGCGCTTGGGTTGCAAGGTTTGTGAGGTGCATCGGTGCATCTGTGGAGCGGTGGTTCAGGAGGATGGTCACCATGGCCTTAGCTGCCAAAAGTGTGCTGGCGGATTTTCGCGTCACCATGCGATAAACGAGGTGGTTCGCCGGGCTTTAGTGTCGGCTAATGTACCCTGCGTTTTGGAGCCTCCAGGGTTATGCCGCTCAGACGGAAAAAGGCCGGATGGTCTTACGTTGGTTCCTTGGCGGAGGGGTCGGTGCCTCTTATGGGACGCTAAATGCGTGACCACTTTTGCCCCGTCCCATTTGAGTGGCACCACAAGAGCTGCTGGGTCGGCTGCGGAGTATGCAGCTAGGCAGAAGCATTCCAAGTACTCTGTCTTGGAGCCGGCGTACGACTTCATACCAGTTGCGGTAGAGACTGCAGGATCTTGGGGTGCGGAGGCCAAGGAATTTTTAAAAAAAGTATTGGGTCGTCGGCTCAGAGACAGGGGTTGCGATCCTCGGTCCGGGTCGTACCTGGTTGAACAGATCTTTTTGGCAATTCAGCGGGGCAACGCGGCCAGTGTCATGGGGACGTTTGAGCCGACTACGATCCGGGGTGAACCTTTTACCTAGTTTTAATTAGTGGTTATGTTTGACAAAGCCTGTTGCGGATTACATTGTTTGTAATCCGCAACAATCCTAATCTGTATCCTCCTGACGAAGCCTATGTTGAGGATTTTAAACAACTGTTTTTCAAGTGTAATTGGTTTCAAATAAAAATATTCTGTTATTTAAATAAAAAATAAAAAAATCATATACAAACAAAATCATTGAAATAATTTAAATTTGATGCGGATATCGACATTTACTAAAACATTAAATAGTCAGAGCGAAACTGACATTTACGACAGATGCCACAAACATTAAAACTTGTAAACAAACACTGAATTTTTAGCAGTTGATTTTTTTAGCTGCTGCGAATTAAATATTGCTTTTTGAAAACTTGCAAAAATAAGACGGGTTTACCGCGCGCCTCTCAAAATTTTACTTACTGTTCCAATGGACAATATTATAAAGCTGAGTGGTGCGCAGCAGCCGGTTTGAATCATGTATCTACAAGGGTCCTAGAGTCAAACCACGTTAACTCTTCCGAGCAAATGAACTGTCAAACTTTGAAGTGTTATTTTAAACGTCAAACTTCTATGAAATTATGACGTTTGCTTAACACTTTCACTGTCCATGCTATTGAAATCTAAGAAACTTAGCATAGACGGACTCTATTTATTTGCAAAGATCACCTAAATGTATGTATTCAGCTAAGCGTATACAAGTGTCGTTAAAGTCCATGAGAATGTAGTAGTGAAGATCAAAATCACACACGAGAAGTACAGTCGAGTTCATAAATATCAGTGCAGCTGGATGCATAATAATATATAATATGTAAAGACTTATTGTCAATGTCTTAAGAGTGCTCAGATATTTTTGAAGTCTTGGTTATGCTCATATCTTTATGAACTCGACTGTACAAGAAAATCACCAGTAAATATCCGTATATTTTGAACTGTACGGTAAGCGACAGTCTCACTCACTGTCAAACTCAAGTGACAACCCAACCGAAAGTTTTTTTTTGTTATAGTGGCGGCTCTGAATCAGCTGTGTGACGTCACTTCCCTTTAAAAAATTTTTAGGCATTTTACTAAAAATACTGCGAAAAAAAAAGTGATCTACAGGCGTATATCTCGAAATGGTTTTCGATTTAGGGATATTGAACATTTTCAAATGTTGTCACACCCCTTCGGGCCAGAATGGTGACTATAGCCCAATCCAAAGAATATAATACTATATGTTGTTTTGAGGTGCAATAAAGAGTTATTGTATTGTATTGTATAATACTAAGAGGCCCAATCCCTCTCGTATTTGAGAGGAGGCTAAGTACCAAGGTGGAGTTAAAAACTGCGTGGCATTCAAAGATTAGAAGAAACCTTTACGATATAACATGTGAAATCAACACGTCATGCACAACCTAACCTACACCACGAAATTGTACACGGACCACCCTATGTATGTATTTGTCAGTGTCACTTTCTTCAATATTTATAACTTCACTTAAAAAACAGTTATTTTTATTTCATTAACAATGTGTCTCCAAATTAATTGAGACGTTATACAATTAGATCTACGGCACTCCATTTCAAGAAATGGCTACACGTAATATGCTTAGATTCCCCAAATTGCATATCGTTAAAAAGGGCATTTCTGTTAGGTAAGTACAAATGTAAATAAAATAGTGAAGTAAATATTTGGACGGGACGGAAAGAGGCACCAACAAAACCCACCTAACTAGTTATGTCGAGGTTGCGTTGCTCTCAAAATTATATTTAGGTAGATACTATCCCTAGTAATTTTGCTATACTATCCCTATTACCACTTCCGGGCGTCTGGCAGCTGTTCATCGGTGGAGGTGAGAAAATGTAAGCTTCTTGAAGGGTGTAAGACTGTAAGTTGGATTTGTGCAGTTATAGAGTATTCCATTCAGAAGAAAACATTGCCATGATTTTGTCTTATAGTTAGGAAAAGTGGTTCTCTGTTAGTTTTCGCAATAGCTCTTAAAAATACCATAAACTAAGTATTTTTCACTCATGACTTCGATTAACTATATTATAGAGGTTTTCAGGGTAATCAATCGATTTAGCTTGGTTTTATCACTCGAGAAAACTCGTGTATTCGTTTTTTCATGTCCTTTGCGATCTTCGCTCGGTCGCTTCAGGCACTATATTATTAACTCGATGGCTTCCTATTGGACTTATTTTATTACAATAATTAGTTAACGAATCCAGATAGGACAGTGAATTAAGATGACAAATTAGGTACCTATACCTAAATGATTAGAACAAGAAGATCGAATTTGAAAAATAATACAGCTTTATTCAACGGTTATAAACCCGTAATTCTGCAATTGGGAAGCGAATCTATCCGTACTGTAAATCTAAGCGTAGTCTGGCTAATAGGGAACAGAGTCAGAAAATAGCTATGTATTTAATAAACAACCGACAAAAGTTGTTTTACTCGTATTAGCAGTATGAATAGTCTTACCCAAACTGTAAAATTATTTTTCGTCAATCTAGAACCATGAAACGAATTGAATGCATTTTATTTATTGTCATTATTCGTCTTATTTAATTATTCTAATTTTCTTGTACTCCTTCCTAACATCCAGGCATCCTAATCCCATTTAATAAAAACAATCATATGACAATATTTCTCAATGTATGCAAGGTATGTAGGTATGTATTATTTAACATTTACCTAAACTTAGTCAAAGTCAAATACCAGATAAGAATGATGAACACAAGGCACACAGCACAATATATCATTTACAAAGTTTGTCAATTAAGAAACATTAAAACATAACATTTAGATAAGTACTGTATATAAAAATAAATACAAATAGAAATTGCCCTTCAAAATTGTATTCTTGCCTAATCACTTTGTACGTCACTTTTATTTACTACTTTAAGGAAACAATGCAACACGAATGGTTGAGAAAGTTTATTTTCACACCACCTTTTCATAAAAGGTTTTTTTCTGTTCAAGCTAGGAGGGATCAAAGTGGCACTTTTCTTCCCTGCTGGGAGGGATCAAAGTGGCACTTTTTCGGCCATTAACTAGTGGCATCGTGGTGTTGATATGATGCTGTGTTCGGCTTTGTTTATTTCCTCTTAGTTGGTGTGAAAAGCAGTATGTGTCATACGGTATCAAAATTATTTTCGTCTTGGGTGTTAACGCTAGAATCCTTCATTACGCTTAGGATTCTACTATAGAATCCATCGCTTCATTCGGAATTCAATGTACGCCCTCGCCGGAAACATATCATTTTGATCCCTTGTAACACAATCTTCTATTAATGTCTGCAACAAAACACTTCTAAAAGATGGTCCTATGGATTTTCATACAACATATGCATTGTTGTTTTTTTTTTTTACTTCTGTCGTGGGCATACGACATCTTCCACCGTTGCCTCCTTGCCACCTTTCGAGATTTTGCTTTTTTCGCTCTTTTATCCGATTTTATTATAATTCTATTCTGATGGCGGGATTCATGAGGAATTGAGAGAGCTCCTCAAATTTTAACGGCACGTGCATTGTGATTTGAGGGTTTCGTTAAGTAACTGGAACTTTTATTTTGGGGGGACCAACATTTTGGTGGAGTGGACCTGACGATGATGACCAGGTAGGGCAAAGTGGAACTGTTCGGTAAACCTAGCTCTACGTATCATCCGAGTTGTGACATTCATATTTGATTTCTATTGTGATGATGCAGTTCTTGAGGAATTCAGACTACCCTCAATAAATTTGAACGGCACGTCCATCCTGATTGAAAGGTTTTCATAATTAGTTGGGGCATTTTCTTACTGAAGCCATCGTTTAGCTACAGGGGACCTGATGCTGAAGACCAGGGATGGCATATTGAAACTGATCCATAATTTTCAGCTCTTCTAATGATAGGAGCCATAAGACATTAAGAAAGCTCCTCAATTTTCAAAGTTACTCGTATGGTGAATTAGATATTTTCGAAGGAAACTGGTTAACTTAATAGAAGTCGGTTTTTTGTTTTCTTAAAAATTACTATTAAACCTACTACAGTAAAGCGCCATTAAAGTCGTTTAATAAATAAGTCGTTCTACTTCAATACCGATAAATAATTATTAATTAAGTACTATAAGACTGAGGCTACTTATTTGATCAGTCATTTATAATCAACCCTTATTTTTTTTGGTAAGAGCCCGTCCGGGGAGCGGCCCGGCCCGGATTTTTAAAACTGTCCGCGATAAACCCGGACATTTTTGGGTTCAGGTCAATCCCTAGCAAAGGCATATATTATTTAAATAAATAAATTTAAATTAAAAATTGATTTCTTTAGTATCCGGGGAGAAACCGCGTGTTTAATGAAACGTCCGGGTTTTTAACTTTTTTGTCCGGTTTCGGCAATGTACGAGATCAAACCTGACAAGTGATGCTTTTAAGTTCGAAATCTATTCACGTGGAACCAATATAAAACGTCTGCGCATGCGTTCATCAAACATTTATACCTACCTATATGTATATCAACGTCTGCCACGCAGCAAACTTAAGTGTTGCCACCCACGTGAACCCTATTCCCGCACACAAGTATACATCATCGGCGGTTACATAAGCAGATATAAATTTGTACGCTGCTACTAGTGACCACGTGATACTGTTTGATATGACTATCGCCGTTTCGAATTTGGACCTTAAAGCACATGACTGACGATTGAATTTAAAAGGGAAAGGGAGAGTTTTCTGATATAGTTGACGTCGGATACAGTGTTGCTTCGGCCACTGGACGATACGCCTGTGCGGATAACAGCCGGTGTCTTACTAAAATAAACATCAAGATGGTGAGAGTAGACGTCAAATACACTAAGGTAAGACACAACATTTTAGTTCAACGTCATTTTTAAGACACTGTTTTAACCTACCTGTAACTTTACCTTGTTTATCGATTAATGAGTGACTGAATACCGGTAACCAAACAAACGACTTATACAGAGTCTGGTAAGGTCTGTGCCTCGTACTCGGAGGTTCCATACACTTACATAGATATATTTATTTTTATAATTTTAAAACTTCTTACGAATGTCTAATTGAATTACCTATTGTGTGCAGTTGTTCATTAACAACGAGTGGGTAGACGCTGTCAGCAAGAAAACTTTCCCCACCATCAACCCTCAGGATGAATCGGTCATCACGCAGGTCGCCGAAGCCGATAAGGTAAGCCTTTTCTAGAAATATATGTTGTAATTCGAATAACAATATCATCAGATTGAATGGAAGCAAAGTTCATATAAACATTTTTCGTGCTGCAAATTATATGATTGCGGATCTGTTGCTAATAATGTAGGTAAATAAAACGTTTATTGGACGAAATTTTTGTTTATGTAATGATACTTTAATATTGATTGATTTTACATTACAATACTTACCTGATCGATAATGTTATTCGAAACATTGTATATGTTTTTTGATAATGCATTTTAATCTCAAAAAAGATAGGTAATAATGCAGTTATTAAAGGAGAATTATTTTAATACATTTTAAAGGAGGTTTGTTTTAAGTATATTCCATTCCCTGATTTCGGTTAGTCCGATTTGGATTTTAAAGAGTGTAAGTAGTAACTTACAGCTGGTCCCGTCGGGATCTGATTTTGGAATCCTGCATAAATCGAAATTCTTTCAATTTTGTGAACAGCAACTAGGTATTTAATGGTTATTTGGGTACTTTTTACAATGTAACCTATTTCCACTCCACGCACCACATTAGTTTTTTTAGCTGAGAAAGGCCAAACATAATAATTATGACATATCATTTACTGAATCCGTAATTTTTTCGACTAAAAATAATTAACTCATTTTATTTGTAGGCTGACATAGATCTGGCTGTAGCAGCCGCGAAGAAGGCATTCCACCGATACTCGGCATGGCGCACCATGGACGCTTCGCAGCGCGGACTGCTGCTCCTAAAACTAGCTGACCTCTTCGAGTCTCAGGCCAGGTACCTGGCCGAACTGGAAACCCTGGACTGCGGCAAGCCTGTCAAGCAATCTGAAGAGGAAGTATACTTCTCGGCGAGTGTTCTCAGATATTATGCCGGAAAGGCCGATAAAATTCTGGGCAACACCATACCCGCAGGTATATTTTTTTAAATCATGCATTTTTATATCGTTCTTGGCTAATTAGGAGCCTATATTATTATTATCAGTAAAACTCAACTAATGTTCCTGGCAGTTGGTAATATTCTAAGATACATTACAGAGATAAATAATAATGTACCTAATGTACCTACATATCTAGGATCTGTAAGTGCCACAATTGTCTTGAAATTATCTAATCTTTTCAACTAACGAGTTTTATTGTGCTAATTTGCATCTTAATATCTTTGTCATCCACACATGCGCACCATTAGCCGCGACAGTGCTTTTCTTATCACTCAATGAGATAATTGACGTAGCTATCATGATATTTCCTACGCTACAATGCGTGATCAATACTTAATGAGAAAAATAGGTCAAGCCATTGCTTAACTTTATTCAATTTCATGTATTTGTTTACGTTTCAGATGGTGAAGTTTTATCGTTCACGCTGAAAGAGCCTGTGGGTGTATGTGCGCAGATTATTCCATGGAACTATCCCATACCAATGCTTACGTGGAAAATTGCACCGGCATTAGCTGCAGGTACGAGTATATTGATAACTTAATTATGCACAACCTTGACCATATTCATATGATCATATATAGGCGTTTATTACCAATTAGCAATAGTTAGTCAAAACAATGGAATGTGAGCATGCATTCTAGATTGTTCCTATTACAGACTGTGTAACTATTTATATAACTTATAATCACTGTTTAGCATAGCTGGGTTACCGAATTAAGCACTAACTCTAATATTAGGTGATCGGATTGATTTGTCAAATCAGTCACCTACTGTACTACGTTTCTACGTTAATAAAATGAGTACGTAGGTAATAAGTAGGATGAATAGGTATAATCAAATTTTAGGGGATTTTATTAAGAAAAACTAAATGGTGCAGTGCAATGGGTAACATAGGTAATCTAATCCCAGTTCCGCCTGAAATAATATCTTAACTGATGGTCAATCACAGTAATGATCTTAGCTTAGTAAAAGGTACCACTTTGTCGCTTGTTGATGAGGTTCGTTTCTAAACGAATCTTTTCGACATAAGCGCTTTATCGTCAACCGACAAAGTGGTACCTTTTATTAAAAACAAATATGCAATTCGCAGTCATATTGTTTTCATAAATGGTACTTTAACGTTCACAGGTTGCACGGTCATCGTTAAGCCCGCCGAGCAGACGCCGTTGACGGCTCTGGCCGTAGCCGCCCTCATCAAGGAGGCTGGATTCCCCCCAGGAGTAGTGAACGTGGTTCCGGGATACGGCCCGACGGCCGGCGGAGCGCTCACTCATCACCGGGACGTCGATAAAGTCGCCTTCACTGGCTCTACTGAGGTAACCATATTTTAAATAAGTAGGTACCTATGTACAGTAGTCGACTATGCGTGAAACTAGCTAGCAGATCTCTCTGACGCCTCTAGCCGTTGCGTATGCCACGGCTCAGGGAGCCTCAGGTCCGCTTTGGCAATTAATTCCAAGATTTGGTGTAGGTGCTCACCCAGAGGGTAAATCCAACCCAGACGGTAGACTAGGCCTTATCAGGATTAGACCTTACGATGTTTTCCTACACCAAAAAGCGATTGGTAAATATCAAATAATAACTCTTATCGTACGTAAGTTCCAAAAAACTCATTGGTTTTGCCGGGGTTTGAACCTGCGACCTTCGGATTGTAAGTCGCACGCTTTTACCGCCGGGTCATTAACACTCCGCAACTGGAACAGGGCAAGGGAAGATATTTTTAAGGAGGCTGATTTCCTTTCAAATGATTGTGTTTCTGAGGCTCCTGCTTTTTCTTTACAACGAGAAGATGGAGGAATGTAATGTTAACATTGTGTCCTTAAAACATCTTTACTATTATTCTAAGTGCATAAATTATGCATTGCATAACAAGACGCTTCTTAAGTATACATACCTTAGGTTAGGAGTTTGTTTTGCATGTTTAAGTGACAATTTGCATGCTCCTAGTGCAGCGTGTTAACTGTGTTAAATATAAATTAGATCTAGCGTCTTAACTAACTAGGTATGTAGTCAGTCAGATGTAACACAGTCAGCGGCAAAGTTAAGTGACCTCCCCTGCATACAAATTTTCTAAGCAGGGGGGGTCACTTAAATCTGCAGCTCACCGCACTTATCGGGATCTTCTACATTTACCTGTGCTGTGTAAACAAGATAATTAAATAACATAAATACATCACTTTTAAAAAGAATGTTTAAAAATGTAATGGAGATTAACACGAGTGAATTCGCCGCTAGAGGCGCTAGTGGAACATGGGTCTGGTGAGGCACTTTCAAACGTCACTTAAAATTAAACTTTCATTTTGACACAATATGAGTGGCACCGCCTGGTGAGCGAAAATATGATAACTTTCGTTGCTCGTTTGTATTTGTACCTAATGAATAGTTTTGTTTAAGGTTGGCCGAATCGTTTTAGGAGCCGCGACTGTTGCAAACTTGAAGCGAGTTACGCTTGAACTGGGCGGAAAGAGCCCTCTAGTAGTCTTTAATGATGCTGACGGTACGTAATTGCAAGTATATAGGGGATACCTACCCTATAATTAAGATCTCTGACCAATAATAAGATAAACAGAATCTCGATTACCCGAACTAATTGAACCGAAATATGGGTCTTTTAGTACACAATGAAACAAAAACAACACCTTTTCACTAAAAAGTCACTGTTCCTCGTGCACTCTATTACAGGAAACTCAATAACATAGGTCAACATTTATGAGTACATATAGTCTGTAATATTCTTGACACAACGCGATTTCCCGATACTTAGCAGCAGTATGTAAGCCAAGAATTTGCGTTAACATTCGGCAAATTGAGTGTACGGATAAACTAAGAAGCGTTCGGATAAATTGAGGGATCAGATAATCGAGGTTCTACTGTCTAGGAACAATTAAGAGCTTGATCATCGCAAGACGTTAGTTATATGTACATTTTTTCCTTTGGTTGTTTTATCATTTGTCAGAGCTTGTTCAATATTTTTTAATTAAATAATTACAGTGGAGAAAGCCGCTCAAATTGCCCACGCCGCTGCCTTTGCCAACGGCGGCCAATGTTGCTGCGCCGGTACGAGAACCTACGTCCAGTCTGGCATCTACGACCAGTTCGTCCAAAAAGCCGCCGAGATTGCCAAGGCGAGATCGGTTGGCAATCCCTTTGATGATGTTCAACAGGGACCTCAGGTTGGTAATGTATTTTTGATCGCGGTGGAACAAGCCGCACAAATCGCCCATGTGGTAGGCCGGTACGAGGACCCGAGGTCCAGCCGGGCGTCTACGACCAGTTCGTCTAGAAGACCGAACTGGCAGAAGGCCGCTTAAACCATATACCCGGCCGGCTATACCATTTCATGATGTCCAAGGGGACCTCAAATTAGATACTGATTACCTTAAGATAGGTAGGCTAGATCCTATTACGCCTAGTTCCCTTTATTCATAAATATCTACGAAGTTTAGCCTGCATCGAATTCGTTGATCGCAGGCATATAGTAGTACCGTTAAGACCAAAGACGATTTCTAGGATTAAAGATATCGAAATTATGATTTCATTTAAATGTGCCTTATGAGTTAAATTAGTACTAGAATCACTTTCATATACCAAATCTATTTTTCTCCGCCCCAATTTTTATTACAGATCGACCAAGAAATGTACACAAAAGTACTTGGATTTATCGAAGCAGGCAAGAAAGGAGGGGCCAAATGCGTGGCCGGTGGAGACAAGTTAGGAGGCAAGGGTTACTACATTCAGCCCACTGTTTTCGCAGATGTGAAAGATGACATGAAGATCGCTAGAGAAGAAGTGAGTATATAATGTTATCCATTACCAGTGGATATAATGATATTTAAACATGACAAACAAACTTCTGAAATGTTTAAAGCATATACCAATTGAGTTGCATTGCATAATTAATACAACTAGGTACCTAGTACAGGTGTAGTGCATAATGTTTTGCCACGTTTGCCCAAGCATTTACTCAGAAATGCTCGTATTTGACTGAAATAGCATGACACGTTCGGCCGATTTCGTAAAAATACGGGGGCAAACATTATGTACTACTGTAACTACAATCTAAAACGGGATATTTACCATGTATGTTTGTTTTAATGAGCACCCGATATTTCGGCACTGTTGCAAGCGCCATGTTCACGGAGTGTTAGTATGTAGTTATATTGTAAATGACCATGGTAGCTTAAAATCGAATACAACTACCTCCTCATTTACTTTAGACTACACCCCGTTATCTAACGCTCACTTTGGGGGCAAGCTAAAATAGTGATGTTGCTTAGTCGATTCATATTTATTAATCAGTCAAAATAAAATTATTTTTTATGAATAATCTTGAGATAATTAATTCATTGTATATTCAAGTAATGAGTTATATTTGATGTCATTAGATGTTCTGTGTCTATTTGATCGGATAGGAGGACGACAATTATTGAACAGTACAGAGACGACTTACTAGGTAATTTAGTACAAGATGTTTAATGTCGGGGGTAAATTTGAATTATTTAGTACACGATCAGGTCCCGTTTTGTTAATAATAACGAGCATTTTAAGTCTTTATAGTCAACTTCATAATTTTATTAATTCAGATTATCGAAACTGCCCCATCCCTTGCCCCGAAAGTGAGCGTTAGATAACGGGGTGTACTTTAGACCCACGAAATACTCCCAACTGGTCTTCCAAAATCTATCTCTAACCTATTTATGGATTGCTGATTACAGGACAGAACTGATATTTTTCAACCATTTAGGCAAAGCCAATTACTATTTCTACTTTCACTTTTTTTAGATCTTCGGGCCAGTGCAGAGCATCTTTAAGTTCGAATCGTTCGACGAAGTGATCGACAGAGCCAATGATTCCAACTACGGCCTCGGAGCTGGTGTCATCACAAACGATATTACCACCGCAATGACGTTCGCTAAATATGCCAGGGCGGGTTCAGTTTGGTACGTACATTCAAGTTCATAAATATCTGTGCAGCTGAATGAATAAAACTTACACCTTAAAGTTTATGTCCTAAGGGTATTCAGATATTTTTGAAGCCTTGGAAATGTTCATATATTTCAGTAGTACCTATTGCACATCAAGTAGTGAACATCAACTAGTTTACGATTTTAAGCTAACATGGCCATTTGCATTATAAGTATTATAACTAATATTTGAACCATTTTGTTGACACATTTCTTTTACGAATCAATTGTAATCACCATACCTATATGGTAATCACTATGGTAATCAAATCACCATAGGTATTCTCAGGGGATTTTGGACCTGGTCTGAATAATCCTTCGGGAGTATCTGTGGGGGAGTACATGCATTGTGATTTTGGTACATTCTTAAGTCACTCATACACTTTTTTTTTTTGGAGAAGACCCATTTTCCCAGTAAAGTCGGTGTTAAATTATGTTGACCCATTCCTTAACTGAATATTCTTTAAAGTCTTACATACATACGTTTATCTGTAATACTTAACAAAATCTGTTTCTCTTTACATTCAGGATCAACATCTACGATCATGTTACTAGTCAAACTCCATTTGGTGGTTTCAAGGACTCTGGGCTTGGGCGAGAGTTGTAAGTTTTTACTTTTATTTTATTTTACTTGTATTTAATTTTTCATATACTTTGCATGAACTATATGTACCGTAATATGTGCTAACTTTGCCACCAGGGGCATCTTTGCCCAAATATATTTTTTTATCACGGGCTATGTGAATACAGTAATATTTGAGACCTATACCTAAATGTGAATATTGTCCACCATAAAAAATGGGTCAGGATTGTAATTTCCCCGTAATTATCTAAAAAAAAGATGTGGGCAAAGGTACCCCTGGTGGCAAAGTTGGCGCATATTACGGTATGATTAATTAATCAATTATTAATCGAAGAAGTGACTTGCGAGCCTGGTTCAGAAATAGCTTCGTAGGTATGTGTAATAAATCATCTTAATTTCTTGTAATTAATTACGATTTAATGTGTCCCGCCCATCGATAGTAAAGTAGCTCTTGTTACATAATAATATTCTGAAACATAATTTGATTGTTATTTTCAGAGGAGAAGACGGGATCAACCAATATTTAGAAACCAAAACTGTCACCATGGCGTTACCTAAACACCCACAGCTGTAATATTCACCTACACGAACACAATGTTGAATACCTCGTCTATTGCAGTAATGTGAAAAAGCATACGTTTAGGTTGATTTGTTGTCTACAATCATCAAAGTACGTATGTTGATATACCTATTAATATTAATTTTTTATACCGCAAACCATGTTTTTCTTAATACACCTTCCGCTATCCTTCATTATCATTACATACCTGACATACCTCTAGTTACTAATACTTCCGAGTTTATTATTAGCTTTCTATTAGCTTGCTATTTAGGTAAAATTCCCAACCAATATGTGGTTTAAATAATAAAGTAGTGGAAGCGATGTTAACTTTCACCTGGAACTTATTTATGAGTAATATTAAAGAAGAAACAGGTCATCATCATCATCATTTCAGCCGAAAGACGTCCACTGCTGGACTTAGGCCTCCCCCAAAGATTTCCACAATGACCGGTACTGCACCACCCGCATCCAGCGGATTCCTGCGACCTTGACCAGGTCATCAGTCCACCTTGCGTACCCACGCTGCGCCTTCCGGTACGCGGTCGCCACTCGAGAACCTTTCCGCCCCAACGGCCATCGGTTCTACATGCAATGTGCCCCGCCCACTGCCACTTAAGTTTAGCGATTCGGAGAGCTATATCGGTTACTTTGGTTCTGCTGCGGATGGTCTCACTTCTGATACGATCTCGTAGAGAGACTCCTAGCATAGCCCTCTCCATTGCCCTTTGGGTGACTTTGAGCCTTCTTATGAGGCCCATTGTAAGCGACCACGTTTCAGTACCGTATGTCATACTCATAAGAAACAGGTATGAAAAATTAATTACAAGAAAGTAATGATGCTCAAAATCAAACGTATGATCGACAACCTAAGTACTTCTGAGTTTAGGTTGTTTTCTTTGAGCGCTTATTGGGCAACCTAAACAGTGGTTATTTATGTATGTATGTATGTAACCAATATTGACTTCGCTGAGCGTATAAGCATTGCCATTTAACGCGGCAATGCGGCCCACCATCTGGACACGCTACCCATCGGCAGCGGCAGCGATCTGGACGGCCATTTTTTATTTATTGATAGTTTAGGATTTAGTTTTTATGTTTACTGTATACATATATTCACACTCGCCAGGAGACAACCCGACAACTTAGACAAGTTAGTTGTGGTAGGCAAGTTTGATGGAAAAAGACGAAGGGGCCGTTCATCTATCCGTTGGTCAGACCAAATAAAAGACGTGACCGGACTCACCATACCGACAGCCCTGAGACAAGCCGAAGATAGAGCAGGGTGGAAAGACCTCGTCACTGTCTCGGTAAAGGCTTTTCAAGAAAGGCACGACCTTCAGGAATGAAGAGTACGATGAAGAAGAAGAGATATTCACACTGGCCGTGTGGCTGCCGGTTAGGAATAGCGCCAACCTATGTCCTCCTTGGGTGTCGTAAAAGCCGACTAAGGGATCCTACCGTGGCAGATCTAAATGAAGCCCTCTGGTCAGTCACTGCATTCCCTGTCTCTGTCAGTCGTATCGGTCTTCCGATCCACTGACGCCAGGAGGCATGGAACGAGAGAGTGGGTTTACAGCAGCGCAACTGTTCACTCACTATATTCTGGTCACGCGCAGATGATCCTTGCAAAGTTACTGGCCTCTGAGATTAAAGCCCTGCGGCGATGGAGTGCTGGCGGTGGGGCTCTAGATAGTGATGGATCTGGGCCTTAGTTGGCACTCTGCACGTAGGCCGGCAGACGAGAGTGGTCGCTCCTTGGACTCGACAGAGGCGGGAGGACGGGTTCGGCAGCCCTATTTAGGATCGCTCTGCTTACAGGGATGTATTAAAACGCCATCTTAGAGCGTGTGACATTCCCTCAGAGCGTTGGGAGGAGTTAGCGTCTGTGAGACCGGAATGGCGCAAAAAGGTCAAAGAGGGTGTAGCTTCATTTGAAGAATCTCGTCTCGAACATCTAGACCAAAAGCGTCATCTACGGAAGTATCGACCTAAACCCTACACATATACATTAAACGACCAGGGTCAGCTACATCCTACATTGCGCACAGTGCGACCGGATATTTCAGACCAAATTCGGTTTTGCGAGCCATATACGTGCTCATCAGAGGAAAATGTAAGGATCGCCGTCGTCGGACACGACGAGGAGGACTATATATATATATACATAATATACATATATTACTTTTTCGCATAAGTTTATTGTTACTTTATGTTAGTGTGTTTTTGGTAAGTACTAATAAAATACCTAAACAGTTTTGATCTATGAGAGGGTTTTTTTTCGTATAGCCTAATCCCTTCGTTGTATCCCAGCATAATATGTAGTCTCCACGTTGTCACATATTTTTCACTTGTTAATTTACAGTTTCATCACGACTACGGATGGTCTCATCGTCGTACTTTCTAAGAGTATGCTATTAATTGGGATTGTCAAGGCTTAAGTGAATTTCGGGAAGAATTGGTCGAATTTAGAACAGGGATGATGACTAGGTTGAAAAACTATTATTCTATTTAGTCCGTCAGTTAGATTATCATTAGACACGTGTTTTCTCCTGTTTCAAGTTAACTAAAATTGACGACGATACAGAGCATCAAAGGTCTGAGGTAGGGGCTAGTGACGTCACTTAGAGGTAAGAATCGTACCTAATTGTGACGTCACGCGAAACTTTAATGCACTGTATTTCTCTCTAATTTTTTTTTTGTCGTCTTGCCTACTCTTGTCTTGCCTTCCGGTTTGACAATCGAGTGTCTGAAGTAGGTTTTATCCATTCTCTAATATCACTTACAAATTATCTTGTACTGCTTCCTGGCCAGATGCTCTGGCACCATGCCTTATACACAGGCGCAAAGCGAGTAGTCGACTCAGGTGATCATCTTGTCCAGTGCGCCAAGCCAAGGTTTATCTATTCCCTATTATCACTTACCAATGATCTTGTATTGCTTCTTGGAGAGATGTTCTGACGCCATGCCGCAAACGTGGGCGCCAAGCGAGTGGCCGACGCAGGTGATCATCTTGGCCAGCGCGCCGGCCTTCGTTATGTATGAATATAGTTGGGCTGTGCATTGGGCTGTTAATCTGAAAAAGTACAACTATAAATTAACGATTGGCTACTCTAGTTGAAGGTATAATAACAAGGTAGGGCGTGTTTCTTTTAGATGTCGGATCTCCGTCGTCGCCATTCGTTATGATCATGTCATTACACCGGTCAAAGTAACGTATCTTATTCGACAAGTACCTAAAGGAAAATTTTAGCAGGAACAGGTTTAATGTAATGTAATGAAAAACTGGTAGTAAAAATTTATCAACCAGCAAAAAATTATCTGAGAATGGTTTTGTCTCGTCTGGGAAACGTTTGGTAAACTTACCTCAGGTTAGACAGCGCCGAGAGGTAGCATGGAAATCTGCTCAGCGGAGACCAATCCACCATGAACACGTTGTAGTCTTTACGCGACAGGTATGCTGTGAAAGATATGCACCCGCTCAGTATAACCACACGACTATCCACTATGAATTTTGGACATGTCGCTCGTAGAATCCCGGATGGGAAAAGGTCCCGTCAGGTCGATGGGAAAGGCCTGACAACAACAATCACCGGCTTACCTATATCTCAAGCTGTTAAGACCGCCGAGGACAGAAAGACTTAGGAGAGTACATAAAACAAAAATCTTTCAAGCTAGACACGACCTTCAGCAATGAAGATGCCGACTGATAAGAAGAGAGAATGCAGGTCTCTCTTTAGTTTGTATTTAGGGGGGTTCAAAATCTCTGCAGCTGACCGTACATTATATAGTACAGGGAATGTGAAATAGAGGATAACGGACTAAATAGTTGTAACTTACCATCGCGTAAAAACGACATGGGGTTCTTGGAGTGTGTACCATTAAACCCGTGTATGATGAGGACGTTCTTCCTGCCTCGCTTCCAGCCGTACACGTCTAGAAGGTTCTTGTGGCGCACGTCGATCCATTGTTTGAACGGCCGCTCCCTGTTCACGAAAAGCTTACATTGACAGATGTTCTCCCTGCCAAAAGCCCGTCATATTATTATGCGCTAACTTTGCCACCAGCAAAACTCGGCATACTTTTTTGTATTTTTTTTTTTTTAATTTATTTATATTAAAAAAAAAGAATACACATGACTTAAAAACTAAGATGCGCCACAGAAACCTGTAGAGGTTTATGCGTGGTACAAATGCGTCACTACGCTTACAGCTAATACAGTTATTCACATTTAACAAAATAAAATAAAAAAGTAGGTAGGGTGCAACAGATGAGTCAGACATCGCCGTCCGCTCTTGATATATACAATTTTTTCAACGCAGTTTTACATTTAATTTTATTTTCGAGACTATTTTTATATGTATCCTCTGGTAAACTATTTAGTATGTCTGGTAGCATGTACTCCCATGTCCTTCTGCCATACACATTAATATATCCCGGTAAATTATATCTGGGTTGAACAATTGTACTGCGTAATTTTTCGTGTCTACATTTTTTCACTAATAATTGTATGTTATCATACTCTTCAAGAACTATTGACATATTGATTTTATCGAATATAGACATTACTTTACAGTGTTTAAAAAAATCACAATTATTATCGTATTTATTCACGTATTTGGGTATTATTGTTTTAAGTATACTCAGTTGAAGTTTATAAATATTATCTATGTATGTTTTGTACGTTCGTCCGTAGCTACTTAGCCCGTAACTTATTACCGAGTCAGCTAGAGAAAGATAAAGTAATCTTAGAGTATTATACGGTAATTTATATTTAAGAATGTTAATTTTAGCACGCAGCGATCGAAGTTTGTTACATATCTTTTCAACGTGAGGCTTCCAGTGTAAGTTTTTATCAATAACAAGGCCCAGGTAGGTGTGTTGGTCCACCAGTTGGAGCGGCGCGCACGCGCACGACGCGTGAGCGCGCTCGCCGTGCCAACAGGTGTGCGTATGAGCAATCACTGTAGGGTTGGCACTTTTTGAATAGGGGGAGCGAATATGTACAAGTTTAGTTTTATTTGTGTTTATAACTAGGCCCACGTCGTGTGCCCATTTACATAGGGTATCAAAGTTATTTTGCATCATCTCCTGAGCTTCATTAATGTTTTCACCGAAGGTGACCAGGCATGTATCATCGGCAAATTGGTATACGGAGCCCTTTGTGAAGAGGTTACACATATCGTTGACATAGGTCAGGTATTCGGTTGGACCCAAAATCGACCCTTGAGCGGTGCCTCTTTGTGTAGGTATGGGGTCGCTATCTCGCCCGTCGATCCGTACGACCGTACTTCTGTTGCTGTGATAGTCACGGAACCACTCCAGCAAGGGCCCCTGTATACCAACCTGTTCAAGTTTAGAAAAAAGCGTGGGGTAATTTAATGTATCGAATGCTTTACTGAAGTCAATGAAGGCAACCAGTACCTGGTTTCGGTTGTTCCAGGTACTGGTTGCCTGTATACAAAATGTACGTACAGACATAGCCAGTCCGGTTGTTTAAGTGGTCTAAGGCATGAATAGTTAAAAGAGTCCGGTATACTTTTTTACGACGTTGTCCAACTTTGTGATACAATATTGGAGCAGGTATATATCCATACTAGGTGGTGCCCGCGACTTCGTCTGCGCAATATCTTTATAAATTGTAGCCTATGTGTTATTCTGATGTATAAGCTATATTGTTGTAAAGTTTCATTAAAATCCATTCTGTAGTTTTTACGTGAAAGAGTAACAAACATCCATACAAACTTTCGCTTTTATAATTATATGTAGGATTTGATTGCCTTCATAGTTCTTAAATTTTTCGACATCTTTAGTTATAAAAAGTAAAAAGTACGTTACGTTAACGCTATAGATTGGTATTCGTCATTTCTAAAAATTATGTTGCGTTACCAGAAACCGTCCGCAAAACCGGTTAATTAATGGCAAAGCTTGGCACGGCTCTGCTTATAACGAAGTCAATTAAAAGAAAATTAACCTTGTTGAAAGGATTAACGTCTGAACTTATAGGGCAAACTACCACAAGACCTATTGGCACCGGTTACCTACACATGTGATCTGGGATGACGATACAAGGGAGCTACCGTATTGTCGCTCACCAGGCGGCGCCACTCATGCGTGGGTCCTGTGTCAATATGAGAGAAAAGTCAAAGTGACGTTTGAAATGTTCCCGCAGGACCCACGTTCCACTAGCGCCCCTAGCGGAAAATCGATTCGCGGTAATCCTCAGTCCTTCTATACCCGGACATAGCCGTATTCGGTTTGTATCATCGTTCCAGATCGTGTGTAACAGGTCCCATACCGATATTACAGTCAGCCACACAGCTATTAAATACAGCCAAAGTGCAAAAAATATGAATACGGGACTTTATTGTCTGAGCATTAAGGTCGTGTATACAATATTTGGCACTTTGGTTGTACTCATAGCTGTGTGGCTGACTGTACTCAAGACTTCTGCAACTCACTTGTACTTACGGCGTATACAAGAAGAAATTGATTTCTGAATCCGGACACTTCCACTCTCGTTTCATAACACAGCGCCAGTAGCGAAAGTCGATCATCGACATTAAGTCTCCGTCGGCATATGGTACTGTTGACAAAATATATGGTTAAAGATGTAATTAAGAGTATTGTGTGTTCGCAGCGCAAGCGAAAGCGTAAAATGATTAAAGGATGACACCGCCCTCACCTATGTTCAAATATTGTTTTTCGCAATTTATTACAAAAGTAGGTAGCGGCACACAAAACACATCTTATAGCTGTTATATCATCAAAACATGCTCTACACTTACTGAGTAAAACCACTGTGACATATGGACATTACGGACCTCCAACCCGAGCTGAGAGGATCCTTAAAGTCCGTAAAGTGTGACGCGGTTTTGTTTTATTTTGGCCGTACCACTAAACAAAATTTGAAGTTTGCGGTACTCATTCAACGTAGAATTTAACCCTCTTTAATACCTACCGGAATGACTTGTCCGTCCGACGTATCATTTTCGAGCTAGACGCAAAAAACTGCAAAATAAGCGAAAATTTGGCAGTTACTCGGCTCTCAAAAATCGAGCTCAACTTCTGGAATTGTGCAAACGCGGTTTACACTACACGTCTTTAGGACATAATGAAGGTAATAAAACGATATCCAGCTTGCTGGGATTATTGGATTTTGGGATCAGTTCCTGGAAATTATCTTATTTTCTTGGCGTATATAAGCTACATGAAACGATAGAGATGTTTTTCCATTACAGTAGAATCCGGTTATACGAAGTCAAAGGGACCGACGATATTACTACAGATTACTCTGTAGTAATATCTATTAAAAAAAAAAAAAAATCAGTCGAATTGAGAACCTCCTCCTTTTGAAATATTGAAGTCGGTTGAAAAGGAGGAGGTTCTCAATTCGACTGATTTTTTTTATGGATGTTCACTCATAACTCCGTCATTACTGAACCGATTTGAATTTTTTTTTGTTTTCTAAAAGTAGACGGTTCCTGGTTGGTCCCGTTTTTTTCAAAATTCATTTTTGATGATGGGATCCATGAGGAACTGAGGGTACTCCTCAAATTTGAAAGGCACATGCATGCTGATTTGGGTGATTTCTTAAGAAACTCGAGGATTTCTTTACGAAAATCATCAATTTGGTGGAGTGGACCTGATGATGAAGACCAGGGATGGCAAAGTGGAACTGCTTCGTAATTCTCAGGACTATGATCCGATTTTAAAAAATATTTTTTTTTCTGTATATAGATGGTTTCAGGATTGTCCCATTTTTTTCAAAATCAATTTCTGATGATGGGATCCATGAGGAACTGAGGGAACTCCTCAAATTTGAAAGGCACATGCATGATGATTTGGGTAGTTTCTTAAGACACTCGAGCATTTCTTTACGAACATCATCAATTTGGTAGAGTGGACCTGATGATGAAGACCAGGGATGTCAAAGTGGAACTGCTTGGTAATTCCCAGGACTATCGTCCGATTTTAAAAAATATTTTTTTTTTCTGAAAATAGATGGTTCCAGATTTGTTCCGTTTTTTTCAAAATCAATTTCTGATGATGGGATCCATGAGGAACTGAGGGAACTCCTCAAATTTGAAAGGCACATGCATGATGATTTGGGTAGTTTCTTAAGACACTCGAGCATTTTTTTACGAACATCATCAATTTGGTGGAGTGGACCTGATGATGAAGACCAGGGATGGCAAAGTGGAACTGCTTGTTAATTCCCAGCTCTATCATCCGATTTGAGACATTCATCTTTTCTTTGTAAAGAAATACCTTCAAGATAGTCCTATTTGATTATAGTTCTATTTTGATGATGGGCTTCATGAGGGATTGAGAGAACTCCTCAAATTTTAACGGCACATGCATTCTGATTTGAGGGTTTCCTTAAGTAACTAAAACAGTGTTTTGGCGGAGCCAAAATTTTGATGAACTTGATCTGATGATGAAGACCAGGGATCGCAAAGTGGAACTGGTTAATAAACCTAGCTCTACTTATTATCCTAGTTATGACATTCATCTTTTTGATTTGATTTATATTCTGATGATGGAGTTCTAGAAGAATTCAGAGAACTCTTCAAATTTGAACGGCAGGTTAATTGTGATTAGAGGGTGTTCATAATTAGCTTAGGCATTTTCTTACTGTGGCCATCATTTTGCTGGAGTGGACCTGATGTTGATAATCAGGGATGGCATAATGAATATGCTCGTTAATTTACAGTCTGTCATCCAATTTAACACATTGTTATTTTGTTTTTTTAAAGGTCTACAAGGGAGTTCCGTTTGATTATACTTCAAATGTAATGATGGAAGCCCTAGGACATTAAGAAAGCTCCTCAATTTTCAATCGTACACGTGCGGTGTATTAGATATTTGTGAAGTAAACTGGCTAACTCAAACAAATTCTTAATTTCACTTTTACTGGGAACCAAATGAAGTCGGTTTTTTTTTCTTAAAAATTATGTGTCAACGTAAAACGCGAAATGATACCCCCTGATTTTACGTCGTACCTACTAACCGGAAGTCGTACTAAACAAACTGTCAATTTTAAAGTTGTTTATCGATTTCAATAGTCACACAAGAGTGAGAGTAAGAGAGGTATGGGCACAGCGGATGCATATCGACTAAACTCTGATTTTTAATTAGACGGAAAAAATGTAAACAAAGGTGTTGCCGCGAACGAAAAACATTAGCAGAATATGGGATATTTATATTTTTAAAATTTAAAAGAAATCTACGTTCTAAAATAAATCTTTATTTATAAATCATGACCAAATTGTTTAATTTGTTGATAACTAATATTATTAAGTTATTAAAACTTCATCATATAGATTTAAAAGGAGAAATATGGTTTCCTAAGCAAATTTTATTTATTGAGCTGGTATCACTTTTTAGACAAACCTGGGTTATTAATCTACGGGCCGCTTGTGCGTCAATCTTGTTGCGACTTGACTTGCTTTGAGATTTAATTTGCTCCCGTGCCCTTTCTAGGGATTGTTTTCCGTTAAATTTGTGTTATTGTTGAGTTTTTTGTTTTGTTTTACGTTGTTAATAGTTTCGTTGTTCATAGTTAAGTTTTTCGTTGTGTTTTGTTAATATTTGTGTGGAAGGTTGGAGCCCGGTCCGAGTACTTCTCGGACAAAGGACGACTATGCGTTATCTCCAGTGAAAAAAAGACCACATCGTGGGCATTTAACAGAGTCGAAAAAATATGGTTTCTTATGTCCTGCCCAAGGTACAGAGGGAGGCACTAGTGGCGGTTGATACATGATCTTAGGCAAGCCGGAGGCAATTATAGTCGAGATTTTTCTTCAAAAATTCAGGAATTAGTGCTCATTTATATTCCACTAGGCAATTCGGCTGGAATCGAGTTCTAAGGACTCACAAAACAAGGATATCTCTATAATGAAGAGGAAAATTTTGTAAGTTTATTAGTTTGGAAGTCAGAGATTTTCATTTTCTCCAAATAAAATGTTAAAAATGATCAACTTATTTTTCATTCATTCACTTTTTTTTTTATGGGAAAGGTAACAAACGAGCAGACGAGCCGCCTGATGGGAAACGGTCATCGCCGCCCATGGACATAAGCAACATCGGAAGAGCCACTCATGCGTTGTTGACCTTTGAGCCTTTTAATTTAAAGCCCTGAACACTCGTTTCTTGAAGAACCCCATATCATATCGCAAAGGGAACACCTCAGGAGGAAGGTCGTTCCACATTTTACATGTTCTGGGTAAAAACGAGCGAGAAGCCCGTTTATTCTTGGCGTGCCATGTATCTAGGAAATGTGGGTGAACCTTATTCCTTTGACGGGAGGTGCGGTCACATGGATAATTTTAGAAAATACTTATTGTTAAAAATAGTATTTTAAGTTATAACTAAGTACTTCGTAATACACTAGTATTTACTACTTCGGACAAGAAACTAAACTACCTATTATAACTTAATATTTTTTGATGGTCCCCATTACTTTGTATCCCCTGGAATGTCACTTTGAAATTGACGTAACTTTGTTTACATTTTTTCCGTCTAATTAAAAATCAGAGTTTAAGTGTGGTAGGGCACAGCATTACGAATGTCGTCTCGCTCAAATCTGGAGCAGAGCCCATCTGGGGAAGTACCTCCACCTTACAGAAAACCGCAGTTTAATTACACTTGACCCTACTCATAGTGTTGTGTTTCTGTTGGTGAGTAAGGTCGCCAGAGCTCCAAGAGGATTCTCTGTGTTGACAGCTGGGGACCCACGGAGCAAAGCTTGCTTTAGCTGTCAACACAGCGAATCCTCCTTTTTTTAAAGGGTCGGTAATGCGCATGTAACACTCCTGGAGTTGCAGGCGTCCATAGGCTACAGTGACCGCTCACCATCAGGCGGGCCGTATGCTTGTTTGTCACTGTCTTAGTATAAAAAAACACAAGCATTATAATTCATACTGGCGAAGCCCTTACTAATATTTTTAAATCATTCGCTCTCATTATTGAAAGGTTCTATCTTGTATTTATTGCTTGTTTACAATGCAAAGATATCGCTGGTATCGAATTATCCAGTTGAGCATTTATTTTCAACTTTCCCTGTTTCATGATTTTTTGTTGAAAGGGCCGCTTATAGGCAATTTATCTTATTCGCACGAACGACAAACCGGCGAATGTAAACTGGAATCTCCAGTTAAAGGATGACTCACACTAGGACGGGACGGGACGGGACGGGACGGGACGGGGCTTTTTTTAGTATGGAAGGCGTCACGTGTTCACAGAGCCCAAAACTCTGACAGATCGGAAGCATCGGAAGGCCCCGTCCAGCGCCGGCCACGCTTTTTTGGTATGAAATTTGATCGGATCGGAGAGCACGGAAACAATAAGCTAAAATAAGTAAGTTACCAAATGTCATAAACTTGTATGTGAAATATGAGGGCGCAGCTGCTTTCTGCTTAGTCGGTTTATATTACTTGGGACAAGGAGGAGTTACTTACAAAGACTGTCAATTTCTAAATAAAGTCGCCTTTCTCGTGATGATTGCCGGAATGAAATTATTTAAAGCGTTATAAATCAACTTAATTAAAATATATTTACAGCATGGAAATGCTATAGATAAATTATTCTTAAGAAAGAGTTGATTTTGATCGTATGTAAAATATTATAAATAACTTTTACCTACGATATCCAAGGCAACGTGATCTAATTGAATGCAATAATATATTTATAACTTGTAATACCAAATGATTCTTATATTTGATTCACTGACAAATTTTCACGCATTTACATAGTACAATTTAATCTTCCGTGACCCATACTGACATGAATATGGAAAAAAAACGGTTGAATCTCTCGTATTTTAATCACAATTGGCGTGACATGTTTAGGATAGGACATCGGATAGGGTGATGTCACCTTCGCAGCACAGCCAGCACCCGTTTAGAGAAAGTCAGGAAGTGTTAAAAATATTTATTGTAGATAATTATACGCCTATAACACTCACTGGGGACTCCAATAACACTCAAGGAGGCATTTAGCAACCTAAAACCGATGCTTGGTTTCGTTGAGGAGCTGGGGTGGTTGGAATAGGGCTACCTCGTAGCACGCAAAAAAGGCACGATGGATGTCGTTGCGGAAAAGGGCCCAGATAAACTAACTAACTATACGCCTATGCTACACAGTGTGAGGCTAAGTCACCATACAAAATATCAAGGTGATATTAAAGTAGAAAATAAACTCAAGATCTGTACGGCCGGTTGGTTTATCAGAGTATTATACAATATTGGATTATGTATTAACAAATACAAACAAAATATACAAATTAATTTATACGTATACTGGTATTAACGGTTTCCCGAAGAACGTCTTAAATATTACGGTTAACAGTCTTCATTATTTACTATTCTGCTACTGATTGGAACTTATGTTACCACAGACGGCTCGAGTGTCTCAGAATATACGTCAAAAAGAGGTATATTGCTAAATGTCATAAATTGCTGCGTGAAATACGGGCGTAAAGATAATATTTTATTTAGTCGGGTTAATCAAGCACGTGGTATTGCTGCTATAAAAAAATAATTAATAATAGATAAAATGAGCACGGGTTATTAAAATCAAGTGCTGGTATTTGCACACGGTACATATACTATTAACAATTACGTTTTTTTTAATCGCTTAGGTAGGAAGAAAAAAGTTTTTTATAATTTCATACATGCCAAAAACCGCTTTAACTGTATATGTATATGTAAGTATAAAAGCTATCGTGCCATTTGTGTACTGCCACTGTACTCCATACTAATATAATAAATGCTAAAGTAACTCTCTGTCTGTCTGTTACCTCTTCACGCTAATATCGCTGAACGGATCAAGATGGAATTAGTAGGTATGGGGATAGTTTTACTCCTAGAAAAGGACATAGGGCAGTTTTGATCAGCTTCTACGGAAACGTAGTCGCGAGCAAAAAATAGCAACATATATAAGCGTTCACTAGTCGCAAGTAGGTATTTCGAAGTATGGTGCGATTGCGATTCGACAAGCGCCCTTGTAATAATACAAAAAGTGTGGTGTTTCATCAAATTTATTTATTTCTAATAGAAAATTACATTTATGCACAAAAGAATACCTACATGCTTGCCTGATAGCAGTTATTTTGTCTTAATGTAGTGTTAGCAACACTGGCAAATATTATAAAATTATTAATAAAATGCGGGTAAGAATTGATTCTTGATATTAAAAAATAAGGACGACAGGCGGGTATTCGGTTACGAATGCGCGGTGCTGACGGCAACGAATGTATCATTGTGGTTTTTCGAAAGATTTAGGAGTTATTCCTTAAGTTGCAATTGTTAATTAATCAATATATTACATATTATAACAATACATTATATCAGTTATAATCAAAAGGTGTTCCTTCATTTCTGGAAGTCCTCAACCTGGAATATATCCGAAGTGGTAAGAACGAACGTTGAGAGAAACCTCAGGTATGTGTTCATTTATATTACTAATTAAATTACCTATGTGTATAGATTTTATCTATTACGCGCCCACAATGTCAAATATCAATGTTAAGAAGAATACTGGTGAAATAGTTGATGAATGCACGTAAAATAGGCCATGCATTGTACTTATTTTATGCAATAAATATTGGGTAGTTAATTATCAATATTATCATAGTGCCATAACGACATAAACTGTGTTGTTTGACCTAAGTTTACCTATCAAACTTATAGCAACTTAGAGTTTATTACTTTATGATCTTAACCTATTCCTAATAAGTAAAATACACACCAGTTATGTGGGAACATATTTATAAGTATACTGATTTACTAAGTTATTTCTCAATTATATGTGATAAGAAGTGTAAATATATTTTGTGTTATTTTCAAATTAAACAAACTTGGTGATTTGAAATGTTTACATTAACGATACAAAATCATTAATACGAGTATTTAAATCTAATTATTACTGGTTCATCTTTAGTAGAACTATAGGTAATGACCTGTGCGTATTCTAGTCTATAATCATAAACTGGTGTTAATTAGCAAAACGCGCGTTTCCGCCTGCGCGCAATGGCCAATATAGTTTGACCTCGGACATCTCTTAATGTCTGCGTGTAAATAGACCAACTTATACTGGTGCGTCTGAAGTGAGCCGATCGGTGAGCTTCATAAATATGGACCTCACGGGAACCATACAGAACGTACCAAGGTGGCCATTGAAAATTGTATTCTTCGTTGAAAGAAATAAGGTTGATATTATTTCAATGAAAGGTTTAATTAAATATCGTTCATCAAAAAAAAAATATGTATATTAATTTTACGTAAATCGCTATGTTTCGTTAACAATAGGTACGTATTTGTCTAGTTTCAAACCTTTGTACAAAGTACCTACGTATAATTTTGAACGTTTACGATGACGCGGGTGCTTACTAAGTAGGTACCGAATATTACATAGTTTAGGCATGCATCTTTAAAAACGTAATCAATGAATAATTATGGTAGCATACCTTTAGACCTCCCACACAAAGAAGGAAACAGTGGGTTTACCTAACTGTTTATTATAAATTGAAAGAGATAACATGAATCAAAACATTTATTATGTTTAATAAATGATTTAATTCATGCTTTATAATTCTAACTGTTTATGTTTTCTAATAAGTTATTTAAGTAGGCACTTTTTATAATACATCAATATACCAGTACCTACATTTTGATTAGATACAAGGTAATTTAAATAAACTAATGCTGTGTTTATTTCTTTACCTCATTTTCTTCCATACTAACTGTCCTCTTTCGATACTAAATGTATAGACTCTCCTAAGCGAAAGTACCATGAGCTCTTCAAGCCCATCGCCGGTTAGGTCGGCATATACTCCACCGCTTCCTCGTCAAAAAAAGAAGAAAGACGGTGCTGCTAGAGCGTCTAGACCACCAGCACGCACGGGGAGCAAGCGGCGTAGACAGTCGAAGTCGCATAACCGATCGAGGCATCAGCGTAAACGCGAAACGTATCGTAGCCGATCTCGTCGTCGATTGCGTCGACGTGTACGCCCCGATAACACTGGCTCGTCCAACAGTCATTCGTCATCAGCGGCTAGTTACACCACTAGTAGGGCTTCGCGTTGCCGTCGCCGCTCACGCGATAGATCTACCTCGCATAAATTACATAGGCGTGTTACCAGTACGTCAACTGACAGCTCAGACAGTCTGAATAGGAGGAAAAAAACGTTGTGCGCGACATGACCATAGACACCGACGCACTAATAAACGCAAGCACAAGGAGACGTCTAGTGCAGCTTCATCTAGCACAAGTTCAGACCGCAGGGGCCACAAGCAAAACAAGCGGCGTCGGGAAAATAAGAAACGCACTTCATCTGATTTGTTCTTTGATAAATTCTCGAAACTTATAGATAATAGGGGAACGAGGTTTGAAGGAGCTCAGAACGTAATTCCTGAGTTTGACCCAGATAGCAATACCCAAACAGCGGCTATTTGGATACGTAAAGTTGACGACACTGCAAAAATATATGACTGGGACGATAAGCAAATCGTTTACTATGCCCTGCCGAAACTATCCGGGTACGCGAAAAACTGGTACCAAGGTCAAAGCTCGGTGGGCTTAAGCTGGCGACAGTGGAAAAATAAAATACTCAAGGCCTTCCCAGATGATCGAAATTACGCTGACAGGCTGAATGAAATGCTGGAACGTAAAAGTAAAAGAGACGAGTCTTTAGAAGAGTACTTTCATGATAAAGCGCGGTTGGTACGAATGTGTAACATTAGGGCGAGAAATGCTGTTGACTGTATCATAAATGGAATATTCGACCACAACGTAAGATTGAACGCACAAGGCTCCAACTTCAAAAGACCATCCCAGCTACTTAGGTTCTTGCGTCGTATTTCAAAAAGGAGTCATAATAATATGCCAAGGAGAATAACAGGACCACCGACTAAATATAATCAAATAAAACAAAATGATACCGCTAATAATAGCGTGACCAAATCAGCGTCCTCAATTCAACCTCGCAATAAATATAAGTTGATTAGATGCTATAACTGTTCAGAACTAGGCCACACTGCTGATGCCTGTAAAAAACCTTTGAATCGTTGCGAAAAATGTAGTCGACTCGGTCACAACGCAACACAGTGTCCTGAGACTTCGCGTTTTAATAAAACTGGAAATTTCAGTGACGATATAACTAAAAATACTGAGCGAAAGACAGATGGAGTTTCTCAAAAAGTAATGCAAATTACCACCGGAGCCCAAAATACTAATGGCAAGTACTTTAAAACTATATCCATAAACAATGTAAAATGTTCAGCTTATATAGACTTTGGGAGCCGAATTTCCGTTATTAAATTAACGACGGCGGAAAATTTAAATTTAACTTTAAATAAATCTAACTTGCCAATTTTAAGGGGATTCGCTCACGGTTCTATCACACCATTAGGTAGAGTTTCCGTTCATACTGTGGTGGATGCCGTTGATGCCGTCATAGAAATGTATGTCGTAGACGATGCGTTTTTAGAGACTGATGCGTTAATTGGTCAATCATTAACCGAGTTGCCAACCGTTACAGCTTTTAAAACGGACAAATCGTTGACATTGTACTGTGATGAATCTGAAACCACACGAATACAGGTTTACAACGCGGCCGATTTATCGGTTGAGGGTATAAGCGCGCTTGAGGTCGAAATGGAAACTCCACACACGGGTTTAGTATTCATGCCGGGTAATTTCTGTATGAAGCAGGGCTGCGAGTATGCTTTGCTACAGGGAGTGTATAAATTTGAAGAAGGTAAGGGTCGCTGTCTGATTGTAGGTTGGGCCCAAACACCAATAAAACTAAAGAAACATAAAATGATAGCACGCGTCATATGTTTACCTACGGAAAACTCGCTATCATTGCAGCCAACTTACCTTGATGTAAAATCAATAGAGCCTTCTAATGAAGAAGAAGTCAAGGCGAAAAATGATATAAAGCAACCAATAACATTAGATATGATCAATGTTGGCCCTAAGGTTACCAAGGAGCAAAAGGAGAACTTGCTTACCTTACTTAATAAATACAGGGATTGCTTTGCTTTAAATATGCAGGAATTGGGGATAACCAATGTCACCGAAATGATTATTCGCTTAAATGATAACACTCCTGTCTGTTATAGACCGTACCGTCTCCCATTTAGTGAGCGAGCAAAGGTTAGAGAGATGATAGGCGAATTACTAGCTAACGACATTATACGAGAGTCAAACTCTCCGTACGCTAGCCCCATAGTTCTAGTACGTAAGAAGAATAAAGAATATCGACTATGTGTAGATTATCGTTCCTTGAATAAAAAGACAGTAAAGGATTGCTATCCAATGCCCGTGATAGAAGACCAATTAGATCGGCTGAGTGGAAATTCATGGTTTACCAGTCTGGATCTTGCATCCGGCTATTATCAGATACCGGTATCAGAAGGGTCACGTCAATTTACGGTTTCGTTACGCCTGACGGGCACTATGAATACACTAGAATGCCTTTTGGATTAGTAAATGCACCAGCGGTGTTCCAAAACATGATTAACAAGTCGTTAGGCACGAAGCGTTTTGAGCTCGCTATACCGTATATGGACGATCTTTTATCAACGGGGAGTACTTTTGAGGAAGCCTTTAAAAAGGTAGAGGATATTTTAAAACTGTTGAGAGACGCGAAACTGACTTTAAACATTAAAAAATGCTTTTTCTTTCAAGCGGAAATAAATTATTTAGGGTACGAAATATCCGAAGCAGGTCTAAGACCTGGAAATGCAAAAATTCAAGCGGTCTCTGAGTTTCCAGAACCCACTAACGTTCACCAAGTGCGTCAGTTTGTAGGCCTCGCCAGTTTTTTTCGTCGTTTTGTTTATAATTTCGCCACAATTGCTAGACCTTTAACCAGACTTACAAAAGCGGACGTACAGTGGACTTGGGGAGAAACAGAGAAAAATGCTTTCCAGGAAATTAAAACAAGATTAATTACTCGTCCAATACTTGCTCTTTATAGTCCAGACTATTACACTGAAGTCCACTGCGATGCGAGTAAGATAGGTGTAGGAGGAATGCTGCTCCAAAAGTCCGCCAACGATAGTCCTCTACGTCCGGTTGCCTATTACAGTCAGCAAACGACACGTGAAGAAGAATTTTGGCACTCCTATGAGCTTGAAACCATGGCCGTTGTGCTTTCATTAAAGAAGTTTCGGGTCTACTTAATTGGTATACAATTCACAGTAGTCACGGACTGCAACGCATTAAGATCAACGTTGACTAAACGAGACCTTATACCAAAAATTGCTAGGTGGTGGTTGATGCTCCAAGAATTCAATTTTGACATCGAGTACCGAGCTGGATGCAACATGCAACATGTCGACGCGCTAAGTCGGAACCCAGTCTCGGAACCCGACGGTCAGGAAGAATTCACTATTATGAGCATAACAACTACTGATTGGTTACATACAGTACAAATGACGGATCCAAAACTTAAGCATATTAAAACTATTTTACAGACGAGCGAAGATGAAATTAAGGATATCAGCAATAATTATGTCTTACGCGATGATAAATTATATAGGCGAGATGGAAGAAAGTTAAAATGGGTGGTACCTAATGGAGCTCGCTGGAGGTTATGTCAACTTAGCCATGATGAGGCGGGGCACTTTGCTGTTGAAAAAACATTAGAGAAAATGCGCGCAGATTACTGGTTTCCTAAAATGAAAAGCTTTGTCAGTAAATATGTAGCAGCATGTATTAATTGTGCTTATAACAAGGAGATGACCGGCAAAAAGACGGGGTATCTACATCCTATCCCAAAAGTAAACTGCATATGGCACACATTACACATGGACCACTTGGGTCCTTTTATTAAAAGCAAACGGGGTAATACATATATTTTAGGCATTATTGATGGGTTTAGTAAGTATATTTTCATAAGAGTGGTAAAAAACACTAAATCCAAAACAACCATAAAAATGTTGGAGGATATATTCACTGAAATCGGGTATCCTAAAGTTATTATCTCGGACCAAGGCACAAGTTTCACATCAAAAACATTCAAAGATTTTGTAACGCAAAAGGGAATAAAGCACGTGCTAAATGCAGTGGCAACTCCTCGGGCTAATGGACAAATTGAACGTTATAACAGAACGATCCTAAACTCTTTGGCAGCCATGAATCATGGGCTTGACGAAAGGGATTGGGACGTAAATGCGTCTAAACTGCAATGGAGCCTTAACAACACCATAAATAAAGGTACCGGTAAATCGCCTTCGGAGATCGTTTATGGCCAGAGAACTACTGGTCCAGCTGAAGGGATCCTGAAAGGGGCTCTTCAACAATCTGAAGAAGTAACAGTGGATGATAGAGAGGAGATTCGAGAACAAGTAGAAGATAATATAAAGAGTAATCAACAGAAAATGAAGGAAAGGTTTGACCAGACTAGAGCGCCTACAAAAATGTTTAAAGAAGGCGAATTAGTAATGATCCCAAACCATAACCCGGATAAAGGCAAGAGTAAGAAGCTAGCCCCTAAGCACCGGGGCCCTTTTAAAGTAACGGCAGTTCTCAGTAATGATAGATACCAAGTCTCCAATATTGAAGGCCACTCTCAACGCAAGTATAGTAATATATTTCCCGCTGATCAGTTAAAACATTGGGTTACCTTTCACACTTCGCCGGATAATAGTGCTGATGAAACCGATAGCGATGACTCTGTATTGGCTCCTAAAAGTGTTAACAACGATGGCAATGATATATAAAAAAAAAGAGGTGTGAGCAAAACAAGTACGCATTTTGATTATATTGTATATAATTCAGTAAATTTAATACCCTTTCCCATTCCTACTCTTTACAGCTTAGGTTCGGTTTCAAAGGGGTAGCATCGGCAGCTACCATACCAAAGAAGATTAATTGAATGAAGTGTAAGATTATTCAGACCGTATCTGACCCGCGGGTGGCAGTACGTATCTACACTGCACTGAAGATGAAGTCGAGCTGTAGCCCGCGGGAGGCAAGCTGTAGACAACATGCATTACTGTTGTCCTCGGGCGACGCAGTGTTCAAGAGTGATCTCGTCTACGGTGACGTGTACACTTAAAAAAAAAAAAAAAAAGAGTGTGGTCACGTCTACGGTGACGTGTACACATAAGGAGCTGGTAGTCGCGTCTACGGTGACACGCATACTTTCGAAGCAGCGTGGAACAGTCGACGGCGACGTGCACCCGTCACCAAGAGCTGATCCAGCTACACGAAATACCTCTGCTATATTATAATCAAAGTTATAGTTTAACTGTGTTTGATTGAGTGTGTTTACTTATAGAAATGTAGTAAATTCATAGATAGTGAAGTACGAGTAATGTATGAGGCCATACGCCTTGTTTAGAATGGCCGAGCATAAATCGGAATAGAGACATTCCGGTAACAGAATGGCCGCCTGTTAGCAACACTGGCAAATATTATAAAATTATTAATAAAATGCGGGTAAGAATTGATTCTTGATATTAAAAAATAAGGACGACAGGCGGGTATTCGGTTACGAATGCGCGGTGCTGACGGCAACGAATGTATCATTGTGGTTTTTCGAAAGATTTAGGAGTTATTCCTTAAGTTGCAATTGTTAATTAATCAATATATTACATATTATAACAATACATTATATCAGTTATAATCAAAAGGTGTTCCTTCATTTCTGGAAGTCCTCAACCTGGAATAGTAGGTAAGTAACTTTTTGACTTTTTGCGGTATAGTTTGATCACATCAGTTTGATCGCAAAATATGACGAATTTATAAAATGTTCTTCAAGGTATGGAAGTACGTAAAGCTTCTATTGAAGTAACATAATATATACAGCGTGCGAACTAATTTTGACAGAAAACCCCTGACACCCCTGGAGTTGCAGGCGTCCATAGGCTACGGTGACCGCTTACCATCAGGCGGGCCGTATGCTTGTTTGTCACCGTCGTAGTATTAAAAAAAAAGTCATAAAACCTAAATATGTTGCTGGCGTGGTAGGCAAGACCATAGAGGTATGATTGCGCGCTAACGCTATTACATATTAGTTCTGTAGGCACGACAGCACACGCCATTTTTAGGTTTTTGGCGTTTAAAGGGTTAACCTTTTCGCTGCCACGGTAAATAGATAATAAAGTACGTCATGCTCCCGGCAGAACCACCTCGTTATTAATGAAAATAGAAGCATCAGAATGTATATAAAGTATACAAGTATCTACATAATTCTTTGACCATCTGTAACAAATCTACATGCCTGGGGTCCTTGTAAACCTTGTTGTAAAGAAGTCTTGAGTCTTGAAGAAAACTACTATAATTTATTTCATACCACACATACTACACTAACTTTACATCAATTTAACATGTATAATGTAGAACTGATGTATATGTGAAGTGTAAGAAGTATATGTGGTAAGAAAGATGGTAAATTGCTTACAAATGTTAGAAATATATATATATATATATATATATATATATAGATACATTCTGATGCATTTATTTTCATTAAAGACGAGGTGATCCAGCCGGGGATCATGACATTATAAAGTGCCACCATCACCAAGTAACAAAATAATCATAGCTAAACGTATATTTGATATGAAGTCATGGCGTGTGAGGCACGAAATGTAGGGATAGGTGAAATAGTCGTGTTTTTATAGGTACCGTAAACTAGGACTACTTTGACTTTTGTGGTCAACAATTCACTTAGGTATATAATGTACAAAAGAACCGGATTTTTGAGCACAGGTTTTAGTTTTATAATTTTAACAGAAAAACATGATAAATTAATGAATAGCTTCATGGATTCATCATACTATTATATTTCTAATGCTCATGCTATTGCACGATAAATTACTAGTTGTTGGATTAACAATCGATGAACGCACCATTTCAAGTAACCTGAGTTTTCCGGTACCTATACATCACTTGTATTTGGAAATCAAACAACAACTAATTTCAATTTATTGGTAGGAATAAATACTTCTAAGATTTAGGTGCTAAAAATTCTTACTAAAAGGTTGAATACGTATTTAACAAGAGTATAGGTACAAAATCTTCAGATACAATCATCTTCCGATTGCCGCATGCCAAGTTCTTGATGCAGAACTGTAGCTTGGTGTCCCGTATTGTCCATGGTATATGAAATTAAAATACAATAATAAAAAAAAGGTTAAATCGCTGCCTATTCATATTTTAACTGTAAAAACCTTTGTGACAGAATGACCCGACTAAATTCATGATTATAGGTCAACGGGAAGTATCCTATACGTTCATTTTGATTCCCTAAACAAATGTATGGGAATGTATCGATGTATGGGAATGTATCGATGTATTCTCTGATTGCGATGATGTAGAGGCAGCGGGGTGTCACTAAGCGTTCTACGGTACCACCAATAGGTAGTGCCTTACTAGTACTAGGGCAGCCCTAACTATAACGGGTCTAGGCGGAAAGACGGACGGATGGACGGTCGGATAGATAGACAGACGGACAGACGTACAGCAAAGTATAAGGGTTCCGTTTTTTTCCTTTTTACGGAACCATAAAAACAAGACCTTCAGTACAATACATACTTTCAACCGTTTTCTTATCTTATTTAAAGTCAAGAGGCCCTAACGAATATACTTCGACCCATTGGGATCCATCCACATCCACCCCTGAGCTCCATCTCTATGTGAGGGAATATGGAGCTCAGGGGTAGTGCTCTGAATTCCTTTGGCTCCAGGTATCCTGCAACAGGGTCAAACACAAAACGATGTTCGGAGTCTTTCCGGTGCACTTTTCGAAAGTTTGATTTTCTTATTGAACCTAGCCACATAAAAAAGTACTCCTTTTTTTAAACTGTATAATAAAAATCATGTCTATATATCTAAAAGCTGGTAACTGTTGGCCACGGGAAAGATTGGCTGTACAGTTCAGCTGAACACACACTTTTTTTTCTTGTTGTCAAACGGAAGAATTTCTATTGAGGCAGCTAGAAAACGCACGATAATTTAAGAAATGTCATAAAATGTATGCACTCTCTCTCACTACCAACTGATAGAGAACTAATTATCCAAATGTATGATGCGACAGTGATATGTTTAAGAAAAACCGGCCAAGTGCGTATCGGGCCACGTATTATTAAGGGTTCCGTACCGTCACACAATGAAAAAGTTGTGCAAGCAAAAAGGCGTAAGTGTCTTTATAATATTAAGGCACTTATGTCCTTTTGTAATAACGTTTTATATCCTATCTTCCAGATTTATTCAAAAAATTTTTGAGCTCGCGTTCAAAAAAAAGTAAGAGGGGGACACACTTTTTCAGAAAATATTAGATTAATAATAGTTATAAAAACATCTAAATTATTTTCAAAGGCCTATCCGATGATGTGCCAAAAGCCCCCCTAAGCATATTTCTGTTCGCAATTTATAGGTAAAACTAAGTAGCGGCATATAAAATACACTTATAGCTATAATATATTATGTATCATATGCTTTATAACTACTGAGTCAAATATCTGTGACAAACGGACGGACGGACAGACGGACTGGACGAAACTAAAAGGGTTCCGTTTTACCCATTTTGGCTACGAAGCCCTAACAATGACTATACAAGTTAAAAACTATTTTTGCATGACAACGCAATTTTGACACACATCTATATATTACGATTTATTATATAAAACTAGGTTTAGCAAAGGACTAAAAGTTTTTAAAATAATACTACATCATTTAACTAAGTATGTTATCAAGAACATTGACTGAGTGGTATGTTGTGGAGTAGGAGTAAATAAGTATAAGGATTAGCTATGCCACTGATCTGCTGAAAAATTTGTTTAAGAATGTGCAAATCCGCCCAGCCTGCAGACAGATAGAAAGACAGATAGACAGACACACAGGTGAACAGATGGTCAGACGAACAGACAGACGGACGGACGGATTGACAGGCGAACAGACGGACAAACAGACGGACAGACCGACGGACGGACGGACAACAAAGTGATTCTATAAGGGTTCTGTTTTTCAATAATAATAATAATAAATCGTAGAATATTTAGAAATAAAGTCACTTTTAAGGTTTATAAGGTATTCCGTTGAATTGAGAACCTGTTTCAGTATTAGATGTCGCCCAAGAATGAGTACTACTATTATGAACTTATTGTACTTCATTAAAAAAACATATAAGTTAAATATCCCTGTTTTATATTTTTAGATGTAGAGTTCGAAAACCCTGACTACTTAAAATTACTTTTTTGTATTTTAATAAACTTAGGTACCTACTTATTAAAATACAAGAAAATTAAACTTCTTACTAGGTGGTCAGTTGCCCATTCTTGTAAACTTAGAACGCAGCCCATATTTGAAAATAATAGTTTCACGAAAGGGAGTCCAAATCAGCGTTTATACAGGCTGATTCATAAGATGTGAGTAGGATTTCTACTACTATTATAAAGCGTACTTCGTAATCAACTATAGTTTTCTGACAAGCTTTGTTCTTTAAATATTAGAAGGATTTCTACTAGGTACTATTATAAAGCGTACTTCGTAATCAACTTTAGTTTTCTGACAAGCTTTGTTCTTCAAATATTACACTCCGGAAACAAGCGTTCTGTTATTTTCTTTTAACGGAACCCTAAAAAACCTCCATTACACACATACTTACAATAAAACTTTCTCGGTTTTAGTAAGAAGTCTATATATACATGGGCACCATTGTAAATCTCTCCCTCATAGGCAGGAGCTGTCACTAAGCGTGTTACGTTATTACTTAGTAAGGCAGACTCTTACTATAAAAGGCCTTGACAGACAGACAGACGAATGGACGAACGAACTACAAAGTGATTCTATAAGGGTCCTGTTTTTTTTTTCCTTTAGTGGGAACCCTAAAAACAAAACTTTCACTACGCACTTACAATACAATCTTTCAACCGTTTCCTTAAACCCTGATATTACTTGTCTTGTTTTTTTCTATATATGTATACGTCACAGTAAGATTGTGAAAACCACTAAATTGTATATATAATTTTCTTCGTGAAATAAATGAACTTAACTTAACTTAACCGGCTTATAATCTAACTAGGGAGATTCTAATGTATGGGAAAATTGTGAACTGTGTCGAATCGTTCTATAGATGATTAGACCACCGGTTGGCGTAGTTGGTGGTGATCCTGCCTGCTATGCCGATGGTCCTGGGTTCCAATCTCGGTAAGGGGGTTCCGAGGAATTGTTCGGATTAATCCCTGCCGCTTCTTTCCGCCATCGCCCTACGCGACAATATTTCCACTCTCACTATTTAGATGGTTAGCAGTCCTCAACTGTGAGCTTTTCCCGGAACTTCCTGCCTCGCACAGCTAAACTGTGGAACGAACCGTCGCCAGCGGTGTTTCCGGACCGATACGACCTTCAAACCTTCAAGAAAAGAGCGTACTCCCACCTTAAAGGCCGGCAACGCACTTGCGACACCTCTGGTGTTGCGGGTGTCCATGGACGACGTTAATCGCTTACCATCAGGCGATTCGTTTGCTCGTTTGCCACCTATAGCATAAAAAAGGGCATTTATTTGTGTGATGAACACAGATATTTGTTTCTGAGTCATGGATGTCTTCTATGTATTTGTATATTATATATATCGTTGTCTGAGTACCCGTAACACGAGATATTTTGAAGGCAATTACGCCTTTTTGCTTGCACAATTTTACTATAATATTTATCAACCCATAATTATGTGTACTTAATTTCAAAAAGTGCAAATGACGGACTTAATATCTTGAGGCACTCTCTACCAGTCAAACAGAAACTTGTCTTTGGTACACGATCATAAACATTGACAATGAATTCTTAGACACAAACCAAAAATAATATATTGTTCTATTAATTGTACAGTCAACTACTAAGATATGAATACAGCCATAGTGCCAGAAATATGTATACAGGACTTTATTGCCTGAACATTAAGGTGTTACCCGCCTGTAAGGGTGCCGCGTAAAAATTGCGATGTCCATAGAAGAGATATATGTAAATATGACAATGTATGATCAATACAAATAAAGAATATGAATATGAATATGAATATAACCATACCAAACCTTTTTTAAGAAGCACTTGCAAAAAAGTGTTTGCTGTCCAAATCTTCAATACAATATGGAAAGAGCCATAGCCTCTTAAACTTCCACGTATCCTAGTCGAACTGTGACATTAACTATCTTCGTTTACTTGTATTGATTACAATGACCAAATATCTTTTTTGACGATACCAAAATGCCCGAGCTCTCCATCCTAAAATAGAGCGAGCTGGTTTTGAACGAATCTTCAGTAGTCAAAAACCTGCGAATAATACTTATTTTTAATAATTACTTATCTTAAAAATTATACTTTCGGGAAATATTGCTAAGGTACGCTCTTGCTACTCCCTCGTCAGAAAAATTGTAACACTTCGTTACCAAGCCCCTTAATTCGCGGGCTCTAATGTAGGCAGGGTGAGGGAAGGAGGTACTTATTTATTATGTATCAAAGTACATGATAGCCCGCGAATTACCGGGCATGGTAGACGAAGGATTAATCCTTCCTCCACTTTTAAAGTCAGTTGTAAGTAGGTACCTAAATAAATATTTCACAAACATGCTCAGAAAGTCAGTCTCATTTCATTCACAAATAAAAGACGTAAAGTATCTAAGTAATCATTTAACCACCTCTAGCAGGGCGCGGACGCAGCGGATAATAATGGATTTTGTAGGGTTAATTCCACTCCTAGTGGAAAAAAAAACCTCCTGGCCCCGGGGGCCCCGCCCCGCAGGCCGCGCCTGGACGTAAATGTTCGAAAAAAGCACTAGATAAGGTGCCGTGGCGCAAACAAGGGTTGCCTCGCCCCAGCAACCACCTCGTCAGTCAATCCCTTACTTTCTCGTCTCGCCAATAATGTACCCTCATCACAAATACTCATCAAATGTATCCTCATCATCATTTCACCCTCGTCACAAAAGCTAATCGGCTCAGTATAGTTTTGTATGTATCTATGATGTTGCAGTAGAATACACTACACAACAAACCAACATAATTAATAATTATATAGTGTTTTGTATTTAAATATTGCTTATGATAATACCTAATATCTATATTTTACCTGAAGCAGCAAACAGACTGACTATTTTTCTTGGAATGAAGCGCCGAGCGATAATGTACATAAGACAAACTCCACAAGTATATTCCGACGCATATTACTATTACACACGATGCAGGAACATAAAAATATAATGTATTATTATGTATTGATAGTTTAATAGCAATCGCTAAGATTAAATATTATTAAAACGGTGAAGCAAAAAACATTGACATTTAAAGTCGATGACAGCTAGCAAACCTGCATAACATCGATGCGCGCGCAAGAGCGCGAGGTTTGACAAAAGTGACATTTGAAAAAATCGTCTAGCCCGGATAGCCCGGACACCTCGGATAGGCCCGTCCCGTGTCGGTGGGTAATCGGTGACAGCTTAGAAAGATCGGAAGCCCCGTCCCGTCCCGTCCCGTCCCGTCCCGTCCCGTCCCGTGCTAGTGTGAGTCATCCTTAAAGCTCATTTCATAAAAATATCGGTTAAAAAAAGAAAAACAAGTTCAGTCAAATTTAAGGTTTGGCTTCAACGTGCGTAGTACGAAGGTGAAAGTATTACGAGTTGACCGGCATCAGAATGAGCTAATTTACATTATTGAATTTATATTTCGATGTTTATTTTTAGGAATTTCTCGCGGCGATAGAACAGGCACCTATAGTCGCCGTGGGTGTGTTGCAGTATAATAAATTGGATTCGAATCGACTGATTTTAGAAATCAATGCACATTGCATACCTGCCTCTTTAAGAATGGTACAGTAATTATGTTTTGACTTTTTCCGCGAACGGCATTTACCTTACGGTACTCCAACTAATACTAATACCTGTCAAATCAAGATTGGAATCCGCCTATGCTAAGTTTCATTTTTTTTTATGCTAAGTTTCATAGATTTTGATAGCTCAGGCTGTGAAAGTGTAAAGTAAACGTCATAATTTCATAGAAGTTTGACGTTTCAAATAACACTAAAGTTTGACATTTAATTTGGTTGGAAGAAATAACGTGGTTGGTTTGACTCTATACTTAATTTATTTTAATAAATAAACCTATAAACTTCATCATATACTTACATATTTTAATTTGATGCAGGTGCTATGGACAGTACTAAAACATTGTGAATAGGTAGGTACGTTATACCTAGATCTTCGGGATGAGGCGGGTGAAGGGGCCTAGCTACTTTACCACTTTCTACACCTGTCCTGCCTTGGGTCCGTTTAATTCGTATTCAAGTTGTAAATACTATACAATAAGTTAATAACTCTTCGCAACATTATGCCATAAAAGCTAAAAGAATAAGAATAATGCAATAATTACGCCTGACGCTGGAGATATCAGCAACGAGTTTAACACTCAATGGACTGAATCGTACGGCGTTTATGCAGTTCACTTTTACTTTCCGCGAAAGTAATCGGAGAGTAATTTTGGCATTTCTTTTCATTTTTTTGTGATCTGGTGTCTCTTAAACTTTTTGAGTCACAGGCCATGGTTCTCTCGCTTCCTATAGTTGTGTATGGCGAGTGGCTCAGGCAATTCGGAGGGCTCTGGTCTAAAGTAGTAAAGTAGTAGTAAATAAGGCATCGTTAATAATTCTTACGCATGCATAAGCAGTCGAGTGAAACGCTTTTAAATGGAATTATAATATAAAACTTAAAACAAATGAAGCTTGAATTATGCTTTCTTTGATTTGAGTTTACAACTAACAATTTAGCGTTTATTTAACAACTGCCGCGAAAGCAGGAGGTTTCTGGTTCGATTCCAGCCCTGAGCACTGGGGGCCTTGGTCACTTTTTTAGGGTTCCGTAAATCCGTAGTCAACTAGGAACCCTTTTTTTGTAGTAATATGACATCTCTTTCTATTTATAATTTAGTTAACAACATTAAATAAATAAATGTTCCCAATAAAAAATGCTGGTGGATGAGTCAGGTGCATAAATAAGGCTAGAAATATATTTAGACTAGTTTAGATTTAAAGTCTAGGTCACATTTCACGTTCTTGCTATCTTGGTATTAATAATCTAGATTGAGTGGGTTACTCCCATTAATCACCACATTCTTTATCAGTTGTTAGCAGTCTTAACTGGCCTGAATTGCATAAACCTACTTTAATGATGTGCAAAAAAACCCGATAGTAGACAGCGCTCAAACCTAATAACTCTCAGGAATATTTTCGTCTAACTACAGTAAACATATAATATAGGTATTGGAAAAATGAGTGAATACTTACAGTTAATTGATTGCCCAGCAACTAAGAACTAAGTACATTTGAAATGCTTGCTCCAACCCTACAATTTAGCCTGTAATGCTATAGTCGTAATACAATAACGTGTTAATAATTATGACACTTCGAATTTTCCTTAAAAAAATAGGGATAAATCTCTAGATTTTTACTACAAAGCCTACATTCTTAATAAGGAAAGTGTTAATTGTACAAATATGAGCAACATCTCCAGCAATAGCATTATTTCTTGCCTATGCGTGTGTATTAGAAAATAGCCAAGCACGATAACTACCTATCGACGTCAGAAACACCGCTGGAGCGGAAAGGCGATCTTTTCTCTCGGACAATAAGATGATAAAAACTTTTGGTTTTCATTTGGAATCATGCTAATGGAACATTCTTCATAAGCAAATAAATACAGTGTGTAAATCTAATACGATAGGACATAAGAAATGAAATTAAGTAACTTTTAAATGGAATTGCAATTAATTTTTTTTTTCATACAAAATAATTCAGCCCGCAATGTAATGCAAACACACTCGCGTTAAACATTCGTTGACAACTGTCAGCGTCAAATTTTTTATAGTACATTACTGCTGAAAATTTTATTCAAAAATTTATTATGGGGTCATATTTTAGTGTAACTTAAAAATATGTTTTAATTATTGATAACACTAATGAATTCTATGTTTGGTTAAATTTATCGCCCGTATTAGACTTACACACTGTATAACATACAGATTATTAGTCTATGTTATTGACGTTTCTACCAAAAAAAAAACTTAAGATAAGATAAGATGTAGGTACCATTATCCGCTATTTTGGTATTGAAATATTTGGGGAAATCCAGAGAAGGTTTGAACGAAGATCAGCAGAGTCAGTCTATGCTAAGTGTCCTAGGATTTGATAGCACAGACTGTGAAAGTGTTAAGTAAATGTCATAATTTCATAGAAGTTTGACGTTTAAAATAACATTTTAAAGTTTGACAGTTCATTTGCTTGGAAGAGATAACGTTTACTCTAGTAAAATATAAATAGGTATCTAGAAACATTTTCTTTTGAAATCAATTAGCAACGCTTATTATTATGTGTGTAAGATAAATACTCATACGGTTTTATACCTACTAGGTATAGGGCTCATAAAATATGGTATATAAGTAGCCGAAAAAAAGTTCGCGTGATTTGTGCATGAGCCATTAGGTACGTAATGGGCGGTAATTGACGCTTTATTTTGTAGTTTGAATGGATAAAATTGATAACTTACCTATATCTATACTCATTAAGAAAAATAACACTAGAACACCCTTAAACACGCACATGTTTGTAACACTCATAACTTCACTGTTAATCGTTTTAAAAAGTTGCTTAAAGCTAAAGACATATTTTTTTTTTATACAAAAATCGCAAACGTGTTCCAGATTCGAATCCAGTGCGCGTGACACATGATACAGTGAATTCGCGGTTGGATAGTTTAATGACGCGCGACAAAAGTGGCGCGTGCGACGGCGACCGCCACCGGAGAGAAATGCCCAAGAGGCAAGAAAGAACACAACCATGACCATGCTCTACCTTCCATAAGCGACGTATCTGCACAATACTGAAGGTGAGATCCGATGCCGGTAGTTTATGAGTAAGGTTTAACCAAAAAAATTATACACCTACTTTCGCAACTTATTCGATAAAAAAGATATGGGAGAAACTACCCGATCAAACGATCTAAATTAGGTAGATAATCTGGCACAATCCTTCTCGTTAAAGTAACTAAGTAATATAACCCCACAATCACGCGTTAATAATAATTAGACTAAACTTAATTAAAAGTGCAGTTAATGAATTAATTGCAAGCAGGGCAGGTATCAAAGTTTCCAAAGGATTCGGCGGTATTCTCCCCACATGTGACTTCCAACAAAATTCAACATTTCATGGCAATTCGTAGAGCCTCAGATTTTTGTAATATTTATTTCTCCCGGTAAGTCCAAAATCCCATTTAAAACTTATTTAGATATTATTGTCCTTCGAAGTTGCAATACTACCAGGCATTATCCTTAAAGGGCACTCCACGTCAATTCGCACAATGCTTGCTTTCTTCAGCCCACTGGTATAAATCCCAGGCATTTTCTCTTGCATGAAAGGAATTGGGAGATTGGGCATTGTGGCTGGTCAGATAACCCTTTAATTTTTTTGCCTATGTATGCATGCCCACGATGTTTTTACCAAACACAACTGCTAAATATGTTCCGTAATGTGATCGTATAAGTTCCGTAAAACTCATTGGTGCGAGTCGAGATTCGGACCCGTGACCTTAGAATTAAAAGTCGAACATTTTACCGCTAGGCCACCAGTGCAAATCACAATTAAGATACACAGCACTAAAAACGGTCAAGTTGTCGCAATTGTCGCAAATATTGCATACTGCTAGTCTATGATGGTCGGGTTTTTATCGTTTACCGAACGTTGCTATCACGTTCTAACAAGTATGTATGTGCGAAAGTGACGCATAGCGTGATAAGCGATAAAATGGCAACCATGTTAACCCTCCTGGTATGCAGTAAACTTTTACCCTCTCATAAGAACACGTCTACATAACAGTGTCACATATATCAGTCTCATTAGTTAATTGTACACCTGTTTTTTCCGGAGGTAAAAACAGCCACCAAATTAACTGGATTCCTCAACGCAACCAGTTAACGGTAGCCTAACCTGATCGTATCAACTAATCGTTACCACGTCTTTAGTTTTTGTCGGTTGACAGTGAACTTGCACGTATCTAGAGCAACTAACATTAGATAAGGCACAGTGCACCTGCCTTCCTGTAGTCGTTATACAACCGAATCTGAAACCGAAACTGTAGTTGGATTACCTAGTGTTACATTTGTGTTGGAATAACAGCCCGTTTATTTAGTACCTAATATACATTAGTATTAGTATACTACCTACTACTGCTATCTACACTCTCTTCTATCCAATGCTGGGTTTTGGACCCCTTACAGAGTTTTCCTTAATTATTTAGAGTTTGTAGATACCCGAAGGGTAACAATCGACACCCTAAACCCGAAACCCGTCCAAATTATGCGCAGCTACCCGTGGAACATTGCACGAGGTTGTCGCGAGACCCAATGTTGAAGCGTTTGCCGCTCATAACCTGAACGAGGCTCAATGCTTACTAAGCTTAAGCTGTTCATCTATTTGTCTGTCACAGTGTTATATAGCAAGGGTCGTAACTTCTAGACAGCCGACAATACATACCTAGAATTTAAATTACGCTACAACAATGGGGAGGGATCATACCCAGAATTATGGTGACTACGAGTCTCTGAAAAAATGTTCTGTTCTATACAATAAGAAGCAACTTTGCTAGCACATTATTAGCAGGCGTTATTGAAATATGGCAATGCGATTGTACACAAACCAAAAAAGCGTGTAACACCCTAGAATCATCTGTAAACTACGTATGTTGTTAAATATAAATTACAAAATAAACCACTATTCATCTGTTTTTATGTAAAAAAATAAACATGGAGTCAAGGTTAGGAGGTTCACTATTAATTAAACACGAAACTAAGTTCGGAAACTCCACAGTAGTGTTTGATAGATTGACAGTCTGCGTCAATTGCGTCATAGCTTGAGCAAATAAACATTGCCCTAATATTATATGTATATATTTCTTCAACCCTTGTATATATTCCTTCATAGTTAGTATTAATTATTTTTACCTTTTATACAGATAACGATGAGTGCCACCAGCCCATTTCTTCCTGAAAAAGGAGAAGGTTATTGCATTTTTAGGTTATGTTTATCGACTGTTTACTTATTTTTATATTTCGTTTGTTACACCCTTAATGTTATACACTTATAACATTAAGGGTGTAACAAAACTAATAATAATCTTCATACTATTACAGGATATATATCCAATATTGTATTCTAATAAGCAAATATAGCAGAATATTGTCTTATGTTACCGCGATTATTATTCATTGAAATTAAACACTAGAACGGATTAATCGCGTTTATTAACACCATGACCCTACGTTTCGAGCCCTTTACAGCACTCGTTTTCACAGGGTTAAGATGATGATAATCATCAGCATCATCAAAGTAGGGTCATGGTGTTAATAAACGCGATTAATCCGTTCTAAAGTGTTTAATTTCAACAAATATAGCAGTTGAATTTCGCCGTTTTTGTTTATTTGGAGCGCTGACCTACTTGTAGGCATGATTCGATCCACTATGTTTGTTACACCCAATAGTACAGATAGATTCCCGAAAGCTGGCGCGGGATGTCTATGAAATTAATGACAGTTTTATACTTTTTCCGCGTCTGTATATACAATCACCGGCACTAAGAAGGCCGCGAAAATATCTGACACAATCTTTGTATTTTTACAGCCATGAGCGTGTTACATTTACATATTTTTACGCGGAAGATACTATTGCAGGTGACTGTACAATTTATTTGAATGATGCTAGTAGGTACGGAGGTATTTTTTTTCATACAGCTTTATGTTATATTATGTTGATGATATTCGTAACGTTCGTTACTACTGTTCGAAACTGAGAGGCACGAAGGCGGTCAGTACAAAATTATCTATGTAGGTACTTACACTAAATATTCGCAAAAATACCTAAACGTAGGAAACCCCAGAAAACCTGCAGAAGGTAGGAAACGTAGCAAACAGAAACTTTTGGAGTCGGTTCATTTCCAAACGATACTGCTTGAATAATAGCTTGGCACCGACTTCGTTGATAGCGCATACAAAAAGGAACATTTTATGTTGCTATGTTTAAAGTCAGTTTTATTTATAGTTAAAAAGTTTTTGTTATATGAAGTGAATGCATGAAAATAAGTTTTTTAATCCTTATCTCTTCGAGCCAGATAGGTAGTCGGGCAATATTAAAACACGATAGGGACGGACGACACCCGATTTAGAACACACACATGATCACATTGATCACATGAAAGAAACATATTTGTATTGGACCCGAATATGATGGAAGCTTTTAAACCTATAAATTTGAAGTTATTTCTGGTGATAACGATGATATAGCGGTCGCGCTATATGAGAATGCATACCTACATTGAATAAACTTAAAATTATAAAGAACGTCGATATTTAAGTGATTTGAAATATGCTCCCTATATTTCGAATCACTTAAATATCGACGTTGAGAATCCTATGAAATACACTAATTAAGGGTGAGTTATGTTTTGTGCTACCTGCCTGCCTACTAATCCCACGTTAATCGTAATCCTCGTTCGAAACTTTTCATAGTCTGTATCTCAAAACAGAGAGACTGTTCTCTGTTTTGTATATATATATTCGATTAAAACAATCACATTGTTGACCATCACATGGTATGTATGTTGATATTTGTTATCATCTGTCTTGTTGACTTTTGACTTAGCGGCCTCGCGGCAGATTCTAGCGAGTAGGTAGTGCTAATAGTTTGCCGTCTGCAGTCTGTAAGCAAATTTGCTTTAGTTTCTCACATTATTATGACTAGGAGAGTTATGCTCAGTACTCAGTAGTGTTAACATTATCGTCGGGAATAGTTGTTTGATAACAAATACCGGTGTTTGAACGCGGGCACTTATAGAGCTTCGTAGTAGCACTTCAATATATGAATATAGATTTATTCTTAAAGTTTATGAAAAAGTGTGACTAAAAACAAGAGTTTATGTGTTAACACACTCGGGGAAGTGGTCTGATTAAATTCACCATGACTAACATTATCACAGGTAATATTTTTTCGTCCTTCACTGGAATGTCGTATTTTGATTCAAAGTTTACAGTAGGTACCTACCTAGTCTACCTATCTACAGTTATGTTAATGTGGATTTTAAAGTCGACAGTAACTGAACCTATTTTGCGCGCATGTAGGTTTATATTTGGCTGGATTACGTATCTTATATATTTAAGACAAAATACCTAAGTAATACGTTTTTTTAGGTGCTGAAAACTTCTCAAGAACTCAAAAATCGTATGACAAGTAAGTCTTATGGATGACACTTGTTCATATTAATCTCTATGATTACTTAAGTATTTCCTCACAATGGGAAAAGTACGTTTTTATTTGATATACTTATACTTATGCATAATATATCTACTTACATATATGTTTTATGTTCAAACTTTTAGTTTTAGGAAAACATACATTGCGGGACACTCTGCGTATTGACAATTTATAGTAATTTGACTGTTACAAGGTGGTGGCAAAAATTCTGTCTACGATGTCATCAAGAAGACCAAACACCATCATGGGAACCGAGGTGGTGGGGAAGAGTTTTCCCCTTTCCCATTTTTCCCACATACAGACAAAGTGCTCAGCAACTTTTAATAATTATGTTCTGTGAGTATTCATAGTTTATTTACTATCATTTTTACTTTTCCCGCATAAAACTACCTACATAAAACTTCAACATATTTCCTTCAAACTGGTAAACGCCAAAACATGATTTTTAACAAAAACCTCGATACATTTATTTTTCTAACATTGGTCCTTTTTTACATGTTTTTGGTCTGAACATCGAAATCCTTGAAATTTTAAACATGATTCTTAGTTAAATAGTTGAGTAATTAGTAACTAGTTCTTAAATCTGGTAAAAGCTTTTATCTACAAAAATTGTCGTTTAGTTGTAAACAGCAATTATCTGATTACGCGGGTTTTTTTTGACGCGCCTTCCTCCGCCTATGATCGCCTTTTTATTTTTCGCGTGCTCTTGCAATTAGATCTATCCCGCTCTCTTTTGCTCGAGAGTCGAGCATGAGGACTCTTAAATGTCCTTGTAAGCTGATCAGTCATATTACGGTAACTTTTAACTTACAGTAATTTCCCTTTTGTTTATAAAGTTATTGCATACTACAATTGAAAAAAAAATGCAGTGTGAATGAACTTTCCTTTTTTGTTATTCACATGTTCTATTAACATGTTTGGTAGATGAGACCTATGATGAAAAGGGAATACCTGCATATAACTACCACAAAAATGCATGCTTTGTGAAGAAATGTTATAGTTAATTAGCCCATAAATATGACGTATGAGATGGGATCTCAAATACTGCTAATAGATGTTTATTGTTAATAATTAGAAATGTCATTTTCTTTTTCAGTTCTCCTGTCATGGGGAATATTATATGCAGAAATAGGGGAACCGGTAAGTTTAAACGGAGAAATTCTCAGCATGACACTACTAGTCATCTCGGCGTACTTAATCGGGTGGTTGTGGCTCAAAATTACCACTTTGCCGGCACTTATAGGAATGTTGCTCACCGGGATAATTTTCCAAAACGCCGGACTTGTGCATATGACCGATAATTATAGAAAACTGAACCAGGATTTGCGGTTAGTTCAGTTTCACGCATTATTTTGCTTCAAATTGCTATAGGGAATTATAGCTCAACTACTTACCAAAAACATTCACGCGTTTTAGAGTGTCATAACATAAATAATTTCCTTTATTTTGTGGGGCATGAACTTAATTTTTCAACTATATTTGTTTTAGTAAAGTCGCTCTTGTTATCATACTAACGCGTGCTGGCCTCGGTTTGGATGCTAAAGTCCTAAGAAAACATTACGCAGCAGTCCTCCAACTTGGTCTCTTGCCTTGGCTAGTTGAGTGTGTGTGTATTGCCATTACAACACACTACCTCCTAGCATTACGATGGATTTGGGGTAAGCAATATCAACTTCAACTTTTCTTGGTTCCGAAAAAAAACGTGTTTCGTTTGATTAAGATAAATGAAACATTTTAGATAAGGACACTGCAAGACAGATTGTTGTTTTCGTTTATTTAAACAAGCAAGGCATCTTATAAATCAGTTAATATTTAAATTTAGTACACTGCTTGACAAAGAACCTTTAAAGGCGTATATGAGAGAAGCCCTCTCTTAGGCGTATGGCTCTACCTTGGACGGTCAGATAAAATCCTTTAAAAAAATTTCAGGTTTCCTTTTAGGCTCTATGATAGCTTCAGTGTCGCCTGCAGTTGTGGTTCCATGCCTGTTTCGACTAAAGGACGAAGGATACGGTGTAGCTAAAGGCGTTCCGACTTTGCTGCTCGCCGCAGCTGCCATCGACGACTCGGTCAGCGTAGCTGTGTTCTCTATTATACTGAATGCCATGTTTTCCACAGGATCTGCTACTTGGAACATTGTAAAGGTATAATTTATTATTTTAGTTGATTCAGACTAACATTCATTTATCGACGTCGACAACCCATAACTTTCTATTGGTCCAGGCTCGATTGCCTACCACGAACATCGAAAATTGGCATTGACGAGACAACCTCTTTGTCGCTCCAATATACAAGTGTGACAGAGATGGAGATACAAATCCGCAATCGTTCGATTTTCGTGGTATACCTAGGCCCGGTAGGTGCCTTGAACCATGAACTTCATCGATTTGATGGTAACTATTATCCACAAGCTGTCATTTCTTAACCTACTGCATTCTTTCAGGGTCCATTATCCATAGTCGCTGGCGTACTACTCGGATCTCTGTGGGGTGCCATGACTTCTGTTATTCCAGAAAAAGGCGACATTTACGTCGTGCCTCTGAGGTTTTTAGCCTTGTTTCTAGGCGGTCTATTCTCTCTCTTTATTTCAAGTCTTATTGGATGGAGTGGATCAGGTAGTGTACAAGATTATTTAGCCTTTACTCTATGATTTTTTAATTTTAAGTATAATAAAGATTTTTTATATCGACTACAGCTACACTCGAAATTTACCAAACTGGTTAGTGCTCGGAGTTTTCATAAGAAAGCCTATTTAAAATAAGCTTACGTATTTCAGGTCCGCTAGCTATTGTTTCTTCGGGATTTATCGCAGCATATTTCTGGGAAAAGCAAGGTTGGATCGTAAACAAAAATCCAGTAAGCAATATATTTAGAATATCATGGATCTTCTTCGAGCCAATTCTCTTCGCGTTCACTGGAGCTCAAATAACGGCAAGTATCAACTCCCATCAACTTATCTCATGTGACCTGTTTATTTAACTCACGCGAGAATAAATACTATCTTGAGTCGTGCTACAATTAGGTAAGTTAAGTCAAGCTAATCCGTCACAATCTTAAGTCACGCCTTAATTAAGTGAATATGTTATTTATAAAGTGCAGAAACTGAGATCAATCTATCAATATCAACTTTTGGCTAACTAACGGAGCCTGGGGTCTTTCCGACGAACTAATTCCAAAAATTGGAGCAGGCACTATTTTATAAAAAAACAACTGCCATATGACCTTTCAATAAAAATAAGAAACTAGACCATACCCAAAGTGAAAGGGCTCTAAGCTAGGCGAAGTGTGATTTAATATATTGACAAAACAAATTTTGAGTGAGTGAAACACCGGGACAAACGGATTCACTTACCTTTCCTTTGGAAAATATAAAACAATTTTTCACTTAACCAAACTGACTTCTACTTAATTTCAGATAATTGCCTTGGACCCACAAGTGGTAGCCATGGGTGCTGTCTGCCTGATTATCTGTCTTATACTGAGACTGGTATGCACACTTATAGTCAGCTTTGGCTGTGGGTTAAATATAAAAGAGAAGCTATTTATCGGCTTAGCATGGATGGCTAAAGCTACTGTACAGGTAATAATTATTGAAATTGTGATAACTTGAAGTCCACCATAGTTAGGATAAGTGTGTAACTTAATTATATAAATCAATATGAGAAACTACATACCTACATATATGTAAATAAAAACAGTCACTTTAAAGAGACCATCAAGCAAACCCTTGAAATTCGAAGCATACTTCTACTTATGTTGAACAAATAAATGATTTGAATTTGAATTTGAATACTTTCATATAAACACCGGTAGACAACAGGCGGACGTATCGCTAAGAAGCGATCTCTTCCAGAAAACACAGATAGAAATCAAAACAGACTACTTATTATAAATTTAAAGATGAAAGACTAAGCATTAGTGGCGGAAGCGTTCATAGAACTCGATTTCTGCCGGCTTTCATTGCGTCAGCCAGTCTAGTACATTTTTGACATTAAAGGTGAACATGCACATGCACTTTATATGTTTCTCAAATGTGAAGGAAGATTTTTTTTTAAAATGGTATTGAAAGTTTTAACAACTTTCTACGATTACGCGGGTACAGGCAATAGTTTTGAATAAAATAAGTACCATTATGAGACTAGCGCAAGTCGTTAGATACCTACGCTACACTGTGGAGTAATTCAGTTTGTTATAAAAGTTAGTTTTTAATCTTGTCTTTATATTAATACTTAACATTGGAACAAATACTTACATACCATTTCATTGTAGGCAGCACTTGGCCCAGCAGCATTAGACCTCATAAACAGTGGGAATAGTTCTGGAGATCCTCAAGAGTTGGTCTTTGCTAAAGCACTTTTGACTGTCAGTGTCCTCAGTGTAGTCTTATCAGCTCCTATGGGAGCCATATTCATTGCACTAACCGGCCCACGGTTATTGAGTAAAGATACCAATGCCACCAACGGTAAGTTTGTATCTTGTATTTATTTTGTCATCATCATCATCATTTCAGGCGAAAGACGTCCACTGCTAGACATAGGCCTCCCCCAAAGATTTCCAGAATGACCGGTCCTGCGCCACCCGCATCCAGCGGACTCCTGCAACCTTCACCAGGTCATCAGTCCACCTTGTGGGGGGCCTACCCACGCTGCGCCTTCCGGTACGCGGTCGCCACTCGAGAACCTTTCCGCCCCAACGGCCATCGTTTCTACGTGCAATGTGCCCCGCCCACTGCCACTTAAGTTTAGCGATTCGGAGAGCTATATCGGTTACTTTAGTTCTGCTGCGGATGGTCTCATTTCTGATACGATTTCGCATAGAGACTCCTAGCATAGCTCTCTCCATTGCCCTTTGAGTGACTTTGAGCCTTTTTATGAGGCCCATTAAGCGACCACGTTTCAGTACCGTATGGTCCGTATGTCATCAACTCATCACACACTGATCGAAGACTTTCGTCTTCAGGCACTGCGGAATATTGGACGAAAAGATGTGTCGCAGCTTCCCGAACGCTACCCAACCGAGTCGGATTCGACGATTAACCTCTTTCTCGAAATTGGACCTACCTAACTGGACAGTTTGTCCAAGGTATATATAATCGCCTACAACTTCGAGTATAAAGTCTCCGATTGTAACTGGAGTTGGTGCTACATGGATATTTGACATAATTTTCATCTTATTCATGTTCATCTTAAGACCAACTCGCCCGGAGGCTCTACTGAGGTTAACCAAGCATTGTACTATTTGTACTCAAATCCTCCATGGTCTTGGCCAAGACTACTATATCGTCAGCGAATCGAAGGTGAGTGAGGTACTCGCCGTTAACATTGATGCCTAGCCTTCTACAGTCCAGAGTCTTGAAAACATCCTCCAGTGCAACGATAAACAGCTTAGGAGAGATGACATCTCCCTGCCTGACTCCCCGCTGCAGCGGAATAGGCTTCGAGTTCTGGTCTTGGAGTCGGACTGACATAGTGGCGCTCTCGTACAAACACTTCAACACTTCGATATAGCGGTAGTCTAATTGGCACCGTTGGAGAGATTGTAGCACCGCCCAGGTTTCGATCGAATCAAAGGCTTTCTCGTAGTCGACAAACGCTAAACAGAGACTCTTCGGTCTTCTGTATAACCTGACGAAGCGTATGGATGTGGTCTACGGTACTAAAGCCTCTTCGGAAACCGGCTTGTTCGGGAGGCTGGAAGTCATCAAGCCTGCGTGCGAGACGATTCGCAATTCACTGATTCATTATTTCATTAACTCCATAAATAACGCGGCAATTACTCAAAATAATTTTGAAAAATAAGTCGATAAGTTCCTTCTTTACGGTAGGCGATAACATTCTCGGTCAAGGTCACCTTACGGCCTACCCCATGAAAACTCATGCCGAAAGCATTTGCCAGTGAAGAAAAAGGAACGCATACAGTCTGACAAGCCAAGGCTGCAGTAAATTTTTTGATTTATTTGTATGCCTCCCTATTTTCTTTAAACATAAAAACAGGGACGCACATAATTTAAAAAAACACTACTGCAGCATTGGCTTGTCAGACTATATAGATCCATGATCATAGATGTGATCTAGCTAGTGTAATATGGGCCTTAACAATAAATATAATTCTAATTTCGGAAACACATTTTTCATCTGAGACTTACGGGTATTAGGCTAAAGGTTGAACTTCTCTTCCAGATATAACAAGAACGTCAAATGAAGAAAATGGTCGTCAAACGGAGTTATCGTCAATCCATCTATAAAATGTAGGTACGCTAAAGTACCTACTCTTATCCTATAGATTTATACCTAGTTACTTAAACTTAAGACTTTTTGGTGCTAAGAGATCTGTATTAGGTTAAGAAATACTTAATTAAAATATAAGCATAAAATAATTTTATTTTATTTTAATATATGTATAAAACAATTGATTCCATTATGTTGCGCCGGCAGAGTCCACGGAGTATACACCACCGCTACACAGTCGCTAACACTTGTCGAAGCTTAGACTATTTAACCAACCGGACTGTCAATTATCAGGTGTATCTTCTTAGTAGTCTGTGGGTGTTTCCCTCTGTTACCGTGCGTTTACATGCTCGGGCTCTCGGCCGAATGTTTCGGCCATGTTAGTACACGATGATTCGAGACAGACTATATAGAGAAAACTTAAGCCAGACCAGAGACAATTTAAGTACTTTTTCAGGTAGTTTGGTTGAGTTAAAAGGTGTCTTAAATAATTTCACTTCGGGTAAAGCTATTTAAAAAGTGTCTTAAATAGTTTCAATAACCAAAGCTATTTAAAACACCGTTTAACTCACCGAAACTACCTGAAAAAGCTTAAACTGTCTATGGTCTGGCTTAAACTTAATCTATATAGTCTGTCTCGAATGAGCGCGTACTAGGGTGGGCCGAATCATTCGGCCGAGAGCCCGAGCATGTAAAAGCACCATTAAAGCGATCCACGATCATGTTCATTGTATGAACTGATGACGTTTATCTGACATAGCTATTTGCACGTTATTTACGAATAGCCATACATTTGAAGTGCCCCTCCTCCGCAAAAATCGGCCGTTTTTTTGTATACAAAATGACAGATAATATCAATGTCCGGTTGGTTAAAAAGCTTCGTCTCCAAACGTGTAGGTAGATCGATCATTATCGATACCAGCAAGGTCACTTTGGTCAGGAGCCTTGTTGCCGACCGTGTAGGAGTCCTTCTAGATTTCAGTGACAGTACTGACAGTAATGACAGTGAGTGACGTCACACATAAACAATTTCAAACGTCAAACGACGCAAAGTGAAGTTGTAAAAACTTTTTAAGATATTCTAAAGAAACCATATCATACACTTTATAACGAATTCAAATAATGATATAAGTTGAAATGCTTTTTGAATTAGCATAAATTATTTTCAAAAAAATGTCAGTCCTAGTTATAGCCGTAGCTACAGAAAGTGGCGTGCCTATATTTTCTAGAAGAAGAGGCAACAGCGAAAACGTGAGTTGGTTATTACTTTGTTTAATAAGTGATTTATTTAAATTATATTTGTTATTGGAGAGGTAGCGTTATATACTTTACCTTAATAGTAGCTATATGAAGGAAAGTACTTATATTAGACCCTTACTCGTTTGTTGTTTTGTACGAATGATGATTACACATTATTTATACCATATACCTATATTATATTTGTTAAAATTCTAGTATTTTCGCACTAATTTTGAAATAAGTAATTAAAAAACACTTCAGTTCCTGTTTATGATGAGAACTGATATTTTCTTTAAGCATTTTTCACATATAAGTTTTGTAGGGACTTGGGAGATTGTATGGTTTCACGTTTCACCTAAAGTAAATGTGTATTTAAGAGCCCTATTTTTTGTATTGACCTAATCCTTCAACTATAGGGGACTACTTTAGAATAATATCCATAATGATGTTTAAATCATATATTTTCATATTTATTGTCAATTTCAAGATTCAATTTTCAACAATTGCATCTCTACATGGAATCAACATGTTCAGCAAATGCCACAACTTGTCAATGGTCAATACACAAGTAGACAATGGAAATATTTTATGGAGGGAATATTGCAAAAGGTAATTTTACATAATCCTGCTGATATTGTAGAAACTGACAGATAATATTGTTCTTTTCTATAAATAAACCATGTGAGGCACCTTTGGTCCCTTTTCTATAAAAAGAAGTGCTATTTCTGAAGTGGTTCTCAAACAAGTAATTAATCAGCCAACTTCATATTCTGTGGGACTTAGAAATTATCAGAAAGAAACCCCACAATATTTATTTAATATACAAAATTTTAAATTTCACATTTGATAAAATCATATCCGCAACATAGGCTTCGTCAAGTGGGTACAAACGTAAATCAGCAATAGGCGTTGTCATCACACAAACAATAAAGTAATCTGTAACAGGCTTCATCATTTTACTCTAAAAAAACGTAATTTCAACCCGAATCACCAACCACTCTCACTACCAAAATCCTCTGTACCAGATACAACCAGTAGCGTGGATCACAGCCCGACATAATTCTAACATTACATTGATTTCATTTTTCAGTGTCACATTAATTGGAATTGCAACAGGTGGCTTAGAGTGTGACTTGGAGCTACTTCTCTCTACTGTCCATAATCTAATGATATTCAGCATCGGTAAGAAAGAGCTTGAGAACTTAAAGAACATTGACCAGATAAAGAGAGACTTGCGACAATGCTACCCAATTCTGGACTATTTGCTGGAATCTTTAGACCCAGAAGCAGTGCTTAGTCCACATCCTACATTAGTATTGGATTTGATTCAGAGTGTATTGTGCCCTCAAGCTCTGCAACTGCAGGTGAAATTGCATTTTGAGGTTTTGGCACCAAAGTTAATAGTTTAGAGGACTGGGACTTATTAAAATCTGATTATTCTACAATTATATCTATGTTTTGCAGAAGGCTTTTCTTATCTTTGAATATTGAGTTAGTACAGTCGAGCACTAAAATATTGATACAACTAATTTAGCATAATTAAGTGTACTGTGCATGCATAACATTTTTGCCATAATATTGTGTATCATGGTGACTTGGTTTGTTACTACTTGGGTTGGTACTACTGTTTTGTAGTTATTGTAGTTCAAGTATAATTCTATACTTTCAGTGGAGATCTCAGATATATCTTATTATTTCTCAAAATCATGATTCACTCAAAAATTAATTTGTTTAAATCTCTCCTTCAGTACCTATGGGGTTCATTAATTTGTATTTTTTTATTTATTTAGATATATACTTAACCATATTGTAGTATGATCTTGAATCCATAATTTTCACCTATTATCACTAACTTAACCATATATAACTATAACTGCATAGAATTTTTATGATAATATACATATCGTTCGGTTACCAATCCCTAATAATATTCTCTTTGCACGGGAGTACGTGGAGGCAAGCTGCACTCGCCTACAATCTTTCCTCGCTTATGTTAATATACGCTAATACGTATATGTATTAATATTCGGTACTACTTATTCGATATGCCTAGAGTTGATAATAGATAGTTATAATTGAATTTGTTTTCAAATTTATTGCAGCAAGCTTTAGATAACTATGCAGAGAATGTGACCGGTCGCTGGGCCTGCCTCAGTATCCACGGACACTTGGTAGCCACAAGCTCAGACTTCAGCGAATTGGACTCCAGGGAAGCGAGATTGCTGTTACTGCTGGCTGCCACACAAGACGGAGCCCCGCTGAGGGAGACGCCGGTCTACTTGCCACAGATTAGTCCTAATGCAAGTATCTTCTTCTCGTTCTCTCATTGTTACAAATGTCGACCGTCTCCATTGAGTGCAGATATAAGTGTGCAAAATGAGTGATCGCTCGAGGGTCGCGGTCTGCGGATGGCGCGGGCAAACAAATGAAAACAGTGAACACTATTCGCCACTTACGACGTAGGTACTCCTACGCCGCCGCGGCCATGACATTACGTTTGCTCCTTCTAACGCATAACTGCATCTCGTAAAATTGATTAATCCTTCGTCTACCACGCCCCGTAATTCGCGGGCTATCATGTAGGTACTTTGATACACAATAACTACCTCCTTCCCTCACCCTCCCTACATTAGAGCTCGCGAATTACGAGTACTTATGCTAACCGGACTAATTCCAACAAGGAGGCCTACCCTCTGGGTTGGAAGGTCAGATGGCATTCGCTTTTGTAAAACTAGTGCCTACACCAAATCTTGGGATTAGTTGCCAAAGCGGACCCAGACTCCCTACATGAGCCGAGCATAAGCCGGGAAAACGCTAGGAAGAAGAAGTACATAAACTCACGTATTCCCAAAAAGGCAAAAGGGTAGGTAGATGAAACTTATTAGTTTCCGTGCCACTTTTAGCAATTAAGAGAGGTTTAAAGCTAACTAAATTCTGGTATTAAAGCCCATTAGGTTACTAGCCCATCGCCTACAACACACGTGAACCCATATCCCACAGTCGATTTATGCGACACCCATGGGAGGAAAGTGGGTGGTGATATCCTAAACTCGTCACCACACGGATAAAAAATTTCAGATTAAAGCTTTTTGGGGTTCTCACGCGAACACGCGATCTCTTGAAGTAGGTAGTAGATTTTAATTTTAATTTCTTTCCTGTCCCTTTCCTAACTTTTTAAGATGTTTTAAATACTGCATACCGACCCGCCCCGGCTTTGCACGGGTATTATCAGTGTTTCACTGCTGTATTATGCATGTAGGTATTATAACTTTCCACTTGAATCACTCTATCTATTAAAAAAAACCATATCAAAATCTGTTGCGTAGTCTGAAAGATTTAAGCATGTACATACAGACAGTGCAGCGGGAAGCGACTATGTTTTATACTATGTAGTGATTTAAATCTAGGTATTATAGTTGATGTAGGTTTGATCAACAAAATTCTACTACTGTAGAGTCCGGTTATAACGACGTCGAAGGGACCGACGATATTACGTCGTACTAATCGAAAGACGACAATTTGAAGTTTTTTATCGATTTCAATAGTCACACACAATGCATTATAATTCATAATGGTTCACCGAACACTCGAAATTGAGAATAAAATGCTCTTTAGCGAAATAATTTGTTGAACTATACACCTTCTATTTACTCATAGGCACTTCCCGATTACCTACATTGGATTAACTCTAGCAGTCGTAACTATACGGATGCACTTTCAGAGTGCCTTGTATGGAAACCAACCATCTGCCTATATTTACGTCGGTAAGAATGGCTGCTCATTTTAATCGGATTCTACTGTACTCTACATGTTTTCTCAAGTCTGCTCGTTTAAGACATTAAAATGTGTGCGTTTAAAATACGCTTGCTTTCGGAGTGTAAATATTTGAACAAAGCTTGTCAGAAAACTAAATGTGGATTGCGAAATACGCTTTATAATAGAGGTACTTTGTAAATAAACAATTTTAACTCCTTAACAGCTTTAACGCTGATTTTGACTCCCGTGTGTGAAACTAAAATTCTCAAAAATGGCCCGACTGCTGACGATTATATCGATTATCGACGTTTACAGGAATTTCACAAATTGTAATCTACATTTTAGATAAAATAATATTACACGTTAATCCGCATAAAATAGGCTTTCTACTACTGGCTATATATTAATTGAAAAGCATGGACATTTTATCAGGCGAAAACATTGTGACGTATAACCTGACTTATATTTGGGCACAATCTCACACAGATCACCCCAAACTAAACAAAGCTTGTATTATGGGGAGACGATGTACAGACTCATATAGATAATACATACATAGGTATATACATAGGAAACGTCCATATCTCAGAAACAAATATTTGCGATAAACACACTTAATGACGCCAGGATTCGAACCCGAGACCTCCAACTTCGTAGGCAGGGTCACTACCAACTTGGCTAAATGAGAGGCGTTATATTCTAGGTGGCGTTCCGAGCCGTAACCTGCAAACTGCTAGCCGATGTTTACATACTAGTGGTGTGCGGCGCCACGCCGGCGCTCTCTCAGATCGACGAGATAGTGTTGCAGTGCTGGGAAGGCTTTGCGCAGGTCATCAAGGACGCGAAGGTTGCATATCCGAGGAACTTCCCGATGAGTGTTAATTTCGAACCTTGTGTTCTGGGGTAAGTAACTTTCAAGGATTTAATGCATTAATGAATTGCCACCCGACCAAGAAAGACACTCCTGCCAGGCCGCATGCTCTTGCTCTTATTGACCGAGTGAGCAAAGCGAGCGAAGCGTCTCCATTTCAGCTTGGGCAAAAATGCTTTCGTGTGTCTGTCCATTTGTTCTCCTCTACAGAAGGCCTACCACGAACCACGAACGAAGTTTCACCTCTCTGTCGCACTTGAGTGAGAAATCACAAGTGCGAAAGGGAGGTATACTTTCGTTCGCGGTTCGTGGTAGGCGCTCAGGTCGCATTTATCAACCAATCCTTGTAAACATTTTAAGCATGTTCGTTGATTACACAAAATTTATTTTTCGGTTCAGTTTTTGGAAATTTTTAAAATGGTATCTACAAAGATTCTAAGCGGGTCATCCGGACTGGGAACGAAATCATAAATTACTTGATAGTAGGGTTTGCGGCACTGAATGTGTTAATAGTAAGGTCGCCCTTGAGCAGAATAATATGAACAACTATGCAGCATAAGATCTAGCATCCATTGATGCTGCTTGTCAAATTAAATCTAGACACGCGGCAGCGTGTCCAGCCAAGTTCGTGCGACGCAGCTGCAGTGTGTATATTTACACGAACCATCGGGACTCATCGGGATCACACTAAAGAGGTCCGTGCTCTGTAAGTTCAATAATATAATGAAAACGAACGCGCGTTTAATATGTGATTATGAGCCTAAAAGCGGTACGATAAGAACCTCGTTACGAGCAAGTGTGTTGAAAAGATACATTTTATCTTTAATACTCTAAAATGTTATTGCCGGTAAATACTAGCCAAGTCAAATCTTTAACTTCACATTCTGTAACTTCTACAAAACTTTGCTCCCATTTAGATATCAGATCTTCTGTCGGCGGAGTCCACAATAACGATATTTTTATGTGGAACTTGGCTTCCATTTTCACATTTATGTTTTTGGTGGGATTTAAATTTTCTAAGACCAATAAATAGTTAAGGCAGCTAAGAAAAACATCACTTTTATAGTAACATGATGTATGGGCCGGTTCCGATTGTGTTCGGTCAGCACCGGGAATTTCCGGTTCTTTTACACAAAGAACCAGGGGACCAAGGCCCAAGCCCTAATAGTGTGTTTCCGCTTAAATTCAGAACAAGATATAATTTTGAAAATTAACAGGGTCTTTTTTAAATAGAAAACTCCCGTGAGTATTAGACATATTAATATACCTACTTAAACCGGGTTACTCGCGTCTATAAAGTCGAAAATAGCTCGACATGTTTCGGGACGGTCCGCGCCCCATAACAGTTAACAGGGTCTTGTTTTTTCTAGAATTCTACTAGTTAACACTAGCAACCAGAGATGCATATTCTCTCGCCACCTTCACGTCGCTAATCAGAAGAGCCGAAGTATGCCCGGCGCCCACAAGGTGGACATACTGAGAACTTTTTACGTCACTACGGCGAGGGACTTAGCCCGCGAGGACAAATCACCAGGGGACAAAGGTAGGTATTCGTACCTACTCGTAATATAACCAGTAATTTAAAACGAAGGTAGTTAAACTAGATATCCATCTATTTCCAACGTCCACAAAAAGCCACTAAAATAGGGTAGACCGAGGCGAATTGGGTCACAGGGCGCATAAGATCAAAAGAACATTTCTGCCAATTCTGACAGATTGCGGCTAGCTACAGCCAGGCAATTAGTGTAATGTAATTGCTTTGTTCTCCTCGCAGGCTTATTTCTTTGGATTAAGACTATAGTTATAATTGAAAAGTTAAGTTTAAATTGATGAGTTAACGAATATTCATAGTCTCCATCTTATGTTGCAGATGAATTCGCACATTTGGGTGGAATGTGCGAAGTCACGTGGGTATCCGAATATCACAAATGCCACGCCCAGAGGTCAGGAAACCTTCTCTGTTGCGCCCTTTACTCGTCTTCGGTTCCTAGTCACACAATGAGGTAATTTTTTAATAAATTCAAATAGCATCTGCCCTCTTTAACATAACTTGTCAAATGTCCCGACGCATCAAACATCAAGTGCGATTTGATAGATTGACTCGCGTCTGTCGCCCGAAGTTATTACTTATTAGTCAATCAAAATTACATGGCGCTATCTCTTGCCGCAATATAACAAATGAAAGACACGGCACTAAAATACCGTTCTGGCGGGTTACCACGATCGCCTAACGCGATTCAGTTTAGGACCTAAAGTGAGTCGCTGCCATACAACTGAGCACAGTTAAGGACCTTAAATTAATCGCGTTGGGCGATCTTGGTAAGGCCCCTGATGTTTAGATGAATCGCGTAGGTATAATTCTAATTACTATGCATATAATCATTATGAAACAATCATGAAATATAAATACTTATTGCAGATTAATAACAAATCAAATGCTTCAAGAATTCTCTACAAATAAGGACATTCATTGGTGATAATTTGAAGAAAATACAATTTAAGTGTGAAAAATACAGTGGGGTTCCGTCCGTGTAAATAAAAAAAATCCATGTTTATTAAATGCTTTTATTTGTAATTGAAATCATTCAAACCCTTTTCAAGTCACACAAAGTAAAATGCTGGTAAACAACGTATAAAATACCATGAATTATGTACATGTATTAATTTGTGAATTATGGTGATTTAAACAAAACTTTGGCAAGAAAAGATAGTTTGCAATAAAAATAAGGCGGTTTAAAATAAGTACCTACAGAGCAAAAAAAGGAACTACATACTACTATTGAATGTAGACAAATAAATAGTTTCTATACTGCTTTACAAACATCAAATGTAAAACATGCAAATGTAAACCAATTTAAAGTAGGTAAAGTATTTGTTTAAAGTACATATTTTATACCTTTTTTTTGTAATCTGATTAGATATACTTTGTCAAGATGTTAGCTATATTAAAGGAATAATTATCATCAGTTACAGTTTCAATTATTTGGAACAATTGCTCAATACAAGGAAAAAACCCCTGATTGGATTTCAACAAAATATCTATGTACACACAAAGTCATTGTAACATAGTGTAAATATGAATTGTAGTAAACCTGATTTAAATCCGACATGCAACTTTAAAGTTACGACACTCGCTCGAAATATTTAATGCATTTCTTGCGAAGAATGGCAGTATCTTGATATGGCATACATAATCTACATACAAAAATATGACTATAGTACATAATGAAATACCGTTTGAAATAAAGACACGGCCTGAACAGCCCGCTTACGCTAAAAAGAAGCATCTACCTTTAAATTAGCAAAGCTAATTAGAATAACACTAAGCACCGAAACTATTATTGCTTCTAAGCAATATGGGATTTATCACATTTAAATAGACTCCTCATTAATATCTGATTTAGTAACCTAATTAGGCATGCATTTTAATAAACTACAGATGACTGCAAAAATAAACTAAGGTCGTCTAAGGATCACTAGGAGGACTATCACAATTCTATAGTTGGACCACGCTAAGTCTTCCTGCCAAGCCAAGTTTTACGTCAAGTATGGCACTTTCATACAATGCCACTGCCAAGTGTGCTAAATCAGTTCAAACCTAGCGTGATCACACTCTTATCTATTGGTGTTAAACCTGGTATCACACCGCTGATTTTGGGCAACCACTATACATTTGAAGACAATTTTGCAGCAACGATGCAAATAATATTCTAGCTAACAAACGGTACTTTACCATAACAAGTTGTTGATTAGTCCTTTAATTTCTAATTTTGTAATTAGCGGCTATTTAAGCTATCTGATTTAAGATGACAAACAAGAATAAATATCCCCATTCCTTACTCAAGTGTCAATGCCATACAAGCTAAAATAACCGATTTAAGTTTAAAATAAATACAGTTGAGAAGTATAAATAGCTTTTTCTACTCCAGCACTTCTATCTGTCAATTAGATGACTGACAGCGATTTAAAAAAGTATACATTATAACGTTGTCTATGGTATTCCATAAGAACACTGCTCCTATGGATTTTTATACAATATATGAGCAGTTGTTGTTTTTTTTTATATAGTGGACACAACATCTTCCCTATTAAGCCACTTTTCTAAATTTTGCTTTTTAGTAGTCGTAGAAAAACTAGCGTATGCAACAGCTCATAATTGGTTCTTAAAACTCTCAAGTCTATTATTAACGGCGACCCTCAAGTTTTAAGAACCCTTAGTAATATATACTGTTGCATAAACTACTATTATTTGGCAGTACTGGCTTGTAATGCCAAATTTATTGCTAAAAGCTATCTGTAAAGATACTTTGTGGTATCCTTAAACACCAACTTTGAAGTTTGAACTAATCTAAAAAAAAATAGATAAAAAGACAATTGAAATAACTAGGTATAAGTACATGTCAGTACTGACCTAACTAAAGCAATAAAACTTGCGATAGCCTATTCGATTACATAGAATCTACACTGTGTAGTGACAAATCGTACAGTAAGGATAATAAGGCCCGCCCATGGCGTTTAACATTCACTAGCTATAAGCCCATTTTTAACTGTACATTACCTATGACAATAAAAAATAACAGAGGCCCTATTCAGACTTTTAATACACAGACGAAGTGACTAAATTCGGCAGCTAATCTTAAAACGCGTGAAATGGGTTTATTTCACCTCACACTTTCAAAGACACGATTAGTTGTAAGTGCATTAAAGGCCACTGTTTTGCGTCATTCGAATCCTCGGTTCGAAGACGCGCCCTACTTGAAGTTTAATCTACACTGAGGTTGTTTTATTTTACATTTAAGTTGCTGGATGAGGTCGAATATTTTTAGCGAGGGTCCGACTTTCATCTCGAGGAGTTCTATGATTTCGTCTTTGGAGAGCTGAAGAAGCATGGCGCCAGTGACGTTGGTGAAGTTCTCAGTGTAGGGTTGGCAGTCGTTGACGGTGAGGAAGCGCGCGACGTCGGCGGGCGTCCAGTTCTCAGGGTCGACAGAGGACAGCTGGTTGCGCGGCACGGCGGCGTCCGACAACCGCGGGATCAGCTTGTCCGTGGCAGACTGGCTGGACGTGTCGGGGGACACGGGGCCCGTCTGCATGCTGGAGTCTTGCGAAACGTCCGTGGGTATGCTCTGCAAATAATGCTTATATGAAGGCAGAGTCATGCGGAACCGCGTGACTGTGAATCAGTCACACTAAAAATACAATTACATGGAGGAGGATGGAGGGAGATAGAATGCATAATGGATGGATACCCTATATCTACTTTTACATGAGGCCGTCAAATTACTTCACGGTGTTACCGACCATTGTATTAGCAAGGCATCATTAAATCACTCCCAGCAAAACGACTTATACCATCCAGAGTGTATATTATTACAAATACAGTAGGTGGGTCCACGCAGAGTGAGCCGCCATGCGAGGAAAATGTCGCGCGACGCAACTTTGTCTGTGTAGACGTGTCTCGCCCGAGGCGTTTTGATCACGCGTACTATTCACCTACGCGAGACACGTCTACACAGGTCGAGCTGCTTAGCGCGAGAATTTCATCGCGAGGTGGCTCGTTCTGTGTCTTTGACTATTTAATCAACTGGATATAAAAAGTCTGCCGATTTTTGCAGGGGAGGGGCACGTCAAATGTATATATTCGTACGTAACATACAAACAGGTGTCAGATAAAGTTAGTCCATACAATGAAAATGATTGTTTGGCAGAGGGGTCGGCCTGTCAGTTTCTATTCTGGCTGGACACGGCGTAACCAAACTCCTCATGATAACGCCTTACCGCTATGTTGACATTGTCATTGCAGCGTGCTAGCGTTCTTACCATTTCACAATATTGCACATTCGTATATCTAAACGCCATGATAATTGAAATATGAACGCAATGAACATTAAAATTAAACTGACAAACAACGTCAAACTCGTAGCGGAAAAAATAATCGTCCAAGTAACCAGCCATTATTACCAGAATACCCCTAAATTAAGGTCCCGACCGAGATCTCGGTCTCGGTCTCGGCAGTCTCGGCCAAAATTCGAGCCGAGATCTCGGTGTCGGCCTTGGCCGAACCTTCCATCTTGACACTTTTTGCGATTTTGGTGGGTATTTTGAGCAATTATAGTGTACTGTGTTATCGTACGTAATGCAAATTATAACTTTTTTTCTCAAACTTTGACTGTAAATGTTGTGTTTTAGTGATGGCTATATTAAGCAACAGTTTAAGTCTTGACTATTACATGTTTTTTGTGGAAAATGCGCGTTTTTAGTATTTATTATAAAATCTTGGTCTCGGTCTCGGACTAGATAAAAAAAAAGGCTCGGTCGGAACTTACCCTAAATACTGAAAAATAATAAAATAAAATAACAACCCCATCAAGATATAGCTCAATCCATTCTACCCTCGATTCTGAACAAACGGTTTACAGGTTTTTAGTGTTATGTGAAACACCGTGTATATAATAGATAGATACATATAAAATCTTACCATAGACTCGTGATTCGTCTCATCACTCAGCCGCTCTTGCGAAGTCTCAGTGATCGCCTCCTCTACATCCATCTTGTCGTCGGGCCTGGTCTCGCTGTCGTCTCTCGACTCCGAGTCCTCCGGCCTCGAGTCCATATCGTCAGGTCTCGACTCCAACTCATCAGGTCTCACGTCCAACTCGTCAGGTCTCGAGTCCATGTCGTCCGGCCTTGATGAGTCGTCATGCCTGGACTCGACGTCGGCAGAGATTTCAGATAAGCTAGTGGGCGGCGACAAGCTCTTCGTGTCCCCAATGTCGGAGTTCTGGGAGCTGTCTTCGGTTATATTTGGAGGTTGCGGCTGTGTCTTTGGCGCTGTAATGTAGAAATTACATTTTTAGAAATATTTTTGGACAGGTTTTATTTTTACATTGTGGTTCAGTTGGCATGTGTAGTGTTAGTGTAGTGTTGTGGACGTACCCTGGTGGCGGCGGCGGCGGCGATGGTTCTTGGGCGGCGGCTTGCGCGCGGCGCGCGGCGGCGGCGGCATGGGCCCCTCCAGCCGGTGCGCCACGGCGCGGCACCAGCCCACCGGGTACATGTCCGTGCTGTGCGCCCACAGCCACTGGTCGTACTCCGAGCCCCAACCGTCAAAGTGGACCTGCGAACCAATTTTTAATTTGAAGGCGATTACCACTTATCTACAGCGCTGTTGCAAGCATTTATGAATCCGTAAAACTATCCTTTCTCGTCAAAAAAAGGTGCGACACAAACAACCGTACCTTGAGCAGTTCGACGACGCGAGCCACAGTGGCTACGCGCATGAGTCGGCGGGTCCATAAGATCTGCGCACTCAATACGTATGCCGCACACGAAGCCTAACGACAAGAGCTGGCCGCGCGCGATAAACGGACACAAACAATCGTACCTTGAGCAGGTCGGCGACGACGCGAGCCACAGTGGCTACGCACACGAGTCGCGGGTCCATAAGATCGGCGCACTCAAGCCGCATGCCGCACACGAAGCCGTGCGACACGAGGTGGCCGCGCGCGATAAACGGACACAAACAATCGTACCTTGAGCAGGTCGGCGACGACGCGAGCCACAGTGGCTACGCACACGAGTCGCGGGTCCATAAGATCGGCACACTCAAGCCGCATGCCGCACACGAAGCCGTGCGACACGAGGTGGCCGCGCGCGGTAAACGGACACAAACAATCGTACCTTGAGCAGGTCGGCGACGACGCGAGCCACAGTGGCTACGCACACGAGTCACGGGTCCATAAGATCGACGCACTCAAGCCGCATGCCGCACACGAAGCCGTGCGACACGAGGTGGCCGCGCGCGGTAAACGGACACAAACAATCGTACCTTGAGCAGGTCGGCGACGACGCGAGCCACAGTGGCTACGCACACGAGTCGCGGGTCCATAAGATCGGCGCACTCGAGCCGCATGCCGCACACGAAGCCGTGCGACACGAGGTGGCCGCGCGCGGTAAACGGACACAAACAATCGTACCTTGAGCAGGTCGGCGACGACGCGAGCCACAGTGGCTACGCACACGAGTCGCGGGTCCATAAGATCGGCGCACTCAAGCCGCATGCCGCACACGAAGCCGTGCGACACGAGGTGGCCGCGCGCGGTAAACGGACACAAACAATCGTACCTTGAGCAGGTCGGCGACGACGCGAGCCACAGTGGCTACGCACACGAGTCGCGGGTCCATAAGATCGACGCACTCACGCCGCATGCCGCACACGAAGCCGTGCGACACGAGGTGGCCGCGCGCGGTAAACGGACACAAACAATCGTACCTTGAGCAGGTCGGCGACGACGCGAGCCACAGTGGCTACGCACACGAGTCGCGGGTCCATAAGATCGGCGCACTCAAGCCGCATGCCGCACACGAAGCCGTGCGACACGAGGTGGCCGCGCGCGGTAAACGGACACAAACAATCGTACCTTGAGCAGGTCGGCGACGACGCGAGCCACAGTGGCTACGCACACGAGTCGCGGGTCCATAAGATCGGCGCACTCAAGCCGCATGCCGCACACGAAGCCGTGCGACACGAGGTGGCCGCGCGCGGTAAACGGACACAAACAATCGTACCTTGAGCAGGTCGGCGACGACGCGAGCCACAGTGGCTACGCACACGAGTCGCGGGTCCATAAGATCGGCGCACTCAAGCCGCATGCCGCACACGAAGCCGTGCGACACGAGGTGGCCGCGCGCGGTAAACGGACACAAACAATCGTACCTTGAGCAGGTCGGCGACGACGCGAGCCACAGTGGCTACGCACACGAGTCGCGGGTCCATAAGATCGGCGCACTCAAGCCGCATGCCGCACACGAAGCCGTGCGACACGAGGTGGCCGCGCGCGGTAAACGGACACAAACAATCGTACCTTGAGCAGGTCGGCGACGACGCGAGCCACAGTGGCTACGCACACGAGTCGCGGGTCCATAAGATCGGCGCACTCAAGCCGCATGCCGCACACGAAGCCGTGCGACACGAGGTGGCCGCGCGCGGTAAACGGACACAAACAATCGTACCTTGAGCAGGTCGGCGACGACGCGAGCCACAGTGGCTACGCACACGAGTCGCGGGTCCATAAGATCGGCGCACTCAAGCCGCATGCCGCACACGAAGCCGTGCGACACGAGGTGGCCGCGCGCGGTAAACGGACACAAACAATCGTACCTTGAGCAGGTCGGCGACGACGCGAGCCACAGTGGCTACGCACACGAGTCGCGGGTCCATAAGATCGGCGCACTCAAGCCGCATGCCGCACACGAAGCCGTGCGACACGAGGTGGCCGCGCGCGGTAAACGGACACAAACAATCGTACCTTGAGCAGGTCGGCGACGACGCGAGCCACAGTGGCTACGCACACGAGTCGCGGGTCCATAAGATCGACGCACTCAAGCCGCATGCCGCACACGAAGCCGTGCGACACGAGGTGGCCGCGCGCGGTAAACGGACACAAACAATCGTACCTTGAGCAGGTCGGCGACGACGCGAGCCACAGTGGCTACGCACACGAGTCGCGGGTCCATAAGATCGACGCACTCAAGCCGCATGCCGCACACGAAGCCGTGCGACACGAGGTGGCCGCGCGCGGTAAACGGACACAAACAATCGTACCTTGAGCAGGTCGGCGACGACGCGAGCCACAGTGGCTACGCACACGAGTCGCGGGTCCATAAGATCGACGCACTCAAGCCGCATGCCGCACACGAAGCCGTGCGACACGAGGTGGCCGCGCGCGGTAAACGGACACAAACAATCGTACCTTGAGCAGGTCGGCGACGACGCGAGCCACAGTGGCTACGCACACGAGTCGCGGGTCCATAAGATCGGCGCACTCAAGCCGCATGCCGCACACGAAGCCGTGCGACACGAGGTGGCCGCGCGCGGTAAACGGACACAAACAATCGTACCTTGAGCAGGTCGGCGACGACGCGAGCCACAGTGGCTACGCACACGAGTCGCGGGTCCATAAGATCGGCGCACTCAAGCCGCATGCCGCACACGAAGCCGTGCGACACGAGGTGGCCGCGCGCGGTAAACGGACACAAACAATCGTACCTTGAGCAGGTCGGCGACGACGCGAGCCACAGTGGCTACGCACACGAGTCGCGGGTCCATAAGATCGGCGCACTCAAGCCGCATGCCGCACACGAAGCCGTGCGACACGAGGTGGCCGCGCGCGGTAAACGGACACAAACAATCGTACCTTGAGCAGGTCGGCGACGACGCGAGCCACAGTGGCTACGCACACGAGTCGCGGGTCCATAAGATCGGCGCACTCAAGCCGCATGCCGCACACGAAGCCGTGCGACACGAGGTGGCCGCGCGCGGTAAACGGACACAAACAATCGTACCTTGAGCAGGTCGGCGACGACGCGAGCCACAGTGGCTACGCACACGAGTCGCGGGTCCATAAGATCGACGCACTCAAGCCGCATGCCGCACACGAAGCCGTGCGACACGAGGTGGCCGCGCGCGGTAAACGGACACAAACAATCGTACCTTGAGCAGGTCGGCGACGACGCGAGCCACAGTGGCTACGCACACGAGTCGCGGGTCCATAAGATCGACGCACTCAAGCCGCATGCCGCACACGAAGCCGTGCGACACGAGGTGGCCGCGCGCGGTAAACGGACACAAACAATCGTACCTTGAGCAGGTCGGCGACGACGCGAGCCACAGTGGCTACGCACACGAGTCGCGGGTCCATAAGATCGACGCACTCAAGCCGCATGCCGCACACGAAGCCGTGCGACACGAGGTGGCCGCGCGCGGTAAACGGACACAAACAATCGTACCTTGAGCAGGTCGGCGACGACGCGAGCCACAGTGGCTACGCACACGAGTCGCGGGTCCATAAGATCGGCGCACTCAAGCCGCATGCCGCACACGAAGTCGTGCGACACGAGGTGGCCGCGCGCGGTAAACGGACACAAACAATCGTACCTTGAGCAGGTCGGCGACGACGCGAGCCACAGTGGCTACGCACACGAGTCGCGGGTCCATAAGATCGACGCACTCAAGCCGCATGCCGCACACGAAGCCGTGCGACACGAGGTGGCCGCGCGCGGTAAACGGACACAAACAATCGTACCTTGAGCAGGTCGGCGACGACGCGAGCCACAGTGGCTACGCACACGAGTCGCGGGTCCATAAGATCGACGCACTCAAGCCGCATGCCGCACACGAAGCCGTGCGACACGAGGTGGCCGCGCGCGGTAAACGGACACAAACAATCGTACCTTGAGCAGGTCGGCGACGACGCGAGCCACAGTGGCTACGCACACGAGTCGCGGGTCCATAAGATCGGCGCACTCAAGCCGCATGCCGCACACGAAGCCGTGCGACACGAGGTGGCCGCGCGCGGTAAACGGACACAAACAATCGTACCTTGAGCAGGTCGGCGACGACGCGAGCCACAGTGGCTACGCACACGAGTCGCGGGTCCATAAGATCGGCGCACTCAAGCCGCATGCCGCACACGAAGCCGTGCGACACGAGGTGGCCGCGCGCGGTAAACGGACACAAACAATCGTACCTTGAGCAGGTCGGCGACGACGCGAGCCACAGTGGCTACGCACACGAGTCGCGGGTCCATAAGATCGGCGCACTCGAGCCGCATGCCGCACACGAAGCCGTGCGACACGAGGTGGCCGCGCGCGGTAAACGGACACAAACAATCGTACCTTGAGCAGGTCGGCGACGACGCGAGCCACAGTGGCTACGCACACGAGTCGCGGGTCCATAAGATCGGCGCACTCAAGCCGCATGCCGCACACGAAGCCGTGCGACACGAGGTGGCCGCGCGCGGTAAACGGACACAAACAATCGTACCTTGAGCAGGTCGGCGACGACGCGAGCCACAGTGGCTACGCACACGAGTCGCGGGTCCATAAGATCGACGCACTCACGCCGCATGCCGCACACGAAGCCGTGCGACACGAGGTGGCCGCGCGCGGTAAACGGACACAAACAATCGTACCTTGAGCAGGTCGGCGACGACGCGAGCCACAGTGGCTACGCACACGAGTCGCGGGTCCATAAGATCGGCGCACTCAAGCCGCATGCCGCACACGAAGCCGTGCGACACGAGGTGGCCGCGCGCGGTAAACGGACACAAACAATCGTACCTTGAGCAGGTCGGCGACGACGCGAGCCACAGTGGCTACGCACACGAGTCGCGGGTCCATAAGATCGGCGCACTCAAGCCGCATGCCGCACACGAAGCCGTGCGACACGAGGTGGCCGCGCGCGGTAAACGGACACAAACAATCGTACCTTGAGCAGGTCGGCGACGACGCGAGCCACAGTGGCTACGCACACGAGTCGCGGGTCCATAAGATCGGCGCACTCAAGCCGCATGCCGCACACGAAGCCGTGCGACACGAGGTGGCCGCGCGCGGTAAACGGACACAAACAATCGTACCTTGAGCAGGTCGGCGACGACGCGAGCCACAGTGGCTACGCACACGAGTCGCGGGTCCATAAGATCGGCGCACTCAAGCCGCATGCCGCACACGAAGCCGTGCGACACGAGGTGGCCGCGCGCGGTAAACGGACACAAACAATCGTACCTTGAGCAGGTCGGCGACGACGCGAGCCACAGTGGCTACGCACACGAGTCGCGGGTCCATAAGATCGGCGCACTCAAGCCGCATGCCGCACACGAAGCCGTGCGACACGAGGTGGCCGCGCGCGGTAAACGGACACAAACAATCGTACCTTGAGCAGGTCGGCGACGACGCGAGCCACAGTGGCTACGCACACGAGTCGCGGGTCCATAAGATCGGCGCACTCAAGCCGCATGCCGCACACGAAGCCGTGCGACACGAGGTGGCCGCGCGCGGTAAACGGACACAAACAATCGTACCTTGAGCAGGTCGGCGACGACGCGAGCCACAGTGGCTACGCACACGAGTCGCGGGTCCATAAGATCGGCGCACTCAAGCCGCATGCCGCACACGAAGCCGTGCGACACGAGGTGGCCGCGCGCGGTAAACGGACACAAACAATCGTACCTTGAGCAGGTCGGCGACGACGCGAGCCACAGTGGCTACGCACACGAGTCGCGGGTCCATAAGATCGGCGCACTCAAGCCGCATGCCGCACACGAAGCCGTGCGACACGAGGTGGCCGCGCGCGGCGAACAGGGTGCGCGTCGCAGCGTGCCCGCCGCACCCGCTCAGGTACTCCTCCCATCTGAACTCTTCTGCCGTGTAACTGTTGCAAATGTTAAAACCTGATTTACACCTTCCATCATATAAATGTTAAGCTTTTAAAAGAAACTGTAGTTGATATCGTAAGGTACTAAAACTTTATTTTTTAGCCCATTTTTGTTTAATAAGGGATGTTACAAGTTAAGGGGTTTTACATGTAAATCTGAGTATGTAAGTATTGCCTTTCCTTTTTGTATTGTACCGTTCACAAATATAAACCGATTTAGTTGCAACACATTTGCTATGGCTCATAGATATGGGATATTTGTTGTGTTATGTCTAACAGACATAACAAAGCTATTTCTTAATCATGAAGTATCAAATCGAGTATCGAGACAAACCACATTGGTTTAACGATACTCATGTATGTTATGTTTATACTGTTTTTGTAATTGTTTTTATAAATAAAAATAAAAAATTAAATTGCGCAATATCCAGATATAGCAACTAGTAGAATATGTAGAGCAGGTAGTAGATTACATACCCAGCAGGTGGCACTAGCGGTATATTGTTTGCTAGAGCAAATCCTACAGGGAATATACAAGGTGATCTCTGATGATAGCAAAACCAGTCGGCACCTGACGCGTCTGCTGGGTAGCAGTCTATTCGGATCATCATGTATCTGTAACAAAATGCATAAACAGTTATTACAGTTTATAAAGGTTCCAATGAGACCATGTTCTACTTACATACTGAATTAATGAGTGACAAATGAAAAACCCTGCCCAGTATTTATTGTCTACAGAATGAGCTGCAATTTATTTTATTGTTTTTATATATTTGAATCTTACCCTTCATTCAAAATTTGCATAACCGTAGCAGCACATACAGCAGACAGATTCAAAGGATCAATGGCTTCGAGCTTCATTCCTTCCACAAACAACGGAGGTTCATTTGTAGGGTACTTGTAAAACATTTCTGTTGTTGTATCGTTTGGCAAAAATCGCCCTGTAGCGACCCTCTGGCAGTAACTTTGGGGAGCGTCCAATGGATGGCCGACTCGGAAGGCCCAGCCTACAGGATGAATTAATGGAGAGTCCTCGTGACACCAAAAACCGTTGTCTTCAGGAGAACTGTCGTAGTATTTCACGTGTAACCTTTTACCTATAATTTCAACTACACTAGCAACCTGAAAAGTAACGTTCATTCATTAAATATAATAAATAATAAATAAAAAATATTAGGTACATAAATCTTTATCCGAAAAATTATCTCAGTAGGATAAAATTCTCAATGCTTCTTTTATTGTCAGAATTTGTATTTTAATATGGTTGTTCCTACTTTACACGCAAAAACAGCTTAACAGTTTTGGGTGAAATTTGGCACACAGGTATAATATAACCTGAAAAGACACAGGATACTCAGTTCATCCCAGAATACACTCCCAATAAGGAGAAATGAGAGAATACTAAGATTACTAAGTAAGAGCCTAAAAATTTTCTAAATTTATATTCTCGCTACTTTAGTTTTAGAAAGTCTACAGTGCAGTCTATAAAATCGCTGTCAATGGAACTTCCTAACAATGTAAACAAACCGCCATATTGATCGTAATAACCTAACTTTTAAGTTTTGAAATCTCCAAGATTAACTTATTTATCTCATGTTGTTTGTGGTGTTTGATGAGGTAGTGTGAAAATACAAGGAGAAACAGTGGGAAAACATGAGATGCTTTTTGTTTACATTGTTAGGAATTTCCATTGACGACAATTTTACAATGGTGCAGTAATTGGAAAGACTTTCTTTACCTTAACTTGTGATATCCTATTTTTGTCCACAACTTCCATTATGGAGCCAACACTGAAACGCGACTTTAGACTGTCATTTAGTTTGGTGTAGAAGTTAGCCGGCAATGTACGGGCGCCAGTTAACTGCTTTACCAGGAACCTAAAACATAAATGATCAATACATCTGCTGTCAATATTTAGCAGAAGCTTATTTATAACATAATAGATAAGCTTTCCTTGCGATATCATTCGCACTAAGGTAAACGGCCCAGTGAATGACACTATAAGGTGGGAATTCACACATTTTTACAAATAACTTCTGAAATATGAAACATTACGATCGACGACGACGAATCGACGGAAGTTATTGAATACAATTCGCAAATGGCTCTAGCAAATTTTTATTGACCGAGTGAGCCAAGCGTCTCCGTTTCAGCTTGGGCAAAATTGGTTTCGTGAGTCTGTCCATTTGTTCTCCTCTACAGGTCGCATTTATCAACCAAATCTTGTGAAATTTTGAAAGCAAGTTCCGTTAGTAACATTTTTTTTTTAAATGGCGGGAATTCGTACAAAGATCCTAAGCGCCATAGACGCAAAGGCACTTAGGACCTCTATGCCAAAACCACTACCATAGCAAGAGGTCTACAGCTTATCCCATGGGCTGTTTACCTTATCAGGCCGAAAATATATACGAAACAAAAACACGGAAGCAGAGATGTTTAGTTCACTCTATTAGTAGAATGAAAGTGATTAATGCAAGTAACACTCAAAAATAAATCATGCGTTTTAATGAAACTAAACCATACTTCTTCCAATCTGTGTATTTATCCTCTATGCTTCTTGGTGGTATGAGTGGCTTGCCGCGGGTTGCGCACCATCCAACAGGGTGCACTTCCGAGCAACACAGGTTCACCCAAAAGTCTTTTGAATCGTCACTACCAAATCCTTCGTATCTCAGAAGACCCATGTATCCTTTGACCTGTAAAAATGAAATAAAGTTTCATATAGCTATAGTTTAATTCAAGCATAACAGGTCTACTCATAAACTACGACCTGACCTGGACCCCCAGCCTCAGAGTTTGCTGTGTAGAAAGGTGTTTGGTCTGTGTATTTATCCAGCCCCGTTTCAGGATCGCAAAAATGAAGGGGCCTGGACAAGAGGTAGCAAAAGTCTTACCCTATAGGATCGATCTTCGCTCAGGTCGCAGGGCAAACAGCAGCCCCAAACTTTCAGTACCAACCATACACACACATAATCACTAATCAATCTTACCTTAGCATATATAATGTTGGCAATGTTTACGAGCCTGTACTAAGTTTCTGTTTGACTGGTAGAAAATGCCTCAAGGCTGATAGAGAATGAACTGGTTACTAGCTTAGTTAATTTTTTTAACACTTGTTTTGAGTTGTTTTGTTTATGAATTTGCTTACTGTTGCTTAAGAATAACTAATTTAAACTATTTAGTAGAATGTTGTATCCAAAAGCACAACATTATGTAAATTTCAAATAATAACTTACTTTTAATACAGTAGCAACCCAGAAAAAGTCATTCATTTTCTCTGAATAATTGGGACAATCTGTATTCTTCACTTCCACCTTCATTCCTTCAAAGGTGTTATCCCACATTTCATGCAGTGGCGCATGTTTGAACAGGCTGACAGGTGCTGCTAGGAAGTCACAACCAAAGAGCTCATCTTTCCACTCATAGCTGTTAGCAACTTGAGCTGCTGGCTGCTTAATAGGCCCAGCCTGAAAATGATAAAGCCTTAGAGTATAGATGGTAAGGAAATACGCATTTCCATAGAAATCAGACCACTAACTAGTTGGTACTGGGTAAAGATGTAGTGCATAATGGTTGGTCCTCATATATTCTCAGAAACACTCATATTTGTTATGCTACTTCAATCAACCTTGGTACTTTTAGTACTGACACTAACCGAATTAGCTTTTAGTAATGACACGTTTGGGCTTTTCCGTGATAATATGAGAGCAAAACATTATGCTCTACATCATCCATAATAACAATGAATAGCAAGCTTTTAGACTATGGCAGTGGCGAGTATGGATATGTTCGGTTAATCAATTATTATCTATATCATTATGTATAGACTGCCAAACAATGCATAAACAGTAAACTGTTTACATTTGGAAATATATTCTTACAAAGCAACAATGAACCATGAAAAAAATTTAAAAACTTAAAGTGTAAACAGGAGTTAGAAATTTTCAACTTCAAAACAGATGAAATTATTATTATTAATGGTTGTCAATATTCACAAAGGATTATTGGACACACAGCGGGACTAGATTAATTTGTCCTGTATTAATGAACACTATTATTGTTTTTTTACTGAAACTTAGGTCTTGTATTGTGTGTCAGTTTCAGATAAAAAGAAGGCTATTTTAATCGACAGAAAGAAAAAATTTAATAGAATAAGAGTTGGATATGTACCTGTATGTCATTAAGTGTAGCATGCCACTGCTGCAGTTGGGGCAGGGGCTCCATGGGGATTAACCCTGCCATGTGTTCTGCACCCTCCATGAGTTTAAATCTCCAGCTACAATGACGCCGTCTTGACCTACTAGCGTGACATCTCAGGGAGCAGACCGTGTTGTTCCGAGGATAAAACTGATTGCGACGGCCTACACGACCGCACAACTCACATATTGCTAAAAATGAGTATCTAGTTTTAAAGTTATCACAACTATTTTTGAATATTCAAAAATTCATAGTAAACCAAAACCAGTTCAGATAACAAGTATGTTAATCCAGCTCGTGTATTTTGTGCTACAGCTAGTTTGTATTATCTTGTGGAGAATTTAATGAATTGTACTTCAAATATTCAAGAAGTACTTACATCAAAACATGGTTAGGTTACTATGCAAAAACAAGTATACAGCAGTAATGTACATATAGATCCATATCAATGAACTAGAAATTTAAATAGTCCTTATGACTATAAAAGAGTGCATATTAACTACTAGCTATCAATGCTGTGTAAAATACAAAGTATAACATTATTGTACACTGAACTTACCAAAGCTATCTTTATCTAAGGGAACTATTGAAAGGTCATCAACGATTTCGTCTTCGTCTACGATATCAGTTGTGCTAGTTATATTTAACTCGTTCCCGGCATTGTAATAAGCCATATTACGTTGACGGGCGTATGGAAAACGAACACTCCAGTTGTAAACACTGATTCAATAGTCATGACTTAGAATTACCGAAACACTGTAAAGAATACCGCTTCTATAGTTCAATACACAAGAGAGGTACGGATTCAATAAGGGCTTTCAAGATATAAAGTGTCACTAAGCAAAAACTTTGTCATAATTTATAGCAAGTTTAGTAAAGATTTAATAAACAGCAGGCTGCCATCCATCTTTCATTTAAACTCGTTGTATGAACTTGAATCTCGTGTTTCATTCATTCATTCATTTCATTCGATCACCCGACACTTCGCTTCACGTTCGCTTGGTTCATAGTTCTGTCCTAATTGTACTCAAAATTTTCATAATAATTATCAACGGCAGAATATTGTAAGGCCTTTTTATACGATTGTAACCATAAAGCTTGACTGTTTTTATTTTTACTAATCTATTTGATTTCATATTTCAACTATGTACTTGCTATAAGCTCGTGAAAACTAAACATTCGGCCGAGAGCCCGAGCATGTAGAGGCACCATTACAAAACCTTGAACTAGTGGAGCACTACTCACTACTGTGACCCAGGAACTTCCACATAGGGGACGGTCCTATCTCGCTTTTCGCCATACTAAATGAACGAGAGAAAACGGTCCACATGAGACCCTTCCAAGTGGTGCTTTGTCCCACTCGCACATGTTGCCAATTTTTATAAGATACTATTTTGGGAGTGTTTATAACAGTTTACTACTAAAAATAAATATCTTCTTATTTTATTCTAGTACTAAATACAAATAAGGATTTTGTTATCTTTTTAGTAAATTGTAAACAATTGTGATTTTCATATTAATAACCCTTTAAATCAAAGATGTGAATAACAAAAAAAACATTTCAATAAATATGGTAGACATTAGTAACTTTTTGAATATTAACTGGTATCCCCAACTTTGACTTTTTAAACTTTCAAAATACCAACATAAATGGCGCCGTTTATTATTTATACAAATTATTTTGAAAATCAGCTAAAATGGTAAAAACGTGTTGCATAAAGGATTGTCGGAGTGAAAGCTATCTTGGTTGTGGAATATCGTTTCACAGGTAAGCCAAAATTATACAATTTTATGTACATTTTCCGATAAAATTACAAAACAAGCTCGGTAGGGTGACTATGATGTCGGCACGTTGTGAGTCGATTTTACAGGATTCTTATTAGTTAGGGAAAGTAAGAGTAAATTATTCTGAATATTTTTATTGGCCTGTTTATTGTTTCACTTACTTGTATGACGTAGAAAGATGCTTACTAAAATATATTTCGGTAGGTACATTACAGACACATATTTAAACATAGTACTGTATATACCTAGGTCGTTCCCAATATATAACGTGGCACGATTATTTTCGAGATTATTCGCAGGTAAGTATTTGTATTACGACTCTTCGTATTCCACAAGACCGTATAATAATAATCCAGTCATTGAATTGGAATGGACAGCTTGTATAACATTTTTTATTATTTCGGAAATAATTTATAATAGCCGGTTTTTTAACGTAACGGATATATCGAAAATCTAGTATTGTGTTGGCAACAAAATATCGTTACATGCTAATCGTCACAAATATGTAGGTATACACATGTTAAGTACAAACGTTTTTCTTGTAAGATTTTTATGGTTTTATGTTTTTTTAGTCGTTTAAAATAGGTCAAGACCAGTTTATACCTATTACAATTTGTTCCTAACGAAATAAAATGACACATTTATCATCTTTACAATTCGTAGACTTAACGGTTTTACGTGAATAAGTTTTCTTCGGTTTCCCTTTTAACAAATAGAAGACAAATAACCGTAAATTTAAAAAATCGAGTGAGTTTAGTTTTTTTACTTTTTACCTACTTCCGGAAGAAAAGTTTGTAGGACTTTGCATATATTATCTATAAATATTGAGAAAATCAGGCTATTATAATTTAATGTCTGTCGAATCGAAACCGTATTCTTCCTGGGTTAAGTGTATGAATTATTCTGGCTACGAGATTATGTCTGTGCTAGTACTCACCGTTAGCAAGATGAGAACATTTGGAAAAAAAATGCCTGAGCGACTCTCCGAGACAGCGGCATGTTCAACAAATGTCGATTGTACCGTCCTAATAGGCTGGACGACAAAAAAATCTAATTAGTCCGTCTGTTAGATTATTAAAAAAAAATACGATACGTATTTTTTCTTTTGTTAATCAAATGAAAAATGACGGAAATACAGGGCTTTAAAGTTTCGCGTGACGTCACACTCTAAGGTGACGTCACCAGCCCCCACCACGGAACTTTGACGCTCTTCATAGTCTTCAATTCTTCATATTCGTCAATTTTAGTTATCTTGAAAAAGGAAAAAAACACGTGTCTAATAATTTTTGATAATCTTTCTGACGGACTAATTAGAATAATAGTTTTTCAACCTAGTCATCATCCCTATTAATTACTGTTTGTAAATACTGTCACCTTACCCAAGCTATTTAAGACATTTTAAGAGATCTTTTTACTCACCCAAACTACATGACAAAGCTCAAATAGCCTCTCGTTCGAGCTTCTCGTCCGAGGCTCTCGGACGAGCGTGTAGTAGGTTGCATTCGCCCGCGTTCGAAACATTCGGCCGAGAGCCCGAGCATGTGGAGGCACCATCCCGAACATACAAGAGCGGTAGAGAGAAGAAGTGGTTCATGGTAACCCTCCAGGTTTAATGGGTATTACACGTGGCAATAATCGTGTCCCGATTATCAGTCTCGCACCGTGTAATAGACAAAAGAGAAATTAGCGCATCGAGAGAAGGTAGGAGGGGCAAGCTACCGTCGATAATAGGGAACCGATGATTGCCCCATGCGATACCCGTTTTAGACGGACGATAATTAGGTAAAGACCCATGACGATGAGTGGCCCGTCCAGATGGAACCATAGAGTAAGGGGGAAATTGGCCAATAATGGTCTCGGATTTTTACATATTATCGTCCGCCTAACCACTACCAATATGATGCTCTCTAACGATCTGGAAAGACGATAAAGACGACGATACTAGATCGTGATGAATATGATGACTTAAAAAAATGTCTTTATCGTTAAGTATATATCGTCGATCCAGATCGTTCGCGTAACCGCTCCCAACCTAATATCCCACGTACTTATGACTTATGGTCACCCTAATTAGAAAGAGATGCAACGGTACCGTAGTACTATCTCATGTGGACACACTTTTGCAGTCGCATTGCTCCATCCAGATATGTTCATGTCCGTGCTGTGACCATCTTAAAATAGCATAAAGGTACTGTTGCACATGCTCATTACTAGCATGTTTATAGCAAGCGGGGAAGTCCCAACACTTCTTGCTAATAAGCATGCTTATTAGAGTGCTTATTAGATTGCTAATAAGCAACTAATAAGCATGAAGCATGCTAGTAATGAGCAAGTGTAACAGTTCCTTAAAGGTACTGTTACATTGAGTTGAGTGAGTTAGTGACATTGAGTCTTTTGAACGCTCCTCTAATTGTCAAATATTGTCAATGTTGTCATTGGCCATTGCATTGTGATTGCATTATTGACTTACTTGACGGTGAAATTTCACTAATTTATATTTATGAAATACAATTATATCTGATTTATTATTTTACTTTTATTATATTTATTGATAATCTATAAACATGGACACAGTTGTAAAAAGTATGCTTGAGGATGACCCCGAAGAGAAGCCGGCAAGTATTAATTTTAAGATAAGTGACTAATTATAAGCTTTTTGCTCCCTATGAACAGTTTTATTGCTTTAAATGGCACTGGCACACATTTGGTATAATTTTTTTATTTTATATGTTGGCTGATGGAGGGCCATCAGCCAACATAACCTCAGTGTGTAATTTTACCTACATAGATTTTTTCTTACCATTCAGTTAAATTTAATCTTTAGTAAATAATATTGGATGGCATTATAGTAGTTCCAGTCCAGATTGAAGTTCAACATTTCTAAGGCTAAGAGCCCAAAACAACATAGTAAATGACATACACATTGTAGAAACTTAAAGAAAATAATAGAAACTGGAAGTAAAAAGAGACATTCTCACTTTAGTAAACCTTTGGATGTGTAAGGAAAAGTACTTAACTATGTTGAAAGTGTTTAATACTAAAATTTGAATTTTTCAGGGTCTAATATTAATGGGACGAGATGTGTCCAAAATTCCTTGCTTCAGAGAGAGCTTTCTCTACGGCATAGCTTCAGGAGTGGGTGTGGGATTAGCATCATTTATAAAAACTTCAAAGCCTATGTTATCACAACATGTTGGAGTGGGAACATTTGCTATTTCAACATTACTTTACTGGTCATATTGTAGGTACCAATGGTCTAAACAGAGGTTTGATGCTCAACTCCTGCAGGATGCTCTGAAAGACAAAATTATGTATGAGGGAACAGCAGTCGAAAGAGAATTAGAACAGAACGGTGTTTTAAAGTCAGCATGAACAGTAAATTAGTAAATTTAGATTAGCCATGCATATTAAGTATAAGATTTACAATTTGTTGAGTTTATGTAAATAAATAAAATACCATGAGTAATTGTTTTATTGTTGCAATTTCTTATAAGCAATCATAGGAATAGATACTTAGTGCCATTTTGGGTGAATGACCTTAAACATCGTACAGAACATGGATAAGACTTGAGATTCTCCAACTTGTATTTCTCACAGAAAATTTTCTTCAAAACGCAATAATACATTTTTTTGTCATTATAAATACATCATTAATTTAAAATTACTTTCGTTTAACAGTTACAATTAACAATAATACAATCATAAAATAAAACACGAAACATCAACATCACTATATTAAATTAACATTATTAACTTATTAGTGTCCGACTGAAACATATTTTTTTGCTGACACCGAAACTGAAGGTTCTGAAACCAAAACCAAAACTGAACCTTTGATAAATGTGATTAAAACGCTGAATTAAATGTCAGTGAGCTGTTTTTTTTTTTCAAATATATGGACAACGCATCTCCATGGTCCGATTTCACTTTTTTCGTATTGAAATTTTGCCATTATCATATGATCACGGACCTGAACATATATACATATATACATTCAAAATTCATTTTCATAATGTGTCATAGAGTACGCTCCTGGTACTTAGATATCACCAACAGCTTACCTAGTGCGCGATAAGACTCGACCAATTTAAGAGGGCATAGAGCCCAAACACGGGGGTATTACATCAACTAATTCCTGAGTTCCGGTGGTCATCTTTCTGCTCCATCATCAGACCTTGGACACCACTCACGAACCAAGTGCTCGCCAAAACAATACAAATGAGTTCAAACACGGGGGTATTACATCAACTAATTCCTGAGTTCCGGTGGTCATCTTTCTGCTCCATCATCAGACCTTGGACACCACTCACGATCCAAGTGCTCGCCAAAACAATACGAATGAGTTCAAACACGGGGGTATTACATCAACTACTTCCTGAGTTCCGGTGGCCATATTTCTACTCCATCCGGTCCAAATGCTCGACAAAACAAATTTAACGAGTCCAAACACGATAGTTTTACATCAACTTATTCTTCAGTTCTAGTGGTCATCTTTCTGCTCCATCATCAGACCTTGGACACCACCGAAGGTTCAAGTGCTCGCGAAATTCAAACTAAAGAGCCCAGACACGGGGGTATTACGTCAACTAACCTTTCTGCTCCATCATCAGATCTTCGATAACACCTGCATCCTAGTTTTCTCAAAAAAATGAATGTAACAAATCCAAAACGCACATGTACATTTTTTACTATACCAACTTCATTAGAATTATTATTTAGTTTAATAATATCGTACAAAAACTCAACTGAACATTAGACGATTTTTTTCATCGGTGGCATCGCGGGACTACAATATAAAAGGCCTAGTATAAAAGTTGTACGACATTAACTCCTCGACCGCGTTAGCGTATCGAGGGGTCAAAATATGAAAGTTGCCGGATGATTTAAATAAACGGCAAACATAATTTGAACCGATACGCTAACGCGGTCGAGGAGTTAATGTCATACAATTTTTATACTAGGCCTTCAGTCCGCGGAAAAAGGTCGTGTGACCTCCGATCGCGCATATTTACTATGGGCATATAGGACTCACTTATACTGGACGGGTGGTAAGTGATAGGAATTAGATTAGGTACTTTGCCCCACATGTGGATAAAATGCGTTTTTCCACGCTAGTTTTAAAGGACAAAACAGCGCTTTCCGAACTAGTGAGGGGAAAACTTGAAACTTGAAGTGCTATATTATCGCGGTGATATTATATGCAAGCATACTTAGACTTAATGAGCTGTATTAAGCCCATAGTCATAAAGGATTCTCATACTACTTTACTGTCCGCCCGGAGCTCCCGGAGGACCTGCCCCCCCGGAGCTCCCGGAGGACCTGCCCCCCACGCGCGCGCTGCACGTAGTCGACGCTCACTCCAGAGTACTGTGGATTGTGCTACTGCACTACCGCTAATACCTAATTATGGTTTCATTTTTGGGTTTGAATCCCTTTAGGGGATGAAATTTCCAAAAACGCTAAAATTACTTTTCTTGTATTTTAATAAGTTTAAATACAAAGTTTCAAGTCGCTAACTTAACATTTAACGCCATTCCCATACAAACGTTCAACCCCCTTTTTAACCCTTCAGGGAATGAATTTTTCAAAATCGCTTCTTACTACTTATACACATTATAAATGAAACCTGATGGGCAAATTCCAACTTTATACCTTCAGTAGTTACGGCTCTACGTTGATTAATCAGTCAGTAAATGAATGAGTGAATCATTCTGGACACACGCGTTTATATATAGGTATAGATAGATTATGTTTATTCTCGTTTCATCAAGTTCATAAATAATAATTATTCCTTCATATCATATGTATAAGTATTAATATGAATTACACAATGACAAATTTTGATAATCAAGTAAATATGATATCTACCTACGTACTTTTCTGATTAGCGAATTAATTAATCACATGAAAGGTTCTGTTAACTAGACAATAACACATAACTACTTAATGGCCATGATTTTCCTAACTATATTAATTAATGGTTACATTCTATTGTGACATCGAAAGATACTGCAATAGGTATTCAAATTCAACCAAGTGACTGAGTCGAGAGCCAAGTCAACTCGGGACAGTCGAGTCAGTCAATCGAGGAAGGTCGTTCAAGACGGTCAACTTACATTGTGTTTAATATAAACTATAATAACCAGTTGCCTACTATGATCCAGTTTACAGATCGTTCAGTTTAGTTCAGTAGGTATGGAAGACGTACACAAGTTGGTCCCGAACGACGCACAAACGGTTCTTGTGTTTTTTGTCAATGGAAAGAAGGTGAGTTATGTTTTCTTTATTATTACGTATAATACTGTTCAGTCTAGATAGCCGACTTCATTCGGGCGTTTGTCACTGGAAGATTAAATAGAAAGAAACACAAGTGGGTACTGTCTTTATTTACGCTACTGGCAGGTACCTATCATCAAAAGATGCCCGCACTCTCTGTCCTGTGCAATTTTTTTTACAATCTTCTAATTAACTTGCAACGTAATGTGTGTTTGTTAGGGTCAAATCTTGCAAGCTGAATTTGACGAACTTCCCGTTATTTGAATAAGCTGAAACTTCACATGCTTATGAAGGTTGGATGACAATACAATGTTATGGTACAAAAAATATGGGTGGACACATCTTACCTACTCTAAAATATGTCCTAAATATAGCATTTTATTCCAGTGCAATTAAGAGCGTAGTACCTACCATATTTATGAGACGATTTTGTCGATACGTATTTTTGGTCTTGACTGTACCAAAGTACAGTCAGCGATAAAAGCTTGTGTCAAAAAATATTTCTTTGACAAAAACTTTGAAAAAACCGAATTGTTTTGCCAGACTATACCTACCTGTACTTGTTTGTAATATTGCACCTTACTCGTATTCTAACACATTGAGTGCCGGGAACCCGCTAGGAGAGTTCTCTGTGGGTGGTCGCTTTCCGCTACAAAGCGGGAAAACAACGGAATCGGCTACGAGCGTAGCGCGTAGCACTCGCTGGCGTGCTAATTGACGTCAATTTTAATTAAATTTAAAAAGAAAAAAATACGTGTCTAATAATTTTAGATAATACTAACGGACTAATTAGAATGATAGGTTTTTAACATAGTCGTCATCGTCACCCATATTATATGAGGTACCTATTTAGAAATTGGTAGCCTAAATTTGTCACAATATTAGATACCTAGGTATATTTACCTAGTCGGAACGCGAGCACAAGCATAGGTACTCTTACAATTTACCTACGCAACGCACATGAAAAACGATACGCCCTTATTAGAAAGGCGTTATTCGAGAACAATGCGAGTAGGTACCTATAATGTGACAGACAGGCAGACAGACTCATAAGATAAGGGTTCATTTTTTACCATTTTGGTACGGAACCCTAAAAAGTATCAGTTAGCACAAGACACTCGTTCCGGCAAATATTAATAACCGGTTCTTAACATATAACATACCTACCAAAACTGCTGGCCTGACTTAAAAATGTAGCTCAAAGTTAATTATTACTATTGACTGCACATTAAAATTAATTGCTGTGGTTTTTATTTATTTATAGGAGGTAGGGTAAGTTGTTCATCAATGAAACTCTTAAAGTTCAAATCTTTCTCTCTCTGGTGTTTTTAAAGTTATGAGTGTGATTTTTCGAACAAAGATAAACAATTTAGTTGGCAATTGTATAGTATTCTTGGTTCCTACTTATATTTAACAGTTCCTAATATTTAACAGTTTTATTTAACAGTTAGTAATATTTGTTCCTGAGAATCCTGAGTTATGGATGTTTTCTATGTATTTAAGTATTTATATGTATCTATCTATTATATAATTATGTCGTCGTCTAGTACCCACAAGCCTTATTAAGCTTACCGTGGGACTAGGTCGATTTGTGTAAAACTGTCCCATACTAATTATTTATTTATTTATATTTAGTTATTGTTTTATATCAATTTTAAATAAAAAACTCCCGTGAGTATTAGACATATTAATATACTTAGACCGGGTTACTCACGCCTATAAAGTCGAAAATAGCTATTAAATAGCTATTTTCGACTTTATAGACGTGAGTAACCCGGTCTAAGTATATTAATTATATCAATTTTTCCAAAAAATTAGTTTTGTTCTATTGTGTCCTTGTGTATATTTTTAATGAAACACCAAAACTTTCACAGTGAAACAGATGAAAATATTACAATCTACCATGAAACAGAGTTAGTCAACATTGAAGCAATGTTGTATGATAGTGGCATTATATCTATTCTTCAATCAATTAATGACAAAGAAAAGGAGACGACAATAGTACGATTTACTTGGTTTATTTGGAAAAGTTTCCAAATACTGAATTTATTAGGATTTTGGTGAAATATACAAAAGTTTAAGTCTGTTTTATTGTATGCAACTTGAGTTTCATTGAGAATCGAGAATCGGGTAGTAAGCACGTACTGCGTGCTGCGAGAAATGAACTCCTTTTATGCCCTTGGGCATGATAGCCAACTAGGTGGACGCAGGAGAATCCTGAGCACCCCCATGTTTGATATCATACAGTTTCTTGCAATATTTTTTTTTCTATACAAAATACTTGTTTCATTATAAACTGTTTCATCGCGAGACAACAGGGTATTTTTTTAACTATTTGAAAAACTGCATCAAGAAGTGAACGAATTTCATAAATAATTAGCGCCAGATAAACTTTAATACTTATAGAATACAACGAAAAATTAAATAACAGCAATCTCATTTCTATGTCTTGTCTTGTACTATTATTTATTCTGTGGTCTTGTTTAAAAATCATGAAACGTAAATTTGAAGAAAAACTTTTGGCGTACGAAAACACAATAACGCACGCAGCCTCGTGATCCTTCTCCGAGGCTTGCCTGCGTACTGGGGAGGCAGTGGGGGTCCCTAACTTTGTCCTTTCTTGATAGTAAGCACTAGCCGATAAAGCAGCGTTTCCGAGATATCGCAAAGTTCCTATGTGTCCATTTGTTTCAATGTTGAACAACCTACCCCACATACTTACGTAAACTAAGCTAGACAAAATCTTATTTGTTTGCAATTGTAACGGTCGACCATGGCTTCTAGTAAGGTGTTTTTAATCTGTAATTTAAAAGCAAACAATAAAATCGGTCAAGCGTGAATAATAAGTAGGCCTGAAAAACTTAATACTTTGAGGCTAAATGTACGACATTGTCGATAGGGATCATTACCAAATAGAGTTTCGAAACGACGACAACCGACAAAATGATACCTTTATACTGAAAACGTTAATACACATTGTGAACCGTTTCGAGACCCGATTCCGACTCATACTTTTAATTCATCGTCTTTAATCGATCCAGGTAACGGAACCCGCGCCAGATCCGGAATGGACGCTTCTATGGTATTTGCGGCGGAAGCTCCGGCTCACGGGGACCAAGTACGGCTGCGGGGAGGGCGGCTGCGGTGCCTGCACTGTTATGGTCTCCCAGTACTGCGAGCAGGAAAATGAAATCAAGTATCCTTTTTTAACCAATTTCCAAAAAGGAGGAGGTTCTCAATTCGTCGAAATCATTTTTTAGGGTTCCGTACCTCAAAAGGAAAAAAACGGAACCCTTATAGGATCACTTTGTTGTCCGTCCGTCCGTCCGTCTGTCCGTCAAGACCCTTTATCTCGGGAGTGCATGGAGGTATCGAGTTGAAATTTAAACTAGGTATATACTAAGGGCTACGGTCCCTTAAAACCGTATTCCGCGTTTTCCGAAATTCATCCCCTAAAGAATAAAAAAGGGGGTTGCAAGTCCGTCAAGACCCTCCCGTCCGTCAAGTCCCTTTTTTTCGGAAGTGCGTAGAGGTATCGAGTTGAAATTTAAACAATATACTAAGGTTTACAGTCCCTTGAAACTATATTCCCCATTTTCCGAAATTCATCCCCTAAGGGATACGAAAGGGGGTTGAAAATTTGTGAATCATTATTCAATACAAGAAATTAAATTAAGATACAAGAAATTAATATACAAGAAAATTATGTTTACAGTTTATCGAAATTCATCCCCTAAGGGATAAAAAAGGAATTGAAAGTTAGTATGAGAAGTGAATATTTTTTTAAGTTACAGACTTAAAACTTCGTTTATAAAGGGGTAAATTTAATCATTTTTATGATGTACGGAACCCTCGGTGGGCGAGTCAGACTTGCACTTGGCCGGTTTTTTTTTAAATATATGTTCACCGATTACTCCGAGCTCCGTCGTCCGTTTTTTTTTTTTTGAGTTGGTCCTTTAGTAATTTGGTCCTGATCAGATGATGCAATCCACGAGGAATCAAAATACTCCTTATTTTTTAAAGGCACGGTTATGGTTCTGTTTGTGTTTTCTGAAGTGACTTAAGCATTAAATTCCGGAAACCATCCATTTGGTGAAGTAGACCTGATGATGAACACCAGGAATGATATGGAGAACTTCACATACATAAGCTGATAATTCTGAGCTTTTTCGTCCCATTTGAGAAATTCTTTTTTGTTCAAAAAGAGTCGCCTCTAATTTGGTCCCGTAGAAATTTGATACTGATCTGATAATGGGATCCATGAGGAATCAAGGGAACTCGTCAATGTTCAAAGAGGTATATGTATGGCGAATTTGGTGTTTGCTCAAGTAACTGAAGCATATTCATTCGAAAATTATCTTTTTGGTAGTTTGAAGTAATTTCCAAACGATACTGCATTGAATAATGGTATGGCAGTGGCACCGCATTTCTGCATTCAGTGCTTCTAAATGCCAAAACCCGCATATAAAACGAAACATTTTGTTTTTCCCATTTTGAAGCGGTTATTTATTTATCGTATGGCTTACAATCGTTCTCTACTCTACTTAAAATTGTAAAACATTAGATTTAAGATATGCAGCAGCATCCTTGGAGAGTTTAATATTATGAATTAATTAAAAATAATCATTTTTTTTTAATTAATTCATAATATTGCAGGTACTTAACGTCAATTATAGGTAACAATGCCTTAATATTATGTACTGAACTGCTCGTACCGTAGTTCTTTAATTCCTTAACAAATTGAAACAGACATGTTGCTATCAATGCGTGCTTGACGCCCGTGTGTGCAATGCACGGCTTAGCTGTCACTACAGTAGAAGGAATCGGTTCCAGTCAAGATAAACTTCACGCCGTACAAGAAAGAATAGCCATGTCTCACGGATCCCAATGCGGGTTCTGCACCCCTGGCATAGTCATGTCCATGTATGCTTTACTAAGGAATAAAACCAAAGTAGAAGAAAAAGACATTGGAACTGCATTGCAAGGTAACCTCTGTAGATGCACTGGGTACAGACCAATAATTGAAGGATTTAAAACTTTTGTCGAAGCTTGGGAAATACAGTACGTCAATGATGCCATTAACATTGGCTGCGCAATGGGAGAAGAGTGCTGTAAAAATAAGAAAACTAAGGAAGAAAAACCTATGCTATATGACAAATCTGCGTTTCTACCCTACGACCCTTCACAAGAGCCAATATTTCCGCCGGAACTGAAAATCAATACGATGTACCAAAAAGAATATCTTTGTTTTAAAGGAGAAAGAGTAGTATGGCTCCGCCCACGGTGTTTGCAGGAAGCTTTAACTGTAAAGAACTTTTATCCGCATAGCAAAATTGTAGGAGGTAACACGGAGCTAGGAGTCGAACTGAAATTTAAAAAAATGATTTACCCAATTTTACTTTCTCCATCTTTGATAACAGAAATGAACTTTTGTTCCGTTACGCAAAAGGGTGTTGACATTGGTTCCTCTACTACGTTGACGGAAGTAGCAAATTTCCTTCAGGACGTCATTGCAAAAAACCCTGGGCGATGTAAAATTTTTGAAGCTATTAAGGAAATGCTTCACTGGTTCGCCGGCAATCAAATCAGAAATGTTGCATCACTTGCAGGAAATATCATAACTGCAAGTCCAATATCTGATTTAAATCCTATACTTATGGCATCAAATGCTGTTTTGAATCTGTACAGTATGGATAAAGGACACAGAAAAGTGGTAATTAACGAATTGTTCTTTAAAGGATATCGAAAAACTATTGTAGAAGACGATGAAATAGTTTTGTCTATCGAAATTCCATTCACGAAAGAATCACAATTCTTTAAAGCATATAAGCAAGCTAAAAGAAAGGAAGATGATATTTCTATAGTAACAGCTGCTTTTAACGTCATATTTATTGAAAACGGTAATGTGATCGAGGAAGCGATGCTATGTTACGGTGGAATGGGACCGACTACTAAATGTGCAACCCAAACATCTAAAATAATGCAAAATCTGAATTGGAATAAAAATATGCTAAATGTTGTTTCCGAAAATCTATTGCAAGAGCTTGAATTGGACATATCCGTACCTGGCGGAATGGCAGAATACCGAAAATCTCTTTGTTTAAGTTTCTTTTTCAGATTTTACATCGACGTATTAAGTAAAATACAAAAATTAAAAGACAACACTTTATTACCCCCAACATATTTAAGTGCAGCTACCGAAGAGCCGATATTATCATGGAACAGTTCGCAGTATTTTGATATAAACGACTGTAACAGAAAGATATCGGATAGTGTAGGCAAGCCTGTGCCACATACGTCTGCTTTCAAGCAAGTTTGCGGTGAAGCTTTGTACTGTGATGATACTCCATACTTCGAAGGTGAGCTTTATCTGACGTTAGTTTTCAGTACTAAAGCTCACGCGGAAATCGTATCGATAGATTCGAGCAAGGCACTATTAGTACCTGGTGTGGTAGCTTTTATGTCTGCATTAGATATAGAAAATAATCGGAACAAGTTAGGTCCAATATTTAAAGATGAAGAGATATTTGCTTCTAAGGTGGTGACCAGTCGATCCTCTGTAGTTGGCGCTGTGATCGCAGAATCTGAAAGTGCAGCAAGAAAGGGAAAAGATTTAGTCAGCGTCACTTACAATACTCTTGAACCAGTCATTGTTACCATTGAGGATGCCATTTTTCACAAGTCTTACTATTCATCACCTCGGGTTCTCAAAAAAGGCGATGTAGCCGACGTGTTTAAGAACACAAAATCGAACCAAATAATAGAGGGCCATGTAAGAAGTGGCGCACAAGAGCACTTCTATTTAGAGACGATGTCTGCATTTGCTATTAGAAGAGAAGATGAGTTAGAAATTATATCTTCCACTCAAAATCCCGCTGAAATCGGAGTAAGTAATCAAAAGTTACTCGCCAGAGTGTGTTATTATTATCTAGATAATTTAATTGAGCCATAATAAACTGTAATTCTTTTTATAGCACCTCGCGTCACAAGCTCTTGGTATACCGAATAACAAAGTGGTTTCAAAAGTAAAGAGATTAGGGGGTGGGTTTGGTGGAAAGGAAACTCGAGCAACTATTCTTGCTATCCCCGTAGCAGTGGCCGCTTATAAACTGAAGAAGCCAGTAAGAGCTGTTCTAGATAGAGATGAAGATATGCAAGCTACAGGTTACAGGCATCCATGTTTGATCAAATATCAGGTGTCTTTTGATGCTGATGGAAGAATTACAGCTGCTAAATATGAGATTTATGCAAACGCGGGAAACTCTATGGACATATCCTGCTCTGTAAGTAATCCAAATGCTAAATATATTATGCACCTACATATTAGGATAATAATCGAAATGGGAATAGACAAGTAATACCTTTTTCATTTTTACAGATGATGGAAAGAATAGTCATGCATTTAGACAATTGTTATTTTATACCGAACATAGAGATAGAAGGATACCTTTGCAAAACCAATATGCCGTCAAATACAGCTTTTAGGGGTTTTGGTGGTCCTCAGGCGATGTTTGCTGCAGAGTCATTGATAAGAGACGTGGCTACTGCTGTCGGAAAAGAATACGAAGATATCGTAGACCTCAATCTTTACAGAGAAGGTCATTTGACACATTTCAACCAGTGCCTTACATATTGTACGATATCTAGATGTTGGAAAGAATGCATTGAAAGTTCAAAATATTGGCAAAGAAAGAAAAGTGTTGAAGAGTTTAATAAGTATGTATTTGCATTCATTACAACGAATCTATTCTCCTTTTCAGTGTTTTATTCGTATTTGATTGCCCGTACCCGACGTGCCCGACTAAATTTGTATCTGTATTTACAGGTGTAACAGATGGAAGAAGAAGGGGATTGCGATATTGCCCACTAAATATGGAATATCATTCCAGGGAGATCTCCTAATGCAGGGAGGTGCATTGGTTTTAATATACACAGATGGATCAGTTCTTATATCTATTGGAGGTATCGAAATGGGACAAGGTTTATTTACAAAAATGATACAAGTGGCGTCGAGAGTCCTAGAAGTCGATATTAGCAAAATTCACATTAGCGAAATGGCCACCAATACTATTCCCAACAGTTCGCCGACAGCGGCGAGCATGAGTTCTGATATATATGGGATGGCAGTTGTCGATGCGTGCACCACTCTTACAAAACGGCTAGAACCATATAAAACCATAAATCCCACTGGTACATGGGAGGACTGGGTCATGTCGGCCTATTACGACAGGGTTCATCTGTCAGCTACAGGTTTTTATGTAGTACCAAAAATCGAATACAATCCTAAAACAAATACTGGCAATCTTTTTGAATACTTCACTTATGGAGTAGCGTGTTCAGAAGTTCTAATCGATTGCTTGACAGGGGATCACAATGTGCTTAGAACTGATATTGTTATGGATTTAGGTGAAAGTTTAAACCCTGCGATTGACATAGGTCAAATTGAGGGGGCATTCACACAAGGCTACGGATACTACACGATAGAGGAGATGGTGTTTTCGCCTACTGGTGAACTGCTTTCTCGTGGCCCGGGTGCTTATAAAATACCTGGATTTTCCGATATACCGAAAACATTTAATGTTTCACTGTTAAAAGGAGCACCTAATCCCCGTGCTGTCTACTCATCAAAGGTAAGTACCTAAAAGTGCACAAGGAAAACAAAATAAATTAGTCAAAGTTATGAATGTTGAGTGTTAAACTAGCATAGTTAGTTACGGGAATAGCCTGCCATATACGTTCGGGCAATCCTTCGGGTTTGCATGTTCGCCGGGCATCGGTAGATCCGGCAGATATGCCCGAACGTATATGGCCGGCTAATGCGTTTCATTTCAAGCGACCTGGCTTGGTACGATTGTTCCTTGCATGGTACTAACCAGACCCCGTGGTGAAAACTCATGGTAACCAAGGGTTGGCAAAACTACCTATCCTAAAATCGCCTTCGGTACATAACTTCGCCTTAACAAATATTTTATAATTTTTTAACCATAAATCGTAAAATTCAAGTAAGGTCATAAAAAAAATATTCTATTATTAAATAGAACACTGTTGATACACAAACTGATTTTCAAATATTTCTTCCGTTACGAACATAACGTGACAGTCATCTGAACTTTCTAGGCTGTGGGTGAGCCTCCACTGTTCCTCGCCGCATCAGTGTTCTTCGCGATCAAGGAGGCCATTCGGTCGGCTCGAGTGGACGCCGGCGTACCTCCCGGGTTTGTACTGGAGGCCCCAGCAACTTGCGCGCGGATAAGGATGGCGTGTGAAGACGAAATAACGAAACAGGTGGGCGGAGTTGTGTGTTGAAGATCCGGTGGTGAATATAGGGTACGATGGGATAATGATAATTAGGGTTCCGTACCAAAATGGTAAAAATGGAACCCTTATGGTGCGACTCAGTCTGTCTGTCCGTCTGTCACATCATTAAATATCTCGAGAACTACTTAGGCTACCGACTTGAAATTTGGAGTAGTTATATACAAAAATAATCCACACACAATGAAAGAGAATTTATCGTATATTTTAAATTATTTTCAATGAAAAATGCCCGATAAAAGAGGGGTCAAATCAAAACATAAAAGTTTTGTTACTGGATCATGTGGGGAATCATTTGAAAGGGCTTGGTTTGCACATTATAAAACATTTTTTTAATAATTTTTTGACACTGATTTTTTTTATTTATAAACGAAAATGTAAAAAAATACCATTCCCCCTTTATCTCCGAAGTTTATGACGGTAAAAATATAATTTTTTTACACAAAATTAATGTTATCTTAAATACTTATTACCTAAAGGAAAAATATAAAATTGATCCTAACGTCATTTTTTTTAAATTAAAAAAAACCTTTCTGAACCAAATTTGTAATTTTACCAACCTAAATTAAAACAAACCCTCATACTAACTCCGTGCAAACTAGTGACCCAATCTCTCGATACATGTGGCTGACGTCAATTTTCTACTTCTAGGTGAAGTTGCAACATAAAGTTTGTACGTAACCCTCGGTGCGCGAGTCCGACTCGCACTTGGCCGGTTTTTTTTCACGGGATATGACAAACTCTCGCTCTATTCTTGTAGCGAACAGGCATTGTTGATCCACTTATTGCCATAGTTGTCATTTCTTGTAATTTAGCCGTGTAATAAATGACTGATGTTATTATATCAATAGACGACAACCAACATTTGCCATACCAATATGCATTACACGGCAAAGTTAGAAAAATAGTCAGATGACTCAACAATCGCGGTTCGCGAGTGTACGTGCAACTTTTTGTTATACCGTGAAACAGTAGCGTAACAAGGTGGGGGCAAGGGGGGCACGTGCCCCGGGCGCTGCCCAGAGGGGGGCGCCAAAACGGGCAAAAAAAATTCAAACATTTAAAATTCCCGCCGATGAAGACAGCGAATGAATTTTATCTCAATCGCTTACCAAGCAATGGCTAACGGAGCGGAGGCTCAAGAAAACCAGTATACAGTTGTGCATTCGAGGGCGACACTGAAAGTTCTTAGAAAATCAAAAACTGAACAATCTAGCAAGTTATTACTTTTATTATATCTTTTCAAAATAGTGTCCCTTCACATCAATACATCGCTGCATCCGATGAAACCACAAAAAAAAGCACTTCGTCCACTCTTCCTTAGGGGTCTCTTAAACGGCCTTTTGATACGCAGCCACTGCTTCTTCGGCGTCGTAGAAACGTTTTCCTGGAAGTTTTTCTTTTATTTTTGGGAATTAGGGTGCGAGGTCAGGGCTATATGGCCGGTGACCCAGTAATTCCACGTCTGACGTCGCCAAATACCCGATTGTTTGCTTGGCGGTGTGCGACGAGGCGTTGTCGTGGTGAAGGAGGATCCTACTGCGAGGTCGTTTCTCCTGAACTTTTTCCAAGACAAGTGGCAAACAATTCTTAGTGTAGCATTCTGCAGTAACTGTTTTCCGATCCACTAAACAAATTAATGCGTAATGACCTGTCCTTCTGAAGAACGAGGCTACCATCTTTTTTCCCACGCTTCGACCTCTCTTCACTTTAGTTGGCAACTCTTCGAAAGGAAACACCCACTCAGCTGACTGTCTTTTAGTTTTAGGGTCATAACAGTAAATCCAGCTTTCGTCACCCGTTAGTATGTCGAACACAGCATATGAGTCACCTCCGTTAAATCTTTGAACCATTTCTCGGCACCAATGTACAAGACGGAGTTTTTGGGCCTCTGTCAAATTCTGAGGTATCCACCGGGCAAAAAGCTTCCTGATCCCTAAATGTTCATGAAGGAGTTTGTGAACTTGACTCATACCAATGTCTAAGCTTGTCCGAATCTGTTGATAGGTCTTTTGTTAGCTAGCACTGATGTTATCTTCAGTAGTTGCCGTATACAAGGCCGTCCCTCACGCAAATCATCGGTGAGATTAGTGCGACAACGTTTAAATTCATTAAACCAGTTGTGAACAGTGGCACGAGATGGGGCTTTACCGTGAAAGGCCAATCGAAGTCTATCATAACTTTCTTGTTGACTTAAATGACATCGAAAGTCATAGAAAATCATTGCACGAAAATTTTCTTGCGTTAAATTCATGCTTACGTGATACAGACTATTTTCAATTTGCCGCCAAATCGAATAAAAATGACAATCGAATGAAATACATAGACAATAATATTGACAAAGAGTTCGATTTTCAAAATAATAGTAGACTGTATATCAAGGGCATAAAGTAAGCCATTTTAGACGAGGCTATTTATTGGTCCGAGTGTAACGAGGACCAATATAGTAGTCGAGGATAAAATGGGTACTTATGCCCGAGACATACACTCTGCTTTTCACTTCCATTGTAAAGAAAATATTAGGTTTTATATCACTTTAAATCGTTGAAAATGTAACATCCATATTCTTGCGCTTGGGTTCTCCGTCTCCCCGCCGCGCGCCGCCTGCAGGCGGCCGGGCGCATGGGGGGCGAGGCCGCGGCGAGCGCGCTCCACCTGCGATGTTACTTTATGCCCTAGTGCATGAAAAGCGATTTTGTGTCGCCTAGCCACGACACAAAGGCGAACTTTTCGAGCAAGAGAAGTGAAATAGTACATTACCTAACTAGTGCGGTAAAACAAAGAAAGGCCGAGATCGCAGATGTTTGCGACCCGAGCTGCAAGCGAGGGACGTCAATATGCGATGTAGGGCTTTATTTATTACCTCACGTGTTAAGTACATCATTTTATGCCTACACTTGGGCAGAAATCGGCTTTTTCCGTACGCGTAGCGTGCGGAAAAAGGCACTTTATGGCCAGGTGTGGCATAAACTTGTTTTTTAATATATCGCTTACAAGTGGCCAGTTCTAAAAAGTTTCAGTGTCGCCCTCGTAGTATTTGTTAGACACCTCGAGGTCACGTTAAACTGGTTAGGTTCCAACGGGAATTATTACACAGTACTAGCGCGCGCCGCTTTACGCCAGCGCGAGGTTATGGCATTCGATTCGATAAAATACCTTATTCTCTTTCCTCTCTTCGGGTAGAGGAGAGGAAAGAAAAAAAAGAATTATATATTTGGGGGGCGCAAATTTGGTGTTTGCCCCGGGCGCCGATACCTCTTGTTACGCCCCTGCCGTGAAAAAAAACGTTTCCATCTTACCCAATGCACCCTACTAAATATTAAAGGACATGTTTGTACAAATCGTAACAGTTACATACGTAGTACCTAAGGTCTTATCAGGATGACAAATAATTCTGCTCGACGCATGAATTTCATCAGTATTTGACCCTGGATCAAAAGCTTTGCAAATAGGGTTATTAATTACCTAATATTAGGTCGACTACTTACTCGTAATATGTCAGAGAGGCCGACGAATGGATTGGGAATGGGAGCTACCGTAATATTGTCGCTCACTAGGCGGCGCCACTCATGCGTGTGTCAAATTGTCAATATGAGAGAATTGTCAAAGTGACGACGTTTGAAATGTTCCCGCAGGAACCAGGTTCCATTAGCGCCCCTATAGTCGACTCGCGGTAATCCTCATTACCTTGGTAGGTAGGTAATCGTTTATGGCAAGAGGTCTTATGTGGTGTGTATAAACTGGATGACTAGTCTTGAACAGCATATGTATACGAGTGCAAGTATTTGAGAATTTACTCTAATTAATACTGATAGATCGAAATTAACAAGCCAAATTTAATATACCTAATTTAAAATCCGAGTGCACGGTATTTTGCGCTGCAGTCGGGTAAAAATAGGATTCACATTTCAGGGGAGAGGAATTGCGTTTTCTAGCCGCAAATGCGACAGGTTGAATTATTATAATTTATAAGTCAAACTAAGAACACATTTTACGCAGTCCTTTTATGATATTTGATATGAGTCGGCATATAAAAGATATCTAATCCTTGTGTAAATAATTTAATTCAGTACAACTCATATGTACCTACATTTTAATAAACATGTTGTTTTATTTTCAGGTAATACCTACAGTAACAAGAAAAGGCAAACCTTGGAACGTTGTCGCATAGCATAACTGGGCATTATAAAAAATAGGGTACCATTTTCATGTTTTTTTTAAATATAGGAAGTTTTGGGTTTTTTATAACCAGAATCACGAGTACTATTGAATTAAAAAAAGAAAAAGAGTGTCCCGTTTTTTTTGGTCAGCTTTGTAACGCATTTTTTCATACATTTCGTATGGGCCGTTACAAAACTGACATAAAAATGTTGTATGGAAAATTGAGGACCCATTTTCATTAAAAGGGTGCACTTTTTTCTGAAAATGCCCAACTATATCTACCTACCTATATAAGTAGGTACCTATGTACATATTTAGGTATATAAATAACAAGTATAATGTTGTATATTCGCGTAAGTAAGTTCCTCTATTGTAAACATATGTTAATTAAAGTTTTGATTAAACAGCATTTTTATTTTAATCTTCATTAAACCCATGAAGTTACAAATGGGCCCAACGCCAACAATGACAGAGGCGCTGTACACACCGTACAGTCACCTGCAATAGTATATGACGCTATGAAGGCCGCAAAAATATGTGACACGCTCTTATGGCGGTACAAACAAGAATGTGTCAGATTATTTTGCAGCCTTCATATAGTCCTATACTATTGCAGGTGACTGTACCAAAATATAGTAAAAGGACGAGAGCCTATGTGTAGATACACTCACAGTAATAAACCTAAAAATCTTTTTTGACTTATATCATTGGAGTATAGAAAAGCTTTGTATATTTATGACCGTAATTTTAAACGTATAATTTAAATCAGAATTCATTACATTAAGGAACTATCTGAAAATTATTTTCGACTATTCAGTTTGTTTTTAATTGGCAGGCGTGTTTTTAATTTTTAATTATTTTATTTATTTCAGACCTTTTATTGAAATCTTAGTACCGTAATGCAAACGTGAAGCTATAGTACATTCATTATCTACCGATACTGCCGCATGTGTAAGCGAACAAATGTTCGTTTCTAAATAAAGCGAGTAATGCTACTAGTTTGATAGAACGTGACGGAGATAAATAGTGAACATATAGGTAATGACGATAGCGCTGGTGATACACTCTCGGTGTGTAGTGATCACTCCATGACCGCCAGCTCAGATGCCCTCTTCTATTCGGATGACGAAAAACGATTAATCATCCCTAGTGAGGAAGGACGTGCAAATGAATGTGAGTCTAGTACATATTGTGGATAACTTGGACAATCTTTATTAGGATCGTACGTACATTCAGTATGTACCTGAGCGTTACAGTTGTCAGACATAAGAACAGTTCGTGGATGCGTGTGTTATGATGAGGTGTTTTGGTAATGGTCGGTCAAAGAGATAAGTTATGTCCCTGTTCCGCGCTATGACCGGTTGAGCGGTTGATGTGTGTTGAAAGGTGGGCGAAAGGGCCTAGTGCGCCCGGTCTACGCCGCAGGTGGCTAGTCAAAAGGGCCGAGGCGCTCGGTCTACGCTGCAGGTGGTTGTGGCTAGACGAAGGGGCCTAACGCGCCCGGTCTACGCCGCAGGCGAAGGTAGGCTGCTCGTAGCGGCCTAGCGTGCCCGGTTCACGCCTTACTTGACGTTGTTTGATCGAAAGGACCCTCAATTCCCGGTCCAAATTGTGGAGCAAGAAAGGAAAACTTAGCTTGTTTCCCAACAACACTTTTAATAGCGCGATGTGTAGAACAGTTCGTGTTTTCTATTTAAATATATATTCTAAAATATATGACGTGTATGTATATATTTATAATCAGCATGCAAAACGCTCGATTTTGATACCGCGCCCATAGAGTTTGGGTTATTTATTATTCATTGCGTTTTTATTGTATTTTAAATAATCTCACTAAACTAAAATAAGTAACAAACATATTATAAATTGTATAAGTTTGTACAATTTTTTTTTGAAGCACACAATATGGACTACATAGTCCATATTGTGTGCTTTAGTTACGTCGTCATATAGCCTATATTACTCGCGGTATCATAAGGATTCTAACGATACGTAATTGGTCGAGATCGGTTTACGCATTCCAGAGTTATGGTGGCACACAGAAACCCCTAATACATAACACACTTTTTTGTTTTGGGCAGTCGTGTAAAAAGAGTTTCGGGCATACTTTGTGTATGGCTTTAGAACGTAAAGAGGTACGATTACATTGAAGATCAATCTTTTCTAATAATGCTGGGCAATCTATAATTGAAATTAGAATTTTAAATAAAAACATTGAGTCAATATAAATCCTACGCTTTTCCAGGGGTGCAATGCGATACCGTGTAGCTGAATTTGAATAGGTAACTATCAAAAATATTTCCAGTGCGATAATCTAAAGAGTTCAAGCACTCATTTTGAACCTTTTCTAAACAACTGATGTGTACTCCATACTGCTTTACTTAAAAAAATTCTATCACTTTAATCTTTATGAAAATGCATTCGATGAAATCAATGTATAATTAGTGATATCCTTTGCTAGATATCTCTACTTTTGCTATCGCCGCCTGGTGCCCGCTAGCGTCCACCCGCTGCAATGCTCCAAAATAGGTAACTAAAGACGCGGCGGGCAGCGGGCGGCGGGTGTACGCCGCACGCGACGGGCCAGAACAACCGCTCCCGAACATTCTCGAACACACCATTCAGACGCCGCGGGCGACGGGCCGCCGCATGCCGCGGGCGACGGGCCACCGCATGCCGCGATTGCCGCGGGCGGCGGGTCAGAACGACCAAGGCCTAAAAGTAACCAATAAATTTACGTAATAATTATAATATGTGCTCTGCTCGAACGTTCAGAAATATTGTGAGTTTTTTCATTCAGAATAGAGCAACTATTGTATTTTATCTTTGCATGACATTTCATCCTCATCATCCTCATTTCCGCCGAAAGACGTCCACTGCTGGACATAGGCCTCCCCCAAAGATTTCCACAATGCCCGGTCCTGCGCCACCCGCGTCCCGCGGACTCCTGCGGCCTGCACCAGGTCATCCTTGTGGGGGGCCTACCCAAGCTGCGTCTTCCGGTACGCGGTGGGCACTCGAGAACCTTTCCGCCCAAACGGCCATCGGTTCTACGTGCAATGTGCCCCGCCCACTGCCACTTAAGTTTAGCGATTCGGAGAGCTATATCGGCTACTTTGGTTCTGCTGCTGGACTCCTAGCCTAAAGTCGTGTATAAATATAATCGTGTTGAAATAGCCCGCTGCGCAAATTTCAACTTGCTAGCATCACTCGTTTTGACTCTGTGCTAATACCAACTATCAACCCTTTTTTATCCCCTTTGGGGATGAATATCAGTACACGCTAAAATTAGTTATCTTGTTACACTATAAGCAGTCAATAGAACAACTTTCAAGGCTCTCACTTGAAAAATCATACAGCCTCCATACAAAATTTCAACCCATATTTAACCTCTTTAGGGGATGAATCTACAAAAACCCTGAAATCATTTTTCATGTTTTTAAATAAGAAGACTATACACAAATTTGCAAGTCTCCTCTCTTTATGCCATTCCCATACAAACGTTCAACCCCCTTTTTAACCCTTTCGCTAAAATCTACAATCTATCTCCTAAATCTAATCTATCTATAATCTACTAAAATCGCTTCTTATTACTTGTACACATTATAAACGAAACCTGATGTGCAAATTTCAACTTTATACCTTTAGTTTAGTAGTTTGAATGACCAGTGAATGAATGAGTGAATCAATCAGGACACACCGGACACACGCGTTTATATAGATAGATTTCAAACACCGCATACTAATTTATACTTAGACAAACCAATATCAATACTAATAAATTAGTATTACTTAATGAAAATGTGTTCTTATAATACAAATAATGTTCCGATACAGTTTTAGTTCCTATTTATATGTTAATACAAATTATAGTTCCACCATACGCACCTGACAGCATGCATGCTTCTGCATCTGTGCATGCCTGACAAACTAAACGTCAAATGCAGGAAAGATAAGGTTCTGTAGGTACTTTAATAAAATTACTTATTCTGTGGTGTAACGTATAACCCACGACCGTTGGTTCGCCATATTTCCGTTGCGATCTTGTGGAACGGGGTTGTGTGTTGGTTGAATGTTGTGGATAACTGTTTAAAAATAATTATGTATCATAAAATGCTGACAAACTTGGCTATTCGAATAAATATCTGCGTGATATCTTAGCCCTGCTGCTGACACCATTTTACTAGAAATGCAACCTGTAGTCCTTGTAGATAAAATGAACAGCCGGACAAACATATTAAAGCATTTATGCCTAACCTGAAACGGAGAACTTCGGCAACGCTCGGTTAATTATTGTAATTAACCGAGAGACTTACATGATTTGATTATATAATTAAACTTAGGTCCACTTAGACCAGGGTAGGCAACTAACCCAGAGTTAAGCGTTTAGAGTCAGACCACGTTATCTCTTATTTTAAACATCAAACTTCTATAAAAATATAAATCAAAATGTATGCAGCTTTCATCTAAATGTACCTAAATAGCTTAGTCGGACTCTATAATGTATGTAATGTACCGCTTAACTCCGGGTTAGTTGCCTAACCCTGGTTGGCGGGCCCTTAGTTACATGTGAAATTAATACAATTATGAAACGCTTAAAAACTTAAACTAACGGCCGATCCACACAATGGGCCATCAAGGGCCACTAAACGGGACGTAGCTATACAGCAGAATGGGATGGCAGTATTGCGTAACCTCTCTTCTTCATAACTTCATAACTGCGTCTCTTATCATCGCCCATCATGGGTAGAAGGGCGTAACATTTGATGGGCCATGAATCATGGCCCATCAAATGTTACGCCCTTCTAACTCTAAGTAGCTAGATTTAGGGCTTTATGTTGCCACGTTTGAAATTAAACCTTAAATCATTTTGGGTCTCGAGAACTATGTTCCTCTTGCCTATCAAAGGGTTAACATATACCAATCAACACAATATCTTCACATGTGTAGTTAGATAGATAAGTAGCCTTGTTTGTTCCGATAGCTATTCGTCAAATGTAATGCCACCGTCTGATTGCTGGGGGCACGACTCGAACTCAAGCGCATCTCGAGATGCTGCCAAGCGAAAAATAACCTTACTGCATAAACACTTGTGTCATCATTGTATTTGGTGTCATGTAATTTATAAGCAAGAAAAGCAAAATAATGCCGTAAGCGCCAGCTTGCATAAGACCTAATTTCATATGACATACATTCCGATAGATAGCAATTTATTATTCTTTATTCCTCGATATACTGTTCGTCAGTCAGTAGTTTCTCACTAGCGTGACAAGACGTATGATCAATTTGTAATAATAAAGGAAAACAGTAGTGAATGTTGATAGAAATATGGGGTTATTGAATGTCGACGAAGAAGTGGATGAGGTCAGCACGGTGCTAGTGTTTTATGTTAATGGAAAGAAGGTAAGTTCCTTATTAGTACCCATGCAATATTACTTGTACGAGGGAAAATCTCTGACATACCTTACTCGTATGTCTGCGTTATGTAAATAAGGAATATCCTTATATTCCTTTTTTACATAACGCAGACAGTGTCAGGTTTCTTCTTATGCTTTGTTTACTGCATAATATAAGTAGGTACTTACACGATTTAACTAAACCGAAATTAAAAATGGAATAACAACTATTTTTATATACCCACATATTATTAGCCCTCTATAATGCGTTCAAAAACGGCATATACTTAAAGAACCCCATAATAATTAACTTTTCACTTCTCTTGCTCGAAAAGTTAGTCGTGGTTAGGCGACATAGAGTCTGGCTAATGGAAGTTGAGACTGAGATTTATTTAAAGTTTTTAGATTCTTTTATTCAGTCTCAACTTTCACTAGTTAGAGTCTAAAATCGCTTTTCATGCTCTAGGGCAGTAACATCGCAGGGGGCGCGTGCTCGCCGCGGCCTGGCACCCCGCTGCCAGCAAATACGCGCGAGCATGGACCATGTTACATTTTTAACGATTTAAACTAAAAAAAAACCTAATATTTTCCTTACAATCGAAGTGAAAAGCATAATGTATATCTCAGGAATAAATACCCATTCTATTCGTCCATCTATGTTTCCTCGATTTTGATAGCACACAATGTGAAAGTGTTAAGTAAACGTCATAATTTCATTGAAGTTTAACTTTTAAAATAACAGTTTAAAATTTGACGGTTCATTTGCTCGGCGGGGATAACTCAGATAACGTCGTTTGAACCTACTATATTGGTCCTCGTTGCAGTCGGACCAATAAATAGCCTCGTCTGAAATGGGTTATATTACTATATGCCCTTGATATACAATGTACTTAGGTACTATTGTTGTTAGAACAAATTTCTTATCTGAGAAAATGTTATTACAGCTAAATTATATGACGTTTAGACGAATTTATTTAAAATATAGTACACGCTCGTTACTAATATTGTTCCCGATAGTTCAGTTTAGCAATATTGTAATTATATTGCTAAGGTTCACCGGACATTACCTATATAAAAATCTGGTCATAAGCATGAAATTAGAATTACGAAACATCTGACGTTAAATAAATAAAAGCCTGTATTATGCAACAACTGCAACTAGATACGTAGCAGGTAAAATGTTGAAGGTTACGATTGGTAGGTATACCTACGTGAATTTATGTAGGTTTATTACCTAAAGATGCTTTAGTCCCATCATTATATTATACATCCAAATAATATTTCGCGAATATTTATAGATAATACGGCCATATTTGCGTTTTAATTAAGTAACATTATAGGTATGTTGCGTCAAGGCCGACCCTGATAATTCTGACCCGCCGCTGCTCTCTGCGGCAAGTAAAAACAAGAATGACGGCTTATATTTGTGTTTATAGGCAACTGTAATAAAGTTCACGAATTACTTCTATTAAGACGGACATGAGCAAAACTACCTCTAAGGGTTTATTTACGTCAGAATCCTAAATACAGTACTTGCCTACCTAGGTATTTGATTTGCAACTAGATATAGACTCCGGATGATTGACCTTTGGTCAGATTAGAGTACAACCTCTCAAGTAATAGGCTTAATTCAACCTTAGCGAAGAGCCCCACTGCTGCATTATGCCATAGATCTATATGCCTCCCTTTTTCTCCAACTGAAGAAAAAGGGACGCATATAGATCTATAACCATAAATATATGATGGTCTAATCTGGGCCATGGAAAATACGACGAAGTGTCAACGCATGCGACGTATTTTCTATGACGAGGCACAGCGTAACGCAAGTGGGGACCGGCCCTAATAGAACATCATAGAAATAAAATAAATTAGAGATTGAAAAAAAAATGTCGCTCTGGGTATTTGTAGTTACATTTGATCCGTATCTAAATCACATAGCCAATACGAATATACCGAATAGACACAAATCTACACCTGTTGCTTACTCTACCGTGTAGCATGCCTAGCGCACCGTGCATGTTATGGTAAGTGAACTGACCGTAAAGCTAGGTAATATAATTAGTTACCTATAGATACCTAGACGGCGTATCGTAGAAATAGTTAGATCATTATAGGTATGTAGGTACGGTCAGCTCCAGAGAAATGGGACCCTCTTGCATCATAGAAGTTTGTATGCACGGAAAGCATGGTACAGATGTAATGAATAAATTAAATAGTAAGTAAGTACATTACTGTCGAGGTATGGAAAAAGGCGATTTGCAGGTTGAATATTATGTAAACGGACCTTTTCAATTAATATGAAGCCTGCAAATGCCTTTTAAGCCGAGTCAAGTATAGTGCTTTTTTTCTAAAATGGTGAAAAACCTTTTTAAAAACTTTGGAACTAGACAAATAAAGGAATTTGTATGCAACTTTTCTGTCGCGAAATCGAGAGTGCAATTTCTGTAACTTTTTAATCTTTAATTGACCATTAATAAAGAACTTTATGACCCAATTTGTAACGGGAAAAGTCGACGTTGCATAGCATTTAAAAAAAAATACCTAGTGCATTGTGCATGTTACCAACAATATGCGACTGTCAGCAGTCGGTACATAAAACGAATTTCACAATAACAAGCGGTGAAATGTGCATATAAATGCAGTTAGTTATCATGTTACGATGAAATGTAATCCTTTTAGATTTATCGCGCATATTAAATGTTTAATCACGTGTAAGGTACAATAGGTACCTATTACATATTATTCCTTTGGTAAATAGGTATTTTAAAGTTACTTATTAAGCAGAATCGTGTGCTAATGATTTGTTAAGGGCTTATTGCATAATAAATATACCTGTGTTTAGTTAATATTCAAAAAACGACTATTGAGATGTTTACCATGTTTACCAATTCGTACAAATTATAAGAACTTTTAGTGGTTTTAAAAATCGAGATAAAAATTGCTAGATAATAGATACTCATAATTGTCTTATCGTTTTATTTGTATTGTAGTACCTAGGTAGGGACTGATGCAGGAATATCAACTCAAAACTCATCACAAGCATCATGTCTGGTGGCTGTGACAAACGCGACAGTCACAGCTAGTTTAGTTGGCCGATCGAAGTTTTTTACAGATTGCGCCCAGCATAGGATTTCCCGGACAATCTTGCCAGTTTTTTCATTTTATTTTATGTCCTTTTTAGCCAAATGCCATATATCAAATCAAAGAGTTCATTGACTCAGCTGGTAGGCGCTAAGTAGTATATGTAGCATAAGATAAGCTAGATATTATCATTTTGTTGCTACTGATTGTAGAAGATGTTATGTAAATAGAGCGAGGACGAGGACGCTTAGAATTAACTAACTTAAGCGATTCTAGTTATCTAAAATCATTGATATAAGTAAAAAGAGAAGATATGGTACCTGTACCTACCAGGCGCACGTTCGTGTGCCATCAAATATAGGTTCCAGGACCTAACTCGAATTAGTCGTGTGACGGCGGCCGATGAGTCAACAAAGTGTTCATTTGGGACCAATATTGAGAAATCATGCCGTGTTGCGCTTTTTTTGAGTGTTTTCACGGCTCCCAACATAAAAACAAAGCTCACAGTATCACTTTCCATTCGAAAGTACTGTTTATAATGTGAAAATATACTTTTTTAGCAAATAATAACCAAAATAACCTTTGTTATTGAATGAGAGAGACAACTAAAGTGACTTTTCTGTTATAGCGTCACCAGAACAAGTTCTGATCATCAAGTATTTTTAACTCCTGCACTCCTATTAGTTGAATGAAAAACATGGAACAAATATTAAAAAAAAGATTAATTATCTACAGGTTTTCTTAAGAAAGCTTTTTCCTCAGATAAAGAGTTTCCAAGATATAGAGCAATATACGAAAAGAAAAGTGGGGGATAAAGATTTTATCAAAATTGACCATTTTTCGGAGCTCATAATTATCTAGACGCCGAAAAGGAATAGATAAAAAGTTTATAAGTAGGTGAAAGTTGTAGAACATTTTATAAGCTTTCAATACGTAGTAAACCAAAATTTCGTATGACACATCGTTATCGAGATGTACTCGAGTACTCAAGGGTCTTTTAGTATGTTTGTCTCCAAACGATTCTTAACAACATCCCGTAGTTAAACTTTCTGCTTTCGACCATTTCATCTAGGATCATTCATTGACCACGCTATAAATTAAGGGACAAATGAATCGAGTTCTTAAAGACAAAACTTTAAAAAATTGCAGGTGGTGGAACCGAATCCAGACCCAGAATGGACGTTGTTATGGTACCTGCGCAAGAGATTGCGCCTAACTGGAACGAAATTGGGCTGCGCAGAGGGCGGCTGCGGTGCTTGCACCGTTATGGTCTCCAAATACAATCGCGCCGAGAAAAGAATAGTGTATCCTTTTGTATATCAAAATATATCTATCAATTATAAATTGAAAGAGATGTCATATACTACAGAAAGAGTGACCAAAGCCCCCAGTGAGCAGAAGGCCTAGTATAAAAGTTGTACGACACTTACTTCTCGATCGCGTTAGCGTATCGAGAGTTCAAATTATGTTTGCCGTTTATTTAAATCATCCGGTAACTTTCATATTTTGACCCCTCGATACGCTACCGCGGTCGAGAAGTTAATGTCGTACAATTTTTATACTAGGCCTTCAGGGCTGGGATCGAACCGGCGACCTCCTGCATACAATTGTATATCTATCAACTTAAAAACCATGAAATACCTATACGTCAGTTCTAACTGTTTTTTTTTCTATAATTATTTGTTTTTTACTTGACAGTATGACTCACGAATGTTTAAATTATTAACCATGAAAACCATTTTAAACGCGATATCACAACATATGATTACAGTATAAAGTACATTAATGTGAATCTATAAGAATCTACATTGTGATCTATTAATGATACGTGTGAAGTAGTTGAAATGCACGTAAATTGTGTCTTAAACATTCACGAATATTTTCCTGTAATGAATCATAGGGACTTTACCATTTGAGAGAATAAAGAGAGAGATTGAGAGAGAGAAAGAGAACGACTTGAAATATGTACCTACAGAGGTGGAGCCTGAACACATCCGTTTACATGACGCAACGCACTTTGCTTCTATTAGATCAGTTTAGGCCGCTAACTCACTTCATGGTTTGTTATGGAGTGGCGTCGTCGGCTTTGTTCACTGAATGCAAGAGAGACTGGGGCTTGTTTTAACGGGGGTAGGTATTAATAACTACTAAACTATACACGACACAGTTCAGAAACGATCTTAAGTATATCTACTATAAATTTAGGTCATATTCGCTTACGAGTACAGACGCACCAGTTGGTAACCGCCAGGTTTTAAAGTTATGAGATATGCACCCAAAAACGCTAGTGATTGATTTATTTTTTACCTCGAACTTTTTGATTTGAGTTTTTATTAATTACTTTAGAAATAGAATACTCGTTTAAAAGCAGTCCTTATATTTTTATTATTATCTTCACGTGTTATTTTATTTGTTATTTTTAATAAGGTACAGCTCGGGGTTTAGTTTGCATTCAACCACAGATTTAACAAAATAACTTGTATACATATTAGTATGCTAGGATAAAAAAATCGAAACAAAATCAAACTGAAAGTCTGCAGTCATATCGTATTTGGTAACATGAAAACAATGATATAATTTAAACTTTCGTGAGTCATACTGACATTAAAATGGCAGCGGTTAACTAACGGTTAAGATTGTATTAATATGAAAAAAATGTTAAGTATATTATATTTGAAATATTCTTTGAAAACGGCAAACAACTTTTCTATGGGCATTTTGTTTTGTATCAATTTGACTTTATTAACAAACATAAGTGTATTTTGTGTTAACTGGGATTTATACAATTATTTATTTGAAAAACTGTTTCTTAAAATATATATATTTTTTATTTTACTTAAAAATATGTTTTTTGTTAAATAATGCCCAACCAATGCAATAACCGGTTTTTTTCCGAAAAGTCCATCCATGTCCGATATTAAGCACTATAATATGCTTAATTTTTTTACGATATTGAATAACCTATAAATCTGTATAAAACCACAAAAAGAACATCTCAAAAACATCATCTTTTAATCAATCAATCAATCAATATTTATTTATTTCAGACCAAATTACAGTCCATATTTGTTAGTTAATTACAATAAAACCTACTTATATCTATGTTAGTTTATCCTAATCCTATCCTAATAATAATAACTAAGTTAAGCTTAAAGTTTGTTATTATAGTACCAGCCCCTCTTCTTCTTCTTAAACGGATAGGGTGACGGTTATTGCTGTCAAATATACCTAACTGATTAAAATTTATCAGACAATGTCATAAAATTGATACCTAAGTAAAGTACCTATATATCTACAAGTAGGTAAGCTAAAAGTTAGCACATTGTTACACAATTTAAACTTCGATAATTTAAAGAGATTACGTATGAAACTACCTACGGGTAATTGTCAACAATGATAAAATTGTCATATATTTTATAAGTAGGTACATAGGTACTTACTTATATAAATTAGCCAGGTGTCATGCAATTTTAAAAACACGTTTAAAAGTCTGGCAAACCAATAGATTTTTTTCTAAATTATATGCCCCCTTTTTTTCGGAGTGAAAAATGGGAGGCATATAAATAATAATTTTAAAGAAAAAAAAACCGACTTCATTTGGTTCCCGGTAAAAGTGAAATTTTGAATTTGTTTGAGTTAGCCAGTTTACTTCACAAATATCCAATTCACCGCACGTGTACGTTTAAAATTGAGGAGCTTTCTTAATGTCTCAGGGCTTCCATCATTACATCTGACTGAAGTAAAATCAAGCGGAACTCCCTTGTAGACCTTAAAGGTCGCAAACAAAATAACGTGTTGAATTTTATGACAGACTGGAAATTATTGAGCAGTTTCACTATGCCATCCCTGATCATCAACATCAGGTCCACTCCAGCAAAATGATGGCCACAGTAAGAAAATGCCCAAGCTAATTATGAACAGTGAACACCCTCTAATCACAATGCACGTGCCATTCAAATTTGAGGAGTTTTCTGAATTCTTCAAGAACTCCATCATCAGAATATAAATCAAATCAAAAAGATGAATGTCACAACTAGGATAATAAGTAGAGCTAGGTTTATCGACCAGTTCCACTTTGCCATCCCTGGTCTTCATCATCAGGTCCACTTCATCAAAATGTTGGCTCCCCCAAAACAATGTTTAAGTCACTTAAGGAAACCCTCAAATAAGAATGCATGTGCCGTTAAAATTTGAGGAGTTCTCTCAATTCCTCATGAATTCCATCATCAAAATAGAACTATAATCAAATAGGACTACCTTGAAGGTATTTCCTTACAAAGAAAAGATGAATGTCTTAAATCGGATGATAGAGCTGGGAATTACCAAGCAGTTCCACTTTACCATCCCTGGTCTTCATCATCAGGTCCACTCCACTAAATTAATGATGTTCGTAAAGAAATGCTCGAGTGTCTTAAGAAACTACCCAAATCATCATGCATGTACCTTTCAAATTTGAGGAGTTCTCAATTCCTCATAAATTCCATCATCAGAAATGGATTTTGGAAAAATGGGACCAATCTGGAACCAACTATTTTCAGATTTTTTTTTTTAATTGGATGATAGTCCTGGGAATTACCAAGCAGTTCCACTTTGCTGAAAAAACGGGACCAATCTGGAACTATCTACTTTCAGAAAACAAAAAAAAATATTCAAATCGGTTCAGTAATGACGGAGTTCTGAGGTAACATATATAAAAAAAAACAGACGAATTGAGAACCTCCTCCTTTAGAAATATTGAAGTCGGTTGAAAAAATACTTCTACTGTCGGACTTGATTTATGTTATCAGAATTATGTGTTGCGTCTACGTCGTCACGTTTATCTCATTTATACATGGTGTAATCTTTTACGTGATACAAAATTATATATTCTGATTCTACTCATGATTGCTAACAACTTTTTCTATGGGACCAACTTCGAAAACGACAACTCGAAATCGACATCTCCATACAAATTGTGTCAAACTATCGGACGCTTTTACTATGGGAGGTCTATTATTCTTTTCGGCAGAAGAAAAATCGACCTCCCATAGTAAAAGTGTTTTCTATGCATCTCTCACCAATGAGATCCTTAATTTTGATTCAGTCACTTAGCAGTTAACGCCTGCTTGGCACCATTATGCGCAATGCACGGACTAGCAGTGACGACAGTGGAAGGTATAGGCTCGACTAAAACAAAGCTGCACCCCGTACAAGAACGGATAGCCAAAGCACACGGGTCCCAATGCGGATTCTGTACACCAGGAATTGTCATGTCCATGTATTCACTACTCAGAAGCTGCAGCAAAATTAAATACTCAGACATGGAAGTTGCCTTCCAAGGCAACTTGTGCAGATGCACGGGTTACAGGGCTATTATAGAGGGATACAAATCATTTATTGAAGATTGGGAGACGGAGAGAGTAGCTAACGGTACATCTAATGGAACTTCGAATGGTACTTCAAACGCCTCTAACGGTATATGTGCCATGGGCAAAGATTGCTGCAAAAATAAAGACAAAGAAGAATGCAAAGGCGAAACAGAGTTTATATTTGAGAGATCATCTTTCCTCCCATATGATTCTAGCCAGGAACCCATATTTCCGCCCGAACTTAAATTATCCTCAGCTTACGACGATCAATACTTAATTTTCCGAGGAGAACGTGCAAAATGGTATCGCCCAACTACTATAGACTCAATTTTAAAACTAAAAGAACAGTTTCCTGACGCTAAAATAGTGGTTGGCAATACAGAAGTTGGTGTAGAAGTCAAATTTAAACATTTTGTTTATCCAGTCATCATTATGCCTAACTGTGTGCCAGAAATGAACAGCATTGTTGAAACTGAAAACGGATTTACTGTGGGAGCTGCTGTCACATTAATGGAGTTAGAAAATAACCTCAGAAAAGCAATCGATATCTTGCCAAAGTACAAGACTAGAACACTCAAAACCATTGTGAATATGCTGAATTGGTTTGCGGGCAAACAAATTCGGAACGTAGCAGCTATCGGTGGCAATATTATGACTGGAAGTCCTATATCTGACCTTAACCCTATATTGATGTCACTAAAGGTAAAACTTAACCTTTTAAGTAAGGAAGACGGTCATCGGTCCGTATTCATGGACGAAACGTTTTTCACCGGTTATAGGAGAAACGTAGTAAAACCAAACGAAATATTGTTGTCCATTGAAATTCCATTTTCTTCTCGCTTTCAATACGTAAAGGCATACAAACAAGCTAAAAGACGAGAGGATGATATATCTATTGTAACAGCTTCGATAAATGTGAAATTTGAAGATAACACCAATGTCATAAAGAGTATGAACATGGCGTTCGGGGGCATGGCCCCAGTTACTAAAATCGCTACAAAAACAAGTAAAGCATTAAATGGACTAATATGGAATGAAGATATGCTTGAAAAAGCTTACTTACTTATGATCGAAGAGTTACCACTTGCTCCCTCAGCTCCTGGTGGAAACATCCAATTCAGAAGGACTTTAACAATGAGTTTGTTCTTTAAAGCATACTTAGCAATAAGTAAGGAAATGACAAAAGACTATTTACACAAAGAACTAATTATCCCATACCACAGTAGCGGTGCTGAGCAATTTCATGGTATCATGCCAAAAAGCTCCCAATACTTTGAACTTATAGGTGACAAGCAACTTCCAAGTGATGCTGTGGGTAGACCAATAACTCATATGTCAGCTTATAAGCAAGCTGCCGGGGAAGCAATTTATTGCGATGACATACCTTTTGCGGAAGGCGAACTGTACTTAGCTTTTGTGCTCAGTACAAAAGCACATGCAAAGTTATTATCAGTCGATCCGACAGAGGCACTGAAACAACCGGGAGTTGTAGCATTTTTCTCTGCTAAAGACGTAACTCCTAAACAGAATGAGATTGGGCCCATCTTCCACGACGAAGAATTGTTTGCTACTGAGAAAGTTGTTAGTCAGGGTCAAACTATCGGAGTGATTGTTGCAAAAGATCAGACAACAGCTCAAGAAGCTGCAAGAAAAGTAAAAATCGAATATGAAGAGCTCCAACCAATCATAGTTTCAATTGAAGACGCCATTGAGAAAAAATCATTTTACCCACCGTACCCAAAAACAATTCGCAGAGGAGACGTAAAAAAAGTATTTGAAGACCGAAACAACATTATAATTGAGGGACAATGTCGAATGGGAGGACAAGAACACTTTTACTTAGAAACACACGCAGCTTTTGCCATTCCTAAAAAGGAAGACGACGAGTTGGAAATATTCTGTTCAAGCCAACATCCTTCCGAAATAGCCGTATGTATCTATATTTTTATTTATGATGCATAAAACTTATATAGTACATGTAAGTCATTGTCTCATTGTAACTATTGTAGTTAAGTAACTTCAGATTTTTCATTCCCTGTCGTCATTTCAGAAATTGGTTAGCCACGTTTTACACGTGCCTATGAATAGGATCGCATGTCGTGTTAAGCGGATGGGTGGAGGCTTCGGTGGTAAAGAGTCACGGGGTATGCTGGTAGCACTGCCCGTGGCCTTGGCGGCCCACAAACTCCAGAAGCCTGTCCGTTGTATGCTCGATCGAGATGAAGACATGCAGATGACTGGCACCAGACATCCGTTTTTAATCAAGTACAAAATGGCAGCTACTAAGGAGGGAAAAATAATGGGGGCCATTGTCAACATTTATAACAATGGAGGATACTCAATCGATCTGTCAGGACCCGTAAGTACCTTTAACATAACCAAAAACCTATAGTTTTAGTACTTCCATTAATATCAAAGCAATAACATACACGATTGTGTTTTTACATTTCAGGTTGTTGAAAGAGCCATGTTCCATTATGAAAATGCGTATTATATTCCTAATGTAGAGGTTACAGGACATATATGTAAAACAAATCTACCATCCAACACAGCATTCCGAGGGTTTGGAGGCCCACAAGGAATGTTTGGCGCCGAAAATATGGTCCAAGACTTGGCGATCAGGCTCGGCAAGAGCATGGAAGAAATTAGTAGACTGAATCTGTATACAGAAAACCAGGTCACGCACTACGGGCAAGTCTTAGAGCACTGCACATTGCAAAGATGTTGGGACGAGTGTGTCGAAAAAAGTAATTTAGCGGAAAGGAAAAAATATATACAAAAGTTTAACAAGTGAGTATACATTCATCCGTTAACAATTCGGGCATATCTTTGTATATTGTATCCGTTGCAGCTGCGCGACTACGAGTAGTAAACTTTATTGGGCAAGTCGTTAGGTATATTTTCATGGTGTTTTTGGTAATTCGAGTCGGTTACATTGCTTGTTTGATGATGTAACGTATTTTCTGTTTTACAGAGAGCATCGCTGGAGAAAACGTGGCATATCCATCATTCCCACTAAATTCGGAATTGCATTCACAGAAAAATTACTCAATCAAGCTGGTGCATTACTCATAATTTATGTTGATGGGTCAGTGCTTCTGTCTCACGGTGGTACAGAGATGGGTCAAGGTCTTCACACCAAAATGATACAAGTGGCATCGCGAGCTCTCGGCATCGATGTATCTAAAATACACGTAAGCGAGACTGCCACTGATAAAGTACCAAACACATCGGCTACAGCAGCTAGCGCTGGCTCTGACCTCAACGGCATGGCAGTCCTGGAAGCCTGTGAAACCATAATGAAACGTCTTCAACCCTATAAAGAGAAGAAACCGGATGGAAAATGGGAAGACTGGGTTTTAGCGGCATATTTAGATCGTGTCAGCTTGTCATCGACTGGTTTTCATGCCACCCCTGGAATTGGATACAACTTCCAGAAGAACGAGGGGGTACCTTTCAACTACTACACTTATGGAGTGGCTTGTTCGGAAGTTGAAATTGACTGCCTCAGTGGTGATCATCAAGTTATTAGGACGGATATCGTCATGGATTTAGGTGAAAGTCTTAACCCGGCTATAGATATCGGACAGATTGAAGGCGGTTTTGTGCAAGGCCAGGGTTTGTTCACAATTGAAGAATTGATTTACTCACCTAATGGAACAATGTTCTCCCGAGGTCCTGGGGCGTACAAAATACCTGGTTTTGGAGACATTCCGCTGGAGTTCAACGTGTCGTTACTGAAAGGAGCTCCAAATCCACGAGCTGTGTATTCCTCAAAGGTAAATCAGATAGTAACTTCAATTACATTTAAAAACTGAAGTTCCAGAGGCATATGATATTAGCCAAGACGTACCCTGTAACATTTTAAACTCCTTCTAGGCTGTGGGCGAGCCTCCTCTGTTCTTGGCATCGTCGGTGTTCTTCGCGATCAAGGACGCGATTCGCTCCGCCCGCGCTGACGCTGGCGTCCCGGTGGACTTCTACATGGATGCGCCGGCGACCTCGGCGCGAATCCGCATGGCTTGCGAGGATCATATTACTCAGAAGGTATTTTTTTTTAATCACAGTATCTATCTACTTCAAATAAAATTGAATGCTCTTTTCTTTTATGCTCATTCTGACTAGGTAGGTACCTATGTACCTTCTATCCAAAGTAGGTACCTAATTTATTACTTTACCACACTCACTAGCACTTTTTAGTAAATCGTAATAGAAACTTTATATTGAAAATATACAATCGACCCATCAGTACAGTAGTAATCCCGAAACAGGACCAATCATATAGGTACCTACCAAGTAATTTTCGAATTATTTTTTCAGCTTGACCAGCCCAAGAAAGGAACCTTCGTGCCATGGAACGTAGTACCCTAAACTGCATCAGGTCAATGTCAAAATGGAACTCAAGATGAAAACATGATTTTACGCAATTCATCAATTTCATATCTGTAGGTATTGAAACTCAGACACTTGAAGCTAATGGCGGCTTATAAACTGTATATTACCTACTATAATAACTTAGTTCAATTTATGGAAAATACGCTAAAGCTAAAAGGTTGTGTTATAATAGGTAGGCACTCAGTTTAGTCAGTTTATTTATTTATTCAGTTACAATTATATATTAAAAGGATAATTCTGAAAGAAAAAAAAACCGATATTTAACCACGTATTATTTATTATAATACAATTAAATGACTAACAAATAAATAAATTACAAAATCAGACTAAACTTATTCGTGTAAGAGGAATTGTGATTGCTGTAGTATGTTCTTTTAAAAGACTATTTTAATTTTTATCCCGCCCATTACATTTCCATCCCGCAAGTCGTAGGGGTCCGTAATACATTGAAAGCAGGCCGTGTGACATGCGTTAATGGAACTCCCCGCTCCCGCATGCGGATCAGAACGACTAATGAAAATGAGCCTTTAAAGATGTTCAACATTAAATTGTTCGGCTAAATGCATTTATTCGTATATTTCGGTATACCTTATTATACTTTATTAAAATATTTAATATAGGTACCATGCATGATCATAGTGTTATCGTTGAATAAAATAAAAATACTTCGGTGCTAAATTGGATATTTATTTCAATACAATGTTTTTGTAAGAGTGAGAGGTTATCGAGAAATCACCCCCATACTATTTATTAACCATTATTATTAAATGGCCCCTCTTCAAAGTTTTATGCAGCCAAATATGTACAACTGCACTTGGTCAATTCACCATTATCAGTCCAAAAATCCATCGTAGGTATATTAATAAAAAACAGAATGTCATTCGATAGCTTATAAATTAGCGCATACATTTGAAGCATAAATGTTGCAGAGATTTTTTCGCAATTACTCAAATATTAATAACAAAAATAAAAATGCTTCAAAAAAACTTCGAGGACGTTTTTTTTGTTTAACGATACCTCAGGATATCCACTAAAATTGGACTTTATTTTTGTTTAAACGTTATGCATCGCAGAGGTCAGAGTATGTGTATGCTTATTTAAAGTTAAAGTGATAAATAAGCGATATTGTTATAGTCTGATAAGCAAACGATAGCAGTAACAGTATGACAAATTTTTCGGGATGGTAATACTAGAGTAATAAAAAGACAGTATGATGCTCTGTAACCTACTCTTACTGCGTTCGATTGCTTGTCAGACTATACCACTTATTTAAAGCGACAACAATTTGATATCGTGGTTAATGAAATTAGGACTACCGCGAGTCGTTTTTCCGCTGGGGGCGCTAGTGGAACGTGGGTCCTGCGGGAACATTTCAAACGTCACTTTGACAATTCTCTCATACTGACACAGGACCCACGCATGAGTGGCGCCGCCTGGTGAGCGACAATACGGTAGCTCCCATTGTGTGAAAATAACGGTATATTCTTCTGTGTACGATTATTTTCGACCTTTATTTCTTAAGTTTCGAGCGTTCAAACGAACAACGTTCCAACAATGGATCGGAACGGTCTCTTGCACGCTTAGCACAGGACTGCTCGCGGGATATCTGGCGATCGAGTAATGCGCCTATCATTTTTGAACTTTTCTGATTAGACAATGATAGCTTGACAGGTGTCTTTCTCGACAGCGACACAATGCAAGTAGCACGCTTCGCACAAGAGGTTGTAGGTTTTGAAACTCTGGCACTTGAAGCTATGGCGGTTTGTAAAAATTTCACTACATTAATTGTCAGTAATAATTTGTAAGTTGAATTTATTAAACGTACGCCAATTAACATAAGGTTGTATTGTATACTCCTCGTCATAATTTGACTTAACTAACCTCACTCACCCCTTTTTCTTAAGTTTAGGTAGGTGCTTGTGTAGTAGGGTGGATCGCTTTCGTATGAAAAAAATTTTTTTGTTTAATTTCAAAATGGCGGGCCTCCAAAAAGTTTGTGTGATGGCAAAATAAGGCTAATGTCGAATATGAGAAGGATTGGATAATTGTAAGTACTGCCGCAAGCCCAATGAAGTATTTTCATACATCAAAAATTTCACTTCATGATATCGTTGTTACAGGGACTGTGTTAACATACTATACCACTTATAAAACGTTTCCTGAATAATCAAATACATCATTATAAATTAAAAATAAATTGTTACTGAATTATTCTAGAAAATTATCAAAGTACCCTCATAATAGCGACTTAATTTTAGCATGAAAGTTATACTACCAGCGTTTTTAATCTTGATCCACCAACGTCTTGCCCTATATTGTTGTTAGTTGTTTTGACTTTCTATTGCCCAATGTACGAGTAGTAATGATAAGGAGGGTTGTAACGGAAGAGCACATAAAATTGCTCCGAGAACCCGGATCCCAATACATTGGCCACATAACACCTGATGCATGTGACGCAAAAACGATCGCAACTTACTTGCATTCTTACTTACAAGTTGAACCCTTGGATATAAAACAAATTGTAGCGGTTGGATGTGATGACTGCAGTTAATACTGAGGTGAGGGAGGTATTATCAGGATACTTGAAAATAAACTTGAACGCCCTCTTCAATGGTTAGTTTGCCAGCTGCATGCCAATGAGTTACCTTTGCATCTTGATGGCACAACTACAGGTCCCAGAGGTTTTACTGGCAAAATAGGAAAAGCATTAAATAACTGTGAACAACTTCCTGTAACTCAATTTGCTGCTATACAATGCCAACTTCCCGATATTACTAAGGCCCGCACCGATCTCAGTACAGATCAGTTATACCTTCTGGAAAGCTGTCGTGCAATCCATTAAGGCAACGGTGATGAAAATTTGCCTAAATGAAATCCAGGGAAAATTTGTCATTCACGATGGCTAACAACTGCTAACAAGATACTCAGGCTTTATATGTCAACTGAGACCCCATCAAGAAACGTGTTAAGTCTAACGCATTTTGTGTTGAAAGTATACGCTCGAGTGTGGTTCAATATAAAAACGCAACCTTCATGTATTAATGGAGCCAAACACTAACACAACACAATTAAGCTGACACGATACCTCCCAAAAAATCTGAAGAAGGTGATTGATCCTGTGATTCAACGCAATGGATATTAGAAATTAAAATATTGCCCAAGTTCTGCTTGATGCCCTGCCACACTCAAGCTACTGAAAGGAGTATAAAAATAGCAACAGAATCTTGTACTGCTGTGTGTGGGCTAGTGTGACGAGAAGGGTGGATAAAAAATAAGCTTTATTGTTGTCGCTTAATGCCTGTATACAATAGGAAAAAACACTACAAAATTGCATAATTGTAGGTACTCTATATTTCAGAATAAATCTATTGTGGAAATTGATTACTTTGTAATTGTTTGTTTTAATTTTGTATTTTTGATATTATAGGTACCTACCTATGTAAAATTTCAATGAAAACTGTAATTTCATTATAAAATATATTTTTTCCTACAAAAATTGTAAACAAGTTTTTCATTTATTTGACAATATTGCAGATGGCTTGCGGCAGTACTTCTACTTATAATTTCGAAAAGTGTCCATACAAACATTTAGTTATGTGCCCCTAGACTATCTTTTTACAACCCCGCCTTAGGCAAAATCGAGAAAAAAAAAAAATCGATCCACCCTATTGTGTAGGTACTTGTTTTAACTAAACTGAACAAAGTCAAAAACATCCATTTATTACTATTGTTTAATGCTATGTTGGACAGAATGCTAAGAATGATAGTGAGTGAGAGTTTTTGGGATCTCATTATGGCAAGGAGTTTAGAATGATACACAGTTTATTAATAGATAAAATTATTTATTATAATACAATTAAATGACTAACAAACAATAAATTACAAAATCAGACTAAACTGATCTGTGTATGAGGAATCGTCATTGCCGTAGTATATAATATAATACTTTGAAAGACAATGAAAAAATAGTAGGTCAGTTACATAGGTATTTCTTAAGCATGTCCCAGATAAAAAAGTAAAAAAAAAAACAGCCGACTGTTCGACTAAATGCATTTAAATATTCGTATATTTCGGTATACTTTTTTAATTAATTAATTTTTTTATTTTATGCATGATAATAGTGATATCGATAAATAAAAATACTTCGGTGTTTAGATATTTATTTTAATATATATAGGTGTAACAATAGTGTTGAAGCCACTTTATTCGCTAAAAGGAACAGAGCAATCGATTTCAGTAGAGAAATTAGCAAAGAAAGTTGAAAAAAAGAATATTACAACAGTCATTTCCAATCGTCTATCAGCCGCTTTAGTATAACTTGTCGAAAGTAGCGCTGAGTTAAGTTTAGACGTGCAGATTGAAGATAAATAGTTAGCAGATACGGTAGATATGGCATTTAAGGGTTACCTCTGCGTATTTATAATGTCATGTAGACATGACAATGATAAGATTACAAATAAATCGAAATCGAAGTTGTATGTTTATTAAGCTCCCACGCGCACGCTTACACGCGTTATTGGTTTATTTAAATTGGCTAACAAATCGACACATTTTGCATTGATTGTTTAATTTGTGGTCTACTAGCATTTTAATTCATATATTAAGTAATAAATTCAATAAAATAAAAATCAATAATTAATGAAGATGCATCTATGTTTAGCATATTGTGTGCTCTAACTGCCTATATTAGTCAACATTATATAATTTCATTCACTTAAGTGCATGACCCATGTTTGAGCCGTATAAAACAGATTTTAATATACATTGGTCCGGGGCGTTACAGGGAGGCATGCCCCAAAGTGAATAAAAATATTTTTCTTAATTGAATAAATAATTTCTACCGTTTATCCCTCAAGCCTCTTCTGTAGTTACCTATTTTTTTCTGAAAGAAGAAGCTCACATAACACGAAACTAAACTAAGAAATGACCAGCAACGTATAACAAGGCCTTAAACCTCAATTGAATTATTTCACAGAATTGTAGCTAGAACAATATTAAATTCAAACCTACATTGTCACATAACAGTCTCGAATTATGTGAGCAGTTGCTAACTATGATTAAAGTACAGTTTGGCATTTTATACTCAGCAAAGTGAGATCGTATGCACCTTACAATTTCTTAGATACCTGTTCATTTATCCGATTCCGACGAACATCCGGACCCGGAGCTTGGCCCTGGAAAAGAATACTGGGTTAAAACGTTGTTTTCTTATTCCTTATATTGTTAATAATTATAGGCACGTGTACTTTACGCAGTTTTATTTTCAACTGCAAGCTGCCGTAGGTCATGCTGACTAGCTAACTGAATCAGTCCCGGTATATTTTGGTCAGGATCTGTTCTCATTTGTGCGTAGGCAGAGAAAGTCGTAACATACTGTCTTTTGTTTATGCTTGTATTGCCATTTCGAAAAAAATACATGGTTTCTTTAGTCTACTACGCAATGTGATTTGTCAGACTGTACATAAAAGTGTCTAAAATCTTTGCACATGACCAACGTGCAACGTTCTTCATACCTTGAGAGGTGCAATTTGTAACTTACGCTGTTGGGTCCGCTTCGTGACTATGATCTTCGTCCGTCATACATACGCACCTGATTGCGAGTTCGAAAGCGCTAGTTGGAGGTACTGCAAGACCTGTACTACGTCTCCGTGTCGACGGGCTCTCCGAGTTGTACTACGTCTCCGTGCTCCGTGTCGCCGAGGCCATTCAGTGTCCGTGACCCGCGCTTATCGTACCCGTGCGTACACACCTGAATGCGAGTATCTCCGGCGCCGGCTGCGCTCGCGGGACGGGCTGTCGGAGTTGTACTCCGTCTCCGTGTCGCCGGGGCCGTTCCGTGCCCGAGACCCGCGCCCTTCTTCATATCTGTGCGTGAAAACATATGTTTTGAACCAATTGCATGTAAGGTAAAGTTAGTAAGGGTATATTTTTAAAAAAATCTCTGCAATAAACAACTAAGAACGCGATAACCCGAGAATAAACTGACGTCAAGAGCAGGTCAAGTTCTTAGAAAAATAATAGCAACTATATATTATTATTATTATTGACGTATTGAGTGTCAAATGTCACTGTTATCTTACTTGATGACGAATATATAGGCATAACTATATGATACTTGTTTTGACAAAGCAAAAAGCACCTTAAAACCGAAGTAGAGGATGTTCGTACGAAACTTAAGAAAACAGGTAAGTTGAGAGCATCAAATTAAAGCCATGTGTCTCACGCGCACTGCCATGTGTTCAAGTGTTCGACAAAGGCACACTTGCACCACCCGGGGTTAGCCACATAACCCGGAGTTAAGCGTTTGTCTGTATGAAATTTGACAGCTTAACTCCGGGTTAGTTAAGCTGTAAAATTATTATTAATATCCGAATATTCCGTCCGTTTTATATAGGCGAGAGCTCTATCTATTCTCTCTACGATAGCGGCGTTACATTGATGGTTAAATTGGTTAAGCTGTATGATACTTGCTTGAAATTTCGGCTATTGTGAAAACTGATAACGCAAAGACAAAACGTACAGAGTACGTAAACAGTAAAACGTTAAAAGTAAAATTCATAAAAATATATGTCAGTGACAAACTAGAGGTAAGTAATCTGAGTCTACCTCCTCAGCCTAGATATAGAATACGGCGTTTGTCGGGTAAACATTTCTTATCCAATCACCTCGTTCTGGCTGACACAGATAAGTCGTCAGTTAGTATGATAGACAGCATAAGTTATGACGCGGGCGAAGGGATCATAACAGTCTTACCGATCTGTTTTTTGTATGTAACTCAAGTATAGTTCATCGGAACGTGAAATTTGGCAGGTTATTAGATGAGATAAGTAGAATTTTTAAGTTCGAATATGAGCCAAATCGATCAAGGGGTTGCCGAGATATAGGGGTCACAAGTGCACGTTCGGGGCGGAGTTCTATTAAAATAATGTTGTGATCAGGTTATGTTCAACAACTTTACCGCTTAGCTCGTCTATTTTACCTAGAGTCAGGGGCCCTAACGGATACACTTCGAGCCAACAGGATCTTTTGTGTAACTGTAAAAATGTTCCTTACCTCTCTATGGACCGTCGCCTAGACCGCGGTGAGTAGGCCTTCCGGCGGTCGTTGGGCGAGTATTTCCTATCCGAAGGCCTCGTTCGCTCCAGCGAATAGCGTCTCTCGGGCGAATACCGGCTCTCCGGCGAATAACGGCTCTCTGGCGAGTACCGGCTCTCGGGCGAGTAACGCCGGTCATATCTGTGACAAAAATAATTAAAATTAAAAGGTTAATCAATGTAAACGATGAAATGGTTGAAAGGGATTGAAAGTCTAAGCATATGCTTTTAATTACAGTACATCGGTCGCATTGGCACGTCACTCTAATAAACTAACTGCGACAGGTTGTCCTAGTCAACTTTAAAAAAAAAGTGCAAGTCAAATCATTTATTATTTTTTATTTATAATAAATGTTTTGATTTATGTTTTTAAGTATGTAGTCTCACTACTATTTATTCATTATAAATTTAAAGAGATGTCACATACTACAGAAAAAGTGACCAAGCCCGCAGTACCCAGTGCTGGCTAATAAACTTTGTTCTGTTTAATGCGCTTATTTACCCAACGATATAATTCTTCCAAAGACGTAGATAACAGTGCGGTAATGCACAGCAACAATAGGCAGCGCTTTGCATGTTATTAAAGTTGTGTTTAAAGGAACGCACCTAGGCTGGTGTGGGGAGGGCAGGCGGCCGAGCGGCGGCGGGCGCGGCAGCGGCGGCAGCAGCGGCGGCGGCAGGAACGCCAGCGGCGGCAGCGGAGGCGGCACCAAGCCCGAGCCCGAGCTGTCCAGCGGCGATGACATCTCTGACAACATCGGCCTCTTCATTAGATTACATCTTGTGAAGGCTCATAACATTTATAACTGTGACGGAGCAGGAAAAATACCGAGCTGCCGAACTCATACTCTTCGGCTTCGATCTACCAAATGCGTCACCCACTATGGTGTTAAATACGTTCATCAATTTATGGAAGACCGTTTGGAGTGTGAACTGCGGTTACGAATCGTTACAACGTTTGTAAAATTGTATTCTATGGTCCGTCGACAGCAGTTAGTGCAACTGGAACATACCCTAATTTCCCATCATTGCTCACATAAATATAATGTTAGACTGTATTACCTCAAAGCGAAGACAAAAAAATACATCTACATACACTCTTCTCAATTTAATAATCACTCGGCTCAATCTACGAATCGGAAGTACTTACGGGCATGTGGCGAGGCCGCGCCCTCAGCGCGCGTGAGCGACGCCATCTTGCGGCGCAGCGCCTGCGCGTCGTCGCGCGCCGCGTCGGCGTCGCGCCGCGCCGCTCGCGCCTCCAGCCACGCGGCGTGCGCCTTGGCTTCAAGCGCGCCTACGGCAGCACGCCGCGCCGATTCCTGCTCCGCTAACTCCAGCGTTAGCGCGTCGCATTTCTCCCTATTCACAAAAAAAAACTGAAATAAAAACAGCGATATTGTCTTCTGTTACCGCGATTGTTATTCATTGAAATTAAACACTTTAGAACCGATTAATCGCGTTTATTAACCCTGTGAAAACGAGTGCCGTAAAGGGCTCGAAACGTAGGATCATGGTGTTAATAAACGCGATTAATCCGTTCTAAAGTGTTTAATTTCAATAAAAACAGCGAATTAACAAAATTAACCTATTCTTCGGTTTATTAAATAGAAGTTGCGTTTTTCTAATAATTTTCCACCTACTTTAAGTAACTCAATTCTGAATGAAAAACGCTCTCACAATCCAATTAATGTAATAGGTACTGTTATATAAAGATGATGATGTTATACATACTTGTATCTTTGAACCTCCTGCTGCATTAGTTCAATCTTTTCCACTGTGCTCGCCGACTCACCCTGCTTGCTGAGGTATAGAGATTCTTTGGCACTAAGCTCTCTGCAATAAAACAAGCAATAAAGTTAGTAATCAGCAGTATCTCATTGATTGCTTTCAGCTATAAAGCCTGTAAGGGCACACACACCGAAAGCCACAAAAATACGATGGGATCGTCGACCATAAAAAGATGTAAGTAATACACTTTGGGATTTTTATCAGAATTCATTTGTGTAAAAGAGTGGATACATATGCAGTTGAATTGCCTGTGCAATACATTGAAGTAAAAATTAAATAAAAAGATAGAATAACTTAGCTCATCCTGCCACGGTCTTTAACTTGTCAGTTGCGACGAGTGACATATTTATTTGTTTGCTTAAAAGATATCATCACGCAATGGGTATCAAGTTTAACGGCACATAGTCATAAAGGTGATCGATGAAAAGAGATTGCATGTGACGAAGATGAGAATGTTAAGATGGATGTGTGGCGCAACGAGAATGGATCGAATAAGGAATGAATATATTAGAGGAAGCCTGAAAGTTGCACTCATAACAAATAAATTTATGGCAAATCGGCATGTCATGCGTAGGGATGAATGCCATGTGACTAGAAGGGCATTATAATCATGAAGGTGGAGGGCTGTAAGAGGAGAGACAAACAAAGGAAAAGGTGGATGACATGGAAAGAAAGGGAGACAATAATGACGCGTGACAGAGAGGCATGAAGAGAAAAATATACTGCGACCCCAAGTAAAAATGAGATAAGGGCAAGCCGATGATGATGAGTGATTCATCAATTCATAATACATTACCTGTATCACTTCATCATGTTTAATTTTTCTTTTTTTGTGTCTTACATCTTTATCACAGAGTAAATGAAGCCAGCTGTTCATACCACTGGCGGAGACTGGCTTTGAACACAACAGTATTTTAAAAAACCGCTGTGACATACGGACGGACAGACGGACTGGACGAAACTATAAGGGTTCCGTTTTTGCCATTTTGGCTACGGAACTCTAAAAATGGGTATCAAAGAACTTACTTCATCAATTCACTTTCCCTCTCCTGGAAATATTTGCCTAGCACCTCAAGCCGTGTGGTAGCCTCCGTGGCCTGCTGGTTCGTGGTAGCTAATGACTCCTGTGTGCTCTGCAACTCTTCTGACAGACGAGTCCGTTCCTTATGTTCGATCTGAAGAGAAATGTCCATTTCAATTCTCTTTTTTTACCCCCCACAGAATGGAGAAAGTGAAGGCGGTCTGTTTGTTTGCTTGGGCATACAAGCGAACACAAATTTTCATTTCCAGAATGACTTGGCCGATGTTTATGCGGCGTTAGCGATACCCATTACATTTTACTATGTATCGTAAGTATTTTTTACGATTTAATTGCTAGTGTAACCTGCCATATTAATTATAACGTTTTTTCTGAGGAAAATCACCGTATGTGTTAAATGATTGCTGACAACTTCTTAAAATAACTAACACAACAATGTTCAGGTATTTATCCGTGCAGGATATTTCTACGTAATCTGATTTCATAATTTCCTCTCGTGTGATCAAATCAATGTAAGTAGGCGACTTCATGGCAAAAATGATATAATACTGATACCAATTCATCATTTGGCAAGAAGTATTATTATTATAGTCACGCCTAATATTTAAACAGATGGTTTGTTTTCGACTAACTAAACAAACGTTACAATAGCACTATAGTAATTCTTTGTTTCAAAGAACAAGTATAATAAAATAAAACATAAGAGTATGAACTTGAAATAATTAAACATACTTCAAAACTAGGTGTAAGTACTATAAACCCACATCCATATGGTGTTATGCCACATCAATCGATCAACGATATTTAGGTGGTTGGTCAAACGTTGCACATAGTTGAGCATCGAAGTGGCTCTATTAATTCGTGTACTTATTATTAATATCAACTACATATTTAGCCTTTTGCTTGCTTGCTTTTTACTATGCGATAAAAGGCTAACTTTTATCGCATGGATGATAAGAGATGAGTAGTTTACATTATCAACTACCAAACGAGGCTATGATCGTAGAGTTTGCTATCAGTACTGGTTTCATTTGGCAGAGACTGACATAAGATAGACAAATACTTTAGCGCCTTCATTCAAATGTACTTGTAACTATATTTAATATCACTTAGGGCAAATTGCACCACCCGGGGTTAGCCACATAACCCGGAGTTCATTATACATTACTTATGCATAAGCGTTATTTTAAATTATTTGACAGCTTAACTACGGGTTAGCGGTTACCCTGGTTGGTGCAAGTGGGCCTAAGTAATTTAATTGACATTGTGTGCTAGTGTTGAGTAGTATTTTTTGTAAAAGTGACTTAATACAGACTTTTGAATAAGTACTGTGCTTAGGCCACGAAGCTTGCTGAATGAAGATGGTTTGCCATGACACGTCTTTGGTAAAACTAATAAAAGTTTACCCATAGATATATAATAAAAAAACTGGATACCCAATCTACCGAAATAAATGACGCCATAAAAGTTCAGCTGTTGGAGCAATTTTTCGTACAGTCTTGTTTGGAACGTGACGTTACGTGACGTTACGTTAATGCCAACAGCCCATAAAGTTTTAACACTGTTGGTAGTTCTGTGTCTGTGTATAAATTTGACACTTAACGCTTACGTCAGCATTGTCAGCAAAGTCTTTATCGAACGAAACATTTATCGTTTGTATCATCATTCATCATCAATACAAAATTGTGCATTCTGACTGACTCACATTTTTTGACGATTTTGTTCTGCTTCGTGTGCCAAACGCACTTGTTATGAATCTTAAACGTTGAGTAGGGAGCTCTTTAGACATAACGGTGCTATTATAGTTTGGTCTACGAAATCTAAATAAAACTACTTTAATAGAAGAAAAAACTTACTTCATATTTGCTCTCTAAAGTATGTTTTTCTTCTAAAGCTTTGGAAAGTTTGGCCTTTATTTCAGTGTGATCTATCAGAGATGCAGCATCGACGTTGGACTTGGACCCGCTCTTCAGCTCTTTGATTACGTCCTGGAATCACAATTCAGAAAATAATTGTTAGATTACCAAATCACCGTACAGTCGAGTTAAATAACTAAAATAAAAATGCTACTTACCTTCAGGGCAGTTAGTTCATGACTTTGCAGTTGTATCGTGTTGTTAGCCTCGGCCAACAACAAATTGAGTTCTTCCAGCTGCTTCTTTTGTTTCTTGGTCTCGTCCAGAGCTGTCTCAGCGGACACGTACTTCAGCTGGAAATTGTCCCTTTCTCTACTAGCTGACATCAATTCTTCTTCTAACCCTTGGATTCTAGCTGTAATATAGAAAATTTGAATTTACCTCGTTAATAACAAAAAATAACGACTATAAACTTAAATGGATGTCATATAGTCAGGGAAAATGCAATGCCGCGTACCTAACCAACATCACTAGAGTTCAATGTGCAAACAACTGACAAGGTAATTGTACCGTATTGAATTTGTTAGTTACGCGGTATTGCACTATTCCCGATACGATATCACTAAAAATAAGATTTTTGACAAAAAAAATTTTTTTGATCGGTACAAGTTTTTTTAACGTTATGACAGAAGCATGGATTTGCTTGAGCTTGGCTTGGCTTGTGACTCTTTCAAATACTTATAATAAGCATTAAGTTACTAAACTTGTCATATCATAACTTACCATTCAAATCGGCTATATGCTCTTCAGAATTAGCTCTCTCCCCTAAGAGCTCGCTGAGAGTATTTTCTACTTCGCTCAGAGTATTTTGCAGTTCCATAGCTGTGTTCTCTGAGACCCGTAGTAATTTCTCATTGTCATCCAACGATTTTCTTAGTCTTTCGTTTTGGGCTTTTAATTCCTCAATCTCTTCTTTTAACGATTGCACCATATCGTCCATGCCGAATGAATTGTCTTCTATGCCAGCTAGTTTGGTTTTCGTAGCAGCGAGCTCCTCTTTGAGTATTTCACACTCCTGGCGATAAATATAAAATTAGCGTTTTTATATGCGGCCAAACGAAGAAGAGTGGGTCAGTGCTTAGGTACTTTATTAAATGAAACATACAAATATGGCATAGGGTGGACTAGTGAGCTTTAGGTAGCAGTGCTAAATCAGGTATTCTCGCATAGCGTTCAATACCGCAAAATGCAATAAATTTTAAGTATATTAAACATTCACATAGGTACAAGTTTACCTGTCACATTTCCCACGCGAAACATATCGACGCGTGACGCAATATTTCTTTTAAACGTTTAAAGGTATTTTTAACAGCTTTTAAAACTAAAACATTTTTAATTACCTTAGTTGAGAAAAGTAAATCCCTCTGCAATGTGTTGATTGTGCCAATAAGTTTGCCATCCCGTCTCCGGCCATCTATGTAGTAAAACCCCAATATAAACAGCAGCACCGAACTAGCTGTAGTGACGAGGAACGTTAGGAAGCGGTTGTTGTGCTCCTTAGATGTGCCATCACAATATTCATCAGTGAAGCATGTGTCTCCTGCAAAATAAAATATGTAATATTACTAAGTTGTATTTTTTTGGTAAATATCATTGCAATAAATCACTATTTAAATTTACAAGATAAGATATCAGCATTGCGATACAACGAGGAAATGCCGCCAGCATCCTAGGTACAATGCCTCAAGGACCTATTTTAGATTTAAGGTAGGTAGAGGTAGGTAGTTAGGTAAGTTACTGTATATATTTTGAAAATAAACAATTGAATTGTGATTCAATTATATCTCATTTAAAAAGACACAACTATTTAAAAGATAAAAAATTATAGGAAGCATTCAACTTACCAGAAGTTGCAAAAAGTGCACTTGATTGTGATTTGGGTCCCATGACAGAGTTATAAGTTGACAGAAAGTAATTAAAATAAGAGAATGTTTCTTCAGCCTCTTTAGCTGACTCAGCATTAAAAATACTTTCTTCTGAACTATCAGCTTTAGATGGGAACAGATCATATATACTTGTGAGTAAGCCTGATAAAAAGCCAGTACTTGAAGTCTCTACGTCTGGTATTGATACTGTGTTGGGATCTACTGGTGGCTCTGTAGATTTCAAATAGTTCACCATTGGAGTTTCTGTGGTGGACAAAAGATTTTCTGGTTCTGCTGTAGGTAATTCTTGACTAGTGGCTTCAGAACTAGAATAGTAATCATTTTCTGTGGACAAACCTGGACTGGCAGTAGTGGTTTCTGTATCTGGGCTTGATTTAGTCTCTTGACTATCTGGGATGTTAGTTATTTGTGCACTTAAATAAGATTCTGTAGTTATTTCCTGCTGTTGTGTATTTAAGTAGGATTCTGTAGTTAGTTCTTGCTGTGGTGTATTTGTTTCTGAACTGGCATAGTTGTAATACTGTGTTGGTTCTGGGCTTGGTGGAATATATGTACTTTCTGTTGAAGTAGGATAACTATTAGCACCACCTGTGTTGTCTTGAACATATGGTTGATATTTTTGATCAGGAGAACTTGGATAATAATTGCTACTAGTGGTAGATTCGGTTAATGGCTGAGGAGACTGTGTCGGATCAGGGCTGGAATAGCTATAAGCATAACCTGTAGAAGCTTCTTGGTACACTGGAGCAGTTGTTGTGGCTTCTGTTGCGGCTACAGTATTCTCCACACTATATAGCGCTCCAGCAGTTGATGATGCTTCAGTTGATCCTTCTGGAGTACCAGTGGGGTTTCCATACTGTAGTTGGCCTTCATTACCTTGATAATACTGATGGTTGGTATTATAATCATAATTTTGTTTATTGCTCCCAAAAGCACCATTATTATATTCAGCCATCACAGGTACATTTGGTGGTTGTGGATATTGATTGTTAACAATTTGATCTGATGTGGAGAAACCATCTGTTGATGATTGCAGTGGCTGCTGTGTAGTTGAATCTGTACTCATAGTGTCTGTTGTGGTGATTTGTTGAATAGCTTCATAAGGTTGTGGAGTATTTTCAACATTGCCACTAGTTAGGGTTGATACATTAGGTTCCATATTTTCTATAGACTCTGGCTGACTGAGACCTTGCTGCAGGTAGTCAGCTTTGTCCGTCATGTCTACAATGGTATCTGAATGAGTGTTACTGGTTGTACTTGATACTAGCTGCTGCGGTTGAGGTAGAGTTTCTGAGGCTACTGGAAGCTCTGGATTTTGGACATTCAGAATGGTATTGTCAACTGGTACTGCTTGGTGAATGGTATTGCTTTCTGTAGAGGGCAGCATATTTTGATTTTGTTCAACACTAGCAGACCCTTGCCCATCTATTGCTACACTACTTGGAAGATCAACACCAGGTCCAGTCTCTTGTAGAGATTCAGTCTTCATATTTTCAGTACTACTTTGGTCAGTGCCTTCAATTCCTATATGCTTTGGCTCAGGAACATTTTCACCAGTATTTAATACAGGTGTGGAATCTTGTTGTGAAACAGTTACAGGTGACTCTGAAGTAACTTCAGGTTGTATAGAACTGACTGTAGATTCCGTGGTGTAAATAGTAGTGCCTTCAAAAACTTCATGTGCTTGTTGAACTTTATCTGGCTGAACATTAGCATTTTTCTGCATCGGAACAATTTCCGGTGGGTTTTTAACAAATACTTTACTTTCTCTTAAAAAATTTTTGTTCACAAATCCAATTTTTCCATCAATCAGAGCGTACCATAAGTCCGGGTTCGTACCAGCTGACTTCATGTAAATGACAGCTTCAGAGTTCGCTCGATATGAAATTAGGTCCTCATCAGGACTGTTGTAAGCCAACAGGGTTTTAGCTTTAGATATCGGTTCTGAAATATAACAAATAATGAGAAGAAAGTTACAGATTTATGCAAGAATATCACATTCATACAGGCCTTACCGCTACATTCTTTATTAACACAATGCACTTTATCTGGATATCTACAATGGTGCAATGTAATAAATAACATAAATAATATAACTCTTAATAAAATCATTTTGACATCATATTAAGCGACTATTTTAATTCAATTATTTTATTTTATTTCGTATAAAATTCACAAGATGTTTAGCCACATCATCTGTCAAGTCGTTCGATCGTTTAGTTATTGCGCTAAAAAGTGTGACATGAATGTTTTAATCCGTCAGATCTTTAAAGAAAAAATGAAAATATTTACAGAAATTTAACATAAAATTAAAGTTTTATTACGTATATGAAGCATGTACTTATAATGATAACAGTAATATTTAATAGAAATATCACCACAACATTTTATCCATACAAACTCGGATTTGAAGCAATATCTAAACGCAATTTCAAGCTGGCTTCATAGCTACGTCTACACGCTCTATCGGAACGACGATAAAATGCCTTATTAAGAGGCCTTATTACACGGAAAGTCCCACCGGATTTCGATGACCTTAATGTGTCGAAGCCCGATAGCCTCGGACGAAGATTGTTGCCAAAATAAACTGTTATTAAGATTATTAAATATCATTCACTCCTGCGCATTTTTTACTCAAGTTAAATACTGGCTTCAGGCACGAAACTACTTGTAAAACATAATATTTTTCTCAAAGTGAACAAACGTAATTTTTTGGCAACACTGTCCGTACAACGACCCGGAGATCGAAAGCCAATAGCTAGCAGCAATGCCAATGCAAATAGGTACCACACCCAGCCAGGGACATGCCTGCTCTGGCCTAGCCAGCATACCAGGGGTTCAAATTTGTGGCGAGTGACCCGCTCAGGGATGGGGAGGGACGAGTTACCATTACCACCGCGGCCGTACGCCACAACCAGCCAGCTATGCAGCCTTAAGCCAATATTGGAAATGAGGAGAGACAGGTTACGATAGAGGGGGATGTGGGGATGAGCGTTGATGTAGTGCTGCTCATTGTCTGCTTGTTTGTCTTCGCCATTGCGGTATATCTCTTCTCTGGGTTGAATTTTATTCCGTCATTTCTAACCTTTCTTTGGTTTTCGTTGTTTGTTACATTCCATGACAAGCTTCTTTCGGTTGCTTTTATGGTTAACTATGGTTACAATGTGCAGTATACCCTTCTACTTATAATATCTTCTTGTATTGTTTTATTTATCAGCGTCTAGTCTGTTGGTTTATATGAGTTGGGTGATTTATTCAATTCACTTCAGATAATTGTGAGGTTTGCTTCTTTGCATCTGTTTTTTGTTTACTTTGAAGATAGGTTGTGCTTATTGTAGAACAAAAGGCACGGGCACGGACTCGAATAAAAAAAGACCTTTGTTTCTTTTTCGTCAGTTAGTAGCTTTCAAACTAAGTTACACATCTGGCCAGTAGTCATGCAATCCGGACACTATGCAATAAAGAAATATTCTCTGGATAGGCAGGCGGTACCTGCTCGTAGGCAAGAAGCGTAGGTACCTCAGGTACCTATGTCCAACAAATTTTTCAAACACAATCATGTATTGTTTTTGTATAAATCAAACAATAAATCAGTTGGTTTAGGCATGGTTTAGGCCGCATTTTTGTCATTTTTTTACAGCATAAGTCCATTTTGAGGTTAAATTCTTATCAACAATAAGTGTTCATCAGACATCTTTTTACTCACCTAAACTACATGATAAAGCTCAAATAGCCTCTCGTTCGAGCTTCTCGCCCGAGGCTCTCGAACGAGCGTGTAGTAGGTTGCATTCGCCCGCGGCCGAAACATTCGGCCGAGAGCCCGAGCATGTAGAGGCACCATAAAGGACATCGGTGGGACTTTCCGTGTAATAAGGCCTTTTAGACGACGTGTGACCGGAATCAGCGTTCCGCAGCCCTACCACGAATATCGAAAATTGGCATTGACGGAAAAACCTCTTTGTCTCTCCAATGTGCAAGTGTGACTGAGAGGGAGATACAAATTTTCGAACATAGGATTTTCGCGGTACCTACTACGCCAGATCGACAATCCACTAGGCTACACGCACGATGTTCAACGATACAATCACATAAATATCCCCTCAGTCAGGTTTGATGCGGTTTTGAAGTTATAATATTTCGGTTGTATTCTCGGTTTCCTTATCACTCCATAGAAAGAAATAAAGCGTAGCACAGGGGTTAGTGACTCTGCCTCAATTTTTTGAAGAGCGCGCAAACTCCAGATGACTGTATAAAATTTTGACATGTCTTTTGTCATCGAAAAAAAGCAAAATAAAAAACGTCCTAAAAATGTCTGCTGGCCCTAAAGTTTCGTTAATAGACTTATCGAAACAATTTCGATTTGAAATAGGTAAGATTATTAAACTACTTACCTACCCTGTTTATACCTGATCATGTTGCAATAATTACATGCACCTTTTGTTAAAATAAGTGTACCTACCTGTATCCAATTTTGTATCATGGATGGCCATGGGATTTTGACACAATAAGTACGCATTAGGTTTATCTCTTATAAGGAAAAGAAAAGCGGAAAAACTCATGGCCTCGGGCGAGACTCGAACTCGCGACTCTGTTGGGATTTGGTATCCTTCGCAGACGTTTCTCCTTAAAAATAAAATTCTAGGTTTATGTTATTTTACATTAGTGTTTTGAAAGACTATAAAAGTGTGACGTGGTTTTGTTTTATTTTGGCTGTACGACTTAATTTGAAGTTTAAGATACTCATTCCACTTCAAATTTAACTCTCTTTAATACCTATCTGAATGACTTTTCCGTCCGATATACCATTTTCGAGCTAGACGCAGAAAACTGAAAAATGGCCAACATTTTGACAGTTATTTGGCTCTCAAAAGTCAAGCTCAACTCCTATAATTGTGCTAGCTCGGTAGGTGTACACGTCTTTAGGCCCTAATGAAGGTATTGAATTGATATCAAGCTTGCTGGGAATTACTTCCTGGAAATTATCTAATTTTTATGGCCTAATATGTGGTTTCGTATATTTAAATATACGAAAAGCTTTTATATTTAAATATAGGGTAAAGTACCCAGAAGTCGGCCAGGAACCTGTAGTCGGCCTTTTTATTATTTTATTCGCCACAAATAGCGCCAGTTTTTAAATTATCCAATAACATAAATGTATTCTCATTCTCCAACTCCATATTTGTTGAAAAATCGGGTGCTCTGTGCAGGGAGGGGTAAGCGGCGAGCGTAAGACAAGCTCATACCAGCGTAGTCCGCGAGTCTGTGCTATTATGCAATGTCCGCCATTTTTTCGCTAATTTTCCGAGTCGTAGTAATTAGTGGTAAGCAGCTTCCTTTGATACTATATTGCAACTGTTTTCTTTTGAAAATAATAGTCTATATGGTTTACAATTTACAAGCATATTTTCCTACTGTAATGGATGTTTTTACCCACAAATGTAGGTAGTATTTTGAGACGGCCGACTATTGGCTCCTACCTTTTTATCATAAAGTCCAGAATGTAGTCAGCCGACCTTTGGATATTGGCTGTTTATTTTTTATTTATGAATGTAATTCACATTCTTGGATGCGTAATTTTTAATCAATCAATTTTGGTGGTGTATTTTTTATTGGTGTGGCCGACTATTGGGTACTGAGGTTTCAAAGCTCGGCCGCCTGTTTTAATAATGATTTCATGCCGTTGTGACGGCTGAGCACTGGGGACGCAATGGCCGACTTAAGGTCGTTTGGGGCTAACTACTGGGCAAAAGTCCCCTTCGTTGTTTTTTGTTAATTATCTCAAAAGTAAATAAATGATTCAGTGTTTTTCTTTTAAATTATAAAAGTTTAATAAATGATGATATAATAAAAAGTTGTATTTTGTCAATTGGTTCCTGCAAGCACAAATGGGAAGGGTATGAACTCAAAACATTAATTAAAAGGCCGACTATTGGTTCTTTTACCCTACCTACGAAAAACTTTTTATAGATGTCATCTGAAGGTCTACCATGAACCACTTCTTTCGTTCCTTCGTTTATTGGCATTTCTATTACTTTTGTATATTTAAGTGATAAAGAGGCAAATAGACGAACGAACGAAATAAGCGGTTCGTTGTGGGCCTCCTGAGGGCCTACTGTGAACCGAAAATGAAATGTTCTCGAACTTCAAGTAAGTATTAGAGAGAGGTAAACAATATACATTCGTTAACAGTTCTTGGTATTGCCTCAGGGCGCCGTAATACTGCTTTTTTATTTTCCTCTAAATATACAGAAAACAGACCTACAGTAATACAGCCTAAACTGTTGGAGGTACAATTTATACTTACCTATTACGAAGTGTAACCATCGAAAACATCACTTTAGACAATCGACAATATCAAAACGGGGTTGAATTTGTTAACTGGGTTAATCAACTATTTCTTGTCACTACTTAGTTGCCATGGTTACTGTCTTATGGGTCACTTTTCAAATCACGGTTTTATGGCATTAAAATTCACACAACATGATTTTTTGATAGCTATATTCCCTTTCCATGATGGGCCATCTACCAAGCACGTCAGTAGAACACACTACGCTTCTTCTAACAAACTGTGCTGTGTTTGTCCTCTGACTGACGGGACAGAACAAATTTGTCCATTTTTGTCCCCTGGCTGACGAGACAGAACAACAACAAGAAAAAGGTGGTTCACCCTATACTTACGCGTATTGTACAAACAAAAATATGATACAAAATATGATAGCAAAGGTATTAAAGCGAAAAGCTTAAACATATTTTTGACATCGACTGAACAAAATCGCGGGCAATGCTTGTTAAATAAAATTTAAAATATGTAAGGACGGACGCATAAATAATAATGTAGGTACAGTCAACCAATTAGAACCCTAGGCCCTCTACTCGTAGAGCTAATTCAAAAATTACAAGCAGCAAAATATTTATACTATACAGCAACCATTTCAATAAAAATAAGTAGGTGTATAAAATAAGGTTTCTTATTATAGTTCCGTTGAAACGTTTATTTTGTAGATGACACTATCAAGGAAAAAATATGCTTTGGCGAGACACTGCTAATAGGATGTGGTCATTTTGAAGGCCCACCTGTTGATGATTCAGATTCTGATTGGTCATGTCACTCTACTACCGAAAGCGAGCCCGAGAAGACCAATGTGAAACAAGCACAGGAGTATGAAATCAAAGACAGAGTAGAGGAAGAATCTGATAAAAAATCTGAATCAGATGACGAAAATGATTTTCACACGTTCTTTTTTCCGGACTGTTCCAAGCCTCTACCACCTAAAAACAGTAAAGCGAGCATCATTATAGGCCCAGACGGAATGCCAAAAATCAATGTCGGTGTACATTACGTCATGGACTTTTGTGTTTGTCAGCAAGATTCAAAAACGATGGAATGTAAATGTGTTACTAAGATACCCTGTAGTTGCGGCGACGAAGTATTAGCTGAATGCACATGCGCAACGTTAGAAGGAGTCTGTATCTGCCGTGAAGGCGACCCGCAGCCTAAATGCACTTGCAAAACAAGTCAGACTTGCATTTGTAATCCAGATGATAAAGTAAGACCGGATTGCCCATGTGATAACATTACTCCCTGTATTTGTGACAAAACAAGACTTAATCCTACGCCAGTTTGCCCATGCAAGCATAAACCAGGATATGGCATAGAAGACGACAGTTTTGGTAGCTTTGAAGGAGCTGAATCAGAATATTCAGGAATGAAAAATGAACCAATACCATGTGATTGCCAAAAACCGTTGCCAAAAAAACGTTGTCTTTGTAAAAAGGGCCAACCATGTACATGTGATTTAGTATGTGTATGTGACATACGAAAAACTTGCGTTTGCGAGTCAGAAGATGGCGAGCCCATTAGATGTGAAAGTCAGGAGTCAAAATCCATTTGCAGCTGCCCTGTTCCCCAAATTTGTACATGCGATGCGGAACCAGGAGGGATTTGCCAATGTTTTCCTAAACCTAAACCCACCGAGTGTACCTGCGGGGATCCTGAAGACTGTAAATGCTTTTCTGTATGTGAGTGCGCACTTCCTTGTATTTGCGACATCGAGCCTAAAAAGATAGAAGAATGTACATGTCCAGAAACAGGTTCTATAGATTGCACTTGCCACCCGAAATCAATTATACCGGATCTTTCGCCGTTAAAGTTAAAAAAGAAGAGGGCTGGTAAACATAGTTATAGATGGTGTCATGAAGTAGATCCCCGTCATACGTACTTTGATTATGCTTATGAAAGACATGATAAAATATGTCATAAAGAAGAAAAGAGAGAAAAAGTCAAAATTTTGGGACTACATGATGAAAAAATAGGAGCTGAAACGAGTGCTGCCGATATTGAAATCAGTGCTCCAGAATACAAAAAACGAGTTAGAAAGCCAACTATTGATTGTTGTAGCACTTTAGGGGGTAAGTATACTTCGTTTATCGTTGAAATATGGACATCTTTTACCAATGATTATTTTACTTATCTCTGTTAAATAACTAGGAATGAGCATTAACGTCGAAAGTCTAGGCGAAAGCAAGGATAAATTTCTCGTACAAGTAACTTCGCATTTATCAAAAGAAGGAGCTAAAGCTGGAACTAAGCTGATCAGCATTTTGGATTGCAATCTGCACACCATGGAAGAAAACAGAACAGAGTGAGTTTTTAAACCATTGCTTTCTTTTTGGTACAAAAATTGCGAAATCCTCGGGTTGTGTAATAAGTGTGATTCACCGCTAATCAGGACACAAAGCCAGAAATAGCGTAGCGCTACGAGAAATCCTTAGCGGCGAATGAGTTAACATGATTTTCAGTCCTCCGGCCGGTAAGCGCCACTTTACGCAAAACTAAATTGCCGCCTGCCGGCTCCGTCGGGCTGAAAAATAGTATACAAACCTCGGCCGTTAAATGGGAAAGCCTCGGATCACATGTTAGTCGACCTCGGCTTCGCCTCGGCCGACAATTACACGGGATCCGGGGCATTTCCCACTTAAACGGCCTTGGTATGTAATGTACTATTCCCGCGGCATCCGTGGCCCCCACATTTTTCAACCGACTTCAATATTTCAAAAGGAGGAGGTTCTCAATTCGACTGAATTTTATTTTCAACCGACTTCAATATTTCAAAAGGAGGAGGTTCTCAATTCGACTGAATTTTTTTTTTTTTTTTTTTTAATGGATGTTCACTCATAACTCCGTCATTACTGAACCGATTTGAATTTTTTTTTTGTTTTCTGAAAGTAGACGGTTCCTGGTTGGTCCCGTTTTTTTCAAAATCTATTTCTGATGATGGGATCCATGAGGAACTGAGGGAACTCCTCAAATTTGAAAGGCACATGCATGCTGATTTGGGTGATTTCTTAAGAAACTCGAGCATTTCTTTACGAAAATCATCAATTTGGTGGAGTGGACCTGATGATGAAGACCAGGGATGGCAAAGTGGAACTGCTTCGTAATTCTCAGGACTATGATCCGATTTTTAAAAAAAATTTTTTGTCTTTATATAGATGGTTTCAGGATTGTCCCGTTTTTTTCAAAATCAATTTCTGATGATGGGATCCATGAGGAACTGAGGGAACTCCTCAAATTTGAAAGGCACATGCATGATGATTTGGGTAGTTTCTTAAGACACTCGAGCATTTCTTTACGAACATCATCAATTTGGTGGAGTGGACCTGATGATGAAGACCAGGGATGTCAAAGTGGAACTGCTTGGTAATTCCCAGGACTATCGTCCGATTTTAATTTTTTTTTTTCTGAAAATAGATGGTTCCAGATTTGTTCCGTTTTTTTCAAAATCAATTTCTGATGATGGGATCCATGAGGAACTGAGGGAACTCCTCAAATTTGAAAGGCACATGCATGATGATTTGGGTAGTTTCTTAAGACACTCGAGCATTTATTTACGAACATCATCAATTTGGTGGAGTGGACCTGATGATGAAGACCAGGGATGGCAAAGTGGAACTGCTTGTTAATTCCCAGCTCTATCATCCGATTTGAGACATTCATCTTTTCTTTGTAAAGAAATACCTTCAAGATAGTCCTATTTGATTATAGTTCTATTTTGATGATGGGCTTCATGAGGGATTGAGAGAACTCCTCAAATTTTAACGGCACATGCATTCTGATTTGAGGGTTTCCTTAAGTAACTAAAACAGTGTTTTGGCGGAGCCAAAATTTTGATGAACTTGATCTGATGATGAAGACCAGGGATCGCAAAGTGGAACTGGTTAATAAACCTAGCTCTACTTATTATCCTAGTTGTGACATTCATCTTTTTGATTTGATTTATATTCTGATGATGGAGTTCTAGAAGAATTCAGAGAACTCTTCAAATTTGAACGGCAGGTTAATTGTGATTAGAGGGTGTTCATAATTAGCTTAGGCATTTTCTTACTGTGGCCATCATTTTGCTGGAGTGGACCTGATGTTGATAATCAGGGATGGCATAATGAATATGCTCGTTAATTTACAGTCTGTCATCCAATTTAACACATTGTTATTTTGTTTGTTTAAAGGTCTACAAGGGAGTTCCGTTTGATTATACTTCAAATGTAATGATGGAAGCCCTAGGACATTAAGAAAGCTCCTCAATTTTCAATCGTACACGTGCGGTGTATTGGATTGGATATTTGTGAAGTAAACTGGCTAACTCAAACAAATTCTTAATTTCACTTTTACCGGGAACCAAATGAAGTCGGTTTTTTTTTCTTAAAAATTATTTTCTTTATACTTTGTTTGTTTTGAACCTTAAAATACCCAAGTATTCATTTCTAACGATGTTTTCAAATAAAATAGTAGGTACATTTCGATGCTAGTGCTGAAAGTATGTCATTGGTTCATTACTATACGAGTCTCGAGGTGTCTTGCCACGGGCCGTAGGCGAGTATTCCTACTTCCAGTTCAGGTCGAAATGTAGGATTTACGGATCGTATCGCCTACGTACATCAAATTCATCAGATAATCACCTTTTCCTAACAAGTGTATTTTTTTAAATACCTACCTTGATTACTGATAAAATAACAATTCTACCTAGTTTGACTAATGTTACCTAGATTTGTATAGTGTTTATACAAGTGCGAAAAGGAGAAAATTCAGAATGAGTGGCGACACTTAATTAAAACACAATCGAAGCGAGTGTTTTAAATCGACACTAGTTGCGAATTACCTATTCGCACGTGTATCGTACAACGTTTTACAGTACATAACGATCTTTTGAATTTTTGACGCAGGCACATAAAGTTGCGATTTCCGCACTATTGCTGTAATGTAGCACCATATGTACTGTAAAGTACCTAATAAAACATACAAGGGCGAAAAAGAGGAAATTCGCAACGAGTGGCGATAAATTTAAATCGACACGAGTATTGTACTCTGTGTACGTGTATTGTACGACAATTTATACAGTCCATGGCCCTTTCAATATTCTACGCAGGCACGTAAAGTGCTCATTATCGCTCTAGGGCGGTAAAGTAGCACCATATGTACTGTAAATAAATTAGCTGGTCAATTATTAATTGCATTTTTTATAGACACATTAAAAAAAAGGATACAATGAAGGAACGCAAGAGTTATATGGCGATATGTGACACCGGATATTATAACAAGATAACGAAAATTTGTGGAGAGCGACACATCGTTAAACGTTTCTACCACACCTTTGAAAACGCCCATTCCTTCTTGCTTGAAGGTGCTAACGTTGTTTTACTGAGATATTTTGCACTTTCCCGGTACAGGGGTAAAATAAAAACAGACACTGTATTGATGGACGGCGTGGTTTGCGAAAGCATATATGTAAGACGATTGCTTTTTTTGAGTTTTTCGCAATGTAATACAATTTTTGCAATGTTTTGTAATTTTTGCAGGTTTGCCATGGTGTAAGTCAGGCCATCGTCAATGGCAAGTCCATGTTTGTTTGTAAAGTCGAACGTCATATTATTGAGGCATCTGGGATAGTTCATCAGACGTTGACAATATTATCTCTCAGAGGTAAATAATTAAATATAAACCTATACCTATCAGAAAGGTAAGGGTTTTTATTCTACTATTTTATTTGCTTTACTTTTTTCAAGGTTATCTAATATGCCATGAGTGGGCAGATAACAATTACATCGTTCACCTTAATCCTCTTTTAAAAACTACGCCAGAAAAGGATTTGATTGAGGACCATGATCCTCTACGTAAATATTGGCGGGAAGACTTACAGCTTTTGTCAGATTACCTGGACTTTAAGGTAAGAAAAGCATGTTGGAATGCCTTTGGCTTAAATTTTAATCGGTCATTAACTAGCTTCAGTTTTATGTTTTGCGAGAAAAGTAAAATTATGCATGCAGGCATTGTTCTGGTGCATTGCGCTCTTCACTTCTCAAATATGCATTAATATATTACAATCTCTTCAGGTACTATTACGGGGTGCAAAATGACAATGGTTTTACTTTTTTAAATTTAAATAAGGTTTGTCTACGCACATATAATTTAGGTACTGTTACTCGTACACATGCTCATTAGTAGCATGCCTATTAGCAAGCAGGGAAGTGGGAGGGGCCCCGCTTTCATCCCTACTTGCTAATAAGTATGAAGCATGCTAGTAATGGGCATGTGTAACAGTACATTTAGTGCTCTAAAATGCGTTCAGAAAGTATAGGCAATAACCAGCAATTCACAAACAGCAGGAATTAACGAAACTGTAATTTTAACATTACCTCCTGAAAACAGTAGGTTATGTATTATGTATTATATATATGTAGTATTATAGTATGAGTTTAAATTTGGAACAGCTGTCAATTCAAGTTGGTGTCTATTCTAGATTCGAAACGCCGTCATTCCGAACTGTCATTTGTTTGTTGGCTCTTTACTGTTTACAAATAAAAAGAATTTAATATCTAAATATAACCTATTATAGATTTTTTACAAGTAACCCAGTGCTACTTGTAAAAAACAATGCAGATCATTTCCTTACGGTTCTTGAACCCATCTTAGAGCACTCATGATATGTGTGTAGATAAAGTAGTGTATGTAACTATACATAATTAGGCATTAAAACAATCTTGTGATGCTCTTCATTATGTACAGTTGCATAAACTACTATTATAATAGGTAGCACATATCTGTCGTTTAATAAAACCTAATTGATTCACTCACAAAAATAGAATTTTGTACCTTTAACGCTAGGGTGCCATGACAAATACATGACGTAAATGCAGGTTGTTAAAATCATAACTTCATAACCCTTCCCGTAATAGTCGGTAAAAGAAGAATGAAGATGGTGGAATATTTAAAAGATCGATTTTTAGCGATAAGATCGCCTGTTGTTTACCGCTTCCTCCTTTATCCTTTCCTGTATTTGCTATATTTTCTGTAATGATCTATTTTCAATTGTGCTATAAAGAGTAAAATATGGGTGAAGGTACATATCTTACTCAAAAATGAGTCCCATAGGTCTTATGTCGGTGGATTAAGATCTGTGGGATATATTTTTACACTTTACTTACAGTTGTTTTTTAAAGATTTTTTTACTTTTTTACTTACCTACTTTTTTTAGCGTTCGGTACCAAAATGGTAAAATACAGACAGACTGAGTCATATTACAAGGGTGTTCTTTATAATGACTCAGTCCGTCTGTCTGTCACATCGTTCAATACCTCGAGAACTACTTAAGCTACCAATTTGAAATAATTATAAAAAGGTTAACTGAAATGTTTCTGGGTTGGCGTGAGAGAGGATTTATTATATAAGTATGTACAGATTTTAGTTTATTTTCAATAAAAATGCCCGTAAAAAGAGGGAGCAAAAGTTAAATGTTTAGTTACTGGATCATATGGGATATCATTTGAAAGGGCTTGACTTGCACATTCTAAAACAATTTTATATTATTTATAAACAAAAATGTTTAAAAAATACCATTTCCATTAAGGGTTAACTCCGAAGTTTACGAAGGAAAAAATATACATTATCATAAATATTACAAGAAAAATATATTATTGACCCTAGCTATCTTCATACAAAATATATAAAAAAAACTACTGACCTATATTTATTTTAAAATTTAACCGCCGTAGATTGTTTTTTATTATTTTACGTGATATCAGTGTATGTACCGTCTATTAAATAGAGTTTAATAATATGGGTATATTCGGATAAGACAATATGGTTATCTTTTAATCGGCCGGCAAAATATTCGTGTTTTGGTAAGCAGAAATATGTATTTGATCAGCAATAATAGCTATTTGGGCGGCAACTCATGGTCAGCAAACATTTATAAATTAGTTCACATTTAATGTCATACCCTGCTAAATAATTGGGTCAACAAATTAACTATTTCAGTTGCATAAAGCGACGTGGGTCGCATTTATTTAATATTGGTAAGCAATCAGTGTGCAGTGTGTAAGCAAAATATTTAAATTTGGGCAAGATTAATTTGGTTTGCTAAAAATGATTATCGGCCCGCTTCGAGATTGCTCAACCCAATAATTGGTGACGTTGTAATTCGCGTACATCATGTACGCGGCTGTTAGGTCGCAGTTCAACCTAACACTCCTCTTCGCTTTGCTCGTCGACGTACCTAACGGTGACTCAGAGAGCTTGTTTTCAGTCAAAATGTCGTGATCGGTCAAATCAATCACGGTCCATTTATATAGACAAGACATCCATACTTTTACATTGCATACCTCGCAAAATAGTATTACACTACTTTTATTATGTTAATTCTGCTGACCAACTATTAATTCTTGCCACTCAAATAATAACTTTGCAGCTCAACTATCTATTCGGAGTATAAAGTGATAGATAATACAAGCGGATCGAAATTAGTTAACTTGTTGACCATGTGTAAATTATTTGCGGAACGAAGCTTGCAACCCAATTATTATTTGTTGCCGGCCAAATATTTATATGCTGGCCAAGTGATTGAATGGTTTCTTTTTTTTTGCGAATCAATTTTAATATTTGCCGGCCATTTAGTTACTTCCCAATAAATATCATCTCGCCTACTAACTCTCTGCCGCGAAAACGAGTGATCCATTCTGCAGATAGTGCCGATACACTTCGTAAATGGTCAAGTACAAAATAATTTTCCTTGAAAATATTTATAAAGCTCTATTTTCGTGATTTGTTTCATATTTTATGGACTTGCAGTTTTAAAATTAGAGGGGGGTTATACATTTTTTAACGGAAGTTAAGCGATTAAAAGCGATTATTTATTAAAATATTCACTTTATCAAATAACGTTTTTATCAAACCCCTATACTTTTTTCAATTCCTATCTAACGATACTATTTCACACTTTAGCGTTGAAACAAAAAAACTTTACGTGTGTAGGAGGTACCCTAAAAATAAAACAAAAATCACCTTTTTATTTTTCTACTTTGTCGGCGTGATTAATATGTATATTCATACTGGATTTCAGTTTTATTCTACTAACGGTCACTGGGCTAAGCCGCAAACGGACGGGCAGACATGGCAAACTATAAGGGCCTAATTAACTGCGGAACCTAATAAAAATGTTGGTTTCCTTCTCAGAGCGCGCGGTCATCCGAGGGTGCTCGCTACACATCCGAGTCCAGCGCCCTGACCAACTCAGTGCGCGACTATCTGCAAGCTCTACTGACGTTGCGCCCGCAGGACGCCATGCACTTCACGAAGCACTACTTCAAGGCTGCACTCTCCTCCATCGATCTACCATACAACGATTACTTCGATGCGAGTACTAAACACGTCAGATACTTTTTTTTTGAAGATTAGACTTTTGGAGTTTTTAATTGGTAGGTAGTTTTAGATAGTGTACAAATTTTCGTATTATACCTTTTACCGTTTGCCATTTTGTTATTTAATCCATTTTAGAAACGAGACGTGTGGTGGTTAATTTATGTAAAGGCATTTGATTAGATTGACTAAGCTTGCTTTGTTATTCTCCGAAATATTAACGTGCTAACTAATTAGTGCCATCCCGTTCTAGGTAATATAGTTGTTTATTATACAAGGGGGCAAAGTTATTTAACTCTCGTGCTTATATTAGACCTAAGCAAGGGAAAGGTTGCTAAGACTGGAATCCTGAGCTTTCCGAGGGTTTGAAGGCGCGACAATATACAAAGGATATAGAGCGCTTTCCGAGCTACCTAGTGGGTAAACAGTATTTTTGTGTGTAGGGTTGGCCTATTTGGAAGGCGTGCCTTGCCATTTCTCTATAATAAATAATACGATGTTTATTCGCCCTTAAATAGACCACCACCATGTTTATTAGGTACATTCTGCATAGTAGAGTTAATGAAATTCCCGTACAACGATTAATAGTTGTTATGATGATAACCGAGTGAATATGGCTAATACGCACGAAAACCGACAACATCCAAGGGAGCATCCAACACATTACGTCTTATTTAGTACCAGCCACGTTATAGCGGGGAAAATAAAAATATGTTCAGCTCAGGAGAAACACTAATTTCTTCATGATTTCATGAGACTCATTAAAAAAGTTTTGAGATGCTCAAAATCAATAAACTGAATGCACCCTTATTAAACAGTCGTGGCCAGATAATTAATTAGGAACGAATTTATATATTTGTTCCTAATTAAGTTGAAGTGTTGTATTGGATCATCCATATTTGTAACCGACTTCGAGAATTCGACGGAGGCGGTTATGTATTCGTCTGTTTTTTTTGTATGTTCTCACCGATTACTCCGAGCTCCGTCGTCCGATTTTGATGTTTTTTTTTATGTTCGAAAAAAGTTACATCTAATTTGATCCCATATAAATGTGCTGCTGATCTGCTGATAGGGATCCATGAGTATTAAGGCCACTTCTCAATTTTCAAAGACACATGATTGTATATTGATTTTAGTTTATTCTTAAGTAAATGAAGCATTTTCTTGCGAAAGCCATATATTTGGAAAGGCAGACCTGGTCTCCAGGGATGAAAGGTAGAACTTCAGATACATAAGTTGATAATTCCGAGATCTGTCGTCCAATTTCCGCAATTCTTTTTTTGTGAGAAAGGAGTCACCTTCAAATTGGTCTGGTAGGAATTTGGTGCTGATCTGATACTGAGGTTCATGAGGAATTAAGGGAACTTCTTAATTTTCAAACGCACATATATGGTGATCTCGGTGTTTTCTTAAGTAAATGAAGCAATTACTTGCGAAAACCATAAATCTGGTCAGGTAGACCTGGGATGATATGTAGAACTTCATATAAATAAGCCGATAATTTCAAGCGATCGTTAATTTGAGTAATTTTTTTTGTTCAAAAAGAGTCACCTTCAAATTGGCTCTATAGGGTATTGGTGCTGATTTGATGATGATGACTCCTTAATTTTTAAAGGCACATGTACGGTGATTTCGGTCTTATCATAAGGAAATTAAACAACTCCTTGCGAAAACCATAAATTTGGGAAGGTAGATCTAGTGAATCCCACTTTTATCAGCTGTTGAAGTATCGTTCGGGTCTTTTGTAACAACCTGTATAATGAAACAAATGTGGCTACTAGTGTTTTACTTCTAACGAAATACGCTTTTTAGGGTTCCGCAGTCAACTAGGAACCCGTATAGTTTCGCCATGTCTGTCCGTCCGTCCGTCCCTCCGTCTGCGACTTAGCTTAGTGAATGTTAGTACCTATAAGAAAGCTTTAAGTAATTTGGTATGAATATACATATCAAAGTGGTAAAATAAAAAGTCGAAAAGCTTTAATTTTTCGGGTAACTTCCGTACACGTGAAGTGGGGAGTGATTATTTTTTTCGTTTTTACCCTTGTGTGTGAAGTGTGATATATCGTTGGATATATTTGAAAAATAATAGCGGTTTGCTAAAAAGTAGAGATTTATATTATAAACACTTTCAACGAAAATTATTTTGAACTTGATCAGTTAACACATTTTTTTTTAATGTATTAACTCGGTTAAAAGGGGGGCGTATAAGTCGCAAGAGCTGCGAAGGTACTCCTCTTTTATTGTTATGAGCATGGTATCGATTAATACCCTTTTTAAGGTCGCCTATTGTGACGGACAGTAAACTACGGAACCAGCCGGTTTCTTTTAAGGGGCTACCCGGCATATTTCACTGTTTTTAAAGTGAATACGCTTTGTTCAGCTCCAAGCACAACGCTTATAATGTAGCTAGGTATTTGGTCTACATTTGGTTCTACTAAATTGTCGAAAAACATAATACATCAAGAGAAAAAAAAATAACCCTAAATCCTTTTTTCTACCTTAAATCTGTATCTACTCCCTTATTATACGTCGTAAGTACAAGAAACTAAGACAAGCAGTATATATTTATGTTTACTTTAAACGCATCTACTGATTTTTAGATAGGTTATGTACTTTTCGAGAAAAAGCTATTACACGCATTTTTCCGAAAACGCGGGCTTAAGATGCCTGCGCGGGCGACGGGGGCCAGTGTAAGATGGCACTAGTAGTTTATAGGGTTGCGTCCTAGTACAAGCAGCTCTTCCTAGGTGACGACTTATGCTTATTGACGTATTGTATAACCGGTGAGGAAAGGAAGCGGGAGGGGAAGAAAGCTCAAATCGCCGAGGTCATTGGGATAGGGGACGGCCTTAAACATAAATTACGCGAGCATTCCATTTCTAGATTTCGAAAATCTTATTTTTTTCCTAGTGGCCCATGCAGATACTTATTTATCCGTTTTATACTTAACGGCCTCCTAGCCTAGTTGGTAGTGACCCTGCCTACGAAGCAGGAGGTCCCGGGTTCGAATCCTGGTCAGGGCATTTATTTGTGTGTTTATCATTACGATTACGATTTGTTCTTCCTGAGTTATGGATGTTTTCTATGTATTTAAGTATTTATATGCATCTATCTATTATATATATCGTCGTCTAGTACCCACACCACAAGCCTTATTGAGCTTACCGTGGGACTAGGTCGATTTGTGTAAGATTGTCCCACAATATATAAAAAATAAATATACGTTATCCGTTTTATATACGAAGGAAGTATAGCACAACATTTTCATATGAAGTTTTAATTTGATTTTAATTCAGTCTATTCAGTTTTTATTCGTGTTCAATATTTCAAAGGAGAATATTCTCAATTCATCGATATTATTTGAGAGATAGTACAGTGCAACATTAAAAGGTAGAAATTAAAAACCGGCCAAGAGCATGTCGGGCCATGCTCGGTGTAGGGTTCCGCAGTTTACCGTCCGTCACAATAGGCAACCTTAAAAAGTGATTTAAAAGATACCATGCTCAATATGCTTATAATAATTAACAATTCGATGATACTTTCGATCACACCCGTCCCCACCCCATCAACTCCGGAAAAATCTTAACAGCGCCAAGTAGACCACAGTACCACCTCTCGGGCAACTGGGTTACTAATTTATACAAACTAGACGGGTTATACATGTATGTATGTATGTATGTTGGGTTTTCGGGGGTAACTTTTGATAGCGTGAATCGATTTGAATCATTCTTTTCTTATTAGAAGGAAGATACGTGCGAGATGATAAATTAAGTACTCAAGATAAAAGAAGTGTTTACATGTACAGTTAAATTATAAACTTAATTCAGAAATTATATTGTGCAATTTTTCAAAAACCGTGTCAAGTTCAAAATAATTTTGCAAGAAAGTTCTTATTAAGTTCTACTTTTGTAATTTTTTTCATATTTTTTAAACTTATAGTTCAAAAGTTAGAGGGGGGGGGGGACAAATTTGTTTAAACTTCTGGACCGATTATTTCCGAAAATATGATATGCCACAGTCTAGGGCCGAAACGAAAAAAAAACATCCCCCACTTTACGAGGATACCTATAGGAGGTACTCTAAAAAAGAAATTATAACCACTTTTTATTTTACCACTTTGTTGGCGTGACCGATATACATATTCGTCCAAAATTACAGCTTTCTAGTACTTACAGTCACTGAGATTATCCGCGGACGGACGGACGAACAGACAGACAAAGCGAAACTATAAGGGTTCCTAGTTTGACTACGGAACGCTAAAAAGTAGCAACATCGTAGTTTTGTCCCGTTTATTAATACGAGTATATTGGTGTGCGCTGTGCGCAGAGCAATCGCGGCAAGCGCTTCTCACTCATGATTATGGGGCGCGGACCGTCCCGAAACATGTCGAGCTATTTTCGACTTTATAGACGTGAGTAACCTGGTTTAAGTATATTGATTTGAAATGGACGAAACTACGATCTTGCCACCTATTTATTTCTGTCTTTTACGCATCGCACTGTATGTAGTTCGCCGCATTTCCATCAGGACAGGATCTTTATCACTTAAATAAGCAAGTGTGGCAGAGAGCGAAATACAAAATTTCGATCGTTTGATTTCCGTGGTGGGAGGCCAGCATGCCTACTACGAATATCGAAAATTGGTATTGACGGGAAAACCTCTCTGTCATTCCAATATGCAAGTGACAGAGATGGAGGTACAAATCCGCAATCGTTCGATTTCCGTGGTATAGGCCCTGGTGATGCGATCCCTTAATTTGGGGATCAGGGATATATTATAATTATAAAGGAATTCTCTAATCTACGAGTAAACATACCGACAAATGGGTAGACTAACGGGTTTTTCAGAAAATTACTTTTAATTCCTTATCGTTTTATATTTTAGTTTGTTATTATAATATTCCTGTTTGTTTTAGTCTGTTACTGATGACAAATTTAAAATGAACGTGCAATCATGAAAAACTATTATTAGGTACTCTCCGAAATTCTATTCTGTACAATACTTAGCTGCCCAAGGTTTTAGCTTGTATGTTCTCGTTATTTAGTCTTTTGAAACTGACTGTTCATAAATGCGGGTAAAATGCAGAAACTAGCTCGGCTCACTGAGCCGGAATTAAACTTTTAAAGAAACAGCCCGGAGGTAAGAAGAATAAGTAAAGAGTAAACTCGGGCCCGTGTGGATTGTTTGCATGGCCTAAAACTACAAGAAATTGTTAATGATCTTTAAAACACAAATTCAAGAAATATATAGCCTCCTTCAAGCTTGATGTCATTATTTCCATTAATCTGAGTAATTTTAATTAGTTGTGACACGCGGTGAAAATCAAATTAGGGATCCTAGTCTTTGAGATTTCAAATTTGTCTATCTTCGATCACGGCACATTGGAGGTGGGCCACGGGTAGTTTAAATTAACACACTACTGGCTTAGTTTGATTCTTAAGAGCGAACGCCTCAAGAATACAAAATATCTAACTAAGTCTAAGTCTTAAACTTAATGTGAACACCAGACCTGTGAAGCCGTAGACGGACGGACGGACAGTTAGACATGGTGAAATTATAAGGGTTCCTAGTTGTCTAACGGAACCCTAAAAAGCGTATTTCGTTAGAAGTAAAACACTAGTAGCCACATTTGTTTGATTATACAGGGTGTTACAAAAGTCCCGAACGATACTTACAGCTACAGATATACAGCTGATAAAAGTGCGATTCACCAGGTCTACATCCCAAATTTAAGGTTTTCGCAAGGGATTGCTTAGTTTCCTTATGATAAGACCGAAATCACCGTACATGTGCCTTTAACACTACACACACTACACTACCGCTAATAATTATTGCTTATTTACCCGCACAATGCATAGTAAAACATTGTATGAAACACGAGCGTAAAGATGATCGTGAGTAAATCATCTACTTTCTGCACTTGTTGCATAAATAGCTATTAAGGTCGGGTTCATACTCTTTGTCTCTCAAGACTCTCGAAAAATATTTAAATAACATGCACGATGCTATTGTCCCTATGCGGCTGTTGTAGCAGTGCAAATGCATAATACTTTTCATCACACTTGCTCGGTAATGGTGTTATAACGCGCAGGCGTATAGACATAGAGCGGTTAGATCCGATTTAGTCCCCTCGGGAGTTATGGATTTTAGTACAATATAACTCCCGAGGGAGTTATGAGTTTAGTTTTAAAATATCGTACGTTATTTCACTTCAGACTAAGGAAGTTTTGCATCAGCTAAGGCTTATTTAAAATCTTCAAACTTGGCTATAAACCAACTTTCCTGTGTAATTGTACTATTACATTCAACTTTAATAAATAGATAAATTTGTATATTTGTTTTTCCCTTACAGGTGTGATGAAAAACATTGTATGCATCACGGCCGGTAAGAGGATTACAAACTCGTCATTAGACTCTCGTTAGTAATCCTATACTTACCTCCCTAGATGCACAATGTACTATTACACTGCAAAAGATTTTCTTATATTTACAGAGAAATACCTAATTATTTTGTTTTCAAATACATACATGACGGTTAGATGTAGATGAGGGGTGCCCATTAATTCATAACGACAAGTCCCAACTCTGATAATATTCATTATGTAGGTAAAGCACAACTTTGACAAGTGAGATGGGCAGACGTGCGTAATGTTAATCAAGTATTTTGTATACCCAGCCAAGGGATTGTGTATGACACGCGAGATCCCTCTGAACGAAATGACAAAACTGCGCCGAGGGAAACCCTTGGACACGAAAGGAATTTTAATTTTTTGTTCCTTTACCACAAAGGAATTTATTATTAAGTTTCACATCACAAGCATGCGATATGAGACGAAGGCCAGCCCTAATCCTATTTACCTTCCCCTCGAAGAGGAATTTTGATACCACTCAGAGCAGTGACCGTAGCGTATTGTGCGGGGAATGCGCATTGAATAGGCGCTTTTATATTTTACCGTAGACGTAGATATCGTCACGTTTTACCATCACGATAAAGCAGGGAACCAAAATGTATGGAGTTGTGTGTAACGGGGCATTATGGAGATATGAAAGTCATTCAAAAGTGAATGTGTGTGTGTGTGTGTGTGTGTGTCATTCTGATAAATTTTTGGTTCGATATTTACGATACCGTTGACGTCCACGGTAAAGTTTAAAAGCGGCATCCTCTCGAACGCGCAAACATACTTAAACCTATGCTATGGTTGAATTACGGCAAGGACCTCAATAGGTATTATTATTGAACTTGATTTGATGTCAAGATGGAATTGATGAAAATAAGCGATTAAAATCGATTACGTATGAATGAAATGGTTAACTGATGTTGATTGGTTGTTGTATTAGTTGGGTTCGAAAATTTTACTAAGATCTAAAATTTTTCATCTTTCGGGTCAAATAAGTCAGCCATTTTTGACCTAGCAAAGGTACCTAGCCAAAAAATCATGAACTTATTATTGAATTATGATGACGTTTAAACATTAACCTAATTTTTTTTCTGAAAAATTTTCTTGGGGTTCCGTACCAAAATCGTTAAATATCTCAAGAACTACTTAACATAGTGACATGAAATTTGCAATAGTTATAAATAAGCTTAACATTGAAAGAGGATTTATTATACATTTTAATTTTTCCCCGATAACCCCTCTTTTATCGGGCATTATTTATAAAAAAAATAAACTTTGGAACTTAAAATTTTTGTTACTGGGTCATGTCAGTCATGTGGGTTATCTTTGAAAGGGCTTAATTTGCAATTTTTTTACAGTGAAAAATACCACACCCCCTTATCTCCGATGTTTACGAAGGAAATTACCCCGCAATCGAAATTTGTATGATATCATACCTACTATAAGCACCTACTAAAATAATGTTAAAAAGAAACGATTGGTGTACTAAAAAAATATCAAGGAACAACAAACTCGTATACTAACTCTATGCCGTGCAAACGAGTGGCCCAATCTGTCGATACATGGCACTGACTTCAAATATTTTACTTCTAGGAGAGGTGCAGTTGCAACTCAAAGTTTGTACGGAACCCTCGGCTCGTGAGTCTGACACGCACTTGTCCGGTTTTTAGGGTTCCCTACCCAAAAGATAAAACGGGACCTCTCCCGTCTGTGCGTCCGTCCGTCTGTCACCAGGCTGTATTTCAAGAACCGTGATAGTTAGACAATTGAAATTTTCACAGATTATGTAGGTATTTTATTGCCACTATAACAACAAACACTAGAAAGCTGAATCAAATGAATATTAAAGGGAAAGGGAAGTATACAAGAAACGTGATTGTTTTCGGTACTCAGTAGAAAAAAGACAATGGGATGCTACGAATAGACCATTTTTTCACTTATTAGTATAACCCCTTTAAACGAGCTCAGTTAAAAAAAAATACTATAGCAGGTAGGTATAATGTTTTAGCTGCTATCAACACAGGAATTTAAACTGTTTCTTTCTAAGATCCGGTAAAAAAGTTTGGAATTATGGATGCGTCTGCGGTCAAACTCGAGAATAGTAGTTCATAAATGGCTGCAACGCAATAATCCGATATTTAACCATAACGATGATACTAGAATTAAACGAACACCGAAATAAATATTAAAAATTATCTAAAAAACATTAAAAAATAGTCTAAAAAAGGCAAGTACATTACCTAAATTTAGCTCAATAAAGCCCATATTAAATACCTACATAAATAAATATTTACCTCAGTCCTCAACACTCATTAAGATGTTTTATAAGAATGAGACTGCTGATCTCACAGTCACTGTTTTTTACAGAGTTGTGGGACAATGTTCTCAGCATAAGGTTACTGTAATTATTATGGGGCTTCTAGATGGGTCATATTTCTCTGCAATTTGTAGTCGGCAACTATTGCTGTCTTACTTTGACTACATGAATGAGACGTGTTTATATTGCCGTCTATAAATATGGCCCGTTTCGAAGATTCTTGAAATAATTAAATAATTACCATTGTAGATTTTTTACGATACCTACATCGTCAAAACTAGCTTTAGCACACAAATCGGTCCATCCGTTTAGGAGCTATTATTGCGATGCCAAACAGAAAAATACACAAATAAAACTTATAAGATGTGTTAAAATATTGTATCCTGAAAGTATATCTTAACTAAAACACAGCTAAAACAAAAAAGCTGCAAACAAAAAACCCAGGTAATTTCAAGAATACCATTAAACACGCGAATGTGTTTAATATTAAAATTTTCGTTAAAGCATCAACAATGAATGTATAAGCAATGTTTAATAGGATTATTCACTTCAGCATGCATAAAGTATTTAATATTAATTAAACGCATGGCTCAGCTTGATGAGACAATCCGGGATTACGGTCCCCATTTACAGCCTTCTGATTAACCAGTTCGTCAAAGTTTAATAGGTGGCTCCAATAACTACACTAGTTTATTAGTAAACTGGTTAAGGTTACGTCGTGTCTACTTGAAAACTAACTTACAATGTACGTGTCGCTTCATACGAGTCCTTTAGGGTAATCTATGTGAGCTTTTGAATTATACAATAGCAGAAATCTTAGAAGGACTATGACTGCGATTTTGAACGTTTAACTTTTTGACAGAGCATACCTAAACGGTACGCAAAGCCGTTTTATTTGTAACCAGTAAAGTCATCGTTACGGCAAATATTAAAAAACATGATTATGCAATACCTATATCAAATAGCGCATAAGCTTTGCTAGCCTTTCAACCTGAAGGTCGCAGGTTTAAACCCTGGCTCGTACGAATGCTTTCGGAACTATGTACCTATATGTACGCAATATCTTCATATCTACCAATCGCCTTAGCGCCTACGCCAAGTCTTTGTATAAGGTTGATCCCAAGCTTCCTGAGCCAAAAGCCGGGATAATTATAGGAATATAGTGGGTGGTAACGTATCAAATTCATGCATTCAAGCGTCATAATTATTTCCAAGAAATTAGTGAATAAATGAGGTAATCCGCTTAAAGAGAACGTAGGTGGTTGCGTAAGGTGCAGCGTCGATGTTTGGGTTCATTCAGCAGCTTTCAGCGTTAAATTTCTCAGTATATATGTAAGTTTAGCCAGTAAAGAACGACGTGCTTTAAATCAAATGAAATATGAAGTTACGTTTTTATATGTATTTGTATACGTGCAAAGTTTCTCTGTTCTCTACCATGAATAATCGTTATACTCTTGTTTGTAAAGAAAGTGGGTTATATTGAGATTGGGAACATAGATATTCATCAGGCGGCCTATAAATTAGGTCCTTATTAGACAAGATAACGAAGTGCGGAACACAATTTCGTTCGGATCTCTATAAGTAGGGTAAGACTATAATTTTTGGGTATACTTATCTAATAGTACACCTTTCTCTTATCACAAGCATGTAACAAACTAATTTAGGTTTGAAGATGGTTTACTTTTTTACGACAAGTGGCTTCAGAATTCGGATATGCTTACTTAACTGTATACTGTATACATACCTATGCCGTTACATCACTAGGCATGTCCAAAAGCCATACCTATATTTTTATAAAAGATCTGAAAGTGGCATAAAGGGCAAGCTAGAGCAAGCCTGTGCGATCAAATGGGAAGATCGTGAAGAGAACCAAAATTATCCTTCTTCTGGCACGAGGCCGTATCTCATCAACCGTGATAGTTAAACAGTTGAAATTATCACAGATGATATGTTAGATACTAAAAAACAGAATAAAATTAATATTTAAGAGGGATCCCACACAACAAACGTGATTTTTGTTTTCACAGAGCTCGTGATCACAGAGTGGTTGCTGTAAAGGGCTCGAAACGTAGGTCATTGTGTTATTAACGCGATAGAGTCAAACCACGTTATCTCTTCCGAGCAAATTAACTGTCAAACTTTAAAGTGTTATTTTCTACGTCAAACTTCTATGAAATTATGACGTTTACTTAACACTTTCACAGTATATGCTATCAAAATTTAGGAAACTTAGCATAAACGGACGCTGAATCCGTTTTACAGTATTTCATTTCAATGAATAATAATCGCGGCAACAAGACAATATTAGGATTTTTCAGTAAAATTTCATTTTTGCCAAGTGCCTCGGTGAAAGCTACTTCAAACTAATTATTCAAATAAAGAACACGCTCCGTGTTAGGTTAACCGAGACCAGACTTCTTTGAAATATGAACTCGATAAAACAAGCTATTCGTGTTCGTATAGTCTAAATTAGTTTTCACTGAAATTAATTTAACGTACCTAAGTAATTTTTCTAAAATGATTCGAAAAACTAGTTTTATCTAGGGGAAAACGCTTCGGGTTCGCGCTCGTCCACACCTAGTATTCCTCGTAAACAATTTTTTAGCTCAATAAGTAGTTGAAATTCACCGCGTATTAAGGTTACAGCTAGTAACTATATGAGTATATATTAATATATTGCTTTTAAATCTTATAGGATTGTCACGCCGCCAAATTGGATATCACCCTAAAACCTTTATCAGCGAGGCACACGCCACTCCGTTACCTACTGCATTTACCTATACACACATTTACGAATATCGAGTGTTGCTTCACAGGCAATCGAAAATTCAAATTATTCAAATCATTTTGAATATAGGTAATAATATTTATCATGACGAGAAACGGTTTTTTTAAAGAGGGTAGGTACTTAATTGTACAAAGCTTCGCCTCTTCGTTGAGTTCGTTGTAATCGTAAAATAAATCGAAAGAAACCTAAACCATTAAAACTTAAATTGCGAAGCCTTTTGTTTGGTTATAAATATATATATCTCTATACAATCTCTCTCTCTCTTTCTGTAGAGGTTTCAAATTCGTTCCTCAAACATTCATAGATGTATCTAATATCCATGCGATTTTCCTTGGAAAAAATATGTAATACGTCCTTATTGACATGGACCATGGTTGTGCACATACTTACCTATATAATTTTTTACTAAGATTGCATCGGTGTTTTAGAGCAGACTGATACATAAATGAACTTTTTCAAGCAATACAATGTATCAGAGATATTGTACAGTTATATTTCAATAATAAATGTGTGTACCTACACATCTACCATAATCTACTTAGCTATCTAATCTAACTAGATTTGTTTACCAGCCAAAAAAAAAGATTGCCATAAATAATTGTGTGTAATTTTGCTATCAAAAAATTAAATCAATGAGGAAGCTAAGGTGTCGCTACGTTATGCAGATCTCTCTTAACTTTATAGTTTGCCGTAAACTACTGAACTTTTCTCTTTGGAAAATTCGATATTTTTTTCTCAAAAGTAAAACAAAACTACTTAAGAGTTCATTAAAATTTCAGAACTATAACTTTTTTATTCCACGCTCAGTTTTATATTATTATTAGTATTATCTTAGTATTAAGCCCAATATGTGGGTAGGTATAGCATTGCATTTCAGAGCAACATTGATGCATTCTATTATAATTAGGTATTATTGGTATGTTTATAAATTAATTGATGTCAAACAAAGGCTAAGAAAGCTGTATTTCTAGATGATATAACTTTGATATTTCGATAGGAAGTTTTATAGCTTAATATAGGAGAGGTATTAGTAAATCAATCAAAATTAATTAGGGGAGTTTACTTTCATTTAATTGGCCCTGAAAATCTGGTACTTTCAGCTTTGTACCCCATCTTTGATATCTGAACAATGATGGGGCTCTTTTGAATTGTCGCCTTTCGTTGAGACGTGCCGTTTTGGTTTTTTCGCCAGGACAGGATTCCACCCTGGCAACTTTTAAAGTGGTGGCATTTTCGGGGTCATGCAGACCTAAAGCAAATAATAAGTGAATTAATTTTCTTGTTTATTGAGCGGCATGATGCGGAACGTGTCCGTTTGTTAACCACGTTTTTTGAATTGTTTTAGAGCTGGATAGTGCCAGCGTGTCGGGAGTTTTCGGGGAGAAAATTAATAAACATTTATTCTCCGGTAAGGATAAGTATATTCCTTTGTATGGTGAATAATCTCTGATTGTCGAACCTTAGACGAATGCAGTAAATTTTGTGTCTTTACCGGAGACGGTATTAAAATTTTCAGAATTTCAGAAATTATGAATTAAATTTAATAAATTATAGAGATGTTAGAATTTTAATTCTATTTCATCTGGTCGATGGACCCCACCTGTCCATTGCCTACTTTCTCATCAACGTCATCTATGAGCTGAGCTTTCGTCGAGTTACTGGATCCGATGCTGCCATAGCCAACTTGTCCGTCCTGAGTACGACCAACATCATCATATTATAAATTTACTACAACGGGGTTTCATCGCGTAATAAATCGAGAAAGTGTTAAGTAAACGCCATAACATCATAGAAGAATGACGATTAAAATAACAACTTAAAGATTGACAGTTCATTTACTTTGAAGAAAGAAAATAATTACAATGACTCGATAATAATTACAATGTATTTTTACCATTATTACAAAAAAAAAATGATTTTAAGACTAATAATTGATGAAATTTAACCATTTTTCTTAGAATTAAACCCAATATCAGAATTCCGACATTGTTTCTTTAGAATACCGGTATTGCAATATTGGAAAAAATGGCCCGAGATTCCGGTATTTCGAGATTCCGGAATTCCGGTATTAATGCCCTAATTGCGTGTGATTACGCCTATGACATAAGTAACTGCGTTTGATGATGATGATCTTATATTGCATAGTGAGCCCTTAAGAACCCTAAGATCATTTGAAGAAGAGAGAAGAAGATCATTGTAAAAAGGCGGCTCATACTATAAAAATAATATAAGCCATAATGCCTATACGATTTACAGCGTTTGATGAGTATAAGCTCTCTTTTTGCATTATGAGTACTTAGAACCATTTAATATGTTTAAAAAAAAGAGCTGGTTTGATTTTTGGTGTGGTGAGGTCGAAAAGGGCGTTTGTCTCATACAATTTTAAGTTTAAGAAGGGCGCCGGCAAATGGAATGGACAAGTTAGAGTATGAAAAAAATCAGAGCTTAACTTACGTAATTTGTATGATAGAATATTTGTACGTGGTTGAGCCCGTAAACGTGAAAGATTATTTTAGGGTTTTAACTAATGAACACGGATTCTTACGACAGTTTGTTCGCTACATTTGAGATCCCGATATTTCGCCAATTTAATACTAATATCTTCACGAGAAAACTGAAGTCTGCAGGAAGGTTAACACTTAAGAATAGCCATAACAATCTACCTTCTTTCTTGTTCGTTTATGTTCACCACTATTGGAACTCTCTCAAAACTCAAAAGTCACCTGGACTAAACACACTTACAGTATCTTCGTGATCACTCACACAAAAGCGTTTTTAATTGGACGTACTTTTGCAAACGGGAACCAACCCACAATGAATCGCCATTCAGATGTTTACTTCATGCTTCTAGCAATATAATTCAATTTTCAAAATTATTTTTGTGGGGTTGGTTCTTGTTTGCAAAAGTACGTCCAATTATTCTTAGCACTGGATTCCACGTTTTTGACAGTTGAAACCCGTCCTCCCTATTGAAATTTTTATGCTTGGAAATTTCAATGGATGCGAAGAAATCTGATATTGTTGAACACCTGCAATCAGGCAACAATCATTGGATCGAGTTTCACGCACCACGCGTACTTTCGACAGAACGCCGCTATATTCCGAGAATGGTTAAGGAAACCATTGAAATTTCCAAATATAAAGGAGCAAATTAAGTCAAAATTTTCGTTTCGTTTTCCGTATCATAAAGTGTAGACCGATGACTATAACATTCCAAAAACATTTTAATGGTAGCGCGTGTGTTTGGAGACTCGGTTTAATTAGAAACTCTAATGAAACATGTATTTTTTCGGCCGCAATACGTCCTTGAAACCCAAACTAAAATTATATCCTATTGTCGGGGATCCAAATTGCTAATTTGACCGCAGAGATTTAATTATGCATGCTGGCCGCGAGAGAGGGTCATAAAGGAAGGGCTGTCACAGACAGGCTTGTTTATAATGTAGCAAGTAAGCGCAATCCAACCCTGCACTGTTCCGTGCCAAGTATTAACTTTTTACAACACAGCGAACTTTTGCGGTTTACGGTCGCGCTGGGAAAAGCGTGTCAATTTTTGGCACCTATATTTTTAACTTCATTGTGAATAACTTATTCGCGCAGGACTTTTTGGAAACCTTTCAGAGCTGAAAGCGTACAATGATAAGGGTTTATTTTGTAGATACTTAAATTTACTTGCTAATATGCTCTGTCTATTGGCCAGTTTAATGTAATAAATTAATAATGTAAAAAATTAATCTGGAGCATGCCTCAAAACTCCCATACCTACATAACATGAGGAGCCAAAATGTCTTACATTTGTACTTTCAGAAGCAAAATATCTAGAGTTTTAGAGATTCTACAAATATTCAGTTTCGCCCTCAAACTATACTCGCGTTGCCAATTATCCATAAAACAAAGAGTTCATGGAAGCAATTAACCGCCTTAAAAAATGAGGGAAGTTGAATATGACCAAGTATCAAACGAAGTTACTCGCTACACTTCAGCAGCGTGATTCATAATAACTTTCTGTAATTTAAATTGGATTTGAAATGTTCTTAACCTCACCTCGCGTAAAATTAATCTAGAAAAACATAAATTGCGCATCACGAGTTCGTATTAACAAAGTTTTATTAAAAACACCAGACAGCCACAGTTATCGCGAACAGTTTCTCATTTTGAGATTTATTTTAATGCCAAAAATGTTCGCGATCCTAGAATTCATTTAAACTTTGCATTTAATCTTGTTGGCTGCGAAACTTTTACAAAGTGAGATAAAGTATCACCTAAAACAGCAGACTTCCCGACGTTATCAAAGATAACATACCGTACACACGGTTGCGAAGCCCCGCGAGCTGACTCTTTGTTCCACTTCTTTTTTATTTTCCGACAGAAAAATAGGGATTTTATACGTTTTACGTGTGTCATGTCAGTGTGTGGCATCTAATCAAACCCGTTCGGAAACTAGCTGTTTCCGAACGGGTTTGATTTTTAATCGAAGCCTTGTCTGTCAGGATAGTTCTTGACCATGTTTGGTGCATCAACTAGGCTATTTACTTTAAAGTTGTCTCCTTCACTTTTTTTAATATAGGTATTTTTAGGTGATGTCTACTCAAAAATGCGAGGTCCTTAGATCCTCATAGATAAAAAAAAATGTCCCAAAATGTTCATAAAATGATGAAACTTTCCATTTCAGTACCGCCATACAAAGTCAATTAAAAAAAATTTGTAACGGAATGGGAAAAAAGCTTGGGACTCTTTTTTTCTTCTATTATCTCACTCATGATTCCAAGTAGAAATCACATATAGTACATGCAGAGGCCGGGAAGTAAGGACTTGCAGGCCGAATAGGTATATACGGATAGAAATATGACGCCTGCAAGTCCTTATTCACGCCGAAGCTTGTATAGTGCTTTTTTCAAACATGCAATGAAATAAACAACAAAAAAATCAAAGATTTATTTTTAGAGAAATTATAAGTAAACACAAGACAAAAACTAAAACAAACGTGTATGTTGAAATTAAACACTTTAGAACGGATTAATCGCGTTTATTAACACCATAATCCTACGTTTCGAGCCCTTTACAGCACTCGTTTTCACAGGGTTAAGATGATGACTGAGAGAATGCGAATTCTCCCCGTCAATCAAAAAAGTTACTTGTGCAAACTACCTACATACAAAAATATAAAAATAATTTAAAAATAAAAACAAAGGTTGGTCTACAATGCCCAGAGGGGCTTATAAAGCTAGTAATACATAGCCTGAAGGGCATTCTATAATTAAAATAAAAAATGTTTAAACCCTGTGAGGATTAACATACATACAACATACGAACGCTTCTCTAACTGGCTTATGGAGCAGAAAGAAGCGCCAAGAAAACTACCCCATTTTGCCTCTTTTATCAATCTTTTTAAATCTAATCATTTATCTTTTCAAACAAAGTCCACACTAAGGTCTTCCAGTTCTGTGTCGTGCTTGATCCTTGATGAGATGTAAAACAGGATCCCAAGCATCCTCTGGGCATTGTAGACCAACCTTTGTTTTTATTTTTAAATTATTTTTATATTTTTGTATGTAGGTAGTTTGCACAAGTAACTTTTTTGATTGACGGGGAGAATTCGCATTCTCTCAGTAATCATCTTAACCCTGTGAAAACGAGTGCTGTAAAGGGCTCGAAACGTAGGATCATGGTGTTAATAAACGCGATTAATCCGTTCTAAAGTGTTTAATTTCAATGAATAACAATCGCGGTAACAGAAGACAATATTATAAACGTGTATGTATTAATATTTAGCTATATTTTAACTCAGTTTTAATAGAATATAATAGAATAGAATTTTTATACGCATTGGTATTGGCAGAATGTCATGATGCCTGTGCCACAAAATGTGGAATGGAAATTAAAAAAGAGGACTTTCCGGCCTAGACCTTTAACATTTGTAGCCGCACCTGAAACGCCATCCTTAACGGCCTATTATAAGGAACATAACATCAATATTTCATTGCATGTTTGAGAAAATTTAATTAAAAAAAATAAGGGGTCAATGATTGAATAAAAACCGGCCAAGAGCATGTCGGGCCATGCTCATTGTAGGGTTCCGTAGTTTACCGTCCGTCACAATAGGCTACCTTAAAAAGTGTTTTAATAGATACCATGCTCAATATGCTTATAATAATTAACAATTCGATGATACTTTCGATCACACCCGTCCCGGCCCCATCAACCCCGGAAAAACAGTGCGAAGTAGACCACAGTACAGCGCCATCTCTCGGAAATTGGGTTACTAATTTATACAAACTAGACGGGTTATGTATGTTGGGTTTTCGGGGGTTCCTTTTGATCGCGTGAATCGATTTGAATCATTATTCTTTTATTAGAAGGAAGATACGTGCGGGATGATAATTAAGTACTCAACAAAAAAAAAGTTTGCATAGGTATACGGTTTAATTACAAACTTAATTCAAAAAATTTTTTGAAAAATTTTTCAAAAACCGTTTAACCAATCAAGTTTAAAATAATTTTCCAATTAAGTTCTTAATAAGTTCTACTTTTGTAATTTTTTTCATATTTTTTGAACTCATAGTTCAGTTACTCATAGTAGGGAGCACACTTTTTTAACCTTCTGGAGCGATTATTTCCGAAAATATTAACTTTATCAAGAACTTTTTCTACAAAACCCTAATTATTTTTCAAATACCTATCCAAAGATATGTCTCACTTTTTCGGCTGATTGGGTATCCAGTTTTTTTTATTCTATATCTATTATTGAAATGAAACTCTTTAAAACAGATTCCCCGACGACCCTACGTACGGGAACGTAGTCAATATACGCGATTAATCCGTTTTACAGTATTTCATTTCGAACAAATTGTAATCAAATGTTGACTTTTTTTTTATACGGACCCCTCAATATTCATACCTTTGTTTGATTAGAACAGCCTTAAACACGTTTCCTCGCCATGTTTCATAACAAAGCTCCCCCGCTCACATTACGCCAACGGAGTAATTTCCTGATGTCAATTTCTGTATAAATATAAGAATATGACCGGATCTCGGCGCTGGTGCGAGAACATGTCTTCGATATTACTTCCATTTCCTTTTTAGATATTTTCCTAATATATTCGCACAATATGCTACGCACATTCAATATTTTCGATTGTGTATGTTGTAGGCGCTTCTTAAGTCTTAAGTATGTTTTAGATAGATTCATTTTGTCCGGTAAAACTTTGTGAAAGAAATGTCAATTATCATACATTTTACCATTTCACGTCATTTTTCCAAGTAGTCATATGCATTAAGGATGACTCACACTGGGACTTACGGGACGGGATAAATCACGTGATAGCTCGGACGGAGCCCTCGGATGTCACGTGATGTTTTCTATAGAAACTGACAGATCATCCCGTTCCGCCCCGTCCTGTCCCGTTCTAGCGTGAGTCGTCCCTTAATTTGAATTCAGATCTCTTAGTCTACCACTAGCAGATATTGATTCCGAATGCATTCAGGCACTAAAGTCAAACTACGTTATCTCTTCCAAGCAAATTAGCTGTCAAACATTCAAAGTGTTATTTTATACGTGAAACTTCTATAAAACTATGACGTTTACTTAACCTTTTGGCCGCCGGACCCTGTTCGCCAAGACGCTCACTCACACGCCAGAGCAAATTTTAAGTAAACAACTAATAAAAAGTTTAGGGATTGCAAATAGTGATATCGATATTCATAATTAAAGGTGGAATTCTTCTCAATTTGCCTTTTTTTATTTCCAAACATAGATTTCTCTCAAAATTTCTAAACTAAACAGATTTACTATACAAGAAAATGTTGAAAATAAAGGACTTTATCATGAAAAACAACAACTAAACATTATCGAATCATGAAGTAATATCACCGCACTAGTCTGTACGAGTAGTCTTCTATACATGTCAACGGCGCGCAGGGCTCGTCTTTAGATCCGACTGACAAATACTGTTTACGCGCGAGTTAAGTAATAATAGCGTCTGAGTCAACGGCATAAGCGCTTGTCGGTACGTAAACTTTATAAACCATAAGATTAGGGACGCGCATCGTGTCTCGATAAATTTACATACTTACCGGAGGGTTTTCGGAGAAAACTAACAGGTGGATTTAATAATATATATATACAGTATATATCAGAATGAAAGGCTAAACAAGAAACCCGTTAATGTTTAAATCATAAATATGAGCATGGTACTTACCTAATTCATCAAAAATACGACAGGTTTTACGTGAGGTATAAAAATATACATTTATTATTATTGTGTTGCACCTCCCCTGTATTATTTGTTTACAATCTTATAAATGACATTTCTTAAATTACCAACTGACAGACAGGCGTCAAACCTTGTTGAAGTTTGGATTTTTACCTAGTTACAAACAAATAGTTAACAAAGCGCTTGCGCGTTGCCTATGACTACAGCCATTATTAAAATAATTACCTAGGTTACTTATAAACGGAACTCAAAGCGCATGTGTATTGACATAACAACGTTAATGTTAATTAGTTGCCCCTAGCTACATATCAACAGTACGCAATACGCATGCACTGTCAAAAATCAAAAACGTAAACAAACCCTATAGGATGTTACAAAAACCATTAACCGACTGCAAAAATATGGTCTTCGAGTAATTCATTTAGTAATTTTATGCCATAAAACATGTATTTAGGCACGTGAAATGCACGTCATTACATCGTACTCGAGTTCCCCGTCAACCAGTTTTAAGGTTTGCTCTTCGTTGTGATACATACTGTATATATCGGTTATATATATATATATCGAGTTAAAATGTAGACCTCCGCTGTCACTGCGGTCAATAATTTATTCGGCAAATAAACCGCAATGGACAATTTACTGAAGAAGCTGCCTAAACTTTATCCATTATTATGCCTTTTTTTTCTACATATACCTACTTACTACGAGTAGTTACCAACAATGACAATAATTGGCAATTAAATGTTTGAACGCTTAAATAAAACCAGATTCGTGAAAACATATTCATTTTAAAAACTTGCACATCAATTGAACTTTCCCATCCCTAGCTGTCTTTTATACATGCCAACGGCGACAGTGACACGGAAAAATGTAGAAATTATAAGCATATTTTTTAAATCCTTTATTATGAAACAATGGATTCATATACCTGCTTAAAAAGTAAATGTATGAAAAAACAAAGGGTCAACAAGTTGATACGAGTACAAAATAATTTTTAAATTCTATTATTTTACCATTTAGTAAGCGGTTGAAACTTTGTCTTGTATACAAGACGACGGCGTTAGTGTATCGTACTATCGTTGTCTTGTATAGGTGACAACGGCGGTCAAAGGGTTAAAACTTTCTCAGTCTGTACAAAAAAGCTAGGCAAACTTAGCTTAGTCAGACTCTGTGTCAATGTAACCTCAATGCTGACGCTGGCAGCAACGGGAGCGTCAATCGCGATCCCATTAATTTAAGGTGGAATCCCGGCCATATACGTTCGGGCAATCCATCGGATCTGTACAGCGGTTTTGTCTGCCGGACATCCACCGGACAAATCTACCGTACAGTGATTGGCAGATTCGGCGGATATGCCCGATATGACCGGCTAATAACATGCAAATATGTACGGTGTTCACAAGCCTCTCACGTGCAGTGCTTGCGCGCAGCTCGCGGCTCGGAGCATTTTTTCGTAGTTGTTTGGAAACGTGAGTACCGTGAGGAACTCCTCTGTTACTCTTGCTTATTTGAGCTGTATATAGAGAGCCAAAATAAAAATCTATATTCGATGTTTGTGGTAGGGCTCTTATAAATATGTATTCATACTATTCATACGTCACTGGCATACGCGAGGCGTCCTTTAAACACATTTGCGTACTCCTCTTAAGTCTATTAATTACATACAGAACTGAACACAATAGAGCTAAGTAGTTCAACAAAGTTGCAATCAAGTTCGGGTCACGCATTACAGGAAATAGACAACTCAAGTTCATAACTGAAATTCATTTAGAAGTTCAAAAGGCAATATTGGTTCTCGGAGGAGGGGCGTGAACTGAGCACGACATGTTCGTATTCCGAAACAGAGCATATAGAGCTGCAAAAAGAAGAGGCAAGTTCGTTCGTTTTATTTTGGTCAACCTACCGAGTAACCGAGGCTTGTTTGTCTAACATGAGTTAACTATGGTCTACTACTGCATCTCGTTCTTATTGATATGCTGGTACAGGTAGCATTAAATAATTAGTCACAGCAAGAATGATCAAATATATCGCAATACATCCTTATTGCTACAGTATAAAATGTGTGTTGCTATTTTTTGGTCACTATCTATACCATACTAACAAAACGGGGAATAAACACTATAAATTCGCGTAAAAATGGAAAAAAAATGATTTTATAGGGTTTAAATAACTATTGTAGCTGCGTTAGATATTTTTAGTTTTCCAATAATAAAACGTATAGAACTTAAGACTCATTTAGAATTCCTGTTCATATCATTTATGTTAATTATCTGTATAAACATCATGTAAAACGACCCCAGGTTGTCAATGCTATTTTAAATACAAATATATTCAAAGAACAGCAAAATAGAACCTAGTAGCTGCTAGGGGCCATTTCCAAGAAAAATAGTATTAGGTATTGAGTTTTCATACTGGAAGTGGGCAGGTCATATAGCCCGATACTCTGACAACAGATGGACAAAAACTGCTACGATTTGGACAGGCCCAGTGGGAAAACGAAATAAAGGAAGACCAAAAGAACGATGGGCAGACGAAATATCAAAAGTGGCTGGCAAAGCCTGGACAGATGTGGCCAAAGACAGAAGTCGTTGGGCAAAGTTGGAGGAGGCCTTTACCCGAAAGGGACCTTAATTAAACAAATAAAATAAGAAATTAAGCAACTATGTAAAAAAATTATGTTTATTAAGGAATAAAGAAGGTTCATTATTATTGAGTTTTCATACAGATACTCGCAGACGGTTTCTTCCATAATATAAATATTTATTTATGACTTCCTAACGATGTTTTACTTCACCGAAAAGCAACTAGTAAATATCATATGATATGTCGTATGTAAGTTTTATGCGAAGTCTCCAATTCGCTTTGGACTGGACCAGCGTGGGGACTATAAGCCCATCTCTCTCGCGCTTGACAGGAGGCCTGTGTCTAGTAGTAGTGGGACGTATATAGGTTGCAATATTATATTATTGTTTCCTTTAATATTTATGTTATGACTTAATTTTTTTATCTGACTAAACATGTTAACCATATTTTTGACTTATATTTTGTTATACAACCACATAAATAAATAAAATAAAATAAATATTTGAGGACAATCTTATCTCAGACAGATCAACCTAGCACCAAACTAAGCAAAGCTTGTTTTATGGGTACTAGGCGACGATACGATATACATACTTATATAGAAAGGAACATACATATACACAGGAAACGTCCATTACTCCGGAACAAATATTCGTGATAAACACACAAATAAATGCACTTACCAGGATTCGAACCCGGGACCTCCAGCTTCGTAGGCAGGGTCACTATCAACTAGGCTAGGGAGGCCGTTAATATATATTTTGTTTCTAACCTTCTAATAACTTTGAAACAGTCATTGTAAATAAATGAAATGAAATGAAATTGTTTGATGAATTATTTCACTAGTTCGCACTTCGGCGTCTAGGGGTTTTGTTTCATGCTAAAATTGTTTATTTAGTAAATAAGTTTGTATTATGTAGCTGATATATTACTTGCGTAAATAAATATTCTCTAAAGAGAAAGATTCGACTTAAGTATTTTTATATTTTTCTGTAGCGTTCTTTTACTGTACTTTAGTTTACATTTTCGTGGTAATAACATCACCTCAATAATAATAATAATTTATTTACAGTCTATAATAATAATTTCACACTTTCGGTGCCGATAATGTTGAAGCATACTTTTAATACTACAGGGAGCTCATTCCACAGCCGGAACGTCCGCGGGAGGAAATTCCTCTGAAACCGCACAGTGTGCGACCATTTTGGTCGCAAGGTGTGGTTAAAAAATATAAAATATACGTTGAAATGCGTTAAACTTGCACACAAACTATTTTTTTTCCTTTCCCAAAATTGTTTAAACATGGAAAATTCACATGTGCAGCTACAACGAGTTTGATTTTTTAAATAATAACGAGACAGGTGTAATACGAGTATGTATTAATAACATGACCATTATACCTAACTGGCCTGCATTTTTTCCCATAAAGCGCACGTATTGCTACTAGTATAAGGGCGACCTTTTGTCTTATCTTCTTATGTAAGTTCTTATTTTCATATACAAATAAGGTTTCAGTTCACTTCCAGTAAGACTATATGCTCGTTTGTTTGTATTAGCGACTAATTAGACAAACTTGGAGTCGGGCGCCGTGGCCGGGTCCACACTAAGTCTCTGTCATCTTCTCCCGCGGGACCGTATCAAATCGAAACTTTAAATTGCGTGATCCTAATTCCTCTAAATCCTTTGCGGTGTATTCTGCAATGAATAGAGTTCACAGAACAAACATTATACAAAATAAGGTAACGGGAATTGGTACTCGTATAGGTACATAAATATGTATTTTTCATTATGTCCTGGAGTCAAAAATAAAATCTATTTTCAACAGAAATTGACTATTTTCATTATTTAAAATTCTTTCGCCGTTACTTAACATAACTGTCAATATTTTCATCATTTTGATATTTCCGGCTAAGTTTAATTAGATAACTTCATAAGTATGTATGTAGAATTACCAAAAAAGTAACGAGTAACTAAGTTGTAGGTATTAATAGTAGATTACGTACCAAGGCTGTAATGAAGAAATGTCTCAGATCTCGTGTAATTGTCGGCTGAAGCGAAACTGAGGTCGACAAACATGTGATCTGAGGCTTTCTTATTTACTGACCAAGGTCTGTACACTATTTTTCTGCTCGACGCAGTCGGCAAGCGGCAAATTTGTTTAGCGTAACGTCCTGCAATTGGATGCTTGCCGGCCGGAGGGCAGAAAATTTACATACCTATTGTTTTTTTTTACTATGAAGTCTGAAGACTGAAGACGATTTGCTTGAAATCGCATAGCATTGTTGAATGAGGGCAGCGTACGACCGATCGTTACGAAGATATGTAGGGGAGCCCTATGTCCAGCAGGACGTTTTTCGTGCGATATTTTTATAAATAGCATACCTACGTTACAAACTGGAATTCCTGCACCCTCGTAATGCGTGAAATTTAACTAACAACAACCCATTTGTGTAGCCGGCAAAAGTAGGTACATGTTATCAACGGATCCTCCACCTCTTAACGGCAACATTGAACAAGGAGAGGTAAGGCGAAATTAGCAACGTTATCATAATAACAAGGGTTCCGAGCGTAGGCTATATTCAGACGTGATGAAAATATTGTGTAGAATTTTGTATGCAACTTCAAACTAGTTTTGTGGCTGTCGAAAAAGCTATTTTTAGGATTCCATATCTAAAGGGTAACAATCGGAGGCCTATTACTAAGCTCAAGCTGCCTGTATGTATGTCTGCTTATCCCAGTATGAGGTATATTTCAACGTATTAGGAAGATAGGTAAAATGTAGAAACTTATTAGAGTACTTTCACACATTCAACTAACGCGTTACGTGCACTTATTCATAATCCAAGATTTTGTATGCCGCGAAACAGTAGGTAATATCTGCTTAATTACATATTTATTTGAGGAAATAGATTCAACCTTAATTATGAAATGTAATTTAATTACAAGATTGTCCCTCCACATTTTTTTTTATATTGGCTGTTTAAAAATCTACTACATATCAAATTATTTGTACTTATAAGTAGCTACTACTGCCTACTGGTCTTTTTTCATTATAACTTTACTTACTATATAATGATACTCTATAGGGTATCATGGCAGCCATAGATATTTGGTTGCAATAATGTGGCCAGTCTGAATCAACCTTTACCCAACACGCTATTGCGACGCGCACAACAAAAGGGTTCGTACAGATATAAAACGGAGTCTTAGAACGAAAACTTTGTCATTGTTACTGCCGAGCCACGGGTCGCCATTGTTCAACTTATATTAAAGAGGGAGTTTTAATACTTCAAAGGATTACTCGAGATGTGGTCACAAGGCTTTGAAAGTCCGGTTGGATTGTTGGATACCAATATCTACGTTTATAATTATATTCAGAATTAATTGTTCTGCTTTAAATATTTATATTTGGAAATGAAATTCAATACTTTAAAACAGATTAAATCGCGTACCTATCCTCTACAGCCCACTACGTAAGGGCCTGAAAAATGATCTTATAGTGATTGATAATAGTACACTGAAAAAAAAGCCTTGTACTGGTAACCAGAATCTAGTTCCTATACCTAAACGTCTTGTTCTATATGTGATGCCAGGAATCTTTGTAAACATAACCAGACTATTCTGGTTATATAATATTGTTTTTCTACTCTGGTTGACACACAAATACACCTTCGAAAAAGATATAGAGGGAATGAAATTCCAATTAAAAAAACGAATGTAGACTTAATCCGCGAAATCTGCACAACCCTGCAAAATGTAATGGAATGCAAAAAACTTTAGAGTCATTTTCTATTGCTGAAGTACGTCGACGGCTCCACGCATTCCCTCTATTGGCGTGTTCCACTCCGGTCGATCTGCCATGAAAGCTAAGGGCAATTCAACTGAAACTGAATGGGTAAGCCTACTAGTCCCGGCATTTACCTTTAATATTCTTTTCGAGTCCCCACATGTTGAATATTATTTTAACTCCAAGTAGTGTAAAATTTTGCGTGTTCGATATGCTTGAGTAAAAACGTGACAATATGGAATATTTCCTTCGATTACCCTTTTTCTTGGCAGATAAATAAAATCGTGAGTAATAGATAGAGCTAACAGATAGCAAAAACAAACAAAAAATGATTTAAAATATGTACCATATAAGATAGGGTCTGACCACATAACCACGGCTTGGCGTTGTGAACGTGAAACGGCGCGGTGCCGGGCCGCGGCAAGTCGCGCACCGTGAAGATATTACCGAGATAGAAGTAGATAGAGAACCTTAAAAGGAAAAAGTGTAGCAAGATTTTGGAATGATTGTTCGTTCTGCATTGCCATGGCGACCGTAAGGACGGCTTTGGACACCGTAATCGTATCGCGCCGTGCAGACACACAACGTTATGCTGCGTTATGAGTGAATGCTCGGTGCGGTGCCGCGTTTTACCGCGGTTGTCCATCACCACTAAATTTTGCGATTAGGAGCCTTACCATGACCTGTTATGAGCTTGATTAAAAGCAGAATCTATTTATTCATGGTGCCGTATATGTGTTTAAATAATTTAACGCGATTCAGTTTAGGTCCTTAACTGTGCTCGGAGCCTTACCTACCTTACTGTGTCACTATTTCCTACCATGACATAGTTATTGCGATCAAGTTTTGACCGACCGAAATAAGCGACTCAGCTATTACATTCACTCATGTCAAGTGTATTTCGTAGCATAACCTAACCCTTGTTGAGCCGAAACCGAGTCGCAGGAGTCTCAAGTTTAGCGATTCATGGAAAGTTACTCACTTGACGCATTATTCTGAATCACTTGGTTCTAACATCAGTGATACTAAATAGTTTCGTGTTTTTTTATTACGAACTGGTAAATTTGGTTTACTAATGTTTAACCAAGTTTTCATTTTACAAAAGACGTTTCACCAAAGCATTGTATCGTTTGACAAAGAATTCTTTGACAAATAATCATTTATTAATTAATACATTAGTACAATGTGTTAAAATACAAGTAATTGTATATTTTTCATGTCACCTAATAATAAATTTGGCAAATTTATGCATTCACCAAATGTTTCACAAGTTGTTATGTAATAAAAACGTCATTGTTGTAGGTACGTACGTGTCGTGCCATAAAAGTGTATTTTAAAAGTCGGTTCTAGCTGTATGTTCGCAGTTCAACTAACACTCCTCCTCGCTCCGCTCGTCGTCGTACCTATACTGACCTGCCTTAGATTAGGATAGTTAGAGTAGGTAGGAAAGTTTTCTAAGTTACACGTATAAGAATTTTGGACATATGTCCTAAAAAGTAAGATTTTTAAAGTTCATACAATTGCGCTTGTGTAAAATATATTTCATTGAAGTAAATAGGCGTTGAAACAATAGTTTGAAACTAGTAACTTTATTTAATCATGTATAAAAAATAGTTATCAACGATTATTGAGAAACGATTATTCAGAGGTAAAACTATTAATATCCCTGTCAGTTCCTTTAAAATTACAATAATGATGATTCAAATATATGATTTGTGTCAAAATAAAGTGTATCCATTCGACCCATAATTAAAACTATTACAAAAACACATGTCTAACTATACATAGCAAACATTTTTTGGCCAATGGTAGATTTATTAGTTAACTTTCTTGTTAAAAATCATTATCGAATTCGATAATATAAATTAATTAGCTATAATAACATTTTCACAGATAAGAAATTTCCTCACCATTGGCCTCTTAAACTCAAAATCTATTAAGTAATAAATTTGAGTAGAAGTTAGAAAAATAAATAAATAAACTTTTTTCTTTGTTGACAACACAATAAAGTGTAGATAATTGATAGTTAAATTACCTAATAAGTTTTTGTCTCACAGAAGTTTTGAATTTATTATGTTCTTTTAAATAGGTAATTATTTAAAGTATAAAGAAATAGAAAAGAACTACCTATATAGGTACTTACCTCCTGCATATGGAATAAATTCCGGAATAAAACGTATCCTGTGTTCCTTAGGATTATGCGATGTTTATGCCATTATTGTTTCTTCCTATTCGCGATTCTGCACAATATGGATTCCACACAGCTGTTTTTCGCCACAGGCGTTATTCTACACAGCCATTATTTCTTCACAATCTTGTTTCTTCCTAGTCGTGATTCTACACAATACGACTTCCGCACAGCAGATTTTTTTCACATGCATTATTCTACACAGTCATTATTTCTGCACAATATTTTTTCTTCCTAGTCGCGAATCAACACAATAGAATTTCCATACAGCTGATTTTCGTAACAGGCGTTATTCTACACATTCATTACTTCTGAACAATCTTGTTTCTTCCTAGTCGCTATTCTACAAAATTTGAATTCCACATAGCTGATTAGGTACCTACTTGTAAAAAAGCATTATATTAGAAATAAACTTTAGACTGTCTTTATAAATAAGAAAATATGTTTGGAATATGTATTGGAAATGTATAGCGTGACCATGAGCAGCGCAAGCAAGGAGTTTTTTTACTTGAAGCAAAGGCTTTTTAATAAAGTTAGCTGGTACCTTACATCGACTTTACAATGTTTTTGATTTTGGTCATAGACAAAGTAATGTTCATTTTATATTTGACATCGCGCAAGTGACGAAGTAAAAAATGTGGGTGGAATTATATTTTAAGATATCTTTTTTTTTTATATATTGTGGGACAATCTTACACAAATCGACCTAGTCCCACGGTAAGCTCAATAAGGCTTGTGGTGTGGGTACTAGACGACGACATATATAATATATAGATACATATAAATACTTAAATACATAGAAAACATCCATAACTCAGAAACAAATATTCGTGATAAACACACAAATAAATGCCCTGACCAGGATTCGAACCCGGGACCTCCTGCTTCGTAGGCAGGGTCACTACCAACTAGGCTAGGAGGCCGTTATTATGTGTTATATCTCGTTTGCAAGTTCATTCTAATTCCGTAGGTGCACCCGCCATTCTGACGTACACACCTGTAATAAAATAATACCTTAACATTTCATCTCAGCCAGATTCTTATTGGTCATGGCTAACATAAAAGTCATAAAACATACCTTCATCGCTTTAAAATCACTTCCGATCTATAGTGCCCGTTGTGACCTAATCACCCTGCAATCCATAGACTACCTTCTCAGACAGTGTCCTACATTTACTAACCCACGACCCACGACTGAATTATAAAATCATCCGTCAGAAATTGACCCGTACAACCTTTAGGAACTCATCACAAAAGAATCTACACTATCATCAATTTACAAATTTACTACAATCGTAATCAAAAGCTCAAAAAGTTCAACGGCACATTGATCAACGCATGATCTTTATATTTTGTAGCAAGCTTATTTTTTGTATAGTTCTAATGTTATCACAGATTTAGTGAATCCTGGTACGGGTGGCTGTACCAGTCGAAAGGACTTTTTAACAGTAGGTGTTGTTAAAAGCGCTGCTGGTACTACTGGTCCAGCAGGATCAGAGGGTAACGTATTTTATCATAAAGTATTCAGGATAGCCACACCATTCATACACAGCCACAGCTATAGAAGACGAGTTGCGAAGATTAAAATAAAATTATTTAAGTGTAGAATAATGCCTGTGATAAAAATCAGCTATGTGGAATTCAAATTGTGTCCGGACAGAATCACTGCTAGGCTGAGGCTTGATTGTACAGAAATAATGACAGTATAGAATATAGAATATACAGTATAGAATGTGACGAGAATCAGCTGTGTGGAAATCATAATGTGTAGAATCACGACTAGGAAGAAATAATATTGTGCCGAAATATTGACTGTGCAGAATAATGCCTGTGACGAAAATCAGCTGTGTGGAAATCGAATTGTGTAGAATCGCAACTAGGAAGAGACATGATTGTGCAGAAACCATGACTGTGTAGAATAACGCCTGTGATAAAAATCTGCTGTGTGGAATTAAAATTGTGTAGAATCACGACTAGGAAGAAACAAGATTGTGAAAAATTTATGACTGTGTAGAATAACGCCTGTGGCGAAAATCAGCTGTGTGGAATCCATATTGTGCAGAATCGCGAATAGAAAAAAACAATAATGGCATAAACATCGCACACTTCATGTAGATGTGTAACTTGTATAGTTTTATAGTTTTAGACGCATAATTTTATAGTTTATTAAAACTTTCATTTAGAAATGAACTATAACAACAATCGACAACCTTTTACTAAAAACAAGCACAAATGTACATTAGAATTCACATTTGCAAAAAACTAGAAGGCATTTAGTTTTAGTTTCTTAAATTAGCCTCACTTTATTCACTTTGTTACAAACAAGATGTTATGCTCAAGTTTTACTCTCAACCATCTGTTATTTACAATTCAAGAGATTCAATAACAACATTTCCTGTTTCCGACCCAGAATATTCTAAGTTCTAAAGCGTATACATGGTCTGATTTAGTTATTTCGTATAGCTCGCGCAGGGACCGGAACCGGTTACCATAACCCGGGTTTTTCATAAGGTTATTTTAAAGGTTGTTTTCAAAACACCTCCAATTCGGTTAACTCATGATACGGAAACCTTAATCATTCGGAAACCTTATCGGTCCAGTTAACCCCAATTAACCTCTAACCAGTAACTAACCCCAATGAATTCTGTTAGTGTTTTATTCTGTTTTGAACAGTTTAAACGAAAGTAATCTTTATACGCCCAGGAATTAGACTTAATATTGAATGACCATGGCTAGGAGTTAGGACGTTGTCGCTCGCTGTGGAACCAGGTTTGTTTTGCTCTTAGTGTGGCATCGTTTCTTTATTTCCTTACTATAACCTAACATTTTAGGCCTAACATTTTTATTATCATACATAGAAATGAAAGCGGCGTGAGCGTTTGTTTCTACTATGCTCAAGTTTATTTATTTTTCTTGTAGTTAATCAGTCAAATATAGGTAGAGTCATAAATAATCATCATACATGGGTAACTTAGCGCAATTATTCTGATATTATTTAAAAACAAAACATAACTATTAGTCTCAGATTACGAAGCGATAAAATTCAGCAAATAGTGCTATTTTGTGAGTACATCTTGTGACGGCTGTCGGTAAAGTTAAAACTTTTTAAAATCTCGACATTGTTATCCTTTGTAAAACCAACAGCTAATTACCTGCACGAAATAGTACCATAAAGAACAAGAGATATTTTATTAATAACAACAGTATTCCTTTGGCAATAAAGTTCAAATTGTTATAGCATGCACTCAACGTATAACCTTTTGAAATTAAGAACCGAGGCGTGGTCAACCAGGTGTCTGTTTATTTTTCATAATTAAAAGTTGATTTGATTATTGTAGCTTGTGTTAAATTTTGCAACTTACGTAGGTAGATATTAAAAAAAGTGGGAACAGATTTCTTATCGATTTGAGGATATTGTGCAAGCTTCAGTCGCTACGCTACCAAGTACCGGCAACGTTAGCTACACTGTATTCTATTCCCGATATTTCTTACAATCGACAACTGGCCTACTTTTTGGATTTTTAATGCATTTGGATTCTTGAATTTTTAATCCATGCTTAGTTCATACACTACTCAACTACAGCAAAAATAATATAATAAATACCACCCTTTAACTAAGACTTGCAAAACACGCTACCGGAGGCCTATTGCATAATCAGTTGTAGCTTGTAATATTAGCGGAAGTCTCTTTTCAATCCCTTTTATTAGAAAGAGAGTTCCGCTAATATTTTAAGTTACAAAATAAATTATACAATTGTCCCCAGGTGGTCAGATCATATTTCATTTCTAAAAGGTTTTATGTGAAATGCGTCCTATTCCAATTTGACCCTTATTCTTAAGACAATAAATTTGTAATTTATATTACAGGTTTTTGTATTACTGCATTTCATTTTCTGCAGGTAATTAGCGATTGGGTTTAACAAAAGACACTACAATGCTATTCATAGCAGATAAGTTTCAAGTGGAAATCGTGATTTCAAACTGTTTACATTATAAAACGGTGAATAGTTTTTGTCTTTCCTTAATTTCTCATATATGCGTCAAGAGTGATAATGCGACAATAAAAGTCTTGTTTATTACCAATCTTAATACGATTTTGCCGGCAATTACTTTCTTTTCTTACCTGGGTGCGTAGCCAAGATGCCAACCGCTCACGCTCACTCGCTAATGAAATGCAACTGTCATTGTCACGCTAATAAGAAAGAGAGATAGAGAGAGGTAGCTACGATACATTATTAAGCGTGAGCGATTGGCATCTTGACTACGCACGCTGACGTCTGACGTGTTTTCACTTGAGACCGCTATTTGCTACCATTGGCAAAACAAAAGTATGTATTTGAGTTAATTGTAAGCAAGTGCAGCAAGCGGTGCTCCAAATGATTATGACATACTTTGATATTGGATACTTATTATTATATTATTTTTTCGTATCTCGTATTATCGTAGTAATGAGCAAAATTTGTATAATCGTACGAGTTTGAGATTAGGGCTCCCGATTACAAGAGTACACGCTGACACGTGGCTCCGTGTACACGAGTCGTGTCTTAATTACACGTGGCCTAATGGCATGTTCCAAACAGAGCAGAAAACCGGTATCGTGTGTGACAAGACGCTTCTGTAATGTGTTTAAATTAATTTGAAAATGTACCGACAATAAATGAGTAATTAAACATCTATAATTTATTTTATTACATTACAATATCGCATCTCGAGATACTCTGGGTATAACTTTTTTAAGTAGGTATATTCACGGAAATACTACTAAAATTACAGTCTTTCTCCGGGACCACGGGGGCAATGTCGCCCTTGAAACGTCGGAGGTTTGTTTTCAAAGTTTATACACGATTAAGTCCCGTTTTCGTAAATTTATAATACTAAAATTATAATAACAATATCTAATTATATACAAAATCTAACAATGAAAAAGAGTTTTCTACTGATTTTATTTCCTTTAAGAACTCTCATATGTAACAGGAAGAATAATTATAATATAATTTGATGGCCATAGAGTTAGAATTTTTTTTTAAGCTATTGCATAGCTTCTATCGCGGGCCTTGAGCGCGGGGACTGAATCCAGAAATTCCGTAACGAAAAAAAACCTGACGCTCCCCACTCCGACCTCCGACGGACCGAAACCGACTTTATTCACTTTGTTACAAAGTTCTTTATCGGGGAAAGGATATATCTCCAAACGAATGTCGCTAAGTGTCATATTCTATACAAAATATTGAGGACAGTAGCTTTTATTACCAGAGATACGGCGATGTCAAACGTCAAAATAAACACTATTATTTTAGTCCCGCCATAATCAAATATGTTAGTCGCAAACTTATGTTTCTTATTTCAGTTATCATAAACCTATAGTTTCAATGATAAATATTCCTGAATAACCAACAGCTACTGTAAGATAATAAAACCCACATGTATTGTAAAATAATGTTGACAACTTTTCTATCAAAAACATTGAATTTGAAAATGAATAATGATCCACAAGAGTCTACAACAAAATATGGGACCACCATTGACGCGGTATTTTCTAGGTATTTAGAGGATATTAAGTCGCAAACTTATGTTTCTTATTTCAGTTATCATAAACCTATAGTTTTAATGATAAATATTCCTGAATAACCAACAGCTACTGTAAGATAATAAAACCCACATGTATTGTAAAATAATAAAAACATTTTAAACAATATTAACTTTTTATTTATTAAATAATAGAAAAAATTGTTTTCTTATCGGTCACCACGCTCAAAAAGTGTAACTTGAATTAATATCAAAGAAAAAGAAATACTGCATGAATAAAATAAATAAATAATTATAATTGCATAAGTTGATACAAAATGATATGCAATAGCTTTACCGCGGCAGTCCCCGAGTGCCACACGTATTTTTTGAAATAGTTTTAATGTCTGATGTGTCGGTATTTAGATCGTATTTATATCGTTTTTCCCTTCCTTTCATTTTAAACAATTCTATATTATGTTTTACGAATATACACATAACAAATACATATAAGGATGGCAAGGGTAGTATACTTTTTTAAATAATGGCTTGCAACTATCTAGGTAATATGCTCCACACAAAGATCTTACTCGTAAACACTTTCTTTGGGCTAAGAAAACCTTATCAGCATCTGATGAGTTGCCCCATATTATTATTCCGTAACAGATTTGCGACGATACATAACCGTTATAGGCTGCCGTTGCTGCCGCCTCAGAGACGGTTGCTCGCAGACGATACAAAATATAATTAAATCGATGTAGCTTATTACAAAGGGTATTAATATGGGCTTTCCAATTACAAAACTTATCATTCTTAATTCCTAGAAAAACTGCACTTTCCGTTTCATTAAGTTGTACTTACGCCATTAAAATCGGCAGATAATCTAATTGGTTTTGCTATTATAAGTTTGAAATTAAACCAGTTGTGTTTTGGTTAAGTTAACTTTGAGATTTTTATTTTCTAACCAATTTGTTACATTTGTTAATGTAGGTACATGTAATAATATTTCTTAGAGAACCATCTGTATTTTCTTTAATTACTATGGTTGTGTCATCTGCAAATAGTATAGTGTCATTTTGTGTGGCGCCAGGTAAATCGGTGATGTAAAGTAAAAACAAATACGGCCCTAGTATACTACCCGATGGCACGCCGCATGTGTTAATGATGAACGGCGAATTATACGTTTTGTTAAGGTTTTTAACTATTTTTGTAACTTCTACACATTGTCGCTGCCCATTGAGATAGCTTTTTAGCCAACAGTACGCTTGCCCTCTTATACCGTATTTAACTATTTATATTACTTTAATAGCAATGTTTCATGGCACCCTAGATCCATAAAGCCATCCAGGATCTAGATTTCTGCTCATTCTATGCATTCGTGTACATACACACAGAAAACATAGAAAAGCGGAAGTGTTTACCGTGACACCAATTAGTAGGTATAGGTATCGGGATACAAAGTATCAACTCAAAATACGTGTAATAATAATTTGACTGGATTACGTAAATTGTAAGAATATTAATGTAAAATACCAGACCAAGATAATATAACGCATCGCGGCTTAGACATTGCCGAGATTCATTTTTTATGTGGAACCGATAAGGGCAATAACAATAAGCCTGCACTCGGTCGGTATTCATCTTTGTGCACTTAAATGTCATTGTCTCATGAGAGTAATTAGTAAAAACAATGCAAGTAAAGTTTTTGAAGCAGGAATTTCTAGAGCTGCTTTCAATATTATCATTTTAAATTGCCATAATTTTTATAACGATACCCTTACCAACAACTCATACCTATCCGTAGTCTGCACGTGCAAGGCCATTTTTTTGTTTTATAAACGAGCCTTTGTTAATATGAGCACGTCGGCTCCAAAAGCTAATCCTAATAATTACCTACCTACTAGATGTGGAAACTTAAGTGGCGAGTTGGCTATATGTTCAAAGTTTAGTGACACCTCTCTACCCCCAGCCCTCATACTGGTGTTGCTCTCGAGCTCTCTTAGATGTCGCTTTTTGTGGGGGCCCATCTTATGTGGGCGAGTCACCGTTTGCCGTAAATTAAATTTATTACCATTTTGTTAGGCAGACGTCTGATTTTATTCTCTATAATACAGTATTTAGTCAACCACCTTCACCTAATAGACCAGTATATTTTAGTTTCCATTAAATCTCAATAGTCTATACACCCTGGCGGTGCTGCCTCTGCATCCCATAACTCGGGCAGGTGCATCATTCGCTCGGTGTACCCCTTACATTTCATTAAATTGTCGAAAGGGTCTCAGCGTGTTGGCTTCGGCTCCGCGTACGCCTCCCAAAGGTCCGGAACACAATTGTTCCGTGATGGGAAGACCTACCTATTATGAAGATTTAAGACAAAAGTGTGATATTATTTTTTACTATCGTTGTAGAATTGTTTTTGCTGAATATTTTGTATTTTGATTGTTGTTCACATTGATCATAATATGTACTACGAGTATGTCTAATTTTTTGTTTGTATCCCTACTTTTTATTTTAATTATCATGCACTGTTACTTTACACGCCAAGGGGCCTTACCATGACGTCTTAACGTGATTCAGTTTAGGGCCTAAACTGAGTCGCTGCCATACAACTCAATACAGGTTCCTTACCTGAACCTGAACCTTAACTGAATTGCGTTAAAGGGCATTTTCAGAAAAAAGTGCATCCTTTTAATGAAAATGGGTCCTCAATTATCCATAAAAAAATTTTTTTGTCAGGTTTGTAACGGCCGATACGAAATGTATGAAAAAAATGCGTTACAAAGCTGACAAAAAAAACGGGACACTATTTTTCTTGTTTCCAATAGTACTCGTGATTCTGGTTACAAAAAACCCAAAACTTCCTATATTCAAAAAGAAATGAAAATGGTACCCTATTTTTGAAAATGCCCTAAAACGTTATGGTAACGGATAAGGATGGGTTAGGTCCGCGTGTATTTAAGATCTGTTTCTACGAGTACCACGGATACTCGGATCTAAATTACACGCGAGCCCGACTTGTAAACTTGGCTACCTAAGTTGTTTAATTATCATTGCACGTGCGGTATTAGACGATTTATTCCTATTCGTTCCTACTACAATGGTTTTGAATGTTTTGATTAAATAACTTAACAAAATATCACCTACCGACGTTAGTCGTAAGACTCGTAAGAGATATTCACTAAATTCGTTGAACAAGTTAAATCCGTCAAAATAAACACTACGAATAACTTTAAATCACAACATGCAAGCAAACGTAATGATGTTGCAGTTTCATTAATTGCAATTTTGTTTAGTACTACACTTTTAATTTTCGAAAGCTTAAGAAATTCACGTAATTAATAGAAGTATTTTTATTTATTATAACGTGAATTGAAGTTGTAAGGTATGATGACATTTTATTTGATGAAATAAGCTAGTTCAATCTAACGGGTTGTTGTGTATTTGAAGAAAAATAAGAAATTATTAACACGTGCCGTCGCGTTGCCGTCTTCGCTTTAATTTGAAAGTGTAAGACGTAGAAACCGCTTGTTATTATTAATACAACTCTAGTGTATCGGCTTATAGTTCAAAATTGATTGAAGTGACAACTATGAAACAAACCTGGGTTATTCTACCTGTTGGACCCAAAAAACAGTGCAAGATACAAATGTCCTAAGTACGAGGTTTTTATATGTCCTTTACGACATTTCTATCGTTCACTGTTGACACGGAATTGTCTTTGCCGATGCCAGCCTCTACTGTTATTAGATATTGAATCTAATTTACTTACACGTAAAGAGTATACTCGTTTGTTATAATAAGGTTAACAGTAACCTAAAGAAAACCCCAAACAAAAACCCTATCGGGATTGGGTTTTGCAGTTAACCGGGTTATGGTTACTGTTACAGCAACATTTCGCTTACCGTTTGTATTCGGTTACTGAATGTTGCTGTTACAGTATCATTGTGTAACAGATATGATTAGGTAACCAACTCGATAGGCTTAAGCCTAAAGAGGGGTTTTCCGGTCCCTGAGCTCGCGTCGTAAACAAAATTTTATTTTATGCTTGACACGTCTAATTTATTTTTACGACTGATGTTATAATCTACATTTGTTTTCATGTGTAATCTATACCAGTTTGTGTTATTTTTGTTGTTTTGAGGTGCAATAAAGAGTTATTGTATTGTATTGTATTGTATTGTATTGTTTTCAGATATGGGTATTCTTCATCAAATTCATTATCAATATTATCATGCTTTATCACTAGCACCCGTGGTGTGTAATTGCTATTACTAAAAAAATATATATGGCCTTTACAATGAATAGGAATCCGCACCCCGCATTATTCTCGTGTAACACTGTCTCCGTATATATACCGGGACACCGTGTTGATTAGGGAACGCAATCGATTATTTTTTACATGGGAAAAACACGGTTTTGACTGAAACAGCGGTTTGTCGTACAAAATCGGTTAACGATCGGTCGACAAGAGCTACAGAAACTAACAAGAAAAGTAATTGAAATGAAATAAAATTGATTCACCGTAATGGCGAAATATTTGGTACAAACATTATACATCTAGCAAATTTGTATTTTTATTGGAACGCTCTTACACAATTGAGAATCACCTTTTATGAGCTTGACTCTAAGCAGAATCTATTCATGGTTCCGAATAGCATACGTTTTTAAATAATTTCAGGGGCCTTACCACGATCGTCTAATGCGATTCAGTTTAGGTCGTTAACTGTGCTCGGAGCCTTACCATGACATCTTAAGAGTTCGGTATAGGTTCAAATACTCACGAGATACGACTTTTGCACAATAACGCGGGAAAACACAACATTTACACGTTATCTTTATAAATAGGCATACCAAAGTATCACAACTATACAAGGGGCTACTCAGCCACCCAATATCTCGATATCCACTACTTACACGTTCTTCTGTACTCTCAGTCTCTCATCGTTGTAAATATTGTCAAAACGCGGAGCGACATAAGACATGACCTCTCTCTCTGCGAGCTCCCCTAGTCGACTGAAACCCACTGGTTTACGTCGCATATTTTATAGCAATATTTAGAGCGATTGAAGTGCTGTTTAAGAAAAAAACACTAAAGATAGGTATACACTATTTATAGTTTTTGGATAGAGTATGACCTAAACTTTATATAAAAAAGTGTCTGTTTAGCTAGGAATGTAAGCTTATGTTCGTGTATTATGTACTTTTTGGTAAGTAACCAAATTTAAAAATTTTTTACTCAATCATTTTGTGTGAAATGTTGAAAAGTGTTTCATTTGTTCTGTTGTTTATACAGAACAAGAAAAAATGTTTTGTTAAGATTCAATAGCAATAAAGTCGAAAACCTGACAGTTGTTTGAAGCTCGCTGATCAAAAAATGGTAAAACAGCTGTTAGGAAATGGTGGATTTTTCAAAATTAACAACAATATTGAAAAAGTTTTTCAGTTCAGTAGTTTTTGTATTAAAACATGTAAAAATGTTTTTTTCTACTCGCCGACTTTAATCTGCCAATTACGAGTACATAGACAAAACTATAAGCTCATACTTTTCGATATTAGACAGTCCAACTCAACTATAATATTTCATTTCGATACGCTGTAGGCAACTATAATAGAACTTCATACAAATTTTATACTTATTTGCGATGACGCCTGGGACTTTGCCGAGCGCGCGCCTCACGCCTGCGCCGACCGCGCCGGCCTGCCGGCCATCTTTTTGTGTTACATCCTTGTTAAGTCAATGAAATTGAATGATGAAATTGTTCCTCCATAGATGATGATGATGATGACTCGTAGAAAAAGTATTGTATACAATCGTAATATAATTAAGTTTTTCAATCTCGTACCTTACTTAGGCCACTCAGCAAGCTTCGTGGCCTAAACACGGTACTCGACTGAAAAACTCTTCATTATATCACGATTGTATAAAATACTATTGTACCTATGCAAATTTATGGCAAAAAGTTGAGCTGAATCGGCCGAATTTATATACCGGCTCTTAACACGATTCACTTTAGAACCTACACTGAACTGTGTCGCTATTTCCTACCATGACATTGTTATTGCGATCCAGTTCCAACCGACTGGGCAATAAGCGATTCAGCTATTTTATTCACTCAATGTTCAAGTGTATTTCGTACTATAATCTACCACTTGAGCCGAAACTGAGTCGCAGGAATGTCAAATTTAGCGATTCATAGAAAGTTACTCAATTGACGAATTATTTTGAATCGCTGTAACATTATTGATACTTACTGAATTTCATGTATTTATTCGACGTCCCTACGAGCAGGAAATTTTACCTAAGTAAAACTTGTTTATCATCTAGGTACTTAATTCATTGAGTTTTGGAATAACAAAATATTTAAATATATTTCTACAAAAGATGATAATTCACAAAAACTTATTAAAAAAAACACTTAAAACTACCTTATACAAATTTAACCCTAATACTAAAGACTAAAGCTAACCCTAACACTAAACTTAAATATAAATTGTTACTACAATCTAAATAAATCTTAGACCCAAAGGTACCCTACCTACACTGTAAATTATTGCATTTACAGTACACATTACCGCACTAGTGCGATAGTGAGAACTTTATGTGCCTGCGTCAAAAATTCAAAGAGCCATATGTGCTGTAAAACTTCGTACGATACATGTGCGAATAGGTAATTCGCAACTCGTGTCGATTTAAAACACTCCCTTCGGTCGCGTTTTATTCTATCGCCACTCATTGCGAATTTTCTCCTATTCGTACTTGTATCGTAATGTACTATTATAAATCTGCAATTGACCTAGTATTTGAATAATGATTACTAACCTACATTGTTAAATGTCATATTATTAGCTGTTAGCGGTCTTACCAGAGGCCCTTAGGGAACACTCGGTTTCTAATTCTATTATTACAACAAAAGCCGTTTTATTGTTTAAGTAATTAATACCTATTTAATATTCTTTTCTTACACTGACAAATGACACATATTTGTAAAAAAAGAAATTAAGTATTTGCGAATACTTTGAAAGAAAGAAATGCGATATCCTATATATGTATAACTTTATCACATATTGATACCCAACCAGGAAGGCCCAAATTACATTAAGTATCAAAAGTCTTTGATCATATATCTATATGCCTCCCTTTTTCTCCAACATGAAGTAAAAAGGCGGCATATAATATATGATCAGAGATATAATCCTAATGGTATAGTGTAATATGGGCCGAAACAAAGCACTTTACACAATTGTCATAATATAATTACAAGTCAAGGGCGAGACGTTCTGAACATTAGCTATAACGAACTAACATGAAACAATGGTTTATAGACCGGTCTCCTCCCTGAAAAATGCCTGATTTACAATTTCATAATTATTATTTTTATAGGAGGTAAATACCTGACATTTTAGTTACCCTTATCAGTACAGTTTACTTGATACTTCCCCGGTTAGTAACTGTAAATTACCTACATTAAATAATAAAATAAAAAATAAAAAAGCTTTTTATTTCTCGCAATTTTTCTTACAAATATTACCATGCTTTTCAATATATTTTATAGTTAGTATTCTATCATGCGATTTTTTGATAATAATCAACTTTCTTTTCATCATTTCATGTCACTATTTTTCTATATAATTGATTTAAATACGTTAATTTTTATACATCTTGTTTCAAATTAATATAATAAAGTGCTACATGTCAATTCACTGTTAAATATAATTCAGTATTAAACAAGACTTACACAACAATAATACAATAGAGTCAACAATATTCAGAAATTAGAATTAAAATTTGATAGTAAAATATAATAATAATAAGGAAGGAAGGTATGTAGAGTTTCTAGCGAGAACCCCTCTTAACTGAGTGTATAGATCTTTTCCCCAAAATCGTTAATTCCGCGTAGCAAAATTTTCATTCGCATTTTTTCCCATTTTTTTATTTTCCTATGCGATTGTGTTACCATTCCTATATGTTTTCTGACTCGTTAATGTCTCCTCGTTTTTGTTGCCAGACGTATTTTTATTTTTACATTATATCTCCTAATCCGTATTATCCCCGTCCATATATTTTATAGGCAGAAGTATTATTAGTACATTACATACCAATAAGGCCGTTTAAGTGGGAAATGCCTCGGATTCCATGTAATTGTCACACTAACTACACACTACTACCATGACTAACATGTGATCCGAGGCTTTCCCATTTACCGGCCGAGGTTTGTATACTATTTTTCAGCCCGACGGAGCCGGCAGGCGGCAATTTAGTTTTGCGTAAAGTGGCGCTTACCGGCCGGAGGACTGAAAAGTACATTGTGCATCTAGGGAGGTAAGTACAGGATTACTAACGAGAGTCTGTTAGAAGCCCGACGTAGCAGGCGGAGGGCTTTTAGTGACTCGAGTTTGTAATCCTCTTACCAACCGTGATGCATACAATGATTTTCATCACACTTGTAAGGAAAAAAAAAACAAATATATAAATTAATCTATGTATTAAAGTTGAATAATACACAGATACACAGTAAAGTTGGTTTATAGCCAAGTTTGAACCGAAGTTGTAACCGCTCTATACGCCTGCGCGTTATAACACCATTAGTTACCGAGCTTGTGTGATGAAAAACATTTTCACAGACTGTCTCCATCGGCATACTGTCACGTCAATTGGGAATACGATCCATATACGCTTTCCAGAAGTGTTGGTGCGACTAGTGTGTGACACGCAACGTGTCTCTGATGTATGTTAATGTTAATCTATATATTATTATTTTATCAAGGTCATTTGGTCAAGCAGTTTTTGAGTTTTTGACAAAAAACTATTTATTATAAAAGGACGTAAGCGCCTTGATATTTTCAAGGTGTTTACACCTTTTTGGTTGCAGATTTTTTTCTTCGTACGCCGGTACGGAACTTACGTAGGAAAGGAAGAGTTCCTTATTCTCTTCAAGATAGACCCAATTTCCCATTATGCCCCACAATTTTTCCACTAAGTTACTAAATCGTATGGGATTTTCGTAATTCAGTGGGAAATTTAGTACAATTTTTTTGTCGTTTATTGGGATTTTCCTCGGCAAACGTAGTGTGGGACGCCCTCCTGCCAGGTGGACCGATGACTTGAGAAAGGTAGCTGGTAGTGGTTGGATGAGGGTCACGAAAGACCGTACTTTGTGGCGCACCCTTGGGGAGGCCTACGTCCAGCAGTGGACTGCAATAGGCTGATTGATTGATTGATTGATTGGGATTTCGTATCTATCTAGCGTAGACTAAGGAACTCTACGTACCTACCAAATTTCATACGAACTGACGCGAAAAAAAAACTGACCAAATGTGCGAGTCTGACTCGCGCACCGAGGGCTCCGTACAAACTTTATGTTGCAACTTCACCTAAAAGTAGAAATTTGACGTCCGCCACATGTATCGACAGATTGGGTTACTAGTTTGCACTGAGTAGTAGTAGTAGTAGTAGTATGAGAGTTTGTTAATCCTTGATATATATTTTATCACGTAAACCAATTTTTTATACATTATTTATAAGACGGTACTTACATTTTTATGATAAAAATATCATGAATGAAGTTGGTTAAGTTGGTTAAATTACAATTTTTTTATGAAGTTAGGATCAATTTTATATTTTTCCTGTAACATTTAAGATAGGTAATATTGTTGTTGTGTAAACAAATCATATTTTTACCTTCATCAACTTCGGAGATAAAGCGGGGGGTTGGTATTGTTTCTTACATTTTCTTTTACAAATCAACTAAATGTAATTGTAAAAAAATATAAAACATTTTTTTAGAATGTGTAAATCAAACCCTTCCAAATGATATCCCACTCGACCCAGTAACTGAATTTTTTTTCCCCTATTTTGTCGGGCATTATTCATTTAAAAACAAAATATATATATAATAAATTCTCTTAAAATCTGTCTGGATTAACTTTGTATATAATTACTCCAAATTTAAAATCGGTAGCTTAACTTGATCTCGAGATATTTAAGATATTGTGACAGACCGACATACGGAGTCGCACCGTAAAGGTTCCTTTATACCATTTTGGTACGGAACCCTAAAAACGACATCAAAATTAAAATACAAGGGGTAATAAAATAAATCTAATACTTACTTGTGTGTTTTTATTTTACGTTAACATGCAAACCGTTTGCAATCGCCATCTGTTTTTCAAGACAATTTGTTGTCATATAGAATTTCCATACGAGTATATACCCTATTATTCCAGCCTAGCCCATAAAAGCAAATTTAGTTATTTATATTGTCTTCTGTTACCGCGATTGTTATTCATTGAAAGTAAATACTTTAGAACGGATTAATCGCGTTTATTAACACCATGATCCCACGTTTCGAGCCCTTTACAGCAATCGTTTTCACAGGGTTAAGATGATGACTGTGAGAGTGCTGTAAAGGGCTCGAAACGTAGGATCATTGTGTGAATAAACGCGATTAACCCGTTCTAAAGTGTTTAATTTTAGTTATTAAATTATTTTTTAAATGAAAGTCATCATTTTATCATAAATATCACCATTTATCTCTCTCTTTTTAAGTAAGCTATCTGCCATTTACGTACATTTAAAACATATCGCAGAAATCAATTTCAAACAATATAACAAAATTCCGTCATACATGAAAAAAAAATGATAATACCACTCCAACACATAGAAAACAAAAATCGCCATAATTGCCTAGTGTGATGCAACTATAACCAACTATAGTCCTTATATTTCCACAGGTTACAAAAAAAACTTAACTGTAATTTGCACTTAATGTATAAGTAAAATAAAAAATAGATTGCACTTCTAACAGCAGATTGCAAAGTATACACAACCACAACTTAGTATTTGAGGAACGACAGTTGTTCAATGCACATTTCTATGGTTGTCGTACCAACAAGATAATTGTTTACAATAGCTTGTATTTTTGCGTCCATGTCTATATATTTTTTGCTCCGTTTCCGATAAGCGTGACATTCCATTGCATTTTGAAATACAATAAAATCCACAACTAACGCCTCATCCTTTAGTTGAGAAATAAAGTAAAGCAAATTGTAGTTTTTATTGAGTCTGCCATTAATTTTCTTATGCCAACTTTCAGTGACGTTGTTTGTTCGGTGTCGGTGTGAGAAGCAGGAAAACACATTGACCATTTCTATTTTAATCCATTGTGATACCATATACTTATTAAATTTAGTGATGTTCGGTAGGTTTGGAGCCTCATTTGATACAGCGAGCCACCCTTCGTGTATTTTGTTAGCTGGCAAATGTGGGAGCGCTGCACATTTTGATAAATAATTGCATCCTCTGCGGGTTTCTGTCAGGTTCAATCCATCCGCGTAGTTGTACATTGCCTGGTTATAGTGGAAATAGCAGCCAGTTACGGCTGCGGATGGGTATATAGTTCTAAGAGCGTTTATTGCCGCAATCTCAAAGTCGCTTTTAAAATAATCAGGGTGAAAATTGGGAATGTTTTCGTTTATAGCGTTAAACATCTCTTCATAAGTCGCCTGGGTTTTATTTGGCAACAGCGCATAAATACACGGAACGACTTTGGTAAAGGAGTCAGTAGAACCAATATCGCCGTGTATACTGTATAGCTGGACATACGGCTCGGGAACCATTTTAAATGTTCCGTCTACAAAAAAAGTTTTAATATTTTTAATCCAATCTCTGCATTGTGGAGTTACAAACACTACAATATTATTGGTTTGTACGCAAAGAAAATCTTGCCCCAAATTTTCAGGGATTTTAACGTCGCTGCATGTTTCAAAGCTGGACTTCCCTGAGCCATCATGGCGTGCTCTATATAAGGCATCTCTCTTTACACAGAAAGACGGTAATTTGTCCGCATATTCTGGCGTCATTAACGTTTGCATCTCTTCTGTGTACAGAAGAGGAATGGGACGATAGTCCGTGGCCACCTTTTTCTTTAGATTAATAATTTTTTTTTCAACATCTATGCTTTGGAAATCGGGTACACAACAGTGCACCATTTCGCGGATAATTTTTTCTTTTTTTTCATCCAAAACTACCGTACCCTTGCATGATTTTGAGGAGCAAATCCAAACCGACGAACCCTTTTTATTGATTCGTTTCTGATAGTGCCTATATCCCCCTCTTACTAATATTTTATTTTGATGGCTACTATCAATAAACTCGAAAGTTTTTTTTTTAACACAAGTATTCGATTTTTCAGTTTTCGTTTCCATTTTTGCTGATAACATTATTCAATCAGGTCTAATTACAACGACAGGACAATCTAATTGACAGTGACTGACTGATGTCACGTCAATTAGAAAGATTATATCAATAATAAGTAAATGACAAAGAGTGTTTATGCACTCTTTGCTAGTCGTGCAAAGAGTTACGAGCGGGGACCTTGAACGCGCTGAGGAGTGCAATGCAGACTTTTTGGGGTTGGGGAACCGAGATGCGCAAATCCCTACACTAATTTTGCCGAGATACTCAGTGTACAACATATAATTCCTAAAACAGAAAGTATTGCAAGAAACTGTTTTTATTTTATTTTATATAACCAGCTGGAATTCTGGCTGACACTCAAGATCAAGGAGAAGATATCTGCCAGAATAGTGTTTTGACCGTTTAAAGTTGTTTGATATGTAATATTGATGCAGCTTATTATGCAGTGAACTAACGAAGAAGTGGGCAGGAATAATACTCTAGTAATACTGTTGAATCACCTTTAACCACTCCTTGGTCTGTCATCACATGGGCCACGGTAGTTCCGGGGTCGCGATCGCCTCGAGCTTATATTGTTAGTTATAGTGTTAGCTATAAATCACTCTTAAAAGGCAAAACCAAAGATATCGAAGGGTAGTAAGGCCTAGATAAGGGAGATATTTAATAAAACGGAAAATTGCTGATCTAATCGACATATTTTAATGTTAATAAGTCCTCCAGTTCAAACATTACTAGATTTATACTAGCACACTAGCATACTCGAGTCATTGCCTGCTGCGTCGGGCTTCTAACAGACTCTCGTTAGTAATCCTGTACTTACCTCCCTAGATGCACAATGTACTATAATACTTCTGCCTATAAAATATATGGACGGGGATAATACGGATTAGGAGATATAATGTAAAAATAAAAATACGTCTGGCAACAAAAACGAGGAGACATTAACGAGTCAGAAAACATATAGGAATGGTAACACAATCGCATAGGAAAATAAAAAAATGGGAAAAAATGCGAATGAAAATTTTGCTACGCGGAATTAACGATTTTGGGGAAAAGATCTATACACTCTCTTAACTGAGGGTAAAGGCCTCCTCCAGCGATGCCCAGTGGTCCCTGTCTTTGGCTTGTGTCATCCATTGTTTGCCAGCCGTTTTGGTGATGTCGTCTTCCCATCTGGTTCTTGGTCTTCCTTGTTTTCTTTTGCCGTGAGGTCCTTGCCATTTAGTAAGTGCCGTTGTCCATCGACCGTCGCTCGTGCGGGCTACATGGCTTACCTACATTATTTAACTCAAAACATCGTGTTAGAGTGGCCAAACGGAAGGTTGTCTTCGCTGAAAAGAGGTACTCTTTCACGGTATTTTCTACTGAAAAGTTACTCACATGAAATTGTCTGCTTCATAGACATTTTTTTTTAAATATTTTCTATCGTTATCATTTTATTCAAGATCAAAAGTCAGAGAAATCGAGAAAATTGTGTTTCATTGACGGTAAAAAAGGAGAACGGCCCGTTTACATTTTTTTTTATAGAAACACTATATCTCATTACACAGTGATTACTGTTGTTCTTTATTATACATTCAGATGTTTACTTTTTCAACTCTATGTAAAATAAACGTATAAATAAATAAGTTAACTACAGAACGGTTTTGGTTTTCGAACGATCATACGTCAAAAGGCTAAAACGAGATAGATTTATACGATTCATGACCAGTGACAATATCGGTCTTTCATTCACTTGTAAGCAATTGAGATTCAGCTCTGAATAGTTGACATCATGGTAGCAATTTGAGACGGCCAGTTTAGGTTCCATTTGAATCCATATTTAAACATAATTATACAAAACAACATATGTGTTCAAATCGCGAAAGTTTTAAATGTTATAAATGTTATATTCCATTTGAATCGTTTTTTTAAATATTGTGGTAAGGCCCCTGTATGTTAGCGACTCAGTTAAGGTCTTAAACTGAATCGCGTTAGGCGATCGTGGTAACTCCCCAGTTGTATAGCAGCGACTCAGTTTAGGTCTTAAAATGAATCGCTTTAGGCGATTGTGTAATCCGTGTTCTAATTAATTAGTAGCTGTTTTATAACAGAGCCCTAAGTGGACTTTAACACGACGATTTTCAATGGTACTTTATACCTCTCGTCGAGAATCCCTTACCTGTGACTAATCTAAATTACTTTATTGAATTAGAATATAATATCTCGGACCAGCATTACCTATTCTTCAAAATAATGACTTAAATTCTAATTATTTATTTTCACAAAATCAATTTACAAAAAATTACAAATGTACAATCAATATCCGCAACGTAGGCTTCGTCAAGAGGGTACAATCATAAATCAGCAACAGGCGTCGTCATCACACAAACAATAAAGCAATCCGCAACAGGCTTCGTCATTTTTCGCCTACTCTACCTAGTGATGTAAAAGAGACCACTCCGAGTCGCCTCCGGTGCAAAGGTTCCCATCACACCAGCAGCGTTTCCGCGCTGTATAGCTAACGAAATCCTCTGCAGCAGATACGACCCGGATCGCGGATCCCAGCCCCTCTCCCTAAGCCGGCGACCAAGTTCTCTTACAAAATCCTTAGCCTCCGTTCCCCAGGGCCCCGCAGTCTCCACCGCAACCGGCACGAAATCGTACATTGGCTCCAGGGCACTATACTTGGCGTGCTTAAGTTTGGCCGCATGTTCCGCGGCCGATCCAGCTGCCTTAAGCGTGAGGCCAAGGTAGGACGGTGCAAACGTACTGACGCGACTGATGACTTAAATTGCTTCTCTGATTCTTCAGTTAACATTGTACCTACGCGCAAAGTTAGTCTCTAAACAGTTTTTATATACATAGTACGCTTTCGCGCTTCTTGGGTACAAACCAACCGAGGTAGAGAAACTTGTCTACGTCGCGACAAAGCATATCAGAGACGCAATTAACTAAGAAACATGAACGTCACAAACACAGCTCTGGGCTCGTTTTGCTAAAATAATGCTGGTAACTCTAATTTTATGCATAACATTCCTACAGCCGAATAGTAAAAGGGATATGGATACACAGAATGTCTGAAACATTTTGTATATTTAAGATTTACACTTGCACTGTCTCTAAAAATAACATACGAACATACAGAACTTTATATGAATTGCAATAAATAAATGATAAAGGGTAGGTAAGTATATTGGTTTGAGGAATTCCCTTATGGGTTTATTAGATTTGCCGTTCCACTGGAGAGCGATGACCTTGATGATATTCTGTTTTAAAAAAGGCCAAAACACAGTTATACGCCCCAGTTATAGTTTAAACAGCCGTTTATTAGGGACTAGGAACCCTTATAGTTTCGCCAAGTCTGTCTGTCTGTCCGTCCATCCGGGGATAATCTCAGTGACTGTAAGTTTGTAAATTAACCGTATACTTATGCAAAAAAAAATTTTTTTTCTTGAGTAAGTACGTCATTTAACGGATAACCTCTGATAACCTCGTACCATGTAATTTTATTTTTGTTTAATAAACGAATTTGAATTTGTATTTGAATTTGAATTTATCATCCCGCATATATCATCCTTCTATTAAAAAAAGAATGATTCAAATCGATTCACGCGATCAAAAGTTACCCCCGAAAACCCAACATAAATAACCCGTGGTTTATATAAATTAGTAACTCAATTTCCCGAGAGATGGCGCTGTACCGTGGTCTACTTCGCGCTGTTAAGATTTTTCCGGAGTTGATGGGTTCGGGACGGGTGTGATCAAAGTATCATCGAATTGTTAATTATTATGAGCATATTGAGCATGGTATCTATTAAAACACTTTTTAAGGTTGCCTATTGTGACGGACGGTAAACTACAGAACCCTACACTGAGCATGGCTCGACATGCTCTTGGTCGATTTTTATTAATTTGTACAAGTATGGAATATTTTGTATACCTAATTATATTTATTATGTTTAGACAATCTCTTTTAATATTGTAAAGGATGACTCTCACCAATCTAATCCGATCCGGGACGATCTGTCAGTTTCTATAGAAAGAATCACGCGATAGCTCGGAGCCCTCGGAGGTCACGTGGCGTTTTCTATAGAAACTGACAAATCGTCCCGGATCGGATCGGATCGGCTGGTGTGAGTCATCCTTCAAACATAGCTAACGAAGAACGGCATTGCGTAAAATGAAAAACTCCCGCCCTATCTTGCCCGGTCAAACGGCAAATGTAATTTTAATCCCATTAATTAGATAGCCTCAGTACAAAGGCTAAAATTACATGCAATTCTTAGAAATGCTTTGACCATCCCTCATATTCATATCCAATTATGTTTGTCCATATTACTTGTTCCGGCCAACGTGAGAGAGAATGGGCTCGAGAAATTTGATTAAAGCAACACATGTGGCGAGTGGATTAGGCTGATTGCCAACGGAGAGGGGAGGCACGCGTGACAAGGGCGTCGCTTTGAAAATAAATAAAGTAAAAGCAAATTTTACTTTTTGGTTTGTTCTGTCTTTTTATTTTTATTGCGTAAATGAAAAACTTAACTTAGGTTGCTACGGGAATAATGCTGCTGAATGCAGTGAATTAATATTTTTGTATACTTGTAGGTTTGTGGGTACAAACAGATGTATTACATTCATTTTAAAAACTGTTTGTCCAGTAACCATGAGGTCCGTGCGTGCGTACGAAAACATTCTTCGCGCTACGTGCGTAGTAGCGTAGCGAACCCGATATCGGGTCGTTGGCACTGAATGTGTTAATAATGGTGTATAAAAGTAGTAAAACATTTATTTTCAAAATATATACAGTAAGTGGAACTTACCTAGCTACCTTAAATCTAAAATAGGTCCTTGAGGCATTTTACCTAGAATCGTGGCGGCATTTCCTCGTTGTATCGCAATACTGATACGTTGTGCGAGGAAGCCATCAGCTCTTCGGTCACCAGTAACATCAACCAGACGTTTCGCGATTTCTACAAAAAACATGCGTGCGCTGGGAGCCTATGGACCAAGAGTTTCGACCCCAAATGGTACAAAAAGGTACCCACATGAATTGAACTATAGTCCCCACGCTGGCCCAAAGCGGATTGCGGCAGGTAGAAAAGGTAGAACTAAACGCATACTGGCATCAAGATGATACTTACCTACATCTAAAAGATGGTCAAAATAAGAATCACCCGAGCCTATATAAGCTGTTGACAGATCTTTTTACTTTTCCAGTTACTCTACTAAAAAGTGAACCTATACGTTTGTTTCAATAAATATATGTTTAATGCAACTGGCGTTCTTACTTTGCCCCGTCTTGAACTGAGCGCAGCACTGTTACTGAGCCAATTATTGAAGCGCGTCGCTACAACTATGAGGATCGAGCATAAACACACATACGCATATTCAGATTCAAAGGTAACCTTAGCTTGGATTCGTGGAGACCCGCTGAAGTGGACAACATTTGTGAAGAACCGAGTTATAGCAATCAACAATAACATAGATTGTACATGTTTATGGTCTTACGTGAACACAAAAGAAAATCCTGCAGATCCAGCTTCAAGAGCAGTCAGTCCTGAGAAATTGAAAGAAAACACACTATGGTTTCAAGGCATTTTTACATCAGAGAGAATGGAGAAGTCAAACATGTGAAGTAGAAGATACAGAAATGGGAAAATCCATCAAATGCGCAAATATAACAGTAAAAGAGAAGAAAGGAGATTTCATCCTCATTATTATTCATTTATTCATAACCTCTTTTCAAATTTTTGTTATTCCTACTTATCCTTAGATAGACAGACACAGTTCACTTATACAAGTAACCTATTTAGTCTAAACTGTCGAGTAATCGTTAAATTTAACTAAACACGCATGCACTTCGGGTTTTCGGGTAACCGTACGCCATCCTACTTCGCGTTTGACATTTGCGCCATCAAGTTATTTAGAGCCAATTTAGACTTACCTACATTTGTGACACATGATGAGCGAGAAGAAGCACTTACAATTTGCATCAAATTTTCTCAACAACTAGAGTTCCCAGAAGAAATCGAAGCTTTGAGAAACCATAAACCGCTGAAGAAGAGGAGTCGTTTACTACCACTTACATCATTTCTGGATAACAAAGAAGTGTTGAGAGTTGGAGGAAGATTGAAACATGCTGATCACTCAGACTAAACTCAGATATGAGATAAGAACTAAGAACGCATGTTACAGTAAAGTACATACATAGTACATTACTGCAGACGCCAGGAAAGAAGGGCTTAACGGGTGAGCAATGTATAGAGGGCTGAGCGAAGCGAAGTCGGTTAGGATACGAAGCCGTTAAGCCCTTTTCATGACAAGGCATGTATAGTGCTTTTCTCAAACATGCAATGAAATAAATTAAAACAAAACTCAAAAAAATCGTAGTTTTCTTTCTAGAGAAACTAAAAGTTAACTCAACAAAACAATATATCTAACACGAATATTGCTATTTAATTCGTGATAATTCCAACACGGATTTAGTAGAAAACAGATAATCCATACATATTATTATTTCATGATGTATAAATATTTCGCAATGTAAAATGTACGAAAGCACGAACGTTAAAAGTTACCTATACTATAACAAATCATAACCTCTTTTCAAATTTTTGTTATTCCTACTTATCCTTAGATAGACAGACACAGTTCACTTATACAAGTAACCTATTTAGTCTAAACTGTCGAGTAATCGTTAAATTTAACTAAACACGCATGCACTTCGGGTTTTCGGGTAGCCGTACGCCTTCCTACTTCGCGTTTGACATTTGCGCCATCAAGTTATTTAGAGCCAATTCAATACTGCTTTCGAACTTCGCACTCAGTTCTGGTATGGCGCCATGAATATTAATTTCATCGTCGACACTCTACAACAAAAAGGTCACAATTTTTATTAGTAGGTGAAAACGAACAATAAAACCAATTAAATAGAATAAAATAATCAAAAATAATCAACTTTGCCTCCAAAATTATAAAAAAAATTACTTACGCGTTTTTATTCACATTTTACGGCTGACATTTAAATTACATTTAGTTATTAATGTATTTTAAATGTGTATGTAAGTAAAGCAATTTTAAAATATTGGAACTTGTTAATAGTGTGTTATTTCTTGTGTTTATGTCGATGCCCATTTTATATTAAATAAAAGTTCAAAATATAATTTCTTGTTTTTATTTTTAATAGGCGTACTCAGTGGCAGAATATCATCATGAAAAAACGACACGGTTTGAGTAGACACTTTTACCGCTAATGTTTAAATTAATAATGTGTTATTTGTTATGTTCATGTCAATGTCGATTTTATGTTAATAAAACTGCAAAAAACCTTTTTTTTTAAGCCGTAGTGGTAGGATGTCATATTGAACCAAATTTTTTAATGGGTAAAAGCCATTGCTGCTGTGTCACAAATCTATGTGGAGTAAAAATGAAAAAAATACTAATTCCCGGCCTAGGCCTTCAGTTTTGTATGAAATTCCATTATAGTTCTCTCTAGTTGTTCCACCGGCAACGTGATACTTTGAAGCCTATTAGAACGAATGTAATGACGAGTTGCATGTTTGAGAAAACATAAATGTTTATTGAAACAAATGTATAGGTACACTTTTTAGTAGAGTAAATGAAATAAAAATGAAAGATTTGTCAGCAGCCAACATATATCTTTCATATTATTTGCGGATATAATATATGCAGGTTTCCTCACGGCGTTTTCCTTCACCAAAAAGCAACTGGCAAATATCAAATGATATTTCGTACATATCAAAATAATTCATAAATAATTATAATCTTATGAGTATACTTATAATCTTTTATTTACGATTTTAAGGTAACATGGTAATTTGCATTATAACTAATATTCAAAACGGGATAATTACCATGTACATATATGAAATATCGTGTGCTCAATAAAACAAACATACATGGTAATTATCCCGTTTTGAATATTAGTTATAATCTTATATTTGTAGGTATATCCCAGTGTTAGTTCCAAATACACATTCAATTAAAAAAATAAACCGCTAAATAACAAACCGCTACCAAGAACCATATGAGGTTTATTAATCTGAAGGTATTTTTCATACGTTGCTTTTAGTGTGATGAAAGTTAGTTTGCAAAATCCCTGGTGCCGGACGAGTCCATTAACTAAATGGATGAAATAGGAATGAGGGCTCATTTTTAATTTTGTTGTCATGTAAATAATTTTATTATGTATCCCTTGTTACCTGGCGTTATTAATTACGACTGCGGCGAAATTAAAATGTTCCAGTAATCACTTTGGCCTTTGTTCGTGTTGCGTGTTTTCTTTTTATAATTTCTGCCTTTTTCGTTGTTATAGCTTGTTTATGAGATCACGGCTTCAGTATCATTTAAGAGATGTATCATTATTAAGGGGTTGACAACAGCCAAGTCAAATTGTCTATTTGTATCGGAGTAAATGAGATAGCACTAAAGGAATACAACCGGACAGACAGACAGACATATGAAAGCATTTTTGTGTTAGCTGGAACGAAAACCTTCGCTAACGCACGGTCATAATAGTACATTACTGCAGACGCCGGGAAAGAAGGGCTTAACGGGTGAGTATGTATATACACGAGCCGAGCGTTAGCGAGGCCGGGTAACCATACGAAGCCGTTAAAGCCCTTTTCACGGCAAGGCATGTATAGTGCTTTTCTCAAACATGCAATGAAATAAATAAAAAAATCTCCAAAGTTATGATACCTAGTTTTATTTCTAGAAAAACTAGAAGTTGACTTGACGAATTAATATATCTAACACAAATATTGCTATTTAGTTCGTGGTGATTCCAACATGAATTAAGTCTATAACGATAAAACACTAGGTATAACTAGTTTTTGATGAAAGTCGTTTTTGGTATCATAATTTTTCATGGTATAAACTAATTGAGTTCGTTGCAAGTAGTTAGATAAAACGCTATCACTATGCTGAAATCGATTAGAGCTAATGTTCCATTAAGGGAATTTGGTGTATTTTTAATGCACGCAAAAAAATAACTAGGTAAATAACAAAACTTTAACCGGTAAATTTGATGGGAGCATGCAGCACAGCAAGGGGTCAATAAATTATATCGCTAAAGGTAGAAACCCATGAAAGCTCAAAAATTTAAAAGCGAAATTATTGAGCCAAGTTGGTAGCTCTGCCGTAGATGTTCCGGATATCCGAGGTCGCTTAACAGCAACTTTTAAATTACGTTGCTACTCTTGCAAACTTATTTACGGTTTGAAAGAAAGCAAAATATAATTCTACTTCTCAGGTCAGGAGATAATGGCCTTTGATAACAGACAGAGAAAGCTTTCCGCTGTTTTGTTTTTTTATCTTCAAGTTTTCATGAACTTTTCCGCAAAAATTATAACTTGTAAGATTAAATAAGAAGTTTTAATAAATTGCCTTGGGTTAGCTAGGATTACGGCTCTGGAGAATCTAATTTTATGCAAAAGTATACAGATTCTGTTGTTTGTGATTAAAGAATACTTAGAGCAAGCAGGTACAAGTGTAGAATCAAACAACTTAATCGTGGGATAGTTTATTGCGAGCTCTTTTATCTATCTCAGAAGAATGCATCTATTGTAATCAAGAACTGTTGCCAAGTCTAGTAACCAAAATTACTTTATCTGTAATCATACAGTAATACGAGCGATAAATTTAACCAAACATAGAATTCCTTAGTGTTATCAATAATTAAAACTGATTTTTAAGTTACACTTAATCATGACCCCATAATTAATTTTTTAATAAAATTTGCAGCAGCAATGTACTATAAAAAATTTGGCGCTGACAGGTGTCAACGAATGTTTAACGCGAGTGTGTTTGCATTACATTGAGGGCCGATTTATTTTCTATGGATAAAATTTTAATTGCAATTCAATTTAAAAATTACCTAATTACATTTCTTATGTCCTATACTAACCACCGTTAAGAGGTTCGCCCGTATTAGGTTTACACACTGTATATTTAAAAAAAACATTATTGGGCAATTTTGCACATCTTGAAACTTTGTTGTTGTGAGAGAGATAAAATTACTATAAGCTTTTAACTGAAAAAAGGATATGTCTAGGTACCTATGTAATATCTTCCCAAATAAGCTCGATATAATTATATTCGATAGTTTATAATGAATCATCATCAAACAAACTCACCCCCAGCATACCACGAAAGTATTGTATTTGATCTTCTCGGCCCTCTTCTGCTTCGACGCCTGGGATTTCTTGTACGCGTAACACCCTCAGATCCTATCGAAATTTTCAAGTCAGCTGCTAGTTTTCGAATAGATCGATTGTTTTTACATCTAATTCGCTCCTTCACGATTTTAATTACCCGATCCGTTGTGGCTGATCTTTTTGGATGTTCTGTTGAGGAGGTCTCCTTATATCGTTTTAATGTCTTATAAACAAAATCAAGTTTGATCCCAAGAGATTTCATGGAATGGAAAATTTGTCAACAATTACTTTTCTAAATTGCTTCATCGTGTTTTACATATTTTGTTTCTGTAATGTTATAATAAACTTCATGTTTATTATACCAGTTCGAAATTCTATCCGAACTTTTTCGACACAGTGTAGACTTCTAGGAGGATATGATGGATTACGTTACGACTATATCAAAGTAATTCAAACGAAAATTGATGTATTGGTAACGGTTTTGGCTATACTATACAGGTTGAACTTAGCCATTGGACAAACCCTGAAATCCCACAGGGGGCTACATCTTAATTATGCTCTACTGTAAATATTTTTTTTATTAGATCCAAAAATAAAAAGAATAATTTCCAAATTAAAGTTATTTCCAATAATCGCCAACAAAAAGACACATGCTGTATTTATTACATTAGCAGTGTTTTGGCAGTAGAATATAAATGACAATGTAAATTTTCTTCAATGATATTTTTTTAACGGCCACCGATCCTATTTGGTAGTTATTTTACCCTGCCTACGAAACAGGAGGTGCCGGGTTTGAATCTTGATCAGGGCATTTATTTAGGTGTTTATCATGAATATGCTCTGTATGTATTTAAGTATTTATGTGTCTATAATAGATAGCTATTATATATGTATATCGTCGCCTAGTATCCACAAAACGAGTGGGACCTTGGGACTAGGTCGATTTGTGTAAGATTGTCGCACAATATTAATTGTGATATAAATAAAAACGATTATTAAAAAAAGACGGAGGTTCATGGAGGTATCATATATGAGGATTTATTACGTCGTGAGTTTTAGTTGCATACGAGTACAAGCTGCTCCAAAGTAACAAGTTAATTCTTAATTTCTTTGTAACCTCTGCACCGATTGTTACGATACTTTGTGTACTGGTTCTAAAGACCGTAACGCATATGTACCTACTTACGTTTGGGCTTTGTCCAATGGCTAAAGTCAGCCTCTTTACTTCGTTTTGTCAATTACTTATTAGTACTTTTCCTACATGCTTTTTCGTACATACATTGTACGTAGGTATATAAGTAGAGTCTAACAAAGCTAAGGTTGATAGCACGGATTGTGAAAGTGCTTAGCAAACGTCATAATTTCATAGTAGTTTGACGTTTAAAATAACTGTTGTGGAATAAACTACGGGAACGGGAAACACCCTCACCAATTGTCGCGGTACTGGAAAAATGGTATTCCCAGCAGAAAAACGTCGTCAGATGGAAGTCAACTCTGTCTACAGCCAATGGACTGGATTGTGGCGTAAGACAGGGTGGCAGTATGTCTCCAGCGCTCTTCAGTGTATACATGGATGGGCTCTCACAGGCATTGGCAAAGACCGGGGTTGGTTGCTCCATTAATGGTACTATGGCTAACCACATAGCGTATGCGGACGATATAGTCCTGCTAGCTCCATCTGTGGGAGCTATGCGCCAGCTACTCCCAGAATGTGAGAGGTACGCCAGCCAGCATAACATGAACTACAACCCTGACAAGTCAGAATTCATGCTCATGGAGGCGGCGCATATGCCCACACACGTGCCTCTGCTATTACTGGATGGGGTTCAACTGCGTCGAGTTCATGAGGTAAAGTATCTTGGCCACATTCTGCTGTCTAGCTTAAGGGATCAAGAGGACGTAGAAAGGCAAACACGAGCAACTGCGGTACGAGCGAATATGCTAGCCAGAAGATTCGCTAAATGCAGTGATGGCGTGAAAAGGCAGCTGTTCCTCAGTTTTTGTACCAGTGTCTACACAGTAGAGTTGTGGTCGGACTACACCTGCGCCGCGATTAGAGACCTGCGCGTGCAGTACAACAACGCGTGGCGAGCGCTGTTCCGCCTACCGCGCTGCTGCAGCGCGAGCGCCATGTTCGCGGAGGGGCGCGCGGCGAGCTGGGACGCGCTACTGCGTGCAAGGAGCGCCACCGCCAGAAAGGCAATCAACGCCTCCTCCAACACGCTCTTGTCGGCGGTGAGAGAGTGGGACGCCAGCCCGCTTCACGAGCGCTGGAGGACCTACCACAGGCCTGTCGCGACGGGATCGGGGTGATCCGAGAAGCGGGCTCCGATTAATATTATTTATTGTTTGTGGTCGTTTTGTTTAATTCTAATTGTAAGCTGTATTATGTTATTAGCTTTATATGGAATCAATTATTCTGGAATAAACTCATTTCATTCATTCATTCATTCATAACACTTGCGCGGTCTCAAATAGCAAAATGCAAGCTTAGCTACTCAATTGCAGGTGCTAGTATGAGCAGTAATGTGCGTCATCTCATATGGTAACACAGAATTCGTGTTATTAATTACCCTAGTTTATACGACTGTACATAATGAAGGGCATTGCAGTACGAGTGTGGGTTTTAATACCTAATTATGTATGGTTACATACACTATTTTATCTACACACATATCATAAGTGCTTTACGATGGGTTCATGAACCGTACGAAAATGACCTGCGTTGTTACTAGTGCTACTTGTAAAATATCTGTAGATTATAAATACTACTACTAGATGATACTGATATTGGCACAAAGGTCCTAAGCACCGTTGTAATCTATGGTGCTTAGGACTTTTGTGCCAATTCCTGCCATTTTAAAAATATTCTTAAACTGAATCTACATTTTTTTAAATGTAATTAACGAACATGCTAACAAAGTTTCAAAAGAGTTGCTTGATAAATGCTACCTGTACAGGAGAAGAAAAGATAGACAGACAGACAGCCGGACGCGCGAAAGCATTTTTGCCCATGCTGAAACGGAGACGCTATGCTCGCTCGGTAAATTAAAAAAATGCAATAGAAAATAAATTGAACACATACAGAAACAAATTTTGCACAATTTTTCACTCGAAAACAGTAAAAAGCCAACAAACAAATGATAGCTCGAAATGGCGGCGTTTGATTTTACAATAGACATCCTCTTGAATTTGACACCTCTTCTAAATTTATACTCATTTCATTACCCACAGTTTTCAGTGGGTTATGTTAAAATTAAAGTTCCGTTAATTCCTGCTGGTCATTTCTTATTGTTTCTGAACGCATTTTAGAGCACTAATTATATTTGCGTAGACAAAATTACATTCTGGTTTAAAAGAGGATCATAAATACTCAAATACGCAGCATATTACGAAACTTAACGATAGGGAAATGCGCAAAGAACTAGCAATGTTATAAAACACTTCACACTAACGCCCAGCGGGCAAGACCACGAAGGTTATTATGCAGAATTGGTGCCAAAACGCATTCCTCTGTGTGCAGTTTTGGGGAAAACCGTAGGCTTTTATTTACTCGTGCCCGGATGCAATTGCCATTGCGGTCTGAAATTCCACATGACAAATTGTCAAATGATTGCGGTTTAGGTTTGCTAATTTAACGCCGTGTCAGTATTTCGGCAAATAGTTTGACTTATGGCTCCGTATCAGAGTAGGTAGCCTAGATTCAAACTGACCTGAATGCCACAATTCGATTTGCAATTAGTCAATTATTATACTCAAATGAAACTAAACTAAGCGGATTTGACACGATGAGCCAAAAAAAATATAGCTCCCGTTTTGCGACTTCGAGATTAAGACTAAAAATTCACTGTGTTCAGATATTATATCAATTTAACAAACTATTAACGGAAGTTCACAATGCCGTTTCTAATAAAACTTCCTTTGACGCCGATACATAAGTAAAATTGATGTTAACCTATTAACTTATAAAGATGAATATTATTTAAATTAATTACACATGAAAACCATTTCAGCTGACAAACACACAGTTAAACGCGTCAAATTACATATCAACAATTCAGTTCCGCAACTGGCTGGCGTCTAATTGCATTGTAATTTGTTCGCGACCGCGCCTGTGTTTCTGTCACCTCATTCCCCAAATTAATGACAAACAGAGTCCCGCCCTGCGGCTCTAAATGTTGCCGGGCTGTTGTCAATGGCTAATTGACTCTGCTAACCCTTTGTTAGTACGTCCTTTGGAATAGGCTAGTTAACGTATGCCGTGACACGCGGATATTTGCTGGCGGAACGGTCATTATCTACCTGTCTTATATGGCCAAGATAACTAAAGGGACGTACTCGTAAGCTCTGTATTGCATAATAGTATTGGCGTTTTAACTGTAAACCTTCTCTAGTCTATACGGATAGGAAGCTTCGGTTTTTATCGTATAATCTTATCGACGACTGGAACGATTTTTTAGAACGTGATGGCTACTATAGGCAGCTAAGCCAATAGTAGGGGAGGCCAAGATGCTAAACTTCAAGTTACTCGAAAGTGTGTGAGACCTGTTAAAGTCGATAGACTAGTTGATAGGAGAACTAAAAGGTGTCTTATTTTTTTACAGGCTTTTTAAAAGTAAAAAAAATCATTACGTGAAAACTCGAGCGTGTCAAATATCACGCAACGTTTCGTACAGAATAAAAAACATCTACCACGCTCCAGTAGGCCAAGTTATTTTATTTTGTTGCAAAATGCCACTCCTTTACGTTTCGCTGAAATCGTCACATTTTTGTAATGAAAACTTTTTACAAGTACCTACCTATGTAATTACAATTTTTTTTTTAATATGTCCTTGACGCGCGTTCTGTATTAAGGACCCATACGCGGTGGAGGTACTAGGGAGTAAGCTACAAGGCTAAGTAATTAAGTGTTTTCACCGGTCATATATCATCTATCATATACATCCTTATCAGATATGTATTTTTGATGACAAATCTACGCATGACCTAACCTTAGCATGACATTTTCTACAGGAACTAAACTAAGTTCAAAAACACGCGAGCTGCTTTGAACCGGAATTATGGCTCGCTCTTTTATTCCAAGCTTCTCATAGCATTTGCGTTCCTATATTTTTTTGTCCGTAAAGGCAACATTACACATGAATCACGTGTTATGAACAAAGTTGCAGCTGGAGTACGGAATTGCTTCTATCTCTGCGCTCGTTTGTATATTACACGGTGTTATACGTACGAAGGTATAACTACGCGTAGTAAATGTGTACAGTGCATACTTCAGTAGTGTGGGTGGGTGTGTTATAATTTTTTTATAGAATCCCGTAGGTATCAATAATTTAATAAATCATATATTAATTTAGTAGGTATATGAACAATTATATTTGAACAATAAACCGTTATAAAATACTGTATTTAATCATTGAAGTGTCTCAGAAATATTAAAAAATTATATATTATATATAAATAATTGAAAAGTATTAGTCACAGATCGATAAAAAAACAGAAATATAATCACATAAAATTTAAAATTGAATAGAGTTTGTAGTTTATCAATCAATTGACATAATATAAAACGAACTTAATAAACAGTACCTGTTTGGCATCTCGATGTTGTGTATTGACAAACTATTAATCAGCTATCTGATTACCTAGATATTTAAACTATTAAATTTACGCATTTTTGCTCGAAACATTTTGTGCCATTTTCTTACATATTGTTGAATATCCTCGAATATTGTTCAAACTGTCCTAGAATTGGTAACAAGTCTCCATTTTTGAGCAATCATTTAAATTTTTAAAGTTTCCATGCGATAAAATGTATTGATAAAGTCTATAAGCCAAAATCCTATGTAAAAATCCTAAGCTCCGTTCTTTTACGCATGAAAAGGTGCAACAAATAATTTCATTGCCGCTGCGCTCGATTCGACGTTCGAGAATATTGCATTTTGCATGGCTGAAGTTTTTTTAATTACCGTAACAAATTTTTTTTAAAGTTTCGGGTTTCAATAAGCAACTATTTTGACTAGTGCATATAAATTGTATTTTACATGTTAGTTTTAACTTAAAATAATATAAAAATTATTCTCATTAATAATTTACTTGCTAGATAATTTTAATGGGAATATACGATCTTGACGAGAATATTGCAGCCATTGCAGGCAATCCAATGAAAATGAACGCCACTTCTACATAATTTAACACAATTCATTCACGGTAGGCCGTAGCTTATAATGTAATCATGTGATGCATTACTATTAATTCGGTAACAATTGAGGCTTATAGTAGGAGCCACGAATTTAAGTTTAACCAACTCATTAAGGGTCCGCAGCATATGCTCTTACAACATGTTTGGTCTAGTAGTTGAGTTTTCGTCAAAAAGCTTCCCTGGTTCATAAATAGACAGAAGTCTTTTGCTCTTCTTAGGGCTACTTGCGCCATCCAGGGTTAGCTAGCTAACCCGAAGTTAACTGAGAATTTCTATTCTAATAACACTGAACTCCGGATAAGTTGAGTAACTTCGGATGGTGCAAGTGGCGCTTAGGGTATTTGTACGGTAGGAACCTTTAATTTTCAGTTACCATGACGTCTTAACGCAATTCAGTTTAGGACCTAAACTGAGTCATTGCCATACAACTGGACCCTTACCATGACGTCTTTACGCGATTCAGTTTAGGTTCTTAACTGTGCTCAGTTGTATGGCAGCGACTCAGTTTAGGCCCTAAACTGAATCGCGTAAGACATCATGGTAAGGGCTCTGAGCATAGTCAAGAACCTAAATTGAATCGGTTTAAGCCGTCATGGTAAGGCGCCTGATACGGACCGGCCACTTAGTAGAAAATGTAGTGGCAAAAGAGATACTCTTTGTAAATTTCAATTGTCTATCTATACCTTGTGTTAAAGCCCTGTGACGGACAAGAGCAAGCGTAAGCTTAGTAATAGGGTTCGGTAGTAATCGATGCATGCATGCATGAATTATGGGCGTAATCGCTCGTGTGATCAGTGACCGGACGGCGCGTTGATTACATCCAACCCTCCGTGGTTTTTGGTACAATCCTATGATTTTATAACGACGTGAATACTGTGTATCTATGCCACCATTTCCATAAAAAAAAATGTGTTTGAATAATGTGTGTGACTCATACAAACACTTAAAGAAAAACTTTTAGTAGCGAAATTTTGATAACGTAAGTATGAACCAGAACCTTTGTGAGCATGCAAGTAAACTTTTATTCATGTTTATTTGGTAAATACGTAAAAAAATTTTTTAGGTATTGCCAAACAGAATCTATAAGGTTGGGTCCTTCCTGCATACAAACTTTCTATGCTGGTGGGAGAAGGGGGGGGGGGGGGTTACCCGACTAAGAGCCACTTGCACCACCCTAGGTTAGCCGCTTAATACATTCACTGCCACCGACGCACATGTGCGTTCACCTTCATAGAAGTTTGTTCCTAGGCCACGCCCCCTGGCAGCGAATGCGAGTTTTTAGTATGAAATTTTACAGTTTAACTCCTGGTTAGCGGCTAACCCTGGGTGGTGCAAGTGGGCACTAAGGCAATTGCATTCATATTTTAAAATCTGCAATTGTTTTTTTATTGATGTATCTCTACGCACGCTTCGTAGGTACTTGCTCCAAAAAATACCACGACTCGAGCGGGAGGTGCTGATATGTTTAATATCAATTTACATTATATTTTGAAATTCTGTGCGTCCCTGCAAGTGAAGTTAAAGTATTTTTTTTATCAATAATAGTCGTTTTATATTTGTAGTCGAATTTCATATGCTACGATGGAGGACTTTTAGACGGTAAATTAAGAATGTCAGTTTACTGAATAGGGTATAATTGGGTCAATCCGCGGCAAGATTAACGTGAGTAACCGTTTTATTGTATGTTCCCTTTTTTATGATGCAAATTCAAGTGATAATTTATATCTAAATAAGTGTTACTTTCTTTAGATATATGTATTGTATCATACATATGCATCTGTAATTCAAATAAACACGCAATGAAGTCGTGAGTCACTACGATTTTACTTTTACGTTTATTGACCCAATTTAACAATTAGAAGTGTTAATGTTGTCATACCTCTCACAGAGGAGACGCCACGCTTCAGCATAGTTACTGTCCGAAACCTCTAAATTACTTATAACTTGAGCCGCTTCACCGTCTAAATACGAATTTAAATAGTGCAATTTGTGAATCGGCTTGATGTTATCAGAACTATGAATCAACGAGTCAAAGGTATCTCTGAACTCCAGCCACTTAAAATATGAACCATCGAAATTAGCGATTTTAATAACTGGTAAACGAAAATTTAAACCGTTACAAGAGTTGTCATGACCACAGAAGAACAACGAGTTGAAGAACGTTTTACTTACTTAAATTCTGTCAGATGCTCTCATAACTTACTACTATCCGTTCCTTCTTCTTCTACTAAGTTTTTTAATTCTTAGTTTACTTTCCAGGCTGTACAACTGTGGAACTCTCTTCCCCTTGACGTAAGACGTGCTCAAACTATAACTGCCTTTAAGTTGAAACTCAAGGAATACTATCTGTCTCTTCCTTAGCTTTTCTTCTTTGACACTGTCGTTTCTCTTCTTCACTCATCGTTATGTATAATTATATATATATATATATATTACGTATGTATGTTTACGTATGTATTTATTATGTATGTATGTATGTTTTATCGTATTATTATTTTGGTATGTATATTTATTGTGTGTGTTGTTTGTGTGCTTTTGTTAATCTCTGTGCCACCTACTACATATTTTCATTTGATCTGTACTCCACTACCCAAAGGTTGTCTGGAAGAGATCGCTCTTTAGCGATAAGACCGCCTGTTGTTACCCCTTACGGTTACTGTTCTGTATTATTCTCTTGTAACTGTATTTCATCTGTGTGAGGTGTGCAATAAAGAGTATTGTATTGTATTGTTGTTGTCAAAAGTTTTAATTCATGAAAGTCGTAATGGCGGTCGACATATGCGGTATGAGTGCATCATAGAGAGCTCATGATATGAGTGTTATATAAGGGCATTTTCAGAAAAAAGTGCACCTTTTTCAACGAAATTGGTCCTCGATTTTCCATACAAAAAAAAAGGTCAGTTTTGTAACGGCCCATACGAAATGTATGAAAAAATGCGTTACAAAGCTGACCAAAAAAAACGGGACACTCTTTTTCTTTGTTTAAATCAATAGTGCTTATTCTGGTTATAAAAAACCCAAAACTTGGTGCCCTATTTTTGAAAATGCCCATAAAACAGTGTATGTAATTGTAAATAAGGAGGCACTAAAACACTCGTGTGATGTTATTATACAACTCGGCTCACGCCTCGTTTCATAAACCCACACTCGAGTTTCAATGCCTTTCATTATATACAATCATCAATCACATAAACTACTATTATGCGGCTCTTTGTTTCGACCGGGCCACAGACTTTATAACTTTTAAAGTGGGTGTCAACTACTAAGCCTGAAAATACCAATGTTCAGTCGGTATGGTAATATTATGCTGGCTAGCAGAGTGCGTTTAAATTTAAGTAAGTATGAATTCATTTCCCCTCTAAATAATAGAGTAGGTTATAGTTATACTAGGTATATCAAACTTTACAAAGGCTAGACTAGCTCATATGGAATTATAAATAGATGGAACAAACTTTGTCCTACATGACGCTGGTGTTATGCACGTTATACACGGAGAACTAGAAATTCTTTTAAAAATACATTAAACAGAAACGGAGGAACGAAAGAAATAGTATATTTACCACAGAAATTGCACATTTTCCTTTTTTAATTTACTAACGTGATACGTTACTGGAAGAGATCCCTCGTAAGGATAAGTTCGCCTTAGTACTTTTTTATTTATTCTTTTTTGTAAACTTATCCTGTTTTGTACAGTCAAGTGTTTATTAATTAGGTACTTACTTACGTTTTATGTTATAACTAGGCTACCAAGTTGATATCAGATACATACTTTAATTAGGTGCCGCTAGACGATGCGATTTTATCCTCGAGAATAGAGTGAATATCCTCAAGCTGGTGAGGGGAAATAGTACATTTCGATGCTAGTGTGGAAAGTATGTCATTACTCCACGAGTCCCGAGGTATCTTGGCAATACTCGGGAACAGTCAAAAATGACATATCCGCACGTGTATCGAACGACGTTTTTCAATACAGATGCGAAAAAATTAAAATACACAAAAACGAATTTGAATGTTTTTTTATTATTTCCATAATACTATTGTAATACAGGCAATACCTACAGTTGATATAGATCAGAAGAACATCGTCTTCAAAATGTTTATCTTATCTTCTTTACTTTCTCATTTTGAATCTCAAATCATTATTTCTCAGAAACAGAAAATATAAATCGCATGTGACAAATTGTATCGTGATGTCTGATAGGGCCTTCGAACATGTTGACCTGATTGAAAAACGCCTTTTCTTTGACAGACGTTTCGTAGGCTCTGTTCCGTTTCATACACACAGATTATAAGAACTGTTTTCAATGTTTAATATTTTTTCTACTCCGGTACTTTTATCTGTCAATTATATGGTCCAGCAAACAAATATAAAGCATGTCTTACGCAATTTCAAAAAAGTCTATGTTGTCTATTCTTCATAAAGACCCTAGGGTTATTATGTGATATAATGCAACTGCTAACAGGAGCGCTACCACGAAGTCCGAAAGTCGTACTTCGGATGGTGCCATCCCTTTCGCGCATATGTAGAATAAAGTGAGAGCGAAGAAGACGGCACTATTCGAAGTTTGATTTGCGGACATCGTGATAGCGGCGCAGAGGTGCCCTGTGAACCCAACAAATATAAAAAAACAACACTAAATTTACAACGAAAATCAAAACTACCAACTTAACAAACAATTGAATTCATATGGTTTGAAACAATATCAAAACTAAAATAGTTGCTGCCAACATAAGGAAAAACGCAAGTAAATGACAGTTGTAAAAAAAAATTACCGTGTCTATGATTACGTTCTGTCGACTGTCATTTGTCACTATCCAATCAAATTTCCCGCTCTTTTTTATGCTGTATTGCTGTTTGTTTAGGATTCTTGGAATCGTGGTGGCATATTTAGCATTCTTATTAGAGTTTGGAGTGAAACATAATAATAGGTCAACCACATCCACCATGAGTAAAAGTAAATTTTCTTAAAACAAACTGCGTTTAATTTTATGTTTTATTTAATCCCTAGTAGTATGGCGTCTATATTAACAATTTTCGGCTTCGCCTCAAATTGTTTCACACGCCACTCGCCTTTTTTGAACCCTCTTATACAACTATTGCATAAAATACTATTAACGAATGATCATTATTATTATGATGAGAAGGTAAATATTGAAATATCAATATCTGTAATATTTTTGCGTTAATGGTAAAGTTAACAAACAGTAATACTCTTCGGTAAGCAGTCATGAATTGCAATAAAACTAAAAAAAAATTGAAAAGTGAAAAGCACCAGTTCGCAAAAACGGACTTTGCGCACGCAAAACAGCCAAAAAAAGGGCACTTTTTGAGCAACTGTATTGAAAAAAAAAACATTCAACCTTATTTTCACTCCGTCAGTCCAATGAGGTAATTTTCTTAATTCTTTACTTCTTCAAAAATAGGTAACCCATAAGATAGACTAAATTAAAGGTAAAAGTCTTCTTCAAAGAAAACAGGTGAATGGAACTTGATATACCAAACGCAATTATTTAAAGGTCCTATCGAGGAGAACTATCTTCAACTACAAGTTAGTGAGAGGGGGATGATCATTAGTAGTGATCGTAGTCGTAGAGTACCTATTTACACTTAAGTTAATGTCAAAATAGGTTATGATAGAGCCCTGAGAGCTCACGAAGGATGTTCCCAATAGCCAGTGTATGTTGCAGTGGCTGAAAAAGATCATGATAATAAACGCACGTATATACTCGTATGTTTTGGTAATAATAATGAATTAAAATGAAGGCGCCAAGTTCATAACTGTGAAACCCTAAGACGGAACGTGACCATTAGTGCTTTAATGACACCGTTTATTAAAAGTTTCTTAACAAATTCCAACTTCGAAGACTAGGAATATGAATGGAATTTGAAATTCTACATTTTAACGCCTTGCCTTACTTACCTAATTTACTCTTATAAGGCCAGGGTAAGGTGGGGTGTGTTGTAAAATGAGAAGTACGGGGAGGAATTATTGTAAAAACTACATTGACCTATTATTAATATACTCATATCGGGTGCTCTGCTCTGCGCAAAGCAATCGTCGCGAGCCCTTCTCACTCATGATTATGGGACGCGGATCGTTTCGAAACATGCAGAGCTGTTTTCGACATTATTGACGTGAGTAACCCGATATAAGTAAATTAATATATCTAATACTCACGAGAGTTTTGTATTTAAATCTGCTTACATTATTTTTGTTCCTTGTTATATATGCCAATCGATTGTAATTTTTCTGTCAAGGATCAGTAGCTTCACAAAAAATTTGCTAGGTAGCCAAGACAATCCAGTACGTACTCGTATGTACTCTTTTCAATTTATTTTCGATTCTGAACAAAAGTAGGGTAAGCGGTAGTAATCTTGGCCTTCCTCCAATCATTGGCCCCCTGAACTTAAAATCGATGTAGGTATTAAGATACGATAAGATACTCGTATGCGTTTGAGTAGAATGTAGAAAAAAATATTTGTATTTTTCTTTGTTGACAACAGTATATAGTGTAATTGATAGTTTTCCAGCATAATAGCTGAAACACATGTAAAAAATCATATTTTGCAACGATCGAAGCTAAAAGTGTGTTTTATTAAGCAATTCATAAGAATTGAGTACTTTTAAACTATTATACCCTTTTTATTGGTATTCAAAATGTAATATGTGTGTTGTTTTATATTAGTTATAGTTTCTATTCACTATCGTCAATAAAAATAAGCAAATCTAGTGATTATCAGTTATTACCATGGTATAATCATTGGCAGGGCCAATAAACACAAAGTACAATTATTGGCATGCCAATCATTGTACTCTTGGTATGCCAATATTTGTACCAATATTTGGGGGCCAATGATTATACTTTTGCCCCATTTTTTGGTTTTTGCATTATATTTCACAATTGGTCGTAAATATATTTATGGTTGTGATTTATTCAAATTCTCAACATTTCTAGGGATAACTTGTCATCAAAAGTTATAATATTTAGCATCTTATTTGGGAAGGAAAAATGTTGAAACTCGAGGTTCACCTTAAAGGGCCAATGATTGTACTGCTTACCCTATTGAGATTTTAAGTAATATTCAAAATTTGTATCAATAAATATAATTATTATGTTTCCTTTGTCCACGTCCATGTCCTAAATATGAAGCCAGAATGTAAATTGCCTTCGTTTATTTGTATGTCCTTATTTCGTTTATTTCTTATTCTTCGTTTATTTATAAGGACATACAATTAAACGAAGGCAATTTACATTCTGGCTTCATATTTAGGACATGGACGAGGACAAAGGAAGCTTTTTACCCGCAAGAAAGGGCTGCGAATTTCGATCCCAATTGCGAACAGCGGGGCATCATGATACTGTTTATCTTCCTTTGGCAAATAATAAATAAGTACGACCTACGAAAGAGACTTATAAGCGAATAAGTAATAATTGGTATTGGTTAAAACTTTCCAAAGGCAGTTCAAGTCGTTACACTAATCAAAGAAAATCATTCTGTAGCAAGAGCGACTGTAAACTTGAATACAATTATATACATATGTATTATGGTGTTCAAAATTGCATGAGCAGTTTAATAATAATATATCATGCGCGCCTACTATGGGGCTACAGAGGGGAAAACTAATCTATGCGTGCGGTTCATGTTCGGATGCTTCCTCTGTTTCAGGGCCTTGAACCAACCATCAACGTGATTAAGCAGCGACTATCGGATCAGGTTCGAGTCATTCAGCGGCAAAAGCGGTTGGATGACTCGGCGCTTGCTCGGCTTCGCCTGGAGGCTCTCTCTGTTCGCGCGGCTTCTAACTCAGCGCGGGATCTATTCACTACGTCGCCGGATCCGGTGCCTGCACCCGACCTGGCACCGGGGGCTGCGGGTAGATCCCAGTGTCGATGAGGCAAATCAGAGTGTGAGTAGTACAGCCAATGAGCACTTGAGAAGGACCCTGGAAGAGACGATTACGCTTTATCGCTCCACACCCAACCCTAGGCCACGATTACCAAGCTTGCCCTAGCGTTAATGGGAGCTCTAAATGCTTTGCTAGAGTCATACCTGCGGACTGCGGCCTAGTAAAGACTTAGATGATATGCACTTGATTATGTACTGCCGGGCTATCACGGCGAGCCGTGTTGCTCGAGTCAAGTTGTCACTGCATCGTACGGATCGCAAGTACGGATCGAGCATCGTAGCGAGCACAGCTGATCTGTTTCAGGGGGGGGGGGGGGAAATAATCGCCCTCGATTATTGCATTTTGTGCACCAGGCGTTCGCGGGGACGGATATCGAGCCCCGCGACTACATGGCCAATGTCACAGAGCGCATCGACTTTCTGAAGCAGAAAGACTATGCATGGGCAAGCCGTATTCGTCGCTACAGAAAGCGTGTGGACAGATTTGAGCAGAATCGTCACTTCCAGAGTGATCAAAGGAAGGTATACCGAAGATGGGAGGGCCAGATACTACTGCCATGACTGATTTCTGGCGTAGTATCTGGTCAGTGCCCGTTAGACACATGGAGGGAGAATGGATGAGCGTTGTCGAACGTGAGTGTGAGAACATCGGACCAGCACTGGAAAAGCCCTGGGCCGGATGGATTGCACAACTTCTGGCTAAAGGGGTTTCGATGCTCGCACTCACGGTTGGCAACGCAATTTCAACAAGCCCTCAAGCTTGGCTCCCTGTCACCTTCCTTAACAACTGGTGTATCCTGGTCTATAAGTCCGGTAGTACCACGGAAGCTAAAAACTACAGACCCATCACATGCTTGCTTACACTGTACAAGCTCCTTACCATCCATTTTGAGAGCAATAATTAACGCACATATTGTGGTAAACAATGTCTTGGCCTCTGCTCAAAATGGATGTAGGGTTGGGTCCCGTGCTACTAAAGAGCTCCTCCTTATATTATATGATTCGGTGCCTCACTTATGACTGGAAAGGATCTTAGAGTCGATGCAACTTTAAGATCCTTCCCGAGCGCATGTATGAGGCAGTGGATCACAGTCCTTCGTCCACCAGGAAGTGGAGTTGACCTCCTTAGCCCACCGGACTTGCCCTTATGATATGCCGATAATGCCCTTACCAGGATTCGAACCCGGGACCTCCAGTTTCGAAGGCAGGGTCACTACCAACTGGGCTAGGGAGGCCGTAGTTTATCAATTAATTCATTCATAATTACCCATAGACTTTTGAATGCGTGTGTATAATCCGCTCTTGCTTCGATGGCACGTCGAAATGCCAGTGTGTACAGTCGCCATCAGATATATAGGAGCGTCCGATGCGTTCAAAATATCTGAACAAGCACTCTAACGTCTTGATAATAGAGGCGCGTTCAGATATTTTTCACCACCTCGGACGCTCCGATATATCTGATGGCGACTGTACCAAACAGGATGGAGTATGTTATGTACTGAAGTATTGAAATCTTACGTGTAAAGTGATATAGGATATATGTGGATATATAGTGAAAAAATAATTGTAATACAATTATATAGGTATATTCATTTTCCAACTAATATAAGTCGAAATCTCGAAGTAAAAGTACAAGATATCAAAAGTTTTGATTTTTTTTCGTACTATAATTATAGTTCAATGAAGCACAGGGTTTCTCATATCAGTATAAAGAAAAAATAATTGTACTACAATTATGAGCCTAAACCTAACGCTTCACAATCAAATAAATGATAAATATCTTTAATTTTTAATTTAGGCACATTACAATGCACTTATGATCGTCAAAAAAAGCTACTACCGGTTCTATCCCTACACCACAGCCCGAGAAGATTATTACCGGCAAGAAACTCGGCGGGACTTATTATTTCAAAACAAATTACAAAAAGTAGTAAAAATATTTACAATATGTGGTTCTACAAGAAACCATATCAAAAGAAAATAGTGAAAAAGAAAGACAAAAAAAAGAGTTAAAAAAAATAAAACTAAATTTTCACATGATTTCTTTTCATATGATTTCATATGATTTCTTTCGTGAACTGTGTCCTTCACTCTGTAAGCAGTTAGTACATTTAATTTATTTTTTTATTGATTTCGTTACAGTTTCAGTTCTGGTGGTGTGGGCCATGCATGTTTGTCTGTTAAATAGTCCTCTACTGTGTAAGCCTTCGACATCAAAGATTTTTTCAAATAATTCTTAAGTGCGGGAAAGGGCAATTGCAATGCTTCATCCGGTAACTTATTATAGAAATGAATACATTGTCCAAAAAATGACTTATATACTTTACGGACACGACACTTTCTGATAGCTAGCTTATTTTTGTTTCTAGTGTTATAGCTAGAGACATCAGAAATTCTATTGAATGAATCGCAAAATCGCAATTTCCTCATTTCTACATACATTTTGCCACCTAAAACTTGTCATTCGCAAGTATGAATAAATTAGGAGTATTTTGAAGACCCAGTACACCTGAGTTTGACTTGTATTTCTGAATTTAGTATTAATTTTATGCAGTATGTCGTAAACAGAATAAAAAATGACATATTGATATTATAAAAACATTTCTAGTCTAAATGCCTATTAATAAATAATTGAAAACGATATCTTTTCAATTTAAACAAAAAGATGTATCTACGAAAGCAACAATGTGGGGGGAGGGTTTAGAGTATATTTTTATAATGTATAGTCCACTCCCCTCACAACACAACCTTTTTTTATTGAACGCGAAATTTCCTATCATTAATAATAATTATCTACTATGCCACGAACAATATGGTCAAAGTGGTTCGGCCTACTTACCGAATTCGGGCACTTATTCCGTGTAAACAGGTTAATAATACATTTAAAACTTTGTACGTCAAAACTGTTTAACATTTTAAATCGCCGTCAATCGAACTTGCTAACGATGTAAATCCTTGAATTATCAATTTATCACATTAAGGTTGTGTCAAACACCACTGAATCCATACACTACCGAAACGATCCTATTATGGTTATATACAAAGCCATAAGATAAATAACTTGGTCTTGGAGATTTCATTAAAAACTTGAAATTGTTTAAAAGTTAGGTTAGGGACAATATGGCGGTTTGTTTACGTCGTTAGCAATTTCGATTGACGGTCGTTTTATTATATACTTACAATTACCTAATACTCAGCAGTTATGCCAAGTTTTCATCGATTTTAATATTAAAGACTGTGCAAGGGCTATCTTAAACGTCAAACTCCTTTATAATTATCATACTTTCACAGACCGTGCTATCAAAATCTATGCTAGCTTACTCAGACTCTACTTGATTACCATCTTGTCTCCAGGTTTTTTTTAAATGTTTGACACTGGATATCGCTAGCGTTGTCATAATATTGACATTGGTTTTTAGATGAAGAATTACAGAAACTAACTGCCGCTTGTAACCAAATTTAAATATTTAGGCTCCACACTTCATGAAAGCGCTACTTGCGACCCTGATGTAGTGCATAGGGTTAATGCCGGCTGCATGAAGTGGCGATTACTGTCCAATGTGCTCTGCGATCGTAGAATGCCTGTCAAAACCAAGGGGAAGGTTTACAAAACCTGCGTCAGACCGTCATGCTTTACGGTGCAGAGTGCTGGACCTCAAAACAAGACCACTTTGCCAAACTCCACGCCGCCGAGATGAAAATGCTTAGATGGGCAGGCGGGGTTACCAGATTGGACAGAATCCGAAATGAGTACATTAGAGGCAGCTTTAAGGTGGCACCCATCCCAGATAAACATCATAAAACTCAACTCCGCTGAACATGTTATGCGCCGTGAAGAGGACCACCCGGTCAAAATAGCTTTAAAAATTGACACAGGCAAACAACCACGAAGACGCCCCAAAGCGACTTGGTGGAGAAACCTGGAAAAACTTATTAATACTATACCAGCAAGCTACCTCGATTGAGGGAGCTGGAAGAAATATAGTCAGAGGGCCGACCCCAAATGATATGGGGAGAGGCACGGAAAAAGAAAAAAAGAATCGAAAAATAAGTACACAGAAAAGGCTCATCGTAACTGTCATATCATTCATCATAATTAATTATTTTTGCAACAACACAGCATGCCTTTCTAAAAAACGCTGTGAAGTTATAGCGTGACTCTATATAACTGTCCTCTCAGACTACTAATAAAATCCATACAATTTCAAACTCATATACATTACGTTACGTAATAGAGCAGGAGGCGTCTATAATGACCACTCCCTGGTACCGTTTAGCCTGAAATTAAATTACACCGCGACATCGATGAGCTGTTGTCGATGGGTTATTGATATTAGCTCGTAGGAGCGTCGATACGCGTCATCGGTGCGTTGTTTAGCGAACAACCAGGTATTGGCCTGGATTCAATGGATATTGCACTGTCATAGTCTCACGACAGTTTGAGCAGGCCATGTTTAATATTGAAATACGTTCATGTATAATTAAGGTACCCTTACTCATACTACTACTACTACTAATACTAGGCCTAGAGACCTAACGTCATACTACGAATCCGTTTAACTACTTTTTCATTATATTATAGAACTAGTTCGGTAATGAGATAACCCCATCAAGTTAAGTTTGCACCCTACGAGATTAAGTTACGTACACCGACAATAGTTAGTATCAGTTTGTAGCGCAAATAAAAATGAATAGGTTTTATTTTTCAATTTTTGAAGTGGGTTTTCATTTTTTGTATAAACATTTTCATATTAAATATTTTGTGGGGCGAACTATTTCGTGTGCTCGACTTTAATAGGAGGTATTAAGGTCAGTAGATGTTTTATTATAATGTATAAATAATAATATAATAATTTTGTTCCACACACTAAATTAGGGTGTAAACACTACCGTTTGTTTCATGCTTTCTTAGATCTAAATACTATTTTTAAGTATTACTTAGGTAACGTAACTTTATTATGAAAAAAAAAACAAGCGTTTCATTCAAGTATAAATTAACGGGTATACATTATTCAAATAAGAGTATTTTGGTTGAATGTTAGTTTTCAGAACAAGTAAAATTGCCTCATTATGCATGTCCAAATACGGCATCGGATGGCAGAAATGAAAGTTTTCCCAGAGTTGTGTAACATTAGCGGGCTGGGAGATCCGACGGGATTAGGGTGTTGAACCTCCTTCATATTATTACCGACTTTAATTAGCAAGCCTCGGTTAGCTCGGCGTCGAGAAAAACAAATCAAAGTTAGTATAAGCTTGTGAAATCGTTTAAACATTTAATTCGACTCTTAATTAGTCTTGCCGTTTATTCTTAGCGTTATTTATTCGTGAAGGAATGTAACTAGTTAGTCGAACACCCGGTTCAAATATTTAATTTGAAGCTGGCTAAATGCATGTCGGGGTACCTTTTTTGCAGAGCAATTATTTTATAAAAACCCTTTTAAACCCTAAAATAACTATAAAAAACACATTTTTAGGGTTCCGTACCTCACAAGGAATAATCGGATCCCTTATAGGATCACTTTGTTGTCCGTCCGTTTGTTTGTCAAGGCCCTTTATCTCGGGAACCCGTTGAGGTTGCAAGTTAAAAAAGAAGCTGTGAAAAATTCAAACCTCTACGTCAACGCAATCAAAAGATACGGCCGTTTATGTCGCATTTCTAATACATTTGCAATAGGTAGAATACTGTATACAAATTTAAAAACCGTATAATTGCCCCGTATTGAGAGTTCCCTGCTAGTACCGCCATCACTGTGGCGTGTGGAGCATCCTTTGTGCGGAACCCTCGGTGGGCGAGTCAGACTCGCACTAGGTCGGTTTTTTTAAATAACAATTCTGTTTATATTTGTATCTACTTCCTCATTGTTTTTATTACTTACTATATTCGCGGATAAAAACATAACAAACGCCGCGTAAACATTTATTGCACTTTAGTAGAGATTGTTATACAAAAAAACAAGAATAAAATTAACATATTGCTATCTATCTATAAATATATATCAACTAGATATACGAGACGACTCCGTCTCCAAGCGCCGTCTGATTTCTCGAAGCTTACAGTAAATAAGAAAATTCAACCAAATTGCGTCGTTAAACGTAATCGAGCGTTGTGGAAAGTATTAAAGAAGCAGACGCTATATTGCATAAGTTAGGATGAAACAATGAAAACTTTGAGTATAGCACCGAGTGTGCGCGATTCCTTCGACGAATACGGCCACCCTCATCAGAGGGAAGTTTCAAAACATGGAGGCTTTTACATATTACAATATAGAATACCAGAGTTGGTGATGAAATGAAGCAGCTTTGATTTAACACCTAATTGAAAATTAAAACACACATGTACCTAATTTGGCTTCTAACTGTTAGGTTATCACCACTAAGATGGCAACATTGTTGTTGTTAAGCAATCGTAAAAAATATGATTTCTTTGCACAAATAGACCTTTATATCCTGCACAACTTAGAAATAATGCTTTTTTTCTGAGAGAACCCAACAAAGGGTAAAATATGTTTAATTAAAAATAACTCAGGGTGTAGCAAATTAAATTAACTCTCATTCACAGTTTAACTAACATTTGCGTTTTTATGCATACCTAAAGTTTCATGCCGTACAATACTAAAAATGCCAGATGCAGGGAAAATAGCGATTAAACTTGAAATGTAACATTTTAAAGCATATTTTACTCTCACTGTAAGTTAAGCTTGGGAATATTTTTTACTAAAACTTTAACACTTTCCCGTCATAGACATTTAAACTTTAAAATAATAATTATATCCGTGTATGCGGCTGTGAGAGCTCACCGAAAATATGCTTCGCGCCCAAATCGCCGTTTGTATGGAAATCTTATTAAGAATCGCGCTTCAAAACTTAAGGAAATTAATTCGTATAAAATTGAATAATGTTTCTACTGTCATGCTTTTGATTGGTAACGATTCTAGACTAACCCCGCTACCCTTTACGTCATTAATAAAGGCATATTTTAACTTATTTTATTAAATATTCACTGTTCAAGTTATGGTTCCAATATTGTGTGATTTATCCAATAGATGAACAGCGTTCAACTTAGTTTTTTGAAATGCTTATATAAATTCTGACGGAAAGATACTCAATTTAAGTCTTAAATTTTTAGTTTGCCGTTCCTTGATTTTTTGACTAGAAGATGAGCGGAACTTTCCTTGTCTAAACACTTTAGAATGGATTAAACGCGTTTATTAATACCATGACCCTGGGAAAACGAGTGCTGTAAAGGGCTCAAAACGTAGGGTCATGGTGTTAATAAACGCGATTAATCCCTTCTAAAGTGTTTAATTTCAATGAATAACAATCGCGGTAACAGAAGACAATATTATTTCCTTGTCTAACTCAATTATTATGGGGCTTATATTAGTATGGAAACGGGACTATTTACTGGATTAAACTATACCTAAAACATGAGCTAAGAAAATATACTAGTTCATCTATTGAGCTGCATTCCAATACATGAACGATTGTGTTACTTTTGTTAGTTCATTTTATCAACATCGTGCCCAAAACTTGAACGAACTAAATTCATTCGGCTTCCTATACTACCGTTCATCTATTGGTGCCCAGCCGTTCATAATTAGGGTACTCTCTTTTGCATTTTTACTGGTTCATCTTTTGGGTAAAAATAGTCAGAGTTAGGACACTTTGTTCATATTCTGGGGAAATTGGCCCATTTCTGCACATGATCATTTTTATAAAAATATTGGACGGTTTAACGAGGGTTTGAAATAGTTTAATCTAGACTAAACTATATGTAGTATAGTATATGCAACAGTATAAAAAAATTAATCTTTGTGAAAATTGGTCACAACATACGTGAAAAAATACCAAAGTTAGGTGATTCGCTTAATCGTTAATATATTGGTTTCCCTACCCTACTTTCAGCATGATATCACAAATATTTAAAGAAAGAAAGTGGTCTCAGAAGTTTGGCCTGTTTGGGAATCCTTCGAAGTGCCAGGCTATTGCTTGTGGTGGTAATAGACAACTCACTAAATTGGATCTTGACTCAGTTGCACCTATAAATTTCAACGGCACGTCGATCTCGGCGATTATTACGGCGTGTCTCGTGATCGTCAACTTCGTTCTGCTGGAAATTCGTCCCTTTCCATCCCTGTCCACCACACTGGATTTATGTCAAACTCCTTCTCTGTTACAGTAGCGCGCCTGTGGAACACCCTTCCCCTTATAATTATAATGTCAAGGAATCACCTAGGAAATATGCCTTTAAAAGGTCTGTCCGTGCTCTTATTGGTAGCAGATTGAAAGTTTAGAGTTTATTTTATGTATACATTATATATGTATTTATGTATCTATATATATACCTATATATATTTATGTTTATATCATGTATTTACTGTATATGTATTAAATATTTATAGATTAACTTGTTCTTACTATTTCGGTTTTAACTTTTGGTAGCACCGCCCACAAATTGTCTGTTTTGCCTTAAGGTTGACTGTTAGAGAATGCCTAATGGCATTAAGTCCGCTTTTTGTACGTTAAGGTTTTCTTTTGTGCAATAAAGGTTAAATAAATAAATACACAGAAAATATCCATGACTCAGGAACAAATATCTGTGTTCATCACACAAATAAATGCCCATACCGGGATTCGAACCCAGGACCATCGGCTTAGCAGGGTCACTACCAATTACGCCAACCGGTCGTCAACTATTTTTTGTCACTAGTTGCCATGGTTACGGTCTTTTGAATAACTTTTGAAATCACGGTTTTATGGCATTAAAATTCACATTTTTTTGTAGTTATAGTCCCTTTACATGATGGGCTATTTACCAAGCATATCAGTAAAACATACTATATAACGTACCTTCCAGAAAACTGTGTTGCGTTGGTCCCCTGAATGACGGGACAAAATAACAACTAGAAATAGTCGATTCATTCATAAATACTTATTCCGAAAATACAAACTCCCACATAGAAATCTGCTAGCTTCATGGAGCTAGCGTGAGTATTACGATCGATCTTACATTATAATATGAAGAGGCATATAAAGCTGAAAAGCATTTACTTACGTAAACACCGAATTTAATAACTTAAGCAAATATGGAAACACAAGCCCAATTTAATGTAATTGCTTTTCAATACGACAGTATTTGATTAGGAACGTTTAATACCACGTTTAAAATCAAATATATTACGTATAATGTCGAACGACAATTAACAGACATGATTGTGGGTATGGAACACGTAATTATCAACTGCTGGGTCCCTCAGCAAATCTAAAGGCAACACAACGACACAACTACTATTCACATTATTATTTGAACACGGGAGTTTCATTATACCCGGTGTAAACAATGCAGACAAGACAAGCTACCCGCAAATGATTGTTTACACTGTGCCGTAAACTAAACACTACTTAGGATGACACTTCCTTGTCAAGCAGATGCTTAAACTTGATTAATAGATGATTTGGGAGCGGACTGATTAATACATAAGCGACGATCCATTTCAAAGCCGTAACACCTTAATCATATTCAAACAAAGCATTTCGGCGACATGTGATGTGATTGATTTGATCGCCACGCCAGATTAGTCTGTATCGCAACTGAAGCAATACTACTCCCATTTTACGAAAACGGTTTTAATTAAATCTATAATTATTATTACCAATCAACGACTTGCGTTCTCCGTTTACGAAAATTTCACTTATAGTTATACCGCTTACACTAAGTACAATCTCTAGATGTCAATAACACAAATTAATTAAAATATAGCCGAGCACAATAAACAGAAGAACAGCGCTGGGAAGCAAGCAGGACTAATGAAATGAAGCGAGCCACTCCGAGCAAATGTAGCGAAACAAACGCACGCCCCGACTCGACTCCAAGTTACTACCTACATATCAAAGAATTGGAGGGCTCGAGCCATTTGCTGATAAAAATACGGAAAAGCAATGTAGACATGTCTTACACAAAAGTTTAGATACGGCTAATCAGAATTGGTAGTCGTATGAAATTTGTGTTTGTGCCTATTGCATTGTTGATGTTATGAAATTTTATTCCATTTTTTGGGCTTCGTACCAAAATCGTAAAAAAGGATCGACTATACGATACGATACGAAATCGTATGGTGCGACTCAGTCCGTCTGTCTGTCACTTCGTTACATATTTCGAGAACAACTCAAGCTACCCGTTAAAAATGTTGGAATAGTTCGTTATAAAAACAGTTACCCAAACACATAGAGATAAGAATTATCATATATTTTAATTTATAATCATTATCTCCGAAGTTTATGAAAGAAAAAGTATGACTTTTTTACACAACGTAAATATTATCATAAATATTACAGGAAAAGTATAACATTGACACAAAATTCATTAACTTTTTTTTAAAATAAAAATACTTTTTGGAACAAAATTTGAAATTGAACCAAGTTAAATTGTTTTTTTCTTTCTTTAAGAGGCCATCAATACGATTTGTACGGAAAAGCAACAAAAGCTGATTTTTGACGTTGTACTACGAAGAAACGGTGAACTGTATGTGAAAGTTGCTAACTATGTTTGATAGCTCATTTCCTAGTATTAAAAATTTCAGCTTCTAATGTAAGTAAAACTCAGTGTTTTAACTTTTACTATACAATTACTGGCAGTTGTTTTCAGAAAAGCGCGCGGAGACAAAAGTTTGACTTCAATCTCTTTTAACACGATACATGAAAACACATGTTTTTTCGGGTTGATATAATATTGTAACATGGTTTTATTTAAACTTTCGGTCCCATATTTCCAATTATTTACACAGATACCCAACTACTTCGATTTTGAATATGCACATTTTTCGATAAAAATACACTGCAAACACAGGGATTCTCGCAGTAATTTTGACAAAATATTGGGATGATTTGTATACAACATTAAAGTTTATTCTTTTAAGCTCATGTTGAAGTCGAAAAATACATATTTTTTTGAATTTCCGTATTATTTTTTTAAATATTCAAATGGTGTATAAATTCCGATGCGCGCGGGCTGAGTCCTCAGTACCGCGCGTGCGCTCGTAGAGGTAGGACCTGTGCTGTTCTCTGTGGACTGTACAATATGTTTGTTTTGTTGCGCTAGGAAGTGCTGGAAGCGTTTGGGAAAGTAAATAGACCGTGACCAAGTACTGACGAAAGTATTTTACAGTTTTGATTATATTATAGACCTGTATGAAATAAAAAAATCTAATAATTTTATCGAATGTCATTGTACCGCAACCAACCCTTCTTGATACTTTAACCATCCTGCGTAACCCACGCCCACGAATTACCGGGCTGTCATATACTTTGATGATCTTTGATCCCCAATAAGTACCTCCTTCCAGCCCTTCCTACATTAGAGCCCGCGAATTATGGGGCGTGGGAACAAAGTGTTTCAATTTTTCAACTGACGAGTGAGTAGCAAGAGTTAAGAGGGACAGTATGGAGAAATGTTATTAAGGTGACGGTACCCATTATGAACACTTTAAGCTGACAGACACGAGTTATGGACACTTCATTCTTAATTCAAATATCATCATATGCTTGTCAATTGGTTGACACAAAATAAATGTATGAACCTTATTTCCTCATAATAAAAGTGATTGTTCGTTACTGGTTTCTTGACCATTACTGGTGCCACCACCCTAGTCAGGGATAACCATATTGCTATATGAGCAAAATCCGGAAATAAACCCGCCAAGTGCGTGTCGGACCACGCATAATTGAAGGTTGTGTACCGTTATACGATGAAAATATTGTGCAAGAATAAAGGCATAAGTGCCTTCACATATCAAGGCACTTAACTGTATTTTTGTAATTATAGTTTTTGGCAAAAAAGGCTTAACCAAATTTGTTCAAAATAAAATAATTTTCCTAACTTCCTGAAGTTTTCACATTTTTAGGGTTCGGTACATCAAAGAGAAAAAACGGAACCCTTATAGGATTACTTTGTTGTCCGTCCGCCCGTCTGTCTGTCCAGTCCAGACCGTTTACCGCGGGAACGAGTAAAGGTTGCAAGTTAAAATTAATACCACATACACAGGTCTGCAGTCTCTTGAAGCTGCAAAAAAACTAAACCTTTACATCAACGCAATCAAAAGATACGGTCATTCCCATACATTTGCAGTGGGAATCAAAATGTATAGGGTACTTCCCGTTAACATAGAATCACGAAATTTGACAACAAGCAAGAACTTCTAGCAAAAATACAGGAAAAAATCCGAAAACCGTATAACTGCCGCACACTGAGAGTTCCATGCCACTTTTGTGCGGAGCCCTCGGCGGGCAAGTCCGACTCGCACTTGGCCGGTTTTTTAGACCTCCCGATACTCGATTAACCAAATTTTTGTTCAAGAAGCCTTTAAGTTATTTCTAAGGACCTATCAGATGATGTGCCAGAAGTAGATATTTGACAAAAAAACTGGAACTCAAAAAAATATAGTGCTTTTAAAAATAAAGTTGATTAAAGTGAGTCAGAAGCATTTTTTACTTATTACCATTTGTTTCTAGCGAAATAAATAACACATCTATCACCCACGCCGTACATTTTGTAAGTATTACCGTTTTACGTCTATAAGTTTTCTTCGGTTTTGCTTTTATTACATAGAAGACAAATATGTCGTCATGTTCACAAACAAGAAAAGTATTTACTACCGTAAATTTCAAAAATCGACTTAGTTAAGTTTTATTTTTTACTTTCTACCTACTTCCGGAAGAAAAGTTTTTAGGACTTTTGCATATATTATCTATAAATATCCCATTCGAACGTAATTTGAAAATATTAGGCTATTATAATTTAATGTCTGTGAAAACCGTATCTTTCCTGGGTTAGTTTTCAAGATTCGTCGATCGAGTTCTTACGCCCTTGACAGATAGCAACAAGCAATGCCAAGTTTGTTTCCTTTTATTCGAATAAACAGTACAATATTAGTATATTTCGGGTTTTTTTATGTACTTACTCTAACATCCGCATCCGCATCCCTATCCGTGAATGTGTGCCTTTTGATATCCGCATCCGCGGATGTCACAAATCCAGTATCCGTAACATCCCTGTCTAAAATATATCCAAATCACCATCACCCACCAAAATCAATCACCAATACCTATTAGTAAATAGGTATGCTTAGAAATGTACCACTAACAAATTCCTATTCCAAAATAACATCGGATACTATTTAGAGACATTTGACGTTCGAATAAAAATATTTTTAATCTTATGAAGTTATGATGATACAAATTAAATTTTTTAACACTACACCACGTACGCGAAGTAATAGTTGATGTTCGGACGCAAGTATCAATAATGTTTGGTACGCGCGTCAAGCTAAAGGCCTTGCGAGTTGCGACGGTGCTACATACTATGAAATCTATGAATGAATGCTCGCTCCCGTTCGCACTAACCGCACCTGCTATGCTGTTCGAATAGGATGGCGATAATAAGTTTGTATTCCTGATTGTAGTGTGTGTCCGCACACAGATGCGTGTCGGCCGGCGCGCAACTGGCGGTAATAATATTGAAATGCGAGCGAGCGGATTTTGTTATAGGACTCTTAAATATTTGTGATATCATGCTGAAAGTAGGGTAGGGGAACCAATATATTAACGATTAAGCGAATCACCTAACTTTGGTATTTTTTCACGTATGTTGTGACCAATTTTCAAAAAGATTAATTTTTTATACTATACTATACTATACTACATAGAATAGAATAGAATAGAATAGAATAGAATACTCTTTATTGCACACCTCAGTACATGAGAAAGAAAAAAACATTTACAAGGTACAAACATTACATATAGTCTAGTCTAGATTAAACTATTTCAAACCCTCGTTAAACCATCCAATATTTTTATAAAAATGATCATGTGCAGAAATGGGCCAATTTCCCCAAAATATGAACAAAGTGTCCTAACTCTGAACATTTTTACCCAAAAGATGAACCAGTAAAAATGCAAAAGAGAGTACCTATTGTACCTACCCTATCGTTGTCTCAGTACCCGTAACACAAGCCTCCTTGAGCTTACTGTGGGACTTAGTCAATTTGTGTAAGAATGTCCTATAATATTTATTATTATATTTTTTTTTTTTATTAACCATTATATAACATTCTTCAAATGATCATGTTGTTTGACTCTCTAATGACATCTCAGTAATGACAAGCTTAAAGGGTTTCAATACCAGGTCCATGATTCCTTCGTAATATTGAAAGTAATCCGACAGTAGGATACCAAACATCTACAAAAGTAGCCAAACAAAAAACGAACTCACTAATTACACTTCTAATAACCTTCTCAAACGTAGCGAAAGTATAAAGCGAATTGCGGTCTAACGAAGTTCAACGTCATATAAATCAATTAGGGGAAGTCGTTAGGACGCGTAAAGTGCCACGGATCACTTCCCAGGCTCGGAATTAAGGGAAAAAGTGGTAAGCATTCTCCCACTAAACGCATTTGGCATTCCGAATCTAAACAATGACATTAACCCCTGTAGTGCGGCAATCAGGGAGTAAGTGGAAATTTCCGCGCCGTTTGGTACCGTCCCGGCGAAATGTTGAGAGCACTCGTGCTTGGTCCCAGGCGCATAGACGCAGCGTGACTTTACTCTTGACCGATTACTTCAACATGATTACACTACCAAGGTACAAATCAAATTATTTTATAAAACATTTTGGTTCGTGATGTTCTAGTAATAACACTGCTTTAATATGGACGACGTAACTTGTTGAATTGTATAATAAAATGTAGGTTAATTAATACAGAATAATGCCGGTATTCAGTTAAAGAATGCTAAGTTTGAATATTTTTATTAGTATTCAGTTGTGTTTTATATTTTAATTTGAAAATAATAATAAGATGTAGTATTTTAATACTATATTGTCTCCTGTTTTCCGTAATTGTTGTTCATTGAAATTGTACTCTTTAGAGCGGATTAATCGCGTTTATTAACACCATGACCCTACGTTTCGAGCCATTTACAACACTCGTTTTCACAGGGTTAAGACGTCATCTTCATGAATTCTCCCCATCAAGCGATTAATCCGTTCTTAAGTTTTTAATTTAAATATATAATTTAATAAAATGCTTAAAAAATAAATTCAAAGAAAATAAAGAATGCTAAATTTGAATATTATTATAAGAATTCAGTTGTGTTTTATATTTTAATTTGAAAATAATAATAAGATGTAGTATTTTAATACTATATTGTCTCCTGTTTTCCGTAATTGTTGTTCATTGAAATTGTACTCTTTAGAGCGGATTAATCGCGTTTATTAACACCATGACCCTACGTTTCGAGCCATTTGCAACACTCGTTTTCATAGGGTTAAGACGTCATCTTCATGAATTCTCCCCATCTAGCGATTATTCCGTTCTTAAGTTTTTAATTTAAATATATAATTTAATAAAATGCTTAAAAAATAAATTCGAAGATTTGAAGGAAAACGATTATAAAAAAACGGCTTACTTCTTAGTTTCTTGAGCATATCTTTAGTGATGGAAATAAATAAATAAACGTCTTCTTTAAAATTTTATATAGGTTTTTTATAGCTCTACCGTTTATTGAGGTGTGCTGGGGCCTAACCATGACGTCTGCGACCGCGATTCTGTTTAGGTTCAGTTTAGGCTCAGTTGTATGGAAGCGACGCCGTTTAGGTCGTCAACTGAATCGCGTTAATACGTCATGGTAAGGCCCCTGATAGGTATGTGAAGAGAGGCTGGGTGGGGTTAGTCGTACAGATACAAACTAATAAATAATGGCTTCTGTCAGTGTTTCATGACCCCTCTTTACCCGCAGGAAGGTGCCTCAGTAAAACGGTACACATACAGACATACATTACAGTTCCATTTTGAGAGACATACAGAAGGCCTACCACGAACCACGAACGAAGTTTCACCTCTCTGTCGCACTTGAGTGAGAAATCACAAGTGCGAAAGGGAGGTATACTTTCGTTCGCGGTTCATGGTAGGCGCTCTGTTCTCTGCTGGTTGACGTGCTGTGTGAGAATAATAAAAATAGTCATGCTTTACTGGAGAGTAGCGATGGGCCAATACCAGGAATTTATAACATAGTGTCACAATGGTGATTTCCCAGTAATGTGATCGTTAAGATTGCACAACTTAGGAAATATTTATTTTCCGTATGTTAATGCGTACCTGGAGGCCTATTCGAACATGTTTAAGTGACATTTCGATGTGAACTGCCATGGAAATGATCAGAATGCTAATGCTAATGACGTAAATATGAAGTAGATATGTATGTGTAATGTCAGATTAGAACGTTCGAATAGGTCTCGAGTTTAAAGAGAAACATAGTGATAAATTGATTATATTTTAACGTAATTTTCAACCGTCATACAAAAAACGAGATTTTTATTTATTTATTTCACGTCCGTTAAGTTGGATTTGAAAATCGTTGTTGGTTGTTGTTTTCGAAATCAGCGACCCGATATCGACACCCATATCAAATAAAATAGTCGTAACTATTCTGGTTTCCACTTTTACAAACTTTGGACCATAATTTTACCCCTACTTTGAAAAATTCCTATCTTTGTGCATCCCGTCACCTTATAAGAAACCTACGTGCCAAATTTGGAATCTCTAGAAATAAACATAAAAACGACACCCATATTGATATTTTCAGATTTCAACCCCATCGCACCCCATCAGGGAAGATGGTATGTCACGTCCGCCTCGTTGGATGTTGAAATTGTTATATTGTTTTCGAAATCAGCCCAAAAACCAGAAAAACGATACCCATGTTGGTTATTTACTATATTATCTCTTTTCCCCCTTTTGTGGGTTGATTTCTCAAAAAGCCTAAAGGTCATTGGGCATTTTGTTCGGGCATTTGACCCACGGCGTACACAGACGAAATAGAGCTAGATGTGTAGATAAATGTATCTGCAACTCAGTGGTATAGGGCGCATTCCTGCAGGGCATGGGAGAATTGAGGAATAAGGGTTTGTTTTAGTTAATTAATTGCGATTAGCGTTAATTAACTACGCTTTGATTTTTCTACTTGTCTCTAGATGGAGCCATGGTAGCAAAATGAGCATTTTATTTTATACAGTAGACAATTGAAAGATAACTTATTTATAAGTAAGATTTTATTTATTATATAACACTGGAGGCCGAATGTGTGCAGAAATATTTTTATTTTGCATTTTGATGTCACGCCACAACAGCGACATCTTGTATTTAGTAGATGAACCGAGTTACCGGCGAGTAGGTGAAGTAAATGCTGGCTCCATATAGGTGCTTTTAAACGATCAAAAATACTTTTGAAATGTAAGGATTGTAAACATAGTTAATTTCTGAACGTTGACTATCAAACAAAATGTTCTGTCTAAGAAGTTTTGTCTATTTCTAGGGCTGATGGAAATTAATTCAAGCAATAGAGAAAAATATATATAATATAATTATTTGTTAGAATCAACTCTGTGCAATTACTGGCCTTAATAGTTACATAGAAATGTGAATCACGTTTTTATGAAATACAGTTAGGTAAAATCGAATTACATGATTATTTGCTGAACTCGATATCCTTCTTTCTTGTCCAATGTCTCTCTCACAATACCTCACTGTCACTCGATTTCACTACGGAAAAAACAATACCGAATGAATATTTTCCACCAATTATATTAAACTATGCAAACTGGTTTGGGACCACTAAATAAAATGTACCTAGAGTATCTACCTAAAATACCTTTAGGTATGGTAGGTATATTTAATTTTAATAATATAATCAATATTTATCTACTACTAACAGAATTATTGTTTAATAAAACATTTTTAATACTTTTTAAAAACTTTATTTCAATGCACAATAAATATCAATATAAGAGGGCGCCGACCGTCCAGTGGCGCCCTTATTGGGGGATAGCTTTATCTATCACCTAAAAAGAAAATATGTAGTGGCCACTTTTCGCCGTTTAGGGGATAAAGCAATAAATAAGTAAAATAAACCTTAGTAGAGCTTAGCCACCGTGCTAAATGAGTGGCGTTGTTGTTGTTGTATATAGATCCTGGGACACCCTGGAGGTGCATAGGGTATCCGCAAGATCCTCTCATGCCAATATATTTTGAGCAAACTTCTCGCCTTCGGTCCAGCTCAGGGCCTATAACACGAAAATAGATCGATTGCGGATTTGTATCTCCATCTCTGTCGCACTTGCATATTGGAGTCACAAAGAGGTTTTCCCGTCAATGCCAATTTTCGATGTTCGTGGTAAGCATGCAGTCCTACGGCTCGCAACTCGCTCTACAGGCTCCGCTGCCACGTGTGAACAGGGCGTCTACGAGCACGCTTTCCGCTTTGAGGCTTCCACTCTAATGCGAGACTGGCACTGGCATGCGGAGATGAATCGATGATGTTGTATGCCCAAAGCATCTCGTATTCGGCAGCGCTACCCCTTGGGCGATTGGAGACTGACTGCATTATACTCCATAAAAATCTTATACCTATACCTTGTTAATGTAAAAGAGTCTTTATACTCCTTACATTACGATTTCCCACGGTATTATAACGTGGCGATAAATTCTTGACGCGTCGTGGAAACCCCTGATATTCGTATACTACAAAAGCGGTCAGAAAAGATCTCCATCGCAATTAAACAAATACTCAACCTACTGTTACACATGCTCATAGCATGCTTTGTGCTTATTAGCTTGCTAATAAGCCTGCTTATTAGCAAGAGGGGTTGGGAGCGGGGCCCCTCCCACTTCCCCGCTTGCTAATAAGCATGCTATTAATGTGTACGAGTATCAGTACCTTCGTACTCAAGTATGAGTTAGACTGTTGTCTGTGTTTATTTGTTGGTTGTCGATGGTGGCACTTTACTTTATTTAACCTTATGCTAGTACTACACGACACGATTTTTAGGGTCCAATTCCTGGCTTCGTTCCGCGTGTAGGGGGGGGGGGGGTTAGAGAGTCGTGAGACGTTAGGGGACAGGGCCTATACCACGAAAATCGAACGTTTTGTGAACGGTTTGTGTCCATCTGTGTCACACTTGCATATTGGAGTGACAAAGAAGTATTCCTCTCAATGCCAGTTTTCGATGTTCGTGGTAGGTATGCAGGGACGGATAAGTATTAACCTTTTCCACGGCAAAGGCGTATATATTGCCACCGCAGATTCAACGCCAATGGCCGATATATCGGTCACAAACCACGGAGTAAAATAAACCTACACTGGTAAAACATAAAGTTCAACTTCAGTTTTGACATTCCGATGACGTGGCGTGTGAGTGAAAGCTTGTGCGTTGGACATGGCGTCGAAAAGGTTAATATAAAGGATCCTAGCTATTCAATGGTCCATATTACACTATCATATATCTATGATCATAGATTTATATGCTTCTATTTTTATTTACGCAGGTTTACTTCAGAAAAAGTTAGGCATATAGATTTATGATCACTGATCAGAGATATGATCATAGATATAACTTTTGACAGAAAGATGAGTTGACCTTATTGAGCCGTATCAAACATCAAGCACCGCGAATTGTCAAACTGAAATTAAACTATATGCTTGTGCATACATGTAGGTTTGTTGCCCTGGTATCTGACGGATAAATACGGCGTTTGGACGTTCGGACCTTTGCTGTGGATATATCCGTAATTAGCGGCGTCGAAAAGGTTAAATAAACGTAAGCCTTACAGTTAGTATTACTTTATTAAACCTTTTTGACGCCAACGAAGGATATATCTGCGGCCTAGGTACAATGCCAGGGATAGATATATCTATCACAGACTACAGAGAAACAATCCTACATGTATATGCGAACGCATTTACTAGTCACCCTACTGACTTTGCGTGAGTGCAAGACCTAAGTACAGTCAACCCTTTGGATTCCAATTGGTTAACTGTGCCTACGCTTGCTCCATGCAACCGCGCCAGTATGCGGAGGCCCTCGAGCGGGACGTACAGCGAGGCGGGCAGCGTGACGTTAACACTTTGGCTGTCCTCCATATCAACGAAAGTGCATTTTATGTAATGCATGGACGTCAGATGTATATATACCAACACATACTTGCCATAAGTCCCAATAGTGAATTACATGTAATGCACGGACAGTCAATGTGTTAATGTTAATCACAAGTAAGTAAATGTACAGAGCACTCGTACATACATGAGCATCCTGAGTGCGCACACTACACAAAACGCAACTAAGACACTGCACGCCACGCTATGACAAATAATTACGCAAAAACAATTAACGTGCATTGGAATACAGAACACAATTACTATATTGGAAGTAATGAATAAGAAAATATTAATGAAATGAAATGCAAACCACGCAAAAAAAATATATACCCACCATTATCAAATATTCCCACCATTTGTTCTGTATTCTTAAGCACATAAGCATTTATTTTTTACAATTCAAAAAATACAATTCTTATATATTGTATAAAAAATCCTTTGCAGCTTTTCTTATTGCTTGGATATTGATCCTTTGTCTGATGTTTCGTCTTTCGAATACGACTTACTTTCGTCTTACTGAAGTCGGACTTGGACTTTCTGGAAGTATAAATAACAATATTATTAATTGAAAGAGATGTCAACATGTACTTAACATTACATAACATTAACTTAACGGCCAATTGCCAACCTCACCTGCCCGTGGTGCACCCTGCTGATTAACAGACGAGGCTTTGGCGACCGACCGATGGCGGTATATCCATCTTAAATAGGCGAAGCTAAATCCAACAGGCTGGTGACGGGCAGCAGCGTCAACAGTGCAAGAAGCTACGCCCTGCGATCGCCAACCCGCTTGCCCAGCGTGGCGACAGACAGACAGAGAGACAGACAGACGGACAGACAGAGAGACAGACAGACGGATAGACAGGCGGACCGGACTAAACTATAAGGTTGCCGTTTTTGCCATTCTGGGTACGGAACCTTAAAAATCTGCAAAGAGCGTGTTGAGCCACGCTCAGAGTAGGATTCCGTAGGTATACGGTCTTGAAAGTCTTTTAATCAAATGTGCACTTATTTAAAGCCACCTTTAAGTTATTTTTAAAGACCTATCAGGTGATGTGCCACAAGCACATGGTTGCTAAAAAATGTTTTTTTTTAGCAACATGTTTAAGGGAGGCCCCTTAAACATTTTTTTTTCCACAATGAATACGCAAAACTAAATACACAAAATACACTGTGAAATACGGACGGACAGACAGAGAGACAGACAGACGGATAGACAGGCGGACCGGACGAAACAATAAGGTTACCGTTTTTTCCATTCTGGGTACGGAACCTTAAAAATCTGCAAAGAGCGTGTTGAGCCACGCTCAGAGTAGGATTCCGTAGGTATACCGTCTTGAAAGTCTTTTAATCAAATGTGCACTTATTTAAAGCAACCTTTAAGTTATTTTTAAAGACCTATCAGGTGATGAGCCACAAGCACATGGTTGCTAAAAAATGTTTTTTTTTAGCAACATGTTAAAGGGAGGCCCCTTAAACATTTTTTTTTCCACAATGAATACGCAAAACTAAATACACAAAATACACTGTGAAATACGGACGGACAGACAGAGAGACAGACAGACGGATAGACAGGCGGACCGGACGAAACAATAAGGTTACCGTTTTTTCCATTCTGGGTACGGAACCTTAAAAATCTGCAAAGAGCGTGTTGAGCCACGCTCAGAGTAGGATTCCGTAGGTATACCGTCTTGAAAGTCTTTTAATCAAATGTGCACCTATTTAAAGCAACCTTTAAGTTATTTCTAAAGACCTATCAGGTGATGTGCCACAAGCACATGGTTGCTAAAAAATGTTTTTTTTTTTACATTTAGTTCCATAATGTATTGGTTGGGGGGGTGCCTCCCTTAAACATTTTTTTTTTCACAATGAATACGCAAAACTAAATAGCGGCACACAAAATACACTGTGACATACGGACGGACAGACATAGAGACAGACAGACAGATAGGCAGGCGGACCGGACAAAACTATAAGGTTACCGTTTTTGCCATTCTGGGTACGGAACCTTAAAAATCTGCAAAGAACGTGTTGAGGCACGCTCAGGATTCCGTAGGTATAACGTCTTGAAAGTTTATATAAAGCTCTACTTTAATTACCAGGTGACGACACAGCTTCCTGAGAAAGCTTTTACCCTCTGCAAACCTGCAACCTGAAGTCTACTTTATGATTTTTTAAATATTGTTTGACTTGGGGTTCAAAACTTGGAGGAAAGGGAGTTTTTTTTAATTATTCTTTTTAAATACCTGTCCAACGGCACCTCGCACTTTAGCGTTAAAAATATATATACAAGGAACTAGAAACGGATTTCATCACTCCTTAGAAATAAAACGAACAGTGGAAAAAGTCTCGGGCGAGATTCGAACTCGCGATTTTGGTATACACGCCCATGGCTCTAGCGGTACGTAGCTTGTCCGTAATGTTTGCCGATGGTACCTGTATTATAGTTTAACTCATCGGTGTACATAGCCGAAAACGCAAGTTATGTCAGGCAGTTGAAAACATCTCATCGTGGTTTAACACTAATGGGTTGGTCCTAAATATCGAAAAGATATGCTGATCCACTTTCAGCTGCGTGCTTAACACAAATATCGACATATTCAACATGATTTCGAATAATGAAGCTGTATTCCATGTGGACTAGGTAACATATCTCAGATTCATAATAAACGCAAATCTCATGTGGTCCTACTGGTATTATGGCCCTTTCATAATACTAAAGTTTATTTGTACAGTTTTACCAATAAATGTCTTGAATAGTGAGTGTAAATATACTTAACTTGAAATAATAACGTAACGTCTTGCGCGTGCAACTCACTTTGCCTTTCGATGCCAGGAGGATTTCGGCGCATGAAAAAGAGATAAAACATATTGTGAATTATTAATACCTACTATAAATTATTTTATAATATAACTATAGCAAAAATGTTTAATGGCAGAATTGTATCCTCTCCGATACCAAAGTGGGGTTCTGATGTTGAGCTTAAGCTTGTCAGTGTGTTGTGTGGTTTTGTCAGAACAAAATGCAGGTTTTTTTTTGTTTTCTGATCTAGGAAGAAGAAGATGGCAATCCTTAATTATTATAATCGAATAAGTAGTAGGATTCGACCCTACGCGAAATCTAAGTTAGGATTTCCTTCAATCCTGTCACAAGAAAATTGAAGAGTTCCCTCATTTTTAATGGAATCCATCATCAGATCAGAATGAAATATATGCTATGTGCTATACATATTTACATATACCCTTAAAAAAGACGGAATTCGTTCTTGAATTGAAGTTTGATAAAAAATCGTGAACGGCTGCGCCTTCTGCATTCACATTCACAAATGGTAGGCAGAAAACATATACTGCTCCGTTTCAGCGCCAACATAGCAATTGAGGGTTTTTAAGATAATGAATTCGTGATATTGCAGTGGTAGTTTAGTTATTGCTACCTAAAATACTAAAATCACTATACATGGGCAGTTGTGCATTTGAGAAGTTCCATCTAATTCTTATGGATCTCATCATCAGATAATCCCTCATACTTGCCTCATAAGTACCTGGGCGACCTAGTGAAGATCCAAAAACTCCAAAAGGCTCAAATGTCTGTATTTTTTCAAAGCTAGTATATTTTCTCTTCGTATATATATCATACATGAGAATTCATTAACGTCGATGGCTGCAAACGCCAATGGAACGGAAGCTGCTACAAATCGAAACCTGTGCCTATACACACCGCGCGCATAACACTGATTGTGAAAACAGCAGGAATGGAGGGACTGGTACGAGTATGGGACCTTTTTTCATGAGATGTTTTCTTATTTGTGTTCATGATGCTCTCGTAGTGAAATAGATCCCATGTATATACAATGTTTATTACGAACACCTTACCTGTATGTGACCATTAATCATAATGTTCTTCTTGTGAAAGTGCATAAGGTGATAATCTTTAGATCTTCAAAATGTGCAATACGTTAAGAGCGATTCAGATTAAATTAGTATTTGATGGGTCTTTTTTTGGCACAGACGACAACTAGCCTGAAACCAAAAAAAGGACAAAGTAAATGGCAATGCAGTTATCAAAGCCCCAGAGTTATAGCTAAGGTGAATTTTGTAAAACGTACTTACATCGCTGCAACAACGCTTAGGCACATATTCAGGCGCCTTGGTGGAAAAGCTACACTCCAAAAACTTCTATTCAACCCAGAGCGGCATGTACCAATATTTTCGTACATATTTACCAATATTTTATGAAAAACAGACAGAAATATATTTTATTATCCGCCTTACAATTTATAAAACGATTTATTATTTTGAAGAATGACAACTGTCAATTTTTTTTTTCAGTATTTCATAGACTATTGATTGTCATGTGCAGGTAAATACGTTTTTATGACGGAGCTAGACCGATGTGACGAAACGCGCTAATATTAATGTTTGTCACTCCATCTAGCGATAAGTAGCACTTTGAATGCTTAATTAATAACTACAATTAGTTAATTGTTAACTAAAAAAGTGGCTTTATGTTGGCTCCTGCAGGTGCTGAAGCACTGATATATGTTACGAAAAATAAGCAATAAGAATATCTGTATCATGTTATATACGAGTTGTGTGTACAATGTAGTTTCGCTAAAATATTAATAATATTCAATGCAAAAATATTTTGTAATTACTAATTCTAGCACTCTGCGTACTTTCGGAATGAAGTTGATACATTGACATGAATATTTCCTCATTTTCTTTTAAAGAATGTATGTAAATACTGTTTCCGTAACAAAAATTTTGAAAAATTATAGGTAAATTCTCAGTCTATTTTTTTGAATAACTTTTTTCCTCCGGCCGATAAATTGAAAATTTTAATATATTTTGAGAAGCGGGACTAAGCTCTTTAATTTAAAATAAATGGTCTCTGTACGCGAACTTTCATAAAGCGGGTCAAAAACGCCCAATGACCTTTGCTAAAGTTGGAATCTGTAGAACCAGAAATAAACATATTACGACACCCATAGTGATATTTTTAGATTTGGACTCCATCGCGTCACAACAGTGGAGGTGATATTTCACAATCGCCACGTTGGATTTTAAAATCAACGTTGTTTTCGTAATCAGCGACCCGATAAAACATGAAAACGATACCGATGTTGTTTTTTATACTTTTTCACCCCTTTTCCCCCTTTTAGGGGCTGAATTTTCAAAAAACCTGAAACACGTCTTATCTCATTTATCTTTATAAATACTCCTGTAAAGTTTCAAATACAATAGTCCAACTAATCTTGTTTCCTCATACAAACTTTGGACCCTCAAACCACCCCCTTAGGGGTGGAATTTCAAAAATTCCTTCCTTAGTGCACCTCTATGCTTCATAAGGAACCTACGTACCAAATTTGGAATCTCTAGGACCAGCGGTTTGGGCTGTGCGTTGATATGTCAGTCAGTCAGTCATTCAGTCAGTTTCATTATTTAATTTTATTTAATATTATATTATTTTAATTTATTGTTAAAAACATTTATTCTCGAAATATATACAGTAAGTGTAACTTACCTAACTTACCTTACCTACCTCTAGCTACCTTAAATCTAAAGTAGGTCCTTGAGGCATTGTACCTAGAATGTTAATGTCCTAGGTACAATGCCTCAAGGACCTACTTTAGATTTAAGGTAGGTAGAGGTAGGTAGTTAGGTAAATTACACTTACTGTATATATTTCAAAAATAAATGTTTCTCAATATATAGACCAAAAAAAATTTAATTTAATTTAATCTAATCTAATCTAATGTGTGTGTGTTTGCGAACCACATTTATGCATCTGCGGTACCATGGTTGAGAGTAACGGTCACCACGCTCTGAGTTGTTGTCGGTGTGCAGGGAGATTTCCTCGTCACCACGCCCTTAATGCCATCATCCGGAGAGCGTTGGTGTCAGCCAACGTTCCATGTTTGCTGGAGCCCCCTGGTCTAAGCCGTACGGATGGCAAAAGACCTGATGGTGTGACCCTGGTGCCTTGGCAGAGAGGCAAGTGCCTTCTGTGGGACGCGACTTGCGTCAGCACTTTTGCTGCCTCGTACCTGGGTCGTACTAGGGTGGCCGCGGCAGCTGCAGAGGCGGCGCCCGCCAGAAAGAGTGACAAGTACTCGGTTTTGCAAAATTATGTATTTGTCCCCTTTGCGGTGGAGACGATTGGTTGTTGGGGGTCAGAGGCTAGGGCCTTTGTCGCGGACATTGGGCAGCGTTTTCGGGAGAGAGGTCTTGACCCTCGCTCCGGGTCATTCCAGGCGCAAAGATTGTCAATCGCGATTCAGCGTGGCAATGCCGCAAGTATAATGGGCACTTTTGCACCAGGAATGACACGGGGCGGGTTATTTGACTAGTGCTATGTGTTTGGCACTGCTTGTGATTTAAGTTTGATTATATGAATATAATAATTTGTATCTAATGTGATATGATTTGATTTAATTTAGTTTATTTTAATTTATTTTGTTTTATTTTACTTTACTTTACTTTATTTTAGTAAAAAACGACACTCAAATTTATATGTTGACATTTCAAACCCATCGCATACCAACACGGGAGATGGTATTCCACATTCGCCACATTGGATCTTCAAATCGTTGGTTTTTTCGTGATCAGCGACCCGAAAACCCATATAAACGATACCCATGTTGATTTTTTCACTTTCGCACCCCTTTTACCCCTTTCAGAGGTTAAATTCTCGAGAAACCTGAAACACGTGTTTACTCATTTACCTTAAAGAATACTCCTGTGAAATTTCAGATAAAATAGTCTAACTAATCTTGTTTCCCCATACAAACTATGGACCCCCGTTTCAACCCCTTAGGAGGTGAATTTTGAAAAATCCTTCCTTAGTGCTCGCTTACACCATAAAAGGACCCTTCGTGCCAAATTTGGAATCTCTAGGACCAGCGGTTTGGGCTGTGCGTTGATATGTCAGTTATTCAGTCAGTTTCTTCTTTTATATATATAGATGAAGCTCATCATTCCGAAGGGAAATTGCCATGCTAACGGAAAAATTTATATAGAAAGCTGTAGAAAGAGCAAGACAGAAAGAAAAAATCATAATTCACGATGCAGAAGTCAAGGTACAAAGTGAGAAAAATTTAAAATATTGTTAAAACAACAGCATCGCCGAAAAAATTGCTACTCAGCTTGATGCAAGGTAGTGGGGATCTTGATGCTGGTTTTCCGTGGAAACGTTTTCAATAGAAAATGACTACAATTTGAAATAAGTAAGTTTTTATACTGGAAATGTAAATACTTATTTTTATATTGTTAAACTTAGGTAGGTACATATTATATTGCTATTTTTCATATAAGTTTGAGATAAACGGCTGTTGATGCTTTTCAACCGACTTCAATATTCCTAAAGGAGGAGGTTCTCAATTCGTCTGAATTTTTTTTTTAATGGATGTTACCTCAGAACTCCTTCATTACTGAACCGATTTAAAATTTTTTTTTGGTTTCTTAAAGTAGATGGTTCCAGGTTGGTCCCGTTTTTTTCAAAATCCATTTCTGATGATGGGATGGGATTTATGAGGAACTGAGGGAACTCCTCAAATTTGAAATAGCATAGTAATTTGGGTATTTTCTTGAGAACTTCGAGCATTTCTTTACAAAACCTACCAGTTTGGTGGAGCAGACCTGATGATGACGACCAGGGATGTCAAAGAGGAACTGCTCTATAATTCGCGGGCCCCAGCTGTATCATTCATCTTTTGTTTGTTACGAAATGCCTTCGAGGTAGTCCTATTTGATTTTAATTATATTTCGATGATCCATCATCATGAGGAATTAATGGAGCTGATGATCAGAACTCAACCTCAGGTTTGGTAAAACTTACGAGAGTTCTGTTTTCGTCATTCAACTCGTGTTAACGATCAATTAGGGGAACAGTTCTCAAGATGCAGCTGATGCTGAACCCTGGCAATACCTAGTGGAATTCAGGTATGGTGCAACATAGGCGAGTGCTGTTTTCATGATTCGATTCATCATATTAACGAGAAATTAAGAGAGTAGTTCACAAGATGGAGCTGATGCTGAACCCTGGCAGTACCAAGTAGAACTCAGGTTTGGTGCAACATAGGCGAGTGCTGTTTTCATGATTCGATTCATGTTAGCAAGCGATTAGGAGAGCAGTTCACAAGATGGAGCTGATGCTAAACCCAGGCAGTACCTAATGGAACTCAGGTTTGGTGCAACATAGGCGAGTGCTGTTTTCATGATTTGATTCATGTTAACGAGCAATTAGGAGAGCAGTTCACAAGGTGGAGCTGATGCTGAACCCTGGCAGTACCTAGTGGAACTCAGGTTTGGTGCAACATAGGCGAGTGCTGTTTTCATGATTCGATTCGTGTTAACGAGCAATTAGGAGAGCAGTTCACAAGATGGAGCTGATGCTAAACCCAGGTAGTACCTAATGGAACTCAGGTTTGGTGAAACTTACGAGAATTCGGTTTTCGTCATTCAACTCGTGTTAATGAGCAATTAGGAGAGCGGTTCTCAAGATGGAGCTGATGCTGAACCCTGGCAGTACCTAGTGGAACTCAAGTTTGGTCCAACATACGCGACTTCTATTTACGTCATTCGACTCGTGTTAACGAGCAATTAGGAGAGAAATTCACAAGATCGAGCTGGTGCTGAACCCTGGCAGTACCTAATGGAACTCAGGTTTGGTGAAACATACGCGTGTGCTGTTTTAATTAATCGACTCATGTTAAAGAGCAATTAGGAGAGCAGTTAACAAGAAGGAGCTGATGCTGAACCCTGGTAGTAATAAGTTTTAATTACGATATATGAGGAAAATTAACAAAATAAAAACATAAATTAGCAATAATTCGCTTACTTTAACTTATACCGGGAAGTCCAATTGAAGTCGGTTTTTTTTTAAATTATGAGGCTTCAAAAGCTTATTCAAATTAATGTATCGTAATTAGCAACATTTAAACAAAAACTTTATATATGGACTGAGAAACCAAAAAGACGCCTACAGAAACCAAAAACAAATGGAGAACCGTTTAATGAACACTTTTCACATTTTCTGTAAATTGATAATATGTGTTTTTTTAAATATTTAATTATATTATTTTGTTTATTTTTATTATTATTTCAGCATTTCGTGGTGAAGTATCTGACCCTCCCACGAAATGCAGCTGTGTTGTGCCGTAGTTAGGTTTTAGAATATATGGATGAACGCGTGGGATATTATCCCAAATCATGTTAAACTACTAGTTCTGACTACAACACAAAAGCTTAAGTGTCATGAATACGTATACTACAACGAGAGCTTTCATTACCGTTATTCAGAACGTTTTTGTTAAATACTCATCGCTTAATAGATTACGAGTAATCCCATGTTTCCGGTATAACTTATATTAATTCAATGGCCCCTTCCTTTTTAAACCCTTCCAGGAATTTAATGTTGAGAAACATTTGCGAGAAGAGAGAGTTTGAGCGGCTCATCACTACCTATAGTTGTGAGTCTCAATTAATTTTAATTATACACTAGGATTACACCTTGCCGACCAGTGGGGCTTATTCGACTATTCATAGTTTAGACAGGTGACATGTCCTTACGTTCACATAAGTGGAAACATAATCACGGCCATTTCTTGCGAGAATCTACTCGGATAAAGTTCGAATTGTGGGTTAGTACCAACCAGAATTAATTAGTATAATTATTTAGGTATAACTAAGTATTGGATTCACATAATACAACTTTAAAAACATAAAGAGTGTAACAAAATACGAGTATTATGGTGATCCATTAAAGGAAGATAAGTATCGTATTCTCTCAAATCATTCTCAGACAAGGGTCGACCCTTCACTTTAAGATTAAAAAAGAATAAGGTATTTTATTTATTGATTTAGATCGATAAATAAAATATCTTATTCTTTCTTAATCTTAAAGTATCGAGTACGGACGCGAATACTCAGGTACGTTATCGATTATGCCTTTAAACAGATCACGACTGTTTTTTACACCTTCTCCATATATCACTACATAAGCCCATGCAATTTAGAACGCGATGTAATTTGTAATTTGTAATATTTGTAATATTACAAATTACAAATTACATTACAACGCGATGGTACTAGGCATGGTAGGTGGCGTGGTGGTAGGTTGTCTGGAAGAGTTCGCTCTTTAGCGATAAGACCGCCTGTTGTTTACCTCTTTTTCACATGTAATCTTTACCAGTTGTTTTGAGGTGCAATAAAGAGTTATTGTATTGCATTGTATTGTACTTACCTACCTTTGACACATACAAGAATGGAGATACAAATTACGTCACTTTTCATAAAACAAATGTTTATGAATGCCTCTTTTTCTACAGGTCTAAAAAATCCACTGTAAACATATATCCTTCAAGCTCTATCGTTAGAACGCAATATGCACACTTTCAACACGGGGCTTTAATGGATTTTCACAGGAATTTCCCGCTCAGGTAGAGTAGGTTCTTAGGGCCACTTGCACCGACCAGGATTAGCCAACTAACCCGAAGTTAAGCATTTTCTTCTGTAGAATTTGATATTTTAACACCGGGTTTGCGGCAAAGCCTAGGTGGTACAAGTGGGGCTCAGAGGCGATTATCATGCTGGCACCGCTCCGGTGCGCGAAGCGACGGAATTCGCAGGCGGCTGCGGAGTCCCTGCGTTTTCTCCTTGTGTTCACGCGGAGTTGCGGTGCCGTGTTCATTTCCGTTCATTTATTTAGCAAGGTCAAATAAATTATCCAACTAGTGGACAAAATGCGTTTTTACCCGTTAGTTTTAAATGATAAAACAGCACTTTTTAAGCTGGTGAGGGGAAATAGTATATTTCGATCCTAGTGCGGAAAGTATGTCATTAGTTCACGAGTCCCGAGGTACCTTGCCACGAGCTATAGGCGAGTGGCAATACTAGGGACGAGTGATTAATGACATATCCGCACGTGTATCGAACAACGTTTTTCAATACAGAAGCGAAAAAAATAAAATAAAATAAACGAATCTCAAAGTTTTTTTATTTCCGTAACACTATTGTAACTAAACTATCAAGAACATCTTGAAAATGTTTATCTTATCTTCTTTACTTTCTCATTTTCAATATCATAATAATACCACGTCTCATACAACACAATGATGAGCTCCGCACCAGGCTCATAATAATTATTTCTCGTTAACAAAATAATAAATCGCATGTGACAAATCGTATCGTCATGTCTAATAGAGCCTTCGAACATGTTTGCGTGATTGAAAAACGCCTCTACTTTGACAGACGTTTCGTTGGCTGTTCCGTTTCATACACACAGATTTACATATAAGAACTGTTTTCAATATATATTTTTTTAAATTAATGGTCATTATTATGATTAGGAGGTAAATAATGAAATAGGTTTATAAGTTATATTTATTAAAAAATATAATATTGTGTTATACTCAATATATTACAAATGCGACTCCTACAAGAAATAAGCTTATTAGGTACCGTAAAGCCGGATTACTTTCCAGTACTAGAGTTAGATCACGTGAGAGCTGCGTCCCCTAATTAGGTTATGTTACTGCGAACCCTACAGAAAAACAATAGTTGTCACGAGAGTAGTTTAGGTTAGAACTGCGACCCCTACAGAAAAACAATAGCTCACGAAAATAGATTAGGTTAGGTTGGAACTTCTTTGGAGGCGTTTGGAAGTTCTCTACCTCAATGAGAATACTCCCTGTGCAGAACCCCCCAACCTCCCCTGACAGGATATTTGCAGCACCATTAAGAAATCCTCGGAGTCCTCCAAGAGATCACTTACCGTTGCCCTCAGGAAGCACCGTCCTACCCTTCCCTTTTTCCCGGATCAACCGGATGAAAAAGAATGAGAAGAGCCCTGGCACTCGAGGAGGTTTCCCGTTGTAGCTCCCCAGAACTGCGACCCCTACAGAAAAACAACAGCTGCCAGAAAAATAGGTTAGGGTAGCCCTATAGAAAAGCAACCAACACCAAGAAAGTAGGTTAGGTTTTTTTTAGAACTGCGACCCCTACAGAAAAGAAACAGCTGTCAGGAAAAAAGTATGAGTTAGAACGGAACCCTACAGAAAAGCAACAGCTGTAAGGAAAACACGTTAGGTTAGGTTAGAACTGCGATCCTTACAGCAAAGCAGAAGCTGTCAGGAAATTAGGTTAGATTAGGCTTGAACTGCGATTCTTACAGAAAAGCAACCGCTGTCAGGAAAATAGGTAAAGTTAGCACTGCGACCTGTACACAAACGCAACAAACGTCAGGAAAATAGGTTAGGTTAGGATAGAACAGTGACCTCTACCGAAAAACAATAAATGCCAGGAAGTAGGTTAGGTTAGGTTATGTTAGATCTGTAACCACTACAAAAAACCAATTTTTTTTATATCGCTGTCTGTCATCTAATTGACAGATATAAGTGCTGGAGTAGAAAAAAAATACGTTACCAACGTTTTGCATAACATTAATCGATATTTAGGAACTATATCTAACGCTTATTATACCAGTGAACGTTATACAAAACCAGTTTACATACATAACGAGCGTATAATATGATAAGTTCTTGTATGATATAATTTAAACTTTCGTAAGTCATACTGACATTAAATTGCAACGGTTAACACTCACGTATTTTTATCACAATAGGCGTGGCATGTTTCGACTGCATCGGACAGAGTGGTGTTGTCACACATTCGCCCGATGACTGCCCGATGCAGTCAAAACATGTCACGCCTATTGTGATAAAAATAGGTGAGTGTTAACCGTTGCAATTTAAGTTCTTGTATATTTTATTACTTACCCAGTTTACGGATCACTTATTTAGCACGAAGTCCAACGAAGTGTTCGGTGGGCCGGGTAACGTGGTGTCAAGCGTCAAAACGGTTTGGCCGCGTGCATTTGTTCCACATGGAGGTGGCACGTCCCGAGCCGTTCGCTCCGTTAGAGCGTCTACAGCGTCCAAATAGATTTTCCCGCTTTCTCGTTAGAATGCGAAGTTTATCAGTAGGTAATTATCAAAACAAAAACTTCTACAAAATGAACTGTATGCTGAAAAGACACCTTCACTGAGGCCGCTGTACATTAAATGTTTGATTCGTTGTTCTATCGAGAGAACTTATTTATAAACGGACTCTCTAGCCTAGTTGGTAAGTGAGCCTGCCTACAAAGTTAGAGGTCCCGATTCGAATCCTGGTAAGGGCATTTATTTGTGTGTTAATTACGAACATTTCTTTCTGATTTATGGACGTTTTCTATGTATACATGTATGTATTTATCTACATGAGTATGTTTATCGTCACCTAGTACCCATAGTACAAGCTTTGCTTAGTTTGGGACTAGTTTGATCTGGGTGAGATTATATAGATTATTTATTTTATCATTGCGTAAACATATTACCATATAGTAAAATAACACTATCTAGGAAGTAAAATTGATGATAAATATAGCTTTACAGTTTACCCATTCGGAAATAAAGCCTACACCTAAATTACGAACGTGATTTTAATGCTCACGTAAGCATGATGCGTTCAAATTAATTACCGATTAAATAACAAATAGGAAAAAGTGGCGTGCAATAGCGTGCGTAGCTTTTCATCGCAGGAACAAAGTCGGCGCAACAAGTGCCGAGAGTAGCGACCGAGCCAAGCCAAAGACGATAGGTACTCTTTAGAACGACCCTCTTAAATAATCCTTACACCTCTGTACTTCATCTGAAACACGCACATCCACACTACACTTACGCACATATATTAGTTAAAGAGATACTGACCCTCTGCAGTATCTGCTATTCTGCTAACAATTCGTTTGTAAGAGTTTTATTTACTTTCTTTTAGTTTAAAAGAGAATGACAGAATGAGAAGAGCGCGGGAAGGCGCGTGCGCGAGTGAAGGAAACAGAGAAGCGAGACAGGCGACAGTGCCACTCGCTCCAACCAATCGATTAGTCGCATAACGATAGCTGCTTCTTAAATGCAGATGTGTCGTGTAGAGCAACGTCAGTCGGTACGCGGCAGGCGCCCGGAGCAGCCGGCCGCTACTTCGCCGCGAGTACCACGCCGGGAACCTTTGTAATGACTCTGACGTCTAACGGTGTAAAACGGCTAACGCTCACGTTGTCACCGGTACATTGAACTGATATGCTCTATTTGCACGATCTTATTTTATTTATTTATTTATTTTGAACTTTGTAACTGATATTATTTTGTTTATACTTTCACAAACTATGAACTGGCCGACCCACCAGTGCGAAAGAATTTGTGAAGTGAACAAAGAAAGGATTGCGCTCTGAAAGGTACATTATGTATTTATTTGCCAATTTTTTAATAAAAAATACGATTAAAAGTAGGTATCCTACAAATGACAAACAACGCCCGAGGCTTGGCGACCGAGATTGACAACAGTTTCTTTCACACACTTCATTTACTCGTAAATATTTATCGTTTCGTTTCGAGGAGCCATCGATCATCGTCGTCGAGTGTAATTAATCTCTGTATGATTGTTTGTATTATTATTTTGTATTACCTGAACACTTTATTTGTATATCGGAATATGAATGAATACAATATCACATGATTGAAATACTTACAGATAGGTAACTTAAAATTTATATTATTTGAAAAAAGGTTCAAAGCGCTTGAAGGAAGTAAACGTATCAAATGAATAAAAGTATTTACAATGAAATTTGTCATCTTAAAAATGAAGTTTTGATGAATGGTTTGCCAGTTATGTCAGTATAGACGTGCACAATAGATATTAGTCACAGCGCGTAGCATTATCGTAGAAGTTCGTAGCAAATGAAAACATAACGTCTCGATATAGGTTTGGCTTACCTGGCTTGCCGGCTTCAGGTTTCACGGCCAGTTGTCACCCCATCCGCCCGCTCATAACCGCTTCCATCCAATGATATTGAACATTTTATTTAACGACCTCCATGTGGAGCCAAGTGCAAATCGAATGTTATAACACGTCTATCGGTCTTTGGAGTTTTCGGAGCGAGATTAGAATATTGGGAGCTAGTTTTGAAGATAATGGCAGCTTTGAACATTGGCACATTTTATGTGAAAATAATGTTGTTATGATCTTATAGACTAAAAAACTTTTCATTAATGATACACTTTTTTGTGTTCCAATCTACAATATTTATTCACTTCTGTGGTTTATTTATTTATTTTATTTTTAAAGGCACAGTAAAATTTTAAACATTTTAACATAGTTTATTTCTGCGTGTTGTCTGTATTAGAATACGTTTCTCTACATTTAATTTTAAGTGTGAAATATTACAGCCATTTAATAAAATTTATTTAGTATTCAACTTAAAACTGTTATTTTAAGCGTCAAACTTATTACATTTACTTAACACTTCCACAGTCTGTGCTATCAAAATCTATACAGGTTAGCGCAGAGAGACTCTAATATCTAGGTAGTTCTCGCAAAGCATTCCGTAATTTGTTAAAATTTTAAAGACCTGTTTCTAAACAAAACAAATTCAAAACATGTATACATAATATGTAAAACAATAGGTTTTTTTGAACTTAAATCGAAACACTGCTGAAACTGCATTATTTACACTGTAAACATTGTACACCCGACGATTCGATTTCCGATGTTAGTGTTTGTAGTCGTCCATTTTTTATTTTTCTATCACTCGCGGTCCAAAATAAAAGAGTAGAAATTTGTTTTAACTCATAATCGATCGATATTTGTGTTTTAATCTTATTCACATAAGATTGTCTGTGACTTCGTAAGGCCAAGTATAAAAAAATAACCGTATGCAGGTGAAATAAATGATGACTCACACTAAAACGGGCCGGGACGAGACGATTCTGTTCTATAGACAGAATTACGTCCGAACTAGTCGGAGAACTAGTGACATTTTCTATATGATGCAGAATAGCATCTTCCTGGTTATAGGGCAGGTGTGTAGCTATTTACTTGTACCTATTAAATACTCATTACAAAATCATCTTTGGCCTGTCACGTATATGCCAGAAGATAAGTTATAATATTCGTTGTGCTTTTTAGCGACACTTTCGACGGTTGCTGTATATACAAATAATTGAATACTATGTATATGCTTTACTATTTGTCACATAAATATTTAGCTTTAGATAATCCAAATAACTAGATTTCTTTTTCAAATGTCGGGGAGGGGTCTTTTGGCATTCAACGCCAAAAAGCGTAAAAAGAGTGTTGAAATTTTAGCTTTTGATCTCTAAACTATCACGTGACGATTTCTATAGAAATTGAAACAACGTCCCGGCTCGGCCCGGCACGGCCCGTCCCGGTCTAGCGTGAGTCATCCTTAAATACGAAGTCACGGGCGAATTATGTCGAAAAGAAACTTAGCAATAAAGTGAATTTGATTTAATAACTATGTTAAAAATAATATTTAATCTTATATTTACAGGCGGCGGCGGTACACACTCGAGAGCAAAAGCTTCAGATTTTTAAAATTTTATTGAATATCTTGGAAACAAATGGAGCTAGCGTATTAATACAAAGTTAACTTTATAGACAATTTTTAATTACTCTAATATAATATATTACATTTAATACTGTAGTTTATTTATGTTGTATAAAACGATAAAGTTAAAACAGCGTCTTTACCGAAAACTGAGCACAGTAATCTATTTTTGAATAAAATGCATATTTGCGACACTTCTTATAAATAGATTTTATGACGGGACAAAAACATAATTTTTAAGAAAAAAAAACCGACTTCATTTGGTTCCCGGTAAAAGTGAAATTAAGAATTTGTTTGAGTTAGCCAGTTTACTTTTCAAATATCCAATACACCGCACGTGTACGATTGAAAATTGAGGAGCTTTCTTAATGTCCTAGGGCTTCCATCATTACATTTGAAGTATAATCAAACGGAACTCCCTTGTAGACCTTTAAACAAACAAAATAACAATGTGTTAAATTGGATGACAGACTGTAAATTAACGAGCATATTCATTATGCCATCCCTGGTTATCAACATCAGGTCCACTCCAGCAAAATGATGGCCACAGTAAGAAAATGCCTAAGCTAATTATGAACACCCTCTAATCACAATTAACCTGCCGTTCAAATTTGAAGAGTTCTCTGAATTCTTCTAGAACTCCATCATCAGAATATAAATCAAATCAAAAAGATGAATGTCACAACTAGGATAATAAGTAGAGCTAGGTTTATTAACCAGTTCCACTTTGCGATCCCTGGTCTTCATCATCAGATCAAGTTCATCAAAATTTTGGCTCCGCCAAAACACTGTTTTAGTTACTTAAGGAAACCCTCAAATCAGAATGCATGTGCCGTTAAAATTTGAGGAGTTCTCTCAATCCCTCATGAAGCCCATCATCAAAATAGAACTATAATCAAATAGGACTATCTTGAAGGTATTTCTTTACAAAGAAAAGATGAATGTCTCAAATCGGATGATAGAGCTGGGAATTAACAAGCAGTTCCACTTTGCCATCCCTGGTCTTCATCATCAGGTCCACTCCACCAAATTGATGATGTTCGTAAAGAAATGCTCGAGTGTCTTAAGAAACTACCCAAATCATCATGCATGTGCCTTTCAAATTTGAGGAGTTCCCTCAGTTCCTCATGGATCCCATCATCAGAAATTGATTTTGAAAAAAACGGAACAAATCTGGAACCATCTATTTTCAGAAAAAAAAATATTTTTTAAAATCGGACTATAGTCCTGGGAATTACCAAGCAGTTCCACTTTGACATCCCTGGTCTTCATCATCAGGTCCACTCCACCAAATTGATGATGTTCGTAAAGAAATGCTCGAGTGTCTTAAGAAACTACCCAAATCATCATGCATGTGCCTTTCAAATTTGAGGAGTTCCCTCAGTTCCTCATGGATCCCATCATCAGAAATTGATTTTGAAAAAAACGGGACAATCCTGAAACCATCTATATACAGACAAAAAAATATTTTTTAAAATCGGATCATAGTCCTGAGAATTACGAAGCAGTTCCACTTTGCCATCCCTGGTCTTCATCATCAGGTCCACTCCACCAAATTGATGATTTTCGTAAAGAAATGCTCGAGTTTCTTAAGAAATCACCCAAATCAGCATGCATGTGCCTTTCAAATTTGAGGAGTTCCCTCAGTTCCTCATGGATCCCATCATCAGAAATGGATTTTGAAAAAAACGGGACCAACCAGGAACCGTCTACTTTTAGAAAACAAAAAAAAAATTCAAATCGGTTCAGTAATGACGGAGTTATGAGTGAACATCCATTAAAAAAAAAAAAAAAAAAAAAAAAAATTCAGTCGAATTGAGAACCTCCTCCTTTTGAAATATTGAAGTCGGTTGAAAAGCAAAGAGAGATGCGAAATTAAAAAATTGTAAATTGTAAAATAACCCTATAATTTTGTTTTTTTTTTCATACTTCGTGTCATTCGATAAGTTTTTATACGTAATAATTAAGGACGGTTAAATTCTCTATAAGGATCAATTTATTTTATACGCTAACTGTGTCCGTATTCATGATTGTATACAAGTATTTTCCGGAACTTTTGCTCTCGAATGTTGTTTTGTTGGTATAATTTGTGTCTCTCTACCAATAATGTGGATAACTGTCGGATTTAGCGGGATGCCGCCCATTAAGCCTATTGAATTGAAATTCTAAAGTCTGCTGATTTATTCTTGTACACACGCGTTCAAAAGTGCATGGGCAATTTAGGAATGAATTCATTGATAAACTGCCCATGCCATTTTGAACGCGATTGTACAACAAAGCTACCTTGTATTGAATTATTACGATCTAGACAATACAACAAAGTAACGTAGAAGTACATAAAAAACTGTACATCACAGTATTAAAAACGTCGTTCAACATTGGACACATACCAGACACACAAACATAAGTCAATGTTCTGCAATACTCGTTTGAATTATTATAATAGAACATAATTGTCCAGGCACGGAAGTAGCTAATTGCTGCCCGAGTATTAATTTTGAGCGGACGAGCATTCACATTCGTTTACCTTAATATCATCAATCCAGGAAATTATGATACTTTTCAAAAAAAATATGCAGAAAAGAAAATCTCTAACGTCGGATATTAGGTTTTGAAAATTGATGCGAGAAATGATTCCTAGAATATTATTTGAGAACAATACCGTTAGTTTATAAAGTAACGCGCGAGATTGTAAACCAACGCAGAGGTTAGGTTAGTTTAGATACTTTATAATATTCCTAGTCAAATTATAACCTTGATGTTTGAAGACTCTCCGTTGTGCGGATAAAAAACTTGATGTGTATTATGTAAGTCCTGAAGTTACAACTACTGAAAAGTCTATTTTATGACCAGCAATGTAAACTTTGTTAATCATTCTTAAGGAATATACCTTACAATGGATACAAAGTGTGCATTGTGTAAACGATGCATCTTACTCGAACAAGAACTCTTGCATTCCCGACACCGTAATTACCGATACCGTAATTGTTTTTTTTACTAAGCCAATTAATGCTACCTGCGCAGACCCACTGGCACCTTCCTACCTCCAATGAACTATTGTAAAAGCGGGCGGAGCGGCTAAATGCGCCGAAATTTTAAAACGTAATATATAAGAACCTGGGCACAAAGTACTTTTTGTCCCATTTGAGGTCGAAACTCTAGGTCCATGGGGTCCCAGCGCACGCAAGTTTTTGTAGAAACCACAAAACGTTTGGTTGATGTAACTGGTGACCGAAGAGCTGGTGGTCACCTCGCACAACGTATCAGCATTGCGATACAACGAGGAAATGCCGCCAGCGTCCTAGGTACAATGCTTCAAGGGCTTTAAGATTTAAGATAGCCAGAAACTTAATGTGTATATTTTATAATAAAATAATCATATGTATAATTAATAGTCTTGTATTCCTATCTTGCTCCACGAGGATTGCTTTCCCATTTGTATTCATACTCGTATTCCATGATTTCCTTTTACGCGCGGCATTTTAAAATACAATACAATAACTCTTTATTGCACCTCGAACAACAAAAAAAGACACACATTGGTATAGATTACGTGTAATAACACCTAAATTATTTTTCGAAATTTATGCCGGGGTATTTATATGTATTTCCGGGGGTATTTATAAAAAAAAACAGGTGTTTTATACGACCGAGGTGTTTATAGTTAAATACCCCTGAAACGTTTAACGAAATTTTTTAATAATGATAATGATAAATGATAAATTAGGGATTGGCGTAGGGATGTGACGACCCCATCGCCCACTGGTTTCGACCGGTGCAATCAGTCAACGCAGGGCAGCTTGTGGCGAGCTGTTGGGGAGTAGCGACCCCACTTACCTGAGCGCTCCTGGGGAACTCCGTCGTCCGACCAAGTCCTCCGCCTCTGGCTTGCCTTACCCGCCGGCCAGAGTGGAGTCGCGAGAGCTGTGTTCTCGAGGGTAGATGTGGAAACCTAAGTGGCGAGTTGGCTATATGTTTAAAGTCCAGTGACACCTCTCTACCCCCAGCCCTCATACCGGTGTTGCCCTCGAGCCATCTTAGATGTCGCTTTATGTGGGGGCCCATCTTATGTGGGCGAGTCACCGTTTGCCGGAAATAAAATTGATTACCATTTTGTTAGGCAGACGTCCGGTTTTATTCTCCATAACCCAGTATTTAGTCCACCACTTTCACCTAATAGTCCAGTATATTTTAGATTCCATTAAATCTCAATAGTCTATACACCCTCGCGGGTGCTGCCTCTGCGTGCGTCCCATGACTCGGACAGGTGCAACATCCGCTCGGTGTACCCCTTACATTTCATTAAATTGTCGAAAGGGCCTCTGCGTGTTGGCTTCGGCTCCGCGTACGCCTCCCAAAGGTCCGGAACACCATTGTTCCGTGATGGGAAAGACATACAAATGATAAATAAAAATTGAATATGCACTTAGTAAGACTAAAGAAAGTTACAGTTTAAATACATGAAAGATTATTCTCATAATGGACCGAAAATATCATATTTGTAGTTCGTTCTATATCAAATTTAAAAAAAAATGTTGCGCATACTGGAATAAAATATTTGACTATAAATGAGATACGAATACGCCACCTAATCTTTCTTGTTCAAATTTTCTAGCTAAGCCGCGTGTCTAGAGTGCGAATAGAGGACGATGTGTTATAAACGCTTTCGGGTTGAGAAAGAAGTGATTATTTTAGATATCGGTGAACACATAATAAGAAGGGTATAGGAAGGCTAAGAAAATGGCACCCGAATCGGCGACAGCCCAATTAATAACATCCGCTGCCGACACGGCCGTATATAACTCTGAAAAAAACTTACGTATAATATCTTTCAGCTTGTTAGTAGGTAACGATTATAGGTATAATTATAATATATTAATAATTATTAACAATATATTATATACAATATATTATATAATATACAATATATAATAATTAATTGTTCATATATTATATACCGTGCCGAAAAATCAATGAGTTGTACGATTTTGAAGTTTCTTGCGCCATTCTCCTTTTTTACCGACGGTAAAACGCAATTATTTAGATTTTTCGGATTTTAGATCACGTATGAAATGATAACGGTAAAAAATATTTAGAAAAAACATGTGTTTGAAGAAGACTACTTGGTATGGTAGTTATTTTCATGTCGGTACAGTATTTTTCTTTTCTGTGATTTTCTAGAAAATACTGTGCCTGAGTGGCACTTTCCAGCAAGGACAGCTTTACCAATGGCCACTCTGTCACGGTGGTTTAAGTTTAATAGTGTAGGTAAGTTTACAGTGACTAATCAGGGAAGTACCTAACAAGTACCTATGGTACAAGGTAAACTAAAATTTCGGGCATTTACCTCCTATAGAAAACGTAATAATTACATCAGTAATTTTTCAGCGCAAATACAGATCATTGTCGGTAAAAAAGGAGAACATGCGAACCTAAGAGGGGTCTTATGTTCGCAAAGGTTCGCAAATAAAGCGCCTTGTGCCTGCTATACGGCTACAATTCAAAAATTTAAATTTTCGGGATTATTGCAGATTCGTATTCAAAATTGTTCAATTTACAACCTTATTTCGAGAGCCATAGCATAAAAGGTCTTTAAGAGCCTTTTTCTCACAAGTGGCCTTATGGATTTGACCATAAATTGTCAAACGATTCCCTGCAATACAGCCACTTTTGAGTTGTGGCTGTTTTAGCACACGTTTTGAATGAAGCTTTTTGAGTTGCGTCCTATAAAATAATAATTAGTTGAGTGTTAATTACGATGAATCCCTTTAAATATAAAAGAAACAAACGGCAATTGGTTGTGTCACAACAGTAAGTATAACACTTATTATTACAAAATTGCCAGCTCGCCACCGAAACTACCACAACGCAACAAAATGATTAAGCAAATCTCAACTTTGTTTTCTTACAAGTGCGGTTAAATGTGGTTCATCAGTGAGGGTCGTGAGCATTATTCATATTTTTACCCGTCTGAAGAAAGATAAGTATTGAGTATGTTTTCGAAAAGTGTATATTAGAAAAGAGTATTTAACTTATTGTATATAATATTAATATATACATTAGGTATATTGTGTGAGGTAAATTACTAACTGTGTTCGGGATGGTTGTATTCGGGATGGTGTCATTATATTGGAATTTTGAATGTATAATATTCAAAATTCCAGAACTGCTTTTATTTTGGGGACTTTGGCGCCAAAAATTAAATCACTTGGAAAATCGTTACTTTGATATATTTACATTTACTTATTTGATAATGGTAATTACTGTGTTTAATGTTTTTTTGGGTGTGTGTCCTAGCTATGCAATTTATTTTATTAAAATGCTTTTATGAAGGATGATAGAAATTAGATAAAGCTAATATGTTTTTATATGCTTGCTTGTTTTAGATCTAACATTTCGAGGACTGCGATTAGATCTGCTAACACACGTAATGCCACCTCGGACAGTCACTCTCGTGTGACACCTTTGTCAAAAGCAAAGGATTCACCAGAAAACAAAAGTTTTTCCGGTCTTGATTTTGACAAAATGAAAGACTAGTTAAGTGTCCAGTACAGTAGTTACGTGTTATTGATGTGTATTGTGTAAGTACTAAATATTGGCCTTTGAAAGGAAAATATACAGCAATTTCCTACCTTTGTATTTTGTAACTCTGATTAAAGACTGATTATTACATACAATGATTCTACTTAAGTAACAAAAACAAAATATTTTGTATAACAACGCTTTTTTTAGTGTTAAGTTGAAATACATTGTGATATTCGTTATTTCTTGAATTTATTACTTATAAGAAGTTACCTACTTGTAAGAATTTACTTACTGAATACATTATAATAAATAAATTGACTGCAATGATCTTAAAGAAGTTGATTTCACAAACTAGCAAGGAACAGTATTGTGTTTTGATTTCTTATTTTATAATATAGTAGGTATTCTAAATACTTTTTTTATTTTGAATGTTTAAAAAAATAAGTTTCAAAGTTTTATTTGTTCAAATTTTATAAAGCACCTTTTAAACAATTAATGTTATTTGGTAATGACATGGTATAATGTTGCTGATTATAAGCTAGTTACACATAATTATCGCGTACAGTGATCTTGTTCCTGTCAAAATTGATAAAACAAAGGGATTTTAACTATTTTGGTGTATTTATTTATATTTGCATGGTAATGGTAACCTTTATCCAATAATTTTGTGTTCAAATTTGGACGCATCCCAAAATCTTTAAAAAACGTTTCTGCAATACGGCCACAACTCTAAATACCTCTCTTTCGGGCCTTGTGTCTCAAAAAATATACATTTCTTTTAAAAATTGGTGTGGTTATAAGGAGGGTTTTATTATCCCGAGTAAAAAAAGCTAAGTTTTAAATTTATAGACCTAAAACTAATGGAGTAAGAATCTATTAAACACCCTGAACGATACTCTCAAAACTTTGAGACGCGATTTCTCGAAATAACGGTTTTTTGAGATGTGGCAGTGTAGCAGGCACACGGCGAAAGGTTCGGAATGGGTTAATACAGCATAGACCTCAAAACTAAAAAAAACTTTTTCTTCTTCATCTCTCTACATGAGTCACCTACCATTACAAGAAACGTCTCAGGATAGATGCATAATTCTATGGCGCAGAATTCTTTGGTTCTCATGAACTGAACGCCGAACAAATGCGTATATTTTCAATGACCTAAATTTCCAATATAAGCTTTTCACGTGATCTAATTAATTTCTCCAGTCTACCAAGCAGGTCTACTGGTCCTGAGTGTGAAGAAGCTAATAATCATAAAGAGGATAGGTGACCGCTTGGCTACACACTAGATATAGTGTAACTTAATGCACCAAATTACACTCTAGCAGGTATCGGGCCCAAGATGGAGTGATTGTAAAACGTTGGTAAAGAGAGAAGATGACGAACAAAGTGGAAGATGATAATAAAGAAGGCATACATTAATAACTTTATCTAAAATGGAATCTGAGAAAACATTAGGAAGCTGGAGGTCTTGGGTTCAAGTCTCAGTATGGGTGCCTAGTATCAACAATACGAGCCTTATCAAGCTTAAGTACTTTGGAGACTACGTCGATTTGTGTAAGGTCAGGCGATAATATTTATTTATAAAACATTTAGTCTCAATATACATCCGTATATCTGTAGCTTTGTACTACCTACTTACTACAATTTGCATACATCGGTTAGTACGTAGATAGGTGGTACTCCATCAACGTTTCCGATACAAACAACGAGGGATTATCGCGCGGCCCCTGTCTATTGAAGATAAGGGTGAAAGTTGAAACCATTTTCGCTTAAAATGTAGTTGGGCATTGTATAACGCTTGTGGATGGTTACTGAAATCGGGAAATTAGATCTACAGTCTGAAGTGGGTTAATGTTTATTTATACAGGGAGTCCTCAGCCATTGTACATAGCCAAAACGTATATATGCATTACGGTGCTTAGAATCAGTATTCAAAATACTAATAAGATTATAACAATAGGTGCGAGGGTTACGAATAAATCCACAAATTACTATATGTTACTTTAGATCAGCCTGAATGCAACTAAACTCATGAGGTAACTTATCAGTAGCGGGGCGCTCATAGAACTCGATTTTTGTCGACTTTCCTTGCGTGAGCCAATCTAGCACATATTTTCTTAACGACTCAAAGAAAAAGCAGGCCAAATCAGCTCTGGCTTGCTGAGAGAACATTTTGACGCTCTGCCACTGATCCTCATATAATAGAATGGAACCTTCTTCATCTGTTTTGTTTCTTTGTTATTTAATTAACAGAGAACAAGAAACTGCCAGTGATAAATACAGTGTGTTTCTTTTTGTTGTCAATTATTGGCAATAACTTATCTTTTAATTTTTTTTAATCTCTCTTTAAGCTCTTAATTCTTTTTAAGCTCTAATTAAAGAAATATTTACGTTAATGCATTACTGTGGTGTAGCCCTATCTGGGATTTCAGGGGATGCTCAATGGCTGAGGTCATTCTGTATAATTTATATAATACATAACTATTATTGGACAATCTTACACAAATCGACCTAGTCCCACGGTAAGCTCAATGAGGCTTGTGATGTGAGTACTAGACGACGATATATATAATAGATAAATACATATAAATACTTACATACGTAGAAAACATCCATAACTCAGGAACAAATATTCGTGATAAACACACAAATAAATGCCCTTAGGGTTAGCATGGTTGCCATTTTATCGCTTATCACGCTATGCGTCACTTTCGCACATACATACTTGTTAGAACGTGACAGCAACGTCGGTAAACGATAAAAACCCGACCATCATAGACTAGCAGGATTCGAACCCGGGACCTCCTGCTTCGTAGGCAGGGTCACTACCAAATAGGCTAGGAGGCCGTTCGCAATTCGCCGTTCGCACTTTGGTAATATAAAAAGGGAATCTCTAATAGGTTTGTAATGTACTAGCACAAGAGCATGGTGACAGTAGATATTTCTGAATGCTGAAAATAATGAGGGACGTATAGGTATAATTAATATCGACTCTATGTTGTTCGTGTTCAAGTTAAGTCTTCTTCTTCTTCTTCCTAGCGTTGTCCCGGCTTATGCCACGGCTCAGGGATCCGCCTGGGTACCTAATGTCAAGATTTGGCTTAATAGTTTTACTAAAGCCATCTGACCTTCCAACTCAGAGGGTAAATTAGACCTTATTAGGGTTAGTCCGAGTTCCTCACGATGTTTTCCTTCATCGAAAAGCGATTTGGAAAATATTAAATGATATTTCTTACATAAGCTCCGATAAACTTATAGGTACTTACGAGCCGGCAGCATTAAAACCCGCGACCTTCGGATTGAAAGTCGCACGCCTTACCGCTGGGCCACCAACACTTCTTTAAATCAAATATCATATGAATTTAAAGTATATTTCAATCACATTGGACAGATAACGGTGTAAGCAGATGTAGGTATTACCTGGAGTGGAGTATAATTTAAAAGCTCTGTGAAGTTAACAGTAATCTTATTCACGTCACCTTGCTCCAACCAGGGCCGATATTCTTAAAATAATACTTTACACGTGCTTGGATTCTTAGAAGCTTCTTAGGAAAATCTTAAAAGACAAAGAATTAACGTCTTACAAAACAATTCGATTTATAAGGAAAATCCGAATAAGAACTTTGGTTTTTTCTTATAAATAGAACTCAATTTATGTTTAATTCATGATGTGATCAATAAAATAAAACTATATGAACCCTTATATTGGCAAGATATAAAAGTTACAATTATTTTAGTTTTAATCGATGAAATCGGTTTAATATATTCCAAGCTACCCTATAAAAAAAAACCCAGGGTTCTCAAATTTCCGGAAAACTTATGTACCACATGGATCACAATGCCAACTAAGCAACAAAATACCTTGTCTGGTGAAAGTGCCTTGTGTGTACCATTGCCAAGAGCTTCGTAAAATATGATTTATAAAAAATACACTTAATTTCTATAAAATCTTATTAAAATATGATTACACTGCTTTTGGTGAAAAAATCGAAAATAATTTCACAGATTTTGACAGTGCATTATTTATAGAAGCAGCAGGAGATGGCAAAACTTTGCTGCATAAGGGGAGGTTCGTGCGTTTTTATTATCAGAATCTACTTCATCTGTGGTGCTCCCAAGTATGCTTAACCTCTCTAGTAAAGAGCTATTAGTAGGTGGATAAGAACTTATGTTTAGTCGGACAGTTTTAATTTCTTTATTAAGTTTTTGTTTCTGTGATTTTAATGTTTCATTCATCTTCAGAATCCGATCCATCATCCAAACATAAATTATATGCCTACTCCTTGTAAAAACCAAAACCAAGGTTTCCTGCTCTCGAGTCAGTTTTCAGCATTGTCAAAGAAACACAAACATGCTGTGCATTCATACCAAAAAGAAAAAAACCCACAAAAATGAGTTTTTTTTTACAAGTTGGCAACGGTACTCGTACCTACCTAGTACCCGTTGCCTTGGATCCGTAATTGTCTATGTAACTTGCAACGGCACTCCTGTGGTACATACAAATGTTTCACTTGCCTAATTTTTGAATTCGGAAGGAAACAATTGATTTCGTAATTGGACGTACTTTTGCAAACGGGAACCAACCCACAATGAATCGCCATTCAGATGTTTACTTGATGCTTCTAGCAATAAAATACAATCTTCAAAATTATTTTTGTGGGGTTGGTTCCTGTTTGCAAAAGTACGTCCAATTATTCTTATAGATTATTGTTTTTCAATTAAGATTCACACATGACAAATTCAAATAACCACACGAAAACCACAAAAAAATTGAATAACTTACTGAAGATGCCGAAGCATGAGTTTTATTCGCGAACCAATTTTAACATAGACATTTGTTTTTAAGTATTGCTAGTGTTATTTATTTTTTCTACTATTAACTATAATACACTTAATGAGAAAAATTACCTTTTAAATCTAGTTCAGTCTTTTTTTTAAGTCAACGTACCACAGGAGTCCCAGTGCTAAGTGCAGTGATTTAAGGATTAAAATGAATTGAGCCTGCTATTAATAATATCATATGTCAATAAAAAAGTTTGTAAATATTGTTTGTTTCTAGTAGATGACATTTTTAAATACAAGTATCAAGATTATTTAATTTTAAATACAATTGCTCGTGGTTGTCTTTGAACGGCAGTTTCAGGGGCCCATCTAGTAGACAGCAAGTCACCACCTACCTCGATAGCAAGTGTAAACATTATTATGGTAGATGTCCGGATCGCTTTGCAATAGCCCAGTATTTTATCTAGCCAAACTTCAGCACCATAGCCCAATACTCTTGCCCATTTTATTCACAAAAGCCCCAACGCACGGTGGGCTGCGCGCCTAAGTAAGGCGCTCATAATTAATTATTTACTCAATTACTTGATTTTTTTTATTTGAAATATTTTTATAATTTAGGGATTTAACGATGATTAAAAAAAAACTCAATTTGGGGAATGCTACACATAAATGTATTATATAAAAAATAGCAAAAAATAAGTATACAATTATTAAAACTAAACAGCAAACTTAGGGTATATAGATTGTTAGTTACAGGTGTTCTATTGTATTAAAATCTAACAATAATTGTTCTATAAGCTATATTAGTAAGAACAAATAATAAAATAAATAAATAAATTAAGTAATATTACATGGACATGACATGTAATATTATTTAATTTTTAATTTTAAATTCAACTAAAATCTAACAAACTTATAACGTTTACAGACAGTAAAGTTTTCTTTTTCTGGGCAATTGCCTCATGGATGTGATCAATGGGTCTGTGTTCAGTAGAAGTCTGTTTAAAAGGTCTGTATTTGTTAAGACTCGTGACATTTTCCTGGCATGATTGAGCCTAAACGCCTTTATATTTTTATTAGTTGATTCTGCAGCCTCTTCGGACAGCTCACCAATAGAAACTAATGCGTTTTCTATTACTATAGCACCGTGTAAGAGCATTTTATGCACAGATGAAGGTAAGGGATACCATGGGTATGCCTGTCACGAGTTGCTTGGCCGTCTCTTTGGCGTATTCATCAAACTTATTTATAATTATATTGTAGCCAGATGACATACACTCCAAAAGAACTCCACACCTCTCGATAAGGCATTGTTAGATACCTGTCATTTCAGCAGGTACAGCCGGATTTTTAAAAAACTTGCGTGCCGTATTTCCGTCATTTGACGTACCACTACCGCCGCTCCGCGGTTTGTGCGGAATATCACGTGGCGTATTTTTGTTTAATATGGATAATTTCGGTAGATTTACATTTTCTTTTTCACTCAGCCATTTAGAATGTTTATTCAGAACAGTACTTTTTTTCCGAGAAGTAGATTTCCATAAAACGGAAAGTCGTTGGCAAACATACTTGATAATCGGATCCAAATTGGCAGTATCTATGTTGTCTACATTCGGCACCATGTCCATGAACTGCTGTAACACTTGAAGGTATCTTTCTGTGTCTGAACCGCTCGTAGACAGCCATAGTTCAAATATAAAATCCCTTAAAAAAGGATCCAATGTACTGCCCATCTGAAAAAATAAAACAAAGTCAATAAGCATATTTGAAACATTGTCGTAGCGTTGTTACGCTTCGGCCTACGCAGGCGTAGCAGGCTTCTAACTAGACAATCCGCAAATTTCCGCAGACAATAGTTTATGGCCGTTAATCTAGACACATTTAAATTCTTCATTAAGAAAAAAACATCGTTATATTAGATTAAGAACATAGTTAAAAGTTTAAGAGAATTATAATTTTGAACTTTTTTTATAGAAAATAGCTCGTGTCGTAGACCCGTTGTTATATCTATATTTTCAATGAACATGACAAACAAGTAAGATAAAATGAAACAACATACCTGATTCTTGAAGGTCCACTATTATATATGGTCACTTTTATTATTAACTTCTAAAGATAACCGCTAATGAACGGTCACTTAATGAGTCACTGATAAGAATGCGCGTGCAAACGTAAGTTGTGTTCACTTTCGAGTTTCCTTAAGGAATGAAAACGATTAGCTATCCATGATCTATTTATAGTTAATTACAGTATATTTATCGGCCAATGACATGACAGCATTCGATATTTAAAATTAAACCTTCATTTTTTTGAATTATGAGTACTAGCCAGACCACCGTGCAACGCCTGCTGGGACCGGGTATCTGTTGATGCTCCCGTGAATGGATTTTAGCACGGATCTATATCCCCACGCAAGCCTGCAGTGTGTGCAAATGTGCAGTGATTCTCAAAAGGAGATACAAAACAATAATAATAATAAATCTTTATTTAGGACCAACAAAGGATCATGCTGTTAGTACAAATCTTAAATATTCTGCGTGTTAATACTTACTTATTAATTAACAAGACTTAACAAGACGAAATCGAGTTTTGTAATAATAGACCCGAGAGTTTTAAGAACCAATTATTAGCTGTTGCATACGCTAGTTTTTCTACGACAGCTAAAATAGCGTAAAAAGCAAAATGTAGAAACGTGGCAGAATAGGGAAGATGTTGTGCCCACTACAGAAATTAAAAAAACAACAACAACAATGATCATTATATTGTATGAAAATACCATAGACAACGTTATAATGGTATACTTTTTTAATACCGCTGTCAGTCATCTAATACACAGATAGAAGTGCTGAAGTAGAAAAACGCTTGCAATGAAGGTTAAAAGCTGGCGTATGAGTATTATGAGTACCTATTTATTTTATTACACACGGGTAAATAAATTTGCAGTAGGTGCAGATTATTAAATCTAACTCGTCGTCAACTGCGCCAGCAACGTGCAGTGCGGCCTCTAGAGGTGCGTTCCTGGCTTGGATGCAATAAATTCGCTTTAGATTTTCTCTGACGTTATGACTTCCCGCGCCGTGGGAGTTTCTCGTACTAATTTCCGATAAATTTGTACGTACTCGTTGGTGTAACGAGCCGCGGGAGAAATATAGCTTTTGAAACGGCATTTGCCGTTAGAATTGAGCGTTAATCTTGCGTGAAAGGTGCGATCGGTGAGAAGCGATGCTTATTTGTGATCCTCGAGGTGCTTAAACATTGATGGGGACGACTCGCTTACGGAAATAAGTACCTAACGAGTAGGGATCACGAACGTTATATTATATATGAACTTTCTACTGATTTCGACGAATTAATACTCACAGGTAGCTTGAACTTAGTTGAATTGGAGATTTTTATTAGCAATATTGTTTGAAATTTGTCTCTTGTATGTAGCAGTACTGGAAATAATTTCTAATTTGGAACAGCCCGTCAAAACCAACACAATTTAAGGGGTTCTCTGTTCTTTAGTCTAGAATCCCTAAACACAGTATAGACTGTTCATTGTCAATGCAAGCGTTACTTCGGTATGTTTTTTTAATTAAACTGTATGAACTGAACTGAACTCGAGCGATATAGGAATTATGACTTCATTCGTTTCGTTCGTTCATTCATTTGTTTGTCTTCTATAATTTAAGGAAATTACTTTTTTGGTATTGACGCTATTGACGCGGGTAAGTAATAGTACCACTTTGTTCTGAACCCAATATTATAGTAAGCAACTGTACATCATTAGGCTTTAAAACGTTCGTGTGATCCTATGAAATGTAAATATAAAACCACAAGGCCTCTTAAGGCCATTAAGGCCTCTTACTTACAGTGTACACCGATTAATTGTGTAGTCTAACTTCGAACAAAAGATATGAGCAAATCTCGAGTAAAAACAAGTGATAACGCGCAGAATTTAAGCAGGTTTAAGCATGTTGTGCAAGCAAGCAGGGACGCCTCCCACTCACTCAGGAGCCAATATTGAATTTTGGACGATAATTATAAAATATTCAAAGTTGGGTCTACATCTAAAGAGACACCTTCCTTATACTGTGATTTCAATTTCCGGTTTATGCTATTGATGGATTTAATAAATATAAGTCATTTAAATTAAGGAGCCGCTGCCATACAAAGTAAGATATAATTTTCGAACGCCAATTGACGTAATTCGAGAGATGGGAACTTTTGATGAAAGTGATTTGCAGACGGAAATGGCTTATGATTAGGAACTGTACGGGTGGCAGGATTAGAATCTACTGGAACGCGCTGACATTGTGCTCGTACATGCATTTTAATTCACTTTTAAACGGAAAATGTAAAGTATGTATTTATTGTTATTACGTGATCACCTTATAATTTTTTTATACTATACATTGTTATTTATAAGTTACCTACGGTTTAAATTTCTATGAAACGGGGTATTCCGCGTTTATATTTTAAAAGCGCAATTGCTACCTTTTAAGCACTTTCAAATATTGGAGATTCAGTCTCTAGTCGATTGTGACAGAAGAATAACGTAACTCTAACAGGAATGCTAACAATCAGATTTTTTTTACAACTAACCTCGATGTCACTGACACAACCCCATCAACTTTCCATGCACACAAAGATAACAGTGTCGCCGCATTATAGTCTGACAATCCAAATACCGCAGTACATAAAAACACTAAATCCATCTCTTATTTTTGAAATGGTAATACGAGTATATTTAAGATAAAGACAGTAGGACTATCTTATTTCTCTGTACAGTTTAGGTTCAGTTTAGGCTCATATGTATGGAAGCGACTAAGTTTAGCTCGTCAACTGAATCGCTTTAAGATGTTATGGTAAGGCCCTTGATCCTGGCCAAACTATAATAGGGTGGCGGCTCCAGTAATGGACAAGGGACCAGTAATGTACATTCACTCTTATTATGAAGAAACAAGGTTCATGCATTTATTTTGTGTCAATCAATTGACAACCATATGATATTTGAATTAAGAATGAAGTGTCCATCATTGGTGCTAGCACAGCGTAAGGATGTACTCCATACAGTGGGGTTAACTCGGCCGATTTCTGGGTCATCGGTGGGGGGCGCGCGGGGAAGGAAGCGGGGAGGAAATTCTGCCGAATTTCTATGAAAATTCGGCGGCGTATTTTAAGGGGTGTAAAATTGAAATTAGTTTGCCAATCAGACTGCAATATCTTTCGCATAGTTTTTGACAACCCTAAGCCTCAGCACGACCACCGAGCCGAGCCGTTGGCCGTGTATGAAGTTACCTCACTGTATGGAACTTATTATAAGTGCCATCACCCTAGATTATTTGATTATAGGCCAAGAAAATTAGATTAATAAAAAACATTTCCAGGAATTAATTCCCAGTAAGCTGGATATCATTTAAATACCTTCATTAGGTCCTTAAGACATGTCAACCGTGTTTACACAATTTTAGGAGTTGAGCTTGACTTTTGAGAGTAACTTCCAAATCACCGGTAATTTTTCAGTTTTTTGCATCTAGATCGAAAATGGTACGTGGGACGGAATTGTCATCCAGATAGTATGTATTAACTTCAAATTTGGTTTAGTGGTACAGTGAACATAAAATAAAACCGCGTTACACTTTATTTATTAGTGTTTCGTGAGATTATTTTTGAAAATATTCAACTAATCAAATTCTCGGTTAAGAAACCTAAAATAAGTTTTTAAAGGGTTTCGTACCATTATTTTTAAAAAACGGCAAATAAATCACGTTTGTTGTATGGGAGCCCCTTTAAATATTTATTAATTCTGCTTTTTAGGATTTGTTGTTATAGCGGCAATAGAAAAAGAGACTTAGTAATAGGGTTGCCCATTTAAAAATTTACTGCAACGGGGCTTAATTAATCGCGTAAAACATTGAAAACTAACTTCTGACGTTTCAAGGGTGACATTGACCCCGTGGTTCTGGAGAAAGACCCCGGACCGGAGGTCCCGTTGTAGTCAATTTTAAAATGTGTAAGAATCGTAAAAGTTTAAATAATTGGGTTCCGTTTTACCCTCTGGGTACGGAACCCTAAAAAGGCCTTTCTCATACACTAGTATATCTTCTGTTATTATCGCTTCATGTTTTAGTTCCTGACACTATTTGTTAGACACCGAGATACATACCTACCGTTCAGAAACGTTCTTAAACGCAGGCTTCCGATTCCGGGTAAACAAGTATATTTTCCTTGGAAGGCGAAGTCAGTCTGGGTAGATAATAGTGAAAATGCTTCCTCCGCCGAAGTCATGCGGGATTATTTACTCGTACCTGTATCTGATCCTTTGTCTATTTTCGCTCCACAAACCTCGCTTTATTTGCTCTACCCGATTGGTTCACTCCGCCATAACAAATGAAACAGAGTTATTGCTCTTTTGTCCGGATTAGCTTCTTCACAAAACAATCTCGTCGGCGATTTCCTTTCGGCCAGTTTGTTTACTTTAATTTTGCTAAACTCACAATTTTCCCCGAAATGCACGCATGTTTTATCAGTACCTATTAGAATAATATTTTTATCTGCAGATATTTTGTTGAGAAATTTAAATACAATTTATGAAGGCTTCATAGTTTATTTAAGTAAACATCATTTTAAATATGAGATAAATGACAAGTACCTAATATATTTATCACAAACAACAAATAAGCAAATACATAATTCGTAAAAAAAACTACTTACAAATTTAAAAAATGGCCCAGGTTTTCCAAACTAGGCAGGATCTCTAAAAGGCTGGCCCCGTTTTCACGTCTATGAAACGTAAAATCTCAAAATAAATATTTTTATAGGTAGGTAAGGAATGTCCAGTAAAACGTTGATAATACGAATCTCAAGGGGCACTCCCAAAACTTCGTGTTAACGAGTTTGGGTGTTTCGGGGATCAGGACTTGTAAGAGTAAAAGGTTTCATTGGTTACGGTTAGTTCGACTTTAAAAGGTTGCGGTTCGTTTAAAATCGATTTAAATAAATAATAAAATGTAAAAAAAAATATTATTTCTCGACTTTGTACCACTGCCCGGGACATTTTTGGCATTAGCGCATGAAAAACACAAAATACTATCGCTTAATAACTGTTGTGGGTAAAGCGATTTTGTCCACTGTTTTCACAGCATAAAGGGAACCATTTCGAGCGGGTGTAGTGAAAACAAAAGACGACTAGTAAAGTCGCCCTATAAATTGAAGCGTTATTCACTGCGAGTAAATTGAAAATTTTTGGCTTATTTTAAACAGATTATATTTTATAATTTATCTGTATATTGCTTAGTTGATAAATCCAATTTTTTTTCAAGTTAACTAGGACAGTTAGACTGGGATGGGACTCAACTGTGTTAAGGAGGACTCACTCGATCGAAATCAGATCGTCCCGAATCGGATCGGATGGGTGTCGGAATATGTCGCACAATGTTAGGGCGCCCCGGGCAGTGGTACAAGGTCGAGAAATAATCGTTTTTTTTACGTTATTTTATTTATTTAATAATATATAACAAATCAATATTAATTTACATTAATTTGAAAGGAGCGGTTTTAGTCTGACTAAAGCATAACCACCCATATACTCGTACCACAGTGCTAACACTATAAGGTATTATTCGTAACAATATTTTTAGGGGTCTGATAGTTCACGGCTTTCTCAATAAGGTAAAGGTGCCTAATACCGAGGGTGCCAAATTTGGCACCTATTACCGTGGCATTTCGAAATACGCATTTTAAAAGCAAACCAATCAACTTCCTTTCAAATATATCTTACATGGACGAAGCTGATATAATAAGCTAACGGATCTGATAGTGCTAGTCTGTGTGAGTGAAACAAAAAACGCGCAATTCGTCAGTTACTGCGACGGCAGCTCTGGACGAGGACTTGCCATACAAACGCGTGACGACACAAGTATGTGTAGTCGAACTTTAGAAAGCATTTACTTTAAAAATAAAGCAATGTTAGTAATGCTTTAGTTTTTATACGGTTAAATATAGTTTTATAAACAACCTCTTAGCCCTGTTTAAATATTTTTGGCCTCGAAATACGTTTAAAATTAAAAACAAAATACAGCGGTGATAGGCTCTGTTTTCATTGCGGATTTTAATTCCGTGGTGTACCACGGAAATAGTTAAAAAGGTAGTTTTTCTTTTTTATGCTTTATTTATCCTATATGTCGTCTAATATGTACTTTATTACATTTAATCCAAACTTGATCTATTCACGCTAGTAAATATCTATTTCCGTTGTATGGAAAGTATCCGGCAAACCGTTAATTTTTAGCAATAACTTCAGGACTGATTTACTAGTTTCTATAGACACCCTTAATTCGTCACGTTGTTTAAATATTGAGATATTTAACGAAATTCACCAACCAGTTATATAATTTTGGTTCTATACGAAGATTGTAATATGTATAATTGATTTCTAATTTAAAAAACACGGTATACTAATGTTTTTATGAGTCGGAATTAGGTTTTACAATACTCTTAAGTAAACCTATTACCGATGGTACGATTACATTACCCTCGGTAATAGAATGTATGGGGATCTATTTCCGACCCATTCTTTATTTGTTGAGTCGGTGATGGGTTCACAAAGAATCATCTTTTACCGAGTGATTAGTATAGTTTTTTCTTAATTTCGTAGTTGCAAAAAGAAATGAAGTAGTATAACAGTGGAAAAAGTAATTTAATTTTACATTTATAAAATTTGGAATTATAAATGACGCATATACGATTACGAACGACTTAGAATTAGTTATCAGATGGTAAGGTCAATGACCCTAAATTTTTTAACCCTCGGTATTAAGTTTCGGATATAAGGTCAATGCCCCCGAGTTGGGTTTCCAATACCGATGGTAGAAAATTACTGTTTTCTTTACCATCGGTAATAAAAGCTCATTTCGCGGTAATAGATTCAAAACCTGCACACTACCACGGTAATAGAAGATTTAGGCATTTTGGTTTCAATAATTATTTTAACAAATAAAATACACGAAAACGAGTCCAAAAATATACTACGCTGAAGAATAAGTAAACTCTCTTTAGTAAAAAAAATATGTTCGGTCGCAAAAAAGCTTCGATACCCATAATTGTATGGAGTCATTTGAAATGTTGCTATTTACCACGGTATTAGGGGCCTTTACCTTACATTTAACCTTTTCCAAGGCAAAGGCGGCATATTGGCACCGCAGGTTCAACTGCAAAGACGGATTAAATGGACGGTCACATACACAGAGCAACATATAGCTTAATGAACACTCATAAAGTTCAACTTCAGTTTTAAAACTTCGGTTACGTGGCGTCTGATGAAAAAGCGTTCGTATTTAACATGGGGTCGAAAAGGTTTTAAATAGAAAACTCCCGTGAGCATTAGACATATTAACATATTTTTAATATCGGATTACGCATGATTGTAGGACGCCGTTCCGAAACATGTCGAGCTATTTTCGACTTTATTGACGGGATTAACCCGATATTAAAAATATATGAGTTAAGTATATAAAAAATGTTATTGTGGGGAAAAAATGAGAAACAACTTCGCTAGGGAGGGGTGCGTATCATAATGAATATGCACTTTTGGTATAATTTCAGTTTATAAACGTTCAAAAAGTATAATTATCTTATGTATAATGCACTTAATGTATATTTTCAATTAGTATAACGTAAAAATAATATAACATTCAATATACATTATCGTTGTTTGGTATACTGTACATATAAACTAACTATATTTAATATAACATTTATTACGCATATAAATTAAAATAATTAATACAATCTTATAAAGTGTGTAAGTCTAATACGGGTGATAAATTTAACCAAAAATAGAATTCATTAGTGTTATCAATAATTAAACCATATTTATAAGTTACACTTAATTATGACCCCATAATTAATTTAGCGAAAAAAAAAACTGCTACCAGAAAAGTGGGTTAGGTTAGGTTAGAACTGTGACCCCTCAGAGAAAAAAAAACTTCTACCAGAAACGTGGGTTAGGTTTGGTTTGAACTGTGACCCCTCAGAGAAAAAAAAAACTGTTACCAGAAACTTGGGTTAGGTTAGGTTTGAACTGTGACCTCTCAGAGAAAAAAAACTGCTACCAGAAAAGTGGGTTAGTTTAGGTGTGAACTGTGACCCCTCAGAGAAAAAAACTGCTACCAGAAAAGTGGGTTAGGTTAGGTTTGAACTGTGACCCCGCACAGAAACAACTTTTGGTAAAATAAAAAAACAAATAGATTATACAATGAAAAATAGGTAGGCGCTTATATTTATTGTCTGATATTCGTTATGTTTTTTTTTTTACTTTTAATGCCTTTTATTATATACAGTCACATTAACTACTATTTCTAAAGTAAATTTATTATTAATTTTTTAGTGAAATATAACTTTAAAAAAACAATACACGTAATTTAAAAACAACCAGAATAAAAAATCTACGACTATACACTTACGCTAGGGTTTAAGCTAGGGCCGACAGGTACCCGGCGTAAATGTGCCAAAAATGCTACTGGCGTTTCCATGTTGAATAGCGATTGAAATTTGCTGCACTAAATAGGAACCTGATCTGGGATCGCCACTTTTTTCGAAGATTCTATGTCCAAGATTTTTAACGAAGGACTTAGCCTCGGTGCACCAAGGACCACTCGTTTCTACGGCGACGGGAATAAAATTATACGCCGGCTCCAAATTCGAGTACTTGGTGTGCTTTAATTTCGCAGCATTCTCCGCAGCAGCTCCAGCATTCCTTTTTGTGTGATTGAGATGCGACGGTGCGATAGTACTCACACACGTCGCATCCCAAATAAGGCTGCGTCCTCGCGTCCATGGGACCAGTGTAAGACCGTCTGGTCTTTTTCCATCAGTCCTACTTAAACCTTGTGGCTCTAAGACGCAAGGGATGTAGCTGTTACCAGAGCCCGCCGAATCAAATCGTTGATCGACTGGTGTCTAGAGAACCTGCCAGCACAGCGTACGCAGCTCAGGCCATGGTGACCATTTGCTTCGACTCTAGCTCCACAGATACACTGGTGGGGTTCGCATACAGTACTGCCTAATCTTAGAGCCACACCAATACGGAGGGAGTCGTTGTCTAAAAGCGTACCCAAGTGCGGCGATGGTAGTGCGTGTAGCCACGCCCCAGATTCAGGCACTACAGCCGCTTTCAAACGTGCCACATCAACACCCACTGCGGCTTCCAGTAGGTCATCGTAAGCCTTTTTGCTTAAGATATCGTCCCAGGATCTTTGAACCTTAAGATTGTCAGGTCTTGCATCGCTTGGACATCTAACCTTCCACTCATATAAGGCTTCTTCCAAAAAAGGAACTCGAACATTGCCACCGTTTATTGAAAGTATGCGAGTGAAAAAAGTTATGTATATTATATTATTTCAATGTTATACATTTTCCTACTTATCGGAAACGATATTATGTGTAAAGTACATTATACAATATAAAATTATAGAATTCATTGTTATACGTATCGCACGATAATTTAAAAATAGATAATTTAAATTGATTTACATTAGTACAGTAAAAAAACTTATAAATATTTTTCACAGTGTTTCTAAAGATATTAGTTTTAATGTAAGTTAACCTCTGTTAAAATACCTATTGTTGCCTTACTAGTCAGGTGAAGTATCCTAAAATTAGAAATACAAGAACTACCCACATGTTTTGATAAAAAAAAATCACCCTCTCGTTCTTTACGCCACATTTACGCGTCAGTGCCTATTATGAAACCCGCCAGTACTCCTGTATAAAGCTCAAACGTAACGTAAAAAATATTTTGTCGCTACGTAACATTCACACCATTTCGTTTTTACACACTGAGCTGAAAAAGAAGAAATTTGACATTTAAAAGAGAAGTGTAAATGAACCCAAATTTGGCGACGAGTCGGTGTAGTCGTGTCGCTATCTGCATTAGGTTTAATGGACGTGACATACGGCGAACATGAATTTATGTTCTTTCATTTATTTCTAATGGCAAATTGTGGGCTATGAATTCTTATGTACAAAATGCCTTATATTGATTATTTAAAAGCCGTAAGATACTATATGCCAGTACCATTTTATAAAACAGGAAGGTATAATACTTTTTTCACAAACACGAAGTAGTTGGTAAATAGTTGTAAACGCATGTTCATAATAAAACTGAATTTTTTGGTCAATTGTTTTCGTGCTTCAGGGGTTTTTCTTGTATAAAATCTTTTTTACCCACGGTCATTGTTGTCTTAATAACATTAGAAAGCAAGCAAAAGTTATATAATCGTCGAGAAATCCTCCAGAAAAACGTCGCTAAAGAAAAGTACCACATTCAAAATAGATGTAACTACTAAGGCTTAGGAGCTGGATCGAAAGTGACTAAGCATTTTCATTATATTTGAAATAATCTACCGGCTCTTTTGTTGATTCGAAATACACATTTAGATTTATCATTTAAACCATCGCGAGATTGAAAAAGCCTTTAAAGTAATGAAGTTGGAACATAAATCTGCTTAATGTGATGACGTACGCGACGTGAATAATGTTCTTAAGGAAAACTCCGCTCATTGTTAGGTACTTTTACATTTACTCCTTTCGGATGACGTAAAGCTGCTTTGCTAATTTTCTTTGTGCTGTTTTAATATGTGGAGTTTTCAATATGAAAATGCTTTAACAGACCTCAAAAATAAGGATAAGTTAAAGTTAGCTGTAAATAGCTGTTTCCAAATTTTAAGCCTGTTCTATTCCTTTTAGGTACATTGAAATTTAATCGAAATAAATTTATATCTAGACACGCGGCAGCGTGTCCAGCCAAGTTCAGGCGACGCAGCTGCAGTAGGTAGTAGGGAGCCACTTTTGACCCCTTTGTTACTCAAATTTATATAACTTCATATACAACTTCATGATCATGACGTTCAAAAAATATTAAGCCATGAAAAACAAAAATCATATCTACTTTGTACCATGTCGCTTTTCTTGTATTGCCACGGCTCTGTGAGCCTGGGGTCCGCTAGGGCAATCGCAAGATTTGGGGTAGGCGCTAGTACCCAACCCAGACGGTAAACTTATTAAAAAAATGTTTCAGTTCCAACCCAGACGGTGAACTTATTAAAAAAATGTTTCTCGTTTTGTATAAACAAGTATTAAATAATATAAACAAGTATCTTCCCACGTCTATAGAGCATAATTGATCATGATCTAAAGTGTTAAAAATATCTACAATACACACCCACCCCTTATGCGACTTGAAAGTACCTACTACAACCCAAGTGGAGGAGCTTTTGTTTCCTCTGTAACCTGTAAAAAGGGCCCTCTACGTTGAGAGGCCGCCAGTAAAACATCAGTGTAATGGCCACAGTAATCGCCTAAAAATTCAAAAACATCGCATAGATTAACATCCACTTAAGATCTTTGGTATTAATTTATTAGATTTAGTATTCATGTAATAATTTAGAAAAAAGTAAACTAACATCAAAGAAAAGTAGATCAACAAGGGAAACTATTTATTTATTAACTATTCGTTTATAGATCTAGAAAATTACTTAACCGATTTTGATAAAATTTGTATTGATCCCTAAGTAAAAGTAAATGTAAATAAACAACTAAGGAGACGCGGTTTTTGAGATCTCATGTGTTTTAGATTTCGCTATTTCACTTATTTATAGAAAAACTACGTCGACTAACTGTTTAGTTAATTTTTAGCTGCGACTATACAGATGAAATTCGTTTAAACTTATGTTCCTAAGTACTAACTAGGTTGGAACTGCGAGCTCACCAGAGAAACCAATTATTAATCTTATCATTTGTGCTTACGTAATTTTAAACATCGAAATTATTTTGCTTAAACATTACTTTATAATTTCGGAAATTACTACTGTACCAATGACTCATTGAGTTGAAATTAATTGTATTGATTTTTCAAGTATATTATAAGTCTATGGAACAAATAATATTTCAAAGTAGTATTTAAAATAGTATTTGATTCGGCGTTGTTTAAGGTACAGATGTAGTGTATTATTATTTTGTTTCTCATTTCCACGGAAACGCCTAAACATGTCATGCTATTTCAGTCAGAGTCAGTACTAACAGTACCGAGGTCGATTGAAGTAGCATTACAAATACGGGTGTTCCCGAGAAAATACGAAGGAAAGTACACTAGATCTGTACTGAAACTTGATGTCATTATTTTCCTGTAAAACTATCTACTTGAACGAAGTTGAATTATTTATAAAGTCACTATGTAGGTGAGGAAGGCTCAATCGATACTTGACGAGGGTTTGGTTTTGACCAACTGTGTAAGATAGTTAATCTAAAGTGCCGTTGTGATTCCATATTGTGGGTAGGTAAAGAAAAGTGCAAAAAATACAAAAGTATTCCACTTATATGTTACCGTCAATGTGTAGGTAATGTAATTAAGGCATTTTATAGATTCCCTTGGCATTCAATACAGTGACGAGCCCATTCAGGCATTGTAAGAAATAATCTTTCATAATTAATTAACTATAAACATTCCCTAGTCAATGTATAGAATGCCGAATGGCGACAAGGTAAAGTATGAACATCTCTCTCGCTAATAGAAGCAATAGGTAGGTTGGGATCATAAGGTAGATTCAGGTGCAAAGGGCTAGTTGCAAAAAATCTACTTATTAGTTTGTAATTTCACGTTGATATATATATACATGCCTATGAATTGTATGAAATTCCCAAGAATTCTATAAAATCCCGAAGTGCCGACTGGCCATTTTGTTTCATAGTTATACACTATGCCTGTAACATATACATATAGGTACCTACCTATATTTTGATTATTTAATGAACAACGTGTCTTTTTGAAACCAAAATGATGTAGCAATGCAAAATTTATTTGTTCCAGAAGTGAAGAATCAATCCTGATGTAGACGTTGTATTGCCATGGATCACTGGGTGACGGCGGCTAGCTCCCTGCTAGCGTTCCTTCTATACTACAACACACTGGACGCCGGATTCGTTTATGATGACAGGTACTGTACATCTGGACTTACTAGTAGCTGAACTCAGCCTTTCAGAGGGAATAAATTGGGAAGAGGGAGTTGTATAAAATGACTTTTGACACCGCGCCATTTAGATTTAGAGTAAAATAAAAACCCAGTACCGCGTACCCAGAAGGTATCCCTTGTTGTTCTTGAGCCTATAACTTTGTATTTTGTCGATGGCATTGATATAAAATATACCTTTTTAGTGTTCACGATCACTGTGCTAACACAAAGAGTACAAGTCATGCGAGTACGGACAGATGCACATGGCGACACAGAAGTGATATAAAAAACATGATTTTTTAATTAATTCCATTTATTCGGAGGACACAGATAAAACTAATATACATACAAACGCCGCCGGATTATTCCAGAGTAGACTCCGAGAACTAGTTCACTTGGCTCAGTCGATGAATAATCGCGTGTTAGAATTTGCTGCAACACAGTTCAATAGTCGTTATGCTGTAATGTAACTGACAAATTACTCCATAACAAGTTCTAATTGTGCACGTATTAGGAAGTATTAATACCAATTAAAAACTTTCGTGCAAACGTTCACGATAACAAGCAAAGTTATCGATGTGCCAAAATGAGCTGATTTCGAATTTTTAATCATATTTACTAATTACGTCTATGCTTAATTTGCTAATGGTTTTCTGATCTACATGTTTGTCCTCATGACCCCAAATTGGCGTAGGTACAATTTGTATGCTATGTTTGTGGTAATAATAATTCGAGTCAAAAAATAAATTCTATTCGACTTTAGTTTGCAAAATGTCTCAAAAGCAATATGCTATTATAGGTAGAATTGATTTCGAAGAAATAATCGTGAATCGATAGAATCGTACGATACCTAAAATCAATACCTAAAGTAGTATTTTCCGGTAAACGGGAAGCTTATCAAAAGCCCGTTAACCTTTGAGAGAGTTCAAAATCTTATAGAAACTTTTCATTTTCTCTTTCTTCTAAATCTCTCGTAGCGATAATGAGGATAGAACGGAACTTTGTTCGTGTGCAACCTCTCCAGTGTTTTGTAATTGAGGGCTTACGTGACGCAGCCCGCAGCTGCCACTGCCTTGCCCGGAACAGTTCGGTGCTTTGCCCAACTTTATCGACAACTTTCCAATCTAAAATGGCTTTTGTTATTTATTTCTTTGCGGTACAGCTGTACTATACTACATTGTTCTATTGGAGTACAAAACCTCGCGTAAGCAGTAAATTTGTGCGAGTTTATTGGATCTTTGAACTTTAAGTACATTCCTATTTAATAAATTACTGATATATATTTTTTAGGTAAATTACTAACAAATTAAAATACTTGTATAGGATAACTCACGTGTAAGAAGTCGAAAATATCGACATATTTCGGATCGATTCACGACCCTTATTCCATAAGCCTTTACAAATATTTTAATATGTCTGATATTCACTTTTTTGTCTGATATTCACATTTTTCTATTTAAAACTTCCGTATAGTCCTTTTTAGGGTTTAGTAGTCAACTGGGAACCCATTTAATTTCGCCATGTCTGTCTATCCATCTGTCAAGCTCACTGACCGTTAATGCTAGAGGGCGGTAATTTGGCACCATTCGTACACGAGGAACATTCATACATTGTCGATATCTCGATTGTGATAACACGTTGAGACATAAGTTTTGCATGGAAGCTCCTTCTAATACGCATAGGATACCTACGAAGAATAGAGACAGTAAGCCTTCTGGTTTCTTTAAAGAAGAGCTTTTGTGTGTTTTTGCTATCTCAAAGTATTTTTTCGATGTATCTTTAAATGCATTTATCTATTCAAATGTTTGCTACAATCGCAATGTATTTTTTTTTGTATTGTTTATGACCCAATTCCATAGTTTAAAAATGACACATTCATCTTGGGGTATTCATTACAATTATTTTATTTTATTTTAATTTCATGACTATATCATGTGGGGTACCTCCATACAGTCATACAAATTTAAGTAGACTCCGGCTGTACGAATGTAAAATACGTTATACATAAGATAAAAGAAGTATAAGTACCAAAGAAGCTGGGTACTGGCTCCGAGCACACCCCTCCCCAAACACTGGTACCTTTTTAGATCCTAAAACATTACAAATTTCAGTTAGCCTTCACCTCGGGGTCCCGGTCTGCGCCCCACATCGTTGCCCCTGCGGAACCGATGTTGACCGTCTTGGGCACCACGGTCTTTCCTGCCAAAAAAGCGCGGGCCGCTTCTCGAGACATGCTGCCCTAAATGACATAATCCGCCGGTCTCTTGCGTCGGTTGGTGTGCCGGCTCTATTAGAGCCGACCGGCATATCCAGAACTGACGGCAAGAGGCCGGATGGTATGTCTCTGGTTCCGTGGAGTTTGGGACGGGTACTGGTGTGGGATGCAACCTGTGTAGACACACTAGCCCCGTCTCATCTCCACCGAACCTCTGCGAGGGCAGCGGCAGCGGCAGAGGCGGCGGAGAAAGCAAAGGTGGGAAAGTACAGTGGTCTCGGCGCCGAATATAATTTTGTTCCTTTCGGCGTCGAGACCTTTGGTCCGTGGGGCCCTAGCGCTCTGAGTTTCTTCAAAGACCTATCGAAGAGACTCAGAGACGCCACAGGAGACCCAAGAGCTGGCAGCTTCCTCGCTCAACGGATAAGTCTTGCAATCCAGCGAGGAAATGTTGCCAGCGTCCTCGGTACCATGCCGCAGGGGCCTGTTTTAGATTTATTTTAGTTTTTATTTAGTTTTATTTTAGTTTTTATCTAGTTTTATTTTAGTTTTTAGTTTAGTTAAGCTTATAAATTTAAATTTGTGTGTTTTAGTATTAGTTTATTACAATAATCTATTTATCTAAGATAAATATGATTTTTACGGGCATTGCATTTTATATACAAGTAAACATTTTAAGAGAAAGTAAACATAGATAAATATCTTGCGATGAGAAATGTACTGTATGCAGCTACTCCGGACGTGGGGTACATTCGTATAATTTCCTCTTTTTACTAAAATCGACATAATTTTGGTTTGTCGCTTAGATTAAGATTAAAATCGACTATCATCAACGTCAAAGAGGTGAATTATTTAGGTGTGTTTAATGTATTTTTATTTGAGTCCGCCTTTTGTACTTTGTTTTATGTGCAATAAAGTTTAAATAAATAAAAAAAAAAAACAAGGAAAGTACAGCTTTGTAAAGACTTTTGAGGAAAATTATTTTTAACGTGGCCAGTTAACCCATTTTTGTTTTTATTTTTTGGAAAAAGTCATATCATCTTAGCAAAAGTGCGTCTATGAGTCGTAAGTGTTGCGAAGATATAGATTTCTGCAAGTTATGATCATAAGCTACTAAAATCACACTCATTTAGGTTCTCTTATCGTGACGGACGGTTAACTACGGAATTCCACACTGAGCGTGGCCCGACATGCTATTGGCCGGTTTTTATTGATAAGCATTGGATGGAACCTGTTGAAGAGAGCATTGTTGGCCCAGCGGTAAGATTATGTGACTTTACAATTGAAAGGTCGCGCGTTCAAATCCTGGCGGCTAGTACCAATGAGTTTTTAGGAGAAGGAAAACATCGTGAGGAAACTGAATCAATCCCAATAAGGCCTAGGTCCCTTGGGTTGGAAGATTCGAATCTAATTATCTCCATGAAATAATGTCGGATATGCTATTTATGACATAAATTATAATTACGTTGCATGTAACAATGTCGATAGTACCACATACAACACAATAAATTGTAATAATCCATTGAATATTGACGGAACTACGAGTATATACCACTTATAACATTGTAGCATGGACACGCGACCTAGTAAAAAATATCAAGCAAAATAGACCATAACAAATATTACAAATATGTTATATTATAAGATTATAACAATATACAAATATTTAAATATTTCCAATTTTATGGCACTATACTATTTGTTCAGAAAAAATGTTGTGACTTGAATTCCCGGCATGTCGTTTCTTCTGTTTTCCTGTAGCCAAAACCGTTTGCAATATCCGTTTTGATCGGTTACTAGCCATTATGATTATAGTAAATCACTAAACCTTTCCTTTTTAAATATTTTCTTCTCAATTCGTACAATATTGTGGGTACTGGCACAGCACAACTGACCATGTCACCTCATCCGCAACCCCGCTAACATTGTTGCAACTTAACATCCAACATTGTTAACCAGACGCTGTGTAAGATATATGACATTCTTGGGACAGAAAATTTCGGTAAATACAGAAAAATATAAAATTCTGAAAATGTTATTTTATAAATTTACGTATTTTTAGGCCATTAGTGCAATAAAACGAAAATGACGATTTTGGAGATCCGACAGTGTTACTTGGGAGTTGAGACCGTCGAGATGGCAGTCACTTTCGTAAAACTAGCGTCTACGCCATATCTTGAGATTAGTTGCCAAAGCGGACCCCAGGCTCCCTGCATGAGCCGTGGCATAAGCCGGGAAAACGTTAGGAAGAAGAAGAGGAGGGAACCTGTTCTGTCGCTACATTTATACTCAATCGGAGAAAGAACGCCTAAAAACCAAATGTCACTGCGGCCATCCGTGTATTCTAGCAAATTTGTAAAAAATACAACGCGCGTTGTTTTATCGCAGAAGGTATCTAATCTTATTTTTTGTAGATACATTTGTAAATGTAAATCGACTAAACTTTTATTCTTGGCGGTATTAGCATTTGTAAAAGTTATACCGGAAGTCATTTGCAATCAAAATCTTTACCTCACTCATGTAAATAAGTAAAGAAAAACCATCGCCCTTCTCACAATTTGCAATACAATGGTAAAATGTTAGAGATGTTTTTTTCTCTCTGCATAGTAAGCGCGGGTTCGGTCCCTATAAAATTTTATTATTCAATCGTCTATATCCCTGGCTTTCCTCTTCAAAGTAGGAAGCACAAAGGGATTGAATGCATTAGAAATCAAATTTTAGCCGGGCCTATACGAGATATTTCTTCCAGATGTTTCGTTTATCGCAGTTAAGATAAAAAGCAAAGATAATGTACTTATCCAAGTAAAAATAATATATTATACCTAATGTAAACATTCGCGAAAACTCGATTCAAGTAGAATAATAAAGGTGTTCTTTTGACCGTATCCCTTGGCCGCCCCGCGGCAAATTCACACATCAGCCGGCAAGCTCAAATGTAAGGCTCACCAGAATCAATCCCAAAGGATAGATTGGTACGTTTAAACGTGTCCATTATTTAGGCGGTATTCAGTCGGCGAATGGAAGGACGAGGCTATAGGGCAGCGGGCCAATCGTTCGGGAAAACGTCGTATGAGATCCCAGCTCAGCGATCGAACGCGCGCCGGGTAAGAAAGCAATATTTTATTTAAATTAAGCAGCTAGGGACGCGTGTTTGGATTTGTTATTTTGCAAAGGCGGATGAAGGTATGGGTTTTCATAGGCAAATAAAAGAAAATCCTTTATTTTATGATATGAAACCAAATCGGCATTAAGAATGATAAAACTCAAGTAGAAGTAGATTTTTATGTAAGCCCTCTTATAATATTATTCACATTGTGCTTGAGAAACATAATGAATTATTTTACATAATGATGTCGAATATTTACTTTGCTATACTGTTATCGGTATACACCGTTCTTTATTTAAGTGATTTACAAAAACGATGACATGCATGTCATATTAATGGTTTCTAAACATAACCTGTCTGTGCCCACACAAAAATATGCATATTCATGTATGATATTCAAATGCATTTGTTATGCTAGTACAAATTCAGATTGCAATTTTTATTTTGCAGGCGGGCGATCCTCTCCAATCCGGACGTCATCGGGCACACACCGCTAAAGGCACTATTTGAAAACGATTTCTGGGGTACACCGCTCACAGACCCAGGTTCGCACGGGTCATATAGGCCGCTGTGCGTCGCTACATATCGGCTCAACTACGCTTTTAGTGGATTCAAGCCATGGAGTTTTCATTTTCTGAACGTAGTTTTTCACTGCATAGCGACTGCGCTCGTAGTTGTGTTGGCTCGACGGTTGCTACCGAGTTACTGCAAACGGGTTGGCGCGGCAGTCACCGGACTCACCTTCGCAGCCCATCCGATACACACAGAAGCAGTGGCAGGAGTCGTGGGTCGAGCAGATTTGGCAGCTTGCAACCTATTCCTTATAAGCTTCTTACTGTACAGCGAGCACATCCGGCTACGTGAACAACGCCACAAGCGGTTATGTAGACATATCTTAAAAAACAATTTATTACGAAGATCGAGCTCGAGTAACGATCAACCGTTTCGGCTGAGTTGCCATAGCTTGGTGCAGCATATTATGATGAACTTTCGTCGATTATTGAAGTCTGGTAAAGAGGGCCCGATGAAAGTGTTAAACGTTTGGGAATCAAAGTCCGAGAAAGTGAGACTAAAGTGTCAGTACAGTGGCAGTGTCAGTGAGGACTCTGGTGAACTGTTGCAGTGGCTCACCCTAGCCGGAACGCTTTCGTTCGCCGCGGCTGCTACATTATGCAAAGAGCCCGCCATCGTGGTCTTGCCTCTTTGTATATTTTACGACTTTTTGAAAGGCAGTCGCCAAGAAGATCTATATGCTAAGGTAAGAATAAGTAAAGTATATCCCACTAATATTATATTATATATATATAAATATATATATATATATATATATATATAATATTATATTAAATAAATAAAGAGTATTCTATCTATCTATCTATATTGAACAACGAAGATTTTTCTATATTCGAATTTAAACCTTGTCACTTTGACATAAAGTGCCCATGTCGAATACTAGTGCAGCGTCGAGCATTAGTACTTTTACCTTATATGTCGCAAATCGGCTGGCTGCATTTGGATAAATAAGAATAAGTTATTCGTATCAACTTATTCATTGGTCTATCCATGGAGGAAACGACTTCAGATATTAAAAGTAGGTACATTTTCCCGTTAACCTTATATTTATTTCCCTGCCATCCATTAATTTCATATAGAACTACTTAATAGCTGTGTTTCTAACTCTTAGGAATCTAGAAAATATACTTAACTCCGCCAAGGAGTTTCCTCGATTTTTTGTACAGGATGCTCACAGTTTAGTTTTGGCAAATAAAAACTAAGAAATCTTCGTATTTTTATTATTTAGTTTAAAGTCTGAACACCGGTCAGATCGGATCGGATGATTTGTGTCAACAAAAAGTTGTATTGATGACAGGGCCATCTCTCTCGCCATACCGGAACCCCTGAGTGGTTTGGATGGAAGTACTAAGCACCGTCGCTTGTATTTAGAAAATGACCACGGGCGTCTTGCCTGTTACTAAGATTGCATATACTCGAGAAATTCGCTGGCATTTTCTATAAGACCAGTTGGCCTAGTGGTTATGGTGTTAGCCGCGTAAGCTGAAGACCCGAGTTCGATACTCGGATTGACCTTCGTCGGTGTATGTCTTTTTCTTTAGTATATGACATCTATGTCAATTTATAATTTATATAATGTGTTACTACTTTTATAACAAATCAAAAAGTATTAAATAAAATAATTTGATTTGTGTCAACAAAAAGTTCAAAGTACTTGTAATACAAACTTCCGCTTGTATGACACGTTACAAGCTTTCGAGAGACGGGCTTCGGTGGTAAACATACTGTCACTAATTAGACACTATTTTAATTTAATACGCTGCTAATAACAGTAATATTAATATGTTGTAACTATGACTACTAACAATAAGAAACGATTAATACAACAATCATTTCCTGGGGATTATTTACAAAAAATGTAATATATGGGGGATGCAAGTTTGTAAAGCTAGAGGGACGGCTGCTTGAGCAGTGATATTATATTCCGTGTAAGTAACCCAGAGCACATTCAAGCCTTCTTTTGTATCGTAGCTACAGCTTTGCGGGCTCTCTATATAATAAATAGGTCGAGCCACTGAATATACTAGAACAGATATTATTTTTATTTTTATTTTCGGCGTAATATTATTCCGTTTCAAAGATTATTTCCATTGTCCACTAGTCAGCAAATATGCAAGTTTTAACTAAACATTGCAACATTAATTGTAAATATGTAATATTCAGTGGTGTAAATCATTCTGAGATTGTAGCTTATTTCGTATTACATATAAAAATATATACATTTACATTTCCATTGAGTTGAGTATTCAAAATTAAAGCCATACTCGTAGATATTACCGACGTTTGTAACACGAAAGTGCTATACGAACGTTTTACTTTTCTAGTGACCAAGTAAATACTTGGTGTACACGCGGCTTCGTTCAGCTGCGGATATAATGGGGGTTCAGGGCTCCTTGCGTATAAATTTTGTTTTGGATCCATTATTTCTACAGCTCACTGTATATATCGGTGGCTACAGGCCACTGTATTGTATGTTCTTCATTTGACTCTATACACTAGCCAGAACCATGTGGTGGTGACCTTCTACAAAACGTAAAAATAGTCATTGGATAGGGGCATTGAAAAAATTGGTGACCCAATTATCTTTATTATCCTTAATTATCTGCAATCCGTTTGCCTGCTGCCTGCTGGAGCGTCGCCATTGTTTGTTTGACGAAGTCTTAGAATTTAATAACAGTGTTTGTTCATGTGTTTCTACACAATGACCTATTCGAATGCAAAATTTTAAGGAGGCTGCCAAACTATCTGAAGTGTGTTAGGTTTTTGATCTACATGTAGGTACGTCAGTCAGTGATAAAATAATAAATTTATTGACTGCTTATATTTCACTTATCTAAACTTTCTCGATTTTGACATATTATACAGTAAAGCGGGGCTTATAATCGCGTAAAGAATGACTCACACCAGAACGGGACAGGACGAGGCGGGATGGGACGATCTGTCAATTTCTATAGAAGGGATCACGTCCATGTTCCATGTAAAACCCTCGCAGCTAAAAGTTGATGATGTCAACCATCTTTAATTACTTAATGTTTGAGCCATTTTATGATTTTTGGGCTTAAGGTTACTCGTGTCGCGTTTTGTTTTATTGTCAGTTCCCTTTCGTTTCCCTTCCTCGGAATTGGCTTTACACGCTCTTATGTGTGAAGATTGGAACTACGTTCCTTATCACAGACGTATTTATATTTATTGTACAGAGTTTTTGTAAGAAAAACACTTTTTAAGCAATGACTCAGGAAGGTGACACATTAAATTATGCTCTTATAGTTCGGTATTGCGGCGGCGGTATATTGGCGGATCGTGTGAATTGTAAAATTCACTTTTTAATTTTATGACATGCCTAGGAACATCCGACATATCGTTTAGGCCGATCATGAAATTCCTGGGCATATCATTGAATACCGCCGTTAAAAATCACCAGTTTTGTTCGTGTTTTCGCAAAAATTTCCTATTTCTGGACTGGACGGTTTGCCCTTTGGGTATCTGAATATTGAGGAATGCGTTTCTCTGATCGATATGTCGTCTTGTTTATCAGGTACACCGTGATATGAATGGCCAACTAGTAGGCATAATTATCCTGAAACGGTGGCGTTACACGATATGCTTAGGAAGTTCGTGATCTGGCGGTTTTTACGATCGGCTGCCGACATCTATAACTTTGTACAGACTTACACTTGGGAATTCGACAGATAGGCAAAGCTAATAGCAGCCGTGTTTATTCCTCCCTGCTTTTTAATTTTCCACCGACTGCCTCCTCCCACGAGGGAAATACTAAAAAAATAATCGTATTCCGCTTCACTCGGTGACTACCATACATCACTTTCATTCAGGCGTCAAGTGCCTTAAGTTTTTTTTCACGTTTTGTTCATTTCAGTTTATCTTATTTCACACACGTTTTATTTTGGTACTTGAGAAAATGACCTTAAAATTACAACCGTATATTAATGCCAGCTGCTGCAGCTGCAGCTAATGGGCAGTCTGTTATAAAATCAATAAATGGCTACTGCAATATTATTCTGCAAAAAAATTTACAAGCAGTAGGTATTTGTTTGGCTATTTTTAATTAAAATCCCCATAAAATAAAATAAAAGCCTCCGAAAAGAGGACGGTCAGACCAAAAAACCGCGTGTAGACAGACCAGGAAATATATCTAATCACCCCGCGCCCCAGGAGTTTGTTACGAGTAGGTACTGGTAGGTATGTTAAATAAAAAACAAACGGGTCACACGAACGCATACCAATTAATAAAGAAATTATTAACTACATATGTAAGAGACATTTACGTAGTATAATTATTATCACTAAATAGTATACTCGTAAGTCTTAGTCGGTTCCTGCTTTAAAACTACGCAACGGATTTTGATGCGGTTTTTTTATATAGATAGAGTGACTGAAGAGGAAGGTTTATATTAATAATAATAACCCGTGCAAAGCCGGGGCGGATCGTTAGTATAACTATACGAGTAAATAACATCTCACTCACATGCGCCAACAAGAGTTAGCCGACTGACCCTTAGTTAGCTGTCAAATTCTATAGGTAATGTGTTAGTTGGCCAACCCCGCATGTATTGTGCTTTTACCGTGTACCGTGTCGTGCGTCACTCTCGCACTTAGGTACATAACTACATACACGTTAAAACATGACAGCTACGGCGAAAGTTGATAATGGAACGGCCATCTTGGCTGTGTTCTCAGGAGCGTCGGAGACAATTCTTGCATCTGATAACGTTCATGTTTTCTCCTAGCGATATTTTTTTTTAAACAAAATAAATAATAATCTATATATATATATATATATATATATATATATATATATATATATATACGAAACGCGTTTGGTGGTAAGGAAATTGATGAACAATGTGATTTACGCGACGGAACTCAAAGGAAAATTCGAAGGTGGAAAAGTTCTCATTCCAAGGATCCCGATGATCCCAACTGACATGCCGTCTGAGTTTAAACGACTTCAATTTCCGATCCGTCTTGCATTCCACATGAACATCAACAAATCACAATACCAATCCTTAAAAGTTTGTGGTCTGGATCTAGAAAATCCATGTTTTTCCCATGGTCAATTATATATGGCATGTTCACGGGTTGGAAGACCATCTGCGTTATTTGTTCTTGCACCTGATGATAAAACGAAAAATGTCGTGTATCAAAAGGTGCTTCACTTAAGAGTGAAACCCATGCACTAAAATACATGGCAAATAAAAAATCATTAAAATACTTCCTTTTTTAATTTACATTAGAAATTCAAATAAAAAAATGAGCTTGATAAAATCAAAAGTCTGCTCATTCATTGCCTCTAAGGCGGAACAAAGTTCGCCGGGTCAGCTAGTTATTTATAAAATGCTAACGTTATTATTAAATCGAAAATTAAATGTTGTTGTTAGGATTAATCACATACCATACGGCAAAATAGACCTTAATGAACACTCATACAGATCAACTTCAGTTTTGATACTTCGGTTGTGACGTGGCGAAAGTTTTTGCAGGACGAATTTGCTAAATATAAATTTCTATTATTATTGTTTCATTAAGTCGATCACATTGAGTGATTTGCGCGAAGTTGATAAAATTACCTAATAGAATTTATATACCCATATATCATTAGAGTCTAAACCACGTTAATCTCTCCCGTGCAAATGAACTGACAAAGTATAAAGTGTTATTTTAAACGCCAAACTTCTATAAAATGTTATCTGTGAAAATGTTATTATGGCTACGTAATAACATCGACTTCGATAACATTATTATATTTATATTTCTCCTAAAAATAAGGAAGATTTGACCTTTATTCTAATATCAGCCGAGAAGACGTTTAGCTAGAAATAAAGTGTCAATTGCAAACAATGTCGCACGCAAGTCACACGTTATTTGATTTAGAACGATTTGAAAACTGAAGCCAACTTTACGAGTAGTTTGTCTTTGAATTTAAAAGTCATAAATTTAATGTCAGAAATGTTTTCTTTCATCAAAGTCGTAATGGCAGTCGAAATATGTGGCTTGAACGCATCATGGAGAGCTCATGATACGTGTGTATTTAAACCAGTGTATGGCAGTATAAATACTTAATTAGGCATTAAAACATTCGTGTGATGTTATTATGAAACTTGGCTGATGCTTCGTTTCATAAGCCCAGTTTCTGGTTTTAATGCCTTTAATTATATAGAGTCACATAAACTATTATATTGTGATTAGTGCCTTATTTTTGTGTTTTTAGATTTCTATACAGAAAAAACTTAAATCCTCACAAAAACGCAAAAGTTTTTGTATTAGCGCGAATAAAGCACGATTAGTTTTGTTGGTTAATAATAGTTATAGTTTCTTAAATATCCTATAAACTTGCGATAACTTTAGTATGAAAATCTGCTTGTGCAAATCCACCTTAACTCATATTATTGTGTCACCCCGATTTAGTGTAAAAACGTTTTCATTAGTTATTTAAAACTAGTGTTTTCGAAGTCATCATAACAATATACAATACAAATGTTATTGTTTACCAACAAGGATTATTTTCTAATAATATAAATTCAGAACTAAAATATAAATTTTAACGGCCTCCTAGCCTAGTTGGTAGTGACCTTGCCTACGAAGCAGGAGGTCCCGGGTTCGAATCCTGGTCAGGGCATTTATTTGTGTGTTTATCACGAATATTTGTTCCTGAGTTATGGATGTTTTCTATGTATTTAAGTATTTATATGTATCTATCTATTATATATATCGTCGCCTAGTACCCACAACACAAGCCTTATTGAGCTTACCGTGGGACTAGGTCGATTTGTGTAAGATTGTCCCATAATATTTATTTATTATTTATAAATACCAGCAGACAAACAGGCGGTCTTATCGCTAAAAAGCGATTTCTTCCAGGCCCAGGCAACCTTTGGGTACTTTACTAATCAGGTCATACTGCTGTGCCATCAACGCTATTATTAATTTAAATTAAACACACTTACTTGGTTTGATTAATTGTTTCAGTGAAAACTCAACTACCACTATTTTTTTTTATAAACTGAATATAATTAGTAATTGAAATTAAACACTTTAGCGGTAACAGAAGACAATATTATAATTAGTAATGTTTTATTTTGAGGACACTGTTTTTCTTTGAACAGAAACTGGACTTTCAACATCTCAGTTAACTCTATCTAATTCTGGATCCAAGTTTACGTCACTTACTTGTTAAACTCATAGTCAATCCTTTATTTCTCGGTATCTTAGTTAGTAATAAAAATGTAAAATGAGCGTAGGGGTGGTAAGAAGGAAGAACTTTTCTTAAAATGGAAACAACGGAATCGTTAATTGGGTTGAATGCCTGCTTTTGAACTTTATTCAATTGAAGCAGACTATTTTCATCTATGTAGATCCGCTTCTCCGATCGTTTTAGACATTTTCGAACACGGCGTCTATTGACAATGAATCGGATTCGATGTTCATTATAAATTTTACCCTCGACCCGAAATATCTGAAGTAAAGACCATTTTTATTTTATAGTACTAGAAGTTCGCAAAACATAATAAATATGAACTGATCATAAAACTGTTGCTTATCAAGCTGACACTTTTTTTAACAAAACTAACAAACAAAATATTTTGGTAAATATACAATAAAAACATATAGCCAATTTGAGATTCTCCTGAGTTTCTCAGGTCAAAACAATCTTTAACGTATACATAATAATAGTCCCTGCCAGCGCGTTGCTACGATAAAACATTTGCTTCCAATTTAGATTGGTGTGCTTACCATGAGTTGTACATGTTCGCGGATATGTCCGTCTCGCTCCTGCCAGAGTAATGGTAGGAGCGAGACGGACATACTTTCGAGCGCCACAGTCGCTATTGAATACAGTTGCGTGCAACTCATGGTAAGCACATAGTCTATGCCTCTCATCTCCACTCAACGAACCATCATGCAGTGGCTATAAAAGTTACTGTTTGTTTGCGCGTACGTCGTAACTCAGCTGGCTACGAATATTCTCATAACATCTACATTGTAAACTATTTATGGTAAATCTTGTAAGACTTTCACAAACAAACCTTTTATGTTCTCCCTTTACTCACATTTTATTGATATCTCCATAGCAAGTTTAAGCGATATCATGCAATAAAGTGATAAAATAGTTAGCTCGTACGAACGAAACTGGTTCAGACTTACCCGTATCGACAAAAACATATAAAACAAACATTAAGAGAACAAACTTGCGAACTGTTTTGTTTCTCTTTTTCATATCGCTTTATGGGCACAAGTGTCGTGTTGAGATACATAGTGTTTACTAAGCATCGTCGCTGTTGTGAAACTCTAAATTTAGATTCATAGTATTATATCTATTATATTTAGGTATTTTCGCATTATTTGGTGATACATACTTCTATTTCGGTGATACTACACGGGAAAAAAATACTTAAATACGTTGCAAAAAGGTTGAATTTATTTCACGTAGTTTTCATCTATCGCATCCATCTTGAGTTGCGTGGAGCGGATGACTGGTGCACAAGTCGAGCCATGCTTAAGGCAATTCAATTATGCTAGAAATGTATATTGCTTCAATTGACTCAACTCACACTTCATTAACTTGGGATCAATTGAACGAACACTACTAATAATAGCTATCTAAGTCATGAAACTCATGAATTTGAAATTGAGCCGCATTCTAATATTATTTTTAATGGCGATTTGAGTTAATAGTACTAACTTTAAAATTTACGCCCGCATAGTGAATACAGGATTATCATTTTGATGGGTAAGTAAAATTTTGATGGGTTAAATACATAAAACTAAAAGAAACACATTAAATACCTACATGACATGTAAAAAGACACAAGTATCGCGCAGTAGTTGATATATTTACTGTGAAAAAGTGTTGAGAAGTAATGTTAAAACAAGGCGGTTCTTTTAGTCAGTACCGCGGAATGTCCATAGAACTCGACAACTACCGACTTGTTTATTTTTATTTAAACTCTATATTCCTTTATGATTTGAGAAAAGGCAAGTCGAGTTTTATGGATACTCTCCGGCACTGACTAAAATAACCGACTTGTTTTAACATTAGGTAGTTACGTCCTAAAAAGTTTTTTGCAGTATGAGAACTGCGGTGCGAGATTTGTGTCTTTATACATGTAATGTTTTTGATGGGATGTCATCTCTTTTTGCAGGACAGTCCTTCTTTTTTATACAATGCATCCCATATTTATAGTGTATGATATTTGCTTGAACCATGTAAGAAGTAACTTTTTCTACTCCAGCACTTCAATTTGTCAATTAAATGATTGAGAGCATAATTAAAACAGTATATATTATAACGTTGTTTATAGTACCCAATAAGAACAGTTAAGCGATGCTCTTATGGATTCATACAATATAATAACACAAACATTTTTTATTCGTTTAAATTTGCAATAGTTTACATACGACAAATTTCACATTCTGCCGTCGTTTGAGATTTCACTTATTTTCCTATGTTCGCTGTCGTAGAAAAACTAGTGTATGCAACAGCTCATAATTGGTTCTTAAAATTCTCGAGCCGATTATTGTATAACTTCATTACGTCTCGTTTTGTAACAGCGAGACAGCGACCCTTAAAAACCCTTATTATATCACTGTTGCATAAACTTTGCATAAACTACTATTTTAATCGCATGTGTTCATACAAATTTATAACTACAATCTTAAACGGTATAATTATAATTAATGTTTGTTTTATTGAGCACCCGATATTTCGGCACTGTCACAAGCGCCATGTTCATAGAGTAAAACACATTCGTGAACATGGCCTGGCAACAGTGCCGGTAAATATCCCGTTTTCGATTGTAGTTATATAATGTAAATTACCAATAGCTTAATATCGTATATTATACAAAGGACCATGTGCAAATTGGCCCCAAACCCAACAAAGCTGGCCTGAAAGTTATCTCATTTGATAGGTACTTTTATTTACTTATTTTCTTTATATGGACACCAAGTTGAATTCAATTGCAAAACTGAGATATTTAGACTTTTGTCAGTCAATAATTGGTCCATAAATGCACCCGAGTAGTATGCGTCATGCTTCCCCCCCTAACAAAACAAAGGCTGTGTCGTTCCGCCATCATCGACGAGCTGTTGTGAATATTTTTACTTACATAATACTCGCGTTTCAATACTAATATCTCAAATCTGCAATATAATTCAACTTGTTGTCTATATAACGAAATGAAGCAGACAATAAGATCTGATTATAGACATAAGTCTCATCTCTGTTGGTTTTGGGGCAAGCCTTCATACAAACTTGCTCATGGTCCACTCACGCAGTTGGTTTTTTTTTCAAAATTTTAGCCTTTCTATAACTAAGTAGGCTATAAACTACTTGTGTTAACAATTTGGGGATTCTGGACCTGTTAGAAGTACCTTAGATTATTGATGATCGGTGAGTGAGTGAGTGACAAAACTAAGCAATTTTGACGTTCGATAGTTCTAAAATTATAAGGTTCAAATGTAGATTATTATAATAAACTAAACTAAGACATATAACACAAATTTAAACCTAGTAGTATAACTTAACTACAACTCAAATCCTCCTCCTCCTCCTCGAGTAGTGTTCCTCAATACTGAGGGTCGTAATTTCCTGTTTGTGGTATCATCTTCTTCCATAAATTAGCTCCCCACTTGTTCCTTTAAATCTAAAAAATGCCCCTGCGGCATGGTACGGAGGACGCTGGCAACATTTCCTCGCTGATGCGTTGAACTCAACGCATCAGTCTAGCAAACCATCATTATTGGGAATATAATATCCAATTTATGCTATGGCCAACATGTCACTAAAAAATCAAGGTTCTAGTCACAAGAGGTTGAAAATGGTCTGAATGGCTTCAAGAAAAGGATGGTATACGTACAACCGTAATTTGGTTTTGCTCGACTTGTTGGGGGCAATGCCGCGTCCACAAATACAGATAGTCAGGTGATTGTTATATTGAATTCCTGGGTCATCATGTCATCAAAAAGAGGACATTTTTAGAAGTGGGTATATTTAAAAATTGTTATATATATATATATACATACAATTACGAAAGGTATTTTACGTACGTCATGTACTTGTCCATTTTTGTTTCAACTTTTAAGTTTTTTTGATACCCATTAGTATTCCAACAGTTGTATCTAATCATAATCACTACTGATTCGAATTGAAGTGTAGTACAAAAGCAACTACAAAATGACTTGAAAGTAATCTTAAGCGGGTTTTGAAATTTAATACTAAATTGAAAGGCTAAAATGATAATTAGTAACGGCCAGGCATGGGTGGCTGGGTTGGGTTTAACATCGAGCGAATCGTCGCGTCCATTGAAATTCATCCCTTTTACGGCACTTTCTTGAAGAAAATACACATTTTCGAGTTCCAATAAATAAGTTACCTACCTACATTTATTTATTGTACAATTTGATGCCCGTTTAGTTTAATTATGTAGATGTGTGGTAATTCAATTTTAGTTTGTAGCTATAGGGTAAAATATGTAGCTATAGGGTAGACCGAGGTCAATCGGGTCATAGGGTGATAGATTGGATCAAGAAGAGATTTGGCTATGTAGCCAAAGACTACTAATTGCCTGGCTGTAGCTAGGCGTAATCTTTCAGATTTGGCACAAATATTAGATCCAATTCGCCCTGTGAATCAATGCGCCGCGGTCTACCCTATTTATTTAAACATATATCGTTATAATAACACACAACTATCGTGTAGACTACTAACACGAGATCATTTTTTCGTAGTTTGTCTTTGTGGCACTATAAACTAAATCATGCTTCAATGGGGTTCTACATAGGTATAAACGGTAGACAACGCAATGACTTCGCAAATTAGTAGGATATTGAGGACGAGCGTAGGCGCCTAAATAAATATTGATGAACTGTCGCCGTACCCTCGACTCATTTGCTCTGCATAAAATTAGTATTTGGACCTTTTCGTGGATAGCCCCAATATTTCTCCCATCTTGAGGACTAAAGCAATTTTCTGTAGCTCTCGCCATTAAATTAACATTTGGGCTTTTTCTCCTCTCGCTTGCCCTCCGCCGTTCTGCGCCGGCCCAGGCCCAGTATATTTCAGCGGTCGCGTAATTTGTGGCTCGTAAATGTTCTGAAATTGGTCATCCCTTTGGTTGAGGTGAATTTATGGCCTCCTCGGTTGGCCTGTCGAAAGGGGAATTAATAAGTCCCCTCTAATGGTGAAACGTACCCTTGCCATCAATTTGAATGCCCCAAGATTGCCGTAGAGCACTGAAACGAGCATCTGGACATGAAATATCTCACTTACGAATTCTTATTCATTTTGTGCTCTCGATAAATTGGATTCCCGACAAATGCCTCATTTTATTTCTGTTACAAGATAGGATCTTACTGTTCGCGGTGACAGACACAAATTGAATACATATTATAGATTGCCCGGACTGACAGATCGTACGCTTCAACGTTTCTTTTCAGACTCGATTCACGAAGCATTATATTCAATATCTACTCTCGCTTTGTTAGCGGTAAAACTAAAATATCTCCGAAAAATTGATTTTCTTACTAAAGATAGTGAAGCGTTTTCACTATTTCATAGTTTTTTGGCATGAAGTACCTACAAAGGACGATATAAGATAGAAAGTATAGCTAGCTTAAGAAAAAATTGGTTGCAAAAAGCAAAACATACAACCATTAATATCTAGTTTAATCGACATAATGTGTAAAAATACGTAAAACACAACTGCCTTGTTTTGAAGTCGAAAATACGGACACAAACTTCCACGACCAATTTAAAGTTACATCGTAGTTTTGTTAATGGAATTGGGCTGCAGTGACTTGGCTGCAATAAAGTTAGTCTCAAAATATCCTTGTAAGGAGATAAACAAAGGTGGTTGTAAATAACATCGCTCGAACGCCTTCTTGTCTCGAGGAAAGAATAATGGTATTTTCTATTTCGTTAGGTCGGAGTATAGTTATGTCCACTCGGACGCCTGCCAGCTGCGGCACAGCGCGTCGCCGCCGCCAGTCCCGGTCCCGCCCGCCACGGATATAGATTTACATGATCAGCGGTTTATATAGATGGGTTTTTAATTTTAGTTTCGTAATGAAAATAATCAAATCAAGCATAAGCTAAGGTTTCCTTTGTACAGCTTTTAGTTTTGTTTTACTTTGTTATTATGGACTGAATAAGAGATAAGTAATGATACAATCAATATTTAGTCCTTTTTCAGGCTAATGCTGAGATTGTAGCTATCGATATATATTCCTTCTATAGATATAGCCAGGTACTGTGCGGTAGAAAAAGGTAGAAATTAAAAAGTGGCAACATCGAACAGTGCGACAGAAAAATATAGGAATTAAAAAGTGTCCACATCGAACAGTGCGACAAAAAAATATAGGAATTAAAAAGTGGCAACATCGTAGTGTCGTCCCTTTCGGGACGGGAAAACGAGACGACATTAAGATGTTGCCATTTTCTGTCTACTTTTTCTCTCACACTGTAGTATCGCCCCTTTCAAATCAATATATGTAGTAATATGGCACTTTTTAATTTCCACTTTTTATCGTCGCACTGTACTCATTTATAAATTTCATTATCAAATTAGATATTTTTGTATAATTTCATTTCAAACTCAAAAATATTTACAAAATAATTTCATTGCTACCTGCGCATAATTTTCATTTGAGCTTTTTGCACCTTCAATATAATTCATACTTACAACTCCCCTCTTATAGTTATTTTATGCGTCTTTATTACTCATAACTTAACAGAGGGTTCGGTTTCCATTACTGTAATATAGTGGACTATAAAGAAACATTAATACAAATCATATTATCCCAGTCTCTTCCGTCTACTTTATAAAGGCCCGCCAGTAAATCAAACAGCCGTGAAGTCCCCCATACTTCCATATTTTCGCACCCAGACTGTGTAGTATAATAGCTATTGACCAAATTTATCGACTCTTATGTCATAATTTTATCGCTTTGCGGTGGTTTCTCTTACATATGCGTCCGTTGTACGCGTGTTTGATAATATACAATGAATTAATGCAAATCTTTGTCTCCCTCAATAGGCTTTCGGTCGATTACTGGTATAGGTAAGCTGACAGAATTTAAGGTGTGAATAACGCGGTCTTTCATTGGGTTTCATAGGGGTTTTCATAGATGCCTTTGAAAATATAAATTGTCCCGTTTGCACATCGGAGCGGCGTGCGGATCCGCATCCAGTGTGAAAGTATGATATCAAATCCATAAATTATCGTTAGGCTGCTTATTAAAGCTGCGTGTAAAAACGTTAATTAACACGTTTTGTGATGTTTACAAGATGCAAGTACCATAAACACCTTAATACCCAAAGCGTTTGCTTGCTCACGTATGGGGAGATACGTGCATTCAAAAAGAAACTAAGCAGAGAATCCGGAACGAGCAGTCACAAAGGAACGGAAACGAGAGGCGAACGCTGTCTCTTTACGCGTTCTGCCGTGGCATTTTACGGCGGTAATCATTACTTACGCGAGTAACGCGAGATATTTCATCGGCTCATTCGGTTCTAAGGATTTCTCGTAGCGCTACGCCGTAGCCGACAACATGCCGAGATTAGCGCTGAATGCGTTAACTAACGCATAGTTTTGTCGATTCGAATTTGTGTCGACATTTGTTTCCGGTAAAGTGATAATTTTAGTTTTTTATTGAGCAACCTACAAATTTTAATAATAACCTTCAAATTAAAATGTATCAGGTTTACATTTCTAATACAACAATTATAATTTATAATTTTAATTTATAATGAATTGTTGGCCGATGATTGATTTTTGTTTTATGATTAAAATATAATTCATTGTCTAAAAATTTTGTCTTTTGATATTATGATCCCATCAAACAAATATTATAAAATGATCAGACATTGCTCCTTAAGTTAAATATTATGCGGCGAAGCTGCGGGAAATAACTGGTAATCAGTAGTTTCAGAATAGTTTTTAAATAATTTTAATCCCTTAGATTCCTATTAAATACTACAAATTTACCTTTTTAACAAATGGTAATCCTAATCCGATTTTCTAAGTAGGCATTTGCTAGGTTTTATATTGGAATTTAAGAGTAAGCTGTAAAATGAACCATTTTAAAAACTTGGTGAGACCACTTGCTAGGTTTTGGTTTGTAATTGACATAAAATTTCTATTATTTTTTTGTAATCAGTTGTTAGTAAGGCACATAAAAAGTCTAAAAAGACACATACATTTAGTTTGAATAGTTTGTCTTGTAAAGCAAGTTATACTTCTCTATATACAACCAAGGCTTGTGAGAAAAAGGTGTCTGCTACTAGTTTTTTTTAACAAAATGTTTGTTTGCCTCTCCTGTAAAATTTGGCTAAATGCACTTACTAGGCTTTGATCTGAGACAGCCGTGTGGTCCCTAGAAGCGGTGAAAAATCCAAACATCATTGTTTATGTCGCATTCCGCATACATTTACAATGGGACTCAAAAGGTATTATAGGGTACTTCCCGTTGATCTACAATCACAAAATTTGGCAAAAAGCAAGAGCTTGTAGCACAAGTACTGCATAAAATACGAAAACCATTTAATTGCCGCGCGCTGAGAGTGCCATTACCGGTTTTCTTATAAGTACATAGATTTAAACATATACATAACATTATATAGGTACATGTTTGTAAATACATATATTGATTACATAAAATGTTTCTATTTAATGTTTCAGTTTGCTTCTGTTCCATTCTATTAAACATTTCGAAGGTTCCTATAAAGGCCACCTAGCCTAGTTGGTAGTGACCCTGCTTACGAAGCAGGAGTTCCCGGCTTCGAATCCTGGTCAGGGCATTTAACTTAAATATATATCGTCGTCTAGTACCCACACACAAGCCTTACTGAGTTTATCGTGGGAGTAGGTCGATTTGTGGACGATTGTCCAATAATATTTATATATATATATATATATTTTTTTAAGAAGATTTAGTTTACTTGGTATTTCATGTTGTCTCAACAACGACGAGTATGTGTATATCTACATATAGGTAAATGTGGAATAATTTTGTTTTTTGTTTAATTTGATTTAATGAGTTCATTGTTTTGTCTTCATACTTGTTTTTGCTTTTATATCGTTTGATACAAAAATCTCCATATGTGGGCTGGTCATAGTGGAATTTATGTATTGGTCGGAGGCGTACGAAGTTCCTTAATCTAAAATCGATAGAAACGACGTTGAACAAAGTTACGAATAGTAAAAGTTCGCAATCGAAAAAGTCAAGCATTTTCTCCCAACACCTGCGCAAATAGTCGACTGCTGATAAAGAAAGTTGCTGCTGAAAAACCGGATGTTTTATACACACTAGAGTAGATTATCAATTTTCGAAATCAAGTTCTTACATTGAATTGACGTAAGAACTTGATTTCAAAAATTGAAAATTGATTTAAAAAATGTTTTATTTTTTTTATAACATATGGCAAATATATATTAGGTACATAACTATTTCCTAGGAAGAAACGAAAGGTTGAAAAATATTAGGTATAAGCATATTATCTCCAAAAAACATGAAATCTGATTGTATTAATACAGCTTTATTATAATATTCAAAACCGTAATTTTATGTTGTAGACAATTAAGACTCAATACTCAGACAGGAAATAATGCTAATCATTTAGGTACCTACCTTAAACTTTTGAAATTACGGTATTATGCACAAAAATTAAATGAAAAGTTCGTAGCTAATGTTAATGTGTACTTAGCTTTAAATTGAAGTATTTATGTATACAGGGTGATTCATGAGTCGTGAGCAGGATTAACCTTACGGTAACTCATCTTCAACAGTTGGAAAGGAACAGAAATGAAATTAAAATTAAGATCGTGTGTTTTAAAGTGTTTTTTCATGACGTTTTTCCGAATGTGACGTGGAGTTGTACAAAACCACAAAAGTAATATTGTTAAATTATATCTAACGTTAACCATATATTATATATGAATAACAGGAAATTCCTCTTTGTATTTTAACTGTAAAAATCTCTGTGACAGAACTTATGACCTGACTAAGTACCCACTATATTACGTACAAAAACCGCATATTAAGACCCCCATTAATATTTTTTTTCGTCACAACTAATTTTTTATCTGTAAAAGTGTTATTATAGCTATGTAATATTTTTATATTACATAGCAATAATATTACAACATTCGAATTTCGAACGTTTCTGAAAAACGAGGAAAATTTATTTGACATCTGTCAACTCTAGTTAGTCTCTGAATTAAAATGTGTGTATATAAACTAGTGTATGTGACAGTAAATAATTAGGCATAAAAACACTCGTGTGATATGACTTCGTACGCCTCGTTCCATAAACCCCTCTCAAGTTTAAATGCCCGTTTATTATATACAGTCCCATAAACTACTGTAGTATTAACTAGCCGTATCAACTATGTAGATAAAATATAGGTACAAAGTGACACTCGGCAATAATACAAACTGTTATCTCTAATGCATACAAAAAAAGGAATTTAACAGCGTAATTATATTTATACTTAAGCAAAATACGACTTGATTGAAAATTTTATAATTGAAAGAAAAATGGAAAAATACTCCGCGTCGAGCGGGATATGAACCCACGACCTCTCTGAACACCGGTCAGATCGCTCTGAGGTTTTTTTGACTTGATTGAAAATTGTTAGATTTCAAATTTAAGTAATTTAGATTCGCAAATGTGATTTTACTTTATATATATATAAATATAAAGTAAAATCACATTTTGGAATTTAACATTATCGATTTTAGGACTTATTCTCGCGCTCCGAGTGAATTACAAATTAAAATAAAGTGTCAAAATCCCGTCTTGTTGTTGTTTTCCATTGGATTTTTTTCTTGGAAAAGCGTCTTGGCCCGTTATGTAACGACTTCCGAAGCTTAAATAATTCTTGGAGGTATTATATTCAATGAGTTAAATAAAAAAAGATCGTTGATTAAAATTACATAAAATTACATACCTATTCAAATTCATCTGCTGTAAACAGAAAAAAAATTCTTCTTTGATATAATCTTAGTAGGAGTAAACTCATTAATTACTACACAAATTAATTTAAATCAGTTCACCAGAAACCAGAAGGCCTAGTATACCTACATATAAAAATGGTACAACATTAACTTCTCGACCGCGTTAGCGTATCGAGGGGTCAAAATATGAAAGTTGCCGGATGATTTTAAATAAACGGCAAACATAATTTGAACTCTCGATACGCTAACGCGATCGAGAAGTAAGTGTCGTACAACTTTTAATCTAGGCCTTCAGGTATAAGATATTGGTTTGAAAACGTTTTGATTTGCCAAATAACTTTCGTTTGCTCTTTTATCTAACCTCAGGGTTTGAGTTCAATAGGTCGCTTTTTAGGGACAAAAATAATTGGAGTAAAGATCTTGAAAATGACAATCAAATGCTTTTTTAATGTGTGGCGTCACTTTATGCCTTTATATATTTCTAAAGTAAAAAATATATACGGAAAATACATTAAAAGTTTAGGATAGTTGAAAGTTTCTACAGTTTATGAAATCTTTAATCTTCACGAATTTATTTATTCACAATTTTTATAATGGTTTGGACATACACGTAAACCTACTTCTCCGCCATAATTTTTAATGGTCACAAGTATAAATTTTATGTAAGACAATGAAGTGCTTAGTAAATTATACCAAGCATTTCATCCATTCAGCACATAGATAATGTCAGAGTTCGCGTCTGACGACTAAATAAAACACAGCGCACAGCGGACTTATGCCTACATATATTGCAGATGAATATATGATATTCTTCTTATATATGTACAGGAATTGCATGAATGCTAGAGCCATACATTAAATATTTAATTAGGTAGCCGTAAATCAAAAACTATTTTTTTAATTAGGCGTCTTAAAAGGTATCCCAAAGGAAGACAGCCGCGTAACTTGAAATACTTCACAGTTGTCAATATTAAAATATCCGCTGCAGATAATACGAAAATCCAAGCAATGTTCTTATGTAGGCATAAGACTTCAAAGTTTTTGATTATTACACTTACTTTTTACAACTTACTTTTTATTTAGCCTTGTAAGTTCACAGTTAAGAATATCTATACAAAGTTAAAAGCATTCAGGATTGAACATATTATACACCACCTGTATAATATGCAAAATATCACTTCAGTTTTTTTAATGCTAAGTTTCATACAATCCAAACATTTTACTCTGAGCACACCTTTTTGGTGTTTTGTTTTTACAAACGCTTGTACGTTGGGAGTCCTTTTGTTCTGCGTGTCGCAGGTTGGCGTGAATGGCAGTAATTTAATCTGTGTTCACAACGCAGCCGTCCTGGCGCATCGAAAAATGGCGAAGCCTTAAAATAAATGCACTAGTAAAAGGAAAAACGAATTATATCTACAGTTTACCGTTGTTGCGTTACTTTTAACCTTCGAGGGAAAAAGAGGAGTGATATAAGTTTCGCGTGTGTACTTATCTGTATAGGTATGTGTCTGTATGTGGCTTAGCGGTAAACTTTGATAATGGAAATAAAAATTTCTGGATACGGTCTTCCAAATTAGTAATAAGTGCGAATTAGTAACAAGTTTCGCTCTATTCCCTATATGTTTTGCCATATATGCCAAGCTGTTTTGGCTTTCCTTTTCTTAGGGGCTGGTGGCAAAAGTGCACTCAAAATCAGTGATGAAAATTAAGCAAAAAGGTGGATATTTTATGAAAACCTTCCCACTGCTGCTAACATAAGAATAAATAAAATAATATCAAATCAAATCAAATCAAATCAAATATTTATTTGTCAAAATACGGTTACAGTGTCTTAACATAAGTTAGGTGTAGTTCATGCGTATTCAACCTGCATGCAGGTGTACAAATTATTTTTCATTACTTATTCTATATTTATATCTTAATCATAATAATTAATCGTAATTTAATCGTAATTTATATCTTAATAGTATTTTAGATTCGGAAAATAGTTTATTTTTACCACCAGCATAAGGTTAGTTAGACCCAACAGTCCCAGTTTGCAGTACTGCCGCCGTAAGAATAAACGACGTATTTGAATTTTTTTCCAAAATTGAGTTGTGGATATTTATTCAAAATCAGTGAAGAAAAACCCATCTACTGGTATTTTCAGCCGACTTCAGAATTTCAAAAGGAGGAGATTCTCAATTCGTGTGATTTTTTTAAATTATTATTATATTTAATGTTTGTTGTTACCTCAGAACTCCGTCATTACTGAACCGATTTCAAAAATTCGTTATTTACCTGAAAGTAGATGGTTCTTGATTGGCTCCATTTTTTTCAAAATCTATTTCTGATGATGGGATCTATGAGGAATTGAGAGAACTCCTCAAATTTCAAAGGTACACATGGTGATTTGGGTGGTTTCTTAAGGCACTCGAGCATTTCTTCACTAAAATTATAAATTTAGTGGAGAGGACCTGATGATGAAGACCAGGCAGGCATGACAAAGTGGAATTGCTTGGTAATTCCCAGTTCTATCATCTGATTTGAGATATTCATCTTTTGTTTGTAAGGAAATACCTTCAAGGTAGTCCTATTTGATAATAGTTCTATTCTGATTGTGGAATTCATGAGAAATTGAGAGATCTCTTCAAATTTTAACGGCACATGCGTTGTGATTTGAGGGTTTTCTTAGAGCGGCAGAGTAGTGGATCAACGTAATGACTGTTACTACACAGTGTAAGAGATAAAAGAAGGAATAAAGAGAACAAGATAGAAGAGAGATGTGAAGAAAAGAGGTACCTACGAGACCATGGGCGGACCTCTCCAAGTAAGACTGGAAAAGTGCAAATACTTTCTGATTATTCCTTTCTATATACTTGCCTTTGCCTCGCGGTGCGAATCCTATGACTACATGACTTTTCGGAAGGAGTAAGGTTTAAGGATGACTCACACAAATCCGATCTGATCCGATCCGATTCGGGACGATCTGTCAGTTCTATAAAATAATCACGTGATAGCTCGGAGCCCTCGGAGTTCATGTGACGCTTTCTAATGAAACTGACAGATCGTCGCGGATCGAATCGAATTAGTGTAAGTCATCCTTTAAATTATTAATTGATAAGTTGGTATTTTTCGTGCAAGAGGAAAAGCTTTGTATACGACAAAGAACTTACGGAAAATTTCGTCCATAGTCCCCGTTTGCGTTTTATTTGTAATCAAACTAGTGTGATTAAGTATGCAAGCACCATACCTACTGGATTAATAAATGTAACGTTTTTACACGGAATGACGACGGCCAGCAACTTTCATCATATATACTATTTTGTGTGTAAATGTAAATTTAGCTGACAAATCAAAATTTAATCACATTTATTTCACTCTTTCCATGATCAATGACTGTGTGGAGTCATAGTTGCGAAATGCATATATCTGTAATCTCGAAAAACAGCGGTGCTTAAGTACCTAGACACCATTTAAAAAAAAATTATATATAGCGCGCGAACTCGTAACTATGAGGATGTAACATTTCCAATACCTGAGAAAAAAACAGGTTTTTCCTCGTATAAACGAACGTAGAATAAACCTTTTTCATATTTTTTTTACGGGTCCATAAAAATCTGTTTATATCGTGTATCGTGTATGCTTCGTCTTTTCGGTAAAATGATTTTGACATATTCTTTTAAGCGTGTAAATTAATCATCGCCAATAATAGCGAATAGGTATGCAGCCATTTGTTATTATACTATTGTATTTAGCTTTTATCGTTTTATACTGTAAAATAAATCAGAACGAAAAATCTCAAATGTAGTAAATCCATGTTTAATTTTTTATTATTCATTCAGGCGCTTGCAACTCTTAAATCATGGTCTTGACGTCATAATCTATCGTCATGACAACAAACAAGTAACCTACAAATTGTTGAATTTATGTTTAGCTGATTTGGAATGGTATGATTAAGTACCGTGAAAAAGGTCATAAAACCGATTGAACCGGGCATGGATTGGGAATGGCCTATTTCGACATCATATAAAATTTATGCGTGAAAACATAAAATCGGAACTCGGTGAGAATACCTTCTTACCTGCATTTTCAATAAAAGCTTAAATAAAATACACTATTCTGTGATGCAATCGCTTCCTGTAATATATACGAGTAGTTTGGACATTTTAAGCTTTTGTAATGCATAATGCCGGCTGTACATGAAACATTTAAAAAACCGAGACGCGAATGTATAGCCGGCTCATTCGCATTCTCGGCTTCTCTAATGCTTGGTGTATAGCCGGCCTTAGACATTTACGTCACAATCGACGACTCTTTTAACCAATTAGGTACATTGCATTTTAACCGTTCCGAATTTCACACATTCTTTTGGTACTTTTCATTAATTATTTTCATAACAAAAAAGAAATAAAATTAAGAAATATCAATATAGGAGTAAAATGCTGTACCGACATAGCTTCCAAGATGTACATATGTAACCTATAGCAACAAAAAAGTTGTTTTTTACTTTTATGCTTGTGTACTTTTGCACTTTACCGTAAAAAGGTTTGAACTTGAATTCAAACTTTAAACCTCGGTAAAAGTTGATATTCATTTGTGGTACGTCATAGTATTTAAGTATATATAGTAGCGGCAAAAAATTTGTAATATTGTTATTTATTGAATGCATTTCATTCAAAAGTACCTACGTAATATCAACGTATCATTATTATTGTATCATTACGACCACGTAGTATATTATAGTATTAATACCTACTAAAGCCCCACTGTACAGCAGTCAGCAGGCCACGTATTCTCAATGCGGATTAGGGACGTCGCACACACTAATTAATGTTGGTTGTAAATACTAAATTCATTATTGAAAACGCTTAAAATCAAATCTTACCAACAATAAAACCTATATACTTAGATCGATTTTTCGCCATCTAAAGCCTGTGTTTTAAAAATGTAATTCAAAAATGTGTTTCTAAAATTAATTTAATACCACTCGGGCTAATGTGAAAACTTACCCAAAATAATTATTCTAAAAATGAACGCTAGCTTTATAAAATTGTCGTTTTCATACGCGCTTAGATTGTAAAATTAACTGAAACCACTAAAGCTGATTTTGTGAAATTACTATAAACAATATGAAAATGTATTTGAAAAAAATATGATAGATTATTTGCCGCTACTGTAAATTCTTAAAAAGAGTTTCGGTTGTTTATACAATTTATATTTAATTTTTTCAATGTTAATCTGACATTTCTTGCCATAGATTTTGCGATACACAAAATAGTAGGTACGTAATTCCAACACACCCCATAGTTGGGGTTAGGAGGGATAGTAGGAACTAAGCGAGATTCGAATATTTTTGTAACAGTATGACAACTCTGGTCTAAAATACCAACTAATCCCTCTATCATCCCTCTTCTCCCCATTCATGATTCAACTACCCTCGCAATCCCTAATAACTCCGTTTTAGGGTATACGTTTTAACATCAATGAATTTGTTCGTCAAGGGCTCCTAGTCCACCACCACCTCACAAGTTGTGAAAATCACCTCATCAATAATAATAAATAGCGACCACGTGTCCTTCTAAAATGTGAAAAATTTCATCAATAATACTATTTCACTTTGAAATAGGAAAGAATGGATGAAACACAATTACTTAAACAGGAACTCGACACAAGCGTCCTATTTCTTTCTCGCCTACTACAGTAATGGGTTTGCTGCTCCCTCTCCTGAGTAGAGGCTGCGCCGCCCCTCCCGCCACCCGCTCCCCACTCCTGTCTCTGACGCTGTCGGTGCCACCAACAATGACCTCGTATTTCAGACGGAATTGCTCAAACATGGAACAACGAAAACGTGGAATAGCGTTCCGAATATTTTATATAAAGCACATACAGTTGCGTGAAGCAACAACGCGGTCGGTTTGGCTTAGCAGCTGCCCACCCGAACTGGGATAACTGTGTAACGTAATTGTGAGTACTACAGGTGTCCAAAACGAACTTGTTACCGATCCTTACTGAATCAGGGCAGCAATTGCTTAATATATACTTCTTGAAGCCGGATTAAACTGGCTTCTGAGCAGAAAAAAAAATAGGACAACAAACCTCGGTTTATTTCACCACCGGCGTTAAATATATAGCCAGGACATAAACTCATAAAACTGTTCCATTACATCTTTCCCCGTCGGTGTTCGTGGAAACATTAAACTTTAAATACCTCTAGGGCTTATGGGTGATGAACGTTAATTTTTCCGAGACCTGGATCTCTGTGCTTAAAATTTGCTATTTTAATATAGGTCACTTTGCAAATCTACTTAGGGAAAATAACTTAAATATAATGATGAGTAAATGAGATTTATTAAAAAAAATAAAAAAAACCCAGGTCTTAAAAAAAAACCTCCATCACAAATTTATAAATGTATGTGTAGATGAATGCTCCTTTAGTAGGTACCTATGGAGTTTAAGTAAAATGAATATTTTAGTCAACTCAGATTTCAGAAGGTATCCATAGGAAACCGGTAACGATAAAGACAACAACAAAGTTAGAAACCACAATTCGGTTCTTTACCAAGATTTCCATTAGATATAATGGTCTAATTTGAATCATTTAGTTACATTGCAGACAATCCTGAAGACTTAGACAACCATGCATAGATGCATACGCTTTAGAAACATGACCTTCGGTCGGCAGTCGGGTAGAAAGGTAAATTGCAGGTGTGACGAACATGTTAAAATAACAAACCGAGGCGGAGATAAAAATAAAAATATTGTAAATGTATGACTATTATGCTAAAAGAGTTTGATGATTTTGAACGAAAAATATCCAGGACAATTACGGAATGTGTCTCATATTCTTAATATACTTATAGGTATGAAAGTTACTACAAAGTCATATCAGTATTAAAAACGCATTTTATGCTTACAAAACAAAAATAAAACAAATGAAGGCTGATAATCATGTTTCCATTAACCTCTAAGATAGATAAGGACTCATAAAAAGATTAAGTAAACATGCATTAAACAAGAGTATTTTTTCCTGTATCGAAATTAAAACATAAGATAAGATGTTCACAAACATTAAGGTCAAGAAAACAATTTCAAACACATACAAAAAATGGGATACAGGGTAAACTAAAATGCAGTTTTGTGATTAACTAAATAAAGTTAGTGTTTAATGCGTTTTCGCTGTTTAAGCACAAACCGGTCGTTGAGAGCGGTCGAAGTTTTACCCTGTAACAATACAAAAGCCACTGAAAATAATGGAAGGCTTTCAGTTACGTGACAAATCGGTATGTTTTATTGGTATATAAATACAAACAATGTTGGATACTACCCCGTTGTGAAAAAAGCAGAGTCCTATAGGATGCTACTCTGCAAAAAAAATTCTAAGCAAATTCTTACAATTTGATACACTGTTATATATTTAGCTAAAGTATAGCTGAGCTAAAACTAATCTCCTGTTTTCGGGTGTTGGATTTTAAATCCCGACGGCGACGCAAGGCGGTTGATGAGATAGTCATTCAACTCAGCGCCACGCAGCATAACTGCAGCAAATGTACAATTTAATGCCAGTGTCCTTGTTTATTAACATTTTAACCAAACGAGTCGCCAAGCAGCACGGTAAAGTAGTTGGAGATCAGGAATTTTCCCTATAGGTTAAAATTATGTTGATTGATTTTTCTGTACTTAACTTTTTGTCATTGTATACCACTTATAAAAATATGCTTGAATTATTCTCAGTTTCCTTGTAACAATGGCAGCAAAATTATATTGTTATCGGGTTTCTTTCGAGGCTGTCCCGTGCCTGCACTATGGTGATTAGTTTATGAACAGCCACTTTCAAGTTTCCTTGTAAATTTGTTATAATTTTATGACTGCCCCACATGAACGCACGCGTTATAACGTCAGATTCTAAACTAGGAGCCTACTAATGGTTTGATAGCGATTTAACTTTTTAGCTACATTTTTCTGCCGCGTTAGTACATATATCTTCTTAAATCTCATATTACAATGACACATTTCTTAAGGGGTTTTGCCAATCAGCGCTTTGGTGGGTAGCCTATTTATTAAATAGGTTGATTTTAAAACTGCCTCACCCCTAAACATTTTGTCCAATTTCGTATTTGTAACCATGGTTCTAGCCATTTCGGTTAACGTACGATTCATGCGTTCAGATACTGCATTTTTGACAGGTGTATAGGGCACAATTAAGTGATACGTTATTTCCTTGTTGACACAGAAATCTTAAAATTCGTTTGACAGATACTCTCGGTCATTGTCACAATAAAAATTAACTACCTTACAATTAAATCGATTTTCACTTTTTTTTAGCAACATAATTTTGAAAACATTTTAGTACTTCAGATTTGGAACGCAAGAAGTAGTTAATTATCAATAAAATAGACAAAAACTATAGTGGAGGTGATTGGGCCTTCTGCATCTGACCCTTGAACCAAACTTTTCTTACATATATTTTTAAAATGTTTGTTAACTCAGAACTTTGTCATTACTGAACCGATAAAAAAAACTGAAAGTAGATTGTTCCATTTTAGTCTCATATTTTTCAAAATCCATTTCCGATGACGGGATCCATAAGAAATTGAGGACATTCCTGAAATTTGAAAGGCACGTGCATGGTGATTTGGGTGTTTTCGTAAGAAACTCAAGCACCATTGATGAAGACCAGCTCTATCATCCGATTTGAGACATTCATCTTAGGTTTGTAAGAAAATACCTTCAAACAACAATTCTATTCTGATGATGGAACGAGAAATTGAGGGAACTCCACATGTTTTAACGGCACATGCATTATGATTTGAGGATTTCCTTTAGTAAATTGTTTTTTAGGGTTCCATAGTCAACTAGGAACCCTTATAGTTTCGCCAAGTCTGTCTGTCTGTCCGTCCGTCCGTCCGTCCGCGGATAATCTCAGTAACTGTAAGTACTAGAAAACTGTAATTTTGTAATTTTGATGATGACCAGTGATGTCAAACTGGCACTTTTCGAAACCTAGCTCTAGGAATCACCCGATTTCTGACATTCATCTTTTTGATTTGAATTCTATTCTGATGATGGAATTTTTGAGGAATTTAGAGAAATACTCAAATCATAAGACATTAGACAAACACAGAAAGCTCCACAGTTTTTAAAGGTACATGTATGGTGATTTGGATATTTTTGAAGTAAACTAGTTAACTCAAACTAACCTCAAGCTTTAACTTTTACCGGAGGGGCCAATTGAAGTCGGTTTTTTTTTCATTAAATTAAAATTAAGCTATTAGAAGAGTAATTTAATTTTCTATTAAATGTGTAAGGTTTGAAACGCGCGTTCTCGATACAGTGCGGATTAGCCTTGTTTACTTTCTAAGTCGGTACAAAGCGAGCAGGCTGTTGACATTCACTGTCACAGTAAATACTGGTGTACCTTTATTTGCCGAGTGGACCATTGAGGGGACTTAATATGCTGAATCGTGGTATTTGTTTAAAACAAGCGGATATGGATGGCAATGGTAATGGCTTTAATGTTGTTGATATCAAGAAACGATGCGAAACACAATATACTATCATGTGAATTTGCACATTCTCACTTCGAATAACTTATCAGAAGCATATAAGTTATACAAGCTTTTACTAACTTGTACATGTTTAGTTTTTCTTCTTTTTTCAACCGACGAAAAAAACGGAGGAGGTTCTCAAGTCGACGCGTATAATATATATTTTTTATGTATGGCCATGCATAACTTTTTATTGAGTAGTCCGATTTTGATAATTATTTTTTTATTAGAAAGGGTATACCCTGAAGGTGGTCCCATTAAAATTTGGAAAAAAAATCCAACTGTAAGGGTAGGAAAATAGGGGATGATTGATTTTTTGGGCTCATGATTTCTATCAGTTAAGTTACTCAACCACTTGACAGGTTGTAACTCTATGTATATTGCACTAGTAATATTAAAAAAAAAAACATCTACGCTACTTTGGTTTAGGTAATGGCTCGAAAATTGACTTCTGTACATAAAAGTTCTAAGACGTGAGGATCAAAAAAGTTCTAAGGTTGAGTGGTTTTAACTTGAATTTTGTTGTAAAAATTATTATGTTTTAGGCAATTATTAAGTGAAACGTTATAACTAAATTGTAAACAAGTCAGAAAATAAAAATATATTACGACTTTCGTCGTACGTGCTGCTGTCAAAAGCGAAGACGTGAAGAATGATTGAGTCGACTGACAGCATAGCAATCCATAAATATCTATACCTACATGCGGCAAGACCGATAAAGTTCCGTTCCCGGCAGACACGATTTCTCTCATAATATTATTTGCTCCTGAAAATACGTGCCTTGAATAGAACCATTTACAAACGTGGTTATAACTATAAGAAATTGAAGGTTTCACATCAATTGCACCGCAATAATAGTCGCGATGCTTATCTTAGGTACCTACATACCTAAAGTAGCATGATCTGGCCTATCTTTTTAATGAATATTCATTTCCAAACAGTTTTTATTTTCCATAATCTTCAGATATAATCCTATAAAATAAAAATAAAATGATGTTAAAATGAATGGGCGTTTATGAGTTTTTGACAAATATATTCAGTCATACCTTTACTCCTGACAATCTTTAGCAAGTTTTCCTGTTAAAATATTTTTTAAGGATACCAATTTCTTTCTTTACTTTCATGTCTTTTCACAACAACATTTTTTTATGAAATTCAGATTAAAGTACTTAGATGGTTATAATTTTTTGCCTTTTTAACAAAAATTGTGTTTCACATAATATAAACTAGTTTCAGTGCTTGGAGTAGGAAGTTTTCCTGACCACCTCAAGTAGGAAAGCGTTACAACTTGTAGGTATTTTATGTGATTCTTACATGCGTAAAACAGTTAGTGAAAATTAAATTACAACTGTGACATTGTTACAGTAAACGAGTGAAGGTTGTAAGAAACCATTGTTCAAAGAATAAAGGGTTTGATGGAATATATGCGGTAAAAACTCATAAACGCTTATAAGTTTTTATTAGATTGTATTTATTTATTACAAATTTAGTTCAGAAACATGTCAGTCAATACACTATTTAATTACACTACGTAACCGCCATACCACCGCTCCCCATCGCTTCCGGTGCAAAAGTGCCCATAACGCTCGCGGCATTACCACGTTGAATAGCTATGGATAAGCCTTTGCACCAAAAAAGACTCGGAGCGGGGGTCGTCTCCCTTTTGCCTAAGGCGACGGCCTATGTCGCGCACAAACTGCCTCGCGTCCGCACCCCAGCAACCCGCCGTCTCCACCGCGAACGGAACGAAAATGTAGCTCGAGCCAAGAGGAGCATATTTCTGCCGCTTCATGGCCGCCTGATATTCGGCCGCCGCTCCGGCCACTCGCGTTGTCCGAACGACATGAGATGCAGCGAATGTGCAGACACACGTCGCGTGCCACACCAAACATCTTCCCCTCTCCCAAGGCACCAAGGTTAATCCATCCGGCCGTTTCCCGTCAGAACGGCTAAGTCCTGGAGGCTCAAGCACGGATGGAACCCCTGCCGATCTGAGTGCCCTATGGACCACATCGTTGGGGGCATGGTGACGCGGATGCCTACCGACGCACCGACGACAACTTAATGCGTGATGGCCCTCAGCACCCACCATGGAACCGCAATTGCATATGTGAGGTTGGCATACATCGCAGCCCAGGCGGAGCGCAACGGACACTCGCAACGAGTCGCCGTCCAATAACGTGCCCAATTGAGGCGATGGCAACGCCTGCAGCCATGCCCCTGACTCTGGCCGTGACACCGCCAGCAGTCTTGCACGATCGGTCACCCCAGAAGCATTAGCCACAAGCAAGTTCAACGTGGCCTTGCAGCCCACATCATCCCATGCCCGCTGAACATTGGGGTTAACCGGGACGGTCGCTCCTGGGTTGACCGCCAACCACTCCCTCACGGCATCGTCCACATACGGTAGACTTACCCCTTCGCCATTCATGGAAAGAATATTAGCTACTAGGTTAGCGACCCCATGCGCCGACGCCAAGAAGGCCGGCAGACACACATCCTGCACACGCCGCACCCCAATTCCTCGGTAACGGATCGGTAAACTCGCCTGTTTCCACTGAATATCGCTCAGGGAGACATTTACCACTGACTCTATTGTGGACCTAATGACCGTGTCAATAGTGTCAATGTCCCCAGGGAATAACCAAACAGGAGCCGTGCGCAGCAGGTAGGTAATCTTTGGGACAGCGAAACACTTTTGCATTAAAACCAGAGCAACATGTGGATTTAAATGTTTGAGACGCCCGCTAGCAAGCAAAAGTAGATCCCTACTCATTTTGATGGCTTCAGCAACATTGGCGCTCCAAGAAGATAAAAAGAGTTAGATTGTAATATTATTTTATAGAAATATATTTAGGTACATATTATTAAAAACAAAAACTGTCGGAGAATGTCCATTAATTAATAAAAAAATATGCACCCAGATTATGCACGACCAAATTTTTTCGTGTCCAGACTTTATCTATTACATACGACATAGATACGGTCAGCTGCAGAGTTAAGTGACCCCCCCTGCATAGATTTTTTTTTCTGCAAAGGGAGTCACTTAACTCTGCAGGTGAATGTACATAGCCTGATTATTTTGCTAGTTATCAGATTATAACTAGAGATATGTACACACGCATTCAAAAGTGCAAGGGCAATTTATGAATGAATTCATTCATAAACAGCCCATGCAATTGGGAACTCCATAGTACCTGCCTAAAATTAGATGTATCGTGTACCTACCTATTTACGGATTTAATCAAGTGGTGATCATAAACAGTGAGGCTAGGTAGAGGGGAGAAAATAAGAATTTCCTTCTATATCCTCCAACGGCTACAAAAACAATCTACATTTCTTTGCGTCTGGTAATATGGTGGTCGGAATTAAAAAGCCTTTTCCTGTTCCAGAGATTTCGTCATGTAGTTATGAGGGCATTAAAGTTAATGGACCCCTTGCCTCCGTCGCCCACCTCGGTGACTTTATGAGTTTATGGCTAAGGTATCTCACTGGCTACATTTTTATTTCTGACTTATTTCGTCTTTGAAAGCTTTTACTGGTTTACCCCACAAATTTCCTTAATTTAACAAATTGAACATAACGTGCGGCCCCGGCAAGGATGTTGTTACATGTAAATGTAAAACAGATATGAAACTGTACAAGCGTGGGTAATATTCAAGATTAACCCAGCGAGACTCTTGCCGGATATGTCATATTCGCCACATTTGTTTTAGATGCTAATTTTTTTAAGCTAGCGCTCGGTTTATCTGAGAGAAGCTGGTGTTGTACTCGTACGAGTAAGTGGATGGCAGTTACATTATTACTGATCCATGTCTAATTAAAAAAGATGATAATGAAGCATATCTTTGGTGGCGACTGTACTACGCAGTTAAATTAAGCTCGTTTCTGTCAAATATTATTGTTTTATAATACCTACTTAATATCATGAGCTAATTGGTTGGTTACTCAGTCGTAACGACACGGCACTTTTTGTATGGGAAACGATCACGTATGCACACAACTTCATACATTTTGCTCCACCACCACGACAGAGTATGAAGGGGCCCAATATCAAACCTGTAACAACGTATACTATGATATCGTTGTCTTAACATAATAATGCAACATATAAGTTTATAGTAATTAACAAGAAAGAATTTAGAAATGTGTACGTGAAAACGCATAATGTCGCCTATCGCGTTACTATGAAATCAACTAAGAGATTACAAAGATATACTCGTATATACTCGTAGTCTGGCAAATCAAGTCTGACAGTAGATTTTATTTATTTATAAGCGTCCCTTTTTTTGGAGTGAAAAAAGAGGGCATATGAATTTAAAAATAAACCATTGTTAGATCTGGTGTGCTAGACGATAGCTAGGTTGTATTTACGGGAAGCTCGTTTTGTGGAGTCTTACTGTGAAGTAGGTAAACGATTTCCACGAAACTGAAAGTCATCCCGATGTTTTTTTTACTTATATGTGAAAAATAAGGAAAAAGAGTTTCTTATGTAACCTTGGTGAGGAGTTCCGTACCGAAAGGGTAAAACGAGAGCCTATTACTAAGATTCAGCTGTCCGTTCGTCTGTCACTAGGTTGTACCTCATGAACTGTGATAGTTAGACAGTTGAAATTTTCACATAATATGATGTATTTCTGTTGCTATAACAACAAATACTAAAAGAAGGAAAAAAATAATTAAGGGGGCTTTCGTAATTTTTTTGCTCGTCTTTGGTCGATATTGAATACAGGCGCTTAGAATATTTAGTTAGATATATATTCACTTTAATAATTAAATTAACCTTAAACAAATATTTAAGGGGCCCCCATACCACCAACATGATTTTTAGCCGTTTTTAGAGATATTATACCCTTTCGTGCGCAAGTCTGATTCGCACTTGGCAAGTTTTTTTAACGCAGCTTAAGAATGTATGCAAAAATGCATAATTTTTAATGGGTAAAAGCATAATAATCCACAATCCTATGTTATTTATCAAGTGCGATATGTAGAGAACATATTAAACAACCGAACATGTACTTAGCAAAGCCGATAAACGGCATAACGTGACAATGCATTAGAACACGGAAATTGCTAACGTTCTCGCTACGTTTCAACACGACGGTAAACGTCAACGGCGGAAGGTAATTCTTATCGATACCTTTTTAGATTAGGTTCTGAAAGGTTTTTAGAAAGTTTCTTTAAGCCAAGACGCGTACCTATTTGGTTTCATTCGTAGAGGTTAGCTTAAGCTAATTTATTAGACTCCTGTGTGAGTGGTATATGTATGTTGTGTAATTTTTGGGGAATTTGTTAGGTATTTGGAATTAGTTACTGCTACCTACTTTTATTATTAAATCTTAGTTAAGTTTTAGTTTATTTAAGCTTTTTCATGTGCCTTTTTAGTACCGAATAAAAATAATAATAGTACTACTATCACCTACTATGTTGATGACAGATCTATTAGGCTTACTTACGACAACCAGCGAATTAGCCAACTAATCCGAAGTTAGTTGTCATGTACCATACGCAAAACGCTTAATAGATCAGGTTAGTTGGTTAACCCCGGATGTGCAAGTGACGTTTAGTGGTAAATCTCATTAATGAAATTATGAGTACGCTTTCATTAAATTATTGAACTTTATTTTTATAAATACGTAGGTAATCATAAGTAACATTGTTCAAAACTCCAACAACAAGTTGTGAAATTTGTAATATTTTGTATATTCAAATTCATTCTAAATCAGCTTTCTGAGTTATATGATTTATTTACCATTAGCTGCTGCATGAAGTAACTCAAAGCTTCTTATGAAGGATTACTTGAACGTGTGGAAACTAAATATCATCGAAAATATGACACAGCTTCCCAGATTACTAGATATTAGACAGAGATATTAGAGTTCGATTTGGTTAGTATCGCTAGTTAAATAATTTGAAAAGTTCGATATTTTATTTATTTATTACCTAGTCTGTTTTTGTTTAAGACTATAAAGAGTTGAATATTTTTCTATAAATTGATGTTGTCCAACTAGCTTTAAAAGTAACTTGCGTGATGCTATAATGTGACCTTTCTTTTATATATATCTCTTCAAATATTGAAGCATGCTTACACGAGATAGTTTATTTATATTTACTTTGAAAGCGGGTGTTACTGTTTTGGTCCTTTAGGGCGTCGTACATTTTTGACACCGGAACGCGATGCAGATTTGTTGCTTAAAGCCGTGGCTTTTTTCAAAAGGACTGGCAAATGAGCCGGCATTTACGAGGCGAGGATGGTAATGTCAGCCAGCCAGTAAATTTTCCAGATAAGCGCCCCTCTGACGTCTAGGCCAAGCTCGCTCGCTTATTTCATTAAGTTATTTGCTTTGACTTCAAGTTGCCAGCGCAATAGTCCTTGAGCGCAGCATGGGGTTCCTAAATTAACGTGAGCTGCTCATATTCGTATCTTGTTAGACGCGTATTGTTTGTGCCAAGCTTATACTTTCATATTATTTTACTCAATCTACTCGTACATCCCTTTTGTGTATTAATCTGATGACAACGAATGGAATAACAGAATTATGAACGATTAAAATTATTTTTAATAAAATCCACCATATATTGCACTAAGATGGTTATGTTATTGACTGTTTACCGACAACAGTACCTATACTGTAAAAACTTTGTAAGTTGCCAATTAAACACATGATAATTACTCTTTTTGTACTTCTTACTTGAAGAGACATCATTCATTTAGAAATTTATTGATTTGAAGCCGATATGTCCTCCCTTTTTTTTAAAGGGTCGGCAACGCGCATGTAACACCCTGGTGTTGCAGGCGTCCATAGGCTACGGTGACCGCTTACCATCAGGCGGGCTGTATGCTTGTTTGTCACCGTCGTAGTATAAAAAAAAATTATTTATGTATGTGCCATATTTGACGGCTACTTACTTCAACACTCAGAGTAGGTACTCAGTGTTTAGCTCCACAAAGTTTTCTAAGTAGCTTGAACTTGTTTGACTTTTGAACAGGTTGTTATTGTAACCGGAAGCCAAATGTATTTATTTTTTATATCGATTAGGTACAAACTAAAATTAATATATTTTTGTAGCAGGTAAATACTGCAAGTTTAATAAACAGGTTGAAGAACAATTAATCTCTGCTACAAAAAGCTCATCCCAATTCCCAAAAGCGAGGAAAGGATCATCTATAATTCAGTTTCCCTGTTCCGATTGAACTAATTTTGCGCGTCAAGTTGCGCGGAGCGCGCTTGCCACCTACGAGGCCGATGGTGGCGTAAATTGTGCTAGAAATACGAACCGGCGTCGTTAGTTCTGAGGGTTTCCCCTGGGCTACACCGGGTAGGGGACGCGGTACCTTCATAAATCTTTTCCACGAGCTTCCCCAACTAACAAGCCAGCACCTTCCGACTCGATATCGAAACCCTACACTAAATAATCCTACAAACTTTCATAATAACGCCACTTTAAATATATTGTAATAACTAATCGCATTTTCGTATGAATCATTATATACGTATTTAGAGTAGGGGTTGACAGTAGGTGCTTCTGGTAATTTAATAATCTAAAGGGACGTCTCCACGGCGCTGTAAATCAATTTTATCGTGCGCCTTCATTGTGGATTAACATTATTACACTTCTCAGATGATATTACACCTCTGATGATAACTGCTGCGTCTCATATCGCTAAGTTATTAATTAAACCTCATATTTTGTCTTGAGATTATGTTAATTATAATAAAATGCTTCATTATTATTATACGAGTATGTATTTCAGTAAGTTGCAGTACCTAAATACTTAAGGGTCGCACAGAAACTGCCGTAGGTACCCGAAAGGTATACAACTGCCATTTTAGAAATTTTCCAGGAGAACCGATTTTGTCTTAAAATTTACTATGTTTGAGCCGTTATAAAATTATATAGAGGTTTTAGTCATGTATTTTTGTATTAATCAACAGTAGGTTTAGTCGTGGTCAGATAATTAGGGGCAAGATTTATTCCCCATACAATTACCTTATGTTAGCATGGATAAATTACGGCCTCCTAGCCTAGTTGATAGTGCGAAGCAGGAGGTCCCGGGTTCGAATCCTGCTAGTCTATGATGGTCGGGTTTTTATCGTTTACCGACGTTGCTGTCACGTTCTAACAAGAATGTATGTGCGAAAGTGACGCATAGCGTGATAAGCGATAAAATGGCAACCATGCTAACTCTCCTGGTCATGGCATTTATTTGTGTGTTTATCACAAATATTTCCTGTTGAACATTTCCTGAGTTATGGATGTTTTCTATGTATTTAAGTAATTATATGTATCTGTTGTAACTACCCCACCCCCTTTTAACTAAATTAATTTCCCCTTAAATCTCGCCATACATTTCGTATCGTACCCCGCTTTTTATAATACCCCCTTACAACTAATATTTTGGCCTTGTGATCTCTAGTAGTAGGACTCTTTAATGTTGTGAACCGTAATGACGCATGATTCTTTAAAAGTAAAAACTGGCTCATTTTACGTGCTCCTTTATCCCGAGTTCATTCTGTTATCCCTAATGAAACAATTTATGAAGGATAATGATTTAAATACTCATTAATAATGACGTTATTAATCTAAATAAAATATGGCAAATAAAAGAGAAATCAAACAAATATATAAGTAAATATCTTGAATTAGATCATTGATTTGGCCATAGGATCGCTAGTGTATGTAGAACCCATGTTGTAACCGCTAATAGTAACCGAAATCCTTTTCGCATAGAAGAATGGAGTCATATATCGAATAATCCTAAACAAACTTAAAAATAAATACATAAAAACCTATTGTTATGTTATGTCAAGTAGAATCCTATGTATGTCTAGTCAGTTTGTCCTTAATCAGGGACATTCTAATAAGAAAAGTCCCTTTTTAATGAATAATGAAATTTATTAATTTTATTAATTAAAATGTTTTATTTTATGGGGTTAAGCTGACGCCCCGCCTCCGCGCCAGTCCGTATTCATCAGACCACTTGCTGGACAGAATTCCGCCCCATGCCTGCATATGGTGTTTCCTTATATGTTCTGAAGGAACTTTTAAGGAGGACAACAAAGGGACCGTTATCATAGCCAAATACTGGTAGTTAACAGTAGTATTTATAATATACTAACTGCTAAGAGAAGCAGGATCTTTTCTTAATAAAAATAAAGCAAAGGATTCTATATTTATTAATATATTGTGAGTTATATAAATATTGGTTTGTTCCCACAATATTTTTATTCTACCAGTAGGGCAGAAAAGGACCAAACTATTTAAAGTCATTACAAATAAGTTGTGTTTGTCAATCGCGTCATAAATAAATATATGTAAAATAGCCCTAAACACCCCTAACCCAACTTTATAATAAGATATAATATACTAGAACCCATGAACCCAAAACTATAGACGGACAACTGAGCTTCAAAATAAAACAAAATAATTACTCTAAGAAAGGTGTTAATTTGAGCAAAATCCTTTACCCAAATCAACAATCTCAATGTACTGCTTCGCCTGACATTGATCCCTACTCACAGTGTACTGCTCAGCCTGACACCATGGCTCTATACAAAGCATTCTACTATCTGAGAATGGATTGTATTACCTATCTCTCAAAATATTAGTATTATCACAAAACCAGATTTCAAAACTCAGCCTCCACTCCCACATTAGGAAACCAGGAAATGAATATGAAAAATAGTTATTATTCCAACAAAGTCACAAAAGTAACTGGCTAATAGAGTTGTAAATATAAAAGAGTGTTCATCATTATCTGATGATGGAGATAGTTAAAAGAGTAAAAAGTAGTATATTAGACGACCTAATTCCCTTGCAAAATGTGTACCTAGTCCGGCTACCCCTTACCCTAATCTAGTATCTCTAAAACAGGAGTCGTACTTACCATAGACCTATCTGTTTCAGAGCATACGTAAAGTGTATCCCTACTCTAATTTAAAGCTAAAGTTCGGCGGGCAATTCCGAAATTGTAACTATAGCCGCATGTGATCATCCCCCCCTTTCCATCCCGTAGGATATGGTGGGAAAGGTAGGATGGGTCCCTACTGGTGTATATGAGTTAGCATGATATATAAATATACTTAATAAGACTACAAGGCTTCAGCTTGCCAGAAATGAGTGTGAATCACCCCACATCGTTAACTCGGAAATATGTAATGCTCATTCTGAACAAAAGCTGCTGGGCATTTAAAACCAGGGAGAATCCATCCTCTTCAGGTGAGAGGATGCCAGACACCTCCATGCCTGGTGGCGAGTCCCAAGTTAATATTTTTGTCACCGTTAGGTAATATGAACTTGGTAGACAGGCTGTTAACCCATCTCGATAGTATTGCTGGCTAAAAACACTTTAAATTAGAAGTTAAATTTAAGTTATACTAAGCAAAATTCTGAGACTAGATCCTATAAGAACTTTTGATTCTTACATTATCTAGCTCATAAACAAACACTAATAAATAATTAAAGGTAAGAAGAAATATCTCTGAAGCAAGCACCAAAATTCAGTAAAATCTATAAACAATCAAATAAAAATCACTAAACCAAGGCACAAGCTCCATAGATTCTCAACCCACCAGCAATCCTCTAGAGATCCAGACCCACTGACTTTTTGATGTTGAATCACCCCGATTTCATTTTCCACCTCCTTTTATAGCTTCAAAGTGGCGACCGTTCTAGCGACCGTTTTGGCGACCGTTCCGGCGACCGTTATGGCGACCGTTCTGGCGACCGGCGACCGTTTTGGCGACCGTTTTGGCGACCGTTCTAGCGACCAGCGACCATTTCAGCGACTGTTACGGCGACCGTTCTGGCGACTGTTCTGGCGACCGTTCTGGCGACCGTTCTGGCGACCGTTATGGCGACCGTTGTAGCGACCGGTGACCATTTCGACGACCGTTCTGACGACCGGCGACCGTTCTAGCGACTGTTATGGCGACCGTTCTAGCGACCGTTTTAGCGACCGATTTAGCGACCGTTTTAGCGACCGATTTAGCGACCGATCTGGCGACCGATTTAGCGACCGTTTTAGCGACTGTTTTGGCGACTGTTCTGGCGACCGTTCTGGCGACCATTGTAACGACAATTTCGAAATTCAACGATAATTGTAGTATTTTATCTCTTATGTCCCATATATTAAAGTTCATTTTTGTTTAAACAAGACTATTAAGACCTCTATGAATAATTTTCAACTAGCTGATTTAAACTTTAAACATTTTACATTATGGTTTGTTTTTGCCTTACCCTGTAGTTGTAGATAAATAATTTTGGTTCGAAAACCGTGCCATAAAAACCCACTAATATTTCCTTGTATTATGTAATAAGTGAACATAATATTCTTGATTCATTTTTTTTACTGTTAACTTTAACTTAATGAAATTTTGGTAAAAATCCAGAGGAAAAAAACAAAACATCTGAATGGCTTAAAAATTGTCATAGATTCTCCCCCATTAGAATGATACACTCAGAAGACGACCCAGCGTTCAGTTACACTGTCTATTATATATATCGTCGCCTAATACCCACAACACAAGCATTATTGAGCTTACCGTGGGACTAGGTCGATTTGTGTAAGATTGTCCCATAATATTTATTTATTTAATTATTTATTTATTATAAATTGTATTGTTTAAAAAAAATTGGTCAATTTCTTCTTAAATTATCATTAAATTTGCAAAATCCTATTTGTAGGCATTTGTAAGGGAAAAAAATCATGTCCGTAATTCTCTGGCCACGACTGTATCTTCATTATCAACATTTACAAATTTCACGTATGAAGCTTCACGTAAACGTATTTTTTACCAAAAATTAAATATTTAGCCCACATACAGTGTTCTGCTTCTAAATGTTTTACTAATTCAAGGAGTTACAGTATTATAATAAACATATAATTTATTAACTAAGACATACAAATTTCCTAGTTCGAATCAATTATCTAATCATTAATTTAAAACTTCATTGTATCTGATTGGGTACTATTTATCAAATTAATAATATATGTACCTATAAGGTTTATAACGCTTACTCTGTTGCAAAATAAAATCACTTAAAGTAACACATATGTACCTATGTTCTATTAGTAAAATACTGATCTTTAATAGCAACAAATTCACCATTGTACAAACATTAAAACACTACTTACTTTGAGAAATTGCGGTTGTCATTTTTTATAAACATCACAAGACTCACTCGTTTAATGTAGTACTTAATCTGATTGTAGATTTCGATTGTAATGAAAATAACACATACCACTTACCGTAAAATGCCCCTAAACTTTTTGCAGCATTGTCGAGATTGTAAGGTCTGAAGACTGTAACTCCGAACATAAATTAAAATGCTTCTTAGCGGGTTAAGCACTTACAGTAAAACAGCATCTGAGAAACTTGGAATTAGTGGACATATTCATATAGGTATTTGTTAATGTGAATAGATGGAGCCATAAAAAAAGGTACGAGGGAGTATAAAAACTAAAATCGTAAAAAAAAACTTACAGTGTCAGCTTTTTAGGTAGGTCAGATAATTGAACTTACTTACTTGACTAGCGTGTACAGAAGTAGGTTCTATGAATAATTTATTTGCCTATGTTTGTCTTATGGTCCCATGTGTTAATTTTTTTGCTAACATTAAGAAAACATTTCTAATTATATTTATCTCAAGATGACACCTTTAAAAAGCGCCACCTACAACGTCTACAATGCATGCGACGTCGTATGGACGCATTTTATCAAGGCGTCTTTACTAATGTCAGATAAATGTATGCGACCCTTTCGGAATAATGTTCTTTAATAATACTGAATTGTGTGATTTCTGATTATTCATTTCATTGACTACAGCTTAAGATAGGTATGTCGATATATTAAAATATTCACTTGTTAAATTTATTTTTAAAAAACCAAAATTAAATAACAGTAGGTAAGTATACTTATGCTAAAATCGAATAACTATATCTATTCTGGAATAAAAACTCATTCATTCATTCATTCATTCATTCATATACATACAGTAAACATAAAAACTGTCGGTGGATGTAACATTTCCGACAAAATAGTTTACACGAGCAACAGCTTACGATATCCCATTAAATATTACATAATAAGTATTTTTTTAATTTATTTCTAATAAAAAGTGTAGCACAATTTATAATTATAACCGTTTCGCCAAACGTTACGTTTATCGGAGTGTACGTTTCTTTGAAATTATGGAATTCTTCCTATTTTCTACGAAAATTGACAGCTGATGCCGATCAATCGAACCTTTCTTATACTTATTTATGCATATTTTTTTATTTGATCTTGCACGAGTGATAAATCTTTGTAGCATTACATAGATTTGTCTCTCGTGTATCATTAATTTAAAACTTCATTGTATCAAGACATTGACATAGAGACAAATCTATGTAATGCTACATAGATTTATCACTCGTTCAAGATCAAATACAAAAAATGATAATAAAATTGCTCTTTCGTTTGCGTAGAATTTTGTTAGTTATTAATTATTATAAAAGCTTTCATTCCTTTCTTGCGTTGCTAAATTGCTTTTAATTTCTATGACCTTAGAAATCGGCATATTGCTCCGTCCCGTTGTATCCTATTGTAACATAAGCCATTCTTAAGACATATGTAAGAGAAAATGGAAACTATCGGAGCATAGAAAGATATGAAATTAAACGTACGTCGTGTTACTTACAATATAACCTATTTCACCGATAAAAATAACAAAGTGTAATGTGTCTTTTCGATGATTTAAAGACGCGTTTTCATGTGATCGTGTTTATTGAAAGGTTGTAAAAAATTACCATAATTCCGAAACATTGCAGCAATTTCTTTGACAGATATTAATGAATTCCTGGAGAGTGGTGATCAATCAAGTTTTGGTTCGAGCAAAATTTTCGCGGCCACAAGTTACGAAACATTTTGTAAGAGTATATTTTTTATGACGCGAGTTGAACGATCAGTTTCCTATACGAGTATATAGTGCTCATTAAGAACTAATTATATTTATATGCTCCAATGTATCTATCGTACTTTATAGCGCAATTTGTTTGGGTTACATACATTAGTCAATAAGCACCCTAATAGTTTCGCCATGTCTGTCCGTCTTTCAATCAGCGGGTAAGCTCAGTAACCGTTATTAGTACTCGAAAGCTGCAATGTGGTACGAATATAATAATTATTGATTATGTATTGATGAAATTACGATTTACACCTTACAGCTAAAGCCAAAATGGCACAAATCGAAACGCATAATACATTTTACCGTACACGTATAGTGGGGGTTACAAAAAGACGTAAACGGCAAACTACAGAACCCTAAACTGAGCGTGGCCCGTCATGCACTTGGGCGGTTTTTGAAATTGGTTCAATGAACTTAACTGTCCCCGCTTTTCGTTGGTACTTTATCAACTTTAGTTAACATGCCCAAATGACTAGGTACATGCAGTTTGTTGTTACTTCAATGTTAGAACATAGGTTCGGGGAAACACGTTTATTAAAAGATTTTTTTTGTTTGTTTCAGCATCGATGGCGGAGCGTGTGTGCACTAGGGATGGGGGGAGTGGCGCTGCTGTACTGGCGATTGCGGCTCACGGGAGCGCCCACGGCCTTCGCCGCTGCTGATAACCCAGCTTCCCGCGATCCTTCGTTCCTCACCAGGACATACACATTTGCCTATCTTCCAGTCTTCAATTTCTTCCTTCTTTTATACCCCTTTCATCTCAGTTTTGATTGGTCTATGGACGCCATACCACGAATAACGACACTTTTCGACCAACGAAATATATCTACCATAATTTTCTACGCAATTATCTCTAAAGTAACGTGGCGAGCAATTGTCACAGAATTTAAGAAACATCAAGAAAACTCTTACAAAGAATTGAAGTATTATAAGAAACAAAGTTGTAAAAATAAGCACAAATGGATTTACAATTGTAAACAATACAATAGACAGGAATCTGTAGACAGAAAGAATTACCATGTACCTCACAAAGAAAACTCGGTCAAACGGCAATTGTGTCCTTGCAACGGCTGTAAGCATGCGTTGACGGAAGAACATACCAGTGCATGCCGAGCCATCAATAACAACAACACAATGATGCATCATTCAGCTTGCGTGTGCCCGATGGAACACAATAAGACGAAGGTGCAGCCGGTGCATAGAGAGGTTTATCGCAGCCCTCAAGTGGCAATGCTCATGTCTATAGCGTTAATGGGTCTGCCGTTCATTCCGGCCAGCAATGTCCTATTCTACGTCGGATTTGTGGTTGCGGAACGAGTATTGTATATACCGAGTGTTGGTTTCTGTTTATTACTTGGCTTAGGAGTTGGCGCTTTGACCCGAAGTTGGCACAAAAGTGAAGCTAAAAGCAAAATATTCATGCTTATTCTACTGTTGGTGTTGTCTGCCATGTGTGGATCCACGTTAAGAAGAAACCTAGACTGGCGCGATGAAGAAAGCCTCTTCAAAAGTGCGCTGAACATAAATCCACCAAAAGGTATGTTCTTTACACGAATTCATATTATGTGTTACTTTTGTTTACATGGTTAGTAAGATTTTACAATAGCAAATAATAATATTAGTGAAAACTACACTAATCATTGATATTCAACCCTTTCCGCAAAGTTAAAAAAGTGATAAAGTGTCACCATCGCCGAGCAACAAATAAACATACATAAACTCAAACATGATATTTGAACGGCCTCTTAGCCTAGTTGGTAGTGACCCTGCCTACGAAGCAGGAGGTCCCGGGTTCGAATCCTGGTCAGGGCATTTATTTGTGTGTTTATCACGAATATTTGTTCCTGAGTTATGGATGTTTTCTATGTATTTAAGTATTTATATGTATATATCTATTATATATATCGTCGTCTAGTACCCACAGCACAAGCCTTATTGAGCTTACCGTGGGACTAGGTCGATTTGTGTAAAAATTGTCCCACAAATATTTATTAAAGTTTAATTAAATATAAAAATTACAAATTTAGTTCAGAAACATGTCAATCAACCATTAGTCATACCACCGCTCCCCATCGCTTCCGGTGCAAAAGTGCCCATAACGCTCGCGGCATTACCACGTTGAATAGCTATGGACAGCCTTTGCGCCAAAAACGACTCGGAGCGGGGGTCGTCTCCCTTTTGCCTAAGGCGACGGCCTATGTCGCGCACAAACTGCCTCGCGTCCGCACCCCAGCAACCCGCCGTCTCCACCGCGAACGGAACGAAGATGTACCCCGAGCCAAGAGGAGCATATTTCCGCCGCTTCATGGCCGCCTGATATTCGGCCGCCGCTCCGGCCACTTGCGTTGTCCGAACTACATGAGACGCAGCGAATGTGCAGACACACGTCGCGTCCCACACCAAACATCTTCCCCTCTCCCAAGGCACCAAGGTTAATCCATCCGGCCGTCTCCCGTCAGAACGGCTAAGTCCTGGAGGCTCAGAACGGCTAAGTCCTGGAGGCATAATATTTATTTATTTATATTATTATTTATTATATGAAGTCGTAGCGCGTGTAAATATGTGAATATGTCAATCTAACCTGTAAATATGTGAAATGAAGAGTGTTTCTGGTAAGGAAACATTTAATAAAATAATAACAGTGATTATATTGTAATTAACGCACTATTATTGGAAGATACGCTTAAAGTAGCTATTACCTCTGGCATTATTTATATCTATAACTAATATAAAAACTTTGTATGTAGGTAGGCATTGGTTTCGGGAAGTATGATATAAGGATGACTTACACTAGAACGAGACTGGATGGGGCGGCACGATCTGTCAATTTCTATAGAAATAATCACGACCGAGATCGGAGACCTCGGAGGTCCCGTGACGTGTTCTATAGAAACTGACAGATCGGTCTGGCACGTCATCCTATATGTAGTAGCGTCAGAATGATTGTTTAACACCTGAAATAATTGGCGTAAAGGGTAAAAGAAAATTTATAAAACTTTTTGAATAGTCAAGACCAAAATGTAATTACCAACTGAGATTGCAGTTGGTGTTGACAAAAGTATCTATTCCGACATAAAACAGATTTATTACTTCGCAGAACGCTAAAGTTTTCAATTTCACGAAGACCCATCGTATTAATCTCCAGTCAACGTCGTATCAAAAATTTGCCATTTCACGCCCGAAATATTTGAAGTTGACGGAGCCGGCATTTATACTCTGTACCTCCTAAAGTTTGTTCACAGTTGCTCGTTACCACTCAAAACTAAGACACAATTAATTTGTTTGAGAGACAGCTACAAACTACCTGTCCGCGGCGTGTTCGTAGCTTTCGCGGAGTTGGAAAGGAGGCTGTCACGGCACGCCTGTCCGTCGAGCACGCCCTCGAGTTTATAATGTATTCACTACCTCTACACAGTCGGACTCTTGACCTTTCTAGGACGCCATTAAACATGCATGTGCGACGTCCCGCGGGAGCGGCCCGGGTTTCTGTTCACATCACAAACTTTCGCCCAAAGAGAAAAGTTTGGCTTGACTATTCTCGTTTGCCCTCACTTCTATTCATACGGTCCTCATCGAATATTGAGTTGTTGTACGCCTACAGGCGAAAATTATATTTCAGTCGTATTTATTTCGCTCCAATTTGCCGGCTTGTAAGTAATGAGTAACTACTCCAAAGATAAATATGAAATATTACTTGTTGGTTGAACGATAACGTAATATTGCACCAACAAGTTTATTTTTGTGATCATGATGACGTATTTAATTTTTCAAAACGACATACTATATGTGCTCTGTCCTATTGTAACCGCCATCTGATATGAACCTCGCTGTCCTCGCCCGGCATTATCGAGTTGACGCCGCGCCTGTCGTTTGCCATCGGCGAGTGAATAGCGCAGTGGTCGTTGATTTCTCGCACACTAAATACTTACGGGACAATCCCAGAAAATTATCGGACAAATCCAGTAAACTCACGGGACCTATACTTCCAACGTAAATGCGGTGTTACCTTGCTGTCACCTCGCTGAGTTTCTCACAGGGAAACCGACTACGTTACTTGCAGTCGGTAGACAGAATCCTAGTTGGTTCTCTAGTACCTTCGAAACCCAAAACATAAAATACTTACATAATCCAGTAACCTGCAACGTATAGATAAAACTTCATACGAAACTGTGTTATCAACAGGTCCAACTTAAATGTCGCAGGGGCGCCTCCGAGAGGAAATAATCTATAACTTATTCAGAAGCCACAAATATAATAAAATATGTTCCCTTGCCACAAAAACAATATTTCACCTAAATTATGACACTTTATCGAGGGGTCCTCGATCTAAAACTATCTAACTTATATATTTGTGATGGGTTTGAAAGAAAAAATAAGAGGCGTGAAGCATTTTTAAAAGTTTGTGGATATACTTCGTAGTTTCAGGACGTTCGGAATCACTTGTGAAATATTGAGGAGGCGCGTGTGTCAGCTGGCGCGTTAACTTATTTTCCCATGAGGATTACCCACGGTGACTAGACACGGAACACGAAAGTAGTTGCAAAGTATGTCGCTTTGCCAGTCGAGTGATATTTGTATAGCCGAGACTTTGCTCCAGCTCTCTCACTGCATCCATGAATTTATTGAAGCACAAATGCTAACAACGGCTGTCTTCATTTCCTTCGATGTATGAAATCGGATAATTTAAAATGTAGATATGGTTATTACGACGGTTGCATGGTCTAGATGATAATATTTACATTAGGTATATAGTTGAAAGTAGTATGCCTATTTAACTAATGTATACTCAAATAATTTAACTAATGTATGCAATTACTAATATTAGGTTTTAAAACTCTTTGTCCCTACATGTTTTCAAAGCAAAATAGTGTTATAAATCTAAGGCACTTTTCTTAATTTTCCAGCAAATCTATCAACTAGGTATCAAAAGTCATGCTAGTAAAGAAAACTGTATTATTAAAATAAAAGGTACTTAGTACTAGAGGTGCGATTTTTTAATCTCACTAAATTATTACCCGAAAGTTCGTATTTTTGAAATTCATCGGTGACTATAATTCTCATACCCATGATATCAATTTACGAGTGCCCGTGATTAAAATAACCATTTTCTGACCGGTTTTTGACGTTTGAGATGACGTTTGTGCCATCTGCTGCCGGGGAGTATTCTTCAATATTTAGTGCGATAATTGCAACTATTTTTATATTATCTTATTCTCGCAATACATTGAGTCCTTAAGGCGATTCGACAAAATAAATTCCATTAATGCAGTTGACTGTGACAACCCTCAACATAAATCACAAATCAAGTGTTCGTGGAGACTGTTCCCTATTACTCTATAATATATATCTTGGCAACGTTTCTCTTTTGTTCCATTATTCTCAAATTTACAATTTTAGTGCTGGCAAGGACGTATGCGCAGTGTAATTTCTTGGTAAAACTGTTCAAATCGGCTTTATTCTATAACTCTCTTGAGACCTATTAAAGTGGGAAAAGCGACAGAAGACTTGTATTTCGATAGCAACCTCCATTTAGGTTTTTTTTTATTTTGATTTATTTAGGCAACAAATGGTCACAATGAAAAACCACACAAGGTAAAATGAGTATCGCTTAATAATAGACCTAGAGTGCCATATCATATAGATAACTAACACTCGAATATTGGGGCCGGTATTAAGCGAACACCAACAAAGTTAAGACATTTCTATTTGTGAGTACCTACATATGTACATAATTAGCGAAGTAACAAAAATAACTTGCATTTTAATAGTAGTTTATGCAACAGTGATATAATAAGGGTTCTTAAAACTTGAGGGTCGCCGTTACAAAACGAGTGGAGTCGAGTTTTGTAATAATAGACCCGAGAGCTTTAAGAACTAATTATGAGCAACAGCTCATAATTTGCTCACACAAATAGCGTAACATAGCATAGCGTAGCAAAACAAGCGTATGCAACGGCATACGCTAGTTTTTCTATGACAGCTAAAAAAGCGAGTTTTGGATTTTCCAATCGGTTGTAAGTACCAAAATTATCCACTTAAACAATAGTACTCGTACATTCCTGCAGAGGCCGTGAAGTAACGGGTTGCAGGACGAGTTTGTGGATTCCGGATTAAACAAGTACTGCAATCTCTCTTCCGGCCGAGGCTTGTGCTGTTCTCAAACATTGTGAGGAAATATTAAAATTAAAATAACTACTAGGTACCTACAATACAAAACAATACCTAAATAGTTAATACGGAAAAAATTGTTTAATTTGCCACCTTTTTATTTTTTAAAGATGCCATTTGAATGAGCTATTAACCGCACATAAATATACATAGAACCATAGCATTTGTTTTTTTTTAATGTCGCAAGTATCTAGTGGTCGTTGGCTGTATGTATTTTTTCCTTTGTCAGTTTAGTGTTAGTATGCAAATTGAAAAAGTTAGAGCAGCGGACAGAAATGTTTCGTTCATACTTACGCCATACATTACTTCACGGCCTCCGGCCAAGAAATAAATGGGGGGAGGAGCCACAAACAAGAAACTTCATTTCATGACATAAATGCATACATTTCCGATCATGTTTGAGAAAAATATGTTGTCCAACATCGACCGTGTAGATATGTAAGTTTTATAAGGATGAGTCGAGTAGGTACACTGTTATTAAACTCGAGTCCATTGTTCGACGGACTAGTTTGACAAGTCATCATGCACAAACTTTGTCGCCGTTACAAAACGAGACGAAGTCGAGTTTTGTAATAATAGACCCAAGACCCTTATTATATCACTGTTGCATAAACTACCATAGAGCGAGTTTAAGTAGCGTACCTACCTAAGTAAGTACTTATATTGACAGATAACAAATACCTACCAATAAAAAAATTAAGAATACCAGATTAAGCTCTAATAAATCATTTTTCTGTAACTAACCGACAGTGTTACCCTTACGTTGAAAACGTCACTACCTACCTATACAGTTGCGTTGATTAATGTGAACTTTTCTTCACCTTCATCCTATATAACGAGGTGACTTGAGAGATTGTGTACATTACAGAACTCGATCGTATATAGTAAAATACGAATTAATTAATGAATTTCAACTTCATTGCACAATGCAAAATCGTTATTTGTACAGTCAGCATCAGAGAAAAGGTAATGACATGAAAGCGTTAAGTATTTTCGTCGTCTATAATAGAAGTTGAGAAGATTTAGTGCTAAACTGTGAGGCTACTAATGTGAGGACACCGGTTGAAACCCACCGTGGGCATCACTTTTTTCTTTATTTTTCTGTTAATATTATTATTGTGGAGACAGTAGCTGAAATGAGATATACAAGAAAAGATGGGTATTTTGCATATAATACAATTATTTTATTTATTTTATTAACATTGTGTATGGTTGCGATTTATTTTTATGCAGTTAACTTATAAACTTACTTTTAAATAACAACGAGATCAAAACAAAAAAAATGTAAGCCATTATATAATTCAGTAGTGGTCACACTTTTCTACCTGCGTAAAAATATGGTTATTAACTAAGATTTTGAATCCAACTAAATTTACTAACAAAACACAAAACAGATCTGAATGACATTTACCACGTTTATAAACAGACACCTAACATTTCGTTTATAGTTATAGATATTTTTAGAGACTTTATAGACTATCTATACATAACACAAATCTTTTACTGGGAGTGAGTCACTGAGAAAGAAACCAACATGCTAAATACAGCTATATTAGTGATAGCAGTTTACATCTTTCTCAGTTATCACCATTTCTGATAACCTTATGACTAACCTATGTGTATACTCGTAAATACTCGTAAACAAGACCATTTTTATTATTGATAACTAAGGTTGTTTAATTTGACTAACTGCGAAATAACAATATTTTGGGAAATTGAAAGCATTGTCGAACGAACGATTTATGCTCGTTCGTTCTCATCGTTCGTTTTAATACTTTGCTACGAAACACTCGTGAGGAGTAAATACCTCATTTTTTAATAGCGGACACGCGTGCAACAACAAGCAATGCGTGAAACAAGCATCACTATTATGCATTAGTTCCCAAGTTTTGTTTACCTCTTCATCTATTTTTTTTTAATTTATTTCACTAGAGTCCCAGTTCAAAACCATTTGACCTCATAAGTTTTCTATTGGATTTAGGTCCGGACTTTTTGCTGGCTACATAAACACCGTTATATCATTTTGTGCCTTTAACCAGTCTTGGACGATTTTGGATCGATGCACTGAGGAATCATACTGAACTAAATAAATATGGCCTTCAGGATATGCAACACGCACAACTAATTTTCTTCTGCTATTCCTGGCAAAATTGTGCTTAACAGTCACTTGTCAGATTAGTCCATCAAACTGTAGACTTGAGTTCAGAGTACGTGTGATTTAGCCGCCGACAGACAGACACACAGTCAAACAGGCAGAAAAACAAGACATTGGAAAACTATCATACCTAGTTCCATGTTTACTGCGAAATCCTTAAAAAAATTCAAACACGTGAAGGAGAACTTCACTAACACAGTGAGTTAATACAATGGGGGCAATCAATTAAACCAGCCTTACCCTCCTTTTTCAGATTACTTTTTTCCTGGCTTTGACTCCTTGCTTCTGCAGCAAGGTAAGTCCTTGCAAGGTAGACTTGCCATTTTAGAATTATCAAAAAAAAAAACAAGCACAGTACCAGTAGGAAAAAAAAGTACCTATCGTAAGAAAAATACAGTATGATGCTCTCTAACTAGCTGTTACTGCGTTCGTTTGGTGGTCAGCAGGCCTACCACGAACATCGAAAATTAGCATTGACGGGAAAACCTCTTTGTCACACCAATATGCAAGTGCGACAGAGATGGAGATACAAATCCGCAATCGTTCGATTTTCGTGGTATAGGCCCAGACTTTATTTGCGGAGGGCGCTATTGAGTTTTAGCAGGCAACATTGTATATCGTGCATCTCATTCTGTCGCATAAGTGACAGATGTTTGTTTACAAGTTCAAGTTCAGGTTTAAATTACTTAATGTCTTAAAGAATACATGTCAAAAAAAATATTACAACTAAAGTTACACTAAGCGTATAGAAAATAAAAATCTATCAAGTATAAATTAAAATATTAAGAATAAAATTAGAATTAAAAATCATATAATTCGAATTTAAATTGATAATAAACCAAAAAATTAACTACTTAAAAACGAGTCAACATTGTAGAAATGTGTTTTCGATTTAAAATCCTTCAGTCTTTTTGTAAACAGAATTTCTCAAGATTTGACAAGAGAACTGGTGTTGCCACTGTGGTTTACTAAGTATCCACAGAAATAAATATCATACAACAACAATAAACAGGTCCTAATGGAATATAAATTAAACGTCGTGGTTAAATCACCGGTTCCCTATTCATTGTTCGCCATTAGTTCTAAACATCAAACATCAGAACAAGGGGAGCAAAGCTGTAAGATTTGTGCTTGCAAATAATACGCTATTCAGGTATTTAGGTACTTGAGTGAAATTTGCTTTGCATTGTGCTTCATATTCACTCCTCGGACCTATTGTTTTGCTATTCAAACTAAATACAATAAATCCCAATGTAAATTTCATATTCTATTTACTTCGGAGTGAACGGTTTCTTGTATCATAAGCTGTTTCGTAGCAAACTGTCGTCTTATTATACAGTATGTAGGTACATATTTTTTGATAAAATGTTGCCGTGGGTCAAAACAATTAAAAATAGTACATTTCGATGCTAGTGCGGAAAGTATGTTATTACTTCACGAGTCCCGAGGTCTCTTGCCGCGGGCCGTAGGCGAGTGGCAATACTCGGGACAAGTGAAAAATAACATATCCGCACGTGTGTCGAACGACGTTTTTCAATGAAAATGCGAAAAAATTAAAATACATAAGAACATATTTGAAAGTTTTTTTATTGTATCCGTAACACAATTGTAACAACTCTATCATCTCCTTCATCATTAACCCTGTGAAAATGAGTGCTGTAAAGGGCTCAAAACGCCATGGTGTTAATAAACGCGATTAATCCGTTCTAAAGTGTTTAATTTCAATGAGTAGGTATTTAGTTTTATTACGTCTTGGTAAAGTTAACGAAGAATAATACTTTTTGGTGAGCAGTCATGAATTGGAACACGACTTAATTTAAATAAATTGGAAAAGTGAAAAGCACAAGAAACCAGTTCGCAAATTGAACTTTGCGCACGCAAACCAGCAAAAAAAAAGCAACTGTATTGAAAAAATAGTATAACATTACTTCGGAGGCCGTGGAGTAAGAGATCGCAGGACGAGCTTGTGGTAGATGGCCGAGTCGTAGACGAGGCCGAATAAAACAAGTCCTACAATCTCTCTTCCGGCCGAGGCTTGTATAGTGCTTTTCTCAAACATTGTAAGGAAATATTAAAATTAAAATAACTACTAGGTAAATAGTTTATGTTTATAAAAAGTTAGAGCAGCGGACAATAATGTTTCGTTCATACTTACGCCATACATTAATTCACGGCCTAAGGCAAGAAGTAAATGTCGTGACAATAATGCAAACATTTCCGATCATGTTTGAGATAATATTATTACTTACTTTTGTCACATTTATTTTGATAGTGACTTCGAATGTAAATTATAGTTCCGTTATAAGTACTGACTGACACAGTACAGGTCTTTTGAAACTTAGGTAGGTATATTCTTTAAATGTACTAGGTAGGTACCTAGTGTTCCATGATATTACACTTTTTAGCTTTGGGCCTGGCCACATGTCCACGTTGCGGCGCCGCCAACGTAAAACGGCACGACGCACGACGGCCAACGTGCCGTCGCACGTTGTTTTTTACGTTGCCGCCGACGTGAAAATTAACGTCGACGTTGCCGTGGCACTGTGCCTTGTACGATGCCGCTGCCGTGAGAATGAACGGTGACGGTGCCGCGGCACGGTGCCACCACATCGGCGGACGGCGCACGGCTCGGTAGTTTTATTTAGCTATTAGCCTGGTCAACGAATGATTCTAGATGGAATGGTCAAACTTTAATATCGAATATATCTATCATATACGAGTATCGTCCCTATCGACCTGCTCTAGCGACGGTCCATCGCCATGAATGTTAGGCTTTGGTTTTGGCTGATTCTTTTAGCGCGTCCCTCATCCCTCTTGCATCAAAAGTTGACGGGAATCCAAATTGTTATTCTTTTTTTTCGTAAATATAAAATCACCACATTTATTTCGTGGGTGCTCAATTGGGCAATCATGAAGAGGACACTTACATAACATGTTTTGGCAGCATGGTACCCCTTTTTTTTATTTGAGTCGTATCAAGCAGTGGCTGAGATAATCTTAAATTAAGCTCGATAGGTTGTCCAGAATATATTTACTAGACGTCAATAAAAACATCAAAAAATCCTAAAATAAAAATAATAACATATAGCTTTGTATCAGATACGGCCTAAAATACTCTCAGATTCTCAGGAATCTCAAAAACAAAAGAATCTCAGACGAAATAATACACATGTCAACAATTAGGCCAGGTTCATTTTGTATTTATACTTAACGATACAATCTTTATCTTATCAAGATACCGCCGATTATATCGCATTTCTCATACATTTACAATGGGAATCAAAATGTATCAGGGTAATTCCCGTTAATCTAGAATCACGAAATTTGGCAAAAAGCAAGAGCTTGTAGTAGGTACAAGTACAGGAAAAAATCTGAAAACCGTATAGTTGCCGCATACTGAGAGTTCCGTGCCACCGGAATTTTAAGTAGGTACCTAAGGTCAAAACTCACAAATGGGGGAGGAGTTGAGCATCCTTTGTGTGAAACCCTCGGTGGGTGAGTCCGACTCGCACTTGGCCGGTTTTTTAAGTAGACACATTACTATTTATTATAAATTGAAAGAGATGTTTCTAAATATGTATTTTTTTTTAAAAGTTGTACCTATAATTTTGCAACGGTAAATGATACATATATTTATGCATATGTAGGTAATGGTATAGTTTAAAAATAAATTAACTATCTAAAAGTTTTCTCCAAGAAGCTATTGTCTCAGATAAAGAGTTCCCAACATGTATAGCACAGAATGAAAAGAAAAGTGTGGAGGGATAAAGATTTGATCAAAATCGAGCATTTTTCGGAACTCATATCTGGACACCACATAAAAATTATAGTATGTCATGCAACGCGACAACGCAACGTGAATTCACTCAATCCGGCATAACGTGTGTTTGCACGGCGCGCGGCGAGGCAACGTGCAACGTGCATCTGTACGTTGCGCGGCAACGTATATTTTCACGTCGTGCGACGTGCCGCGCAACGGCACCGCGCCGTTTTACGTTCACGTCGCCGCAACGTGGTCATGTGGCCAGGCCCTTTACTGGGTTAAAATTCTTTAACGACTTTTGGCGAACAGTAGGCTCTTTTTCTTTTCCTTGACAAAGATTTCGACTTAAGTCCGCCTTAAGCATTTGGACGCACCAATAAACTTCCATCTTCACAACAGATCAGACTAAGCGTAGTCTGTCAATGATTATAAAACGCAACCGTTTTATATAGCTGTTTGTATAATTTATTCAAACAATTTCTGTAAATGTACATTTCGAATTAAATGCATTTGCACTAGGAATGGACAGAACTAGAAAGTAGTAGTTAATATCCAACTTAGCTGTCCCAGTGAAAATCAGGAGTTCTGCCGAAGCCAGATGTAGCAGTTACTTCACCAATTAGCATAACATGAATATTTTATCTCGAAATTTTAAACTCAAGCTGTACGGAGGAAAGAATCACTTCATTTGGTTTCAGCTTTCGTTAAAAGTAAACTTGTGAGCTATTACGAAACGTTTTTGTAATAAGCTATTTTTTATCTATTTGTTTTATTTATTGAATCGTTTATACATGTGCACTATTTAAACCGGGTAATTGCATAGCTTTACAATAACGTTAGTTGGTTGATAGAGGTTCCACTTTATATTATAATTATATTCTAATTAGTGATTTATTAAGTTTTTTTTCGTGTCTTATTCATTGTGAACTAAGAGTAAGTAGGTATTTAGGTAGGTAAGTTCACTATTTTGGTATATGAAAATTTTATCGTTTTGAACTTTTGGCTTGTACCTCATACGTCAGACGTCATACGTCATATGAGAAACCTGACGTATATTATTAAATACCTACAAATGTTAAACGAGATAAAGTTTGTATGTATCAAAGTTGCAGTTACAGTTTATTCGCAAAAATCTTGTTTTGATTGACTCAGTCAATGTAATAACATTGGTGTAGTATTTACATATAAGATGTTAAGAGTCGTGATTCTAAACGTGATATTAAACAAAGGTACATAAAGCCTATATAAGCCTATATATATGGGTAGTAACTGCTAAACAGGTACAACAAAAAACGTTTCGTATATAGTAGGTACCTAACACTGTAATTTTTTAACTGCCAATTTATCTTTTGGGTGAAATTTGCTTTACGGGGTTTTTGGGGGCAGACAATTGATCTAGCTTGATCTTATCTTTGAGAAAACGCGGGTTTACAAGCTTCCGGGTGTTTTTTTAAGATTCGTTTTGTCGTCTTTTACTTCTGACTAAGAAGTCTGATGTCTGAAATCCCGTTAAGAAATGGGAATTATTACCGGGAGTTAAATCTCGAAAATCAATTCAAAAATGACCTCCATCAGTCACTTGGCGTTTATAACATTGATTACAATAGTAGTTGCTACCACAGCAGAAAGGCATAAGTAATATTTATGATTGTAACTGTAAAATATTGTCAGACCACTGGATTGAGCTTCATAATCCTAAAATATTTTTACGGAATGCCGGTTCTGTAGTAGGAAGGTTCGTCAAGCCGTTGAAATAAAAAAATACTGCTATTTCAATCGGAAGGATGGTTTCCTAAAACCATCCTAATAAATACTTACGTGTATCATGACATTTAAATTCATAAAATTTACTGAGTAGGTATGTGTTGTTCGTGAATCGCCATATTTAGAGCATGATGATATTGTCTCTTGTACTTGACTCAGTCTTTCTCTCGCTCTCAAAACGTCGGAGGTCATTGTTGTAATACAATTCAGAATTGCCCTGCCTTGTCCTTGCCGTTGCGTACTTATCGGAAAACGTATGGAAAACGTCCATACTATCTGCCATGAACCGCTTTGGCACTACTAATGTAATATTTCATTCCCTGGCATGGAGCGACGCAAATGGTTATTTTCATTAAAACGTTGAATGGGTTAGTTAATGTGCCACCTGTATTGATCAACTTTGCTTACGTCGGTGCCGCGTTAACAGGCTAGTTAAGTGCATGCAATGCTTGCATTAGGCCGCCAGCCAGCTAACATTTGTTTTTAATTTGAACGAACTATTCCGTATGAAATGAATGCCTAACGTTTAACTGATAACCGTACTAGAGTCGTCATTAAAATAATAGTACCTGTTTTTCATTAATGACCGTTGATAGGATCATGATGCCGCTTTTCCTCACAGAAGTACTCGTAAGGACACTTGAACCAAATGACTAGTTTTTAAGCAAGCTTTACCTAAATTTCTAAATGTAGTTATTAACTACATCATGACTCTAATATTAAATATTATTATATATTATATTATATTTCTCGATATATTTTCAAATTTTGACAATATATCGAGAAATATGTAAAAGATCAGCTTCAAACACACTCGGCGGTTTGAGAGAGATAAACGTTGTAACCATCCACAAGTACCTATTCAATGTTTTATCACATATGTACCTACTTATATCGTCGACCGTATGTTCAATTAGAGTAAGTGACATGGAACTCCCTGCGCGTTACCTTAATTGAACCTACGGTCAAAGATATATTCAAAAACTACTAAAACATTACTAAGATCACCGGTCGGATGTCACCTTAAGGAAGTGAAGTTAATAGTAATAATTTACACATTTTAAAACTGATCGTGGTGTGTACCTATTTGGCCTATTCGGTTTTGTAACCAATTATAAATCATTTCATACAAGAAGTAGGTTTACGGGTAACATTACCTACAAAACGTATTACTTTCAAAATCGATTTTCGAAATTACTCTTCGGTAGAAGCGAAATCGACCCAGCTTTTGTTGGTTATATCGAAGTCAGCGGTCTATTCAGGTCAGATAAATCAGTTAACCAGTGTACTACATATCAGCTCAAGCCACAAGTTCAATAGATCAGCCGTCGATATTGAAGCAAAAGGTGTACGTACCCAATAAGCCCCAGGCTTAACCGATTAGGCCACCGCCCGCCCGTGTGCCGGCAAATTCGTAGTAATAGGGAGCACCCTGTGATTGCCTTGTTTCGAACACGCCAGAGACAAATTGGATCGAGTTAGCTCCCGGTGAACGTTACTGTCAAACAAAACGGGAACATTTTTCTAAAATTGGTATTAGAACGTGTGTAAACTTAAGTAAAGAGAATTTAAAAATTATAACCTAAATCTAAACTAAGATAAAATTACAAAATTAAAGGTAAAAATACCAATAAACCAATACTTAAAAATCTATATCATACAACTAAATCAAATTACAAGAAAACAAATTATGTAGTTGTTAATGAAATTGCAATTAATAAAAAATAGGTATATCTTATTTTTCATGATTTTAAGTAAAAGAGTTCGTTTTACCTAATACATAATGTATCTTTAGGTGCTGTACCATTTGTAAGCCGAAATATTTTTTGTTTGCATTTTAAACTACAAATGTGCTTGTTTTTAATAAAAGGTAGGTACCAATTTGTAGGTTGTCGATAAGATTAATTTCGAATCGAAACTTTATGGCATTAGCGCTTTATTGTCTGGCGACAAAGTGGTACCTTTTACTGAAAACGATCACACATATTCACTTAGAATGTTATTAGGGCAACCCTTAATACGTATTTCTAGAATTACCTCAGTAATTACTTTCCTCTCATACTCACGTCACTAGTCACTAATATAACCCATATATTATATACTCGTAAGAGTTATATGAGGTAAATGCTACTTTAGGCAGTTGGGGCATAAATAAATGAGACAAAGCGCTTTACTGCCTTAGAGACATTAAAAGCCTGTATGGATGAGTGGGCCTATAACTCTCTCCAGGACTTATAATAAAACTCCTAGCACTGTGCGTGTCGACCTTTCGGTATTAAACTGTATTGACAGATAAGGGCTTTGGTCTACTGGCTTGTTGAGCGAAGCGTAAATGTGTTGCGCGTAAAATAATGTTTAGTCTTTTTTTGCGATATACCGACGCCCAACACTATCTATCCAGCGTGCGTAGCCAAGATGCCAATCGCTCACGCTTAATAACGTCTCGTAGCTACCTCTCTCTATCACTCTTCCTTATTAGTGTGACAATGACAGTTGCGTTTCGTTAGCGACTGAGCGTGAGCGATTGGCATCTTGGCTACACACCCAGTACCTTTTATATATATTATGCCATATCATCATCATCATCATCATTTCAGCCGAAAGACGTCCACTGCTGGACATAGGCCTCCCCCAAAGATTTCCACAATGACCGGTCCTGCGCCACCCGCAGCCATTTATGCCATATATACTTATAGAAAAGACAGCTCACTTTTGTAGAGTAGGGATACGAAGGCTGAAGGGGTATTATACCAGGTGTAGCCCATAATAGAAGCAATAAATTGAATCGTAGATTGTATTGTATTGTATACCCGGTACTAGCACAAGTAGTAGCTAGCTAGCCTATCCAGGCATTAGAGATATTTTCGGAAAAACTTTTAATAGAAAAAAATAGTAATTGTTTAAATAAATAAATAAACTTTTTGAGTTGATAATTTTTTTTTGTTGGTATATTAAGGGTAATTATCTCTTAACGCCGGTAATTGTTTTATTATCGAAACCACAGAAATAAAATAATAGTACTTAGGTAGCTACTAGAGTTAACCCTTAACCAACTACGACCATTTCCCATAGCATAACCACCTGCGAGAGATTATGGGACCACTTAAATCGGGGTTCAAAATATTATCAGGGTTTGTGTTAGCTATATATTTTAAATGTATTTACCGTGTTAATGGTTTTACGTATTTATTAGCAAATATCGATATAAAATAAAACTTGACATATTAAATTTTTCACATTTTTAACTAAAATAAAACTACAATTCATTTGTAATAAGAAATCACAAAATATTCGTACAATAAAGGACTTTTACAAATAATTTCCTAAAGAACAATAATCAACCAAGCTTATCAGCTATAACTTTTATGTAAAAACCAGTATGAAAAAATGCAAGCTATCATAACAGCCATCAAACGCGTCAATATAAAATTACAAGGTCATAAAAATAAACACAACCGCCTATGCAAGGTTTTACGGACTAGCAAGATAAAGTGCGTTACCACCTACGCAAGGTCGCTCAGACCACTAACGACAATTTAATATTCACCAAAATTGAACGCAACCTCCTAGGAAAGGTCTCACAGACCAGCAAGATATAGTAGGTACGTAGTACGTACGCGTAGGTGGTAACACAAGGTTGCTGATACAACAAACGGCAGTTTTGTGTTTACCAAATTTATAGAGACACAATTCCAAACCCGTCGATCACATGGATCACACTGGGGGGTTAGCAGGAAAAGGTACGGGGTCACAAATGTCCATGCAATGAATCCGCGTTGAGTTATTCACTACTTATTTTGTATTTGTAAAGGTTCTAGAAGAGACTTTTCGTGGGTGGTTAAGGAGTAGGAAAATTTACCCCCTTAATTTTGACGTATATTAATTGTTTGTTAAGTCATCATTGACAAAAATAGGTATACTTGACAAATTAACAACTGACTTAAGATAGGTCGATTCGGCTTAATCTGTACATTACGAATATCATAAAATTCATAAAAAGTCAATTTTGGAAAAATGACAAAAGGCTGCCTTTTACACTAGGACGGCAGTACTATTATTTTGTATATTTATAATTTCGTATAACACTTATTTGTAATAACCATTATATGGTATAATTATCTATTAATATACAACTCATATATAATAACTAGCAAACTGTATAAAAAAATCGCATCGCCAGAAGTCGCGTGAAATTATAACGCATGAGACTGCTGGCAATATCTTGAATTTATTCTATTCTTTTTTGAAGGGATCACAGTTCTAATCTAACCTAACCTACTTTTCTGATAGCAGTACATATGTTTAGGAGTCACAGTTCTAATCTAACCTAGCGAATTTGTTATACATTGTACAAAAAATAGATTCTAACTGTGCTTTAAATGGATTAGGGTCATATCAATTATTTACTTTCGAAAATGTTATTAAAAAAAAAAAGCCCGCCAAGTACGAGTCAAACTCGCCCACCGAGGGTTCCGCACAAAAGATGCTTCTGCCATTTATGACCTAAGGTAAGTACTTAAAAATACTGGTGGCACGGAATTCTCAGTGCGGCAATTATACGGTTTTCGGATTTTCTCCACCTGTACTTGTGCTACAAGTTTTGCTTTTTGTGTTTTGCCAAATTTCGTTATTCTAGGTGAACGGGAAGTACCCTATACATTTTCCCATTGTAAATGTATGGGAAATGCTACATAAACGGCCGTATCTTTTAATTGCGTTGACGTAGGTTTGGTTTTTTTACAGCTTCAAGGGACTGCAGACTTGTGTATGTGGTAATAATTTTAACTTGCTTCCTCTGAACGTTCTCAGGATAAAGGGTCTTGGCAGACAGACAGACGGACGGACGGACGGACAACAAAGTGATCCCATAAGGGTTCCGTTTTTTTTACTTTTGAGTTACGGAACCCTAAAAATTATCATTATATTGAATAACATTATTTGTAAGTATATTATTTGTTGTTATAATATATTCAATTATTATATCAAATGAGCGTTATTACGACTAACTTTATATCAAAGAAAGTTATATCGATCGGTACGCCACCATTAAAATGTAAGTTGGATATCTAATGATTTGCTGATCAAAGTTTAGCTGATACAACGATTCGTAGACGACTTTTCGCTGATATTCAACATTTCACAGAGTGGTTTATTCTGAGATGTAACATTCGGTTCATTAACCAAACTGACACGGTTTGCATATTAGTTTGCTTCCGTTTCAATTAGCCGAGTAACTCTTCCGGGAAAATTGTTGAGCAGAGTGACCGTTTAACGTTTACTTGTTCTGCAGTAAAACATAGGTACTTTATCGATACTGCGTGTTTCGTTCCATCGGTTGTAGCCCATAGAAGTATTATTTCGCGATAAAGATTAAGGGAGTACCAAGTGTGTAAATGTTTTAAGTTTATAATAAATAAAAACGTGTTCATTTTAAGCTTCCAACTCGACCAGCTACCCGCTTGCTGATACAAAAATATAAGATTGTCGGTTGCTTGATTATGAAACTTATGTTTAGGGGGGGGGGGGGGTGCTGTGTGGATTCAACTTGAAAATAATTTAGAGGAGGACCACAGCTGGTTGGCAACATCTGTTAACTGGATGTCTGGAATCTATACAATATACAGCTTGTGTATTTGATACGGGCGAATAATTAATCCAGCTATAGTACCTGTTCATATGAATCGTATGGGATATAAATTTCGTTAAATTGTGTTATTAATTAGGTGTAATGATTTTTCGAAGGTGCGACAGAGCTGCAATGTATGTCGTCTAACTTTGTTTGACATGATAAATGACACTGATATGATACTCGTATGACGTTTAGATAGCTACGTTAAGAGGGGGCAGAGTAAAATCAACGAAAACAGCAGTTGCCGTTAAACGTCTCAGGGTCATAATTCTTTACAAAGATATACAAAATGTATGTTAACAGGTTCTCAAAGAGCATGTTTACACCGGATTTTTCATAATAATCGAAAATAATGTATACTTTACTAAACACATCAACGCAAAAGTTCACTAAACTTGTGAAAACGTGTGTTAGCGTTTAACGTCTCCTGAAAAAAAAATATACTACTGTAATTTTAAAAACATACTAAATACAATCTCAAGTATGTTAGCTACTCTGGAAATTTTATTTTATGCCAAAATACTCTTTGGTTATTTTATTGTGATTTTTTTAAAATGCCCTCAAAATCCGCCATACAAAATTACTATGGGATCTAGACGTTGAAATATAACAAGTGATCAAAACCCAAAATAGCCAGTCTGCCCCGACCTCTCGAAGCGACACCACGTCTCGTTGCGGAGCGTTTTCACCTTGAGATATATTGTGTACGTATACTGTGCCACACAAGTGGCAAAATCGGGTAAGTCTATTTTGTTATTTTTACGTGCTTCTGAAGAATAATATTTTACCGGCAAATTAAATCTAAATTGTCTAAACTAGTACTTGAACCGCGTAAGGCGATATCCGTATACGAATGTCGTTCATAACGCCGTAAGCGCCACCAACAATAAGGTCCCTTTTCCCAGATAAGGTCTGATGAAGGAGCAGAAAGGTGTCAACCGGTACTCAGGAACCAGTGGGTGGGAATACCTTCGTGTTCAGACTCGTAGATTTTGTTTTGACGAGCACTTGGGCTATACATGGTGTCCAAGGTCTGATGGTGGAGCAGAAAAGTGTCAACTGGTACTCAGGAACCAGTTGATAGAATACCTTCGTGTTTACACTCGTTGGTTTTGATTCGACGAGCACTTGGGCCATGCATGGTTTCCAAGGTCTGATGATGGAGCAGATATTTATAAATATATTAAAAATTTATAAATTATATTTATTATATTAATATTTATAAATTTTGTAAGGTTGACTCCGATTTGGATAAAAATCGATATCTGAGGATCCGGCGGGGTGATTAACATGAATCTTGAGTCAAAATTGTTACATATTGTAAAAACTGACGCCAATCTGGATTTTGTAAAATCAACTCCGATTTGGATAAAAATCGATATCTGACTATCCGGCGCGGTCCTTAACATGAATCCAGAATCAAAATTGTAAAATATTGTTAAAACCGACGCCATCTTGGATTTTGTAAAATCAACTCCGATTTGGATAAAAATCGATATCTGACTATCCGGCGGGGTCCTTAACATGAATCCAGAATCAAAATCGTAAAATATTGTAAAAAGCGACGCCATCTTGGATTTTGTGAGATTAACCCCGATTTGGATAAAAATCGATATCTGAGGATCCGGCGGGGTGATTAACATGAATCTTGAGTCAAAATTGTAAAATATTGGTAAAACCGACGCCATCTTGGATTTTGTAAGATCAACTCCGATTTGGATAAAAATCGATATCTGAGGATCCGGCGCAGTGATTAACATGAATCCAGAGTCAACATTGTAAAATATTGTAAAAAACGACGCCACCTTGGATTTTGTAAAATCAACTCCGATTTGGATAAAAATCGATATCTGACTATCCGGCGGGGTCCTTAAAATGAATCCAGAATCAAAATCGTAAAATATTGTAAAAAGCGACGCCATCTTGGATTTTGTGAGATTAACCCCGATTTGGATAAAAATCGATATCTGAGGATCCGGCGGGGTGATTAACATGAATCTTGAGTCAAAATTGTAAAATATTGGTAAAACCGACGCCATCTTGGATTTTGTAAGATCAACTCCGATTTGGATAAAAATCGATATCTGACTATCCGGCGCGGTCCTTAACATAAATCCAGAATCAAAATTGTAAAATATTGTTAAAACCGACGCCATCTTGGATTTTGTAAAATCAACTCCGATTTGGATAAAAATCGATATCTGAGGATCCGGCGGGGTGATTAACATGAATCTTGAGTCAAAATTGTAAAATATTGTTAAAACCGACGCCATCTTGGATTTTGTAAGATCAACTCCGATTTGGATAAAAATCGATATCTGAGGATCCGGCGCAGTGATTAACATGAATCCAGAGTCAACATTGTAAAATATTGTAAAAAACGACGCCATCTTGGATTTTGTAAAATCAACTCCGATTTGGATAAAAATCGATATCTGACTATCCGGCGCGGTCCTTAACATGAATCCAGAATCAAAATTGTAAAATATTGTTAAAACCGACGCCATCTTGGATTTTGTGAGATTAACCCCGATTTGGATAAAAATCGATATCTGAGGATCCGGCGGGGTGATTAACATGAATCTTGAGTCAAAATTGTAAAATATTGGTAAAACCGACGCCATCTTGGATTTTGTAAGATCAACTCCGATTTGGATAAA